>CM042686.1:519275656-521675656 GCA_023614405.1 Avena insularis | reverse complement strand
ACCACCATGGGAGGCAAAGCAAAACCTAATCCTAGCCCTACTATAGACAGAGGCAGCCCAACCACCTCTCCCACCACCACCTCGGCCAGCGAGAGGTGCAGGGAGGAGGAGGCAACTCTTAAGAGGACGAGGAGAGAGAGGGAAGGGGAAATTAGCCCTCATTGTGTAGGTGCAACTCGTGTATATATATATATATATATATATATATATATATATATATATATATATATATATTGCTATTGAAAGGGATTTCATTAAATTATGACAGGATTACACTTATGGTTTACATAGTTTTGAACTTCAGTTGGACAGCTACTGATCCAAAACTGAGTTCTATTGGAACTTCTCCCTAGATTGGCCATAATGTGGCTTGCTTCATTTTGTGCGATCAATCTTCTTGATATGAATCTACCTTTCTCCTAGGCTCTCTTGGATGCTTAGCACTTGATGCACTAGCCGTGATCTGTCCTTATCTTTTGCTTGTATCATTGACAAAGCCACCGGGCAGTCCATCTCCAAAATGATCGGTCCCACCGATCAATTAAGTGCAAGCTTAAGTCCTTCATCACATGCAGCTAATTCTGCTTCTAGGGCCGATGAACAGGTCAGTAAATCTCTACACGCTGAGAACAACACCTCACCGAGATGATTCCGTAGGATCGTGCCCGTTCCTGCTTCTCCGTTGCTTTGTATAAAGCTGCAATCAACATTTAGCTTCACCTTGCCCTCTTCTGGTGGTATCCATTTCTGTTTCTCCTTTACTTTCTTGCGTTGTTTATCCTGTTGCACACTGGCTTGGAGATTGACAACGCCCTTTCCTTTGACAGCATTAGCCTACGGACACTTCCTGCCTCTTCAAGTCGTCACACTTATCGCCATCCTCTTCAAGTCGACAAACACAGACCCGCCCAAAGAGGAAGAGCGAGAAGGCATTGCACGTACAAACAATTGATCTCAAGAATTACGGGCATATGATATGAAGATGAAGCGCTGACCAGAAGGCCACACCAGCAAGGCATGTAATTCAGCTTATTCCACACTTAGGCAACAAGTCAAAGATCCCAAGGCCGAACAGCAAATACCTCCACTTGCATTGCATCCCGCACCACAATCCTCACGCTGGTAGAGAGAGCTATGCTATCAAGGCCAACACTAGCATTGATCTTTACCGAGGACTTCTCAGTCCATGTCCATCCTATTATCATCTCCAACCATGGCAATCACGTTGTTGATGAGGAGGTTATGTTGGCATCTGACGAGGGGAAACCTCGACAATGTCCATGAAGAATGACTTAAGGTTTTGTAAAAAAGAGAACGCTGAGGATTTCGTCGGATGTCGGGAAAACAATGGAATCAAAGTCGTCTGAATATTGAGAGAATCGCTCTGTTACAAATCGCTTGGGGATTGTTCGATGCCCTGCCTAGGCTTCTCTCATCCTATATATAATAGGTCGGGTCTCAAAGTTGTATGCGGATAGATTACATGATTACAACACCAACTCGATGTCGGTTTTTATTCCTCTTTCCTAATACAACTATAATATTTGTCGGTTGCTCATTTGGACCTTCATCTTGACTTTTCATGGGCCATAAGCCTTTCTGCAGGCCTAGGTAGCAAATCATATAGACTCGACTAATCATATCTATGTTAGTAGCCCCCGAGACTCTACCTGAACCGTAGATTCGGGTTGAGTCTCAAGGATATGTTTGGCTCCTTTTCTTTGTTTCTATTTAAGTTTTATATGGATTTAGTACAACGAGTCTGATGCATCCGATGGATTGGGAATCAGTTAATTGCTCCTGGGCAAAAACAAGGTTGTCCTACATCAAATTCAAGTCCCCAGGCCTAAATTCGGGATTTATTACTAGCGTAATTCAGTTCAGGCCGCTGAGGTCTTATCGAATACTGAATTCCAGTTTAATTTTATCGGGTACCCAACGTGTCCGTCGGGATTTTTCATCGTATCGTAGATACGGATATAATACTGGTAGAGCATATTCTTGTGCAATTACCAGGCCACACATGACGAATCTCTGGGTCTTACCTTTATATTTTTTAACATGGCATTCCGATTTTTATCGCATGTGGTTGCGATCCGAGATTATTTTTTGTTGGATGCTTGCTTTTTTCTTCATATACACCCTTCCGATAGGAGATTTTTGTTTTTCTTTTATTAGGTGTGCATCAGCGCTCCTGATAGGAGTAGCCCCCAGGCTATGTTCGGATGTATGCGTCAGGACATAGGCTTGAAAATCTTTTAATATGATGTCAATGTTTCCTCAAATTTTTGTCGGGTGCACGACCAGTGCTCCCGATAGGAGTAGCCCCCGAGGCTATAGTCGAAATTTTCTTTTTCGATTGTAGTCTCAATCTTTTCCATAGAGGAATTTACTTCGACTCCCTTTTTTTCTTCGAATGTGTTTCCTTTCCACTGAACCGTTTTTGCTGTGACGTCATTGATGACGAACTTTACACTGCTTGATTCTCAAAAAATATGCTCGTGACGAGACGTGTCGAGCGTGGGCCCGTGTTGCAGTAATGATGACGTGTGGTGGCGTATTCAACGGAGTTTTTTGAGACTGCACGTCCCCCTTTTTTGCACGAAAATCGAGGCGACGTGCGGTGTTCTCCGTTTTACCACAGTAATAACTTCTTGAGATATTTTCCTTTACGGAATCTGTGGACACATGTCATCATCGTGTGCCCTTTAGACGATTAGATTTTACATCAAACGTTCCAAGCCGTATATCTTTCCTCTTTATAATGGGAAGGGGATTTCTTTTACTCTTTTTTACCTTGTTCTTGCTAACTTCATCTTCCTCCTTGTGCCCTTGCCTTCCGTCGCCCTTCTTGCGAACTCTTGCTTTGCGCTAGCGTCGCTCCTTCACCGCCATGGGAAAAAGCAAGGTGGGAACTTCTTCCACGGCCGCCAAGGCCATCAGGAAGAGGGTCGTCGGATGGGCTCCTTCCAAGTGCACGGCACGGGAGCTACACGAAGCGTGGAACTCCGGCCATCTGACGGAGGGCTCCTTCAAGCTTCCTGGGGACGAAGCTGCTCCAATCCCCGAATCGGACTGGAGGGTAATGTCCCTCTCCTTTCTTTTCTGCGGCCTTTCTCTTCATGTCCACGAATCTCTTCGTGGTCTTCTTTACGTCTATGGCGTGCAACTGTACCAACTCACGCCGAACTCTGTTCTCCATGTTACTTGCTTCGTTACTCTTTGTGAATGCTTTCTCGGGATTCATCCCTATTGGGGCCTGTGGAAGTATTTCTTTTATGTTCGCCGCAATGCCACTGACACCATCATCCATGATGTTGGTGGCACCATTTTCTCAATTTGCTCTGATGTAGATTATTTTGATTTCAAGCCTGCTGATTCTGTCCAAGGGTGGAAAACCAAATGGTTTTACATTGAGGATCAATCTGTCGATGGTCAGTCTTTCGGGTTAGCCCCCTTTGACCTGAAGAAAACTTGTCGAAAACTTGACTCCTGGGATCAGCGCCCTACTACCGAAGAAATGGCGGAGATCCAACCCTTTCTTGACCGTATTTCAAAGCTTCGGCATGAAGTTGGCAAGGAATTGTCGGGTCTTCAAATTCTAGCATACTTCTTGCGGATTCGTGTGCAACCCCTGTAGGCCTGACTCTCTGGTATGTGGGTGTATACCAGCAAGAAGGATTCCATGAGGATTTCTCGGGATGATCTATCCCTTAAGGTTTATGAAAAAAGGGTGTGGTTCCTTCGGATTGTCGTGTTGAGCCCTTTGGCAAGAAGAACTGTCTTCCTGAGGTAAATTACTTTTCTCTTTTGCTCCTTGCTCATCTATATTTTGCAATTGTTCCCCTTTGTGATTGCTGATTTTCTTGTTTGTGCAGGACCATGATCACTTGTCCTGTCTTCCTCCACTTCCTAAGAGCAGTCAACTTTCCGCTAGTCCTTCTGCTTCCGATGATCTTCCTTTGACTGGGACTACCGCTGATGAGGAGATAGAGACATCTGCCGTGCCTTTTGGCAAAAAAACAGAAACATCCGACGCCGCGAAAACCATTGAAGATTCAGATGATTCTACGGCCTTGAAACCTTCGGGTGATGTTCCATTATCGTTGGCTCCTCACTAGGAGAATCTATTTCGCTTTGCGCAGGACATATCTTCATAAGAACTTGTCTTCTCTTTATTTTTTGTCGGGTGACTCATCTGTTGATGCTTCCTTATTTTTTGTTCTTGCTTTTGTAGTGGTGATGATGCGGAAGATCCGCCCTTGTATCCTCTTGTCACTTCTTTTGCTTCTCCTGCCAAGGACCCAAAATATTTGCTCACGTCTATTGCGGATCCACTTATCCAGAAGGCTGTTGCTGCTTTGTCGAAGCCACCGCCGCAGAAGAAAAGAAAATCGACTAGCAAAGGCGTGTTGATATCTGAGAGCCCTGTCGAGGTGGATATGCAAGATGTAAGTACATCTGTGTTTTTTGATTTTATGGACCCTCTTTTTCTTGTCTTTTCCTGATATCCTTCTTTGCAGCCTATGATGCGTGAGATGGTTGATATGGCCTTTCATTTCATCAAGATCCGGAATGAAACCGAGGGCTTGAAAGGTATATTTTCATCCTCCACTATTTTCTTGTACTTCCTCCAATTTTACTGACTTTTTGGTACTTTTTTTGGTTCTTCAGCTGCTGCCAAGGAATCTGAAGTTATCCGGGACGAGGCGTTGAAGCGTGCCGACGATCTGGAGGCAAAACTTCTAGTTGCTGAAAAAGCTTTGGAAGATGCCAAATAGAAGGCCAGCGTAGATGCTGAGGAGAGAGCCAGACAAGCCGCTGTCCGGGATGAAAATCTTCGGAAGCGCTTAGAGACTCTTAATGCTTCCCTGACTCGTAAGTCTTTGCTTGTCGAAAAAAGGAAGTTTCTTTTCTTGTTTTTATTGCTTCTTTGTTCTTATCCTCCTCCTCCCTTTGTGGTATGTGTAGAGCTTTCAGGCCAAAATTTGCTACTAGATGAAGATAAGAAGGTTGACCCCTTTTCGGATGTTGTTAGCACTTTGGAGGCTAATAGTGTCCATGTGCGCAACCTTCTTATCCGATCACGCCGCGCCTTCAAGAGATTGCACGTCAAGATTTTTTCGTTGAAGGAAGTACCTGCTGACCTGAACGACCTTGTCACGATTTTTGGCGCTGATCCAAGTCCGCTTGTTGGATACAGCGTGACCAAGTCAAAAATCAGTGCAGAAACTTCAATGGCGTTGGCGATGGCGCACGGTGAGAAGTTTGACTAGGAGAAGGTTAGCTCCTCTATCCCGGTCAACTCCAAAGGCCAGTCGGTTGATTTGAAGCCTTTCGTTAAGAGGGCCAAGAAATTTTCTCGGTTGATTCTGGGTATAAAGTCATACCTAAAGGGATCAACTGCTCCTTCCTTGGCAGGTGCTCCTTCTTCGGTTGTTGCTCCTACCATAGCTAGTGCCCCTTCTGCTAGCGCAACTTTGTCTTTGGAGAAATCAGCTCCAAGCTTATTTACATAGTTTTTCATATTTCTTCTGCTGCTACCATAATGACTATTGAATTATCCCGTCCATGAAGTACCTCCTTTTGATGAGAAGAGTATTTTTGTACATATGTATATGAGTGGCTCTTTTTCTTTGCTAAAACCTTTCCACCTTTCGTGTGTCTTGCCAGATTTTGAATGATTCGGCTGCTCCCCCTGTGCCTGCGTGGATGTCGGATGTGACCCCATCCTCGTCTGGGATGGGTGCAACTGAGACTGCCATTGTGCGTACAGTAGACCCACCGTTATATGCTGAAAAAATTGAGCAAGTGAAGAGGCTTGAAGGAAAACTTCGGGTTGTTCTGAAGGGGAACGGGTAGGCTACACTAGCGTAAAATCAAAATTTTCTACCGCGTCAACCAGGAATACTATTGTCATAGATCACGGGATTACCGCTAGACGCGCAGGTGCGGAACTCGATGAAGCACGTCGCGGCAGTGTAGATGTTCTACGTATCCTTCTTGCCCTCGTTCCACGAGCATCTTCCCTTTGTGCGGCTCGTCCAGGTGCTACAGATGCAGCACCTCTGAGGTATCCACACGTCCGGAGTGGAAGCCGTCACACGCCAGACTGTTAGGTCTGCACGTGTAAAACATGCGGAAGAGGAGTGGCGGCTGGGTGGAATGCTCAACCCTATTCAGCTCGCCTCGCTCTCTCTTATATAGGCATCCCTGGTGGGCTTCTACATTAGTAGCCCATTAGCAGCCTAAGCCTGGTCTCATTCGGATCCAATCCTTATTAGGCTTCCAGCCCCTAAAGTGTGTGACCCTATAGGTTCATACACGTATAGACATGACACGAGTACACTTACTCCGTCAATAGTTGGTAGCGGCCTCTAGCAAGATGTGCCAACTCTTAAACGCATATAAAGATCATTCGGACGAACCATCACAAGGTTGAGTACATGTCTTTCCCTTTGTCTCACGATATTTGGTCTAGCTCCAAGCTGACCTCTCTTTCTCGATATTGTGATTCGGAATCCCTTTACTAGGTTAACTCTTAACCGTATGTAGCATGGCCATGCATTTCTGGATCCGATCACTCGAGGGCCCCAGAGATATCTCTCTCAAGTAGAGAGGGGAAAATCCCATCTTGATTGACCGATGCCTTGCATCATGTATCAGGACAAACCCGAAAGCTGCCTTTATAACTACCCAGTTATGGAGTAGTGTTTGATAGCCCCAAAGTAGGTCGATCCACATCTCAAGTACATGCGACAATCTCAGGTCTAAGGATAAAACGTACACGATGTGTAGAGAGAGCTGCAAGTATTATTGCCAGTCTCATGTTGGGTCAGTCCAACCCCATGTTCATAACATGTGTCCACATTATTGGTTTGACATCTCCATGTCTATGACTTGCGAAATATATTCATCAACCAATCGATGCGCTAGTATAATATTCACGTGTGTCCTCACATGAACTCTAACTAGGGACAATTATTAGATAACCATACAAGTAAAGAGTTTCACAAACAATTCACATAATTGCCAATCAATACAAGTTGCCTGATATATGGATATACAAGGAACATTATAATAACTCATGGATACATATGAAATACAATCATCTCTATGATTGTCTCTAGGGCATATTTCCTTCATGTTCAATCAATGGTGGATGTGGCCCAGTCAAAGACGCGTCAGGCCCTTGATAGTGAGGCATATTTCCTGGACGAGATTTCCAGGGCTAGTGAAAAGATGATGTGTTAGTCTTTTTCATACTTGCTTCCTGCCGCTCCTCTTTTTGCGGGATGCCAATTTTTTTTGTAGGTATTCGATTGTGCGATAGGGAAGAAACCCAACGTCTACGTAATCGAATTCAAGCTCTCGTGTCTTCTTCTCAAAATTTCAGGACGGACTTCTGGATTGATCACCGTCGTGCTTACGTCGTGGCCCTGCTTCAGGACCGTGTATCTGAAGTGGAGCAGTTTGTTGAGTGTTGTCGAAGATCGCTAGCCATTGTCTACAATGCTATGTTCCCTCGGGATCCCCAGCCTTAGACTTTGGCTGATTTGATGGCGAAGTTTCGACAGGGTGAGTGGATTCATCATTTACTGGCTGATTTCAAGACGAGTGAAGCTAGAGCAAGAGATGGCCATAGTATTTTACATGTACATTGCATGGCCGTGGGGCAGTGCATTAGTTTTTTTTTGAAAGAAGCATATATTAATATCCAAGGATACCAATTATACCCGGTCTATGCAACAATGCACTGCCCTAGTGGCCATACAGATGCACACAGCCAGAAAAGAAAGAAAAATTACAAAAAAGAAAAGTCCCGCTACAGTTCCTCATTCATTGAAACAGCAGTACTACCACCATCAAGACAGCACCAGAAGTCCATCTTCTCCAAAAACGACGCCTCCAAGAAGGGAATAGTGCACAAACACCGTCATTGTCCGATCAAAGATCTAGGTTTTCACCCTGAAGAAAGTCCACGCTCTCAAAACAATACCTTCAACAAGGCCATTGTCAGGCACAACCAATTAAGGCCAGACCCTGGGTTTTCACCCTAAAAGATAGGACCATGATCTTCACTTGTACTGTCGCCCCCGCTTGCATACAACTGCACCAAGTCACGAGTCACCTCACCACCCGGACTCGAACCACCATTGTCAGTCCTCAGATCTCGATCTTCATGACATTCTTCGTCGGCACCATAGAACGAGAACATGCCCCCATAATATTAACAGCCAACAGAGCTTCGAAGTGCTCCCTCTGAACCCAAACGGCCAGATTAAAAACATGAGTGATGATGACCCACAAGTATAGGGGGTGTATCGCAGTATTTTCGATAAGTAAGAGTGTCGAACCCAACAAGGAGCAGAAGGTGTTGGCTAGTGGTATGGATCAGGAATTCTCTGCAAATACTTAGCAAACGGATTTTTAGGAGTTTTTGATAAAGCAAGTAAACGAAGTACGAGTAAATAAAAGACATTAGGAATAAATGCAGCAAGTGGCCCAATCCTTTATTCAGCAAAGGACAAGCGGGTGTATTACTTAAGGTGACCAAACGTTCCCGAGGACACATGGGAAGACTGTCAAGTGCTTTCGCTTCATATAGTTGATTAATCTTTGATACATTGCAAATATATCTATAATTTTTGATGTTTCATGCTTGGTTTTATCCACTTTCTTGTGTTTTGTTCCAACTTTGGAGTACTTTTCATATGATTTCTTAGACTAACCTATTAACAAGAGCCACGATTACCTGCCTATTTTACATTGTTTTGGTTCCAGGAAAGTCAGAAAATGAATATTCTCGGAATTGGATGGGACAAAAGCCAAAGTGCCTATTTTTCCGGAAGGGATCAAGTGCCAGAATACGAGACGGAGAAGGGCCAGGGGCCGGCCACACCACCTGGCTAGGCCGGGCCAGGCCAGGGGTGGTGGTGGCTCTGGCATCCTCGGCCTCCTTCCGCCTATAAGTTGCCCTCGGACGAAAACCCTAGGTACCGATCAAAAATCCACGAAGAGTCAGAGTCATTGTCATCTCCATCCCTAGATCGGGAGGGATCTGAAGCTCTTCCGGCACCACAGAGAGGGAATTCACCGAGGCCTTCTTCATCACCATGCAAGCCTCGAATCGTGAGTAGTTCATCCTTGACTACGGATCCATGTAGTAGCTAGATGGCTGGTTCTCCTCCTTTGTGCTTTCATGTTTAGATCTTGTGAGCTCCGTCATGATCAAGATCATCTATTTGTAATCCATACATGTTGTGTTTGCGGGGATCCGATGGATATTGAGATGCTATTTTAGATTGATTATTGATTCTATCATGTCTTTGTTATTTGAGATCTTGCATGCTTTCCGTTGTTAGTAGCTATCTTGGCCAAGTAGATGCTAGCAACTCCAAGAGTTAGTATTTATGCTCGATAGTGGGTTCATGCCTCTGGTAATTTGGGGAAGTGACAGAAATCTCTAAAGTACTAGATGTGTTGTTGCTACTAGGGAGAAAACAACAATCCTTTGTTCATAGAACAATCGTATTGTTTAATTTACACGCAGTTCGTAAAGCAATAATCTTTTGCTTGCAACTTAATACTCGAGGGGGTTCGGATGATAACCTGAAGGTGGATTATTAGTCATAGATGCAGTTGGATGGCGATCTATGTATTATGTTGTAATGCCCAATCAAGTCTCAGAGGAGTCAAGATGATTAGTATATGCATGTATTTCTTTCTCGGTGTTTGTCAATTGCCCCGCTGTAATTTGTTCACCTAGCATGTTATTTATCTAAGGAGAGCCACCTCTAGTGAACTATGGATCCCGGTCCTTTTACTTTACATACAATCTACAATCTTTTATTGCTTTGTGTTTACTTTCTGCAAACTTTTACTTCTTTCCATTCGATACGTTTAATCCTTTGTTTTCCGCAAAACATGGTGAGATTGACAACCTCATCGCAAGTTGGGGACAAAGTTATGTGGTTGTGTTGTGCAGGTCTCCACATTGCTACTAGCACCGGTAGTGCGCCCTGCCAAAGCTCAGCTAGTAACACCTTTGGGGTGTTTCCTTGCTCCTACTGGTTCGATTAAACCTTGGTCTCATAACTGAGAGAAAACTTGCTGTTGTGCTCATCATACCTTCCTCTTGGGGTTCCCAACGAGCTCTACATCAACCACGAGCCAGCAAAGATTTTTCTGGCGCCGTTGCCAGGGAGTCAAGGACATCTTCACAAGGGGAGTCCCTCATAACCAATCTCTTTACTTTGTTGTTTTTGTTTTGCTTAGTTTTCTTTTTTTCTTTGTTTGCTTGTTTCATTATCAAAAATCCAAAAAAAATAGTTTTACTTGTTTGCTTTCTTATTTGAAACCCCCCAAAAAATGACTACTCTTGAAAACACTAAGTTGTGTGACTTCACTAGCACCAACAACAATGATTTTATGAGCACTCCTATTGCTCCACATGTGGCTAAAATTACTTTCTTTGAGATAAAACCTGCTTTGCTCAATCTTGTTATGAGAGAACAATTTTCTGGTATTGGTAATGAAGATGTTGCTTCCCATCTAAATAACTTTGTTGAACTTTGTGAGATGCAAAAGCATAGGGATATAGATGGTGATATTATTAAGCTGAAATTGTTTCCTTTCTCTTTGAGAGGAAAAGCTAAAGAATGGTTGAATTCCTTAACTAGGAATAGTATTGATTCTTGGACTAAATGCAAAGATGCTTTTATTGGAAAATACTATCCTCCTGTTATGATTATATCCATGAGAAGTGAAATAATGAAGTTTAAACAACTTGATAATGAGCATGTTGCTCAAGCTTGGGAAAGAATGAAATCTTTGGTAAAGAATTGTCCCACTCATGGACTGACTGCTTGGATGATCATCCAAACTTTTTATGCAGGATTGAACTATTCTTCAAGGAACCTATTGGATTCAGCTGCTGGAGGTACCTTTATGACCATCACTTTAGGTGCTGCAACAAAACTATTGGATAATATGATGGTTAATTATTCTGAATGGCATACTGAGAGAGCTCCACAAGGTAAGAAGGTAAATTCTGTTGAAGAAACCTCCTCCTTGAGTGATAAGATTGATATTATTATGTCTATGCTTGTTAATGGGAAAACCCATATTTTTCCAAATAATGTTCCTTTAGCCTCTTTGGTTGCTCAAGAAGAGCAAGTTGATGTGAACTTCATAAGAAATGATAATTTTGGCAACAATGCTTATGGTAATAATGCTTATAGGAACAATTTTGGTAACAACAATTATAAGCCATATCCTCCCAACAATGGTAATGCTTATGGAAATTCTTACAACAATAATAAGAGTGCTCCCTATGAACTTGAAGTTATGCTTAAAGAGTTTATTAGTAAACAAACTGCTTTCAATAAAACTATTGAGGAAAAACTCTCTAATGCTGAATGAAATATAGCATCTTTGGCTGAAGCTCAATCTACTTTGAATAAAATGGCTGCTAAACCCGAAACTAATGAGAATCCTTTTGCAGCTACTAATGCTATACAAGTAAGAATTGATGAAAATGTTAGACTATTAGCTGAATTACATGCTAAGTGGGAAAGAGAAGATGAAATTGCTAGAAACATTAGTGTTTCTACTATTACCACAACTAGTGTTGAGGCTACTAATAGTTCTACTACTTTAGATGATAAAGTTGATTTTGATCTTGATGGTTGCAACATCTCTGAAGTTATTAAGTTCCTACAAAAGCTTGCTAAAAGTCCTAATGCTAGTGCTATGAACATGGCTTTTACAAAACACATTACTGATGCTCTCATGAAGATTAAAGAAGAAAAGATGAAACATAAAGCTTCTATTCCTATAAAACAAGAGGATGGTTGGGAACCCATCATTAATATGAAAGTGAATGACTTGATTTCAAAGCTTTGTGTGATCTTGATAGTAGTGTTTCTATTATGCCTAGAAGGATTTATGATATGCTTGATTTGCCTCCTCTTGAAGATTGTTATTTGAATGTCCCACTTGATGCTAATGCTAAAAAGAAACTCATGGGGAGTCTTAATGATGTTCTTATTATGGTTAACAATTCCTATGTCCTTGTTGATTTCTATGTTTTGGATGTTGAATACAATGCTTCTTGTCCTATTACTTTGGGAAGACCTTTTCTTAGAACTGTTGGTGCCATCATTGATATGAAAGAAGGCACCATTAAATATCAACTCCCACTCAAGAAAGGTATAGAACACTTCCCTAAAAAGAGAGAAAATATTTCTTTTGCTTCTTCTATGAAAACAAAATTTGGTCTTAATGCTTCTTCATTTGAGAACACTTGATTCTTTCTTTGCTTCTTATGCCTAACTTAAAGGCGTTAAAGAAAAGTACTTGTTGGGAGATAACCCAAGAGTTTTAGATGAGTCTTGGAAGTTATTACCTCTGTAATAACCTATCCTTATCCTTTTTATTTGCTTTTTATGCCAAGAGTAACCTCTAATGAGAGTGAAGTAATGATTGGGAAAGTTGCTGTCCCGAAACAGATTTCTGTGCTTCACCGTAAAATTTCCTGAGAGAGCTCTGTATGTCGGATTGAGATGTAATTGTTTGTGATTCTGCCCCAGGTTGTTATCTAACTTTTGTTAGTTCAACACTTTTTGATTTGAGCAACAGAAGGTCTTCGAAAAAATTCGTTTTTACCTGCTGGTCTGTTTTGACAGATTTCTGCCATTTTTCTGCATTTGCTTCTTGTTAGTTCCTTCTTGAGTTCCTTTGGGGAATTGAGCTTTTTAAGGGAAGTGCTATAGTTTCTAGTGTTCTAATGGAAGTTTATTTGGTGTTAGAACTGAACCTTGAGACTTATTTATCTTGAGTGCACTAATGTTGCTAATGAGATTGTGTGAAGTTTTGTATGAAGAAAAAATTTCAGGTGTATAAAAGGAATGAGTAATGAGATGAAGGATGGACTAAAGCTCAAGCTTGGGGATGCCACGCGTGTCACCCCAAAAAATATCCAAGAAGTATAAGCGTCAAAGCTGGGGGATGCCCAAGGCATCCCTTTCTTCGTCAATAAAAATCTCAGGTTTCTTCCAAACGCTTCATTTTTATTGTTTCATGCATAGTTGTGTTTTTCTTGGAGCGTCTGCTTTTTCATTTTTGTTTTGGTTTTTAGTTTGCTTGGTTTGCTTAGTTTTCTGAATAAATTGGTTGGACCCCCTCTTTCATACTTTGGTTTGCAAATAGTTTGGTTTGGTTTGGAAAAGAGTAGGAAAGTTCATACTTATGTGGTAAAAAGAGCTCGTTTTTGACTGTGGCCTATGCTTTGTCATGCCATGCTTGATATTGTTTTGGCTTTATGCTTAGTATTCTTTGTTGTAGCATGACTTGTTATAAACAATTGAGATTGCTTAATGTGCCTTGGATGAATCATGCGTTGTTTTAACATATTAAAGCATAGTATAGTGGCATTCTCCTTTGATGCTTTATTTGGGTTGACTTGGCACATGCTCACACCATGTTATGACTATCCAAAGTCACCATAGCCTTTATGATCCTTTAGTTTTCAACTTGTAGTATCCCTTTATGCTTTGATCAATGATGTTTTGTCACTCTGCATGATTATGGCCATTATTGCTCTCTTAGTTTGTCGCTCCCAGTCTTTTGCTAGCCTCCACAACAAAGTATGAGTTCCACTCATGCATCCAACTCCCTAAACCAAGTTTTTCCAAAGGGTCCACCATACCTACCTATTAACTTATGCTATTCCAAGTACATTCATGCTTTTGTTTACCTTCCACTTGTTATGAGAAAACTAGTGATTAAAGCTCTCACGAACTTGATGGCACACTTTACTTTATTGCCTCTAATAAACTTGAACCATTGGGTCCTTCTTTGTTGCGTATATGCTTGCGTTTTATAAGTTGAAATTAGCAGAACCATGTTTCATGGGGAACACTGTGGCACCCCGCTAAAACCACTACTAGAAAATCGCGGTGTTTTTGTATTGCGCGTCATCATGACTGCATTCTCATGTCATCATGCCACCTTGCATTTGAGCATCGTCATGTCATCTTGCATTTGTTTGCATAAAACCATTTTCGAAAAGCCTGGTTTGTTTTTCTGAACGCCCCGTCTTTTATTCAAACTATAAACACCAGTCTTCTGGATTATTTTGTTTTGTCTAAAAACGGATTACGAAAGCCTCGTTTTTAATAAATAAAATATTTTTTATTTATTTTTGGGAGGCAGCCCGCCAGGCCCGAAAGCCTGGCCGGCCACCTCCAAACCCTAGCCTAAACAGCCCTACCCAAAACCTGCTCCACCCCACCAACTCCACCCGACGCCAACCCACACACGCACACAAAATCGCACACACACAGCGCACAGCCTGCACACACACGGGCACCCACTCCTCCCTGCGTGAGCCAGCTGCACGCCACCACCTACCGCCACCTGCCAGCAGCACGCACGCACGACCGACGCGTGACCGCACCCCATCTCCCGCCCAGGCTCCCACCTGCACGCTCCCCCAACCACCTGGTCCCTATCACCGCCGCCGCGTACGCCCAACCCCGCGCGCACGATGCATGCATCGGGATTCCCCGCTCCCACCTGCCCCACTCGTTACCCGGCCCAACCTCTTTTCCTATCGCCACCTGCGTCTCCTACCAACCGTGCCCCTCTCTCTCTTGTCCCGGACGCAATCCCCGCCGCCAATCGCGCCTCCCACCCCGCGCCTTCCCCTTCCATCGACGTTCTCCAGCCCTGCCGCCAGGCTCCCCTTCTCCCCACCGACACGCCCGCGTCCGCCTCCTCCCGTCTCCTTCTCTGCACCGCGCCGGCCCACCGTCGTCATCCTCATATCCACTGCCCGCCCGGGGCTCCTCTACCTCGACCTCCGCTCCTTCCGACGCTGGCCCCGAGCTCCGCCGGCCACCAACCTCCAGGCGCCCCTGAGCTCCTCCCCGCGCCCCGTCTTCCTTGTCTGGTGCCACCGTGCCCTGCGGGTACCTGTCGGGCCGCTCGGCCCCAACGGCCTCCGACCACCGCCGTTGACACGCGGGCCCGCGTCCGGCCGTGCCACGCCCTGCGTCTCCGTCTCGACCCCGCTCGGCTCCTCTCTGCACGCCCGCGGCACCTGCGAGCTCCACCGTGCCGGCCTCTGAGACAAGTGCTTCGACACGAATCCGATGTTCGAGACCCTGAACCTAGATCCGGAGACCGATCCCGGAGTCCAAACTCGATCCCCGTCAAACCCTGAGACCCTGAGACCGAACCCCGGACCCCCGGAACCCAAGATCTTCTGAACCCAGATGTGTGCTCCTAAGCCCCTATTTTTATAATATGATATTATCAACTATTGCATATTAATTGTTCATGCATGCATACCTGTCTGTGGTTTGGGGGCATTATGCTGATTCACCTCATAATTAAATATGGAGTGTTTATGCGGGATATCTTTGTCTTATTCTGGACTCCATTTAAATTGGTGTAGTGAACCGATGCCATGTTTTGCCCTGCTAATACAACATTTAAATTGCGAGGGTTCTAAATAACTTGAACGACATGATTAATTGTCGGGACCCCGGTTTCGCTTAATATTTCCTAATTGCACCGCATCTGTGCCATGCCATGCATCATATCATAAGCATGCCGGATCTTTTGTCGTAGTATTAAATATTGCATCCGGTGTTTCTTCTAGTGTTTGCTTCTTTGCGGATTAGGCCGATGAGTGGATGCGAGTATCGACAAGTTCTCCGGATATGATCCGTCGGCAGTATTTCCCAGGCGAGCATCTCTTCCCCTTCTACCTATTTTGCATTTATAGTCTTTATTTCCTCCTGTTGATCTATTGTTATCCGTGTCGTGATGCTTTAGCGTTCCGTACCAGTTACATACCGTGCAGCCTCTATATTGCCTTGGACACCTCCTAATACCTGTGTTTGGTAGATAGATGGCCTTGCGAGTCATAGTTGCTTGCTCAGGTGCGATCTCGTGTTGTCGAGTACCACAGTTGTTGGAATGCTGACAGATGTTTATGGTGGAGATGATCATGATTTTAAATTCAACTATTAAAATGCTAGATATAACTAATGCAGAGGCATCGTTGGGAAATAGATGTTATTTGGTTCTTCCACGCTCACTTGTGTCCCATAGGACCCCGGGTACTTGATACATGTTCCTTGACTATTCACACTATCCACATCCGGGAGGCCTTATGGACCCTCCTGAGCCAGAGCTTGATTCATTTCTATTTCTTGGGGCCACAAAGTAGTTTGGGGCTTTATTACTATCTTGTACTTATGCCATGCTTTACTGCTTTATTTAAGATTGTGCATGGAGCACCTGTACTGTTTTGGATCGCACCATGTTTTCGCGGTATCGACAAGCCCAGTCACACTTTCGGGTTCCCAGTCGTTTCTGCCATTGCCGTCAAAACCTTGGGTCCGTTCCGGAGCCAGCCAACTTTGTTGCGGGTAGCTTAGTGGGGTGCCCCCCTGAAATATTTTATGAATCCTGTGATCGCTTTGTCGTGAATGCCTCGTTGGGTTTTGATTTGGTTTTTCCGAGGTTGATCGAGTGTGTGTTGCTATTTGTGCACCCCTACAGGGTAAAACTTTCTGAAAGCCGTGTCCGCGATTATGGACGACTTGGAGCACAGTATCTCGACCATAGAAAAGCATAACTAAAGTAGTGCTATAAATTTGACTTAATATGTGACTAGTAATCAGCTCAAGTATAACGGAATGGATATTAAAAATGCCAATAGCTGGTGGATCTGGGTTGTTTTGTGACATGCTATATGCCTAGTAAGTATTGCAACTCCAATGGAATGTGATAAAAGTGCCAACAACTGCTGGGTTTTGGGATTCCTCAGGACAATTATATCTGACTAGTAAATGTTCCAACTACAACCGAATGTTAACTAAAATTGCCACTACTTATGCTATCAGGATGACTCATGCTAGCTATATCTGATTAGTAATTGTTGCAACTATAACGGAATGAGTAAAATTGCCAACTGTGTGAGTTCCTTGGTCCGACTTCCTCGTTTGGTCTCGAGAGGGAAATACCAGGATGGGTTTGTTTGGTGTTAGCTTCAGGTTGGATCCGAATAGGTCTTTCTTACCCCTCTCTGATAATTGCCAGTTGTCTCGAGTCTCTGTAGGTTGTTTAGTGCTGCTGCGCTGCCGATTCAGCCTACCATACCTATGTAGGCGAGAGCCGCCGAATTCTAGCCTCGCCGTGTACTGGCCTCGATCGACGCCTCTTTTTTCCTTTGCCCTTTGTCGGCACCCTTTTGTTTTAGCAGGTTTGGGATCGGCGTTAGTGGTTACCCTTCCGGCTTGGCCTAGGCAGGGTTATGGACGCCATTGGTTATTCTTCAGGGCTCTTAGCCCCATTTGCATCTTGTCCGTACTCGAACGTCGTAACGTTTTCAAGGTGATTTGGATCTTTGTATTGTATATCTGTATTCTTGACTCGTTGAATCGCTGTTGTATATATATATCTGTTCTGTGGGTCCCATCGAGGACTGTTGTGTAATGGTATTACTTCGTTTTCCACCCGCACGAAAGTGCCTGGTGGGCGTCCTTGAATCGTTTCTATGCGGGTTTGGCGAAAAGGGCTAAAACTTGCATAGGGCCGATTCGAGGGTGTTACAGAGTGGTATCAGAGCTCAGCAGTTGGGATACCCCACAAGTCCAGCATGTAGGATAACCTAGCTAACGGCCGAAGTAGAGTGTCAAAACTATTTTCGCAAAATCGGTTGGATAGATCTGATTAGGTCTGATTTTACTCCTTACCCCTCTGCTGTTCTCCTCTTACCTCTGCGTGTTTTGATTCTACCCTCTTATGTTTTCTTCAAGTCCAGGAATTCTCGTGGTTGGGTTTCCGTCGTACCTTCAGGGTTTCGCTTCCTCCCTCTGATAACGGTGGTTCTACAATCATCAATCTGCTTCTCGGTTGTTGTACCTTCATCCAATATTTTGTCCTTGAACTCTTCATCCGTATGTGCCCCTTGACAGATATCTGTATCGTTGAAAAGCATATGAGAAGGATGAGCATTGGTGAAGTTGGAGTATACCTTGAGCATGTGTTGTTCATGCCAATTGAACCATTGCAAAACCTGATCACTGTGTCTTTTAGTATGATGTTTCTTTGTATTTTCCGGTGGTCCCCAATGCGACGACATCATCTACGCCAGATCCAATGAAGACCCTGCATCACCCCTCTTGTTCCGAACACCGCTTGTGAAGATCTTCAGTCTAATCCCGAGAGTTGGTTGCACGATTCTGCGATTCATTTATAGAAGGATGCTTTGAGTACGGGATGGACTGATCACCCTACCCGCCTCTCATTGTGCACTTCTGTACATCGAATCGGTGGATCAAGCAATGTACTCTGTCTACGGAAGCTAGAGGTGGCTTTATTTGTTGATACCTCTACCTTCGCCCTTGTTACCGGAGTGTCCTCTCGACGATCACGAACAACGACCTCTTGTTAGTGGTGTCGCAAGCATCTACACGAAGCGAGAAGATTCAGATCGCCGACCTTCTTTCCGGTACCATGAGGCAGATCTCGAGGGCGAGATCCATTGTTAGTGGTGTCGAATTGTGGCACCCCGCTAAAACCACTACTAGAAAATCGCGCTGTTTTTGTGTTGCGCGTCATCATGACTGCATGCTCATGTCATCATGCCACCTTGCATTTGAGCATTGTCATGTCATCTTGCATTTGTTTGCATAAAACTATTTTCGAAAAGCCTAGTTTTGTTTTCTGAACGCCCCATCTTTTATTCAAACTATAAACACCAGTCTTCTGGATTATTTTGTTTTGTCTAAAAACAGATTACGAAAGCCTCGTTTTTAATAAATAAAATATTTTTTATTTATTTTTTGGGAGGCAGCCCGCCAGGCCCGAAAGCCTGGCCGGCCACCTCCAAACCCTAGCCTAAACAGCCCTACCCAAAACCTGCTCCACCCCACCAACTCCACCCGACGCCAACCCACACATGCACACAAAATCGCACACACACAGTGCGCAGCCTACACACACACGGGCACCCACTCCTCCCTGCGTGAGCCAGCTGCACGCCACCACCTGCCAGCAGCACGCACGCGCGACCGACGCGTGACCGCACCCTATCTCCCGCCCAGGCTCCCACCTGCACGCTCCCCCAACCACCTGGTCCCTATCGCCACGCCACAGTCAGCCAGCCAAGATGATGCACGCATCGGGATTCCCCGCTCCCACCTGCCCCACTCGTTACCCGGCCCCACCTCTTTTCCTATAGCCACCTGCGTCTCCTACCAACCGCGCCCCTCTCTCTCTTCTCCCGGCCGCAATCCCCGCCGCCAATCGCGTCTCCCACCCCGCGCCTTCCCCTTCCACCAACGTTCTCCAGCCCCGCGGCCAGGCTCCCCTTCTCCCTATCGACGCACCCGCGTCCGCCTCCTCCTGTCTCCTTCTCTACACCGCGTCGTCCCACCGTCGTTGTCCTCATCTCCACCGCCCGCCCGAGGCTCCTCTGCCTCGACCTCCGCGCCTTCCGACGCCGGCCTCGAGATCCGCCGGCCGCCAACCTCTAGGCGCCCCTGAGCTCCTCCCCGCGCCCCGTCTTCCTCGTCTGGTGCCGCCGTGCCCTGCGGGTACCTGTCGGGCCACTCGGCCCCAAAGGCCGCCGACCACCGCCGTTGACACGCGGGCCCGCGTCCGGCCGCGCCACGCCCTGCGTCTCCGTCCCGACCCCGCTCGGCTCCTCTCTGCACGCCCGCGGCACCTGCGAGCTCCACCGCGCCAGCCTCCACAGCACGGACCGAGAGCCGCCGCCACCTCCTTCCTCACCTTTGTCGCCACCGAGGCCTAGCCACGCCCTGCTGACCTTGCCGCCTACCGGCGCGTCCCTGCCTCCAGCCGCCTCTGCTTGCCGGCGCCCTGCATCACCTCCGTCGCCGATGCCAGGAGCCCGTGTCCGGCCACCACCTCGCCGTCTCTGCGTTGACCCAACCCGATGTGCTAGTGTTGATGATCAGGGAACGTCACGACCGTCACCATGTCCCTTGTTGTGTTCCTGTTTATTTGTTGTCATCTTCGTACCCGGGTTTTGCCAAGTCCGACCCCAACCACCTGCGCCTCATTCCGAGATCTTCGCCCTGGAACCACAAGACGACGCCACGAGAAGTAATCGCCGCGATGCCAAGTTCGGCCGACGACAAGACCGACATGAGTCGAAACCCGAAGACTATGCAAGACCATGGCACCAAATCAAGACCGACACCGACACCCAAGCACTTCGACAAGGACGCCAAGTTCTCCCCTCGGACACCAAGACCCGAACCCGATGACCGCCAAGATCGCCACCGTTACGACATGATCTTCTTCACGGGACTTTGAGTTCGACGCCACGGACGACAAGGTCGTCGACCTGGAACCTGGACGACAAGATCTTCTTCTCGGACCCGAAGACCACCAAGCTCTTCTTCTCGGAGCGACAAGTGCTTTGACACGAATCCGATGTTCGAGACCCTGAACCTAGATCCGGAGACCGATCCCGGAGTCCAAACTCGATCCTCGTTGAACCCTGAGACCCTGAGACCGAACCCTAGACCCCCGGAACCCAAGATCTTCCGAACCCAGATGTGTGCTCCTAAGCCCCTATTTTTATAATATGACATTATCAACTGTCGCATATTAATTGTTCATGCATGCATACTTGTCTGTGGTTTGGGGGCATTATGCTGATTCACCTTATAATTAAATATGGAGTGTTTATGCGGGATATCTTTGTCTTATTCTGGACTCCATTTAAATTGGTGTAGCGAACCGATGCCATGTTTTGCCCTGTTAATACAACATTTAAATTGCGAGGGTTCTAAATAACTTGAACCACATGATTAATTGTCGAGACCCCGGTTCCGCTTAATATTGCCTAATTGCACCGCATCTGTGCCATGCCATGCATCATATCATAAACATGCCGGATCTTTTGCCGTAGTATTAAATATTGCATCCGGTGTTTCTTCTAGTGTTTGCTTCTTCGCGGATTAGGCCGATGAGTGGATGCGAGTATCGACAAGTTCTCTGGATATGATCCGTCGTGATGTTTCCAGTGAGCATCTCTTCCCCTTCTACCTATTTTGCATTTATAGTCTTTATTTCCTCCTGTTGATCTATTGCTATCCGTGTCGCGATGCTTTAGCGTTCCGTACCAGTTACATCCCGTGCAGCCTCTATATTGCCTTGGACACCTCCTAATACCTGTGTTTGGTAGATAGCTGGCCTTGCGAGTCGTAGTTGCTTGCTTAGGTGCAATCTCGTGTTGTCGAGTACCACAGTTGTTGGAATGCTGGCAGATGTTTATGGTGGAGATGATCATGATTTTAAATACAACTATTAAAATGCTAGATATAACTAATGCAGAGGCATCGGTGGGAAATAGATGTTATTTGGTTCTTCCACGCTCACTTGTGTTCCGTAGGACCCTGAGTACTTGATACCTGTTCCTTGACTATTCGCACTATCCACATCCGGGAGGCCTTATGGACCCTCCTAAGCCAGAGCTTGATTCATTTCTATTTCTTGGGGCCACAAAGTAGTTTGGGGCTTTATTACTATCCTGTACTTATGCCATGCTTTACTGCTTTATTTAAGATTGTGCGTGGAGCACCATGCTTTTTGGATCGCGCATACGTTTTCGGTATCGACAAGCCAGTCACACTTTCGGGTTCCCGATCGTTTACTGCCGTCGTCGCAAAACCACGGGTCCGTTCGAGCCAGCCAACCGTTCGCGGGTAGCTTAGTGGGTGGCCCCTGAAATATTTTATGAATCCTGTGATCGCTTTGTCGTGAATGCCTTGTTGGGTTTTGAGTTGGTTTTTTTGAGGTTTATAGAGTGTGTTTTGCTATTTGTGCACCCCTCAGGTAAAACTTTCAAAGCCGTGTCATGTTATGGACGACTTGGAGCAGATCTCGATCATAGACAAGCATAACTAAAGTAGTGCTATAAATTTGACTTAATATGTGACTAGTAATCAGCTCAAGTATAACGGAATGGATATTAAAAATGCCAATAGCTGGTGGATCTGGGTTGTTTTGTGACATGCTATATGCCTAGTAAGTATTGCAACTCCAATGGAATGTGATAAAAGTGCCAACAACTCTTTGGGTTTTGGGATTCCTCAGGACAATTATATCTGACTAGTAAATGTTCCAACTACAACGGAATGTTAACTAAAACTGCCACTACTTATGCTATCAGGATGACTCATGCTAGCTATATCTGATTAGTAATTGTTGCAACTATAACGAAATGAGTAAAATTGCCAACTGTGTGAGTTCCTTGGTCCGACTTCCTCGTTTGGTCTCGAGAGGGAAATACCAGGATGGGTTTGTTTGGTGTTAGCTTCAGGTTGGATCCGAATAGGTCTTTCTTACCCTCTCGATAATTGCCATTGTCTCGAGTCTACGTAGGTTGTTTAGTCTTCGCCGCTCAGACCTACCATACCTATGTAGGCGAGAGCGCCAATTCTAGCCTCGCTGTCTTGGCCTCGATCGACGCTCCTCTTTTTTCTTTGCTCTTTGTCGGCACCCCTTTTGTTTTAGCAGGTTTGGGATCGACGTCGTTAGCAGGGTTACCCTTCCGGCTTGGCCTGGGCAGGGTTATGGACGCCATTGGTTATTCTTCAGGGCTCTTAGCCCCATTTGCATCTTGTCCGTACTCGGACGTCGTAACGTTTTCAAGGTGATTTGGATCTTTGTATTGTATATCTGTATTCTTGACTCGTTGAATCGTTGTTGTATATATATCTGTTCTGTGGGTCCCATCGAGGACTGTTGTGTAATGGTATTACTTCGTTTTCCACCCGCACGAAAGTGCCTGGTGGGCGTCCTTGAATCGTTTCTATGCGGGTTTGGCGGAAAGGGCTAAAACTTGCATAGGGCCGATTCGAGGGTGTTACAAACGCTTTCAACATCACACTTGTACTTTGTACTCCATTGATATCATGTTCTTTTGCTTACGGATCCCGGCGGTGTGAACTAAAAGTGGAACTTGTAAGATCATGGAGTTTGTATGTGTGTTAGAGAAACGCCTGGGCCGCTAGCCTAAGCCATGCCTAATCATGGTGGAAACTTGCAGCATCACCATAATGAGCACTCTATGAAGCATCCTCAATAAAAACCTATGCAAATAGCAAATAAAAAGATCGTTGAGATGCTTATTGTCTGCTTGCCTTGTCATTTTGATTATGGGAAAGCTCCCGTATCATGTGCAAGGGGTACCCCGTTGGTGGTTCTTAATGATACACATATACTTACAATGACAAGAGCTTACTCATGACTGAAGTTGAGTAGCATGAGGATCGGTCTTCGTAAGTAAGGGGCATGAGATTTTGGTTTATAACTTGTCAAGCATATCCTCTTAGTTGTGTCACTTTAACCTTAATCACCTTCAAGATGCTTATGATAGGGGCAATGAGAGCTGAAAACTACAAGTACCATAATTTTTGGAAGCTCTTTATGAGACTTGAATCCCTACTTCCTTTTACAAAAGGCCTTTGTTCCACCATTATATTGAGTCTCCACCTTCGATCTTTATGCACCTACTTTGAGAGCATAGTGGCCATTTTTAGTTCTATGTGCATTGTCCCAAGACTAGTTGATTGATGCATAACTTGTTATTGCTTGTTTGAAACTATTGTATCTAGTCACTCTTATGAACTTTGAAGGTGTCCTATGCATTTATATTTGCTACTCTATTGAGGGACAAGCTGAATACTTTTATGCTATGTTTTCTTTATGTGAAACAAACAAACGTCTTGCAAAGCATGTTATTCATGAATCTTTTGTTTGTACCTTTTCATGTTGCATCATAGGTTCTTTGCTTATTGCTAGAACTTTGTCTTTCATGTTATGATTGAAGTACTATGATCCTAGCTTTGAGTTTTGCAAATACTTTGATCAAGTATTTGATGGTGCATGTCACCTCAAAAATTATTTCTTTTTATCACTTACCTACTCAAGGACGAGCAGGAGTTAAGCTTGGGGATGTTGATACATTGCAAATGTATCTATAATTTTAGATGTTCCATGCTTGGTTTTATCCACTTTCTTGTGTTTTGTTCCAACATTGGAGTACTTTTCATATGATTTCTTGGACTAACCTATTAACAAGAGCCACAGTGCCAGCTGCCTGTTTTCTGCTGTTTTTGGTTCCAGGAAAGTCAGAAAATGAATATTCTCGGAATTGGACGGGACAAAAGCCTAAGTGCTAATTTTTCCGGAAGGGATCAAGTGCCAGAATACGAGACGGAGAAGGGCCAGGGGCCGGCCACACCACCTGGCCACACGACCGGGCTAGGCCCGCGCCAGGGGGTGGTGTGGTGGCTCCTAGCACCCCCTCGGCCTCTCCTTCCGCCTATAAGTTGCCCTCGGGATGAAAACCCTAGGTACCCGATCAAAAAATCCACGAAAGAGTCTGTAGTCGCCGTCATCTCCATCCCTAGATCGGGAGGGATCTGAAGCTCTTCCCGGCACCTACGGAGAGGGAATTCACCGAGGCCTTCTTCATCACCATGCAAGCCTCCGTGTGATGCGTGAGTAGTTCATCCTTGGACTACGGATCCATGTAGTAGCTAGATGGCTGGTTTCTCCTCCTTTGTGCTTTCATGTTTAGATCTTGTGAGCTCCGTTCATGATCAAGATCATCTATTTGTAATCCATACATGTTGTGTTTGCGGGGATCCGATGGATATTGAGATGCTATTTCAGATTGATTATTGATTCTATCATGTCTTTGTTATTTTAGATCTTGCATGTTTTCCATTGTTAGTAGCTATCTTGGCCAAGTAGATGCTAGCAACTCCAAGAGTTAGTATTTATGCTCGATAGTGGGTTCATGCCTCTGGTAATCTGGGGAAGTGACAGAAATCTCTAAGGTACTAGATGTGGTGTTGCTACTAGGGAGAAAACAACAATCCTTTGTTCATAGAACAATAGTATTGTTTACTTTACACGCAGTTCGTAAAGCAATAATCTGTTGCTTGCAACTTAATACTGGAGGGGGTTCGGATGATAACCCGAAGGTGGATTATTAGTCATAGATGCAGTTGGATGGCGGTCTATGTATTATGTTGTAATGCCCAATCAAGTCTCAGAGGAGTCAAGATGATTAGTATATGCATGTATTGCTTTCTCGGTGTTTGTCAATTGCCCCGCTGTAATTTGTTCACCCAGCATGTTATTTATCTAAGGAGAGCCACCTCTAGTGAACTATGGATCCCGGTCCTTTTACTTTACATACAATCTACAATCTTTTATTGCTTTGTGTTTACTTTCTGCAAACTTTTACTTCTTTCCATTCGATATGTTTAATCCTTTGTTTTCCGCAAAACACGGTGAGATTGACAACCTCATCGCAAATTGGAGACAAAGTTCTGTGGTTGTGTTGTGCAGGTCTCCACTTTGCTACTAGCACCGGTAGTGCGCCATGCCAAAGCTCAGCTAGTAACACCTTTGGGGTGTTTACTTGCTCCTACTGGTTCGATTAAACCTTGGTCTCATAACTGAGGGAAAACTTGCTGTTGTGCTCATCATGCCTTCCTCTTGGGGTTCCCAACGAGCTCTACATCAACCACGAGCCAGCAATCTTCTTTAGCTTGCTAAGTGTTGTGTGGGTGAACTTGTGCTAATGTACCGACCTTCCTAGGACTAATACATACTTGTGATTATACCCCTTGCAAACATCCGTAAGTACAAGAAAGTAATTAAGGTAGAAACCTAACCACAACTTTAAACTCTAAGACCCTTACGTCCCTTGTGCAATGGTTTCCTAATGGGGGTTCAGGTTTCTGTCACTCCGGCAACCCCTACGATTAGTAGCCAAATACACAATGCATTCACCTAGGCCCATATAGGTGAAGTGTCATATAGTCGACGTTCACATGACACCACTAGAAGGAGTACACCACAACTTAAATATCAAACTATTGAATCATTCTCAACACAACTCCACTACTAAAAACGTGACTTCTCCCATGTTCTCAAGAACAAAACGAACTACTCACAAGACATCATATGGATCATGATCAGAGATGGAGTAATGATGTATAACAATATGAACATAAACAATAATTCAATGGTTCACTTAATAGCATCAACTACGAAGAGTAATCAACACCGGGAAAGTTTCCCCTAAGAACTATGCAAGATTCAACTCAATTGTTACAGCAATATGGAGATGGTGATGAGGGTGCTGATGGTGATGATGATCCCGATGAAGTCCAGCTTGATGGTGGTGTTGATGGCGATGATCTCCCCTCTCCGGAAAGGAATTCCTTCGGCAGAATTCTATCTGCCGGAGAGATCTTTCTCTCTCGGTGTTTTCCGCCCCGCAGATGCGGCGGAATCTTTCTATGGTCGCTTCCCGAGTCTTAGGGTTTCGGGAGGAATATGTACGCCAGAGGGAAGAGCCAGAGGTGGGCCAGGACGACCACACCACCTGGTGGCGCGACCTAGGGTGGCCCGCTCCAGGGGTTGTGTGGGTCCCCTATGGCCCATCTCCACTCCCTCTTTTGGCAGCCTTCGTCTTCTGGAAAATAGGATTTTCCGTATATTTTCCCGGATTTTCTGATCTTCGCGAATTTTGCCTCCAAACAGCACCTTTTCCATCAGAATCCTGACTGCAGCGGTCCATGCTCCAAAATTCATCAACCATGCAAAAATAGATGAAATAACATAAGTATCACCTCTCAATACGAAATATATCAATGAATAATAGTGAATTAAGACATAGAATAGTGATGCAAAATGGACGTATCAACTCCCCCCAAGCTTAGACTTCGCTTGTCCCCAAGCGAAACTGAGCTCAATAAACATGACCTCGGGTTTATGGAGCGAAGAGTGGATAAAAGAATACGGACAAGAAGCATCACATTCATCAAAAGCATAGATCACAATAGAAGACAACTCGCTATTATATAACTAAACTTGTAATGAGTAAAGGAAACACAATAAAGATACATAGAGTAAATCATAATTGGTAATGGCAAACTTAGCTCTTGGTCGAAGAATAGTTGATAATTTGCTGGAGTTCACAAATAGTTGGTTTTCAAAGAAAGCTTTCAAAGTAGTAAACATCAAGATAAGAGCAATGTGCAAAACAAGGAACATAAGAAACATGATTGAATAAATCATCATATGAATGAATGAAACACATCAACTCAAAGTACTTGTTGAGGTAGATGGGAGTAGGTTTACTGACTCAATCTACAAAGTAAAAGAAAGGGCCCTTCAAAGAGGGAAGCAGGTATTGCAAGCCTCATAAAGAGCTCCCAAAAATTATGAGACTTACTAGCTTTCAGCTCTCATTGCCCCTATCATAGGCATCTTTAGGTGATTAAGGTTAAAGTGAGGTCCAATCTGAGTTATATGCTTGACAGACTATAAACTGAAAATACCAAGTCCCTTGAGTACGAGGGTTACTCCTCATGCTACTCAACTTTAGTTACCGGTAAGTTCTTGTCATCGTAAGTATGTGCGTATCATTGAGAACTGCCAACGGGGTACCCCTTGCCCGATGATACGGAAGAATCCCCATATCAAAATGACAAGGCAAGCAGACAATGAGTATCTCAGCAATCTTCTTATTTTCCATGGGAAAATGGTGCTTTTTTCTCTCTTTCCTCTTTTCATAGTATCTCTTTTTTTCTTTTCTTTTCCTTGTTATTTTCGTTGGTCTGTTATTGTCTTGCTTTGTCATGCTTGTTGTCAATGGTTGGTTTCTTTGAAACTGAAGCTTATTGGCAAGGTGGGTTCACGGAAGATCAAAAATATTATTATAAGGAACACCGCTTGTCACAAAAAGGGAAACACTTATGGGAACAAATTGATAGATTGTGTACCATTGCTAGAAACATGTGCTCTACTTATAATGTTACTTATTGCTGTGATGAGTCTTGTTGCAGAAAGAGGTATAAACACCTCCCTTTTCAATGTGAGTATAGTGATAATGATACCATATCTTCCTATGCTAAAGGAATTTATGACTTTTATGATGCGGAACAAATTGAAGAATTTATTGCTTGGAAGGGTGCTTTTGAACTTGCTAGTTTGCTTGAAAATATTGATGATTCACATTATAAGCATGAGGTTTATGGTATACTTAAATTTTGCTTTGATAATTACAAGGATGAATAGCTATATCCTTGAATATTTTAATAGATGCTTTCCACAAATGGAAGAGACTAATGCCTTACAGGCACCTATGGAAGAAGAAATTGATGAACCTGAAATCTCATTAGATGAAAAAGAGGAGGAGAGTGATGAACAAAAGGAGGAAGAATGGATTAGCTACCCATGCCTACCTTCTAATGAGAGTAACTCTTTATCCCTTACATTATTTGATTGTCCTCCATGCTTACTAAAGGAGGATGAATGTTATGTTCCTGAGGATTCTTTTGAAAATGTTTATAATAAAGCTCTAGTGCTTGTAGATCATGAAAAGCATGTTTTATGTGATAGTTATATTGTTGAGTTTATTCATGAGACTACTGAAAATTATTATGAGAGAGGAAAATATGGTTGTAGAAGTTTTCATGGTATTGAAACACCTCTCTATGTGCTGAAAGTTTTGAAGTCACTCTTGTTTTATCTTCCTATGCCTGTCACTTTGTTCTTTGCGAATTTATTTGCATACAAGATTCCTATGCATAGGAAGTGGGTTAGACTTAAATGTGTTTTGAATTTGCTTCTTGATGCTCTATTTTACTTCAACTCATATTTCTTATGTGAGCATCCTATCAAACTATCATGCCTGAAGTTGATATTATGTCTATTATTCTTGGGAGACCTTTTCTTAAATACTACAGGAGTTGTTATTAATTGTAATCAAGGGAAGGTGACCTTCAATGTTAATGACAAGGACATGCTGTCTATTTCCCCAAGAAGGTTGAAAGAACTTATGGTTTGAATTCAATTGAACATGTTGAGGGCATTCAAGTTAGACAGATATATTGTCCCATACCAAAAGAAAAGTTTGAAACTATTATGATTGGGACCATTGCTATCAAGGTTGAGGTAACATAATCATTAGTGGGATACAAAGTTTTGTCTCATATGGAATTGTTTTGGTAACAAGACCTGATCAACCTTGTTAACAAAATAATTTCATTGAACAAAACAATGTTTTCACCATGATTATCTCCGCTTACTTCTATTTTATCCATTTTAGTTTTTGCTTATGCCTAACTTAAAGGCGTTAAAGAAAAGTACTTATTGGGAGATAACCCAAAAGTTTTAGATGAGTCTTGGAAGTTATTACTTCAGTAATATCCGCTTCTTATCCTTTTTATTTGCTTTTTGTGCCAAGAGTAACCTCTAATGAGAGAGAAATAATGATTGGGAAAGTTGTTGTCCCGAAACAGATTTCTGTGCTCCACCGTAAAAATTCGTGTAAAATCTCTGTACGTCCTTTTGAGGCGTTAATTTTTGTGCTCCTGCCCCAGGTTGTTATATAACTTTCGTTAGTTCAATACTTTTTGATTTGAGCAACATAAGGTCTTCGAAAAAATTCGTCTTTACCTGCTGGTCTGTTTTGACAGATTTCTGCCATTTTCTGTATTTGCTTCTTGTTGGTTCCTTTTTGAGTTATTTTGGGGAATTGAGCTTTTTGAGGGAAGTGCTACAGTATCTAGTGTTATAATGGAAGTTTATTTGGTGTTAGAACTGGACCTTAAGACTTATTTATCTTGAGTGCACTAATGTTGCTAATAAAGATTGTGTGAAGTTTTGTTTGAAGGAAAAATTTCAGGTGTATGGAAGGAATGAGTAATGAGATGAAGGATGGACTAAAGCTCAAGCTTGGGGATGCCACACGTGTCACCCCAAGAAATATCCAAGAAGTACAAGCGTCAAAGCTTGGGGATTCCCAAGGCATCCCCTTCTTCATCAATAAAAATCCCAGGTTTCTTCCAAACGCTTCATTTTTATTGTTTCATGCACAGTTGTGTTGTTCTTGGAGCGTCTTATTTTTCGTTTTTGTTTTGGTTTTTCGTTTGATTTTGTTTGCTTAGTTTTCTTAATAAATTGGTTGGATCTCCTCTTTCATACATTGGTTTTCAAATAGTTTGGATTGGTTTGGAAAAGAGTAGGAAAGCTCATGCTTAAGTGGTAAAAAGAGTTTGTTTTTGACTGTGGCCTATGCTTTGTCATGCCATGCTTGATATTGTTTTGGCTTTATGCTTAGTATTCTTTGCTGTAGCATGACTTGTTATAAACAATTAAGATTGCTTAATGTGCCTTGGATGAATCATGCGTTGTTTTAGCATATTAAAGCATAGTATAGTGGTATTCTCCTTTGATGCTTTATTTGGGTTGACTTGGCGCATGCTCACACCATGTTATGACTATCCCAAGTCACAATAGCCTTTTGTGATCCTTTAGTTTTGAACTTGTAGTATCACTTTATGCTTTGATCAATGATGTTTTGTCGCTCTACATGATTATGGCCATTATTGCTCTCTCGTTTGTCGCTCCCTTACTATTGCTAGCCTTCACTTTCACTGAGTATGTTTTACTCATGTTTCCAACTCCCTAAAACCAAATATTGCCAAAGTGTCCACCATACCTACCTATTAGCATCATTTTCTACTTCCGTGCATATTCAATATGCCCTGTTTTCTTCCGAAAAAAAATGTTTGCTTGTTATGAGAAAGTTAGTTAGTAAAGCTCTCACGAACTTGATGGCACACTTTATTTTCTTGCATTTAATAAACCTGAACCATTGCGTCCTTCTTTGTTGCGTATATGCTTGCACTTTATAAGTTGAAGTTAGCATAACCATGTATCATGGGGAATGCTTTCAACATTGCATTGGTACTTAGTACCTCGTTGATATCATGTTCTTTTGCTTATGGATCCCGACGGTGTGAAATAAAAGTGGAACTTGTAAGATCATGGAGTTTGTATGTATGTTAGAGAAACGCCTGGGCCGCTAGCCTAAGCCATGCCTAATCATGGTGGAAACTTGCAGCATAACCATAATGAGCATTCTATGAAGCATCCTCAATAAAAATCTATGCACATAGTAAATAAAAAGATCGCTGGGATGCTCATTGTATGCTTGCCTTGTCATTTTGATCATGGGATTTCTCCTGTGTCATGTGCAAGGGGTACCCCGTTGGCGGTTCTCTATGATACATATATACTTACAATGACAAGAGCTTACTCCTGACTAAAGTTGAGTAGCATGAGGATCGGTCTTCGTAAGTAAGGGGCATGAGACTTCGATTTATAACTTGTCAAGCATATCCTCTTAGTTATGTCACTTTAACCTTAACCATTTATAGATGCTTATGATAGGGGCAATGAGATCTCAAAGCTAACGAGTACCGTACTTTCAGCATTTGGAAGCCTTTCAAACTTTTCAAAACATGTTCATTTCCTTGTTGAGTCTCCACACATTCTATGAGCACTTTCTTGAGAGCATAGTGGCCATTATTAGTTTTATGTGCATTGTCCCAAGACTTGTTGATTGATGCATACCTTGATATTGCTTGTTTTAAACTATTTGTATCTAGTCACTCTTGTAAACTTTGAAGGTGTCCTATGCATTTATGTTTGCTACTCTATGAGGGACAAGCTGAATGCCATTATGCTATGTTTTCTTTATGTGAAACAAACAAACATCTTGCAAAGCATTGTTATTCATGAATCTTTTGTTTGTGCCTTTTCATGTTGCATCATAGTTTCTTTATCTTATTGCTAGAACCTTGTCTTTCATGTTATGATTGAAGTACTTTGATCCTAGCTTTGAATGTTTTACCAATACTTTGATCAAGTCTTTGATGGTGCATGTCACCTCAAAAATTATTCTTTCTTTTTATCACATACCTACTCGACGACGAGCAGGAGTTAAGCTTGGGGATGTTGATACATTGCAAATGTATCTATAATTTTTTATGTTCCATGCTTGGCTTTATCTCCTTTCTTGTGTTTTGTCCACACTTTGGAGTACTTTTCATATGATTTCTTGGACTAACCTATTAACAAGAGCCACAGTGTCAACTGCCTGTTTTCTACTGTTTTTGGTTCTAGGAAAGTCAGAAAATGAATATTCTCGGAATTGGACGGGACAAAAGCCAAAGTGCCTATTTTTCCGGAAGACTCACGGAGCCAGAATATGAGACGGAGGAGGGCCAGGGGCTGGCCACCCCCCAGGCGCGGGCTGGGCCTGGCCGCGCCAGGGCATGGTGTGGGCCCCCCAGGCTGCCCCTTGGTCTCCCTCTTCGCCTATAAGAAGCCTTCTGACCTAAAAACTCCGAGGGGTTCGACGTTTTTCTAGAAGGAGTTCCGCTCCACCGCTACCACCAGATTTCACGAAACAGCACCAGAAACTCCGTTCTTGCACCCTGCCGGGACGGGGAATTGGAGGAGATCGTCGCCATCATCATCACCATCGCTTCTCCATCGACCATCCATGTTTCCCCCATCTATGAGTGAGTAATCCCCAACTGTAGGCTATGGGGATGGTAGGGATTGGATGAGATCGTTCATGTAATGGCATCAGATTGTTAGGGCATGGTGCCTAGTATCTTTTATTAGTGCTTTATGACTTTCTTGCGACTTGTTGTGCTTAATGCTTGTCACTAGGGACCGAGTGCCATGATTTCAGATCTGAACATGTTATTGATTCATTATGATAGTATTGTTTATGGTCTTACTGCAAGTTGTATACACATGTTGTTGTCCGGAACCAAAGGCCCCGAAGTGACAGCAATCGGGATAACCAGAGGAAATGGCTTTGATGTGGATCACATGTGTTCATGGAGTGTTAATGCTTTGCTCTATTAAAAGGAGCACCTTAATTGCCAGTAGTTCCCTTGAGGCCCCTCTGCAAACGGGCTGGCAGGACAAAATATGTTGTGCAAGTTCTCATTGCGAGCACGTATGACCATATATGGAACACTTGCCTATGATTATTTAGTACTTGGATGCTTTATCTTATTTATTTGCAAATGCCCTATGTTCTGATTGCTATATGAATTGTCTTATCCATGCAACGCCCGTCCATCCATCCCTATGCCTACCGCGCTTTAATCCTACTATTTACTGCAATTGTTACTACTGTCTTTACCTTTACTACTGTTGTTACTTTACTATTGCTACTACAAAACTGTTGCTACTGATAAACTGCTGTGAGCAAGATTATTTCTAGGTGCAGCTGAATTGACAACTCAGTTGTTAAGGCTTATAAATATTCTTTGACTCCCCTTGTGTCGAATCAATAAATTGGGTTTCACTTTCCTCGAAAATACTGCGATACACCCCCTATACTTGTGGGTCATCATCCACCCACATAATTTGTGGAGAGGTGGGGGCAGCACCATGGCTGTGCGCCATGCCCCCTTGAGATGCCCCTTACCTACAAAAAGGCCCCCCTCCTCCTCTCTCTCTCACACACACTCACATCTCCTCTCATATGTCCTTTGGTTGGCATCTTCCTCCCCTTCTAACCTTGTTTATTGCCACGAGCGAGGTGCTTAGGAGAAGCCCTGTTCAAGATCTTCTCCACCACCACCACCACCATGTCGTAGTGTTGGCGGAGTTCCTGAGGATCCCCTACTTCCGTTGTCGCGCTGGAGCGAGGGACAGAAGACGTTGACACACCGTACGTGTTACCGATTACGGAGGTGCTGCATGTGTGGTACTGTCATTGCGTCCTTGAGGACGGTCGTGTACACTCTACAACAACCACATTTGTTTGCGGGAATGTTATCCCGTGTTACGGTCTTCAAGGATGAGTCCATCTGAAACTGTTACATGTATATCCTATATATGATCTTGGTGGTTGTAACCATAGATTTTTTTGTTTTACATGCAATGAACCCTATCACGGAGACGCCTAACAGGGGCAGTAGCAGGAGCATGCATCAGCCTACTTGTGGGGAAACATGTGAGTCCTGACATATTCCTAGAGGAATTTATCATAGGTTGTGTGCCGTGCCAAGGTCTTCGGCTAGTGCTTTCGGCCTTGGCTTTTGCCAATGTCCACCGCGTGCTGGATCGTGGTGTCGATGACTCTGCCACAGAAGGAGCAAAACAGTCTCCCCCTACGGTGGAAAGGAATTTGCCCACACCATAACCGCCTCAGCACGTAGCGGCTCTTGTTGTCCCTGAAATACTTGTTAGAGTGCACGTCATCAGAATCCTTCTATTGATTTTTTAAGAACATTATTTAGAACTCATACATATGATTGAATTGTATTACAACTCAAGAATTGATAACATATGTATTATATTAATATCAAAGAGAATGCATCTCATCAATAGTTTGATCAGTTCATATATCATTTCATCTCAACAAAATGACAATTAATTGGATCAGAGTATATGTAGAACAAAGATTGCAGCCTCATAAGTTTCTTCCGCTCTCTCAACGAAGAATGGGGTCTCACCGACCTGCCAGCGGTGCCATCGCCACCAGTGTTGTAGGCAACACATAGTTAGAATGTTGTTCTAGGCGTAGTTTGCTTGTAAAACATTTGTATGATAACTTATCATTGCAAATGGCTGATGCTCACATTGCAAATTTTATTCTAAACACGATGCATGGCGAGTACACATCCTAGTCTAGTGCAGCCTACTCGTCGGAGTTGGAGTCAGATTGGTAGCAGCGATGGTACATGGTGTTGTCGAAGACGCTGCCGGTGAGCACGGCTTCACCATCGTACTTGAAGACGGTGAAATTGCTGACTTTGATTCGGTGCCAGCGGGCGAACACCTCCCATCCGTTGGTAAGGAACATCTGGACGAGGCGGTCGAACAACAACTCCACCGGCCACGTGCGAGTAGTGACACCGACGGCCCGTAGCATGACCTGTTGGGGCTCGGTGTTGTCGACCAGCGACGTGAATTTGCGGGGAAGGGGCATCCTCTTCCACGTATGGATGGCACCCGTCGGGTATGGAGGTGGGTATGGTACCTCCATACCCCCCTCCACCACCTCTCCCCTCCACCACCACCCGCCTCCATACCCACTGTCGGGTCCCTGTCTCCACTAGACCCGCCACCCGACGGGTACCCGCGACCCGATGGATACCCACGAAGGTGCACAAACCGGCCTCCCTCCCAGTCACTGGTGGCAAACTGGCGTGCTGTTTGCCGCCTCCTTGTGCTCCCCTATAGCTCCACGGCGGAGGTCCGCATGCCGAGGAGGAAGCAAAGCCATGCTACACTTGAAGGGAATATGCCCGAGAGGCAATAATAAAGTGGTTATTATCTTATTCCTTGTTTATGATAAATGTTTATTTTGCATGCTATAATTGTATTGATAGGAAACGTCAATACATGTGTGTTTAATAAACAAATAAAAAGGGTTCCTAGTTATGCCTCTCTTATAGACTAGCTTGCTGATTAACAAGATGATCAAGGTTTCCTGATCATGGATATTGGATGTTGTTAATAACAAGGTCACACCATTGGTGGAATGATGTGATGAACATTCATCCGAAGTATAGCATTATGATCAAAGTCATTATGTTTATATTGCTATAACATCATACAAAGTAATCTTAGTCCTTAGACCATGAGATCATGTTAATTGCTAACACCGGAAGAGTATCTTGATAACATCAAACGTCACATCGTAACAGGGTGACTATAAAGGTGGGTTCAATTACTGAAGGTGTTATGTTGAGGCTCATGGATCAAGAGTGGGATTTGTCCATCCCGATGACGGATAGATATACTGGGCCCTCGGTGATATCACATTGAAATAGCTTGCAAGCAAGTGATGTGATCACTAGAATGTTATATCACGGGAACGAGAAAAGAGTGCATGTCGGAAACAAGATCAAACTAGGTATGGAGATACCGATGATCGAATCTCGGACATGTAATATATCGCGAGACAAAGGGATTTAGTTACTAGCGTTAAAGGTTCTCACGATCACAGAAGTCATCGTTGAATGTGTAGGAGTCAGTATGGATCTCCAGGTCCCGCTGCTGATTATTGATCGGAGAGGGGTCTCGATCATGTCTGCATTATTCGCGAACCGTAGGGTGACACACTTAAGGGATACCGACACCATTTGGAGCAAATATGTTTCAGATAAAGATTTAAGAAAGTGCTGGAATTATTTCAATAGACACCGAAACTGTTTCAGGTGAAATTGCTGAAATTGGTTCTGCATGTAATATTGAAATGTTGCAGGGGGTTTTATGTGAATGTTTGTTAATTAAAGTAATTAACAAAATTCTGAATAAAAAAATAATAAAAGAGTTTTATTAAATGAGAGAGCATTAAATTTGGAGAACTTTAATGCATTTAAAGTGGGGACTTTAAAAGAGAATGTGAAGGGGCAAATTTATGTGGAGGGAGTTACCACCACATGAATGAGAAGGTGAGGGGTCACCCTTGGGGCGCCGGCCATGGGGAGGGGTACCCTCCCCTCCTCCTATAAAAGGCCCCCCTCTCACACCTTCATACTCACACCTCCTCGTGAAGGATCTCTCTCCCCCTCTAGTATTATTCTCCCATGGTCTCGGATTAGCGAGATACATGTTCCCAGTGGCTTTATCTGGAAAGGAGTTGCTGCTTCCGCTGCTTTGCTGGAGCGAGGGACGGAGGTTGTCGGGGTACCGGACGTGTGTGCGATCACGGATGCACACGCTTATGCGGCTGGACTTGGTGGTGCCGGAGCTGGATCGATGGACGTCCGGAGCCGGACTGTTGGACTTCATCACGATCTTGAGATCGGCAAGTGTACGACTACATCAACCACGAAGTTCCTACTGTTAACAAAGCTCGTTGTTCACGAGGGTAAGTTCTCGTTGGATGTATGTCCACCCGTTGCTTTGTACCTAGTAGATAGATCTTGGCGTAGTTCACACCGTAGGATTTTTTGTTTTCTATGTCATGACCCAACAAAGTGGTATCGAGCCAGTCTATGCGTAGGTGCTTCAGACGGTAGTACACATATGTTTATATGTGGGCGATGATGATCATGTTATTGCATCTTCTATGTACTTTGGATATTGGTGGCATAGTGGGATGAAGCGGCGGACCAACCTTACATGTCATCGACATGAGACCGGTTCCACGATCGACATGCAACTTGTTTTGCATAAGTGGCTGGCGGGTGTCTGTCTCTCCTACTATAGTCAATATCTGATTTACAACGAGTTGCTAATAACTTGGTTATCCTCGTTGTGATTCCATGTTCGTAGGTAAGAACGGTTCTATCTCCGAAAGCCCTAAGCCACGTAAAACTTGCAATTGATAAATTAGAGGCGTCTAGTTTAGATCATTGCTGGACTAGTGTATTGATATGGTATTGTTGTAAGTAGATGTATGATAGATACTCTTACAACTCACTTAACGTGTAAGTTCCATAGACCTTGGCCTTACACACAAAGGAATGATAGAGATCATACCACGATACAAGTGATAGAGATCAAATGCATGGACCATATCATCTCACTTTACACATTAGATGTTAGCATCTTATATTGCTAGTTTGGCGCTTTCTATAGCATTGTAAGATGATCCCTCATTTAAATATCAAGATAAAATGTGTTCTTCCTTAAGTATGCACTGTTCTATGGATCGTGTTTTCGAGACATCACGTGATGATCGGGTGTTCTCAACTCTACGCTTTCATGCAACGGTGTAAGAGCTTTTACACACGCGAATACTAAGGTTCTTACTTGGCGAGTCTAGCATGTACAGACATGGCCTTGGAACACGGACCGAAAGGTTAAGCATGAATCATATAGTTGATGTGATGACCATATTGATGCTCGCCTTTGAAGCTACACCGACTCACGTGATGATCAGACTTGGTGTAATGGATTTGGTTCATGTAATCACCAAAAAGGCACGAGGGATGTCGTTTTTGAGTGGGAGTTCATTTCTAATTTGGATTAGTCGAACTCAATTTGTCATAAACTAAATCGAAGTGAATTTGCATAGTTTGTTGTAGTCATTGGCATTCGTTTTCTACCTTATGCTTAGTTTTTATTTGAGATAATGGAACTACAGAATTCTGGATATTTACTTTACGAACTGGTATCGTATTGTTTTGAATGTCAATTTAAAGTTTAGAAGTCCTATTGCAAACTTTCAGCAAACTCTATTTACTCCTTGAAGTTTAATAAGTAGTATTAAATCAAGAGTAAGAATTCCAATGTTAGTATCTAAAGTATCATGTTTGCCTCCATGATTCTTGATATTGAAAAGTTGTTTTAATATCAAGATTATATTGGAGCTGAAAATTGTTTCAGAAACCATCATGTGTGAAAGATATTGTGATATCTGAAACAATGTTTTTGGTTGCATTATGATAGAGTATAATTTAGCAAAATACATGTTCTCATATTGTATGAGAATTTGTGAAGGATGGAGATGCTAGGCATCCGAATCTCCCAAAAGGTTTCGGGAACTAAAATTATACTCGTCATTCTTCCTTATAGGCTATAGTAGCTTGATCATGAAAGTTGTCATGATAAGGATGAATAGAAGATGTAAGTAAAATGTTTACTACACTAAAAGATTACTAAAGAATGGATTTTTGAAAGAATGCCAAACATTTGATGATGGTGATCCACTTCAAAGTGCAAGTACAAAGGTATTAGTATTTGACTATACACGCTTTGTACTATGTGTCATGTGAATGACACCACTATTGATGTCGATAGATTCTTTTAAAAGGAAAAGGAATTGCTGAAAGAGAATCTATAAAATATTTGGCAGAAAAGAAAAAAAGTTGGAGATGTCCAACTTAGGTATATAGAAGATATACATGTTATGGTTGTATTCCTTGCTTGTTAAACAATGTGGTTCTTAGGTATTGGATACCGAATTGGTTGGTATGAAGTATCATACAGGACAACGCAATTCATGAAGTACAATGGCCTAAGTAACTAGCAAGAGAATAAGTGATAATGTTCATCGAAAACAAATAATGTGTTATTGTGTTTTTCGTTGTCATCAAACCTAGCCTTCAAGATTTGTTTTAATAATTGTTATTTTGTTCCGGTATTACGAGAACAATGGTTGTTCAAATAATTACCGTATTCCATAAAGGATGGATGAACTTTTACAAGTCTAGTGGGAGAAATCACATCCATAACCACTATTGCTAAAATGTCGCAAGACAAATGATTGAAAGATCACTTATGAAGTGACATCGCTGTTTAAATTATATTGGAAAGAAAACATGAAGAAACTCCATGTTGATGGATTTTTGGAGTCTTTGATTTTGATCAATTAACGCTTGTGAAACTTTCCTCGAGATAATTGAAACTCCATCCATAGGCCAAAGAGGAACGGATGACTAACTTATTGGATATTATGCATGTTGATGTATATAGTCCATTATATGTAGCCATATGCGATGGATCTTTTTGCTTCATATGCTTTCTCCGAAAATTTGAGTGAATATATCTGTATTTACTTAATAAGAAAAAGTATGAAACATTTGAAAATTGTTCAAAGACTTTCAAGATGAAGTGGAAAATCATTGTAACAAGAAAATAAAGAGTTTATGATTCGATCATAAAGGAAGATATTTGAGTTAAATGTTTAGCAAAACACTTAAGATTTGAGGAATTGTTCCATGATTTGTGTTTCCCGATAAACCATAGGAGTATGGTATATTCGAGAGATGAAATCAAACCATGTTTGACATGGTAATATCAAAGGTGTCATTTATAAAACTGCCATTATGTTTTAAGGATTGAAGCTTTAGAGACTACCGCTTTTACACTGAAAAGAGCACCATCGTGATCCATTGAAATGACACCATATGAGTTATGGTTTGGGATAAAACCCAAATTGTCTTTTATTAAATTTTGGTATGCTATGCATAAGTAAAATGTTTACAACCAAAGTCGGATAAGCACGTCTTTGTAGGTTATCCCAAAGAATTTGTTGGGAATTTCTCCATAACACCGAGGACAAAAGAGTTTGTTACTTGGAACGTCAAGTTTCTTGAGAAGGAATTTTTCGTGAAAAGTTAAGTGGGAGGACAATAGAACTTTGATAAGGTAGTTGAACCTTAGCTATATGTGCTAAGTAGCACAGCGCCAGAAAGTGTCCCGGTGGCGGCCACAATGCTCATGGCTCTCGTGATTACAAAAGGTGTGATCTCGGAGACTAGAGTTCCTATAGAACCGTGTGGGTCGGTAAGAATCAAATAGTAAGATTTGATAAGCAAGTCGTTATTGTTTTGACAATGATGAACCGACTACATGCAAAGAAGCGATGATGGGCCCTGACTCCATAAAATGACAAGAAGTCATAGAATCCGTGATAGTATCCATACACGAGAAATCAAGTTTCTGAACTTGGAAGACCCTCCGGAAAGGCGTGAAGCCTACCGGTTGTGTTTGGATCTATAAAGAAATAGACATGGATGTTTAACATCTATGAAATAATCGACATGTCGGAAAGAAGTTTACGACAATGTTCAAGGAGTTGACTATGACAAGATTTGATCTTTCATAGCGATATTTAGTCTTGACGGATTAATGTAGCAACCACTACATATAATTTGGTATATGGTAGTTGAATAAACAAAACAATGTTCTTCTAATAGAACGGTTACCTAGGACATGTACATGACACGGTCCAAAGGGTTTTGTTAATTCAAAGGGTGCTAAAATGGCATGTAAACTTCAATAGTTGAAGTAAGCATAGTGGAGTTGGAATCTTCACCATGATGAAACTGTTAAAAGAGTTTAAATTCATCGGAAATGATGAAGATGCTTGCATTTGCAAGAAATTAAGTGGGAGCGCTGAGACATATTTCTAATACATTATGTAGAGGACATATTGTTGATTGGAAATGATGTATCTTGTATTGACACAAGTTAAGAATTTCATTAAAATGAGATTTCGATGAAATACTTGGGCAAACCCGGAATACTTGGCATCAATATCTATATGGATAGATTGAGGCGCAAATATGGTTGTGCCAGACATACATATATGAGATATTGAAAGGGTTCAATATGGAAACAACAAGAAAGGTTCTTGCTGCATGGAAAGGATTGTATCAAAATTCAAGTGTTTCAACACTTGGTGAGTAAAATCACATGAAGATTTTGATCGATTATACCATGATATGTATATATCCAGAATGTCCTATGCTCTAAACGTTATGAGCATATACCAGAATGATTCATAAGATGATCATTGGACAATAGTAAAGATATTCTTATGAGCTTTGGAAGAACTAAGAATATATCATGTATAAGTGACAAATAGTTAAAGGTAGTTCATTGTAAAGTGTTACATTGATACTAGTTTTGTCACAAGATACAAATTAAATTTATCTCAATTTAGACTATGGGTGGCACAATATAATGGAAAGGATGTTCCATGATGGATTTGGATGAGTTCCAAAGTTGAGATATTGTGACGGATACTACAACAAAAGGCTAAGTATATAACTGCTATAGTAGCATCAAAGGAGGGCATTTGTGTTAAGTATTTTGTTATCAAACTAGGTGTGGTTCAAAGTGGGCTAATACTATGAAGATATATTGTGTGACAATAATATCAACATATTTTAAACCCGAACGAACCGAAGGTCTCACCAAAGGACCAAATTTATACAATGCCATCTCATTTGAGAATGAGTGATGCGTAGAGACGCAAAGACATGCAAATACACACGGATCTGAAACTATCACATCCGGAGATTATGTTAACCACTAGCAATCGCGTATATGCAACACTAGAAAGCCATAGGTGTTCGATACGCAAAGTTTTTCAAACTAGATTATTGACTCTAGTGCAAGTGGGAGACTGAAGGGAATATGCCCGAGAGGCAATAATAAAGTGGTTATTATCTTATTCCTTGTTTATGATAAATGTTTATTTTGCATGCTATAATTGTATTGATAGGAAACGTCAATGCATGTGTGTTTAATAAACAAATAAAAAGGGTTCCTAGTTATGCCTCTCTTATAGACTAGCTTGTTGATTAACAAGATGATCAAGGTTTCCTGATCATGGACATTGGATGTTGTTAATAACAAGGTCACACCATTGGTGGAATGATGTGATGAACATTCATCCGAAGTATAGCATTACGATCAAAGTCATTATGTTTATATTGCTATAACATCATACGAAGTAATCTTAGTCCTTAGACCATGAGATCATGTTAATTGCTAACACCGAAAGAGTATCTTGATAACATCAAACGTCACACCGTAACAGGGTGACTATAAAGGTGGGTTCAAGTACAAAGGTGTTATGTTGAGGCTCATGGATCAAGAGTGGATTTTTCCATCCCGATGACGGATAGATATACTGGCCCTCGGTGATATCACATTGAAATAGCTTGCAAGCAAGTGATGTGATCACTAGAATGTTATATCACGGGAACGAGAAAAGAGTGCATGTCAGAAACGAGATCAAACTAGGTATGGAGATACCGATGATCGAATCTCGGACATGTAATATATCGCGAGACAAAGGGATTTAGTTACTAGCGTTAAATGTTCTCACGATCACAGAAGTCATCGTTGAATGTGTAGGAGTCAGTATGGATCTCTGTGTCCCGCCGATTATTGATCGGAGAGGGGTCTCGATCATGTCTGCATTATTCGCGAACCGTAGGGTGACACACTTAAGGGATACCGACACCATTTGGAGCAAATATGTTTCAGATAAAGATTTAAGAAAGTGCTGGAATTATTTCAATAGACACCAAAACTGTTTCGGGTAAAATTGCTGAAATTGGTTCTGCATGTAATATTGAAATGTTGCAGGGGGGTTTATGTGAATGTTTGTTAATTAAAGTAATTAACAAAATTCTGAATAAAAAAATAATAAAAGAGTTTTATTAAATGAGAGAGCATTAAATTTGGAGAACTTTAATGCATTTAAAGTGGGGACTTTAAAAGAGAATGTGAAGGGGCAAATTTATGTGGAGGGAGTTACCACCACATGAATGAGAAGGTGAGGGGTCACCCCTTGGGGCGCCGGCCATGGGGAGGGGTACCCTCCCCTCCTCCTATAAAAGGCCCCCCTCTCACACCTTCATACTCACACCTCCTCATGAAGGATCTCTCTCCCCCTCTAGTATTATTCCCCCATGGTCTCGGATTAGCGAGATACATGTTCCTGGTGGCTTTATCTGGAAAGGAGTTGCTGCTTCCGCTACTTTGTCAGAAGCGAGGATGAGGTTGTGGCACCGGACGTGTGTGCGATCACGGATGCACCGCTGCTTTGCGGTGCTGGACTTGGTGGTGCTGGAGCTGGATCTGATGGACGTGCTAGAGCCGGACCTGTTGGACTTCATCACGATCTTGAGATTGGCAAGTGTACGACTACATCAACCACGACTTCCTACTCGTTAACAAAGCTCGTTGTCTACGAGGGTAAGTTCTTGTTGGATGTATGTCCACCCGTTGCTTTGTACCTAGTAGATAGATCTTGGCGTGTAGTTCACACCGTAGGAAATTTTTTGTTTTCTATGCTGCGGACCCAACAACACTCCCATGAGACAAGATCTCTAGGAACTCCTCGATAGGCGATGATGGTATGGAGCCTGTGGGATGTGCATGTTCTTGCTGGCACGGTCTGTCGCCGGAGTCACCACCCTCTCTAGCTCGAGTGCCTTGGCCTCCATGGCTTGGAGCCTTGGCGATGGCGGTCCGGGCCTCTAGGGAGCAAGTGGAAGAACAGGGCAGGGCGACAGGGGGCCAAGGGCAAGTGGCGGTGCAGGGTGGGAGTGTTGGTTGGATGTGGGGTTGGGAAATTAGGATTTAGGTTAGTTACTTAGGGTTTCTCCCAGGCACTGACATGCGGGGTCCACATGTAATTGCTGGGTCTGCGGGTTAGTGGGTATGGGTTTACCACCTCCAGACCCGCACCTGCTAGACCCGATGGGTCTGGATTTTTACCATTAAGCGGACCCGTGGGTTTCTTTTTCAACCAAACCCTCCTCCATTTGATGCGGTTTCCCGTCGGGTTAGCGGGTGGTGGGTACCCATTGCCATCCATAGTTCCACGCCATGCCCGAGCGGATGGTCACGACAAACTCGAAGCCCGCGAGGCTGATGTCGATGGGTTCGAGCTCGGGCGACTATGGTGGTGAGGGAGAGTGTGGCGGCGTGCTGCTTTGGCTGTGTCCTCTGCGCCCTCCGCGTCTGTCTCGATAGACACGGCCAGGACCCGGTGGTCGTCCTAGACTCCCTCCCCTGGATCCAATGCCACCGACCATGGCTAGCTACTAGTAGTGTTGTGGTGTGGTATGGTGTGGAAGAAAGATGACCGCGGGTGGTCAGTTAAAAATGCCCGACATTGGATGCCGGCGTGGAGGCTGAAGTGACAGCATTGAAGTGTGGCGGCAGGAGAGCAGGCGTCGGGCGGCGCCAATAGTGGCGCGACCAGACTTTGGAGCATCCTTCCTCTCTCCATTGATGGCTAGTGAAAGGAAGCCGTTGGATGTGGCAAGCAGACACTCTGCTCTCGCCGGAGGACACAGGAGGACGCACGCACTATCCGAGCCGACACAACTGCTGCGCAAATTATACTATAACTTAAGCTTGAGAAAAAGCGAGCAATCTGAGGCCATCTGTCCACGCGCGCGTTTATGGCCGTCTGATCTTCACTTGAGTCATATCAGCCGTACAGTTTCAGGCGTTGACCAAGTTTTACGAGCTGGTACTCTAGTCCTCGCCCCGCCCCCACCCCCATCTCGATCTCATTCCCCTCAACCGAGCTCCAGTGTCCTGAACTCCTGCCCATCCCACCCCTCCTCTGTCTCCCCTAGCAACATGTGTCGCCCCTTCCGCTCCCGAGCTCTCCCTCTCACCTCCGCCCCTCCGCCCCTCCACTCATAAGGCCACCACCTCCCATACCGCCCCCGTATCCTGCGTCGGCCGCCTCTGATTCCCCGTCTCGGACCTATCTAGTACCGATTCAACATCGCCCCGACCTCGCGCACCCATACGCCACCACGCTTTGCTGGTGGTAAGGAAGATAAGGAGGATGTCAGCGCGTGGGACGGTAGGGGTGAGAGAGAGGGGACGCCGTGGGTAGAGCCACTCCTATGCGGGATACACGAATATGTCGCATCATCCTCACCGCTTTGATTGAAAAAATCATGGATGGATGGCGGAAAAAAAGAATTGAAAAGGAGAAGGCCCTCCACTCCCGAGCTCTCCCTCTCACCTCCGCTCCCTCCGCCCCTCCACTCACGAGGTCATCATGTTGAATACAAAGTTATTCCTTCCTTTGGAGCTCTGTAATCCAAATAGTTGCAAGCATCGATTTTGAGGCAGTCGAACAAGATTACCATGATCTTCATAAGTTAGCTCGTTTTGACATCATTAGTTTTTTACCTTGATCATGTAGCATGCCAAATTCGTGTGGTACTGAACTTGGTCTATTGCTCGATGCATTTTTGTTTAAAGTTTACTTGATGTACCTTTTTGTTTACTTAAAGAAACACTGGTGTCCTTATGTTTCTTATGAGCTTCAATATGAAATAAGGGTCCTCTTCTTGCGTCTAAGGTCGAATCTTTCAGTTTTAGACATGCCTAACACGCAAATGACACATTTATCTACCGATTAAAACACTCAACCCCGCACAATCTCATATATTTAATTTATGGTAACACAAACAAAACAAAATGTGTTACCACCAGTGAGTACACCACACCTACCACAATCTACCAAATAGACTGTAGGCGGCACAACGAAGCGCGCACGTCCACCTAGTTTGATGCATGGATGGATCAGCCGGACACGTCTATCCGGTTGGATCGTGCCGCTGGAAAGCCATACACGTCTCGCACGTCCGCGTGGACACTTTCGGACGCGCTCGGACGGGTCGGGTGGAGATGCGGTAAGAGATGGCACAAAGGTAGTGCCCAATGGGGTCGGTGTGTCGATAGCGATTTGATTAGAGCAAGTACAATAAGTCCTAGTCAGTTGGCTATAAATATTAAAATATTGCTTCCTTGCCTAGTTGGAAGAGAGAGAATAGGAGAGAGAAGAAGAGTGGACTCTCATGCAAGAGCTAACTCTAGCATGTGCTTCTAGAAACTTTGAGAGAGTGAAAGATGGACCATGTAGTGCTAAAATACTATATTTTTATAGCTCATTATTGTACCTGCTAGCTCTAAGTTAACTATAGATTACATGGCACTTGATTTATACTATTGTCATTGCTCTTGTACAGTGGGCCTGCATCGTGTTGAGCCCACTAATAACCTGAAGTAAATAAAAGCCCATGTCCTCACGTGAAGGCACCTCAAGCGCGGGAAACCCAAATCCTCTCCAGACAAGTCCCTCTCCCCATTCCCCAATTCCTCCACAGCTCCGCCTTCTCCCCCCCAAAACCCAAAACCCTAGAATATTTTTTCTTCGGCTCCCTCGCGGGGCTTGACCGCCATGAGCGCTCCCATGGAGATCTCCTTCGACCCCCGCCCTCCTCCTCCTTCTCCTCCCGCCCCTGTTCTCGCTGCGCCGGCCTTCCCCTCCAGCCCACCGCTGGAGCCTGCGTCCGACACCGCCGCGGTCCCCTCCTCACCGCAGCTGACGGCGGTGGTCGTAGCGGCGTCCACCCCGCCCGACGACAAGGTCCTCGTATCAGGTGGGTGCCGCAACGCACGCATTTCGGGCCTCTCCCTAGCGATGCATGGTTAACCCCTGCTTCTCAAATGCCGATTTGGTTTCGCTGGGGTTGAATTTTATTTTGCTCGCAGTTGAGGTGCTGCTGCACGCCGCGAGTACGGCCCGCGCTGAGGACGTCCAAGCAGCGGTGGAGAGGTTCGTGCTTGTTCCTGTTTCCCTTGTTCCGAGCTTATTTTGCTGCTGTTTGACAGCGGGGCCTGTTGAGGCGGGGTTGGTTCAGATACAGTTGGGAAATAGAAAAGGAGAATGGACACGGATTTATTTGAAGGAACGTGGTCAACTGGCCATACACTGATTTCGCAGTGCAGCTAGCTGGATGTGTTTTAGGTTTAGATAACAGAAATGGTGGTTACTTTTTCATCAGCAGCAAATTGCACCGATGTTACTTCTGGAATCACTGTAGTAGACAGAAAAAATATGAGTAATCAGAAGTCTATAATAGGCATGGCAGTGGTATGATTAAGAGAAAAATACTAGATAAACTAAGTTCTATGTCAAATTAGGAATCAGTTTGGGATTTCTGGTCCGTAACACGGATGTAAGCCGGTCGTTCTGGCATTGGCTTATCGAAAGTCTAGAGAAAGCTGTAAAGGAGCACCAAAAAACCTACCATCTTCACTTTCTTGTTATGATCAGATACGTGGCCACGGGATTTGCATAGTTTCCTGTAGAGATCTTTGGGTTGCTCATAGGATATGTATTTATCTGCACAATTATATCTCTCATGAGCCATTGTTGTTTGTTATTGCTCACACTTAATATTTACTAGCTGCTTTCTTAACCAGGATGTTAGAAACTCGAAGTTTAAGCTATGTTGATGGTCCTGTCTCGATACCTGCTGACAATGCTTTTCTTCTAAAAAATGTCAAAAGGATCCAAATATGTGACACCGGTATGATGATTCGCTTAGGCTTGGAAGTGTGCTATATTGACCTTATTATCTCTGCATCTCTTCCTGAATGCCTGCCTTTCATGTAGATGAGTGGATTGAGAATCACAAAGTTCTATTGTTTTGGCAAGTTAAGCCTGTCGTTCATGTGTTCCAGGTATGCATCTAATTGCTTACCGCCTAAAGCACTCCAATATTTACCGTCTAAATCACTTCCAGTTCTTTTGAAAACCACGATTATCTTTTCGTATGCTTACTTGCTATTGTTTGCTATCTTGATTCTTTGATCATTGCGTCCTGGAGTTGTTTTATCCTTGGTTCACATCATAAGGTTCTTTCTAATGCTGCTGATGAACTGGTGTTTTGTTGTTTTCACTTAAAATTTCACACCTGGTTTCTCTTAGAACATCTTAAGTTATTTTCTAAATTAGACTACTGAACTCTTCCCAACAAATAGATTGCTACATGTTGTGAGATGCATTGTTTTGGTTCAACTTCATTGTACACCTCAAGGCTCAAGCTAATTTGGTTATGTTGCAGTTAAGTGAAGATGGTCCAGGGGAAGAACCAAGTGAAGATGATACACTCTCGAGCTTCAATGAGTGGGCTTTACCTGCCAAAGAATTTGATGGATTGTGGGAAAGGTTTGGTTTAATATCATTGTCAGTACAGTCTTGTTTTTATTCTGTTTCTGATCTCGTCAGTGCTTGGCTGCTTGCAGCTTACTATATGAAGTTGGTCTCAAGCAGAGGTTGCTGAGATATGCTGCTAGTGCTTTGCTATTTACTGAAAGAGGTGTAGACCCATGTCTTGTTTCATGGAACCGGTAAGCATCTTTCACATTGTTAAGCATTTGGAGGCTTGATCTGTTATCAAGGAGTACTATTTTTGGTTGAAATTTCCACAGTAAAGATCATACAGCCATAGAAGATAGACCCCCCCCCCCCTAGGGTCCTTTCTTTGTGTTGTTGGGGTTGCCCTTGGCTTCTGAAACCTATAAATTGCGCACGTGTTTAATGAAACTGTAAGTAGACAATAGACCATCGCTCCTTCCTCTTGTTTAAATCTACTGACCTTTTATGAGAAACTACTTATCTTAATGCCCTGCAAATGTGCACTTCCAGCTTTATAATTCATTATCTGTATATTATGGATTATTTCTTATATGTTTGTGACATCAAATTACAGGATTGTACTTTTGCATGGTCCACCTGGAACAGGAAAGACTTCATTGTGTAAGGCATTAGCTCAGAAACTTTCTATTCGCTTCAAGTCAAGGTTCGTGCTTAATGATATTCACCGCTAATGTTTTGAAAGTTAATATTGTGGTATTAATTTTTGACACTTTTCACTAGGTATTCTATGTGTCAATTAGTTGAAGTCAATGCCCATTCTTTGTTCAGCAAGTGGTTCTCTGAAAGTGGAAAATTGGTATGCCTTTTTTGTGCTCATATTGATAATGATATCAGTTAAAATCATATCAGCACCTTATGGTAGTTGTGTTTTGATTTGTTTGTGCACCATTTTGCATGGTCAGGAAATTTAGCCATCCTATGATACCTGTTCTGAGCCTACCATAATATCTTATAATTTGGAACAGAGGAAGTAGTTCTGTAGATTATACTCCCTCTGTTTCAAAATATAAGATGCTTTAGCTTTGTAACTGGAGTGTATCTATACCTATTTTAGTGTGTAGGTTCATCTAGATTTGGAGTGAACCTACACACTAAAACGAGTCTAGATACATTTCTTTCACAAAGCTAAAACATCTTATATTTTGAAGAGGGAGTATATGAACTGAGTAATTGTTGGTCAAATCCTTGTCTTAACCAATTAAAATACACTCCACATTTTACAATGGAGGGCTTAGTGAGTTTGGTCAACTAAAATCATCCACTGGAGATACATTTCCATTTATATCTTACAATGTACATTCTACGCCTTGTCCCCCTTTAGGTAGCTAAGCTTTTCCAGAAGATCCAGGAGATGGTGGAGGAAGAAAGCAACCTGGTATTTGTACTAATTGGTATGTTCACGACAAAACTGGTGAAATGGCTAGATGATACATCTCTGTCTGACTACCTCAATCCACCCTTCATCTTATCTATGCATAGTTAGAGAGTACTTCTCATTTCAATATGTTTTTACTTAAAAACAACCTCATTAATGATGAAATAATGAACCTGATGTTGAGCTACATCGCACCGGTGTATAAATAATATAGCACGTTGATTTCCCCTTCTGATGAATACAGAGAATAGAGATCATAAACTCTTGTTTTAATCAAGATCATCACAGCTCGATTTTCTTGGCATCGCTTCCCAGAGGCAGGCCAGCAAAACACATTGTAGTGCTCACATAAATTGCTGACTGAACCTTGAGATTCGATAATTTTGATTTGCACCATGCTGTACATTTGAACCTTAATCTTACCTGTGACATTTATGCATTTCAATATGTATTGCAGATGAAGTTGAAAGTCTTGCTGCTGCCAGACAAGCTGCTATATCTGGCTCAGAACCTTCAGATTCCATTAGGGTAAAGTTTTCATCAAATTGTCTTTGCCATATTACCATTTATCAGGTAATTTTTACAATGTCTTCTTTCATTGTGTAACCTTTAGGTGGTAAATGCGTTGCTAACACAAATGGACAAACTGAAGGCTTGGCCAAATGTTATCATTTTGACAACATCAAATATCACAACGGCTATTGGTACTGGTTCTGCCTTTTGAGTTTTTCCTTTTTTTTTGTGAAGTTAGTTAATGATTTAATTACCTGCCTATTGTGTCATTTTTGTGTGGTATATGCAAAGTTGCTACTTTCTTTACATGATGTTTATGGAACAGTGGCACTGTAAATGGTCAGCATCTGGACAAAGTTTGATGTTTTTGTGAGCGTTTAGTTGGTTAAGTGAATTATTGTAGTGAGGAGGGAGACTTTGGGAGCAATTGCACAATGAACATGTTTATGTTTGTGCGGAAATAGTCCATGTTTGTAACATCACATTTCCTACTGCATCGACTAAGTTTACATAATATTATACACAACTTTTAAGAAAATTCCTCGGGGGAAATGTTTGAGTTTTAGCATCGACCCCATTTCCTTTTGCCAGCAACAAAGAGAAATAAGCTGTCCTCAGTAGTCACTTCTGAAATCTGTTTGACCAACATAAATGCATAATCATGGACATTCATTCTCTTCTTTTTTTTATATGCTTTGTAGACGTGTATTGATTCTTAAAATCAATAAATACTAACTCTCGTCTAGTTTGCAGATATTGCATTTGTTGACAGAGCAGACATCAAGGCATATGTTGGCCCCCCTACTCTTCAAGCACGCTATGAGATTTTGAGGTCATGCATACAGGAACTCTTCCGAGTAGGAATTCTTACATCTCCTCAGGTATTTGTTCTTTTTGCCAACTTGCTTCCTGTAGCGCCACCTCTTTTAGTTATTGTACATCTTTACCGAGGTCGCTCGGAGTGCTTTGTTCATGGGGCACTTGGTCTGAGCAAACCTGTATTTGTACCTCAAAGGATGTATGAACTTAGCATGCCGTGTAACACTTCAGTGATCAGGCGCCTTGCAATCTCTGAATCTTAAAAGGATTTTTCTTCTGCAAATGTAGGCTGGTGATTTGCCTTCTATTCTGAGTTATTCAACCCTGAAGGAGAAGTTGCACTGTCCTGAGGCTGCAGAACCCCATACACTTCATCTCTCGGAATTACTGCATCAAGCTGCAGAACAGTGTGAGGTAAATGATGGAGCTTATGGTTGCCTTAGGTTTCTTCTACAGTGCATTCAGCTATCCGCTGTAATTCAGATAAACAGGCTTACAATGGTGATTCTTCTTCCATTCTTCCACAGGGATTGAGCGGAAGATCATTGAGAAAACTTCCTTTCCTGGCACATGCTTCTGTTCCCAACCCTTCGTGCTGCGACGCCTCCTCGTTCATGCACACGTTAATACAAACTGCGCGAAGAGAGCTCGTGGAATCACGTGGTTGATTCCATGCTGATTGGTTGGAGGAGCAAATGGCTAACAGTTCAATTCAAGTACCATGTACCTGATCTGATGCATAGTTTGAGCTAATTCGAAATTTTGAACTCTGATGTTCTGAACTACAAGCAAGTGCATTCAATCTCTAGTTTTGGAACAGTAGGAAGTTCGGGGTAGGTGCGGTTATTGTCCCGTTACTTTTGGTCTTGTGTAAATTGTCGCGGTGGGATGTATGTACTACACCTCGAGGGATGCGGATCTATTATATAGATGAAGTCAATGGCATACTTTGGTGACTTGGTCAGATTTGATTCCAGCAGTTGAAACTTGAATGAAAAGCTTTTGTATACGTTTCCTGGTAGTTTTACCTTGTAGCCAGGCTTTGCAAGTTATGAAGTAGCCTTATGCTAAGAACATAAACCAAGGGCTAAAATTCTGATACCACCACGAAGCTTTAGCAAATAGCAATTGCAGTTTTCAGTTAAGAATCTTAGCAAACAGTAACCAATGATGTTTGCCAAATATATTACTCCCTCTGTCCCAACTACATGCCACATCTGATTCGGGACAGAGGAAGTACTACTTAGTACATACTCCCTCTGTTTCACAATATAAGCCTTCTTAGAAAGCTAAAACAGCTTGCTAAAAAGGCTTACATTGTGGAACGGAGGTGGCACCGATGGGTGCAATGAGCTTCATATCTAATATGAAGATGCTAGGAAGAGGATGCTCTAACAAGCAAGAAACTACTACAGCATGACTTCGACAGCTTGCTAGCAAAATTTGCTAAAATCTTCAAGTTTCTTTAGAGAATGAGAAACCAACATTTCCAAGTTTCACGACAAGCCGAAAAAAGAAATCTTATCTAATCAGCATACTACTAACATCTCAAACAACTGGAAAAACAAGAATATGACACAACATTTCTGATTGAATCGCCATTAACCAACAACACGCCATCAATGTTAGCCTCAGACTATAAACTGCAATCCACCGTGCAACTTGACTCAAGTTATCATAAAGCTACGGGAGTGAATGTACACAAGGGAAACAAGAACCATGAGGTTGTTTGATAAAATGTGCATGGCACACAGACCATCATTCATGTTACAACCCCGGATTTCACCTCTGGGCTCCTTTGGTAGGGTCATACGTTGCAGGGTAGGGAGCTGGTGGTGCCTGTCCCATGTTAGCAGCTCCGCTGCCTGCCTGAACTGGCCCGGCAGGATATCCCGTGCTAGCAACCGCACCGTACGCGTTTGTGGCATCAGTAGCTGTGCCACTAGTTGTTGGTTGCTGAGGTGCAGCGTACATGCCAGGATAACCGGGTTGTGCATAACTTGCGACTGGATAGCCAGAGTAGCCAGAATACGCATTAGCATGCATCTGGTAAGCATTACCAGCATCATAAGCCATTGGGTAAGCATATCCTCCGGCTTGTGGGGTTCCTTGCTGATATGCTCCAGCCTGTGGGGTTCCTTGCTGGTATGCCCCAGCTTGGGGGTTTCCTTGTTGGTATGCTCCAGCTTGGGGGTTTCCTTGCTGGTATGCTCCAGCTTGGGGGTTTCCTTGCTGGTATGCTCCAGCTTGTGGGGTTCCTTGCTGGTATGCTCCAGCTTGGGGGTTTCCTTGCTGGTATGCCGCAGCTTGGGGGGTTCCTTGCTGGTATGCCGCAGCTTGGGGGTTTCCTTGCTGGTATCCTGCAGCTTGGGGGGTTCCTTGCTGATATGCCACCGCCTGAGGAGTTCCTTGCTGATATGACGCCGCTTGAGGAGTTCCTTGCTGATATGACGCCGCTTGAGGAGTTCCTTGCTGATATGCGGAGGGGTGATTGGCATATGCATTTGCATACGGATTTGTGGCTGCTGACGCAGCTGCAGCTTGTGGTATTCCAGGCTGTGGAGCTGTCACATGTGCTCCTGCTTTTTGGAAAATCAGATTTAATCGGAGCATTAGTGTGGCATTAAAATCAACGAGAGCTAAATATGCATACATATACATATATATCTCAATACGGTATGCAGAGAAATGTACAAGCCAATCATAAACACCAGTAAACAAAGCACATCAAGTAGAATCATTTTGCAATCCTTGCATGCCAGATTGCATGCACCGTAATTTCTCATGACTTTAGCGGACAGTTTAAATCTGTTTCATGAGTCTACTTGTAAGCTTCCTGGTCTAGTGTCGTGAAATGTGCGCATAAGAAAGCTGTAAACTATATTTGGCAGATTTTAGCAGTTCTTGAAGAAGTCTAATAACAAGGCATCTACCTTAAGCACATGAGTTACTAAAAACATTAACCAATTTGTTGCAATACAGTAACCAATTTCTATGGTGTAACACAGAAGAAAGAACCACAGGATTACCAATCTGCAATTTCTATATGAAATCAGGAAACTGGTGGTGGATAGGGACAGCCGTGATCCAAGCAGAGGAAAAACCGCACGTACAAACTGCTCAAAGGGCTAAAAAAATAAGACAAAAAAACTAGTGCCATCTATTATGTACATAATGACTCAACTAATTTCGACATACGTAATACAAAAGAAAGAACCACAGAACACATGACAATGCCAGTCTGCAATTTCGGTTGGAAATGACAAAGTTGGTGATGGGTGCAGAGGAACAGCATAGGCACAAACTGTTGGAAGATCTAAAAAACTAGTGGGATTTACTATTTAAGTAATGACAGCCCAACCTGGTCCCACTTATGCCATAGACAGTAAGGGAATGGGGAGAAATCAAATACCATGTACTCGGTTTGTAGCATTTGCAACATCAGCTCGTAACTTGTCAGCCTCTTTAGTCATGGTTATCAAGTTCATCTCCATTGTCCGCATCTGCTCAACTTGCTTGATGTTTGTATTTTTTTCATACTCAAACGCAGATCTTAACATGAGTAGAAAAAAACCCACATCAATGAAGCCCAATTGAATCAAAGTTCAGGTTGGCACGGAAAATGTTCAAAAAGAGACACTATCACAAACCTTAGACTGTGATGCTCTTTCCTTAGCCCATCTAGCTCCGCAACCAATTCAGGAAGGTTACTATTGTCAACAGGGAACTTCTGTATCTCTTTAGTCACCATCTCTATCTCAGAAGTAAGCATCTGCCTCTCAGTAATAAGCCGCTTTGCCTCCATATGCACTTGGTGAAGTTCTTTCTTCACTGCATCACCAGCCTGTATGTCTGCCTCCATTAATCTCATTCTCTCCACCAACTCTCTCAAATGCATATCAGTTTCTACCTGGACTTCACCTAGGTGAGTGCGAATCATTTGCATTTCTTTCTCAGTTTCAACAATATCCTGTCTCAAAACCACATGGCTTGATGCCAATCGCTGATTCTCTCTGATAAGCTTTTCTGCCTCTGTGGTCAGCACGGCAAGCTTGTTTTCCAGAATCTCTAAAATGGAGGCAGGAGAAGTCTCCAAAAGTTGGCGACCAGAGAGGCTGGCCGCAGAGAATGCACCATGGCGCATTAGACCTGCAGCTTGGGGGCTCCGTCCATCTAGTTGTCCACGATGAGCCATTATCCTAAAATAGGTAGTGTCAAAAAAGGGACCCAAGTTCTTAACTTTCTTCAGAATTTGGCACAGGCAAGGTAACAAGTAAGCATACATATTGCACCAAACATATACAGGTATCCACATTTTTACACCGGACAGCGCATCATGCCAATTGACCTAGCACCTAACCATTAATTACATACCCAATTAGCAATTCCAATTTAAGTATTTAAAATTTAAAATGTTGGCTACTGTGTTTTTTTCCTGTTCAATAATTTGTTCCAATAAAGGTCAATTACAAGGAAAGGAATAAAGCTTTGCATCTAAAGTCGTAGAACCAAAAGGGGAGATTGTGTTGGTGGACTAAGTTCAGTCACACCGATCATGCATCTTATCAGGCCGATAACGATACATGGACACAGATTTTTCTTAAACGCAAACATGGGGATACAGTTACCTATTTTTTAAATCAAAATATATATTATATGTCCTAGTAGCAACTGCAGATTGTCTTGTGATAGTGTTGTTTTGCTCTTTTCCTAGACATAGCGAAACACCTCCAAAGTATTGACTATTCCAGACCACTGCAGCCGTTCTCTTGTTTTAGACTTCTATTGAACAAGTACACAATCTACATAAATAAACACAAAAGAAGAGATTCCAATTTCCAACTCTTCAGCAACAGCACCATAAAAGCTGGAGCCTGGGAGGGAGCACCAGGGCAGCCATTAGGAGGTCACAGGAGAGAGGAGGAAGAGGAGATGCACATTGCTGCCTTGCTGGAGCCTGGGAGGGTGAGGACTGGAGGAGGTTGCCGCCAGTGGGAAAAGCGCCTTAAGGGAGCCGTGGCCTAGGTCAGGATAGGGGCAGGGACGGGGATTGATGGCCAGGTGACTTCAGGAGAAAGGCAGGTGAGTTTATTGCTATGTTCTCCAATACCCGCCAATATGTGTCGTATACAGTAACGCACAGGGATCCGCTATTCCCTGCAAGTTCCAACACCTACAAGCTTGAACTCCTAGAATCCAGTCCAAACTATATATATCACGAATCCAGCTTACGACCAACCAGTAAGGGTAACATGCAGAAGGACAAGCCAGCTAACTCAATAACCAAATCTATTTAGCTGAACCTTTTCTGTCTGAAACATTGAGCTAAATCTCCCACTGGCTACTGCAAGATGCTACATGCATTCGATCCCAGTGATTTTAACGAAGATACGGCCTCTCATGAAAATACAAACATAATGGAGTACATCATAAGAACAAGAAAGATAACCTCTCCCTGAAGAAAAGAAGCAAAACCCTAGCAAACGACACACATAAATAATACACAGAGCGCAGCGAAGACGAACAAACTAATATACCACGGATATTCTCACAAAAACTCGACGCTGCTTCCAAGCAGTATAACTACTGACTTGATACGTGAATCGACGTGCGCGATGTGTAGGCTGCTACTAGTAGTATAGAACAACTACCACATCAATCCACAACTAGCTAGTTGGATAGTGAACAAACCTAGAAGTCTACAACATGCATTAGGGTTCATGTGCCAATAGAAGAAAGTGAGAATGGATTATTTGCCCCAACGTTCAGTGGCCACACATCATATGCTCTCTAGTTCATTGCAATAAATCTTTTGCCATTTTTTGTAGTGCCAGTTGTTAAAGTGCACCATCTCGCTTAAAAACAGGTTTATATTTCTTAAAATAAATATACTCCTGATCTAATTCTCCCTATCCCCCTCCCGGGCAGAGACAGAGAGACCTGAACAGAGACAGGGATCTCTCTGTTTCCTTCTCTTCTTCGAACAAATGCACCCACTCTCTGGACTTAACACACAGACATTGGATAAATATCTTTCTACTTAGCACGAAACTGAAGCAACTGGCCCAACAACAGCATGATTATATAGTACTAGATGGACATGGATATGAATTATTCACAGATAAATCACATTCTCTATCATGGATTCGTATAGAACCTCTCACAGAGGCCATCACAATTCACAAACGAGTTACACCATCTCACAGTCAATGCCACAAGTCATAAATAAGGTGACATGCCAGCCCCCTCCGCATCTCTAACCACCTCCATACCAAAATCTAGGGTTTTATAGAGGACTGCAGCAGAAATCATGCAATGGAACATACTGGAAGGCAGGGAAAATAGGGAAGGCGGCTGAGCACATACCTGGCGGCGGCCGAGGCGGATGAGCTATACGGAGAGTCGGAGAGGGCGGCGTTGAGTCGGAGAGGGTGGGGGGTGGGGATGCTGGGCGGCGTTGGACCTCCACGGGAACAGCTCCTCCGCCGCCTTCGACGTGGCGCGGCTTCGGCGGAGGGAGGCCTGCAACGGACGCCTCTTCTCCGGTGCTGGTGAAGAGAGAGGGTTTGGATGGTGGGCGGCGGCTCGGGGCTCGGAGCCGGGAAGGAAAGGGATACAGACCGGATTCACTTCCGAGCCACCTAGTTTTGGACCCACCTAATATATGTATTCTAATTATTTAGGGCATAGCCAATTAAAATCAAACATTCTATCATTTGTAATATCCATTTTCTAACATGCAAACACAGACATGAACAAAACATATGTATACTGCACAAATTCGAATCTCACAGATCACAGAGTATAGAAAATGAATTTCAAACCTTCAGTGCTAGCCTCACTACCTACTGATTCTCCAAACGGTTCTACAATTTCAGGAAAAAAAACAAAATTAGCATGTACCGGCAGGGGAGGAGACAAGGGAGGGCGAGCAGGGGCTATGGATTGGCCCACCCTAACAAATATGTGTATATGTTAGTGCTAATCTATGTTGATTACCATTAAATTAGTGGTCATTTGGACGTAGAGTTTGGAGAGTCTATTAGTTCTGTGGCATTTGATGGCCCAGGCCCAAAAATAAATTAGATGACTCCTCACGTTTTGCTATTTTGGAGGTCGGACTGCTAACAATTAGTTAGAGCTGTTGGTTGGTTACAATCCCAAATCCCGTTCTATCCTCTGTCAAAGCCGCCACCGTCTATCGACAGCCACCACTGTCCCATATTATCCAGCCGCCGCCGTGCCACTCCCGTTTCGTCCTATGTCAAAGCCGCCGCCGTCCTGTATTATCCAACTGTTGTCGTGCCGCTGCATGCCGCTATGTCGACCATCTGTGAGAGCGCAGCGGCGACCTGCCGGCAAGAGGGCCAGATCTAGTGTGAAACACGTCGTCAATGGCCTAAATCTAGGTCTCAAGGTATGTCATAAGTTACAACTAAATCTATACAAACTATTGGCTGGTATTTATGTTACAACATTGTTAAATTACTAACTCGGCTACAAGCTGGCATATGATTAGTTAAAAGCTTGATTCTCAAATGTATTATACTTCAAAATTAAAGAGGTAAACAACAGCAAATAATAACATTTAGCAAGTGAATTGGTCCTACACTTTGCTTAGAGCTTAAGCACCCAAAAAATCGATGCTTTATTTTAGCACCAGATTTTTTTTTGCTTCGCGGTGCTCGCCCCCATATACCTAAATCCTGGCTCCGCCCCTGCTACCGGACCTTACAGGAAGAAGAAGAAGCCAGGGAGAGGCCGTTCGAGGCATGCCAGGGGCGTGGCCGCCATCCGCCTCTGCCCGCCGGTCGTCCACCGCCACCTTTCCCCCTACCGCCGCTTCCCCTACCGCCGACGGGGGCCTCCGGTCGATCTAGGGTTAGGGGCAGGGAAGTGGAGGGGGCGGACTCCATGGCCACCGCTGGCCGGCTTCGACCGAGGGGGTGCGGAAAAGAACCTGCCGGAGGAAGGCGTGGAGAGAGGAGGAGGGAGGGGTTACTCACCGGAGCCGCCGCCTCTGCCTTCTTGCTGTCGCGCGGCGTGCTCCTGCGTGGGCGAGCTATCTGTCGAGAGTCGAGGAAGAGGTATGCGCGAGAAGGTTTCCGAGCCTACTACACGGGGCGCGGGCCGGCGCGGAACCACGTTTCCATGATGCAAATTCATAAGCCACCCAAACAGCCGAATTGGGCTGGCCCAATTCCGAGCCCCAATTGAGACATCCAAACGCAGCGGTAGTGAATTCGGCTGTGTTTGGAATTAACCCAAATATCCAAACACAGCGTTAATTCCATACTGTTGGACTATCCGATTTATTTTGCTGATGAAAAATTGTTGGTTTCGGGAGACTTATTTTTCTTCCCGAACTCGTGTTAATACACCTTTTGTCGATTTATTTTCTTCGGACAACACCATTCAAACCAGGCTTCAAAATTTCGGTGCAAATTTATTTACATGTAGAAAATCATGACATGGTGAATGGTGAATCCAGGATTGTTTGGTATCCACCGATTGAATGAACCACGCAGGAAGAATTGGCACACGAGTAACTTTATCTTGGAAAAACCGCCACTCCAAGACCAAAATTCTTACAGGGAAAAATAAAGCGTGACATTTCATAACAATGCAATAAGTCCCAGATGATAACTCAGAATGACAGATCCAGGTCCCACGGGGCGATGATAACCATGAGCCAGAACTGACAACAAACTTCCGTTTTACGTCGATTCACCCTGCAATGCAAGGCGTTTACCCTGCTACAAAGCATCACGACAAAAATAATCCTCGTGGGTTCCTCGATTATTTGCGAAACAGAATTGACGATCTAGTGCTGTACGGAAAAAAATAATGCTCAGGAGTTGGGGCTTGTAAACCAATCCCCAAAAGAATCAATTCTTCAGGCTTGCATCCGGTAACCTACTTCAGATTAGCGATCACTGCATCAGTAACTTCCTGGGTGGTGCTGTCGCCACCAAGATCCTTTGTTCTGTATTTGCCTTCCTCAACGACACGCTTCACTGCAGTTTCCAGCCGGTCAGCAAACGATGGGAACTGCAAATGCCTCAGCATCATGGCCGACGATAGAAGCAGGGCGACTGGGTTTGCTCTCTGCTGCTCCACAAGATTGTCATTTCCCACATTTCCTGCAGAAGCACCTTGCTCGAAGATGGCATGGTCCTGACCCACATTGCCTGCATAGGTAATGCAGCATACATTAATCAAAGACCTCAGACTTGAGTTGGCTTAGAAAAATACATAGTACATGTGGTTCTTACATCTCAAGAAAACGGACTGCAAACATTATACCAAAATAAACTACCGAGGATTAAAATTAAGTAAGAGCCTAAAACACAATACTCTAGCAACAACTACGTCAATCAGCAACCAGCAAAACAGCCTTGAATTCCAGGAAGGAAATGTTGGCATGTTCATTATCTGTATGAAAAACTGACCACAGAAACAAAGTACAGACTAAATTCTTACCTCCAGGCATGACACCTGTTCCTCCAACAAGACCTGCAGCTGTGTTGGCAACCAAATTACCGTAAAGATTAGGCGTAACCTACCAAAAGAATCAAAAGATGCAAGTTAGGAAATCTGCAGGTAACCCCAAGAGTGGCATACTTAAAAAGGAACATTTGGGAGTACCAAGATAATCAGATGCATACCATAACATCAAACTGTTCAGGCCTTGAAACAAGTTGCATACAGCAGTTGTCAACAATGATCTCATTGTACTCAATACTAGGATATTTTGCAGCAATCTCACGGCAAGACTCTAAGAACAAACCATCAGCAAGCTTCATGATGTTTGCTTTATGCACTGCTGTGACTTTCTTCCGGTTGTTAAGATAGGCATACTCAAAAGCATATTTGGCAATCCTCTCAGAGCAAAACTTTGTGATCACCTAAAAAATCGAATCAGTGGCAGTAAAAAGGAAAAAAATCGAGGACAAATTGGAAAGGAAAGCACAAGCTGAGCAATTTCTTCATTAATAATTTATTGAATAAACTCATATAGCACGTCAAGGCACATAAGACAGGACTGCTTATAGGATTCCAAAACAAAAAAAAAGTGAAAGAAAATAAGTACACATACAATGAATATTTTGAAAATAGAGAGCACATTCTCAGCATATCTTCATCTATTTGGTATAAGGGAAACCACACTAACATCGTGGTATTCATGTATTGTTCATATGATATCACAAGCCAATCTATATTAAGTAGATAATAATTTCACCCATCGATTTATTTTGAGATAGCAGATCGGCTATTAGTGTTGACTAGAATAAACACCCCATAAATCCATGATGATGATAGCAGCTTCATGGCACATTGGATCACGGACTGGCCAAATAGTAACAGTAGATTCTACAGAAGGCCTATAGAGTTTGGTACTGGTTATACCATCCATGAATGAATCAAATTAAACAAGAAGCTTTAGAGCTGTGTCAAGTGCAAATGCATAATATCGGAATAATATTCCAACTTCTAAATAAATGAGGAAGTTACTCAAATTCATAGTTAGTGGTATCAACCCATTTACCAGGCAACCACACATTATATTAACGCAACATTCTTCAGTTCTCAATAAATGGAAGAAATTACTGAGATCCATAGTTAGTACTAATACAGTACCTGGCAAACACCAACCTATGAATTCACTTTAACTGGTATTTATTAGATTAGGAACCTCCTAGGCTACATCCCAAGATTTGATAATCAAAGTACATGAGAAACATTGGAACAACTTTTTCGGCAGTAACCGCACCATCTCATCCATAATGGGACTGCAAATTTGTACTTTGCAGTTCTACAAGATGCACAAGCAGTTGTGTCCCCAATTACCGATTTCAATCTAGTGAGGCATGAATGGGTTGCAATGGCTATGTAAACTGTCACGAAAATTTCGAAAAAGCATCTTATCATGTTAACAAATTCAGATAACTTAGTTTTACATATATCGAGCTAACAACATCACTCTGTCAGGGATAGATCATGTGATCTACTCTAATAGTGGCAACTTTGCAGTAGGAAATTCTCCTTCCTCTCAAGGATGGACTAACTAACTAACAATGATCTGCAAAATCGACCAATCGTATACAATGTACCAGCAATAGCGATCGGGAATTTCCTGACAACATCACCGAAAATCACATCAGGCGTCAATCAACGCACTGGTGGAGGATTGAAGCTGACCCTCTAAATAATAACAGACAAACAGATGGAGAGAGAGATGCGCGATTGGCCATACCTTGAGGCTCTCGACGACCCCTGGGACGACCTCATGCTCGAGTCCCGAGTACTCGCCCTCGGTGTTCTCCCTGATGACGACGATGTCGACGTTCTTGTGCCTGGTGGGCAGGCCCGGGACGTTGGCGCAGTTGACGAGCGAGGCGTAGAGGTCGAGCTCCTTGCGGAGCTGCATGTTGAGGGAGGAGACCCCTCCGCCGACGGGGGTGGCGAGCCCTCCCTTGAGGCATACCTTGTTGCGGCGGATGGATTCGATGACGGCGGGGGGCACGGCGGGCATGTTGCCGTGGACGTCGTAGGACTCGAAGTAGAGCGGCGCGTGCATGGCCTCCATGACCTGCTGCACGGCGCCGGTGACGAGGGGCCCGATGCCGTCGCCCGGGATGAGCGTGACGGGGCGCGGGGTGCCGTCGCCCGGGCGGGGCATGTAGGTCACGGTGCGGCGCGCGCCGCCGCCATGGCCGGGGAGGGGAGGCGGGGAGGAGGCGACGAGGCGGCGTAGGAGAGGTGCGGATCGCCGCGCCATGGGGCCCGAACTGGCTGCGGTTGCGGCTGCGGCGGCGGGCGGAGGCGGAATTGCGATCCGGAAGGCGGAGGCGGAGGCGGAGGCGGGCGTCCGGGAAGGAAGGAAAGGAGGGATCCCAAGACCGAAAGAGGGAGGAGACCGGGGGGGGGAGAAAGGGACGGTGGAGATGGGTAGATACTTGTTATTTTACGGTTTAGTCCCTGGAAATGTCGGGTATTCGCTAGGTACAAAATCTTCCTACGCAAGAATAAGATGCGCCTCTGGCAAGCGGGCCCGGCAATGAGGGAGGTTTCTATTTTCCAAGCTCCGGATTTTTTGTTGAAATGGTCGATGAGCAAAAATACACAGACGCCTGATACAGAAATAACAGTTTGATTTTTCTTTGACCAAGAAATGTAGAGCTGATTGAACTGAACACTTGAAAACAAGCGATCTCATACAGTACAGGTGACTGTCACATCAGCTGAGCATTTCGTTTGGAGAAATATCTTCGTATTTATATGATCTATTTAAGAAGCGAAGTACAACCCAGCTTGTACATTTCATCATATTAAAGAGAGGAACATCATGCTTAAGCATGGGTCGATTCGATTAACATCGATTAACGGCAACCACCAACCAGCGTGAAGTCGCACTCACAGCTTCACGAGTCACAGCGCACCTTCCACAGTACTACTGGTTAAGCAAATTACTACAGTATACATTAGACTTGAATCTGCTTAACTGCATAACACGGAACACTAGTGCATGTGCTGGGCAGATGCAAAATGATGCCAAGTCTCATATTTGCATGCAAAATAGCTGGTTTCACCGTTGCTATCCTGGTTCCTGCATCTTTGAAGCGACTGAATCTAACTGTTCACGAGAACAAACACAACATGGTGGAAGTCCAAAAGAGGACCCAGTCAAAAAGAGGAAGAAATAGGCAGGCACTTCAACTCAAGACAGTTCAATGATCCTCGCTTCAAATCTCGTGACCCTCCTTAGAGCCTGTACAACGCTGCCAACCAAAACCAGAAAGTCATAACCAGCTTCAAGAAAGTCAAAATCAAAGTATGTTCTGGTTGGAATGAATGCAAGGCCCAAAAGTTCAGGTTCAGAGGCCCTCTTAAGAAGGATCGTAAGTAACATACGTTACACCACTACACAGCGGAGAATAGGTGGACTCAAAACAGGATTGACAGTACATGGAAAGAAGATTCTTGTGTCAGTGCAACACACAAGTGCAAACAAATACTCCCTCCGTCCCAAAATAAGTGACTTGAGTTTGTCTAGATTCGCATGCACCTATATACTAAAACGTGTCTAGATACATCCGAATCTAGACAAACCCACGTCACTTATTTTGGGACGGAGGGAGTAAGTAAGATACAAATAGAAGATCAGAATTGATCAGGTGATGCTGTAGAATAATTCGAATTCAACTAATAGCGACGGAATAGGAAGATGCCAAGCAGTGAGATAGCAAAGGATACAAGTACCCAAATAGCAGAACGATTCAGAATAAATATTACACATATCAAACAAAGTAATGGGCAAGTCAGCTGTATACCTTGCCGAAGACAAGATCTCTGCCCTTATTTCAGCTCAGCATTTTTTCTCCTTAGCAAGAAGTTTCTGTTTTCCTACAAAAACATAAGCACAGACATGGTAAACAATAGTTGGTGTTGATATCAATAACATATCTAAAGATAATTCTTGCTAAACTGGTGATGAAAAGGGGTGAACTGGTAGAGAGAGCAACAGCAAAATGAAAAGAATAACATACAAAGATGCATCCTACTAAAACTGAAGTGCTTCCAGTACATGCAAAATACAACTATATCTGGTCCACCAATCAATCTATAAGCATCGTTGAAGTACTAGGAATGATAACAAGCAAACATGTGGAGCCTGGTCATACGGGGCGACGGGCTCCGCAGACCCATGAAGCCTATAGCGCCATACTCATTCCCTGAAGTACTAGCAAAAAACCTCTGTACTCTTTCCAGTTCATATGTCCTGAAGCTCCCTTTTACATACAAACTATATGGATAGTAATTTTTAATACCCCATTCAAAAACTTCTTTCAAGTTCCAAACAGCTGCACGCATGTGGATCAATTTACTAACCAAGATCAACAGTAACAACGATTTGTAACTATTTCAATTTAAAACCAAAAATGGTACTAGTTCAAGTCCAAGATTAATGCATGCCTTGGTTTAGTTCCAACTGTACATTGCACAATGCTTCCTATAGGTCAACACTTACACCCAAAAATCGCATAGCTTCTACGTGTAACTACTCTACCTTAAACTCAACTATGATCAAAAGGGGTTAACTGGTAGAGAGAGCAACAGAAAAATGAGAAGAATGGCATACAGAGATGCATCCTATTAAATCTGAAGTGCAGTATTAAAGTTGTTCTAGTACATGCAAAATAAGCATATATTTGGTCCACCAACCAATCTGTAAGCATCATTCAAGTACTGGAATGATAACGAGCAAATGTGTGGAGGCCAGCCATACGGCATGACCAGCTCCGCAAGTTCCGACTTCCGAACAGGTGCACGCATGTGGATCAATTTACTAACCAAGATCAACAGCATTAAGGATTTGTAAATATTCCAATTTAAAACAAAAAATGCCACTAGTTAAAGTCAAAGATTAATGCACGCTTCAGTAGTTTAGTCGCAACTGTACATTGCGCAATGCTTCCTATAGGTCAAAACTTACACCCAAAAACAGCATACCTTATACATGTAACTACTCTACCTTAAACTCAAGAATGAGATACCTTCCATTTCTAGCACCAAGATCATGCAGTGAAAGGAAATCACCACTCTATTTTGACTTCTGACACCTTCAATTGTTAGATTTATGACACAAAACATCAAGATATCCTTTGATACGAGCCTTCTAACAGGATGTCTGTAGAATGTCATATTATCTACCATTCCCAACAAACTTATCCACCTGGATCTTCTACAGCAGGTATTATTTCCCACTCTACGATTTTCACTTAGCTACCTCATGAGATACTGACAGATGCTGGCCAAATTGCAATTTTTTAAAAAGAGAGAGAAGACATATTGCAGATTAAAAAGACACTAGCAAAATCTATAAATGCAGCAATAAGATGAATCAACATTATATGTCCTGCCAATGCATAATTGCACATGCAAGCCATACGTATTCAATGCAAACATACATATCCATGCAATCTCTTTCGAACAAACCAAAGATATTTTATGCAATACAAATATGGGGAAAGGGGCATTTGCCCCCCTCCTCCTCCTCCTCCATGGTTCTAGTTAAACAATGATTGTATGTCTATAAGTTAGCCATACCAATTTTTTGGACCGTCCTCCGCCACTGATGCAAGCCATACGTATTCAATGCAAGCATACATATCCATGCAGTCTCTTTTTAACAAACCAAAAAATGCTGCAGTGTGACACAATCTATAAGAACTTAACATGAATAAATTCTGATTTAGACAGGCAAAAATAGATCATGCAGAAGGAAGTTGGTATTAGTGTCATAGGTGGTATCATGGCGCAAATCAGCATATCCTATAGAAACCATTCAACCTTTCATTTTGCAACAAATTCATACCACAAGTCTATGTTAGCCTTCAAAGCGAAGTCACATTTCAATAATGAAACATAAGTTCTCTCCTCAATGCCACTAAAATGCCAAGTAATTTCTCCCATTCAGAATCTTCCAAACATGTGCACAATATCCTTGGAACAAGTTGTTTCAGGCTAGCAATAACTGACGAACAAACAATGCATTTCTCCATAGACGCAAACACATCAATTTAACAGAAACATAACAAGCAAAGGCAACTACCACCTGATGGCTCACGCGCCGCTTGCTGCTGTGCGCCTCCCGAGCAAGCCCCTCCAGTTTCCTTAGCATACCAGCGTACAACTCCTCCACCTCGGTTGCTTGCCCAGTGGCTGAGGTCAGCGTCTTCTGCAACCTGTCCAGCCCGAACCCCTCCACCATCCCATCCATCGCTTTCTTCTCTCCGATGCCGTAACCCATTGCCGGCGGCCGAGGCATCCACGGCATTGGCGACTCCGCGGCGAAGGTTTGGTACTGGCCCCAAAAGCCAGGACCCACGTTGACGACCTGGAGGGAGGCGGGGACGAGGAGGGAATCGACAAGGAGGAACGCGCGGTAGTCGAAGGAGTGGATGGAGAGGTTGGAGGAGGCGGAGGGGGCTAAGAGGACGAAGACGAGGGGGTGGGCGAGGGCCAGGGATTTGGATAGGGAGCGGGCGACGGCGGCCTCGCGCATGGAGGGGCGGAGCGTCGCGCTGCGGCGGGAGGAGAAGAATCCGACGGAGTCCGGGCGGAAGGGAGAGTAGGGCTGGAAGCGTCCGAGGGGGTCGGAGAGGGAGGAGGGTTGGGCAAGAGAGGCGTGGCCGGTGATGGAGATGGATAGGGCTGGGGCGGAGGAGGTGGGGGCGTCGTCGTCGTCGGAGAAGGATGGAGGAGGGGCCGGGGGGCGGACGGCACGGCCGAAAAGTAACCCATCGCAGTCGCCGAAGGCGGCCCCACAGCACTCGAGGAGCGCCGCGAAGGCCTGGCCGGAGACGGAGAGCTTGGCGGCGTCGGTGGCGGTCATTCTGGGTTGTGTCTTGGGTTTGGCCGTGCGGGCCTGCCCGTGCTTCGGACTAGGGCGTCTAGTGCTTGACCAACCACTGAGTAAACGAGGGAGTACCACGTTTGTGCCACAGTTGTCAAGTTACTACCGCTTTTGCGTGATTAACACATAAAGACCGATTTTAGAGCGGGTCGAAACAGAAAGCACTGATTATGCGTTTTGCTAGTCTCAACCCGTTTTTTGGCTGGTGGGGCCGCTGTCAGACGCGACGTGGCATCCACACTGACGGAAGAAGGCCACGACTGTTAGGTTTGCGTCGAACATAACATATCCCCCGCTTCCGACCGCGTCGGCCGCCTCCTGTCTTGGTCTTGCTCGCGTTCTCCCCCGATGTATGTCTAGCTCATCGTTGCACGTCGCCCCTTGGATACAAGGGTTCGTAGGCCGACCCAACGCGCCCCGTATCGCGCGTTTGCTTTGGCAGGAGGGACATTTCCACGCCGCCATTTCCCAACTCTCCTTCCGGCGCTGCCGTTGATCTCCCTCTCCCTGCCCCGCCCGGCCTCCCTGTGATGCTCGAGCTACGCCATGGACATTCCACAGCTGTCGCCAGTGCCTAGCGAGTTCACATCGGCGCACCCCTCCGCCAGATCTGGCGACTGACGTCGATGTTGGCCCTCTCGAACCCGTGTCAGCGATAGGCTCCATCGGGACGAAGCACAAGTGGCTGGGTTCCGTCGTCATCCAGGGAGGTGGCGTGCCCGCTTCCCCCACCACCTTTGTCACAGGCACTCCACCGATGCCATTGATGAGTTCATTTTTTAAGCATATTTACCTTATGTTTTTGTATGAGTAGAGTTAGAATTTTGGTATTTTTTTACAGCGCTCGCGTGCACCTTTGGTTATTGCATTATAAATGTTATAGATATGTAGAAATATGTATCAATAAACTATGTATGCATGTAGAGCCCGCACGTACCGTCCGCTCGTACGGCCTGATGGAACGTTTGGTTATTGCATTATAAATATTATATATATGTAGGAATATGTATCAATAAACTACAAAGTTTATATATGCATGTAACTAATACGTTCGATCCGGATTACAAATATAGTATAGCTCTTTTTCTCTAGTAGACCTAGGTTTATCGAATCCTCGGTAAGCAGAAGCGTAGTGAAATTACTTTAACGGACCTTCGGGAGTTTTAGAATTCCTTTTGTGTTTTTACCGGACCAAGAGTTTGCGTCTTTTGTTGTTGTCGATGATGGAGAGAGAGGGCCTAGGGCATTCGGTTTCATCTGTAGCTGTGCAAAACATCTGATGGAAATAAAAGATAAAAATAAAGTACGCATGTAATTATTAGAGCAAGATAAATTATATGTGGGCAGTGCATCCATAATTACTATTGCCTCCGCAACCGCTTATAGCTATAACCTACTAGTCTCATTCATAGAAGAAAGAGAACTAATGATATGCATAGTGACGTTATCATTGATCCCAAGTAAATCCCGCACATACAAGCGTACTACCCCTTTTGTCAATGGGGTTCTCAACCTGCAGATTAGTCATTACTCATACTCCCTATACCTGGCTCAATCCTCGGGATCTTAGGTACTTAACGAGTTCTTAGATTGACGCAAGAGAGGATATAATAATCATCATGTCATACAAACTAATACATGATCCCATCTATGATAAATAATATGCACAAAAGCTACATGGCTAGGCCGAAGCCCTTAGCCCAAAGAGAATTACTCACACATAGAGATGAGATCAAAGATCATAAACATTATAATGGAAATCATGAGATTGATAGCAAATAGTCTTACAATGTCATCAATCGAAGAAGAGATCTACTATTACAAGTAGTGGAATATGGCTATGGTGGTGGAGATGGGTTTGGAGATTAGATCTAGTCTATTCCTCCGGTGGCTCTTTGGTGTTGTGGATGGAGATCTGGAGGCGGTTGATGGTCTGGCGGAGCTCTCTTTTCTTGTCTCCCAAGGACTCTTTATATAGGTTCCCCTCACGAAAGTTGTTCGATTTGACCTAGAGGTGTTGATGGCAACTATACGACCGGAACTATACGCCCGGAATTTTATTCCTGTCGTATAGTTGGTCGTTGAAGCGTCTGTCTCCACTTCACGACTCCTGGTTTCTTCGGGATGTTGGAAATCTCGTATCTTTGACTTTAATGTAGTGATTCCCATCATCGAACGTCATTATTTGCACAGGAAAAAATAGAAAGAAAGGATTGCATACCCCTTTGCTCATTAGGCATTAGTGGCAGGGTTTAGAGAGATATTTCATCAAAAATATGAATAATATCTAATTTAAATGTGGACATAGATGGCTATATTTTAGAGCCATCAACCTCCCCAAGCTTAAACTTGATCGTTCTCGAGCAAGAAAACCAAAACCAAAAAGGAACTCAGCATTTAAACTGAAATAACGAGATGATGATCTTACTCATGATCGGTAGTCTCATGTTTCCTCCACTTTATAAATCTGAAAAACTTCAGCATAGATAGAGTAACGGCAAGCATATCATACGGGTTTTTATGCATCCTTATAGTGCAGCAAAATTATTGTTAACATGGATGTTTCAAATGAGTAAACTTTATTCCATATCATGTAATCAACTCATAGGCTTGCCTTTGAACAATAAAGTATAATCATGTAAAATTGAGAGTGTGAGAGTTGTTATGAAAAACATATACACTAGAGTATCTTAATTCTCCCACATCAATAAATCAAGACTCTTCAAGCACTACTTTTCTATTCATCGTCCTTCAAGAATTCCAGTTCTTAAGTAATTGAGAGCATGCCAAAGATTTTATTTAGTTTTATCGGGCTGTGATGGACATTCGTGGCATCACTAAGGTTTTTATTCCTTTTGTATAATGATTACTCATAACAGCCAGAGGAGTGATTCCATCATGAACACAGCTACCCGGGAGTTGTTGGGTTCGTAGCATAAAAAACAAAACAATCCTACGATCGGAACTATTATACGCCAAGATCTATCTACTAGATACAAGCAACGGGTGGATATACATCCATAGAGAACATACCCCTGAAGAACAACAAAGCTTTGTTAACGAGATGGAACTTGTGGATGATGTAGTCGAACGCTTGCCGATCTCAAGATCGTGTGGAAGCCCTAGCGCTGCAAATCAGCAGCGCATCCGTCCTCGCACACACGTTCAGGCCACCGAACAACCTCTACCTCCTCGCTCCAGCGATGCAGCGGAAGCAGCAACTCCTTCTAGACGAAATACCACCAGGAACATGTACCTCGCTAATCTGAGACCATGGGGTGATGTCTACGCACTTCTATTCTTGTAGACAATTGTTGGGCCTTCAAGTGCAGAGGTTTGTAGAACAGCAGCAAGTTTTCCCTTAAGTGGATTACCCAAGGTTTATCGAACTTAGGGAGGAAGTGGTCAAAGGTATCCCCTCTCAAGCAACCATGCAATCAAGATACAAGAAGTCTCTTGTGTCCCCAACACACTCAATACACTTGTCAGGTGTATAGGTGCACTAGTTCGACCAAGAGATAGTGAAATACAAATGGTATGGATAATTATAAGTGGTAACGGTGCCAGAAAATAGCTTGCTGGCATGGAAGAGACGAAAGGAAAACTGAAATAAAGATGGAAGCAAGAAAACATGTAACAGATCTAGTTGCAAATGGTGTTTCAATGTTTAGAAACAAGGCCTAGGGATCATACTTTCACTAGTGAACACTCTCATATAAATATCTTCTCTTTATGATACTCCCTCTGTTTCAAATTACTCCGCGCGCACGCTTACCTAGGTGGCCTAGTATTCTCTCATTTTTCATCAAAAAATTCTTAGAATTTTTGGTATACGTAGTACATATTTCATACTATCTATTTCAAAAATTCGAGGATTTTTTTGAATGAAAAATGAGGGAGTACTAGTTCACCTACATAAGTGCGCCGGCGGAGTAATTTGAAACAGAGGGAGTACTACTCTTAACTACTCTCCGGTTGGACACTCTAATCCATGGTAGGGCTATAACAGCACACCTCAAAGTAAGACTTTCCCATCTAGATAACCCCACATTGTCACCTTGAGCACTAGATGGTTCCAACAGACACCACAATTTCATAGAAACATCCAACTCTGAATATAACTCATAACAAGTAATTGTAATCTCTAGCCTAAATGCCACCATGGCGTGCACGCTGTCACTTTCACACACATGGGGAGAGCAGAGATCTATTAAAGCACTTGAGTAGTAAAGTAGATCTACTTGATTACAAAGCTCATGATCACAATATGATCATGCATAGAGAGAGAGATGAACACATAGCTACCGGTAGAACCCTTAGCCTCGATAGAGAACTACTCCCTCATCATCATGGGAATCAACAACGGCGATGGAGATGGTGGTGGAGATCGATGGAGATGGCTCCGGGGGCACTTCCCCGTCCCGGCAAGGTGCTAGAACAGAGACTTTCTGTCCCCCGAATCTCCCCTTCGGTGGCGGCAGTGCTGCGGAACTTTTCGTGGCTGGAGGCTGTTTTTAGGGTTTTTGCATCGGGGGCTTCTTATAGGCAAAGGGGCAAGGTCGGTGGCCGGACAGGGGGCCCACACCATGCCCTGGCACGGCCTAGGGATGCCCACGCCAAGGGATGGTGTGGCCGCCCTGTGCCCCCCCTTCGTCTCTCCTTCGGACTCCATGTGTCTTCTGGTAAAATATCAACTTTGCCTTTTGTCCGGTCCAATTCCGAGAATATTGATTTTTTGCCTTTCCTGGAACCAAAAACAGAAGAAAACAGGCAACTGGCATTGTGGCATCTTGTTAATAGGTTAGTCCCAGAAAATGCATAAAAGTATCTCAAAGTATGAACAAAACATAAGAAAGTAGATATAAAACAAGCATGGAACATCAAAAATTATAGATACGTTAGCAACGTGTCAATATCCCCAAGCTTAAGTCCTGCTTGTCCTCGAGTAGGTAAGTGATAAAAAAGAATAATTTTTGAGGTGACATGCACCATCACAATCAAGATCAAACCATTTGCAAGCATTGAAAGCTGGGATCAAAGTACTTCAATCATAACATGAAAGATAAAGTTCTAACAATAAGACAAAGCAACTATTGTTGCAACATGAAAAGGCACAAACAAAAGATTCATGAATAACAATGCTTTGCAAGACGTTTGTTTGTTTCACATAAAGAAAACATAGCATAGTGGCATTCAGCTTGTCCCTCATAGAGTAGCAAACATAAATGCATAGGACACCTTCAAAGTTCATAAGAGTGACTAGATATAAATAGTTTAAAACAAGCAATATCAAAGTTATGCATCAATCAACAAGTCTTGGGACAATGCACATAGAACTAAGAATGGCCACTATGCTCTCAAAGTAGGTGCATAAAGATAGAAGGTGGAGACTCATCATAAAAGTAAAAGAAAGGCCTTCATAGAAGGAAGTAGGGATTCAAGTTTCATAAAGAGCTTCCAAAAATTATGGTACTTGTTAGCTTTCAGCTCTCATTGCCCCTATCATAAGCATCTTGAAGTGATTAAGGTTAAAGTGAACAAACTATGGTGTATATGCTTGACGAAGTATAAGTTGGAAATCTCATGTCCCTTGAATACGAGGGCCGCTCCTCATGCTACTCAAGTTTAGTTATCGGTAAGTTCTTGTCATAGTAAGTACATGTGTATCATAGAGAACTACCAACGGGGTACCCCTTGCCCGATGATATAGAAGAATCCCCATATCAAAATGACAAGGCAAGCAGACAACGAGCATCTCATCAATCTTCTTATTTACCATGGGAAAATGATGTTTTTTCTCTCTTTCCTCTTTTCTCGTATCTCTTTTTTTTCTTTTTTTCTTTTTCTCAATATCTGACTCTTTTTTATAAGAAGAATGTTTCATAGACAGCTCATTATGGTTATGCTGCAGGTTTCCACCATGATTAGGCATGGATTAGACCGGTGGCCCAGGCGTTTCTCTAACACACATACATAACTCCATGGACTTACAAGCTCCCCTTTCATTTCACACCGACGACATCTATAGACAAAAGAGCATGATATTAACTAGGTATAAGTACCAAGTGCAATGTTGAAAGCGTTCCCCATGACAACATGGTTCTGCTAATCCCCAACATATAAGTGCAAGCATATACAACATAGATGACACAATGGTTCACGTTTATTAGGGGCAAGAAAAGTAAAGTGTGCCATCAAGTTCGTAAGAGCTTTAATCACTAGTTTTCTCATAACAAGTTTAATTCGGAAGGTAGATAAGAACATGAATATACTTGGAATAGCAAATGCTAATAGGTAGGTATGGTGGACTCTTTGGAATAACTTGGTTTTATTTGGAGTTGGATGCATGAGTGGAACTCATACTTGGTTATGGAGGCTAGCAAAAGACTGGGAGCGACCAACTAAGAGAGCAATAATGGCCATAATCATGCAAAGCGACAAAACATCATTAATTAAAGCATAAAGTGATATTACAAGTCGAAAACTAAAGGATCATAAAGGCTATAGTGACTTGGGATAGTCATAACATGGTGTGATCATGCGCCAAGTCAACCCAAATAAAGCATCAAAGGAGAATACCACAATACTATGCTTTAATATGCTACTACAACGCATGATTCTTTCAAGGCACATTAAGCAATCTCAATTGTTTATAACATGTCATGCCATAGCAAAAATCACTAAGCATAAAGCCAAAACAATATCAATCATGACATGACAAAGCATATGCCACAGTAAAAAACAAGCTCTTTTTACCACTTAAGCATGAACATTTCCTACTCTTTTCCAATCCAAACCAACTTATTTGAAAACTAATGCATGAATGAGGGGGTCCAACCAATTTATTCAAGCAAACTAAGCAAACGAAAACCAAAAACAAAAACAAAGACACTCCAAGAACAACACAATTGTGCATGAAACAATAAAAATGAAGTGTTTGGAAGAAACCTGAAATTTTTATTGATGAAGAAGGGGATGCCTTGGGCATCCCCAAGCTTTGACGCTTGTACTTCTTGGATATTTCTTGGGGTGACACGCGTGGCATCCCCAAGCTTGAGATTTAGTCCATTCTTCATCCCATTACATCATTCTCTCCATACACCTGATTTTTTTTCCTTCATACAAAACTTCACACAATCTTTATTAGCAACATTAGTGCACTCAAGATAATAAGTCTTTGGGTTCAGTTTCAACACCAATAAAACTTCCACTAAAACACAAGCTACTGAAGCAATTCCCTCAAAAATCTCAATTCCCCAAAGAGAACTTAAAAAGGAACCAACAAAAAGCAAATGCAAATAATGGCAGAAATCTGTCAAAACATACTAGCAGGTATAAACCAATTTTTCGAAGACCTTCTGTTGCTCAAATCAAAAAGTGTTGAACTAATGAAAGTTGTATAACAACCTGGGACATAAGCAAAAAAAATCATGCCTCAAAACGACGTACAAAGATTTTACACGAATTTTTACGGTGAAGCACAAAAATCTGTTTCGGGACACCAACTTTCCCAAGCATTACTTCTCTCTCATTAGAGGTTACTCTTGGCACAAAAAGCAAATAAAAATGATAAGGAGAGGTTATTACTGAAGCAATAACTTCCAGGACTCAACTAAAACTTTTGGCTTATCTCCCAATAAGTACTTTTCTTTAACGCCTTTAAGTTAGGCATGATAGTTTGAGAAGATGCTCACATAAGAAATATTGAAGTAAAAGAGAGCATCAAGAAGCAAATTCAAAGCACATTTAAGTCTAACCCATTTCCTATGCATAGGAATCTTGTAAAGAAACAAGTCATAAAAGCACAAAGCAATAAGCATATTAAAGCAAAACAAGTGCAATTTCAAGACTTTCAACATAAAGAGGGGAAACTTAATATTATTGAGATACATAAAACCATGTTTCCCTCTCTCATAATAACTTTCAGTAGCATCATGAATAAAATTAACAATATAACTATCACATAAAACATTCTTACCATGAGCCACATGCATAAAATGATTATTACTCTCCACATAAGCATAGTCATTCTTATTAATTGTGGTGGGAGAAAATTCAACAAAATAGCTATCATTATTATTCTCATCACCATAATCATCAAATATAGGAGGCATATTGTAATCATTAATTTTCTCCTCAATAGTAGGTGGACTGAAAATATCATATTCATCATTATAATCATCATATATTGGAGGTTTGGTATCATCATAAGCAATAGAATAGCTATCTTCCAAAGCTGGGGAACAAAAAAGATCATTTTCATAAAAACTAGCTTCCCCAAGCTTAGACTTTTCCATAGCATTAGCAATAATGGTATCCAAAGAATTCATACTAACAACATTGCTATTAGCATGCAAATAAAGTTCCATAGGTTTTTAAATTTTCTCTTCAAACACTTCATGTCCTAACTCAAGATAAATACTATAAAGCTCTCTAATTTTGTTGTTGTTTTCCATTAAGCCTAACTAGTGAAAATAAAAACAAGAAACAAAAAGACAAAATTGCAGAATCTAAAGGAAATAACTTCGAGCACTCACACCGGAGGATGTGAGTACCTTTTATCTTACCTCCCCGACAACGGTGCTAGAAAATAGCTTGATGTCTACGCACTTCTATTCTTGTAGACAGTTGTTGGGCCTCCAAGTGCAGAAGTTTGGAGAACAACAACAAGTTTTCCCTTAAATGGATTACCCAAGGTTTATCAAACTCAGGGAGGAAGTGGTCAAAGGTATCCCCTCTCAAGCAACCCTGCAATCAAGATACAAGAAGTCTCTTGTGTCCCCAACACACCCAATACACTTGTCAGGTGTATAGGTGCACTAGTTCGGAGAAGAGATAGTGAAATACAAGTGGTATGGATAATTATAAGTGGTAATGGTGCCAGAAAATAGCTTGCTGGCATGGAAGAGACTAAAGGAAAACTGAAATAAAGATGGAAGCAAGCAAACATGTAACAGATCTAGTTGCAAATGGTGTTTCAATGTTTAGAAACAAGCCCTAGTGATCATACTTTCACTAGTGAACACTCTCATATAAATATCTTCTCTTTATGATACTACTCTTAACTACTCTCCGGTTGGACACTCTAATCCATGGTAGGGCTATAACAACACACCTCAAAGTAAGCCTTTCCCATCTAGATAACCCCACACTATCACCTTGAGCACTAGATGGTTCCAACAAACACCACAATTTCATAGAAACATCCAACTCCAAATATAACTCATAACAAGTAATTGTAGTCTCTAGCCTAAGTGCCACCATGGTGTGCACGTTGTCACTTTCACACACATGGGGAGAGCAGAGATCTATTAAAGCACTTGAGTAGCAAAGTAGATCTACTTGATTACAAAGCTCATGATCACAATATGATCATGCATAGAGAGAGAGAGAGATGAACACATAGCTACCGGTAGAACCCTTAGCCTCGAGAGAGAACTACTCCCTCATCATCATGGGAATCAGAAACGACGATGGAGATGGTGGTGGAGATCGATGGAGATGGCTCCGGGGGCACTTCCCCGTCCCGGAAGGGTGCCATAACAGAGACTTTCTGTCCCCCGAATCTCTCCTTCGGTGGTGGCAGCGCTGCGGAACTTTTCGTGGCTAGAGGCTATTTTTTTAGGGTTTTTGCATCGGGGGCTTCTTATAGGAGAAGGGACAAGGTCGGTGGCCGGCCAGGGGGGCCACACCATGCCCTGGCGCGGCCTAGGGCTACCCGCGCGAAGGGGTGGTGTGGCCGCCCTGTGGCGCCCCTTCGTCTCTCCTTCGGACTCCATGTGTCTTCCGACAAAATATCAACTTTGCCTTTTGTCCGGTCCAATTCCGAGAATATTGATTTTCTGCCTTTCCTAGAACCAAAAACAGAAGAAAACAAGAAACTGGCACTGTGGCATCTTGTTAATAGGTTAGTCCTAGAAAATGCATAAGAGTATCTCAAAGTATGAACAAAACATAAGAAAGTAGATATAAAACAAGCATGGAACATCAAAAATTATAGATACGTTAGCAACGTATCATGGGGGAATAATTCTAGAGGGGGAGAGAGATCCTTCATGAGGAGGTATGAATGTGAAGGAGTGAGAGGGGGCTTTTATAGGAGGAGGGGGTGCCCCTTCCCATGGCCAACGCCCCATGGGGGTGCCCCGTTGATGGCTCAATGCACGGCGCCCAGAAAAGTGATGGTGCGTGGTTGATGTAGAGCTCGTTGGGAACCCCAAGAGGAAGGTATGATGAGCACATCAACAAGTTTCCCTCAGTTATGAAACCAAGGTTTAATCAAACCTGTAGGAGCAAGGAAACACCCCAAAGGTGTTACTAGCTGAGCTTTGGCAGGGCGCACTACCGGTGCTAGTAGCAACGTGGAGACCTGCACAACACAACCACAAAACTTTGTCCCCAACTTGCGATGAGGTTGTCAATCTCACCGTGTTTTGCGGAAAACAAAGGATTAAACGTATCGAATGGAAAGAAGTAATAGTTTGCAGAAAGTAAACACAAAGCAGTAAAAGATTGTAGATTGTATGTAAAAGACAAGGACCGGGATCCATAGTTCACTAGAGGTGGCTCTCCTTAAGATAGATAACATGTTGGGTGAACAAATTACAGCGGGGCAATTGACAAACATCGAGAAAGCAATACATGCATATACTAATCATCTTGACTCCTTTGAGACTTGATTGGGCATTACAACATTATACATAGACCGCCATCCAACTGCATCTATGACTAATAATCCACCTTCAAAGTTATCATCCAACCCCTCCAAAGATAAGTACAGATTATTGCTTTATGAATCGTGTAAAGTAAACAATATGATTGTTCTATGAACAAAGGATTGTTGTTTTCTCCTAGTAGAAACATCACATCTAGTACCTTAGAGATTTCTCACTTCCCAGCATTACGGAGGCATGAACCCACTATCGAGCATAAATACTAACTCTTGGAGTTGCTAGCATCTACTTGGCCAAGGTAGCTACTAACAACGGAAAGCATGCAAGATCACAAATAACAAAGACATGATAGAATCAATAATCAATCTGAAATAGCATCTCAATATCCATCGGATCCCCGTAAACACAACATGCATAATTACAAATAGATGATCTTGATCATGAACGGAGCTCATAGGATCTAGACATGAAAGCACAAAGGAGGAGAACTAGCCATCTAGCTACTACATGGATCCGTAGTCCAAGGATGAACTACTCACGCATCACACCGGAGGCTTGCATGGTGATGAAGAAGGCCTGTGGTGAATTCTCTCCCAGGTGGTGCCGGGAAGAGCTTCAGATCCCTCCCGATCTAGGGATGGAGATGACGGTGGCTACAGACTCTTTCGTTGATTTTTGATCGGGCCCTTAGGGTTTTCGTCCGAAGGGCAATATATAGGCGGAAGGAGAGGCCGGGGGGTGCCAGGGGCCACCACACCACCCCCTGGCACGAGCCCAGCCTGGCCGCATGGCCAAGTGGTGTGGTCGGCCTCTGGCCCCTCTCCATCTTGTATTTTGGCATCTGATGACTTCCGGAAAAATAGGCACTTTGGCTTTTGTCCTGTCCAATTCCGAGAATATTCATTTTCTGACTTTCCTGGAACCAAAAACAGTAGAAAACAGGCAGCTGGCACTGTGGCTCTTGTTAATAGGTTAGTCCAAGAAATCATATGAAGTACTCCAAAGTGTGGACAAAACACAAGAAAGTGGATAAAACTAAGCATGGAACATCAAAAATTATAGATACATTTGCAATGTATCAACATCCCCAAGCTTAACTCATGCTCGTCCTCGAGTAGGTAAGTGATAAAAAGAAAGAATAATTTTTGAGGTGACATGCACCATCAAAGACTTGATCAAAGTATTTGTAAAACATTCAAAGCTAGGATCATAGTACTTCAATCATAACATGAAAGACAAAGTTCTAGCAATAAGACAAAGAAACTATGATGCAACATGAAAAGGCACAAACAAAAGATTCATGAATAATAATGCTTTGCAAGACGTTTGTTTGTTTCACATAAAGAAAACATAGTATAATAGTATTCAGCTTGTCCCTCATAGAGTAGCAAATATAAATGCATAGGACACCTTCAAAGTTCATAAGAGTGACTAGATACAAATAGTTTAAAACAAGCAATATCAAGTTATGCATCAATCAACTAGTCTTGGGACAATGCACATAGAACTAAGAATGGCCACTATGCTCCCAAAGTAGGTGCATAAAGATAGAAGGTGGAGACTAAATATAATGGTGGAAGAAAGGCCTTTGTAAAAGGAAGTAGGGATTCAAGTCTCATAAAGAGCTTTCAAAAATTATGGTACTTATATCTTTCAGCTCTCATTGCCCCTATCATAAGCATCTGTAAGGTGATTAAGGTTAAAGTGACACAACTAAGAGGATATGCTTGACAAGTTATAAACCGAAATCTCATGCCCCTTACTTATGAAGACCGATCCTCATGCTACTCAACTTCAGTCACGAGTAAGCTCTTGTCATTGTAAGTACATGTGTATAATTAAGAACCGCCAACGGGGTACCCCTTGCACATGATACGGGAGCTTTCCCATAATCAAAATGACAAGGCAAGCAGACAATGAGCATCTCAACGATCTTTTTATTTGCTATTTGCATAGGTTTTTATTGAGGATGCTTCATAGAGTGCTCATTATGGTGATGCTGCAAGTTTCCCCATGATTAGGAATGGCTTAGGCTAGCGGCCCAGGCGTTTCTCTAACACACATACAAACTCCATGATCTTACAAGTTCCACTTTTATTTCACACCGCCGGGATCCATAAGCAAAAGAACATGATATCAACGGGGTACAAAGTACAAGTGCAATGTTGAAAGCATTCCCCATGAAACATGGTTCTGCTAATTTCAACTTATAAAGCGCAAGCATATACGCAACAAATAAGGACCCAATGGTTCAAGTTTATTAGATGCAAAAAAGTAAAGTGTGCCATCAAGTTCGTGAGAGCTTTAATCACTAGTTTTCTCATAACAAGTTTAATTTGGAAGGTAAACAAAAGCATGAATATACTTGGAATAGCATAAGCTAGTAGGTAGGTATGGTGGACTCTTTGTAATGACTTGGTTTAGGGAGTTGGATGCATGAGTGGAACTCATACTTGGTTGTGGAGGCTAGCAAAAGACTAGGAGCGACAAACTAAGAGAGCAATAATGGCCATAATCATGCAGAGCGACAAAACATCATTGATCAAAGCATAAAGTGATACTACAAGTTGAAAACTAAAGGATCATAAAGGCTATGGTGACTTGAGATAGTCATAACATGGTGTGAGCATGCGCCAAGTCAACCCAAATAAAGCATCAAAGGAGAATACCACTATCTATGCTTTAATATGCTAAAACAACGTATGATTCATCCAAGGCACATTAAGCAATCTCAATTGTTTATAACAAGTCATGCTACAACAAAGAATACTAAGCATAAAGCCGAAACAATATCAAGCATGGCACTCAAGATAAATAAGTCTTAAGGTTCAGTTCTAACACCAAATAAACTTCCATTAGAACACTAGCTACTGTAGCACTTCCCTTAAAAAGCTCAATTCCCCAAAAGAACTAAAAAAGGAACCAAGAAGAAGCAAATGCAGAAAATGGCAGAAATTTGTCAAAACAGACCAACAGGTAAAGACAAAAATTTTCAAAGACCTTCTGTTGCTCAAATCAAAAAGTGTTGAACTAACGAAAGTTAGAAAACAACCTGGGGCAGAAGCACAAAAATTCACGCCTGAAAAAGACGTTCAGAGATTTTACACGAATTTTTACGGTGAAGCACAGAAATCTGTTTCAGGACAGCAACTTTTCCAATCATTACTTCTCTCTCATTAGAGGTTACTCTTGGCAAAAAAAGCAAATAAAAAGGATAAGGAGCAGTTATTACAGAAGTAATAACTTCCAAGACTCATCTAAAACTTTTGGGTTATCTCCCAATAAGTACTTTTCTTTAACGCCTTTAAGTTAGGCATAAGAAGCAAAGAAAAAGGATCAAGTGTTCTCAAATGAAGAAGCATTAAGACCAAATTTTGTTTTTATAGGAGAAGCAAAAGAAATCTTTTCTATATTTTTAGGGAAGTGTTCTATACCTTTCTTGAGTGGGAGTTGATATTTAATTGTGCCTTCTTTCATATCAATGATGGCACCAACAGTTCTAAGAAAAGGTCTTCCCAAAGTAATAGGACAAGAAGCATTGTATTCAACATCCAAAACATAGAAATCAACGGGGACATAGGAATCGTTAAACATAATAAGAACATCATTAAGACTCCCCATAAGTTTCTTTTTAGCATTAGCATCAAGTGGGACATTCAAATAACAATCTTCAAGAGGAGGCAAATCAAGCATATCATAAATCCTTCTAGGCATAATAGAAACACTACTATCAAGATCACACAAAACTTTAAAATCAAAGTCATTCACTTTCATATTAATGATGGGTTCCCAACCATCTTCTTGTTTTATAGGAATAGAAGCTTTATGTTTCATCTTTTCTTCTTTAATCTTTATGAGAGCATCAGTAATGTGTTTTGTAAAAGCCATGTTCATAGCACTAGCATTAGGACTTTTAGCAAGCTTTTCTAGGAACTTAATAACTTCAGAGATATTGCAACCATCAAGATCAAAATCAAATTTATCATCTAGAGTAGTAGAACTATTACTAGCCTCAACATTAGTGGTGGTAATAGTAGAAACACTAATGTTTCTAGCAATTTCATCTTCTCTTTCCCACTTAGCATGTAATTCAGCTAACAGTCTAACATTTTCATCAATTCTTACTTGTATAGCATTAGTAGCTGCAAAGAGATTATCATTAGTTTCAGGTTTAGCAGCCATTTTATTCAAAGAAGATTGAGCCTCAGCCAAAGATGCTATATTTCTTTTAGCATTAGAGAGTTTTTTCCTCAATAGTTTTATTGAAAGCAGTTTGTTTACTAATAAACTCTTTAAGCATAACTTCAAGTTTAGAGGGAGCACTCCTATTATTGTTGTAAGAATTTCCATAAGCATTACCATTGTTAGGAGGATATGGCTTATAATTGTTGTTACCAAAATTACTCCTATAAGCATTATTGCCAAAGTTATTATTTCTTATGAAGTTCACATCAACTTGCTCTTCTTGAGCAACCAAAGAAGCCAAAGGAATATTATTTGGATCAATATGGGCTTTCCCATTAACAAGCATAGACATAATAATGTCAATCTTATCACTAAAGGAGGAGGTTTCCTCAATAGAATTTGCCTTCCTACCTTGTGGAGCTCTCTCAGTATGCCATTCAGAATAATTAACCATCATATTGTCTAGAAGTTTTGTTGCAGCACCCAAAGTGATGGTCATAAAGGTACCTCCAGCAGCAGAATCCAATAGGTTCCTTGAAGAATAGTTCAATCATGCATAAAAAGTTTGGATGATCATCCAAGCAGTCAGTCCATGAGTGGGACAATTCTTTACCAAAGATTTCATTCTTTCCCAAGCTAGAGCAACATGCTCATTATCAAGTTGTTTAAACTTCATTATTTCACTTCTCATATATATAATCTTAGCAGGAGGATAGTATTTTCCAATAAAAGCATCTTTGCACTTAGTCCAAGAATCAATACTATTCCTAGTTAAGGAATTAAACCATTCTTTAACTTTTCCTCTCAAAGAGAAAGGAAACAATTTCAGCTTAATAATATCACCATCTATATCCCTATGCTTTTGCATCTCACAAAGTTCAACAAAGTTATTTAGATGGGAAGCAGCATCTTCATTACCAATACCAGAAAATTGTTCTCTCATAACAAGATTGAGTAAAGCAGGTTTTATCTCAAAGAAAGTATCTTCAGGCACAGGTGGAGCAATAGGTGTGATCATAAAATCATTGTTGTTGGTGCTAGTGAAGTCACACAACTTAGTGTTTTCAAGAGTAATAGTTTATAGATTGTATGTAAAGAAAAAGGACCGGGGTCCATAGTTCACTAGAGGTGGCTCTCCTTAAGATAGATAACATGCTGGGTGAACAAATTACAGCGGGGCAATTGACAAACATCGAGAAAGCAATACATGCATATACTCATCATCTTGACTCCTTTGAGACTTGATTGGGCATTACAACATAATACATAGACCGCCATCCAACTGCATCTATGACTAATAATCCACCTTCAGGTTATCATCCGAACCCCCTCCAGTATTAAGTTGCAAGCAACAGATTATTGCTTTACGAACTGCATGTAAAGTAAACAATACAATTGTTCTATGAACAAAGGATCGTTGTTTTCTCCCTAGTAGCAACAACACATCTAGTACCTTAGAGATTTCTGTCACTTCCCAGATTACCAGAGGCATGAACCCACTATCGAGCATAAATACTAACTCTTGGAGTTGCTAGCATCTACTTGGCCAAGATAGCTACTAACAACGGAAAGCATGCAAGATCTCAAATAACAAAGACATGATAGAATCAATAATCAATCTGAAATAACATCTCAATATCCATCGGATCCCCGCAAACACAACATGTATGAATTACAAATAGATGATCTTGATCATGAACGGAGCTCACAAGATCTAAACATGAAAGCACAAAGGAGGAGAAACCAGCCATCTAGCTACTACATGGACCCGTAGTCCAAAGATGAACTACTCACGCATCACACCGGAGGCTTGCATGGTGATGAAGAAGGCCTCCAGGGTGAATTCCCCTCTCCGGCAGGGTGCCGGGAAGAGCTTCAGATCCCTCCCGATCTAGGGATGGAGATGATGGTGGCTACAGACTCTTTCGTGGATTTTTGATCGGGTACCTAGGGTTTTCGTCCCGAGGGCAACTTATAGGCAGAAGGAGAGGCCGAGGGGGTGCTGGAGTCGGCCAGACCACCCCCTGGTGCGGGCCAAGCCTGGCCGCGTGGCCAGGTGGTGTGGCTGGCCCCTGGCCCCTCTTCGTCTCGTATTCTGGCACTTGATCCCTTCTGGAAAAATAGGCACTTTGGCTTTTGTCCCGTCCAAATCCAAGAATATTCATTTTCTGACTTTCCTGGAACCAAAAATAGCAGATGGCAGGCAGCTGGCACTGTGGCTCTTATTAATAGGTTAGTCCAAGAAATCAGATGAAAAGTACTCCAAAGTTGGAACAAAACACAAGAAAGTGGATAAAACCAAGCATGTAACATCAAAAATTATATATACATTTGCAATGTATCACCCATCTTTATAGTTACCCTGTTACGGTGTGATGTTTGATGTTACCAAAGTATTCTTCTGGTGTTAGCAATTAACATGATCTCATGGTCTAAGGATAAAGATTATTTCGTATGATGCTATAACAATATAAACATAATGACTTTGATCGTGATGCTATATTTCGGATGAATGTTCATCACATCATTCACCAATGTTGTGACCTCATTATTAACAACATCCAATGTCCATGATCAGGAAACCTTGATCATCTTGTTAATCAACGAGCTAGTTTATAGAGAGGCATAACTAGTAACTTTATTTTTGTTTATTAAACACACATGTATTAAGGTTTCCTTATTAATACGATTATAGCATGTAAAATAAACATCTATCATATACTTGGAATACATATAATAACTACTTTATTATTGCCTCTCAGGACATATTCCTTTCAGGAGTGCCAAGAATCTTACCCATTATAGCATTGCTGCTACATATGTTTAATCAATTCATACCCAAAATCTAGGAGTTTCCTCCATGAAGATCATTCGTAGGCTAGAGAAGTTGTTGGCATCCCATGAAGTTTGACACACATAAAGCTATATCATTCTTATGATTCGCAAGTCAAACTTTGGCATGCTCACAAAAACCTCCAAACATTAATTCAATCGAACAAATCCTTTCAAAGAGAGCTATCAAGTCAATCAACATTTTCTGTGACGTTGAGTATCTCTAAAAATAATCCTTCAAGACTAAACACTACAACACCCAAACCTTCAATTGTGAGACTTTTTCTTATTACAATTGTTTAGCAAATTTTTAGGCAAGACTTGGTTAACTATAAGAGCGGGAACAAAATGTACCCAACAAAATACCCATGCAAACAAAATTTTACTACAATACAAAGACTCACTCCACCAATATAATATCTCAACATTTGCTACTAACTAGCATGGGTTTCTCAAACTTCAAAAGTGGGGAGTCATAAGGCATACCTCTCATGTTTGGTTTCACTTATCTCTTCCTTTTTGATTCGTTTGTTGGAAACTCGAAGTCAATCACTCTTCCTGCAAATACATGAGAACCTCGAGGCGAAAAGAAAAGAAAGAAGAGGGAAAATAAAGATAAATGGAAAAATCTTTTTGTTAGTTTTAAGAGAGGGAACTAAATAATAGAAAATTGGCGGCAAAGCTCTGCTAGAAAATCTCAAAAGAAAATAGAAATAACTAAAGATAAAGTGTTGGGGAAACCAACACGAGTGCTTATAAACTCGAATTAAAACATAACCTCAAAAAAAACAAAAGCAAATGAATGCCGAATAAAGATAACTGAGGAAACTTCCCCAAGCTTAGGCTTTTGCAAGCCCTTCAAATCATTGTGGTGGCAGGAAAAAGTCGAAACTCCAGTTCGCAAATTGAGTTGATAAATTACTAGTTGATTCTCGGAGGTTCAAGGAGAGGCTATGCATCCTCTCCATAGTCCCTCCAAGCTCTTGGAAGTCTTGGTATGTAGCGAACCGGTTTGGTGGCTGCTCCCCTTGATAAGGAACTTCTTGCTCCTCTTCTTGGTCCTCTCCTTGGTCCTCATCCTCATCCGGAATCTCCTCGTCGGGTTGGTGTTGCTCAACCTGCAAATCATATAGAAAACGTCCTTCCTCGATAGAGAAAATACCATTAGGCATAGGAGCGGGCTAGAGACGCCCAACTCTAGGAATATGCAAGTAATAAACACCACCTCTCCTAGTGAGCATTCCACAAGCCTTTAAAGTAGAGAAACCAACACGTCGCTCACCTAGCACATGTTGCAACTCTCCTAGGTTAATGCCTAGGGCAGTGGCAAGCATGGTGATGACGCCTCCACCTATGATCGGTCCTTGGCTTTGGGAGGATTGGTGCTTCAGGTAGCGCACAAGGATTGCGCCCAAGTTGAGCGAAAATTTGTAGTTGTTGAAAGCAACCTTTACAAGGACTAAGATGTCCTTCTCATTGAATCTCGTGAACTCATTTCGTGTCTGCAAGGTGTTAGCAATAACATAGAACAAATAGCGAATTGCAGGATGCTGAATATTCTTCCCCTTGCTCACTCTAGAAGTGAAGCTCATTCCATTACAATATTGTTTAGGGGAAGGGTCTAAGCCAGTAAAGGATGTGCGCAAGTCATTATAATTATTGTTTGGCAAATTAAAGCATGTGCACCATTCATCTAGTGATAAAGTGTAATTGTTGTTCATAAGCCGGAAAGAAATTCTGACATCTCCATGCAATAGTTTAACGGTGCTTTTCAAAGAACTTAGAAATTAAAGAGTTAATCGGCAATAAGTAGGCACATCATTGAATACAAAGTTTTGCAGGCCAACCCTATTGCAAAGTAAATTAAAGTCATTGGAAATACCTAGTTGGTTCAATATAATGGGGCAAGCCCACTTGATTGCCTTCACTTCTCGGTTCTTGATCCTGTCGAAGTGATCATGTTGGAGCTCATTCCTGAACCGTATCCCCATGCGTTATTGAGCGACAGCCCGAGAAGCGCTAGCGGCGGCACGAGCACGAGTTTGGATCCTTGTGTTCATCATCTAAAATAATAAATAAATACAAAAATAAAACTTTTTGATCCAACAATAATAATCATAAGATATTCCTCATCATAGCACACAAAAGAATCCCCTCAAAATAATAATCTAGGCAAGATAATCATGGCAATTAGTTCATAGTAGGTCTCACCCTAGATTGACAATGACAATAGATCGAAGATGAGTTTGCAAAAAGTAATTGGAGGATCGGAGGAGAAACATACCGTAGATCACTTGTGTGCGAGGAAATCGAACGAAATTGAGTAGAGATGAAGATCTCTTGAGGTTTTGAGAGAGTTTGGAGGTAGAAGAGAGAAAAAGATTGAAGTTTTGGGGTTGGAGGTACCTCCCGTGCCGTTTTTGTGGTCGGACGCAACTATACGGGCAAACTATATGGCCAGAACAATGTGTTCCCATCGTATAGTTGGCCTGTTGTCAAAATTTTAGGGTTTCCACCTGGCGACACAGCTATACGGCCAGAACTATACGACCGGAACAATGTATTCCCATTGTATAGTTGGTCATCAAACCGTCTATACCTAGAAAAGAAATTGTACGAAAGCATCGATATCTATACGACAGGAACTATATGGTCGAATTTTTTTATTTCTGCCGTATAGTTGGTCGTTAAACCATCAGTACTTTTGAAAGAAAAATTTTCGATGGCAAAAGTATCTATACGCCCGGAACTATACGGTCGGATTTGTATTCCCGTCGTATAGTTGGCCGTTAAACTCTCTGTATCCATCAAAAAAATTCCGTTTCTTCGAGAATTATTTCTTATTCCGAAACTTAGCGAAATATCTTATTTTTGACAAAAAGTTGACAGTAAAAATTGTCGACCAACAACAACATGTATATAACAGAATTTTTAGTACTACTGAACTTCTTCTCCCCAACTGGAGTTTTCTAGCACTCTTTATTAACATAAACTTAAACTATAACTTAAAACTTAACTCAAACCTTTATTTCACATGGGTTGCCTCCCATGGAGTGCTCTTTTATGGTCAATAGCTTGACCTTGATGTTGCTCACTTAGGCCAGATGAGTGGAACACCCACTCCAAAATAGTTGGCCTTCAAAGTGATGACCTCCTTTTCATCATGCTTGGCTTTCTTCTTCCCGGGGAAATGAATAGCAAAAGGATCCCGTGAAGGCAATTGAAGCTTCACGTTCCCTTCATGGAGATTAATCAAAGCCTTAACAGTTCTTAAAAAAGGATGGCCTAATATAATAGGAGCAGTAACATCTTTAGGCATGTCAACAATAACAAAATAAATAAGAGCAGGACAACCTTTAATGTATACTAAAGTATTCTCCTTAATTCCTACAACTTGTTTGTAGGTAGAATCTGCAAGATGTAGTTTTAACTCGATGATTTCAAAAGAGCCAAGGTTTAACTTATTAAAAAGACTCCTTGGAATTGTTGAAACGCTTGCACCTAGATCACAAAGTGCAGCTATCTCATTTGTCCCAATTTTAATCTTAATAGTATGCTCAAATATATCATCAAGTTTAATAGGTAATTTTTTAGCAATTTTCTTATATTCTACTTCAAGCTCACGTACCTTTATTGCTACCTGATTAACAAAGTGTTGATACATGGCTTCATCATTTTCTTCACTTATCGGAATCTTAATGTTGATCCTTTTTACAAGATCTTCAACGGTGTAACTTGGTGATGGGGCATTACTATAATCAAGTTCTTCGGGCTCCTCACTTTGGATTCTCATCATCTTGAGGTATTCAACGAGATTGGGTTCAGCTTTACCTACAAATTTAGCTAGAATGAGAGTTTGACTCTTAATTATCTTACCTAGCTATACCTCAACAATCCTTGTCCTTTCTTGGAGGGCCTGCAAATCTTTTCTCAAACTTATAGCTTGGTTAGATAGTTTAGCAAGCATAACATCATGGTTCTCCATTATTTTAACAAGGATATTGTTTTGCTCATTTTGTGAGTCTATGAAAGACTTAAGTGTTTCTTGGAGACTACCATTACTTGATCCCATATTATTATTAGAGTTACCTGCAGGACTAGAATAGTGTTTTTGAAAATTAGGATTCTAATTGTTCTTCCAAGCAGAGTTGTAATAATTATGAGCTATGAAGTCTACTTCTTCAATATTAGTTCCTAGGATAGCTCTTACCTGGGTTTCCTTACCTTTTACGGCTAATATGAGCTAATCCAGCTTAGCATTGAGTTCTTCATTTTCTTATGGTGAGACGGAGTTCACCTTCTTCATGTTTGTTCTATCCACATGCCATTGGGCATGGTTGTCTTGCATATTTTCTAGAAGCTACTTTGCTTCGGTAATATGTTTACCTATAAATGTTCCTCCAGCTGCAGTATCAAGCATAGACTTAGACACATGATTAAGAGCATTATAAAAATAAATGGAGGATTAACCAATCTTCCATCCCATGGCTGGGATAGTTTCTCATGCATTATTTCATCCTCGACCATGCAAGCGCTAGTGGCTCATGCTCTTCCTGTCTAAAACCAGTAATATTAGATCTTAGTTGCATAGTCTTTGCAGGTGGGAAAAATTTAGTCATAAATAAAGAAGTACATTCCACCCATGATGTAATAGTATTTATAGGCAAATATTGCAACCATTCTTTTGCTCTTCCTCTAAGAGAGAAAGGAAATAAGCGCAATTTGACCGCATCGGGGTCAACATCTTTTATGTGCATCATATCACATATTTTAGTGAAAGTATTCAAGTGCATACCTGCGTCCTCAATAGTAGAGCCTCCAAATTGATTATGTTGATCCAAACTTAAATAATGGGGCTTAATTTCATAGTCATCGGCAACAACTGCTGGCTGATTAATAGGAGTACGCAAATAATCATTATTGGGAGTTGCAAACTCCCCAAGCTTCTTTTTAGCCATATTTCCTATGTTTTTGGTTTTTTTTAAACATAGACTTATGATAATAAAAAGACGAATTTAAAGACTAACTAATTTTTTTGGTTTTTCAAATAAAGACTGAAAGCAAACTAACAAAATTAAAAACAAGAATTAAAACTAGCAAGGTTCCTACTAAACAAGAATTGCTATTGCTTACCTAACAACGGTGCCAGAAAAAGGGTTGATACCTTCGATCCGGATTATGGATGTAGTATAGCTCTTTTTCCCTAGTATACCTAGGTTTATCGAATCCTCGGGAACCAGAAGCCTAGTGAAGTTACTTTAATGGACCTTCGGGAGTTTTAGAATTCCTTTTGTGTTTTTACTAGACCAAGAGTTTGCGTCTTTTGTTGTTGTCGATGATGGAGAGAGAGGGCCTAGGGCATTCGGTTTCACCTATAGCTGTGCAAAACATCTGACGGGAATAAAAGATAAAAATAAAATATGCATGTAATTGTTAGAGCAAGATAAATTATATGTGGGCAGTGCATCCATAATTGGTATGGCCTCCACAACCGCTTATAGTAATAACCTACTAGTCTCATCCATAGAAGAAAGAGAACTAATGATATGCATAGTGACTTCACCGTTGATCCCAAGTAAATCCCGCACATACAGCCGTACTACCCCTTCTGTCACTAGGGTTCCCAACCTGCAGATTAGTCATTACTCATACTCCCTATACCTGGCTCAATCCTCGAGGTCTTGGGTACCTGACAAGTCCTTAGATTGAGGCAACGGAGGATACAATAATCATCATGTCATACAAACTTATACATGATCCCATCTATAATAAATAACATGCACAAAAGCTACATGGCTAGGCCGAAGCCCTTAGCCCAAGGAGAATTACTCACACATAGAGATGAGATCAAAGATCATAAATATTGTAATGGAAGTCATGATATTGATAGCAAATAGTCTTACAATGTCGCCAATTGAAGAAGAGATCTACTATTACAGGTGGTGGAATATGGCTATGGTGGTGGAGATGGGTTTGGAGATTAGATCTAGTCTATTCCTCTGGTGGCTCTTTGGTGTTGTGGATGGAGATCTGGAGGCGGCTAATGGTCTGGCAGAGCTCTCTTTTCTCGTCACCCGAGGCCTCTTTATATAGGGATCCCTTCACGGAAGTTGTTCGATTTGACCTAGCGGTGTCGATGGTAACTATACGACCGGAACTATACGGCTAGAATTTTATTCCTGCTGTATCGTTGGTCGTTAAAGCGTCTATCTCCACTTCACGACTCCTGGTTTCTTCAGGTTATTGGAAATCTCGTATATTTGACTTTAATGTAGTGATTCTCATCATAAAACATCATTATCTGCGCAGGGAAAATAGAAAGAAATAATTGCATACCCCTTTGATCATAAGGCATTAGTGGCAGGGTTTAGAGAGATATTTCATCAAAATATGAATAATATCCAGTTTAAATGTGGACGTAGATGGCTATATTTTAGAGCCATCAGTAACCATGGTTTATATTGATTTTTGAGGATTTACCAATGATCCCCTTTATTTTGGTTATAACTCTATAGGGCAGGAAAACCCTGTTTTATGTATTTTGATCTTTCAAGGACCTAAACAAAGTCCAATGGAGCTGAAACTCTAGAAAAGCCGATATTTCACAAAGACAAGGATCTGGAGTGCTTGGACCTCACGAGGGAGGCCCGGATGCCTAGAAGAGGCCTGGTGGCGCGGCCTATCCTACTGCATGCGCCACCAGTGCTCTTTGCTTCCTCAGCTATCCAATTTGCTTCAATCTTGCACTCACTGACTTGGTTTGACCTAAAAACTGCTATAAAAAGGGCCCCTAGGGTAGCCTAGAGGGGAGCACAGAAGAAATACAAATACCAAAAAGGTGTCAGAACCAACGAAGATTAGAAGGGGGAAACTCCGCTGGAACCCTCACCGGAGGGATCTCTACCTTCTCCAACATCTCCAACTTCATCTCAATGATGAAGAGGGAGTAGTCCACCTCTGAACTATGGGTTTGTGGTAGTAGCTTGATCTCTCTCTCTTTCTGTCTCTCTTGTTCTTCATAAATCTAGTACCATATGAGCTGCCCTACATGATTATGGTCATATATGTAATCCCTATGTGGTGGATCTTTATTCTATGATTTGATATTTGAGACTGGAATTTATCTATGTGTAAGATGTATTGATAAATGCATATATTGTACCTCGTTCTTAATTGCCTGTTTTCATCCAACTTGTATGCAGGAACTTGTGCGGGGGAAGTGTGTATTAGATAGAGTAACATGGTGGTGGTGATTGAATAGTGACAACAAATTCAAGATCTACTATGGTTTTTACCTTTCTTTTGTTATCTCACTAGGATTAAGTGAATTCATGTGCTATAATTATCTAGTGACAACTTGATAATCTTTGAAAGGGCATGCATGCCCCCATGTGTGGTTTTGGTAATTAATGACAATCTCTATGGACTAATGTGTAAATTGAGTTTCACGTGTAGGTTTGTCCATTGGCATCGCTTGGACCATGTGTTGGTTTCAAGGTTGAAAAGTAGAAGCAATATACAAGGGCTTTGAAGAAGATCACGTATGTCTTGAAGAAGAAGAAGATGGATTTCATCATGGCTATCTTCAAGACATCATCAAGAATTGAAGTGCAAGCTCAAGATGCGTCATCTCTAGAAGATCTCATGCTTGAAGCTTGCCATCCTCGACAATCATGGAATGATGAAGACAAGTTCGAAGAAGAGGCTTCCATGGAATATGGGGGAGCATTTCTCAAGTCTTCATCAAGCAAGTGCAAGCAAGAAAGTTGTTCCATCTTGAAGGTGACAAGATCGTCTATATCAAGCTCAAGTGAGATGCTCAAGGCAAAGGTATGATCTTTATAGGGTTTCTATTTTACTGGTCTCTTGTAGTGTTGGGAGACCAGGTTTAGGATAGATAGCCATACTATCAAGAGGGGCTCTCGAGTGGATGACTCGTTCGTATCTTTCGGAGAGAGCTCAAACCTTTGCATACATAGCATCATATTTCTTGGTTGTTGTTTGGTTCTTGTCCATGTGGGGATCTAGAGCTTGTGGTTATCATCATAACAAGCGCTAGTTATTCAAAAACATATTTCCCTTGAATATCTTATTGTGTTTTTGATCTTGCGGGGTTTTCTGGCTCCACACCTTGGGAGGTATATCACATATATATTCATGGTATTTTCTCCCTTGGTGATACCCAATATATTTTTGTTGGATTCTACACATCGTTATCTTTCCAACAAAATTGGTTTCATCTCATTTGGAGTTTAGATGCAAAAGTTCTTGCAGTTTTAGTTTCTGAAGTTTCTCTGACCCAAAATACCAGCCAGGCGTCGGAAGTACCGCTCGGGCAGAAATGCCGCCGGTAGTACTGGTGTTAATTCCGGCCCAATTTCCGGTAACCCTGTTTTCAGTTTAGTGCCTTTTCTATATTGATGAATTCTATTTGTCAAATGTTCGATCGGTATTTCGGGCGATAATACCGACCCCGCCAGATGTCTCGGTGGACAGGCGGTAGTACCGGCCAGGATCATTTTTGTGTTCGTTCGCGTCGCCATTTTGGACTGTTGGCTAGGTGGCACCGGTACTACCAGTCGTGCGCATATCTGTGAGTAACAGGCAGATCGGGGAGCCCTTTAAAAGGAGCTCCCCTTTCTCCTTCGGGCCTCACTTGTTCTTCTTGGTTTTTGCCCTTATCTCTCTACTCCATTGTTAACCTTGAAGAGCTTGCCCTCTCCCCTTCCCCCTCCTATGATTCTTGCATCTTTTTGAGGGATTTGAGAGAGGAGATCTAGATCTACAACCCCCACCAAACCAAATCCCTTCTTTGTGAAGGAATCCTTGGGATCTAGATCTTGGAGAGTTTTGTGTTATCCTCTTGTGTTCTCCTCTCTTATTCCCCCAATAGCTTTTGTAGGTTTGGTGGAATTTGAGAGAGAAGGACCTGCCTCTTTCATTTGGTGCATAAGTTTGAGTTCTCCTTGGAGATTCGGTGAGTTCGAGCTCTTGGGCTTGTTTATCTTGGGTTCTTGGAACCCTAGATGGTTGTGTGGAGTTGTGGTGTGTCCTTGGGGGCTCCAATTGAGTTGTGGTGATTCCCCAAGCTTGTTGGCCTTTTGTGGCATTGTGGAGCCTTCGTGGCGTTTCTTGGGAGCCCTGCAATTGAGTTGTGGAGTTTTCCCCGAGCTTTGTACGGGTTCGGTGATCGCCCTCAAGTGTCCCATAGTGGAACATGAGTAAGCCTTTGTGGAAAGCTCACAGGAGAATAGGGTGAGCCTTTTTTAGCGTCGGTGAGTTGCGTGCCTTCGCATCTTGGGGTGAGTCCTTGTGTGGCGTTGGGTGAGCATCGAGCCACCACACCCCGAGGAGAGCCAGCTGTGGCGTTCGAAGTACATTGGGCCCCGCACCTCTCCAATAGAGACGTAGCTTCTTTGGAAGTGAACTTCAGGAAACAAATCATCATCTCTAGAGCATCGGTTATCTCTCAACCGAGCCCTTTACTTATGCAATTTACATTGTGATAGCCATCGTGCTTGAAGTATTATATCTTGCTATCACCTTGTTGCTTGTCTTGCTTAGAATAGGTTGTTGGTGCACTTAGTTGAACCTAGTGGATATAGGTTTTGGCTTGATAAATTAAACGTTAAGTTTTATTCCACATTTATTAGAGACTAAACCATAATAATTTTAAAACGCCTATTCACCCCCTCTAGGTGACGCCCATTTCCCTTTCAATCTTGTTTGTTCAAGGTAGCATATTTGTGATTCAAACATCATGTCAAAGTACTTAAGGCTATACTTTGTTAATTCTTAATTCTTGATTGCTTGAAGTTTTCCCTTTCTAGAGGAGTATAAGAGAGATGTGTTGCATCATCTCTATGTTAGGACGTGATGCCCATATGAATGCTTATCGAAAATAGTAACGTTCCACCAATATAATATTGATGATGAATTGTTTTATGTCCACTGCAACTTAAAAGATAGTAGGCAAGTGAACCCATGAACCCCAGTCCAACTTTTATCATAATAAACAACCTACAACATTACTTTTATCATTTACCTTTGCTGCAATTTATCATCTAAAAACACAAAATACTTTCTTTCTTGTAAACATAAAGAAAACACAAAGATATCTTTATTTGTTGCATTTACTTTACTATTTTAATTTACTTAGTTTTATGTTTATTTCATATTACTAATATGAAACCTTTTGCTTGACAACCACACGGTGGAGTTGGGGACACAAGGAAAAACTTTGCTTTGTAGGTTGCTTGAGAAGAGAAGAAAAATATACTCTTTGCCAATTCCTCGAGAGTTTGATATAAACCCTCGAGTCACCCTTGTGGGGAAAATACGCTTGCTACAACACTCAACACTTGGAGTCCCAACGAGTTGGTACACACAAAGTTGTTGCCATCAAGGATATTTTCTGGTGTTGTTGACGGGGAATTGCAAGAGAGCATCTCATAGTGGCTGCAAGTGTGGTTAAACTCCCACTAAATTTGCCTTCAAAATTATGCTGCTAAAGAATCAATAAGAAAAGTGCAAGTTGACAGAGGTGCTCAAGCGATGATCATATACTATTCCCTACTCAATCAAGTGCTCATCTAGATAAACTTGATGATTTTATAATCTGCTAAATCTCTAAACTTCATATAAATTATTAAAACAAAAGGTGTGGAAACCTATAAGTCATGTGATGTGTGAGAGTGTGCTACAACTCACGATTCGTTTCTATATCTGATATTGTAATTATGCTTCAAATGCCTCATTTATTGTAACGACTTGTGCCTCATGAACGTGATGACCTTGTCCATAAGTCACTACCTTGCTCGGGGACGAGCAAGAGTCTAGCTTGGGGAAGTTGATGAGTCCATTTTCTAAGCATATTTATCTTATGTTTTTGCCTAAATAGAGTTAGTATTTTAGTATTTTACAACACTCGCGCACACCTTTTACCCTTGTTTCAATAGGATACCGAATTATTAAGTCTTTTGTTAATATATTAATTGGGACTGTCATGTTATGTAATAATATGATATTTCTAAGTGATAAATGTCATTTAAATGATTTTCCACGCGCTTGGGAGAAGAGAGTATGTGAGGAGAAGCTAATGAAGGCTTAACAACCTACGGTACGGCTGGCGCCTGATGACCCACAAGTATAGGGGATTGCAACAGTTTTCTAGGAAAGTAAAACTCAATTTATTGATTCAACACAAGGGGAGCCAAAGAATATTTATAAGCCTTAACAACCGAGTTGTTAATTCAGCTGCACCTGGAAACAATCTTGCTCACAGTAGTTTATCAATAGCAACATTTTTGTAGTAACAATAGCAAAGTAATAGCAGTAGTAAATCAAGGACATTAGTAACAATTGCAGTAAACAGTAAGATTAAAGCGCGGTAGGCATATAGATGGATGGACGTGTGTTGCATGGACAAGACAATTCATGTAATAATCAAGACATAGGGAATTTGCAGATAAATAAGATAAAGTATCCAAGAACTAAATAATCATAGGCATGTGTTCCATATATAGTCATACGTGCTCGTAATGAGAACTTGCACAACATCTTTTGTCCTGCTGATATGTTGCAAACGTATCTATAATTTTTGATGTTCCATGCTTGTTTTATATCTACTTTCTTATGTTTTGTCCACACTTTGGAGTATTTTTTATACACTTTCTTGGACTAACCTATTAACAAGATGCCATAGTGCCAGCTGCCCTGTTTTCTGCTGTTTTTGGTTCCAGGAAAGTCAGGAAATGAATATTCTCGGAATTGGACGGGACAAAAGACAAAGTCAATATTTCACCGAGGGGGACACGGAGCCAGAAGATGAGACGGAGAGGGGCCAAAGGCCGGCCACACCACCTGGCCGCACGGCCAGGCCTGGCCTGCGCCAGGGGGTGGTGTGGCCGCCTAGGGCACCCCCTCAGCCTCCCCTTTCGCCTATATATCGCCTCCAATACAGAAACCCTAAGTACCCGATCAAAATTCCAAGAAAGAGTTTGTAGCCGCCACCATCTCTATCCCTAGTCGGGAGGGATCTGAAGCTCTTCCTGACACCCTGCCGGAGGGGAGAATTCACCCTGGAGGCCTTCTTCATCACCATGCCTGCCTCCGGTGTGATGCGTGCGTAGTTCATCTCTGGACTACGGGTCCATGTAGTAGCTAGATGGTTCGTTCTTCTCCTTTGTGCTACCATGTTTAGATCTTGTGAGCTCCATTCATGATCAAGATCATCTATTTGTAATCATACTTGTTGTGTTTTTGGGGATTCGATGGATATTGAGATGCTATTTCAGACTGATTATTGATTCTATCATGTCTTTGTTATTTGTGGTGTTGCATGCTCTCCTTTGTTAGTAGCTATCTTGGCCGAGTAGATGCTAGCAACTCCAAGAGGGAGTATATATGCTCGATAGTTGGTTCATGCCTCTGTAATCTGGGGAAGTGACAGAAATCTCTAAGGTACTAGATGTGTTGTTGCTACTAGGGAGAAAACAGCAGTCCTTTGTTCATAGAACAATCGTATTGTTTACTTTACATGCAATGCTTAATGCAATTATCTGTTGCTTGCAACTTAATACTGGAGGGGGTTCAGATGATAACCTGAAGGTGGATTATTAGTCATAGATGCAGTTGGATTATGGTCTATGTATAATGTTGTAATGCCCAATCAAATCTCATAGGAGTCAAGATGATTAGTATATGCATGTATGCTTTCTCGATGTTTGTCAATTGCCCCGCTGTAATTTGTTCACCCAACATGTCATCTATCATAAGGAGAATCACCACTAGTGAACTATGGACCCCGGTCCTTTCTTTTACTATCAATCTACAATCTATTTACTGTTTTCTATTTACTTTCGGCAAGCTATTACTATCTTCCACACAATACGTTTAGTCCTTTGATTTCAGCAAATCCGGTGAGATTGACAACCTCACTATAAGTTGGGGGCAAAGTTCTATGGTTGTGTTGTGCAGGATTCCAAGTTGGAAACAACACCTTGGAGGTGTTTCCTTGCTCCTACTGGTTTGATAACCTTGGTTTCATAACTGAGGGAAAACTTGCTGCTGTGCTCATCATACCATCCTCTTGGGGTTCCCCAATGAGCTCGATATATTTTGAGCCATCAAGCATTTTTTCTGGCGCCAATGCTGGGGAGTCAAGGACATCTTCACAAGGGGAGTCCCTCATAACCATCAATCTACCATCTACTGTTTACTGTTTATTGTTTACTTTCTGCAAACAATTACTATCTTCCACACAATACGTTTAATTCTTTGTTTTCAGCAAAACCTGTGAGATTGACAACCTCACTGTAAGTTGGGGGCAAAGTTATGTGGTTGTGTTGTGCAGGATTCCAAGTTGGAAACAACACCTTGGAGGTGTTTCCTTGCTCCTACTCGTTCGATGACCTTGGTTTCATAACTGAGGGAAAACGTGTTGTTGTTCTCATCATACCTTCCTCTTGGGGTTCCCCAACAAGCTCGATATATTTGGGCCATCAAGTTATTTTTCTGGCGCCGTTGCCGGGGATCAAAGAAGAAGAAGCTCCCACATCAACCACGTGCCATCAAAGCTATTTTTCTGGCGCCGTTGCTGGGGAGTCAGGGACAACTTCACAAGGAGAGTCCCTCATAACCAATCTCTTTACTTTTTTTATTTGTTTTGCTTAGTTTATTTCTGCTTTGTTTGCTTGTTTCTTTATCAAAAACACACAAAAAATAGCTATACTAGTTTGCTTTCTATATTAAAAATACAAAAAATTATCATTAGTTCCGACCTTAAGTTTTCATTATGTCTAGCATTGCTCCAATCACTATGTCACCCGAGGAAATGATTTTTTACTTTCAAACAAGGAATTGAAGAGAGTTTCAAAGAAGCTTGGTCTAGAATCTCTAAATTGCATGAAAAAACTGAACCTAAAATGACTCAAAGCTTATTTCTTAACAGTTTTTACTTTGGAACTACTCTTTGCTATAGATATGCTTTGGATGCTATAGTGGGAGGAGATTTCCTCCAATGCAATGAGGATGAAGCTTTTAATTCCATAAAGAAGTTGGTCTTAACATATAACTTGCCTACCAAATCTGATTCTTCCTTTATAACCATATTTGCTAGATTGAACACTCTTGAGACCCGCACTGCTAGTTTAAAAGAATGCTATAACGTGCTTAGAGAGCATCATGATTATGTTCCAATAAATTCTGAACCCTCAAAGTGGCTTCCTACAGTAAAAAAAATTATAAATAATGAAACTTTTCATGCATGCTGTGATATCATGTCTGAATTCTATCTTATGCCTAAAGATATATATGAATCTTTGAGTCTTTGGGGTCTTTCTGAAGGGGGAGAAGCAATATCTCTTGCTAATAATGCCACAATATTACCCATTGGAATAGCTGAAGGAGTGTTACAAAGATTCTAGGGAAAGTGGTGTCTACTGATTATCTTGTTATTGAATGTGTAGGAAAAGGACAAATCACACTTGGAAGATCCCTACTTAAACTCCTTGGAGCAACAATAGATGTGGAGAAGGGCACCATGCACTTTGCTTCCCCACCAAACAATCATACGTTCCCCAAGCATAAGATTAAAAGTAAGAGAGGTAAGGGCAAGAAATTTGGTCTTAATGCTTCTTCATTTGAGAATACTTGATTCTTTTCTTGCTTCTTATGCCTAACTTAAAGGCGTTAAAAATTACTTATTGGGAGATAACCCGTAACACCCCAAAACTTCTAATCAAAATTATCAAGTTCTAATCACCCAAGTTTAGGTTTAACAAAAACTTTTATTAATAAAATGAATATGAATGCATGTGTGTTTTGCATTAGTGTAGAATTGATTGAAATTGCCATGCTTGATTGTTACAAATTATGTAAAATGGTTTAAAGTTGAATGCTACATCATCTAGGCCAATTACAAACAAGATCAAAAGAAAAAAGAAATCAAATATGAATAAATAAAGCAAATGGTCTTTTTGACAAAAGTTAACCACTAGGTCACTTTAGGTGTTCCTAGAAGAGAAATTCTAACAGAAACATTTCTATTTCTTTCCACCCCTTGCTAGACCAAGTAAAAGTGTATCAAGGCCCACTTTACAAACTTACAAAAACATTTTCCAAATCAATTAAATGGACAGTTAAAAATTGAATCCAGTTCATATGTGAAGATCACACTTTTTCAAAAACCTATCAAACCACTTCCACTTGACTCCTCCAAGCAAACATAGACTCTCAGGCTTAATTTAAGATCACCCAAAAAGTTTCATTCAAAAATTCCAAAGTAAGTTTCTTGCAGCCATTTCATCAAATACCTTAATTACACAAATTAATCTACTGCCCAACTTCACTGTTTCCACAGTAATTCTTGACCATTTGGTCTCCCCTTAACTTCCTTGTCCCCTCTAGTGTCGAGCAACACCTAGACCAAGTCCCCCTTAGCCATGTGCATAGTGGAGCGCCGCCCGTTTTTGGTCATCGCCGACCGATAGTGGGCAGCACGCTAGGAGCCTCGCCGCCCTCGCCCACGACGCGCACCAGACATGCCTTGGTCCATCGCCACCCCCTGTCCAAGCCTCGATCCCAACTGAGCCCTGGACTACCCTAGCTACGCCGTGCCCACTGTCTCTGCACCATGTCCAGAGCACGCCAGCTCGCTACGCCCGACCGCCTTGCACAAACCGCGCCTCACCCCCGCCTCATGTGCACTAGCTCGCCATGATCACAGTAACCCGGCAGACAGTCCCGTTCGCCGCCACGCAACCCGCAGCTGCCGCATGCCATCGCAAACACCTCTCCGTCCACATGGAGCGCCGCACGCTCCCGACCAAACCACGCCGCCCCACGCCTCGCCATTACACCCGTGAGAACCGCCAGGGAACCACGCACCGTCCACTAGCCTCCGCCATGCCGATAGCAGCCTGTAGCATCGTCACCGACAAGCTCAAGCTCGCACTGTTCGGTCCCCTCGCCGCAGTATAAAAGGAGGCCTTCCCTGCCTCATTTCTCCACACCCCAGCACTCACCACTCCTCACTAATCCTCCCCCACTTCTTCCCGGAGCAAGGTGAGCTCTCTCTCGCCGAAATTTGGTCGGAGCCCGTCGCTGCTGGAGGAGAAGGGCGTCGTCGATTTCGACCACCCCAAGACCTGCCGTGACCGCGCCTTGAACCGCCGTCATCTACCACGTCGATCGCCCCCGTCGCTGACCCTAGTTGGAGCCCAGGTGAGCCTAGCCAAACCCGCACCACAACGCTAGGTTTAGTTCCTCACCGAAGTAGTTCGTCATCGACGACGACTCCTAGCCGTTGGATTAGAATTAGATCGCATGGCTCAGATGCGTAGATACTGTTTCGCTAAGGTGCAGTCGCTAACGGGTGGACCCCTTCTGTCAGCAGCCCGCTGCACTGTGCAGTGTAGTTGGGCCAGCCCGTTTAGCTTTCCCGCGCAGCCTAGGGAATTCAAATATTGATTTTCCAATTTAGTTTAAACTAGTTTATGTCCACAGATTCAAAAATCAATTCAGAGAGTTTCACTGAACCAAATTGCATGAACTAAATTTTGTTAGAGTATTTAAATTATCTATCCAAGATCGTTGGATTTAAATCATTTGGAGTTAGAGATAATCTTTAGTAAAAATAACAAGACAGAGACTTTTCTACATTCAACCATTTTTCAAAAATCAACCATAATAGCTTTTGAGTTGATTCCAACTCTGAAAATTCACATTTGACAATACCTATCTAAATATGTAAAAATATTTAGGTTTGCATGCAGTGACATTGGACTAGTACTAAAAGAATGCTATTAGGGAATTTCTAGTCACTTTAAATCTATTAAATAATAATCTTAAACTTTATAAAATATGATCAACCCTTTCAAATCACATTCCCATGTATTAGAATATGTGGTGATGACATGTGTCCACATGATCCCATATTTTAATTCGAGAATATTAAATCTTAATTAATTTCAATGAGTAGAAATTACTTTTCTCAAATAAACTAAATAAAACTAGTTCTTTAATTCATGTGATGATGCTAGATCATCAAGTATGAGCCTTAGTGTGCTAAATAGAGCTAGTTAAGTATTGTTTGGTGATTTGATTGCCAGATATTTATTTATAGTAAATAGACTCCAAGCTACGAGGAGGAGGAGTTCTACCTAGAAGAAGAGGAGGAAAACTTCAACCACTGCTCTACTCAAGGCAAGCTATTATTGGCAAGCCATCATTACTAGCAACCTAGACCTTGCAAGCTAACACTTGCAAGTTTCTTAACACAAGAAAGATGCATTAGGCATGCTTTGGTTATATACCTTTGATTCATACCCATCCCAAGTTTTACTTGCAAGCTTTATTCTTTTACTTTACCAAAGTTCTTTACTTTTAGTTAGTTCTCTTTAAGTACTTGGAAAAGATAGTATAGATAGCATAAAGAGTATAAAACAAGGCTTATACTAGATGTCATTTTATGGCATGAGATTGAAGATTAGCACCCCTCATTAGTGAACACTCTTAACTTAGTGGCTAGTGCTAAGTATAAAACTTGATCACTTTAGATGGGAATACTTGGTGAAAATGATTATGAAAACCTTAGAATGATGAGTCATTCTATTGAAATTTTTTGACATGTGTTGAGAAACACAAAAGGATTTGATGATGAAAATGTTGAGGCATGAGCCTTAGCCCTTTATAAAAACTGATGGTTGGGTTCGGATGCGATACCATTCCAATTTTACCATACAACCACAATACCTGAATTGGGTAAGGCTTAGCCGGAAGTTTATATGCATTAGTATGGGTTCCCTCGCGGAAGAGGTTTGAGCTGAGGCTACCTCGTGCGTGTGAATTGTCCACCTATGCAGTGCCCAGGATGGCAGATGGCCATGGCAGGGAGGTTAAGCTCATAGGGGAGGTGCCTATACTAGAGTGTGTAATTGAAAGGTTATGAATGATTATCCGCATACTAAGTATGCTGATTCAGGGTTATCCCTGACGGATGTATCGAATTTTGTGGTGAAAGTGTACCACCTTTGTAGAGTGTCAAACTATTCGAATAGCCGCGTCATGATCATGGAGCGATTGGAGTGGCCATACTGTTCCGTTGTCAGATGTTTTCAAAATGACTTGTGAAGTAAACTATGATTTTGACTTGACCACAACAGGTTTGTGAATATGAAAGCTAGTTTCCCCCCTTAAAGTGATTTAGAACATTTACTTAGTTTTCTTTGCTTCTAAACTCTGTTTAGATAAATCTGGCTTTTTGCAAATAAACCTAGAGCTTAAGATTCCTATTAGAACTACCTTACTTGTTAGTGATAGTTTGCGAGTACTTAAAGAGTACTCATGGCTTTGTCCCTGGCTATTCCCGTGGCCAGACTATGAGGAGGACTACCAGGATGATGGACAACAAGACGTCTACGACAACTAGGATCATCTCCCATCGTCAGCATTGCCTGTGACCCTGAAGATGGAGACCACTGCTACGCTTATTATTATTTTCCGATGCTTGTTTGTATTAAGACTGGATCATGAGATCCTTTATTTGTGTAAGACCGTATTATGGTTTGTAATGGATGATGTACTCTGATATCCAATATGTTATGTCTCATAAAAATGGTAATCCTGGGATTGCGATGTATGGCATAACAAACATCTGGGATTAAAAATCCGGGTGTTGACATAACCCAAAAGTTTTAGTTGAGTCTTGGAAGTTATTGCTTAAGTAATAACCTCTCCTTATCCTTTTTATTTGCTTTTTGTGCCAAGAGTAACCTCAAATGAGAGAGAAGTAATGCTTGGGAAAGTTACTGTCCCGAAACAGATTTTTGTGCTTCGCTGTAAAAATTCGTGTAAAATCTCTATACGTCGGTTTGAGCTATAATTTTTTGTGCTTCTACCCAGGTTGTTATACAACTTTAGTTAGTTCAACACTTTTCTATTTAAGCAACATAAGGTCTTAGAAAAAAATGATTTTTACCTGCTGGTCTGTTTTGACAGATTTCTGTCATTATTTGCATTTGCTTCTTGTTGATTCCTTTTTGGGTTCCTTTTGGGGAACTGGGTTTTTTGAGGGAAGTGATACAGTAGCTTGTATTTTAATGGAAGTTTCACTTGTGTTGGAATTGAACCAAAAGACTTATTATCTTGAGTACACTAATGTTGCTAATGAAGATTGTGTGAAGTTTTGTATGAAGGAAAAATTTCAGGTGTAGGGAAAGAATGATGTAATGAGATGAAGAATGGACTAAAGATTAAGCTTGGGGATGCCACCCCGTGTCACCCCAAGAAATATCCAAGAAGTACAAGCGTCAAAGCTTGGGGATTCCCAAGGCATCCCCTTCTTCATCAATAAAAAAATTCAGGTTTCTTCCAAACACTTCATTTTTATCGTTTCATGCACAGTTGTGTTGTTCTTGGAGCGTCTTTGTTTTCATTTTTGTTTGCTTGGTTTTCTTAGTTTGCTTGAATAAATTGGTTGGACACCCTCATTCATACATTAGTTTTCAAATAAGATTGGTTTGGATTGGAAAAGAGTAGGAAAAGTTCATGCTTAAGTGGTAAAAAGAGCTTGTTTTTGACTGAGGCCTATGCTTTATCATGTCATGGTTGATATTGTTTTGGATTTATGCTTAGTGATTTTTGCTGTAGCATGACATGTTATAAACAACTGAGATCTCTTAATGTGCCTTGAAAGAATCATGCGTTGTTTGAGCATATTAAAGCATAGTATTGTGGTATTCTCCTTTGATGCTTTATTTGGGTTGACTTGCCGCATGCTCACACCATGTTAAGACTATCCCAAGTCACCATAGACTTTATGATCCTTTAGTTTTCAACTTGTAACATCACTTTATGCTTTAATTAATGATATTTTGTCGCTTTGCATGATTATGGCCATTATTGCTCTCTTAGTTGGTCGCTCACAGTCTTTTGCTAGCCTCCATAACCAAGTATGAGTTCCACTTATGCATCCAACTCCAAATAAAACCAAGTATTCCAAAGAGTCCACCATACCTACCTATTAGCATTTGGTATTCCAAGTATATTCATGTTTTTATCTACCTTCCGAATTAAACTTGTTATGAGAAAACTAGTGATTAAAGCTCTCACGAACTTGATGGCACACTTTACTTTCTTGCACTTAATAATCTTGAACCATTGTGTCCATCTTTGTTGCATATATTCTTGCGCTTTATAAGTTGAATTTAGCAGAACCATGTATCATGGGGAACGCTTTCAACATTGCACTTATTATTCCGTTGATATCATGATTCTTTTGCTTATGGATCCCGGCGGTGTGAAATAAAAGGGGAACTTGTAAGATCATGGAGTTTGTATGTGTGTTAGAGAAACGCCTGGGCCGCTAGCCTAAGCCATGCCTAATCATGGTGGAAACTTGCAGCATAACCATAATGAGCACTCTATGAAGCATCCTCAATTAAAACCTATGCAAATAGCAAATAAAAAGATCGCTGAGATGCTCATTGTCTGCTTGCCTTGTCATTTTGATTAGGGGATAGCTCCTGTATCATGTGCAAGGATTACCCCGTTGGCGGTTCTCTATGATACATATATACTTATAATGACAAGAGCTTACTTGTGACTGAAATTGAGTAGCATGAGGTTCAGTACTCGTAAGTAAGGGGCATGAGATTTCAACTTATAACTTGTCAAGCATATCCTCTTAGTTGTGTCACTTTAACCTTAATCACCTAAAAGATGCTTATGATAGGGGCAATGAGAGCTGAAAGCTAATAAGTACCATAATTTTTGGAAGCTCTTTATGAGACTTGAATCCCTGCTTCCTTCTATGAAGGCCTTTCTTTTACTTTTATATTGAGTCTCCATCTTCTATCTTTATGCACCTATTGAGAGAGCATATTGGCCATTCTTAGTTTAATGTGCATTGTCCCAATACTTGTTGATTGATTCATAACTTTGATATTGCTTGTTCTTAAACTATTTGTATCTAGTCACCCTTATGAACTTTGAAGGTGTCCTATGCATTTATGTTTTGCTACACTATGAGGGACAAGCTGAATGCCATTCTCATTATGCTTTCTTTATGTGAAACAAACAAACGTCTTCCAAAGCATTGTTATTCATGAATCTTTTGTTTGTATCCTTTCATGTTACAACATAGTTGCTATGTCTTATTGTTAGAACTATATCTTTCATGCTATGTTAAAGTACTATGATCCCAGCTATCAATGTTCTACAAATACTTTGATCAAGTTTATGATGGTGCGTGCCACCTCAAAAATTATTTATTCTTTTTATCACTTACCTACTCGAGGATGAGCAGGAGTTAAGCTTGGGGATGTTGATACGTTGCAAACGTATCTATAATTTTTGATGTTCCATGCTTGTTTTATATCTACTTTCTTATGTTTTGTCCACACTTTGGAGTATTTTTTATAAACTTTCTTGGACTAACCTATTAACAAGATGCCACGGTGCTAGCTACATGTTTTCTACTATTTTTGGTTCCAGGAAAGTCAGAAAATGAATATTCTCAGAATTGGATGAGACAAAAGCCAAAGTCAATATTTCACCGAGGGGGACACGAAGCCAGAAGACGAGACGGAGAGGGGCCATAGGCCGGCCGCACCACCTGGCCACGTGGCTAGGCCTGGCTCATGTCAGGGGGTGGTGTGGCCGCCTAGGGCACCCCCTCGGCCTCCCCTTTCGCCTATATATCGCCTCCGATACAGAAACCCTAAGTACTTGATCAAAATTCCACGAAAGAGTGTAGCCACCGTCATCTCCATCCCTAGATCGGGAGGGATCTGAAGCTCTTCCTGGCACCCTGTCGGAGGGGAGAATTCAGCCTGGAGGCCTTCATCACCATGCCTGCCTCCAGAGTGATGCGCGAGTAGTTCATCTCTAGACTACGGGTCCATGTAGTAGCTAGATGGTTGGTTCTTCTCCTTTGTGCTACCATGTTTAGATCTTGTGAGCTCCGTTCATGATCAAGATCATCTATTTGTAATCATACATGTTGTGTTTGTGGGGATCCGATGAATATTGAGATGCTATTTCAGATTGATTATTGATTCTATCATGTCTTTGTTATTTGTGATCTTGCATGCTCTTTGTTTTTAGTAGCTATCTTGGCTGAGTACATGCGAGCAACTCCAAGAGGGAGTATTTATGCTCGATAGTGGGTTCATGCCTCTAGTAATCTGGGGAAGTGACAGAAATCTCTAAGGTACGAGATGTGTTGTTGCTACTAGGGAGAAAACATCAATCCTTTGTTCATAGAACAATCGTATTGTTTACTTTACACGTAATGCTTAATGCAATTATCTATTGCTTGCAACTTAATACTGGAGGGGGTTCGGATGATAACCTGAAGGTGGATTATTAGTCATAGATGCAGTTGGATTATGGTCTATGTATAATGTTATTTTCAGCAAAACCGGTGAGATTGACAACCTCACTGTAAGTTGGGGGCAAAGTTCTGTGGTTGTTTTGTGCAGGATTCCAAGTTGGAAACAACACCTTGGAGGTGTTTCCTTGCTCCTACTGGTTCGATAACCTTGGTTTCATAACTAGGGGAAAACTTGCTGTTGTGCTCATCATACCTTCCTCTTGGGGTTCCCCAACGAGCTCGATATATTTTGGGCCATCACCTACCTGCCCATTGCAGCGGGGCCTCAAGGGAATCTACTGGCAATTAAGGTGCTCCTTTTAATAGAGCACCGGAGCAAAGCATTAACACTCTATGAACACACGTGATCCTCACATCATAGACATCCCCTCCGGTTATCCCGATTTCTGTCACTTTGGGGCCTCGGGTTCCGGACAATAATATGTGTATACAACTTGTAGGTAAGATCATAAACAATAATATCATCATGAATCAATAACATGTTCAGATCTGAAATCATGGCACTCAAGTCCTAGTGACAAGCATTAAGCATAACAAGTTGCAACAATATCAAAAGCACTAACAATAGATACTAGGCACCATGCCCTAACAATCAGATGCAATTACATGAACGATCTCATCCAATCCCTACCATCCCCATAGCCTACTGCGGGGGATTACTCACTCATGGATGGGGAATCATGGATGGTTTATGGAGAAGTGTTGGTGATGATGATGACGATGATCTCCTCCAAATCCCCGTCCCGGCAGGTTGCCAAAATGGAGTTTCTGGTTCCGAATCACGGTTTCTAGTGGTGGCGGCATAGCGGAACTCTATATGGAAAAACGCCGAACCCCCCTTTTTTAGGTTAGAGGGCTTATATAGGCGAAAGGAGAGGTCGAGGCGGAGTCCGAGGCAACCACACCACCCCCTGGCCCGGCCTGGCCCGCGCGGCCAGGCGGTGTGGGCCCCTCGTGGCCCCTCTTCGTCTCATCTTCTGGCTCCGTGAGTCTTCTGGTAAAATAGGAGTTTTGCGATATTTTCCGGGATTTTTCCTGAAAGTTGATTTCCTGCACAAAAACAAGACACTAAAGCAATTCTGCTAAAAATAGCGTTAGTCCGCATTAGTTGTATCCAAATCACACAAATTAGAGAATAAACAATAGAAAAGTGTTCGGGAAAGTAGATACGTTTTGGACGTATCAACTCCCCCCAAGCTTAGCTTATTGCTTGTCCTCAAGCAATTCAGTTGAAAACTGAGTGCGATAAAATAAACTTTCATGAACACATTTGCTTCATAAGATGTATATACTCTCAGCATATGATCAAATACTTAGACAATTCATAATAAAGAGCATGCAGATAAGATTACCCAATAGTCCTGCAAGCTATGAAGAGATTCCAACCCATTAATAATAAGCAACATGACACATAAGCATCTGCAGGGTTGTAATGCTCATAAGAAGATATGATAAAGTGGTATCTCGCTTGCCTTTCTTTGGAGCAAAACATAAATGACAAAGCACCTCTAAAGTTTAAGTGAAGACTAGAAGTAAAAATATCAAAGATACAGGTATCAAAGTTATGTCGCAATTAACCGTTCTTTGGGACAAGCACATTACACTAAGAATAACAGCTATTCTCTCGGGAAGTTGCTCAGAGAATAAATGGTGACTTGACATAAAAATGAAAGAAAAGTTTGTAAAAGTTTGAAAGGCTTCCAAATGTTGAAAGTATGGTACTCATTAGCTTTGAGCTCTCATTGCCCCTATCGTAAGCATATTGAGGTGATTAAGGTTAAAGTGAACAAATATGAGGATATGCTTGACAAGTTATAAGTCGAAAATCTCATGCCCCTTGCCTACGAGTACCGAACCTCATCCTACTCAACTTTAGTCACGAGTAAGTTCTTGTTATTGTAAGTACATGTGTATCATGGAGAACCGCCAACGGGGTACCCCTTGCCCCATGATACAGGAGCTATCCCATATCAAAATGACATGGCAACAGATAATGAGCATCTCAGCGATCTTTTTATTTACTATTTGCATAGGTTTTTATTGAGGATGCTTCACAGAATTCTCGCTATGGTTATGCTGCTAGTTTCCACCATGATTAGGCATGTCTTAGGCTAGCTGCCCAGGCGTTTCTCTAACACACATACAAACTCCATGAGCTTACAAGCTCCCCTTTTATTTCACACCACCGGTATCCATAAACAAAAGAACATGATATCAACTGAATAATAAGTGCAATGTTGAAAGCGTTCCCCATGGTACATGGTTCTGCTAATTCTCAACTTATAAAGTGCAAGCATATACGCAACATAGATGGACGCAATGGTTCAAGTTTATTAAGTGCAAGAAAATAAAGTGTGACATCAAGTTTGTGAGAGATTTAATCACTAATTTTCACATAACATGCAAACATTTTTATTTGTAAGAAAACAAAGCATAATAAATATGCAAGCAAAAGCAATGAAGATAATAGGTAGATATGGTGGACTCTTTTTGACAACTTTGGTTTTGGGGAGTTGGATGCATGACTAAAGCTTATACTCAGCATAAGTGAAAGCTAGCAATAGAAAGGGAGCGACAATCGAGAGAGAAGTAACTATCATAAGCATGCTTGCGACAAAACAAAATTAATAGTGGCATTAAAGTGACACAAGAACTCTGAGGCAAAATAAATCATCGAGGCTTAACTGAATTTTTGTTTAGTTATATGCATGTGTGAGAATTTTCCAAGTCGATTCAAATAAAACATTTAGAGGGAGATACCATAATGTCATACCAAGTTATGAATAGAACAAAGCAAGCAAACATTTATATGACATGTTACAAACTATTAATGGATTGGAACTGATCATAAGAGAGCAAGAACTACTAAGCATCCATTAAACAACATACACCTTACATGAACAGACTAAGCATTCCATCAATGATGAGTATATGTACAAAAATGAAAACAAATAGAGTTCATACCAGCCTCTTACCATACCTCGAGTTGTCATAAATTATCATGGCCTTTCACTTGTGTGACTTGAATAATAAGATAAAACCAAACTCCAAGGAGTCACTAAGGACCGCTGAACCCTGCAACAAACTTTACAATTCCAGAGAAGAACAACAAATATTTTTGGGTTTTCGATTTTTAAAGACAAGAACCGAAGGAAAGAGCAAACAAAGCAAAATCTTTTTGGTTTTTTTTGAATAATCAAATAAAAGCTAAAAAGGATGAAGCAAACCAAGGCTAAAAGATAAAGAAGCAAACAAAGAGAAATAATAAAAGTATTTTTGGTCTTTTTGTGTTTTGGAAAGCAGAAATAAAGCGAGAACAAAAGCTAAAAAGAAAGCAAAATGTGGATATACAAGGTACCGACAGAACAAGATATGTAGATGAGTGTGATGTCGGTATACCTCCCCCAAAGCTTAGGCTTTTGGCCTAAGTGGGGATCAATCCCAACGCGGGTAGGAACTCCAAGCCGGCGGGTCATTGTGAGAATGATCGTACTCAGGTCCTTGTGAAAAAGAAGAAGCTCCCCAATCATAGGCAGGCTGCTGGTATGAAGACTCCCCCTCGTTGGAGGGCTGGACCGAATTGTCCTCGGCCTCCCTTCCAACATTTTGCTCTTGCTGGGAGAGCTCCTCCAAATATGTGTCGAGCTCTTCCTCCGTGAGTGACCATCCTACCCTGTTATCAAGGTTAAACAAAGTAGACGCAGGCAAAAGAACCACTCGCTCAGACTTACCTCCTCTACATCCACTCTTGAGAAAGGTTATTTCATAAGATAAATCACTCAAATTAGCCCAAGAAGAAACAAATTTATGTTGTATCATGGAATTAAGGTCAAGCCTCTCTATGGGAAACTATAAGTCTGAATGATGGGGCGCTACACCATGCAAAGCTAATAAATGAGAGGCGATGAGGCCTCCACAAATTCCACCTTTCTCGCGATTAGCAGCAAGACGGAAAGCTATCAAAGCAGCCAAGTTATAAGTCCTATCTCGTTTCAAGGCAACCGAGATAAAGGCTAGATCATATGAAGATAATTTACTAGCAGTTTTCCTAGCAAGAACGCACTTGGCAATAAAGTAGGCAAAATATCGAATAGATGGGAGATGAATATTATGAATTTTACCACTATCCTTTGAGAAGCTGCTCCCTTGGCAAATCTCTGCATACAAGTCCACGAGTGGTGTAGGTCGCTCTCTAATCCTCTCATGCGAACCCCATTGTGATACTTTAATAGCTACACAAAAATCATCAAAAGGGAGGTCGACAGCCACATTGTAAATTTTGTAATGAACCATGGGGTTAGGCAAGGACTAACTAAATTGAAAATCCTGCACCATAGACATAGTCAATTTCACATATTGGTAAGGTTCATCTCCCACAAAATGCTCCAATCCTGCATTAGAAATTAGAGTATGGAAATCTTGAGAAATCCCTGCAGCCCTCATGAATTCGGGGCATGGATAAATAGAAGGGAAAACTTCTTCCTCACGGTGAACTTTCATGACCTCGGGCACTGATGACCCACAAGTATAGGGGGTGTATCGCAATATTTTCAATAAGTAAGAGTGTTGAACCCAACGAGGAGCAGAAGGTGTTGGCGAATGGCTTGGAGCAGGAATTCTCTGTAAATACTTAGCAAACGGATTTTAGGGTTTTTTGATAATGCAGGTAAATAAAGTACGAGTAAATAAAAGACAATAAGAATAAATGCAGCAAGTGGCCCAATCCTTTCTTTAGCAAAGGACAAGCCAGTTGTATTACTTAAGATGACCAAACGTTCTCGAGGACACATGGGAATATCGTCAAGTGGTTTGGCTTCATATAGTTGATTAATCTTCTTTAGTTTGCTAAGTGTTGTGTGGGTGAACCTGTGCTAATGTACCGACCTTCCTAGGACTAATACATACTTGTGATTATACCCCTTGCAAGCATTTGCAAGTACAAGAAAGTAATTAAGGTAGAAACCTAACCACAGCTTTAAACTCTAAGACCCTAACGTCCCTTGTGCAAAGGTTTCCTAACGGGGGTTCAGGTTTCGGTCACTCCGGCAACCCCTATGATTAGTAGCCAAATACACAATGCATTCCACTAGGCCCATAAAGGTGAAGTGTCATGTAGTCGACATTCACATGACACCACTATAAGAAATACACCACAACTTAAATATCAAACTATTGAATCTTTCTCAACACAATTCCACTACTAACAACATGACTTCTCCCATGTCCTCAAGAACTAAATGAACTACTCACAAGACATCATATGGATCAATATTAGAGATGATATAATGATATGTAACAATCTGAACATAAACGATAATTCAATGGTTCACTCAATAGCATCAACTACAAGGAGTAATCAACACCGGGAAAGTTTCCCCTAAGAACTATGCAAGATTCAACCCAATTGTTATAGCGGTATGAAGTGGTGATGATGGTGCTAGTGGAGATGATGGTGGTGATGATGATGATCCCGATGAAGTCCAGCTTGATGGTGGTGTTCATGGCGACGATCTCCCCTCTCTGGGAAGGAATTCCCCCGATAGAATTCTGTCTACAGGAGAGATCTTTCTCTCTCGGTGTTTTCCGCCCCGCAGAGGCGGCGGAATCTTTGTGTCGTTGCTCCCCGAGTCTTAGGGTTTCAGGAGGATAATATACGCCAGAGGGGAGAGCCAGGAGTGGGCCAGGGTGGCCACACCAACTAGTGGCGCGGCCTAGGGCTACCCGCGCCAGGGGGTGGTGTGGCCCCCTGTGGCCCATCTCCACTTCCCTTCTAGCAATCTTCGTCTTCTGGAAAAATAGAATTTTCCATGTATTTTCCCGAATTTTCTGATATTCGTGAATTTTGCCTCCAAACAACACCTTTTCCATCGTAATCCCGATCGCAATGTCCATGCTCCAAAAGTCATCAACCATGCAAAAATAGATGAAATAACATAAGTATCATCTCTTAATATGAAATATATCAATGAATAACAGTAATTATGATATAGAATAGTGATGCAAAATGGACGATCAACTCCCCAAGCTTAGACTTCGCTTGTCCCTGTTTAAAATCGAGCTCAATAAACATGACCTCAGGTTTATGGAGTGAAGATTCGATAAAAGAATACGGACAAGAAGCATCACATTCATCAATACATAAATCATAATAGAAGACAACTCACTATTATATAACTTAACTTGCATTAAGTAAAGGAATCACAATAAAGATACATAAAGTAAATCATAATTGGTAATGGCAAACTTAGCTCTTGGTCGAAGAATAGTTTACAATTTGAAGGAGTTCACAAATAACTGGTTTTCAATGATAGCTTTCAAAGTAGTAAACACTAAGATAAGAGCAATGTGCAAAACAAGGAACATAAGAAACATGATTGAATAAATCATCATATGTATGAATGAAACACAACAACTCAAAATACTTGCTGAGATAGAGGGGAATAGGTTTACTGACTCATTTAAAAAGTAAAAGAAAGGCCCTTCGCAGAGGGAAGCAAGGATTTCAAGTTTGATAAAGAGCTTCCAAAAATTATGATACTTATTAGCTTTCAGCTCTCATTGCCCCTATCATAGGCATCTTTAGGTGATTAAGGTTAAAGTGATCAAATATGAAGATATGCTTGACAAGTTGCAAGTTGAAAATCTCATCTCCCTTGAATACGAGGGCTGCTCCTCATGCTACTCAAGTTTAGTTATAGGTAAGTTCTTGTCATAGTAAGTACATGTGTATCATAGAGAACCGCCAACAGGGTACCCCTTGCCCGATGATACGGAAGAATCCCCATATCAAAATGACAAGGCAAGTAGACAACGAACATCTCAGCAATCTTCTTATTTACCATGGGAATATGGTGCTTTTTTTTTCTCTCTTTCCTCTTTTCTCATGTTTTTTCTTTTTCTCAATATCTATCTCTTTTTTATAAGAAGAATGCTTCATAGATGCTCATTATGGTTACGCTGCAGGTTTCCACCATGATTAGGCATGGATTAGACCGGTGGCCCAGGCGTTTCTCTAACACACATACATAACTCCATGGACTTACAAGCTCCCCTTTCATTTCACACCGATGATATCCATAGGCAAAAGAGCATGATATCAACTAGGTACAAAGTACAAGTGCAATGTTGAAAGCGTTCCCCATGAAAACATGGTTCTACTAATTTACAACTTACAAAGCGCAAGCATATATGCAGCATAGATGAGCACAATGGTTCAAGTTTATTAAATGCAAGAAAGTAAAGTGTGCCATCAAGTTCGTGAGAGCTTTAATCACTAGTTTTCACATAACAAGTTTAATTTGGAAGGTAGATAAAAACATGAATTTACTTGGAATAGCAATAATGCTAATAGGTAGGTATGGTGGACACAAATGGCATAGGTTTTGGTTTAAGGATTGGATGCACGAGAAGCATTCCCTCTCAGTATAGGTTTTTGGCTAGCAAGGCTGGGTAGCAAGCATAAGAGTTGAAGGAAACAAACAAACCTACAAGTGAGAAAAACAAACATGCAATCTTCCTTGGAAGCACAAAATATCTTAACTAGAGAATACTAAACTTATGAGCAAATCAAGAAAGAAAGATGATGAAATTATATTTCTTTAAGAGTACTTTTATCTTTTTCATTCAATTCTCAAAATAGTGTTGCTACTGACCGAGCTAGGTTTGCCAGAACCAACTAAATTAGCTCAATGATCCCAAAGTGATACCAATACTAATGACAAGATCAATCATATAACCATGAATTGAAAACTAAAATAAGATATGCAAAAGAGTAAATGAGAGAACTTCTCATTAATATTCCATAACGGCAACTCACAACAAGGGATACATAGATATCTAACGAGAGGGGGAGACTTCCATAATGCAAACCATCCCACATGATAACTTCTCTATTCATGATATGATTCTACTAAAAAGGTAAAAAGATAGAAGATAATGATATGATACCGCGACACTCTCCCAAGCTTGGAACAAACCAAGGGGATGCCAAAACCTGATGACAAATTACTCCTTTGATGGTGGTGGTGTTCTCTCGATTGGTGCGAGGAAATGTTCTAGTATCTTGCGAAGCCTATTATTCTCCTCTTGAAGCATATCCACCTTCCTCCTCAAGACTCGGTACTTGTCGCAGAACTCATCAGTTACTCGTAGAGCTTTCACTGCTGCAGGGTAGGAACTACGATCTAGAGTTGGAGGTATCAGCCCCTTCATGCCTGATGCCGTGTCCTTTACTTCCTCCCCGACGTTCCGTTCCATGTCTTCGCACCTAGTTGCGATCCTTTCTTGTTTCACCCGTCCCACGAGAGTCTCCTGCTCAAGATTGCGATGGAGCTCGCGACGACATTGCAGCTCGTAATCCTTTGAAGATGAACCCCTGAACGACATCTGAACAAAACAGATCGAAACAAAAACCATGACAAGAACACGATATACGAACCTCGGGGGATCCGGGGGATTATATATTACAAATTTTTACAACATAATGAAGGTACTAGGAGAAAAACGGGTCGGAGACGGAGTCCGAGGTAGCCACACCACCTGCTGGCGTGGCCAGGGGGCCCACTCCAGGGGGTGGTGTGAGCCACCATGGCTCCGTTTCCGTCCCTCTTTCGCTTTGTTGCTTTCCTTGTTGGATAAAAACTCCAAAAATATAATTGGACAGAATTTTCACGGAACTTTTCTTACCAGAACTGTTACCTATTCGAAAACGGACTCTGCAGGTCTCTGAATTTGGCATTTAGCAGATTCTTCTGGAGTCACCACTTGAATAACATCAATATCTTCATCTTCATACACATATTGCTTGAGTCATGAAACCTTTCACTATCTTATTACACCATTTTCTCCACTAACCTAAAAATTTCTTCCACACAAAACTTCACACAATTCTCATTAGTAACATTAGTGTAAGCGAGGTAATAAACCTTTTTAAGTCTAATTTCAACTGAAATCCATCAAAACATAATCTACTGTAGCAACTCCTTCTGAAAACCCAAAAAGAATTCAAAAAGGAAATCGATTTAAAGAAGCAAATGCAAGAGTGGCAAAATCTATGAAAACAGACCAGCAGGTAAAGATCATTTTTTCGAAAATCTTCTGTTGCTCAAATCAAAAAGTGCAAAACTAACGGAAGTTAAATAACAACCTGGGGCAGAAGCACAAAAAATTACATCTCAATCCGACTTGCAGAGATCTCTCACGAATTTTTACGGTGAAGCACAAATTTTTTGTTTCGGGACAGCAACTTCCCAAATCTTACTTCTCTCTCATTAGAGGTTGATTTTGACACAAAAACCAAACAAAAAGGATAAAGAGAGGTTATTACCAAAGTAATAACTTACAAGACTCAAATAAACAAAAACAAACTAAAAGCAAAATAAATATATTGGGTTGTCTCCCAAAAATCTCTTTCTTTATAGCCATTAAGATGGGCATGATAATTTGAATGGTGCTCACATAAGATATGAATTGAAGTAAAAGAGAGCATCAAGAAGCAAAAATACACATGTTTAAGTCTAACCCACTTCCTATGCAAGGGAATTTTGTAAACAAACAAATTGTTTGAAAGAACATTTCATGTTTTCCTATGTTTTGCATGTTAGATAACAATACCGTGGAGATTATTCATGTGCACTAAGTGTGGAGGAAGCTTTGAGGAGGGCCGGATTGTCCGCCCCACCAAGGGCCGGATAATCCAGCCTACCTCATTGATCAAAGGGAACCAAGGCGCATCGCTCGGTACCCAGTCGGATTTTCTCCCAGAAAATCCGAACTGGGGCGGTTTTTCTTCCCCAGGCCAGATAATTCGGCTGTCGCATGGGCCGGATAATCCGGCCCCCAGTTTTTGAGCAAAGGGAGCCAAGGCGCGTCGCTCGGTATCCGGTTGGATTTTCTCCCGAAAAATCCGAACTGGGGCGGTTTTTCCTCCCCAGGCCGGATAATCCGGCCTTCACATAGGACCGGATAATTTGGCCCCCAGAAGTTGATCAAGGGAAAGCTCGGCGCGACGCTCAGATAGGGGGCGGATTATCTTCCAGATATTCCGAGTCTAGGGCGGTGTTTTCCCCAGGCCGGATAATCCGACCATCACTTGGGCCGGATAATCCGGCCCCCAAAGTGTCCAACGGCTGGTTTCTGAAGGGGGTATAAATACCCCTTCTTCCCCAACGTTCAAAACACTTGATTCATTCAAAATTGTCCAGACATTGTGCAAGAGCTCTCATTCTCGATCTCCCACTTCAACCACCCGAAGGTCTTGATCTTTGGGGGAATTGCAGGGGAAGAAGTTCATCATCATCACGAATCAAGCGCTTCAACTCCTCTCCATTCACTTGGAGAAATCCCTGATCTAGTATTCTTGTCAATACCTAGATCTTCTTCATTGTATTTAATAACTTTGTTCTTGTGGCAGCTTGTTGTCATTTCGGGAGCCTCCAAGTTTTTTGTGGAGTTGTTGCCCCACTAGTTGTGTAAAGGCGCTGGTGCCTGCCTCGAAGGGTACCTATAGTGGAAAGGTGGATTAGGCCTTTGGTGGCAGGATCCATCGGAGAACAGGGTGAGGCCTATTGTGGCGTGGTGGTCTTAGTACCGCCCACCCCTCCAACGCAGACGTACTTCCCTTAACAAGGAAGGAACTACGGTCAAACAAATCCCGTGTATCCACGTGCTTCACTCCGGTTTACCCGTTCCTCTTCCACTCGCTTTTTACTCGCTAGTAGATAGGTTTGCATATAGGGAAATTCCACCTAATAGTTTATCTAGAGAATTTATCCTTTGTGCTAAGCCTAAAATTGAAAAAGTATTAAAATTTGGTGTAGCACCTATTCACCCCCCTCTAGGTGCCCATACGATCCATTTCAATTGGTATCAGAGCCCCGACTCTTAATTCGGGCTTAACCGCCTAAGAGTAGTATGGGTACCAAGGATGATGGGAGTGAGGCTGTGGATAAGGTCACAATGGATGATCTCAAGTCATTGGAAACAACCTTGTTGAAATCCTTTGAGGCTAAGATGGAGGAGATGAATTAAATGATTGCTCGCCTCACATCATCCATAGCCCCATCTCCATCCTCCTCTAAGGCAGCCACACCATCATCTAAGGAAAAGGGTAACACCGGATCCAAGGATAATGATGTGGAGGGTGAAAAACTTAATGGTTCCACCTCCAAGAAGGGAAGTGGTAAGGAGGAATATAGTGAGGTTCGCCACGTATATTCCCCCGACCCACCTATCCCTCATCCTCATATAAACAATAGGGGTGATCCACCCAAGCTCACTGCATCCTCTTTCAATCAATGGTAATTCTTAATGAAATCTCATGTTTGCAGCTCCTCTATTGAACTTTGGAGGATTATTGAAGAGGGTCTTCATATTGGAGATCAAACCAACCTAACAAGAAGAAAGGTTGTGGATAGCCAATTGAATGCCACCACTCTCCACATGATACAGCTTGGTGTGGGTCCCAAGGACATGCCACACATTGAACATCTCAACACAGCTAAAGCTCGGGATGCTCTTACGGATCTCTTTGTTGGGAATGAAAGCATGAGAAGGAACATGTATGATGCCCTTAGTAATGAATCTGAGGGATTCTACATGTTGGATGGTGAAAACCATGAGGACATGTATAGAAGACTCAAGGGCATCGCAACAACATTTAGAAAGCATGGGGCCACTCACATTGATGATGCATGGATAAAAAGGAAATATGTGAGTGCCTTAATGCCTTTCGAGCCAACGGACTTGAAGAGCTTGCAAGGTAGACATAACTACCATCAAATGACATCCAATGAAGTCATGCAAGAAATGGCGTCATTCAAAGTGGCAGCAAAGAATGCTGAAGATGCCCGTGTTTCTAGGCGATTGGAATGCAAAAGGGTGTCAATGTGGCTCTCAAAGCAAATGTTGTTGAGCAAGAGGAAGATGAAAGAGCTTTTGAGGGGGCATCCATGGACTGCCCCGATGAAGTCAAACATGCTCATGGTGAGTACATGGCGTTTTATGCAAGGAACTTTTGGAAGGACCCTGCCAAAGCCAAGTCGGAACTTGAGCGCAAGAACGGGTCAAATGGAAGAAGAGAAAGTGGCCCAAGACTGAGAACTTGCTACAACTGTGGAGATAGAATGCACTTTGTAGCTGAGTGTCCGTATCAAAATAGAGAAGACAATGGTGGTAGGCTCATTCTTAAAGAGAAATCTAAAGCACCTAAGAATAAGCCATTTATTAAGAAGAATGGCCCCTTCAAGAAGCAACCCAAGATCGTTTTAGTTGCACAAGAAGAATACTCCTCTGCAAGTGAAGATGAAGAGGATGATGATAGTTCCCGCGAGGTGGATGCTATAGCCACCACATCGACTCCTTCATCTCTCTTTGACTCGCCAAACGAGAACGTCATCAATAACAACGCCACTTGCCTAATGGCAAGAGGGTCCGAGGTATCAACTTCTAGCTCTTCATTTCCTAAGACTAACATAATTTTGGATATGGATGATCATGACAGTCTTAAAATGAAAGAAGAAGTTATTGCTTTGGATACCTTTTTCACTAACCTGCAAGGTGAGCACAAACTCCATTTTGATGCTCTTATGAGTCAACTTGCTCAAGCTGAAGATCTTCTTGAAGAAAAGGGAAGAATCGAAAGAGAAGATGCTTTAGAGATAGCTTCTTTGAAGAATGCCTTAGAAGAGGAAGAGGAAGCTCGAGTATCTTTGGAAGAGAGACTCGAATCCATTGAGGAGTCACAGGAAGATGCTGTAGCTCAGCTCATCAAAGAACGTGACCATGCTCTTGCCAAGGTAAAGAAACTAAAGAAAGAAAAGATTGACTTTGGGGCTGTTCATGCTAGACTTTTGGAGAAGTTTGATAATCTTGAAAGTGCTCACAAGGCATTGAAGAGTGATCATTCTACTTTAAATGAGTCTCATGACCAGCTCCAAACTCAATTGAAACGGTATGATGTGCCAAGTACCTCCACTTCATCCTCTAGAAAAGAAGACCTCACAAGAAGTTCTCAACTCAAAGGTAAAGGAGTTATTGATGAGATACTGAGCAGGCAAAGGACAAACAATAGTAAAGAAGGTCTTGGTTACATACCCAAGACAAAGAACAAGAAAAACAACAACAAGAAGAAGAGCAAGACTGCTTAATCAAAGACTAGCAACATTACCAATGACAAGACTAATTATGATGGTTTTGCAGGGGCCAACAATCCTAACTTTGAACTATATTGCGATTATTATGGTGATGTTTATGCTAGTTATGTAGGCCCTTATGATTGTTACATTCCTTGGTCTATTTGGGTTCCCAAGACCCTTGTTACTAACATGAGAGGACCCATTGAAAAATGGGTACCTAAAACCAAGAAGTAATTTTCTTGCAGGGCTATGCTTCCAGTGGTTCTAAATGGGTACTCGATAGCGGTTGCACGAGTCATATGACCGGAAGCAAGGAGATCATCACGGAGATGCGGCCAAACCTTGATCACATAACCGTCTCCTACAGCGACAAGTCAAAATCTGAGGTATTGGGTCTCGGCAAAGTTGTGGTGGCTCACGATATCTCTCTCGTGGACGTCATGCTTGTTGAGACCCTCGGGTACAACTTACTTTCAGTTCGCGCCCTTGGTAAGATGGGCTTTACAGTTTATATTGATGCTGATTTGGTGGTACTCTTGTGGAGCAAGTCTCTAAAAGTCGCTTTCGTGGGATATGTCGAAAATGACCTGTATGTGGTGGACTTTTCGGGGAAAACCACTACAGGCCCGATGTGTCTTTTTGGAAAGGCTGACGCGGGTTGGCTATGGCATCGCCGACTAGCCCACGTCAATATGAGAACTTTGCAAAGTCTCCAGAAGGGTGGCCACATCCTTGGACTAAAAGAAAATGTCTCCTTTGCCAAAGATCGTGTTTGCAGGGCGTGTGTTGAAGGGAAAATGCATGACTCACCTCATCGAAGGAAAACTATTATCTCATCAAAAAGGATTTTGGATCTCCTTCATGTGGATCTCTTCGGACCTCCATCTCATGCAAGCCTTGGTGGGAAGAAGTATTGCCTAGTGATTGTTGATGATTACTCAAGATATACTTGGGTTTATTTCTTCAAGTTGAAGAGTGAAACTCAACAAACAGTCATCGACTTCGCCAACGAGGTTCAACGTCAACACAACATCCCCATTCTGGCTATAAGAAGTGATAACGGTCTGAGTTCAAGAACTACACCTTAAATGAGTTCCTAAGTGAAGAGGGGATAAGACATCAATATTCCGCTGTGTACACCCCTCAACAAAATGGTGTAGCCGAGAGGAAGAATCGAACTCTAATGGATATGGCAAGATCAATGTTAGCCGAATTTAAATCTCCATATAACTTCTGGGCTGAAGCAATCTCGACTGCTTGTCATTCATCCAACCGATTATACCTCTGCAAGATCTTGGACAAGACTCCATATGAAATACTTACCGGTAACAAGCCAAACATCTCATACTTTCGGGTATTTGGGTGTAAGTGTTTCTTTCTTATCAAGGGAGTTCGTTTATCTAAGTTTGAATCTAAGGCTCTAGAAGGTATTTTTGTTGGTTATGGTGCCGAATCCCACACTTATAGAGTCTACAATAAGCTCTCCGGAACTATTGTAGAGTCTTGTAGTGTGGTGTTCGAGGAAAATGACGGTTCCCGTGTGGAGCAAGTTGGTGTTTGTGATGCAGATGTTGAAATACCCCAAGATGCCATAAGAAGAATGGACGTGGGATTTTTCCACCCCATTGAGGAACCCCTTGTGGTGGATCGGGAAGGACAATGCTCTTCCCATGAAGAGCCCTCATCTACACATGCACAACATGTTCCCACCACGGGAGAAAATTCTGCACCATCTCCATCAAGTGCTGAAGGTCAAGTTGTTCCAGAAAACTCCAGTCCGGATTATCCGGTGGACACCGGATTATCCGGCCACCCTGCTCTAGCCGACCATATTGCTCCTGGTGGTGAAGATATCAACGCAAGCTCCAGGCTGGATTTTCCGGCAAGCCCTGGATTATTCGGCCCCTCGCCAGCTCAAGCAAGCCCTAGGCATCCGGATGAAGCTGATACAAGTACTCCCAGGCCGGATTATCCGGCCTCTCCATCGGCCGGATTATTCGGCCCTGACTCACCGGTTTAGCAACCTCCTGTTACGGCTACTGACTCACCTCAAGAGCACGCGTCACCACCACCTGCTGCTGATATTCCAGTTCCTGATCAAGGTCGAGTAAATGCTTCCAATGAAGATTCAAGTGATGAATCTACTCCTCCAAGAGACAACAAACTTATTGAACTTCGTCGCAAGGCTCGGGCTAATCATAACCTTGAGTTGAGGGGTCACACCCTCGACAAGGTTGTTGGTGATCTTCGACGAAGGGTTTCTACAAGAAGAGAATTGGCCAGTTTTGGTGAGCATCAAGCTCATATCTCTATGGTGGAACCTAAGAAGGTATTTGAAGCTCTTGAAGATCTAGACTGGGTTGTTGCTATGCATGAAGAATTGAATAATTTCAAGCACAACAAAGTCTGGAAACTCGTGGAGAAACCCAAAGATTGCCGCAATGTTATCGACACCAAGTGGATATTCAAAAACAAGCAAGACGAGAATGGCATTGTTTTGAGGAACAAGGCAATACTTGTGGCACAAGGTTACTCCCAAGTTGAGGGCATTTACTTTGGCGAGATCTATGCTCTAGTGGCTCGCCTTGAGTCCATCCGTATCCTTCTTGCTTATGCTGCCCATAACAATTTTAAGTTGCAGCAAATGGACGTCAAGAGTGCCTTCCTTAACGGTCCTCTACATGAGTTGGTATACGTAAAGCAACCCCCGGGTTTTGAGGATCCTAACTTTCCGAACCATGTCTACAAACTCGATAAGTCACTCTATGGCCTTAAACAAGCCCCACGTGCATGGTATGAGCACCTTAAAGAGCTTTTGTTAGATTGTGGCTTCAAAGTTGGGCAAATTGATCCCACTCTTTTTAATAAGAAGGTTAATGGGGAGCTCTTCGTATGCCAACTATATCTAGACGATATCATTTTTGGTTCTACTAATAAAGCTTTTAATGATGAATTTTCAAAGCTTATGACTGACAGGTTTGAGATGTCTATGATGGGGGAATTACGGTTCTTTCTTGGATCCGAGATCAAGCAACTTAGAGAAGGAACTTTTATTAATCAAGCAAAGTACATCCAAGACATGCTCAAGAGATTCAAGGTGACGGATCTAAATGGGGTCACCACTCCGATGCAAACAAAATGTCATCTTGAACTTAACCCTCATGGTAAAGATGTGGACCAAAAGGTATACCGGTCCATGACCGGCTATCTTCTTTACCTCTGCACATCTAGACCCGATATCGTGTTGAGTGTGGGAGTGTGTGCAAGGTATCAAGCAGCTCCTAAAGAAAGCCACTTAGTGGCGGTCAAGAGGATCTTTCGATATTTGGTTCATTCCCCTAACTTTGGTCTCTGGTATCCCAAGGGCTCCAATTTCTCTTTATGTGGTTATACTGACTTAGATTGGGCTGCTAATAAGGATGATCGGAAATCCACTTTTGGAGCTTGTCAAGTCTTGGGAAGATCTCTCGTATGTTGGTCATCTAAAAATTGAATTGTATATCTCTCTCCACCGCCGAAGCTGAATATGTTGCTGCTGCCAGCGCTTGCACTCAATTATTGTGGATGAGGCAAACTTTAAAGGAATACGGTGTCAATTGTGACAAAGTGCCTCTTTTATGTGATAATTAAAGTGCAATCAAAATTGCGTACAATCCTATTCAGCACACAAGGACAAAGCATATTGAGATTCAGAATCATTTTATTCGAGACCATGTTGCTCGTGGTGATATTGATCTATCCTTTGTGAGCACGAAGAATCAACTTGCGGATATTTTTACAAAGCCACTTGATGAAGCAAGATTCTGCTACTTGAGGAAGGAGCTAAATATCATTGATTCCAGGAGCTTGTCTTGATTACCCATGCACTCACTCGTACATCTCAATCCTTCTTTGGTCTAGGTGTGGGCATGGATATAGGGGGAGTGTGGTCCTAACTCATTGGGCTAACCCTCCCCCCATAATGCCAAAAGCAAGATAAATCATTTCTCTTAATGTCATGTTGTGATATGTGAGCTTATTGATGAGTATTGGTCGTGAACCCAAGATATATCTTCGCGGTGTCACACCATACACTCCAACAAGGTGGCTTCGGCCACCTCCCTCTCCCTTGAGGAGAATTGGATCTTTTTGGCTATTCTTTGCGATCTCATGTTCTTATGGGAATCACACTCAATCTTGGCTTTTATTTGATTTGGATCTTGCAATTTTGAGTGTCTAGTACCATCTCAGTTTGGCTCTCCTAATCCTAAGCCTTTCCCTACCCCCAAGCCATCTATTCTAGCACACAAGTCCCTTGTACACCTTGTGGGGGTGTTGTGTGGGGACGCACGGGCATGGTTCTGTGTACAACAGAATTCTAGATTTGAGACCGGATAATCCGGCCCAAGTGTAGGCCGGATAATCCGGCCCTAGCGGATTTCATCTTAAAGGGCAGGGATCGGGGGGAAGGGCTCATAACGAGCAACACTTCTCCCCCAACCCTCTCCTCCTCCTCAGCCGCCGCCTGCCGTCCCCCACCCTCCCCGGAGCCTCTCCGGCCACTGGATTTTCCGGGCCTCCCCGGATCTTCTTCTCCGCGCCTCTGGGTACCTTCTCCTCCTGTGGGGCGCTAGCATCGCTCTTCTCCCTTTTTGGTGTCTCGATGCCAAAGGGGTAGAAGTAGTTCTATTAGGATGTCCGTGGATTTGCATGGGTCAGGCATAAGCACTTGCATTTTTCTATTCGTCGTTTTCTTCCTTATGCCCATTTAGCGTTGAACTTTAAATTTGTGGTTTGTGGTTGTTTGAGACTCTATGTGGTTGTCTGGATTATTATTCCTATGGATTTCATCTCGTGGATTATGCTTATGGAGCTATCTATTCATATCCTATTGCTGGAGATTTTTATCACGGAAGGCGCTCATATTGGTTATCCGGTAATAATTGTGGCTTATGTCAAGGATTCCTTCCCTCTACCTCGGTGGTATGTGTATGTTGCTCATATGTCTATGGAATAGATTCACCTATTTGTGTGCATTTGTATTCCAATGCAAAATTCTATTATGCACACATTGGGGGGGAGTCTCTTTCATGGTTATTATTGTTTGTCTTGTGACTTTCTCCTACAAATCCTGGTATTGTCATCTAACACCAAAAAGGGGGAGATTGAAAGAACATTTCATGTTTTACTATGTTTTGTGTGTTAGATAACAATACTGTGGAGATTATTCATGTGCGCTAAGTGTGTAGGAAGCTTTGAGGGGGGCCGGATTGTCCGCCCCACCAAGGGCCGGATAATCCGGCCTACCTCATTGATCAAAGGGAGCCAAGGCGCGTCGCTCGGTACCCGGTCGGATTTTCTCCTGGAAAATCCAAACTGGGGCGGTTTTTCTTCTCCAGGCCGGATAATCCGGCTATCGCATGGGCCGGATAATCCGGCCCCCAGTTTTTGAGCAAAGGGATCCAAGGTGCGTCGCTCGGTATCCGGTCGGATTTTCTCCCGGAAAATCCGAACTGGGGCGGTTTTTCCTTCCTAGTCCGGATAATCCGGCCTTCACATAGGACCGGATAATCCGGCCCCCAGAAGTTGATCAAGGGCAAGCTCGGTGCGACGCTCAGATAGGGGGCGGATTATCTGCCAGATATTCCGAGTCTGAGGCGGTGTTTTCCCCAGGACGAATAATCCGGCCATCACTTGGGCCGGATAATCCGGCCCCCAAAGTGTCCAATGGCTGGTTTCTGAAGGGGGTATAAATACCCCTTCTTCCCCAATGTTCAGAACTCTTGATTCATTCGAAATTGTCCAGACATTGTGCAAGAGCTCTCATTCTCGATCTCCCACTTCAACCACCCGAAGGTCTTGATCTTTGGGGGAATTGAAGGAGGAGAAGTTCATCATCATCACGAATCAAGTGCTTCAACTCCTCTCCATTCACTTGGAGAAATCCCTGATCTAGTATTCTTGTCAATACCTAGATCTTGTTCATTGTATTTAATAACTTTGTTCTTGTGGCAGCTTGTTGTCATTTTGGGAGCCTCCAAGTTGTTTGTGGAGTTGTTGCCCCGCTAGTTGTGTAAAGGCGCCGGTGCCCGCCTCGAAGGGTACCTATAGTGGAAAGGTGGATCAGGCCTTTGGTGGCGGGATCCATCGGAGAACAGGGTGAGGCCTATTGTGGCGTGGTGGTCTTAGTACCGCCCACCCCTCCAACGCAGACGTACTTCCCTTAATAAGGAAGGAACTGCGGTCAAACAAATCCTGTGTCTCCGCGTGCTTCACTCCGGTTTACCCGTTCCTCTTCCACTTGCTCTTTACTCGCTAGTAGATAGGTTTGCATATAGGGAAATTCCACCTAATAGTTTATCTAGAGAATTTATCGTTTGTGCTAAGCCTAAAATTGAAAAAGTATTAAAATTTGGTGTAGCACCTATTCACCCCCCCTCTAGGTGCCCATACGATCCATTTCATTGTTGAAACCAGAAGCTGCAAGCATAGGAAGGCAAAACAAGTGCAACATAAAGACTTTAAGCACAAAACAAGGAAACTTGATATTATTGAGATGCATAAGAACAGTCTTCCCTCTTTCATAATAACTTTCAATATCATGCATAAACTAAATAATATAACTATCACAAGAACCGTTGTAGCAATGATCGCTTATCCTAACAGAAAACACAGGGACACTAGCTCTCATAACACTACTTTGTGAAACAATATTAGAGGTATCCTTACAAAGGATAGTGTGTCCCTCTTCTACATATTTAGCGATAAAATCTTTCACATTTGCTATTATAGGTTCATCATCCTTTTGTTTATCAGGTTCAACAGCTTTATTTGTACTTTCATTAACCATACTAGCTATCATAGAATGTTCCTTTATCTTAACTGGGAAAGGTATTTTCTCAATGTAAGGTTCAGGTGAAACATGATTAGCAGTATAAACTTTAGTATTTCTTGCAGGAACACTACTAACAATGTCTTTATAAGGTGCATGATACTTGTTCCATTTCTTTTTAGGAATTTTAATATAGGAAGCAAAAGCCTTAAAATAAGTTGCAATAGCTTGAGAGTCTAAACCATAAGCATTTTTAATATTCTGAAAGTCATCAGTTTCCATAAAAGATTCAATGCATTCATAATCATAATTTATACCTAACTTTCTTCCTTTGTCATTCTCCCATGCTTTAGCATTGTCTTGAATACGGTCTAGAAGATCCCATTTAGCTTCTTCTTCCATGCGTGTAAATGATCCAGCACAAGAAGCATCCAATAAATCCTTATCATGAAGAGAAAGCCTTGCATACAAGTTATTGATAATAATATTGTTGGGGAGCTCATGAATGGGACATTTGAGCATTAGTAGCTTCAATCTCCCCCAAGCTTGAGATGTACTCTCTCCATCAAGAGGCCAAAAGTTGTATATTTGATTCCGATCTTTATGAATCTCACTAGGAGGATAAAATTTTGAATAAAAGAGAGGTACTATTTCCTCCCATTCAAGATCTTGACCATTCTTCAGCAGCTTATACCATTCCTCAGCTTTTCCTTTCAGTGATAATGAGAATAACTTCTTCTTCACTTGATCTGTTGTAATACCTGCACACTTGAACAACCCGCATAATTCGTGTATAAAGAGCAAATGATCACTAGGATGGACAGGTCCATCTCCAACATAATATTTATCCATAACATGATCAATAATTCTTGTAGGTATTTTAAAAGTTTCATTCTTAGCAGGTGGTGGTTCATCTACTACCTTAGAAGTGGTAGTAGCATTACGAAATAAGAAACTCAGCGAATTATCCATATTGAAAATAAAACAACTAACAAAAGTAAACAATACTCATAGTAGAAGTTTCCTTTACTAGTTCCACTCTCCAATAGCGCTTCACTCCCCGGCAACGGCGCTAGAAAATAGTCTTGATGACCCACAAGTATAGGGGTGTATCGTAGTATTTTTGATAAGTAAGAGTGTCGAACCCAACAAGGAGCAGAAGGTGTTGGCGAATGGCTTGGAGCAGTAATTCTCTATAAATACTTAGCAAACAGATTTTTAGGGGTTTTTGATGATGCAGGTAAATAAAGTACGAGTAAATAAAAGACAATAAGAATAAATGCAGCAAGTGGCCCAATCCTTTCTTTAGCAAAGGACAAGCCGATTGTATTACTTAAGATGACCAAACATTCTCGAGGACACATGGGAATATCGTCAAGTGCTTTCGCTTCATATAGTTGATTAATCTTCTTTAGTTTGCTAAGTGTTGTGTGGGTGAACCTGTGCTAATGTACCGACCTTCCTAGGACTAATACATACTTGTGATTATACCCCTTGCAAGCATCTGCAAGTACAAGAAAGTAATTAAGGTAGAAACCTAATCACAACTTTAAACTCTAAGACCCTGACGTCCCTTGTGCAAAGGTTTCCTAACGGGGGTTCGGGTTTCGGTCACTCCGGCAACCCCTACGATTAGTAGCCAAATACACAATGCATTTCACTAGGCCCGTAAAGGTGAAGTGTCATGTAGTCGACGTTCAAATGACACCACTAGAAGAAATACACCACAACTTAAATATCAAACTATTGAATCTTTCTCAACACAATTCCACTACTAACAACATGAATTCTCCCATGTCCTCAAGAACTAAAGGAACTACTCACAAGACATCATATGGATCAAGATCAGAGATGATATAATGATATGTAACAATCTGAACATAAACGATAATTCAATGGTTCACTCAATAGCATCAACTACAAGGAGTGATCAACACTAGGAAAGTTTCCCCTAAGAACTATGCAAGATTCAACCCAATTGTTACAGCGGTATGAAGTGGTGAGGATGGTGCTGATGGAGATGATGGTGGTGATGATGATCATGATCCCGATGAAGTCCATCTTGATGGTGGTGTTGATGGCGACGATCTCCCCTCTCTAGGAAGGAATTTCCCCAGCAGAATTCTGTTTGTTGGAGAGATATTTCTCTCTCGGTGTTTTCTGCCCCGTAGAGGCGGCGGAATCTTTCTGTCGTCGCTCCTCGAGTCTTTGGGTTTCGGGAGGATAATATACACCAGAGGGGAGAGCCTGGAGTGGGCCAGGGTGGCCACACCACCTGGTGGCGCGACCTAGGGCTGCCCACGCCAGGGGGTGGTGTGGGCCCCTTGTGGCCCATCTCCACTTCCCCTTATGGCAATCTTCGTCTTCTAGAAAAATAGAATGTTCCATGTATTTTCCCAGATTTTCTGATCTTCGCGAATTTTGCCTCCAAACAGCACCTTCTCCATCAGAATCCTAACTACAGCGGTTCATGCTCCAAAAGTCATCAACCATGCAAAAACAGATGAAATAACATAAGTATCATCTCTTAATATGAAATATATCAATGAATAACAGTAAATTATGATATAGAATAGTGATGAAAAATGGATGTATCAGGCACCCTCAATTCATGTTGGTTGAGTTGGTGTTCGTTCATCTTTTTATCTGAAATTTTAGACAACCATCACAAGTGATTGCAAGGTGATTACATAATGAGAGGAACTACTTATAGGGACTTGCAATGAAGGCTAAACATACATCAAAACAATTTCTCTAAGCATAGAACAAGCATGCAAGCTCACATAACCTATCGCATACAGTAGCAAAGTACTCAAGATATAATCCTCTAATCATAAATCTACTTGGACAAGCGGAGGAGTCACAAACCGGAGAATAAATGCTCCAAATCTCAGCAGCAAAAGTGGGTTGAGCAAGGAGGTCGAAAATCGCGAGCAAGAACAACAATAACACGGGTTTGAGCAATGAAATGGTGATTTCTCAGGAGAGAGATAGGAGTGGAAGGTCGGAGAATAAGTAGAGGGCCAGGGGTGTCCTACACCATGGCCAAGCGCGCCCCTGGTGTGGCCGCGCCACCAGGTGGTGTGCGTGCCTTGTGGGCCCCTATGGGTCACTCCAGGTACCTCTATGCCCTAATTTTGGCGTAAAAATTTAATATGGATTTTCTGGAGTTTTTCGAGAAACTTTATTTTCAAGCAATTTTTTGGTATTGATGAATGATTTTTTATCAGAAATATGATTTTGGAATGATGCAAAAACAAAACAAAACTAAAACTTCAGAAGTTCTAAGACACTCTAATATGCAAGCAACTAGCAATAGAAAAGTAAACAAAGTGAAAACAGAAATTAAAAAGGATAAACTAAAATTGAGCAAGAATAATCATGGTGAAAACATTGTTTTGTTCATTAAAATCCCTTTGTTAACAAGGTTGATCAGGTCTTGTTACCAAAATAATTTTATATGAAACAAACTTTGCATTCCACTAAATGATTATGTTACCTCAACCCTGATAGCAATAATCCCAATCATAATAGTTTCATAATTTCTTGTAGTATGGGACAATATATTTCTCCAACTTGGATGCCCTTAATATTTTCAATTTAATTTAGGCCATAAGTCTTATCAATCTTCTTTGGGAAATAGATAGTATGCTCCTTGTCATCAACATTAAAAGTTACCTTTCCTTGATTACAGTGAATGACAGCCCCTACAGTATTAAGAAAATGTCTCCCAAGAATAATAGATATATTATCATCTTCAGGTATTTCAAGCACAACAAAGTCAGTTAATATCAAACAATTATGAGCCACTTGATCAGGAACATCCTCACATATACCAACAGGAATAGTAGTAGATTTATCAGCCATTTGCAAAGATATATCAGTTGGTATCAATTTTTCCAGTTGAAGTCTCTTGTAGAGGGAAAAAGGCATAACACTAACTCCTGCTCCCAAATCACACAAAACAGTTCTAACATAATTATTTTTAACAGAACAAGGAATAGTTGGAATCCTTGGGTCTCCAAGTTTCTTTGGAACCTTACCATTGAAAGAATAACTAGCAAGTAAAGTATAAATTTCCTCATTAGGAATCTTCCTTTTATTAGAGACAATATCATTCATATACTTTGAATAAGGAGGCAATTTAATAGCATCAGTTAAAGGAATTTGCAAAAATAAAGGTTTCATCCACTCACAAAACTTGTTATAGTGTTCTTCTTCCTTTGACTTGTGTTTCTTATCAGGAAAAGACATTGTTTTTTGGACCCAAGGCTCTCTTTCACTACCATGTTTCTTAGCAACAAAATCTTCTTTAGTGTATTTAGTATTCTTAGTGTGCCTTTCAGGTTCTTCTTCAATTTCTTCTTTATCAGGAGCATCATTTTTATCATTACCACTTTCAGTTTCAGCATCAGAGACAGATATACTATTAGGATCTTTAGCAGGTTCAGAAGATTCTACAACTATTTTATGTTTCTCTTTCTTTCTCTTAGAGGAAGTACCACTATTTTCAATTTGTTGAGAATCCTGCTCAATTCTTTTAGGATGTCCCTCATGATATAGAGGATCCTGAGTGGAAGCACCACTCCTAGTCCTAATTTCATAAGCATGTTTTTCTTTAGAATCATTAACTAACAAATCTTTTTGTACTTTAGTAAGCTGATCAATTTGAGTTTGAACCATCTGGAAGTGTTTAACAAGCATTTTAACATCATTTGAGGTTCTTTCCACAATATCTTTTAACTCATTAATAGCTCTAGAGTTTTCCATTAAATGATTTTGCACTTTCTTATTGAAATTATCTTGCTTAACAACAAAGATATCAAATTCTTCTAAGCATTAATCAGGAGGTTTAGAATAAGGAATATCACCTTCATCAAAATGTTGGAGAGAGTTTACCTCAATAGTGGATAAGTGGGAGATTGGCTTGCATAATTCTTCTATAGGAGGTAAATTCTTCACATCTTTAGATTTAATTCCCTTATCCTTGAGATATTTCTTAGCTTCCTTCCTCACTTCATCATTTAGTTCAATCACTCCCCTCTTCTTTGGTGTTGGTGTTGGCCCAGGCACAATTGGCTCAGGTGTAATTAACTCAAGTTCCAGTCATCATAATTCTTGCTTATTTTAGCCATTAATTCCTCAGCTTCTTCGGGAGTTCTCTTCCTGAAAACACAATCAGCAAAACTATCCAGGTATGTCCTAGATTCATCAATAAGTCCATTATAATATATATCAAGGAGCTCATTTTTAGGTAATGGACATCCAGGATGTGCGTGGATTAAAGCACAAAACCTTGCCCATGATTCAAGAAATTTCTCCTCTTCTCACTGTTTAAAATCAAAAAGTTCCCGCAAAATGGCATGTCAAGCACTAGGAGGGAAATATTTCTGAAAGAAAATATCAATCAAGCAATCAGGGCTATCAATAGATCTAGGAGGTAAATTATTAAACCAAGCTTTAGCTTCTCCTTTCAGTGAAAAAGGGGAAATTTTTGCAACAAAGTAGGTGCGCATCTTAATATCATCAGAAAATAAGCCACTCATGGTAGAAAGCTCAGTCATATGTGCTACAACACTTTCATTTTCAGTCCCACAAAAAGGTTCTTTCTCAATAATGGTTATGTAAGATAAATCAAGAGAGAAATCATAATCCTTATCTTTAATGTTTATGGGAGATGTAGCAAACCTAGCATTAGGAGATAATTTAGGTCTAACAGTATGTCTCTCAAGAAGACTCTTAATAGCACTTGCATCATGAGTGTTTCGAAATTCTTCAATAAATTCATCAGTCATTTCAATATAACCGTCATCAAGATCATAGCTCTCTCTAGACTCAGGTGAACTAACAGGTGTAGCAGTATCTTCATTAGGAGTTTCAGTATTTCCAACTATAGTTCTAGCAATCTTAGCATCTAGGAAAGGATCTAATGAACCACTCTTATCAAGCAAAGTAGAAGTAGCATCATAAGTATCAGAAGCAATTTCAGATTCAGCAGAAGTAGCAGTATGTGTAGCATGTGTATGTGGTAGTGGTGTAATGAGCTTACTCATCACAGATGGTGAATCAAGAGCAACAGAGGTGTTCAGAACTGTACCTCTCCTTGTAGTGGATGGTAATATAGGAACTTTTCCATCACGAGTTTTACCCATGATGAATAGATAGCAGCGAACAATAGTGATTCCAAGTGAACTTTATAAATAGAGCTATGCTCCCTAGCAACGGCGCTAGAAAATAGTCTTAATGACCCACAAGTATAGGGGATCGCAACAGTCTTCAAGGGAAGTAAAACCCAATTTATTGATTCAACACAAGGGGAGCTAAAGAATATTTATAAGCCTTAATAACTGAGTTGTCAATTCAGCTGCACCTGGAAACAATCTTGCTCACAATAGTTTATCAGTAGCAACAGTTTTGTAGTAACAATAGCAAAGTAATAGTAGTAGTAAATCGAGGATAGTAGTAACAATTGCAGTAAATAGTAGGATTAAAGCGCGGTAGGCATAGGGATGGATGGACGGGCGTTGCATGGTGTTGGGGGGATACCCCCGGGTAGGGTAACACTAGGGTATAAGGGCCGAGTTAGCCGGGCTACGGCACGGTCAAAGCAAGTTATGACCGGGTCACCTCAAGGCAGGCCGAACCACGGTGTGACCCGGCCCGTGGAGCATCTCCTTGACTTTGGTCCAGTCGGCATAAATAATATGCCGGACATGTTCATCAATATGTTTTGCAGGTAACTTGATAAGCCAGGTTAGCTATATGCTAGTCGGACTATCCTATGGCTTCCAAGAGAAGGAATCCCCCGCTGGTCAAAAGGTGGCTTTATTAGCTGTAGCATGAGCGAAGCAAAGTAAAGAAGAGGACCAGCGGGTCAGGGGCGACCAAGGTGATGTGGGCAAAGCCGGATGACATAGCCCATGTCTGGTGATGCCAAAGGACAAGGATTACGCTGTGGGTTACGTCCAAAGCCCGGACGAGCCGTTGAAGAGAATAAAGAAGCATCTGCTTTAGGCGAGGAGCATATTCGTAGAATATGCTGCCACCTGTGCCCTAGAACTGTAACCCGGGCTCCCCTATATAAGGAGCACCAGGTCCTCCATAGAAGGGGATCAATCAATTCTCTCTGTCTAAGGTAGAACTCTAGGGTTAGTTGGTAGGGAGTAAGAGACATCGTATCCTTCTTGCTGAGAGCCTCAAGAGCACTTGTAAACACCATTGATAGAGAAAATACAAGAACTTCCGTGCATTGAATCACCACGTTATCCCTCCCTGGATTCCCCTAGCACTCATTGGCCCCATCTTTAGCCTATCCATGGCATCTGCCGTGCCACCACCACGACAGTTGGTGCCCACCGTGGGGCTAGCGGTGCTAGCAGGGGTGAAAATTCAGACGGGAAACTTCTTCAACATCGGCGAGCGTGTCGTCTCAGGCTTGGTTCAGCGCTTTGGAGCGCTGGACTACGTCAGTGACAATGCAGGAAGGTTCAGCAAGCACCCTCCACCGCGCAACAACGTCTTCATCAAGCTTGGAGCGCACAAGATCTACGTTGGCGTGGACGAGTCTTGCATTCATCCGCGGCACATCATCGAGGGAGGCGAGCCACCTCTCAGCGCAGCTCATGGAGTGCGTATCACTCGCCCACTAGCAGCGTTGAGGTCCTGATGATCGCGCTGATACATTGCAAATGTATCTATAATTTTTGATGTTCCATGCTTGGTTTTATCCACCTTCTTGTGTTTTGTTCCAACTTTGGAGTACTTTTCATATGATTTCTTGGACTAACCTATTAACAAGAGCCACAGTGCCAGCTGCCTGTTTTCTGGTGTTTTTGGTTCTAGGAAAGTCAAAAAATGAATATTCTCGGAATTGGACGGGACAAAAGCCAAAGTGGCTATTTTTCCGGAAGGGATCAAGTGCCAGAATACGAGACGGAGAAGGGCCAGAGGGTGGCAACACCACCTGGCCATGCGGCCAGGCCTGGCCCGCGCCAGGAGGTGGTGTGGCCATCCCAGGCACCCCCTCGGCCTCTCCTTCCGCCTATATATTGCCCTCGGGACAAAAACCCTAAGTACCCGATCAAAAATCCACGAAAGAGTCTGTAGCCGCCGTCATCTCCATCCCTAGATCGAGAGGGATCTGAAGCTCTTCCCGGCACCCTGACGGAGAGGGAATTTCACCCTAGAGGCCTTCTTCATCACCATGCAAGCCTCCGGTGTAATGCGTGAGTAGTTCATCCTTGGACTACGGATCAATGTAGTAGCTAGATGGCTGGTTCTCCTCCTTTGTGCTTTCATGTTTAGATCTTGTGAGCTCCGTTCATGATCAAGATCATCTATTTGTATTCATACATGTTGTGTTTGCGGGGATCCGATGGATATTGAGATGCTATTTCATATTGATTATTGATTCTATCATGTCTTTGTTATTTGTGATCTTGCATGCTTTCTGTTGTTAGTAGCTATCTTAGCCAAGTAGATGCTAGCAACTCCAAGAGTTAGTATTTATGCTCGATAGTGGGTTCATGCCTCCGTAACTGGGAAGTGACAGAAATCTCTAAGGTACTAGATGTGTTGTTGCTACTAGGAGAAAACAACAATCCTTTATTCATAGAACAATCGTATTGTTTACTTTACACGTAGTTCAGAAGCAATACTCTGCTTGCAACTTAATACCGAGGGGTTCGGATGATAACCAAGGTGGATTATTAGTCATAGATGCAGTTGGATGGCGGTCTATGTATTATGTTGTAATGCCCAATCAAGTCTCAAAGGAGTCAAGATGATTAGTATATGCATGTATTGCTTTCTCGGTGTTTGTCAATTGCCCCACTGTAATTTGTTCACCCAGCATGTTATCTATCTAAGGAGAGCCACCTCTAGTGAACTATGGATCCCGGTCCTTTTTCTTTACATACAATCTACAATCTTTTACTGCTTTGTGTTTACTTTCTACAAACTTTTACTTCTTTCCATTCGATACGTTTAATCCTTTGTTTTCCGCAAAACACGGTGAGATTGACAACCTCATCGCAAGTTGGGGACAAAGTTCCATGGTTGTGTTGTGCAGGTCTCCACGTTGCTACTAGCACCGGTAGTGCGCCCTGCCAAAGCTCAGCTAGTAACACCTTTGGGGTGTTTCCTTGCTCCTACTGGTTCGATTAAACCTTGGTTTCATAACTAAGGGAAACTTGCTGCTGTGCTCATCATACCTTCCTCTTGGGATTCCCAACGAGCTCTACATCAACCATGCACCAAGCACTTTTCTGGGCGCCGTGCATTGAGCCATCACGCGCCTAACGCGGAACCGAGCAAGGGCCCGGCGCTAGAGCCAGAGGTAATGCCAAAGCAGACTAGGTCTAGGTTTCCTCTACTAGAAAGGCCAGAGAATGTGGTCCAGCAAGCTATAGATAGCCTAGCGACGCCAATAGCACCTGTGATAGATCCGGCTCAGGCACAAGCTGGGTTTGAGGAAACTAGGTGGAAAATGTTAGCTGGGGAAAAGAAGGTAGCTGAGTTGCATCAATCTTTGAACATCACCTTGAGAGAGTATGCCAAGGCGAACCGCATAGATGGAGTGAAAATCCGAGGCAGGAACCTGATCACTGAGATTGACAAGGAGTATGAGCCTAGGCCGGGTCAGACAGCCACGATAGTAACAGGAGGGCTGGATCGGTATAGTACTCCGGTGAAGAACCTCAGGGCAGCAAACGCGGCCGCATCCAAGTTAGAAGGTTTAACTGGAGAGGCCCGACAAAGGCAACAAGAGAGGGTAAATCACTTGTTAAGAGTTGCTTGCTAGCAAAATGAAGAAATGAACAAGGCAAACCCAGGGCCACCAGGAGCCTCACAGGTGGTACATTCTGCCAGGAATAACCCGGCACGATCTGGAGGAGTCGAGTCATCTCCGGGTCACAATCCCAGGAGATAAGAGGTAGTAAATTCCGGGAGAAGAGATAAACAGATGGTTCCTTATGACCCAGTAAGGGCAGGAAAAGGCAAAGCAGTGCAAGTTGACGAAGATCGGCATAGTACCAGCCGAGGTGTGGCCGCCCAAGGTAACCGTGACCAAGGCAATGCTGGTCAAAGAAATGCTCTCAATGGCAATGCCAGACAACGTGATCCTGTGGGAACGGGGCAAAATTTACCTCGAACACAGCAACAACACGCACCTCGGCAAGAGGGGAGCGCGGGACAAGCAGCACAACAACAAAATGCTCGTCCGGATCAGGAAAGATACAATGATTGTTATTTGGCTATGGTCAATGACGGATACCCCAGACCGGATCACCACACAATTGGGTCAAGGCTGGGAAGCAGGAACTTGCAGTCGGATGATGCAAGGCTGAAATTGGATAGGATTTATAGGTCGGAGCAAATTGAGATACAAGGTCCACCGGGTCCAGCATGCTTTGGGCCCCGGATCATGAACGAGCCACCAGTGCCGAACTTTCAGCTGGCTAGAGGAACCCGAACTTATGATGGTAGTACCAGGTCAGAGGATTGGCTGATTGACTACGCCACTGCAGTCAAGATTGCAGAAGGAAATTTGAGATGGGCGGTAAGGTATGTGCCACAGATGCTAGAAGGACCAGCGCGAGTTTGGCTGAACAATTTGCCCTTAGGGAGTGTCAACTGTTGGTTGGATTTCGAGGAGCTATTCGTTAGCAACTTCTCAAGCACTTACAAGAGACCCAACAGGCCACAGACCCTTGCGTTGTGCTGGCAGAGACCGAATGAGCCAGACAGAAATTTTCTGACTCGGTGGTCGAATGTGCGAAAGTCATGCAAAGGAGTAATTGAATCACAAGCTATTGCATGGTTCGCTCAGGGATGCAAATATGGAAGTATGTTGTGGCAGAGGTTGCAGTGAGACATGCCAACTACCTTGGCTGAGACGATCCGGATCACAGGTTCGTATGCCTTGGGAGATCCAACGCAACCCTGGCTAATGTCGAGCGAGGCGAACGAGGAATATTACGGCCGAGATGGCTCTAGATCGTCAAGGAGGAATGATTCTCGAGGAAAGATAAGGGATGAGTGTCCGAATTACCGGTATAACCCGCAACAGGTCGCAGTAGTAGACCGGGATCAATCCAATGCCGGAGCAAGCCAACACCAAAAAATTGGAGGGCAGAGCTTGTTGGAGATATGCCCAAGAGGCAATAATAAAGTAGGTTATTATCATATCTTCATACTTATGATAAATGTTTACATTCATGCTATAATAGTATTAACAAGGAAACCATTAATACTTGTGTGATTTGTAAACTTAATTTGAAGTCCCTGGTATAGCCTCTATACTTCACTAGCTTGTTGGTTGATTGATGATTGTGGTTTCCATATCATGAACATTGAGATGTTATCAACAACAAGATCATATCGTTAGGAGAATGATATGGTGGACATACTCCTATAGATAAGCGTAGCATAAAGATCAAGTCATTTCAATAGTTCAATTGCTATATGCTTTCTGATACATAGTAACCTAATTCCTTCGACCATGAGATCATGCATATCACCTTTACTGGATGGATGCTTTGATGTCATCAAACACCACACCGTAACAGGGTGGCTATAAAGGTGGCATTGAGTGTTCGGAAAGTATTGGTTGAAACACATGGATCAAGTGGGATTTGTCCATCCACATGACGGATAGATATTCTTCTGGGCCCTCTCGGTGAAATGTCATCCAATTAGCTTGCAAGCATGTGACTTGGTCACAAGGGATCACATATCACGGAACGAGAAAAGAGTACTTATCAAGAACGAGGATGAACTAGGTATGCGTAGATACCGACGATCATAACCTCGGATAAGTAACATATCGTGAGACAAAGGGAAATTGGTATCGTATGTAAGTGGTTCATTCGATCGCAGTAATCGTAGAAATATGTGGAGCCATATGAATTTCCAGATTCCTCTATTGGTTATTGATCGAGAAGTGTCTCGATCATGTCCGCATAATTCACGAACCGTAGGAGACACACTTAAGGATTCGACGTTGTTTGAGTAGTTATGGTATTATGAGAAAGAGACCGAATGTTGTTGAGTCTCGGATGGGATCCGGATATCACGAGGTGATCCGGAATGGTCCGGAGAATAAGATTCATATAAGGAAAGTCCCATTTCGGAGTTGGGGAATGGTTCCGTGTTTTCATCGGGAACATTCTAGAAGGTTCGGAATGTCCCAGACTCCGAGGGGAAGGGTACATGAATGTGTCATTACATATTGGAATGATTGCATCATGTACTAGGTGTTCTTGCTGTCCAAAATAAAGGGTTTATTTAAATCCTAAATTGAAAAGTCAAACGGCTAGTTTGAAAGTCAAACGGCAAGTTTTGGAAAGTGGAAAGAGGAGGAGAAGTGGAAACCGAGTTGGGGAGGGATTCCTCCTCCCCAAGCCGGCGCCCCACTCCAAGGCCGAGTTGGGGAGGGACTCCACTCCCTCCCCTTGGCCGGCCAGCCCCTCCCACCTATATAAGGAGGGGCAGGGCTCCCTCCTAGCACACACAAGTTTCCACCTCTAATCTCCGGTTTAGAGCCGTTTTGGTTTAGAGCTTCTAATTGCTTTAGCCAGCGGTTTAGAGCCTTCTAATTGGTTTAGAGCCTTCTAATTGGTGTGTCTAATTACTAGACCACTAATAGCCTCTCTCATAAGCTCCACCATACTCGCAGACCGCTTAAGGCGAAGCCTCAAGGATCTCCCTCTACTTCCTGTACCACGCCACAGTCAGCCGGAATCGCGAGGAGAGTGCTACAACCTCCGCCTCTTTGGAACAAGGAGAGGAAGGTCTTCGTCGAAAACCGAACGCAGTGACCGATCATGGGAGCGCTGCCGAACGTATACCGAAGGATCGTCTACGCGATCTTGAGATCGGAAAGAGTACGACTACATCATCCACGAGAATCTGCTCTCGTTAACCGCTTTGGAATCTTCGAGGGTGAGTTCCTCTATCGACTCGTTGCTACAATCTAGTAGATAGATCTTGGCTTGTTTGTTTGTATGCGATAGAAATTTTTTGTTTTCCATGCTACGAACCCCTACAGAGCTGGCAGCAGAAAAATGAAGGGAAAAAACCTTGGACCCTAGAGCAGAAGATGCAATGGCAAGAACGAAAGGATAGACCGAGGTATACGTTTGAGTCCATGATGGATCAACCTTGCAAGTTCCATACGCCAAGCCCGAATAACCCGACGAATCATACAACCCGGCAATGTGAATGGATAAGGAAGTTAGAACAGGGAAGTTCGGGGAATGTTCAGGCACCTCGGAACGAAGCACCTAGAAATGAAGCACCACGACCACCGTTACTGGCGAGGGGAATGGATAGCAACTGATGCTGCCACCACCTCCTTCTAGGTATGAGAATCCGGAAAGAAGGGATGCGGTACATCAAGTGGGCAATAGCTAGCAACAAGGTCAGGGTTACAACGAGAACGAAGGATGAAACGAGTACAGAGAACATCATCAAATCTACTGTGTGTTTACCACGGAAGAGAATGACCGGAAAAGCTTGCAGCGCTGGCATATGGAGGTAAACGTAGTAATGCCAGCAGTAGTGAGGTATATGCCCTGGGCATATCAGGAGATTACATGGAGTGTCAAGGATCACCCAAAGATCATGCCAAGCCCAGGAACCTATGCTCTAGTCTGGTATCCACGTTCATCAGGCTGAATCTCAATGTAAGGTTTTCCAAGGTACTGATTGACAATGGCAGTAGTATCAACATTATGTACAAGGATACCATGCATAAGTTGGGAATAACAGAGAACATGTTGCAAGCAATGAGGACCACCTTTCATGGCATTGTACCGGGCATTTCCTGTGAGCCAATTGGTAAGGTCCGGGTCGACGTGTTATTCGGCACAAGAGACAATTGCGATACTAAGAACTTGGAACTCGAAGTGGTGAATCTGGAGAGTGCTTATCATGTGTTACTCGGCAGGCCAGCACTAAACAAATTCATGGCAACTACCCACATCAGTTACCTTAAGATAAAGTTGTCCGGGACAAGGGGCGTGATAACTGTATCAGGGGACTTCCAGCGTTCGATCGAGTGCACCTCAGCCGGATCTAATCTAGCCGAGTCACTCATGACAGCTCAAGAGAAAAGGAAGATACTGGAAGTGGTGGCACTGGCTCAATCCGTGCAACAACATATGCCGGCCCTGACCAATCCGCATGGGAGCGTATCATTCCAATCAACTAAGGACACGAAGAAAGTGCTAATCGATGATCAGTTTCCAGAGTGCACCATGACCATTGGTGCCGGGTTAAGCAGCAAATAGGAAAGCGAGCTCGTCAACTTCCTCCGTGAGAATCGGGATATCTTTGCTTGGTCTACTCAGGATCTGCAAGGTGTACCGAGGGAGTTGGCTGAGCACTCATTGAACGTAAGACCCGGGGCTAAGCCGATAAAGCAACCTCTCCGGCGTTTCGCTGAAGACAGGAGGAAAGTCATTGGAGACGAAATAGCTAGGCTCCTAGCGGCCGGATTTATCATGGAAGTACTATACCCGGATTGGCTCTCTAATCCGGTGCTAGTGGAGAAAAAGAAAGATGATCCGAACGTAGCTGTGGTATGGCGCATGTGTATTGATTACACGAACCTGAATAAGGCGTGTCCCAAAGATCCATTTCCACTCCCTAGGATAGATCAAGTCATAGACTCAATGGCCGGATGTGAGCTACTATCATTCATTGATGCGTATTCTGGTTTCCACCAGATACCCCTGAATCTGGATGATCAAATAAAGACTGTGTTTATTACCCCGTACGGGGCTTATTGCTATCGCACTATGCCGTTTGGATTACGTAATGCAGGAGCAACGTACCAGCGATGCATGCAAAAATGCTTACATGATCAAATAGGTTGAAACGTGCAAGTCTATGTGGATGATGTGGTAATAAAAACCAAGGAAAGCAATACGCTCCTTGATGATATCCGGTAGACATTCGCGAACTTGAGAAGGTTCAGAATGAAGCTGAACCCAGAGAAGTGTACCTTTGGCGTACCCGCCGGAAAGTTACTCGGTTTTTTGGTGTCTATCCATGGCATTGAAGCTAACCCGACAAAAATCCCAGCCATAGAAAGAATGGAATTTCCAAAATGCCTTAACGATGTGCAGAAGTTCACTGGTTGCCGCGCATCATTGAGTCGGTTCGTGTGTCGGTTGGGAGAGAAGGCCTTACCCCTCTATCAACTAATGAAAAAGGCATACAAGTTCACATGGACGCCACAGGAGGATCTTGCATTTCGAGAGTTGAAAAAGATGCTATCTACTGCGCCAATCCTAGCCGCACCACTACCTAAGGAGCCAATGTTGCTCTACGTAGCCGCGACCAACCGAGTCGTAAGTGAAGTAATTGTAGTGGAGCGTGAAGAGGAAGGAAAGTCCGTGCAAAGGCCGGTGTACTATCTGAGCGAGGTATTGTCGGCCTCGAAACAGAACTATCCTCACTATCAGAAGATGGCATACGGTGTATATATGTCGGCCAAGAAACTCAAACACTATTTTGAGGAACACCCCATCAAGGTGATATGTGAAGCACCCATTCCGGAAATTATGAGTAACAAAGACGCGAGCGGCCGGATAGCAAAGTGGGCAATCGAGTTAGCTCCCTATGCACCACAATTTGACAGAAGGGATGCTATCAAGTCACAAGCCGTGGCAGATTTCTTTGTGGACTGGGCTAAAATGCAATACGAGTCACCCCTGCCGGACTCCAATTATTGGCAAATGCACTTCGATGGATCAAAACTGAAAGATGGGTTGGGCGCCGGAGTAGTGCTTACCTCGCCCAAGAAGGATCAACTGAAGTATGTCCTTCAAATCCACTTCAGTGCCTCGAATAATGTGGCGGAGTACGAAGCATTGGTGCATGGTCTCAAAGTGGCAAAAGAAGTAGGGATATGTCGGGTACGATGCTTTGGAGATTCTGATTTGGTAGTGCAGCAAGTGTCTGGAAATTGGGATGCCTTGGATGCTAACATTGCCCTATACAGGTTCCATGTTCAAAAGATAAGTGGGTTTTTTGAGGGATGTGAATTCCATCACATACCCCGGATTAAAAACAAGGCGGCGGATACGCTGTCCAAGTTAGGCTCGTCCCGACAGCCAATTCCACCGAATGTAGCCTTGGAGCACCTGAGAAAACCATCTATCACGCCCTCACCTGAATCAGAATCTATTTACATCCTGGCACTCTCCGGATCAGGAGCTGCACCTATGGAGATAGAGTGGGGAAGCACCTCGGCAAACCCGGGGACTGCATTAGCAAACCCGGGGACTGCCTCAGCAAACACGGGGACTGTTCAGTCTAATCCGACAGGAGTTATGTCGGTGGATGCAATGGAAGTTGATGAGGAACCATTTCCCGTCCGGACTGTACCAACTTGGGCCAAGCCAATTTTCGATTTCCTGAAAGAGGGAATCTTACCGGATGGTGAAATAAGTTCAAGGCAGATTCAGAGAAGGGCAAAGGCCTATACAATTATCAACGCCGAACTATACAAAATAAGCGTGACAACAGTACTGCAGCGGTGTATTGATCCGGAGGAAGGACTTTACATACTCTGCGATATTCACCAAGGGGAATGTGGCCACCATGCCTCCTCAAGGGCGCTCGTAGCAAAAGCTTTCAGGCATGGATTTTATTGGCCCAGTGCTTTGGAGCAAGCAGAGGACTTGGTGAGAAAATGCAATGGTTGTCAAAGATACACCACGAAAACTCACCTACCAATGTCGGAGCTAAAAACTATCCCCATTACATGGCCATTTGTTGTATGGTGCCTAGATATGGTAGGACCATTTAAGCCGGCCAAAGGAGGGATGACCCATATTCTAGTCATGGTCGACAAGTTCACCAAATGGATTGAGGTGAAACCAATTCGGAAATGTGATGGGGCAACAGCAGTAAGATTCCTCAAGGATATTATCCTAAGATACGGCTATCCCCATAGCATCATAACTGATAATGGAGCAAATTTCACTGAGGGATCCTTTGCGAGATTCTGCCAAGAAAAAAAGATCCGGTTAGATATCGCCTCAGTCGCCCACCCCGCATCGAACGGGCAAGTGGAAAGATCCAACGGACTGGTATTGTCCGGGATAAAACCCCAGCTCATAGAGCTTCTGCAAAGATCAGCGGGGTGCTGGATAGAAGAACTACCAGCGGTACTATGGAGCTTAAGAACAACTCCAAATCGATTAACAGGTTATACACCATTCTTTCTGGTATATGGGGCAGAAGCTATATTACCAGCCGACATAGAGCATGATTCGCCAAGAGTCACCCAATACACAGAAGCCGAAGTGCGCGAGGCCCGGCAAAATGATGTTGATCTACTGGAAGAAGCGAGAGAACTGGCCATATCCAGATCCGCCATATATCAGCAAAATCTCTGATGCTATCATAGCCGAAAAGTAAACCCCCGAGTTTTACGGGAAGGTGATTTGGTATTCCGGCTAATACAACGCACTACTGGCATGCATAAGCTATCCCCTCCATGGGAAGGACCTTTCATTGTGAGCAAAGTATTGCGCAATGACTCCTACTATCTTATTGATGCACAACCCTAGGAAAAGAACAAGGCGGACAGGTCCGGAGAGGAATCCAAATGACTGTGGAACGTAGCACTACTTCGTCCTTTCTACACCTAAGAGGTGAATGTATCCGAGCTACTCATACGTCGGTAAGTTTGTCGGCAATGAGTTTATCAATAAAAACTTGCCACCCCGAGCAGAGACTCGGGGACTGCTATAATACTTGCTTCTCGTTTTCGTATTTTTATGTCGGCTGGGTTAAGTCGCCTGTATCTTAGTTGGATTAGTAATGTGTAAGCACCAAAAACCTAACTCTTCGACTTTGTTGCTGTCCAACACGAATTGGCTTCATGGCAAGCAAGAGAACAGGTTTGGAATGGCAAAGCACATGAAAACGACTAAGGGAAAGAACTTAAGCGGGCCGACATTGGTTTTTTGACTAACCCTTAGTTTGTTTTGGTCACTAAAACACCAGGTAATTTTGAGCTAATCTCAAGGTTTCAAGTATTGTTAAGTCAATTTTTTGAACCTCGGACTCGTAAGTCGAAAAACCGAAACTCAGGAACTTTGCCCACGATAATCTAGAAATAAAACTTAGTTCAGAACATAAAATTGTAGCACAACCAAACTAAAGTATTTCCATACATTTACACCCGGTATTTCGAGGATCTGATAAATATGACCAGTGTTTTCTAAGGAGCAGGAGCAGCAGACGAATCATCCGTCGATGAAGGAGGTATCTTAGAGTGTGGGGGAGGGGCGCTAGCCTCGACTTCATCCTCCGGGTTAACCTCGTTATCCTCCAGGTCTTCGGCCTCATCGCCTAGTTCGGAGCCCTCACTTTCACTGCCTCCCTCTTCATCTTCAGAGATAACTTCTTCATCAGCGGCATCGAGATAACTCGGCCCCTCATTCCAAGCATGGCAGAAGGAGTACTTGATGAGCTTGTTGGCACAGGCTTTGCGGCGCGCGATCCACTTCGGATCCTCGCACCACTTAGACCCGGTGCGCATGCGAGTGAGCAACCCCAGATCAATTCCTTCATACCATGAGAGAGAAAATTTCACGGCAATGTTGGCCCCAGCCCGTGCGGCAGATTCGCACCACAGATGCAGCTGCGTGTCACACTCCATTAATTTGGCTATGAAAGCCGAGCCTTTCTTTGGAATGTATTCACCGGGCCAAAGGCAGCTGAACATCCGTGTTGCCGTTGGGATAATATCCGTGCAATGGTTCTTCACTAACTCAATACAAGCTGTGAGACTCGCCAGTAGATCCTCCGTATTATACGGGATTGGCTCGGCACCAGGGGCAGCGAGAATACCACATTGTTCGCGGGATTGGCGTACGGCAGCGGCACCGAGCGTGTCACTCTCTGGAAATTTGCCTAAGAATGAGAAGAAAAATAGTGAACAAAAGGATCAAATCCAGAGGAAAGAAAATCAAGCAAGGGCAGAAAACTCACACGCGATCTGGAAGAGGAATCGCTGAAGCTCGGAATGAACATCGGCGCTGTGGGCCTGGAGTTTCTCGTGTTCAGTGGTCACCGACGTAAGCTTGACGTTAGCTTCCTCTAGTAGGCTCTTATCCTTGGAGATTTGCATGGTTGAATGCTATTTCTCCTCGGCAAACTCCTGGTCGGCCTTCTCCAACTCGGACTTATGGAAGCTCTTAAGCCTCTGAATTTCGGCATTCAGCCGAGTGATCTCCGAGTCCTGGTGTTGGAGTCGAGCTATCTCTTCATATTTCTTCTTCATCTCAGCCTCATGCCTCCCTGCTTGTTCGAGGAAATGAGTCATAACTTTAGGCATAGTCACGCTATCCTCGAGAGCAACTGCAACAGCATAATGATCCGGAGGACCCAAAGTACAAGTGTCCACCAGATAAAGGAAGGAAAATACAACGATCGTGGGAAGGGGATAAATTTACCTTTGATTTCAGCAAGTTTTTTCCGCATGATTATGTTTTCAGCTTCAACCTCGGCTACATGATTCGGACAACAAATTCATATGGATCCTAAGAAGTTCGAATAAATACGGAAGAGGAAGAATGGAAAATTACCCCTCTTCTGGTACTCCACCAGGACTTTACCATAACGCGCGGGAATGTCTTTATAGGAGTCCAGCAGGCGCTGGAACTCAGTGGATCGGCGGTTAGTGGTAATCTGAAATAAACAAGGCAATGGCAAAAGTTCAAAGGCAAAGTAATTTGACGTCTACAAGATCCGGGCCAAGTGGAACTTAACCCGGCTCTAGGTGTGTGGACATTCGAATTCTACAAGATCTGGGCCAAGTGGAACTTAACCCGGCTCTAGGTGTGTGGACATTCGAATTCTACAAGATCCGGGCCAAGTGGAACTTAACTCGGCTCTAGGTGTGTGGACATTCAAATTCTACAAGATCCGGGCCAAGTGGAACTTAACTCGGCTCTAGGTGTGTGGACATTCGAATTCTACAAGATCCGAGCCAAGTGGAACTTAACCCGGCTCTAGGTGTGTGGACATTCGAATTCTATAAGATCCGGGCCAAGTGGAACTAAACCCGGCTCTAGGTGTGTGGATATTCAAATTCTACAAGATCCGGGCCAAGTGGAACTTAACCGGCTCTAGGTGTGTGGATATTCAAAGTCTACAAAACCCGGGCCAAGTGGAACTTAACCCGGCTCTAGGTGTGTGGATATTCGAATTCTACAAGACCCGGGTCAAGTGGAACTTAACCCGGCTCTAAGTGCGTGGATATTCGAAGTGTATGAGATACGAGCCAAGGGAACTAGACTCGGCTCTAACTATATCAAAATTTGATGTCATTACGAACAAAAACTAAATTCTATGAGAAGCATCCGACCGAATAACAAGTTATTCCCTCGGAGGCTCAGGGACTAGGGGCTATATCTACAAGTGCTCACTTATGCAAATTATCAGCAGCAGAGGAAAAGAGTTACCTCCATCATCCGGCCAGCTAAGGAAATAGCCTTAGTAGCGGAGTTCATCTGAGTGCTAAACTCGGTCGGGTCGAACTTCTCCGGCAGATTATCTTGCGGGTCGACGAACTCTGCGTTGTACCAGTTTCTCACATACTCGAGGAGCAGTGGACTGTAGCTTTCGCCGCTTAGAGAGTAGTTCGCCACAAGGCCCTTCACGTGGGCCTCTCGCCTGGCGGATTGAGCTACAACGGGGCTGGTGTGCAAAACCAGTTGTTGGCTGCCCTCTGACCCGGAAGCGGAAGACCTGGATGAAGTTCTTTTTGCTGACCCGAAAGCCTTCTTGACTTCACCGGATGAAGGTGGAGGAACTGTTTGGAAGATATCTGCCATTGAAGGGGTTGACCCGGAGGGAGCCGATGGGGCTTTTCCCTTGGGAGGCTTGGTGGAGGCTTTTGTTGCTGCTGTTGGTGCTGATGTTGGTGCTGGTGCTGCTGGTGCTGGTGCTGGTGATGCTGGGAACAATGGAACAAAAGGACTTGTTGGGGGCGGCGTCGATGAAACTGGCACCTCTAGATTTGGCGCAGAGGCCGAGGAACTAGGGAGATTCGGCATCGCCGTATCCAAAGCTGCCCCACTACCCCCCGCACCGACATTGCCCTCCTCTTGGCGAGGTGGGCTCTGGTCAGGCGCAACCGTGGAGCCCTCTTGAATAGGGCTAAGCGGACGAGAATCATTGTTGCGGGGGAGGGGGAGAGGGACTGCTCCAGAGTGGGGAGGCTATGCCGGAGCCGCTCTGTGGGATATCCCTAGGAGCTCTGAGAAAAAGAAAAAGTACCAAGTCAAAAAGAGAGAATCAATAAGAAACAAAGGCAAGCAAAGGAAAAATCCCAAGTAGTAGTGCTAAAAGACTTACTCATCCACGGTAGGAGGAGCCCGAGGTTTGGGCACCCTCCGAACCGTGATCTTGGCGGCCGGCTTGGACGAGGGTTTCACCCTGGATTTCTTCTGCCTCTTTTTGGGCGGCGGCACCTCTGAAGCTGCGGCCGAGGTAGCCGTGCGTTTCTGGGAAGGAGCAGGGGCCGGGCCACCAGTGGCAAGGGGAGGAACCTCGTGGACCTGACCATCCGGGTTAGCTGAACATTCGGACATAACCAGATGCACGTAAGAGATGGAAACCGGATCAAGTACCTCCAGGACCTCAACGTCTGAGTCATCATCGTCTGGCCAATCCCTTAGAGAAGAGGCCTTACCAGCACTGCGTTTGACGACGTCCGGGGTAGGCAAGAAGGTCTCCGGATCAGGGTCCTCCACGTCCTCCTCGGTGCGGTCTAGCAACCACTTGCTTGCTAGCACCTCGCCATCCTCTAGTGGTTGCTGGAGGAATCACTGAGCACAAGACAACAATTGACAAGTTACAAAAGTAAACCGACATACAGAGAAGATCCGGAGAATAGGAAAAAGTAAGTTCACCTTTGGAGGAGGGTTGTCCCAGGTGAAGGGCTCAAGTACCCACTCCCAATCCTCGGAGAACTCCTTCTCCACATTTAATATGGACTTAACCCGGTGGTAAACTACCGAGTTATCCAGCTCAATGGAGGAAGTCTGGTAGGGGTCGAGAGGGCCGCTCAAGTAGCAGATCTTGTGGGCTCGCTTCTAGAGGGGGAGACCCGGCTGTGGAGAAAATTAATCATAATATCCTCCCCTTGGAGACCCTCCTTGAGCGGCTCATTGATCCGGCGCTCCACTTGATTCGCCAGGGTCATGGGCCGCTTCGGAATGCTCTCCCAACGCGAGGTGTCAGGAAGTCCAAGCTTGAAGGGGAGGAGCCGGATCAAGTCCTCCTTGGTGGTGTTCCGTACATAGAAGAAAGTCCGGGCCCAGCCCTTGGAAGACTCGAGTCCGGTGACTTGAGGGAATGTGGAGTTCTTCCGGGGAGAAATGGAGGCGGCGTCGCACTGGGTCAAGTGTTTGTCCTCTCGGGCAAGGTCCTTGTCCGGAACTACGTTCCTCTGGAGACCAAAGAACTTGATCCAAAGTTATTTAGTTGGCCAGAGGCCGATGTACCCCTCAATGCCAGAAGCAAAGGAGGACAGAGAAGTAATAGCATTTGGGGGAGGTGATGCGGTTGCAACTTGTACGTGGAGATGAAATCAAAGAAAAAATTGGAAGTGGGAAGGCCGAAGCCACGCTGGAAATGCGAAAGAAAGACAACGAATTCCCTAGAATTGGGGGAACGAGAAACTTCACCGGAGGCGAGGCGACAGGCGACGCCGGCAGGGACACGACGCGTGGCGTGGAGCCAGTCCAGGTCCTCCTGACGGACGATGGAGCCGTCCCAGCAGCCGCGCTCGCGGCCCTCTACTCCTTCCTCCTGCTGCGCCACCACCGCTGCTTCCTCTTCTGTCATGATGGATTCAAGGTCCTCGAGAGTGAAATCGTTGTACGAATAACCGGAAGAAGGGAAACGGGAACCGCAAGGCCCCGTGGTGGAAAACTAGACCGGGAACAGCGGCGCTGGCGTGAGATGCAGCCTAAGCATGGTCGCGGCGGTGCTGGAACAACAAGAAACTAGCGGCGGCAGCAAGGTTGCGGTGAGAGAGAAAAAGGCTAGGAGGCGCGGAGAGAATGGAGGAACTTCCCCTGAGAATGCCCTAGGCTCCCTACTTAACCGCAAAGACGCTGCCGTGGGATCTTTGCGGTGGCTACGCATATAAAGCGGTACGCAAATAAAACAGCCAATCAGAGCAAGGCCACGGAAAGGGCCACAGGAGCGAACGATCCCATGACATGATGCAAGGTTACAGTTAACGAGGCGCTGCAGTGAAGGAATGTTTACAGTAGTTATTCCTAACATTGCGACAGTAATCGGCACATTAAATGCACGTGGCCCTTAAAATAAGGCAAAATGATGAATACCCTCCACGTAGGATGTGGGGAAGCATACAAGGGAAGGAATGGTAACCCGGATAAGCAAGCAAGAAACCTGGCCAGTGAGGAATAACTCGGAATGAGCCAAAGGGTCGCAAGATGAGAAACTCCGGGTTACGAGGTAACTCGGCCTAAGAGGCAAAAGATCAGGATATGGGAACCTGCTGTGGCCTAAACAACTAGAAGTTGCTAAGACCGCACCAGCTTCGGGGACTAATGTTGGGGGATACCCCCGGGTAGGGTAACGCCGGGGTATAAGGGCCGAGTTAGCCGGGGTACGGCGCGATCAAAGCAAGTGCTGACCGGGTCACCTCAAGGCAGGCCGAACCATGTGGTGACCCGGCCCGTGGAGCATCTCCTTGACTATGGTCCGGCCGGCATAAATTATATGCCGGGCATGTTCATCTATCTATTTTGCAGGTAACTTGATAAGCCGGGTTAGCTATACGCTAGCTGGACTATCCTATGGCTTCCAAGAGAAGGAATCCCCCACTGGTCAAATGGTGGCTTTATTAGCTGTAGCATGAGCGAAGAAAGTAAAGAAGAGGACCAGCAGGTCAGGGGCGACCAAGGTGACGCTGGCAAAGCCGGATGACGTAACCCGTGTCTAGTGACCCCAAAAGACAAGGATTATGCTGTGGGTTACGTCCAAAGCCCAGACGAGCTGTTAAAGAGAATAAAGAAGCATCTGCTTTAGGCAAGGAGCATATTCGTAGAATATGCTGCCACCTGTGCCCTAGAATTGTAACCCAGACTCCCCTATATAAGGAGCATCGGGGCCTCCATAGAAGGGGATTGATCAATTCTCTCTGTCTAAGGTAGAACTCTAGGGCTAGTTGGTAGGGAGTAAGAGACATCGTCTCCTTCTTGCTGAGAGCCTCAAGAGCACTTGTAAACACCATTGATAGAGAAAATACAAGAACTTCCGTGCATGGAATCACCACGTTCTCCCTCCCTGGATTCCCCTAGCACTCATTGGCCTCATCTTTAACCTATCCATGGCATCTGCCGTGCCACCACCACGACACATGGACAAGACAATTCATCTAATAATCAAGACATAGGGCATTTGCAGATAAATAAGATAAAGTATCCAAGTACTAAATAATCATAGGCATGTGTTCCATATAGTCATACGTGCTCGTAATGAGAACTTGTACAACATCTTTTATCCAGCCAGCCCATTGCAGCGGGGCCTCAAGGGAATCTACTGGCAATTAAGGTGCTCCTTTTAATAGAGCATCGGAGCAAAGCATTAACACTCCATGAACACACGTGATCGGCACATCATAGCCATCCCCTCCGGTTATCCCGATTTCTGTCACTTCGGGGCCTCGGGTTCCGGATAATAATATGTGTATGCAACTTGCAGGTAAGATCATAAACAATAATATCATCATGAATCAATACCATGTTCAGATCTAAAATCATGGCACTCGGTCCCTAGTGACAAGCATTAAGCATAACAAGTTGCAACAATGTCAAAAAACACTAACAATAGATACTAGGCACCATGCCCTAACAATCTGATGCAATTACATGAACGATCTCATCCAATCCCTACCATCCCCATAGCCTACTGCGGGGGATTACTCACTCATGGATGGGGGAATCATGGATGGTTGATGGAGAGGCGTTGGTGATGATGATGGCGATGATCTCCTCCAAATCTCCGTCCCGGCAGGGTGCCAGAACGGAGTTTCTGGTTCTGAATCACGGTTTCTGGTGGTGGCGGCGCAGCGGAACTCTATCTGGAAAAACGTTGAACCACCCCTTATTTTTAGGTCAGAGGGCTTATATAGGCGAGAGGAGACGTCGAGGCGGAGTCCGAGGCGGCCACACCACCCCCTGGCGTGTCCTGGCCTGGCCCGCACGGCCAGGTGGTGTGGGCCCCTCGTGGCCCCTCTTCGTCTCGTCTTCTGGTAAAATAAGAGTTTTTCGATATTTTCCAGAATTTTTCCTGAAAGTTGATATTTTCGCACAAAAACGAGACACCAAAGCAATTCTGCTGAAAACAACATTAGTCCACATTAGTTGTATCCAAATCACACAAATTAGAGAAGAAACAATAGCAAAAGTGTTCAGGAAAGTAGATACGTTTTGGACGTATCAGAGCCCTCCTGTACCGTCCGCCCATATGGCCTGCCAGGACATCTGCCTCGTCAAATACTTTCACCACGCGAAGACAGATCTGAGATCCGACATTCACAAACACCTCTAACCATGAAAAAACACGCCAGGAAGGGATCTAGAGGAGGAACTTGGATAAGGGGAAATCCTTGTCGCTACACGGATCATTGAAGGACATCACATCATACCATTCATCACCAACCGTTGCATCTCCATCAACACCATCATCCCCTCTCTCATTCATTAGATCTTGTTGTAATCCCAAATACAATTGTGGGTTTGCACTTGATTTTACCTTTGCACTTTTAGTCCATCCATATGAATATGATGATGTTGTTGATTGACTCCATGTGTGAGTAGTTCTCTTTGTTTTGGGGAGATGGAGAAACCCTAGCATTATTATGAAATGAAATAAAGATGATCTATAACTTTGGTCTTTGTTCTTTTATTTGATCTATGATATTGTGTTAGATCTCTTTCTAGATGGTATGTAAAGTTAACCACATAGCATTTGCCTTCTGGACTAAAGAGAGGGAACTACCCTTTGGACGCATATGGGAGTATATCTGATGCTACTTTGTGACTACAAGCATTGGCTTATAACCTACATGGCCAAAGAGGGACTGATACTTACATTTTGCATCATGATTTTTAGGACCGTTATGCAATATTTAGAATCATATTTACTTGATCCTTCATTATTTATGCATATTTAGATGATTTACAGAACTTTCCTACGAAATCCCTTTCATTGGTATTTAATTTCTGGGAGGCAGAAAACCTCCTTTTCATGTTTTTGTTGTTTCAGGACCTTCTGGAAGTCAATAAATCGAAGGAAAAATACTTGACAAGTTTTTAACTAGGAGAACCAACTTGGTCCAAAGAATGAAGAGAGAGGAGCGACGAGGCCCGAAAGAGGCCAGGTGACGCGCCCATCCCCTAGGCGCGCCACATAGGGTCTTTCGGCCCTCAAACGTCGTCTCGGCTCCTCCTTTTAATAGACACCTTTGTATTGCCAGAAAAACTACACCACATTTTTCCACGATTTACAGAGGCGGCGGTGGAGGCAAAAGTCCTCTCCTCTCTGGGAGGGGGCAGATCCTGCCGCACCGGAGCCTCTAGTGACGGGGGAAATCGACGCCATCATCATCACCACTCATCCTAGGTGTAGGGGGGCCTCTCCATTAACATCTCCATCAGCACCATCATCATCACCATCACCATCTCCAAGATCCATCGCGTTCCCCTCATAGTTTGTGATTGATTGAACCCCGAATATTGTTTTAAGGGCTATTTACATGTTTGTGATTGACATCTTGTCTTTATTTGGTAGAGAGATTGTATTTTCAGATTGTGTTGTAATCCATATGCCACTAGTCCATATCATATTTGGCACTTGTGAGTAGATCCCCATGTTCTTAAGGGCATAGGATGAATTAGCTATGATTTTCATATAATAAGCAATGAGTATGTGGTCTAGTTTTCTATATTTTATATTGTTCTATGATTGTTTTATGCGAACATCTGGAATCCTGCACAACACAACCACAGAACTTTGCCCCCAACTTATAGTGAGGTTGTCAATCTCACCGGTTTTGCTGAAAACAAAGGATTAAACGTATTGTGTGGAAGAAAGTAATAACTTGCAGAAAGTAAACACAAAACAGTAAACAATTGTAGATTGATGGTGACATGGGTATACCCTACAGGTACTCGAGTTTGGCATATACGTCCTGGATACAGCAGAAGCCCACGGCGTTGCCAAGGCCCAATACAAAATTCGAGTGGCACACGGGCTCTCGATTGCTTGTGAGACAAGAAGAAGCTTAAGATAGAAAGTTCAAAGGGAAAACCCTAATCTGTAACCGACTCAACCTGATACCCGAGACCTAGCCTATCTATATAAAGATTAGAGCGGCGGCAAGGAGGACACACGCAACCCTAGTTTCCACAACTCTCGCCAGATTGCATCTGCGCACCCCTGTAATCTTTGATTCCTTCGTTAATTCCAAGAGCAGACAAGCAGGAGTAGGGACCTCTACGAGGCCTAAACCTGGGTAAACCTTGTGTCCCTTTGTGCTTGTTTGCTAGCCGATTGATGCCTCCAGCACTCCCTCCTTCTCCAAAACCCAAGTCCATAACACTGGGCATTGATGAGTTAAACCCTCGTCAATTGGCACCGTCTGTGGGAATTGGGAGTGCTGATGTCGCGACTTCTTCGGCCCCATCAATCGCGATCTACAACTCCACAACTGTGGAGATTCGCCATATCTTCGGCGCATTCGACTTCATCGTCCACACGCCGGCCACTCGCCCGGCTTTTGAGTGCATAGGCGATGGAATATGTCTGGCGAATGGGAGCTTCCGCTTCTAGGTTGGTCAGATGGGCACGCTTCGCATGCCTGACTAGCCAACGGCACCCGTGATTGCTCTAGCATCGTGGTTCCCGCCACCAATCGGCACCCTCAGCAAGCTCAACACCTCAGCAGCAGCTAGGAGCACGGATAGCGACAGTAGTCGCGGATCCGATCTGGATGACCTAGTGACGGAAGATGGAGTCTACGGCTCCGGATCCGAAAGTTGCGGAAGCAACAACTTCCCCAACCACTTCATGTGCGCCATCATCAACGCTGCCGACACCACCGCCAATCGCGAAAACGGTGGTAATGGATATGTCACCGATCCACCCAATGGTGGCATACCTAATGGCGGACCACCCAACAGCGGCCCCACCAACTGTGGCAATGGCACGCCCGTCAACAAAGGAGGGGAAGTCGAACCACCAACCATGGTGAACGAACACACTTGTGAACGTGTCGTGATTAAACTCAACAACAACGAGTGGGCCCGTTACCGAGAAGCTCTGCGAGGCAATCCTCTCCCCCTTGACATGCTGCAAGACATGCTGATGGGCTACCATTGGCTACTAAAGGAGCAGTACAGATGCCAGCTACACGCAATCGTGCAACTCGAGGCGCGTAAAAAGGCGGCGGATGAGTCGAGTCTTCGACGAGCTGGACTCTCCTCCCATGGAGGATCCTCTTCCAAAGGAAACGAGTACATGGCCAACAAGAGGCGATCTCGGATGGCTCATCTCACCGAACAAGAATGCATAGAAGCTGCAAAAGTCCTCGACTTCAGATCTATGACAGTCGACACGTGGGGCAATGTGGTCCCAAAAACACCGCAAGCTACGGTAACAACGGCCACCATGTATCTCCTCAACAACCAGCCACCAGCTGGAGATCCGCGAGCCTCCATGCACCGATCTACGATCGCGGGCTTGGGATTAGTCGAGGCCGCCCTCGACAAAGAGCCAACGCCGGAGCCGAAGAATGGAAAAGCTCTGGCAAAACGTTACTCCTCACCCTCATCCAGCGATGACAGTCATGATCTGTCTCGACGTCGCCGCTCCCGGCGGCATGATGGCGACAACGATGTGCGCGATGACCTCACACAGTGCAAAATCAACAAATCAAGGGCAGGACGCGCTTGTTCGACTAACTCCGAAGAGGACGAGACTGAACTCTGCGGCGTTAGATGCTTCAGCAGGGCCATCAGGCAGAAGTGAATTCCCAAAGGGTTCAAACTCTCCTCGGAGAACCCAAAGTTCGACGGCCTATAAGACCCAAAGATCTGGTTGGAGGACCACATCTCCTCCGTCAGGCTGCATGGCGGGAGTCGAAGCACGGCCATGCAATGCAACTACAGGGCCATACCGTGCATGGCTCAACAATCTCCCACGCGGATCCATTCGCAGCTAGGAAGAGCTGGTCTACAGCTTTGTACACAACTTCAAGGGCACTTACAAAAGGCCCGCGTCAATTGAACAACTCAGGAGCTGCCAGCAAAGGTCGGGCGAATCGCTACGATCGTATATCCAGAGGTGGTCCATCATCAAAAATTCCGCGGAAAACATCTCGGAAGATCGTGCAATCGATGCGTTCAATGGCGTTGTTCGCCGCATAGAACTTAGGGAGGAGCTGGGCTGCTCAAAGCCCAAAACAATCGACCACCTGATGGAAATTGCAAATCGGTGGGCCGATGGAGAGGATTCGGTGAAAAACCGCACCTACTCATATGACGACGACGACCTCGGGCACAGACGCGACTGTCGAGGCAAGCGACGAATGCGCGTATACGATGACCGCGACGACGTCAACATGGTCACAGCCGGCTACGCCGACAAACGCGACGACAACCACAACAACGGCTATCGCAACGGTGGATACCGCGACTCCGAGAAAACCACGTAGGTATGGCAGCACCGTACTCGCGAAGAGGCACCCGCAGCAACCATCGAGGACAAATTATCTGGGCCGTGCAACGTGCACTTCTACATCGACAAGCATGACGGCAAGAAAAAATCCAGCCACCTTCTCAATGACTGCCAAGAGTTTCTCAAGATCCACGAGGGTCTGGCCCGGATGAATCGCGACGTAGTCAACAAGGGCTACGGAGTCACCCCAGGCGCCGTGGCACATGGAGATCCTCCGCCACCGCTCGGACTACCACCACCCGCGACCGCACCAGTCCAGAATCACGGAGGTGAACCATACCCACAACCCGTGGGGAACATGGGGATGATCCAAAAAGGGCGTCCCTCAAATCGAGTGCAGAAGGCCATCACTCGCCAAGTCAACCTGGCGATAAACTCTCCACCTTACACCACTGAGTACCTCAGTGGAAGCGACTCCTGCATCACCTTCGACAGGTATGATCACTCGCGCCAAGTTCCTCGTCCAGGCATTGTCCCCTCGCACTCGAGGCGTGGATTGGGGGCTTCGACATGAGCCGCGTCTTCATGGATGGTGGCAGCGGCATTAACCTAATGTTCGTGAGTACCTTGCGAGCGATGAGGATCCCTCTAACGTGTTTGGAAGTTTCAGACACGACGTTCCATGGCATCATACCAGGGAAAGGCGTATATCCCCTAGGCAAAATCAACCTCGACGTCATCTTTGGCACGCCACAAAATTTTCGACGAGAGCGCATCGACTTCGAGGTCGTCGACTGGCCTTCACAATATCACTGCATCCTCGGACATGTCGCGTTCGCAAGGTTCATGGCAGTGCCACACTACGCCTACCTGCAGATGAAGATGCCATGCCCAAACGGCGTAATCACAATCAACGGCAACTTCGAAAGGTCCGACAACTGCGACAGGGAATTCAACAGAATCTCCCAGTCCTTCGGCGTGCAGGAGGAACTCGCAAGATTAAAGGAGTCAACATACAACAGTCTGCCTCCCCTGAGTAGGCCAAGTTCACCCGACCTGTCCTTCGACTCGTCGATGCACACGAAGAAAGTCCAGGTCCACCCAACGGACCCGACCAAGACGACCCTCATCGCCAACAACTTGAGTTCTGCATAGGAACTCGCGCTCGCCGAATTCCTTCGTGAGCACTGGGAAATCTTTGCCTGGTGTCCAGCGGACATGCCAGGGGTTCCCAGGGAATTCGCCGAGCACGCACTCAATGTCAATCCAGACGCAAGGCCAGTCAAGCAGACAATTCGGCGACTGTCTGCACCAAGAGCAAAGGCAGTCAGAATGGAGATCAACAGACTCCTCGACGCTAAATTCATACGCGAGATCAAGGAAAGCACTTGGCTCGCCAACACGGTGCTGGTACCCAAAAAAGACATGGATATCCTGCGGATGTGCGTGGACTTCACCTCACTGAATAAGCACTGCCCAAAGGATCACTTCCCGTTGCCGCAAATCGACCAAATCATCGACTCCACCGTGGGATGTGAGCGTCTCTGCTTCCTCGATGCCTACTCAAGCTATAATCAGATTCGAATGAGGGAGGAAGACCAAGAGAAAACGACGTTTACAACGCCTTTTGGTGTGTTCTGCTACAACACAATGCCCTTCGGGCTCAAAAATGCAGGAGCCACCTATCAGCGGTGCATGTAGGCTTGCCTCAAGAATCAACTTAGTCGCAACATCCAAGTCTATGTTGACGACATCGTCATCAAAACCAAAGAGGAAGCCTCGCTAATCAATGATTTACACGAGACCTTCGCCAACCTCGACCACTACCGGATCAAGCTTAATCCGGACAAATGCGCCTTCGGCGTACCATCTGGGCAACTACTCGGGTATCTCATCTCTGCGAGGGGGATTGAGGCGAACCCGAAGAAAATAAAAGCCATACTAGCCATGGAGAAGTTGAAGAACATAAGAGGCGTCCAGCAGCTGGCTGGGCGAATCACGGCGCTCAGTCGATTCATCAGTTGGATGGGCGAAAAGGCACTGCATTTCTACCAACTTCTCCGCAAAACTGACAAGTTCGAATGGACCAACGAGGCGTAGGAGGCATTCGAAGACCTCAAGCGTCTACTATCTACCTCGCCAGTACTGGTGACTCCATGCAAAAAAGAACCATTGTTGCTATACATCTCCGCCACCAACCAGGTGGTGAGCACGATGCTCGTGGTGGAACGAGCCGAGGAAAACAAGGTCCACGGGGTGCAGCGCCCAGTCTACAACCTCGGCGAGGTGCTCACGCCAACAAAGCAGCGGTACCCGCACTACCAGAAGCTGGCATACGGCGTTTTCATGATAGCCAGGCGACTGCGCCACTACTTCCAGGAGCACCCAATCGTGGTTGTCAACGACGCCCCGCTTGGGCATATCCTCAACAACCCCGATGCCACCGGACGAGTCGTGCTTTGAGGAATCGAGCTGTCTCCATGAGACATTACATACGAAAAGCGTGACGCGATCAAGTCACAAGTCCTCCCTGATTTCCTTGTGCACTGGATGGAGAACCAGCTCCCCGAAAAGCCAAATATGTCTTACCTCTAGACAATGCACTTCGATGGATCCAAACGAAAGGACGGGGCTGGCGTAGGTGTCATACTGACATCGCCCCAGGGAGACAAGATGAAATACATTCTGCGAATGCAGTTCACTGCCTCCAACAATGAAGCTGAATACGAGGCCCTGCCGCACTGGATGCGGATGGCGAAAGCCTGCGGCGCCAAGAGGCTCATCATCTACGGCGACTCCAAACTGGTGGTCAACCAAACGATGCACGAGTGCGACACACTAAACGACAACATGATCGCCTATCGCGACCTCTACGACACACTCGAAGGGGACTTCGATGGCTGTGAACTACGGCACGTAGGCCGCGAAAGCAATGAAGAGGCGGACGCATTCGCCAACATTGGCTCCACCTGCGCCCCTATACCACTTGGGGTATTTCTCGAGTGTATCTGCGAACGATCCATCAAGCCAAAGGCCACAGAGAAGAAAACAAGAGTAACAACGGATTCAGGGGCTACGCCACCCAATGAGCCAATGGCAGTCGATGACCTGGAGCTTGACACAGGAATCGAGGGACCAATGGGTGTAATGATGATTGAGTCATCTTGTACTCAACCCTGCATCACATATCTTCTCAGCAAGAGGCTGCCGGACGACCCGAGTGACGCGCGACACATTGCGCGACGATCCAAGGCATTCATCATCATCAACGGCGAACTATACAAGCGCAACATCACACGAGTACTCCAACTGCACGTCTCCAACGCAGACGGAAGGGCCGTCCTTCTCGACATCCATGAAGGAACTTGCGGGCACCATGCTGGCAGTCGCACCCTAGTCGCCAAAGCTCTACGAGCTGGATTATACTGGCCCACGGCCATGCGCGACATCAAGGACATCGTTGAGTGCTGCAATGCTTGCCAGCGATTCGTGGACAAACCGCACGCACCTGGCACGGAACTCCGGCCAATACCATTGGCTTGGCCCTTTGCGCAATGGGCACTCGACATGGTCGGTAAGCTCCCAAAGTCCTCACGAGGGGGTTACGTCTACCTCCTGGTCACAGTCGACAAATTCACCGAGTGGATAGAGGCCATGCCGATGACAAACTAGTCAGGAGCCAGTGTCGTCAAGTTCTTCGAGTCCATTGTCTATCGCTTCGGAGTGCCACATAGCATCATCATGGACAATGGAACGAACTTCGCCTCTAAGGAGTTCTAGGGTTTCTGCGAAAACCTAGGAATCAACATGAGCTATGCCTCCGTAGCTAATCCACAGACCAATGGTCAAGTCGAAAAGGCCAACGGCCTCGTCTGCGGTGGAATCAAGAAGCGACTCCTCCAGCCACTCGAGCAAGCCGCCGGATGTTGGCCAGACGAGCTGTAGTCCGTACTTTGGAGCATGCGCACAACCCCAAATATCGCCACGGGATATACCCAGTTCTTCATGGTGCACGGTGTTGAAGCAGAGCTACCCGCAGAAGTACGCTTTAAAGCCCCACGGGTGGTCGCATATAGCGAGAAGGAGTCAACGCTTACACTCGAAGACTCCGTCGATCTCCTTGACGAGGCATGGGACATCGCAGCAGAAAGATCGACGATCTACCAGCAGAACCTGCGCAACTACCACAGCAGAAGGCTATGCCCCAGATCCTTCATAGAAGGAGACCTGGTCCTGCGACTAAAGCAGCAAGAACTCGAGTCCCCTTGGGAGGGACCATACGTGATTATAGAAGTAATCCCAGGTGGCGCCTATCGCCTTAAAGATTTCAAGACTGGAGTCGCATACTCCAACCCCTAGAACGTCGCGCAGCTACGTCACTTCTACCCTAGTCGTTTTGTTCTTACAATACAAATAAGGCTATTTAGCCAGGCTACTTAGCCACACATTGTACCTCGTACTGTTCTGCAAATAAATAAAGCTAAGTGCCCCGAAACTCTGTATTTTTCCTCATTTTTCTGGCAATTTTATCACTCGGGCGCTATGCCACCCTTTACATCTTCGTTCTACGAACAAGCCGTAGTATCCCGAGTAGCTGACACAACATCAATCGAACCCTTGATAAAACACCAACCCAGTTGCAACGCACCTGACAGGTTGGCAAGGTGCTGAGATAAAATAGGTCAGACTAACAAAAAGGAACTGCAGAGTGTAAATACACTCGCAAAACATATAAGCTAACAAGCTCTTTACATATCAATAGAAATTAACTACATCCAGTATATCCATACGAACTTTACAACACTGGTACACTTATGTGCAGGATACATGTTAAACTACTGCTGCAACAGAAGAACGTTTGTTTGTTCCTCAAAGAAGTCAACAATTTCTTCTGCTGGACGATCCACTACCTGGTAATGTGGAACCATGTTCTAGGTCGAACCTTTCGGCGGGGGCGGCGGTCCAGCAGCAATAGCTACAACGTCTATATCAGGCCTATGCAATCGCACCAGTGACAAAGCAGTCTTGGCACCAGCCACTAACTGCTGCCGCACGCACTCGCGAATTGCACTCAAATCCTAGAACTTAGCCAGGAGAGCCAACAGGCTCGAAGGGATGGCGTCCAATGGAAACATCGTCTGATAAATATTCCTCAAGCACGACTGCCCCTTCTTCAGAAAGTGGAGTACTCGAGAAGCACGGTCCTACAGGGTCGCAAGTGCGATCGCACGATCATGGTCCACCCAAAAATACCCACTCGCCTGAAGCTGTTCTTGGGTCAGGTCGTTCATTCGAATGGCGATTTTGTCTTTCTCATCCTGGGGATGACAAGCACTGACAACTACACCAAGCAAAAAAAGGCACAACATGAAGACAAAGGAACTGCTGCGATTGACCACAAGAAAAGATAAGAGGGCAGGAAGCTAACACTTAAATTGATCGCCTAGACGCGCCACCTCCTCCAATAGATACTGCTCTCGGGTGGTAGCCTTCTCCGCCCTCAACTTCCATACATCCACGTTACCGTGGAGGATGGGTAACTCACGCTCCAGCTACTTAACGCGATCGCGCAGTCGCGAAAGCAGGGACAACTCGTCCACCCTTGAACGCAGGTGCGCCAAGGTCTCATCAGTGGGTGACGGATCACGAGGATCACTCGAAGGACCACTCGAGGTACCCTATCACAAACCAAACAAAAGCAAAATAAGAGGCTGAAGATACACTGACGAAAGGCTTGGATGCACTCAAACATATCAAAGTCTTGACTGGGGTGCTCCCATAAAAGCATTGTTTCGCAGACACAAAAGGTCAAACACTAGAGCTATTACATATAAAAACTAAGGAGCGGTGTGCTTCTTCGACTTCAACTTCGGCCTCGGGGGCTTCATCGCATCCGTGGCAGTTTCCGATGCCATGGACTTGCCGGTGGTACCCCCAAACACTGCAGTCGTCGCAGCTTTCGCATGACGCCGCTCCTCGGAGTACTTGGCGTGTGTCTCGATAAGCTGGGCACCATCATTTTTGCATTTACCAGCAAAGGGAGCAAACACTACCTGCTGGCCTCCAGCGTCGACAGGCATCGCCTCAGAGATAGCGGCAGGATCCATCTCCACACAATGGGCCTGCACCATTGCGAGTGCCATGGTGGCGCAAACAGAGCACTGCGAGTTCTTGAAGTCAGCAGGGATTCCTCCAGCCAGAGACTCCACCAAGTCGCCGAGATTGTCGATCAGTCCGGCCTTGGGAGTTAAGTCCTCATGGATGTGACTGAGCACATCCTTGGCCTTCCCCAGCGTCTCCTGGAGGGATACGTTGTGGTCCTCGACTGTAGCGATGGCACCAGCCAAAGCATCCGCGCGGCGCAGAGATTCGGCATCAAAGCTCAAGCCGCTGGCATCTGCATACACAAAAGCATTAGTATAACAACCACACGTCAGAGTACAGAAGAGCAAGGCATATCCAGATGAAAAGAAATACCTGAGAGGGACTTGGCAATCGAGAGAAGCTTCTCCTCGAACAACTTCTCCCTCTCAGCAGTGGAGGCAAGGAGATCCTGCTCTTGCTTCCGCGACTCCTCCAAAGCTGCGACCGCCTCGTCGTGATTCTTCGTCGCCACGGCGAGTGTCTTCTCCAATGTAGCAACATGGAGAAGTAATTCATTATGCTCAGCTGCAACACACAGGGAGTGTCACCAAATCGAATCAATAATATTCGCAAAAGACAAAGACGAAGTCAAGACTCACTTTCGACAATGCGATGGCGATTGTCCAGTCGCGCATGTTGTCGACCCATGTTAAGGACCTGCTCCGCCAGGCGGGCGGCTTCCTTCACGATGAGCTGCATCAAAGACATTAAAAGTTCAAGTAAAGCACGCCAAGAATAAATTCGACTGCCAATTACAAAATATGTTGGGGGGATACCCCCGGGTAGGGTCACGCCGGGGTATAAAGGCCAAGGTAGCCGAGGAACGGCAAGGTCAAAGCGAATGCTGGCCGAGTTACCTCAAGGTAGGCCGAATCACGGGGTAACCCGGACCAGGGGTTGTCCGCCTAACTGAGTCTCATCCAACTTAAGCCGTAAGCCGGATAGATGAATCTAACTTGTATGCAGGAATAGGTGTGACCGGATCCTCAACGATCCGGGTCATAGCAAGCTTCTAGGAGAAGGAAGGAATCTCGCTGGTTAAAAGTAACCCCGGTACACACTGCATGAGCGAAGCGGACAGGGGCAGGACCACCGAGGCGTGGCTGACAGAGGTGACGACGCCCGTGTCGGCTGACGCAGGCGCCGCAGAGGCTCACGTAGCCTCTGCATGGGTGACGCGGGGGAAAAGCACCCCGGTCGGCTTGCTATTTTGGGAGGAGGCATATTCCCTGGAATATGCCTCCACGTATGCCCTAAGTGCAGACCTAGCCACCCCTATATAAGGGGGGCTAGGGCCTCTGTAGAAGGGGTTAGGTTCTACTGGTTGATCTCTAGTTGGTCTTGTACGGGTTAGCCGGTGGTGAGAGTAAGAGAGTCCCTTCTTCCTCCTCTCTCCAATACAGCTCGAGGAGCACTTGTAATCTGTGAAGTGAATCGAATACAAACCTTCTGTATGAGGAATCACCTCACTATCCCTCTCTGGATTCCCCTAGTGCTATTAGTCCCCACCTTTAGCCAATCCATGGCATCTGCCGTGACACCACCATAACAGTTGGCGCCCACCGTGGGGCTAGTGGCGCTAGCAAGGGTCAAGATCCGGACGGGAAACCTCATCGGCACCGGCGAACGCATCCTCTCCGGGCTTGTTCAGCACTTTGGAGCGCTAGACTTCGTCAGCGACAACGCTGGCTGCTTCGGCACGCGCCCGCTTCCGTGCAACGGCCTCTTCCTCAAGCTTGGTGCGCACAAGGTCTATGTTGTTGTGGACGTATCATGTGTTCATCCGCGGCACGTCGTCGAGGCAGGGGAGCCACCCCTTAGCGTGGTTCACGGGGCGCGTATCACTCGCTCCCCGGACCGTGCTGAGGTGATGATGACTACGCCAGGCGCAGGCGCAAGCAAGGATCTGTCACCAGATCTAGAGGTAACACCTAAGGCACCGAGGAAAGGTAGAGGTCCTCCACTAGAGAGGCCTGAGAATGTACTGAGAGAAGCTATGGATAGCTTGGAAAACCCGGTAGCAGCAGTGGTAGATCCGGCTCAGGCACAGGCTGAGCTAGAGGAAACTAGGCAGAAAATTCTAGAGGGAGCGAAAAAGATAGTTGTGGCTCAGCAGTCGTTGAACATGACGCTGCGTGAGTATGCAAAGGCGAATAAAGTAGATGCTATAAAAGTGAAGGGGAGAAATCTCATGAGTGAAATGAACAAAGAGGGTGATACTCGGATTGAGGAGTCAGAAAACTATTTGTCCGTGGGGTTTCCGAAGTATAGTACCCCAGCAAAAAACCTCAGAGCAGCAGATGCAGCTGCGTCCGAGTTAGAGGGTCTAACGGGTGAAGCCCGTCAGAGACAGCAAGACAGGGTCAATGAGTTGGTTCGGATCGTGAACAGGCAAAATGAGGAGTTGCTCAGGGCTAACCCGGAGAGAGCTGGGGCCTCCAAGATCGTTCATCCGGCGGTGGGTAACTCGGAGAAATCCGCTGGAGCCGCATCATCTCCTCATGGAGGTCCTAGGAGAGAAGAGGTAGTAACCTTGGCCAGGAGAAACAAGCAGATTGTTCCGTATGACCCGACAAGGGCAGGAAAAGCAAAAGAGGTACATAGAAATGACGATCAACGAAGTGTGAGCCGAGGTGAAGCTGGCTGAGGTAACCGTGACCAAGGCAATGCCGGTCAAGGAAACGCTGTTAATGGCAATGCCGGACAGCGCAACTCGGCAGGACAACCGCAACAACGGAATATACCAAGGCAAGAGCAAAGTGCCGGCCGAGGTATGCAACAGAGAGATGCGCCACGAGAGCGAGACCGGTATAACGTTGGAGATTCGGAAATGGTGAATGCATGATACCCAAGGCCAGACTATCATGTGATAGGGTCGATATTGGGAAGCAGGGATCTAATGCCGGATGACGCCAGGTTGAAACTGGATCGACTGTATAGGTCGGAGCAGATTGAAAGTCAAGGTCCTCCGGGTCCTGCGTGTTTTGGACCACGGATCATGAAAGAGCCACCGGTACCTAACTTCCAGTTACCCAGAGGCACAAAGATGTATGACGGCAGTACTAAGCCAGAGGATTGGTTGATAAACTATGCTACAGCTGTGAAGATTGCTACAGGCAACTTGCGATGGGTTGTTAGATACGTACCCCAGATGTTGGAGGGGCCAGCAAGGGTATGGTTGAACAATTTGCCGCCCGGAAGTATTAACTGCTGGATCGATTTTGAGGAAATGTTTATCAATAATTTCTCAAGTACGTATCAGAGGCCAAATAGGCCACAGACCCTAGCTATGTGTAAGCAGAGACCGAACGAGACGGACCGGGAGTTCTGAACCCAGTGGTGCACCGTGAGAAACTCATGTGAGGGCGTGATAGAGTCACATGCCATAGCATGGTTTTGCAGGGTGCGTGTATGCAGAAGTTACCGTGGCAAAGGAAAATGCCAACTACATTGGCAGAAATGATCCAGATTGCTGATTCGTATGCTTTGGGTGATCCGACCCAACCCAGGCTCGTGTCAAACGAGTCGAATGAGGAGTACTACCAGAGAGATGGAGCCGGATCGTCCCGGAGGAATGATTACAGAGGTAAAAGAAGAGATGACAGACCGGATCACCAGTACAGTTCGCAACAAGTTGCAGCTGTGAATCAAGATCAGCCCAGAACAGGGAGCAATCAACGTCAGAAAACTGGAGGGAAACAATGGACACCAAGGAATGATGGCAAGAAAACTTGGACGCCAGAGCAGAAGAAACAGTGGCAAGAAAAGAAGGACCGTCCGAGGTACACTTATGAGTCAATGTTGGATCAGCCGTGTAAATTTCACACGCCGAATCCGAGTAACCCAGCGGGTCATACAACGAGGCAATGTGAGTGGATGCGTAAGATAGAACAAGGTGGTTCGGGGAATGCTCAGGCACCTCGGAATGATCAACCTCGGCAGGAGTTACCCCGGCAGCAATTGCTCTCTAGAGCGAACACGCAACAGCTAATGTTGCCTCCCCCTCCGCCGAGGTATGATAACCATGAGAGAAGGGATGCGGTGCATCAAGTAGAAAATCAGCATCAGTCGGATCAGAGGTACCCCGGAAATGAGGGGAGAAATGAGTACAGGGAGCATTATCAGAGTTACTGTGTATTTACCACTGAGGAAACAAATAGGAAGAGCTTGCAGCATCGACATATGGAGGTCAATGCGGTAATGCCCGCAGTGACGAGGTATATGCCTTGGTCGGACCAGGAAATTACCTGGAACAATCAAAGATCATCCCAAGCTTATGCCGAGTCCTGGTTCGTATGCGTTAGTGCTGGATCCGACATTCATCAGGCCCAACATCAATGTGAGGTTCTCCAAGGTACTAATTGGCAATGGCAGTAGCATTAACATCATGTATGCGGATACAATGCACAAGTTGGGTATCTCGGAGAACATGCTCCAGGCTACAAGGACAACTTTCCATGGTATTGTGCCAGGCATTTCTTGTGAGCCCATAGGCAAAGTCCAGGTTGACGTGCTATTCGGCACGAGAGATAACTGCCAAACTGAGAATTTGGAGTTCGAAGTGGTGAACTTGGAAAGTGCGTATCACGCGTTACTCAGAAGACCAGCATTGAACAAATTCATGGCGAGCTGTCACATCAGTTATTTGAAGATGAAGTTGCCCGGGACAAACGGAGTGATTACCATTGCTGGAGATTTCCGACGTTCCATTGAGTGTTCCTCAGCCGGGTCTAACCTAGCCGAGTCACTTGTGATTGTGCAAGAGAAAAGAAAAATCCAAGAGGTGGCAGCATTAGCTCAGTCCGCGCAGCAGTATATGCCGGTGTTGAGTAATCCGCATGGTAGCGTTTCGTTCCAAGCCGCAAAGGATACTAAGAAGGTGCCTGTTGATGATATGTTCCCGGAGTGCACCGTAACAATTGGTGCCGGGTTAAATGATAAATAGGAAAGCGAGCTCGTCAACTTCCTTCGTGAGAATCGGGATATTTTTGCTTGGTCCACACAGGACTTGCAAGGTGTTCCAAGGGAGTTGGCCTAGCACTCTTTGAACGTGAGACCCGGAGCAAGGCCGGTGAAGCAACCTCTCCGCCGCTTCGCCGAGGATAGGAGAATAGTCATTGGAGATGAAATAGCTCGGTTACTAGCAGCAGGATTTATCATGGAAGTACTTTACCCGGATTACCGCCTAATCCGGTGGTGGAGAAGAAGAAGGATGATCCGAATGTGGCAGTGGTTTGGCGTATGTGTATCGATTACACGAACCTGAACAAGGCGTGTCCAAAAGATCCATTTCCACTGTCGAGGATAGATCAGGTCATAGACTCAACTGCCGGATGTGAACTGTTGTCATTCATTGATGCATATTCTGGTTTCCACCAGATACCCCTGAATCCGGATGATCAAATAAAGATTGCATTTATCACCCCGTATGGGGCTTATTGCTATCGCACCATGCCGTTTGGTTTACGTAATGCAGGGGCAACATATCAAAGATGTATGCAGAAATGTTTGCACGACCAAATAGGTCAAAATGTACAAGTGTATGTGGATGTTGTGGTTATCAATACCAAGGAAAGCAAAACGCTCCTTGATGATATCAGACAGACATTCGCGGACTTAAGAAGGTTCCGAATGAAGCTTAACCCGGAGAAATGTACCTTCGGTGTCCTGGCTGGAAAATTACTCGGATTTCTCGTCTCCAGCCGGGGTATCGAAGTTAATCCAACTAAGATCCGGGCCATTGAACGAATGGAACTGCCGAATTGTCTTAACGATGTTCAGAAGTTCACTGGTTGCCTGACATCGTTAAGTCGGTTTATGTGTCAGTTGGGAGAAAAGGCATTGCCTCTCTACCAACTCATGAAAAAGTCGGATAAGTTCGTTTGGACGCCACAGGCCGATGAAGCCTTTGCCCACTTAAAGAAGATGTTAGCCACTGCACCAGTGTTAGCCTCTCCACTATCAAAGGAGCCAATGTTGCTCTACATAGCCGCAACCAACCGAGTTGTAAGTGCAGTGATTGTGGTAGAGCGCGACAAAGAGGATAAGTCGATGCAAAGACCAGTGTATTACCTAAGCGAGGTATTATCTGCCTCAAAGCAGAACTACCCACACTATCAAAAGGTGGCATATGGTGTCTATATGGCAGCTAAGAAGTTAAAGCATTACTTTGAGGAGCATCCCATCAAAGTAATATGTGAAGCTCCCATATCCGAGATAATGAGTAACAAAGATGCGAGTGGCAGAATTGCAAAATGGGCAATTGAACTAGCTCCCTATGCGCCACAATATGACAGAAGAGAAGCAATCAAGTCTCAGGCTGTGGCCGACATTTTCGTGGACTAGGCCGAGGTACAATATGAACCACCGCCACCAGATCCGAACTACTGGAGGATGCATTTTGACGGGTCAAAAACAAAAACTGGGCTAGGCGCCGGAGTTGTGCTTACCTTGCCAAAGAAGGACCAGCTGAAATATGTGTTGCAGATCCATTTCACGGCATCAAACAATGTCGCTGAATATGAAGCACTTGTGCATGGGATCAAAGTGGCAAAAAAGATTGGGATACGTCGGATATTATGCTTTGGCAACTCGGATTTGGTAATACAGCAAGTGTTGGGATTGTGGGACGCCCTTGATCCAAACATGGCTCTGTACAGATTTCATGTGCAAAAGATATCTGGTTACTTTGAGGGATGTGAATTTCACCATGTACCCCGGGTGGAAAATGAGGCTGCCGACATGTTGTCGAAGCTCGGATCAACCCGACAAGCAATTCCAAAAAGTGTAGCATTGGAACACCTCAGAAAACCGTCTATCAGGCCGTCCCCAGGAACCGACTCAATCTACGTCCCGGAGGATACAGAATCCGGAGTTGTGCCCATGGACGTTGACATGGGAGGTGGTGCGTGAAACCCGGGGACTGTCTTAGCAAACCCAGGGACTCCCTCAGTGAACACGGGGACTGCCTCGCAGGACCCGGGGACTGCTCAGCGTGATCCGGTTGAAGTTATGACGGTGGATCAGATGGAAGTTGATGAGGATGTGTTCCCTGTGCGAGCAATACCAGCTTGGGAACTGCCTATATTTCAATCCTAAAAGATGGAACGTTACCCACTGAGGAGGTGCTATCCAGGCAAACTCAGAGGAGAGCAAAGGCATACACAATCATCAATTCCGAGCTATACAAAAGGAGTGTGACCAATGTCCTCCAGCAAAGTGTTGACCCAGAAGAAGGGCTTGACATCCACCGAGATATACATCAAGGGGAGTGCGGGCATCATGCCTCGTCCAGAGCCTTGGTGGCAAAAGCTTTCCGGCATGGATTCTACTGGCCAAGTGCCTTAGAACAAGCAGAAGATCTGGTGAGAAAATGCAATGGTTGTCAGAGGTATGCTACCAAGACACATATGCCTATGTCGGAACTCAAGACCATACCAATCACATGGCCATTTGCTGTATGGTGTTTGGATATGGTTGGCCTGTTCAAACCAGCAAGGGGGAATATGACTCACATTTTGGTCATGGTGGATAAGTTTACAAAATGGATTGAAGTGAAGCCAATAAGAAAGTGTGATGGAGCTACGGCCGTAACATTTCTCAAATACATTATCTTGAGATACGGTTACCCTCACAGTATGATAACGGATAATGGCACAAATTTTGCTGAAGGAGCATTCGCGCGATTCTGCCGGGATAAAAAGATCCGGCTGGACGTCGCCTCGGTAGCCCACCCTGCATCGAACGGACAAGTGGAAAGATCCAACGGATTGGTATTATCTGGGATAAAACCCCGGCTCATTGAGCTGCTGCAAAGATCAGCGGGGTGCTGGATTGAAGAACTACCAGCGGTACTGTGGAGTTTAAGAACAACTCCGAATCGATCAACAGGCTATACGCCATTTTTTCTGGTATATAGGGCAGAAGCTGTATTACCAGCCGACATAGAGCATGACTCGCCTAGGGTCACCCAATACACAGAAGCCGAAGTGCAGGAAGCCCGACAAAATGATGTTGATCTGCTGGAAGAAGCGAGAGAATTGGCATTGTCCAGATCCGCCATATATCAGCAAAATCTCCGACGCTATCATAGCCGGAAAGTAAGCCCCTGAGTCTTCCGGGAAGGCGATCTGGTGCTCCGGTCGGTACAACGTACTGCTGGCATGCATAAGTTATCCCCCCATGGGAAGGGCCATTCATTGTGAGCAAAGCATTGCACAATGATTCTTATTATCTTATCGATGCAAAGCCACAGGAAAAGAACAAGGCAGACAGGTCCGGCGAGGAATCTAAGCGTCCATGGAATGTAGCTCTAATTCGTCCTTTCTACACTTAACAAAGAAGTGTGTGTACCCGAGTCTTCTCATATGTCGGTATGTATGCCGGCAGTGAGCTTATCAATGAAATGTTGGCACCTCGAGCAGTAACTCGAGGACTGCCTTAATAATATTTGTGGTCTTTTATTATTTATACGTCAGCTGGAGTAAGTTGTTCTACTTAACTCGGATTAGTAGTGTGTGAGCACCAAAAACCCAACTCTTTGACTTGCTGATGTCCAACAAGAATTGGCTTCATGGCAAGCAAGAGAACAAGTTTGGAATTGCGTAGCACATGAAAAACGACTAAGGAAAAGAACTTAATCGAGCTGATGTTTGTTTTTCGGACTAACCTTGTATTTACATTCAAATTATTATGCTGAGTTATTTTGAGCTAAGCCTAAAGTTTCCAAGTATTGTTAAGACAATTTTTGAAGCTCGGATTCGTAAGTCGTAAAACCGAATCAAGGTAGACACGAACCGAGACAGAAAATTGGATGAACAAGAAAATGAAACTCGGGGGCTACGCCCAAGTTGATCTGGCATAAAAACTTAGTAGCAAAATGTCACATGTGTACTGGATACAATTCCACTTGGCATACCGGGGATCTGATAAATTTTAAAGTGTTTTCACTCAAGGAGCAGCAGGAGGAGGAAGTTCGGTGTCATCTTCGCCGTCTTCGATATCCGAGGCATCGTCCTCTTCACCCTCGTCTGAACCATCTTTTACGTTCTCAACATTTTCGTCACCAGCGGCTTCTAGGAAGCTCGGACCCTCAGTCCATTCATGAATGGGAGCATATTCAATGAGGCTATGGGCACAAGCCTGGCACCGAGCTACCCACTCCGGGTCATTGGTCCATTTGGATCCGGTGCGCAGGCACGTCAGGAGGTTGAGGTCGATCTTCTCGTACCACGTGAGTATGTGGTGAAGAACGGTCTCAGCTGCGACACGTCCAGCGGACTCCCTCCAAAGGTCGAGTTGTGTCCCGATTTCCATCAACTTTTCAGCAAGAACTGCGGTTCCCTCCGGAGTGTCTTCGGCAGGCCAAAACGTGTTGAAGACTCGGACTGCAACGTTAAGGAGATCCTTGCCATAGTTCTTGATGATTTCCACACGGGACGACAGGCTAACCAACAGGTCCTCCATGTCATAGGGAATATCTTCCCCGTCAGGAGCAACGAGAGTACCCCTCTCTCGGCGGAAATCAGCAACAGCGGCGCTCGCGATGGGAGTACCCTCTGGAAATTTGCCTAAAACGGGACAAGAGAAGCAAGCAATGAAAAGACATGTGAAGCAACCCGGAGAAATATGCCGGATAAGGGAAAGGAACTTACGTAAAATGTGGCTATGGATCCGGGTCAATTCCTTGGTACAGCCATCGCGTCTTTTGCGGAGTTGCACAAGTTCAGCGTTCGCCGACTCAAGCTTGACGTCGGCCTCCTGGAGAAGTTCTCGGTCCTTGGCAATTTGGAGATTAAGGCGCTCGCGCTCTTCAGTATAGTCCTGGCCAGCCTTTTCAAGCTCGGATTGGTGTTGCACTTTCATTTTCTTCATCTCCGCTTTGAGCTTGGCGATCTCATCATCCTTGGTTCGGAGGAGGGCAATCTCATCGTCTTTCTTCTTGAGCTCGGCCTGATGCTGCCCTGCTTGTTCGAGAAAATGCAGCATCATATCAGGCACGGGCACACTATCTTCCAGCGATACTGAAATAGTTTGTTAACCCGGCAAAGCCGAGGTATGAATGTTTGCCGAGCCAAAGAAGAAGGGAGGTGGAAAGCATAGCAAGGTCGGACAAAAGTAACTTACCCTTAATCTGATCTAGATTCTTCCTCATAAGCTTGTTCTCAGCCTCCACCCAGCTGCGAAAACCGAATGATGGGTTAGTTTAGCAGAAAAGGATGAAGGAAAACAGAAAAATGTGAAGAAGAGAACTTACCCCTTTTCTCGTGCTCAGCGAGATGTGCATTATGCTTTGCGAGCAGCATTTTGTGAGTGTCCAGGAGACGCTGGAACTCAGCGCTCTGGCGGTTGGTGGTCACCTGAAAAGAGTACAAAAATATAGCTTAACTCTTGTGCATATTCGAAGTGTACAAGATCTGGGTCAAGTGGAACTTAACCCGGCTCTAGGTGTGTGCATATTCGAAGTGTACAAGATCCGGGCCAAGTGGAACTTAACCCGGCTCTAGGTGTGTGCATATTCGAAGTGTACAAGATCCGGGCCAAGTGGAACTTAACCCGGCTCTAGGTGTGTGCATATTCGAAGTGTACAAGATCCGGGCCAAGTGGAACTTAACCCGGCTCTAGGTTTGTGCATATTCGAAGTGTACAAGATCCGGGCCAAGTGGAACTTAACCCGGCTCTAGGTGTGTGCATATTCGAAGTGTACAAGATCCGGGCCAAGTGGAACTTGACCCTGCTCTAGGTGTGTGCATATTCGAATTGTACAAGATCTGGGCCAAGTGGAACTTAACCCGGCTCTAGGTGTGTGCATATTCGAATTGTACAAGATCCAGGCCAAGTGGAACTTAACCCGGCTCTAGATGTTTGCATATTCGAATTTGTCAAGGAGCTACGTTAGTTTTCTAAGGAGCATCCGGCCGAGTAACAAGTTACTCCCCCGGAGGCTCGGGGACTAATGGTTATATCACTAATACATGCTAAGGAAAAGGTGAAGTAACGTACCTCCATCATCCGACCCGCAAGGTTAATCGCCTTAGCGGCTGTGTTCATCTGAGCAGAGAACTCGGCGGGACTGACCTTCTCCGGGAGATCGTCGTTGTAGACGAACTCCGCCTTGTTCCAGTTGTTCATAAACTCGATCAAGGTCAGAGGATATCATTCGGCGCTGAGCATGTGGGGCGCCACCAAGCCCTTGGCATGTGCTTCCCTCCTCTCAACCTGAGCAAGGGCCGGGCTAGTGTGCAAGACAAGTTGCTGCACATTAGCTGGCTCGACAGGGGCGTCCTTCGGTGCTGGAGGCTTCTTGGCAAGCATGGACGCGAGAGTGCGCTGTCCAGACTCGACGAACGCTGCCCTGGTGGCGTCAGGGGCCTTTTTGCCTTTGGGTTGCTGAGAGGAGGAAGTTGTTGCAGCATATTTACCGTTGGGAGCCGCCTGGGTGCTTTCTCGCCGAGACTGAGAAGACTTAGACGAGGCGGAGGGGCTTGGTGTTGCTGCTTTGGCTGATGGTGCTGAAGTTGGTGCTGGTGCTGGTGTTGATGATGTTTTCTTCTTCGGAGGAAGTACTAAAGTAGACTCGGTAGTAACTGGTTGTGGCGGAGCCGAAGTGGTGGATGCCGCTGCCTCGGCTGGGTCAGTCTCCCCTGCTCCGAGGTTGCCCCCCTCTTGACGAGGTGGGATGGAACCCGGAGCAGCCGCTGAACCCTCCGGAATAGAGCTCAGCGGGCATGATTCGTCGCCACGAGGGGGAGAAGGGCTGGGTCGGAGCGGTGAAGAGATGCTAGATCCACTCTGGGGGACCTCCATCGCAGCCCTGCCGAATCAAATAATGTCAGATGAGAAACTATAACAATGCAAGAACAAGTAAATGGCAGAGGGAAAAAGAGGCTTACGCATCCGAGGTCAGCGGCTCCTTGGGCTTCCGAGCCCTTCGTGCTGGGGCCTTGGTTGCAGGCTTGAGGCGCCTTATCCCGGACTTCTTTCGCCTCTTGGCTGGCTGAGAAGGTCCGGAGGATGAAGTGGATGCGCTTCTTTTCTTCTTCAAGAATCGAACAGAGTCACCCACGGCAAGGGGAGGGTCCTCATGGATCTGCCCACCGGGGTTAGCTGATGCCGGAAAAGCATAAGGGGGACAGCGTCAAATGCTTCCATCACCTCAACATCCGAGTCATCTTCATCGTCGGGCCAATCTCTAATAGAAGAGAGTTTACCGGTGGGTCGCTTGGTCGCGTCGGACATCGGGAGGAACATCTCCTGGTCCGGTTCTTCCTCGTCCGAGCTCTCCTTGCAAAGACATTTGAGGGTGGGATCGGTGCCATCCTCGATAGTTTGCTGAAGGAATTTCTAAAGGAGAAAAAAGACAACAGAGTTAAAAATACAACAGCAACCGACATAAGATCTGATTCGGACAAAGTGTGTGGCACGAAGCTTACCACGGGAGGAAGCCTATCTCGACAATAGTGCTCAATTCCACACGTCCACTCAGAGGAGAAGTCCTTGTGGGTGGTGAAAAGGGCCTTGACCTGGCGATAGATTTCTGTGTTGCTCAGCTCGAAAGACGAGGTCCGGTTGGGGTCGCGGCCCCAACTCATGTGGCACACCTTGTGAGTGCGTTTCTAGAGAGGGGAGATCCGGTTGCGGACGAATGTGATCATGGCATCCTCGTTGCGCAACCCGAGCTCCTTCAGCTCCACGAATCTTTTGTTGACCTGGTTGGCCAAGACGGTGGGCTTCTTGGGGACAACGTCCCACAACTCCGGGTTAGGAGGACCCGGAGCATAGGGGCGAAGCCGGATCAGGTCTTCAGTGTCGTCGTTCCGAACATAAAAGAAGGTCCGGGCCCATCCTTTGCAGGAATCCAGCCCGGTAACCCGGGGAAAGATGGAGAGCCTCCGAGGTGAAATGGACGCAGCGCCGAACTGTGTAAGTTGTTTGTCCTCCGGCTCTAGATCGACATTCGGAATAACGTTACGATGAAGGCCAAAGAACCGGATCCATAGCTCCTTAGTGGGCCATAATCCGGCATAGCCTTCGATCGTGGAAGCAAAAGCAGAGAGAGATGTGATAGCGTTGGCAGGAAGGTGGTGTGGCTGGAGTTCATAGGTGTTCAACCAATCGTGGAAAAAATCGCTGACTGGCAAACCGAATCCCCGCTGGAAGTGTGACAAGAACACAACAAACTCACCCGGATTGGGTGAGGGGGCGAAATTGAGGCGAGCACGCAGGACGCCTGGGGATGCGCCGTGCGGTAGAGCCGATCCAGTCGTCTGGCGCACCAGGAGCCAGCCCACGCACCGCGGTTCGCCGTTGCGGTGTCCTCCTCCATCTCCTGCTCACTGACGACGAGCTCCTCTTCTGTCATCTCCAGTTCGCTGCCCTCACTGGCGCTAGTGGCGGTGGGGGGCAGCGGCCTAGATTGACAGCGACCCGTGGTGGAGGAGGTGCACGGCAGCGACGGCGACGCAGATACGTATGGAAGCAGTACGGTGGCGATGCTGCTACTCAGACACGGTGGCGGCAGCGCTGTCGCGGGAGAAGATGAAGAAGAAGAACTAGAGGCAGAGGGGCGCAGAAGTGGGAAAAAACCCAAGGGGCGCACCCCTCCCCTATTTAACCTCTCCATCGAGGAGGAAGTGGGATCGTGCTATGCGGCAACGCCACACGGTGTGGCCGTGTATAGCCTAGATGGACCAATCAGCGAGGAGCCACACAGAGGGTCACAGGGTGTAGCTGATCCCATGATGTGACGCATTGATGCAGTTAACAAGGAGGCAGGCCAGACGTGACGTGCGCCATAGTGATAACTGACAATTACTGCAGCGGTTACTTTGGCTGGCCCTTAGAATGAGGCAACCTAATGATTAGCCTCCACGTGGGGAAGCGTACGAGAGAAGGAAAAGCAACCCGGGTGAGAACATGGTAACCCGGCTAGCAAGTGGAAACTGGGAATGTGCCAAGGGAAAGTAAATCCATAGGATCCGAGATAAGGTGGTAACCCGGCCAGCAAGGGAAAACTTGGAATGTGCCAAGGGAAAGTAAATCCAAAGAATCCGAGATAAGGAGGAAACTCGGAAATAAGATCCAAAGCTTAGTGAAATGGAACCTGATGTGGCCTTAGTAGCCAAGGCAGCAAAGACCGCACCAGCTTCGGGGACTAATGTTGGGGGGATACCCTCGGGTAGGGTCACGCCGGGGTATAAAGGCCGAGGTAGCCGAGGTACAGCAAGGTCAAAGCGAATGCTGGCCGAGTTACCTCAAGGCAGGCCGAATCACGGGGTAACCCAGACCAGGGGTTGTCCGCCTAACTAAGTCTCATCCGACTTAAGCCGTAAGCCGGATAGATGAATCTAACTTGTATGCAGGAATAGGTGTGACCGGATCCTCAACGATCCGGGTCATAGCAAGCTTCTAGGAGAAGGAAGGAATCTCGCTGGTCAAAAGTAACCTCGGTACGCACTGCATGAGCGAAGCGGATAGGGGCAGGACCACCGAGGCGTGGCTGACAGAGGTGACGACGCCCGTGTCGGCTGACGTAGGCGCCGCAAAGGCTCATGTAGCCTCTGCATGGGTGACGCGGGGGAAAAGCACCCCGGTTGGCTTGCTATTTTGGGAGGAGGCATATTCCCTGGAATATGCCTCCACGTATGCCCTAAGTGGAGACCTAGCCACCCCTATATAAGGGGGGCTAGGGCCTCTGTAGAAGGGGTTAGGTTCTACTGGTTGATCTCTAGTTGGTCTTGTACGGGTTAGCCGGTGGTGAGAGTAAGAGAGTCCCTTCTTCCTCCTCTCTCCAATACAGCTCGAGGAGCACTTGTAATCTGTGAAGTGAATCGAATACAAACCTTCTGTGTGAGGAATCACCTCACTATCCCTCCCTGGATTCCCCTAGTGCTATTAGTCCCCACCTTTAGCCTATCCATGGCATCTGCCGTGACACCACCACGACAAAATACCTACATGATCCTCCACAGACTCCGAAGAAGGCTGTTGCACAGTCATCTGGGTAACCATCTGATGTCCCCCAGCATGCGGGGAACTCAATGAATTATGCCCGTAGTGGGCCGCCCATGGAGGAGAAGGAGACTGCGAAGCCACCTTCTTATACTTGGAGTCTGCGACTCCGGACTCCTTCACAAATTGGACGTCATCAGAAGACGAAGTCGCCGCTTGACTGATACACCAATCAAATGAAAGCTTCAAGAAAGAGGGCAATTCAAGGAAGAAACCAAAACGAGGGCGCAAACACATAACTTACCAGTCAAATCTATCAAGATGGAAGGACTGCTCCTCCGACTCCGATGATTCCTTTGGCAGTCGAAGCTTCTTCCGGGCAGGAGGAGCCATGGACCACACAGGAACGACGGGAATCGGCTCCTCAGCACCAACAGAAGGGCCTTCTAGAGTCGAAGGAGACGAGGCATCTGAGTCCTCGCTGTGAGAACGCTTGCGAGTGTCCGGATCACTAGACTCGGGGGCTCCTTCCTCCTCTTCAAGTGGGATGGTCAATTCTGACTCGTCCTCCTCATCCACTTCGCAAGGGATAACCCCCTCAGGAAGAGGGGGCAAATTGGGAGACACCTTCCAATCTTGCATTCAAAAAAAAATTCACTATACATCAAAAACTTAACGGCAATCGACAAAGAAAGCTACTTCGTAGCACAATTCTACCTCAGGAGGAGGGTTAGAGGCGTCGAAGGGAGGCATAACTGGTTCGCCAGGGAGAACCTCCTTGGCAGTATACTTCATCACCAGTCGCAGCCTCTTATCTACTTCACTTGTGGAAATGCCATCGGCAGATACGCGAGTGGCATCGTCCGCACCAGCCCATTGGAACATGGGGTGAACTCTGGCCTATAGAGGCTGGATACGATGATGCAACCATGTGCGAATGAGGGTGACACCTCCCTCTTCTTTACCCATGCGACTCTCGAGGTTGTAGACACGCTTGTACAGCACTTCTGTCTCCTCGGACTCGCCAGGCATCACTACGTTCTTCCAAGAACGCCTCCTCTTGCACGGAGTCGCGGGATCAAAGGGCGCGAGTCCGTAGTGCTCTCCGTCGGCCTTCTGGTCGCGGATGTAGAACCACTTGTCTCTCCACCCTTGGACGGACACCATGAGTTTGATATCGAAATAAGTGGTGGAGGAGTCGACATGGATTCCACAGCCTCCTACATCATAGACTACAAAACCAGATGCTGACTGGCGCTTCAGCTTAAAAATCCCCTTAAAGAGGCCAAAGTGTGGCTCGACTCCAAGCCAGCACTCACAAAGAGTAATGTAGCAGGCGATGTGGAGAATAGAATTTGGAGACAGCTGATACAGTTGGAGCCCGTAGAAGAAAAGGAGGCCCCTGAAGAAAGGATGCAGGGGCAGAGAAAGACCGGGGATGATGAACGTAAGGAACATCACCTAGAAACCAGCAGGAGGACAAGGAATTACCTCGCCACCTGGCACTCGCGACTCATCCTCCACGGGTGATAGAACTCCATCTTGATGCAGGAGACGGAGCTCGGAGGACCTTATGATGGATGCGCACCATGCACCATTGGTGACGCGGGTACCCACGACCTTCTTCTTCCCAGCGCCAGCGGTGCTGGTGCCCACAGTGGCGGAGCCGCCATTCTTGGCGGCGGCGGCAATGGCGACGGCAATGGCGGCGGCGGACTCAGCGGCGGCACCTCCCTTCTTCTTGCCCATCTTGCGATGGCGATGCGAGCGAAGGAAGTAGCTCGGAAAGACACGGAGTTGGTCCAGTGCCACGAAGAGGACAAACGCTAGGAAGCAGAGAGCAGCGGCAATGGCAATGGAAGCACAAGCAGAGAAAGGGCAGATGGGAAAATTACCGCAGCTGTGCTGCTACTTAACCCCCCTGCGGATGCCATCCAACGACCACCAGAAACCCTACTGGACGCGTGGCGCACATCGCTATCGACACGTGGAGAAGCCAAAACACGAATCATCCCCCACTATCTCCATTACGCGCGGAAATCGAGGAGTGATGACCCACAAGTATAGGGGGTGTATCACAGTATTTTCAATAAGTAAGAGTGTTGAACCCAACGAGGAGCAGAAGGTGCTGGCTAGTGGTATGGATAAGGAATTCTCTGCAAATACTTAGCAAACGGATTTTTAGGGTTTTTTGATATAGCAAGTAAACAAAGTACTAGTAAATAAAAGACAGTAGGAATAAATGCAGCAAGTGGCCCAATCCTTTATACAGCAAAGGACAAGCCGGTTGTATTACTTAAGATGACCAAACATTCTCGAGGACACATGGGAAGACTGTCAAGTGCTTTCGCTTCATATAGTTGATTAATCTTCTTTAGCTTGCTAAGTGTTGTGTGGGTGAACCTGTGCTAATGTACCAACCTTCCTAGGACTAATACATACTTGTGATTATACCCCTTGCAAACATCCGTAAGTACAAGAAAGTAATTAAGGTAGAAACCTAACCACAACTTTAAACTCTAAGACCCTTACGTCCCTTGTGCAATGGTTTCCTAACGGGGGTTCAGGTTTCTGTCACTCCGGCAACCCCTACGATTAGTAGCCAAATACACAATGCATTCCCCTAGGCCCATATAGGTGAAGTGTCATATAGTCGACATTCACATGACACCACTAGAAGAAGTACACCACAACTTAAATATCAAAGTATTGAATCTTTCTCAACACAACTCCACTACTAACAACATGACTTCTCCCATGTCCTCAAGAACAAAACGAACTACTCACAAGACATCATATGGATCATGATCACAGATGGAATAATGATGTATAAAAATCTGAACATAAACAATAATTCAATGGTTCACTCAATAGCATCAACTACCAAGAGTAATCAACACCGGGAAAGTTTCCCCTATGAACTAATGCAAGATTCAACCCAATTGTTATAGTAATATGGAGATGGTGATGAGGGTGTTGATGATGATGATGGTGGTGGTGATGATGATGATGATCCCGATGAAGTCCAGCTTGATGGTGGTGTTGATGGCGATGATCTCCCCTCTCCGGGAAGGAATTCCCAGCAGAAATTTGTCTGCTAGAGAGATCTTTCTCTCTCGGTGTTTTCCGCCCTGCGGAGGCGGCGGAATCTTTCTGTGGTCGCTCCCCGAGTCTTAGGGTTTCGGGAGGATAATATACGCCAGAGGGGAGTGCCAGGGGTGGACCAGGGCGGCCACACCACATGGTGGCACGGCCTAGGCTGACCCGCGCCAGGGGGTGGTGTGGGCCCCCTATGGCCCATCTCCAGCCCCCCTTCTGGCTTCCTTCGTCTTCTGGAAAAATAGGATTTTCCGTATATTTTCTCGGATTTTCTGATCTTCGCGAATTTTGCCTCCAAACCGCACCTTTTCCATCGTAACCCGATTGCAATGTCCATGCTCCAAAAGTCATCAACCATGCAAAAATAGATGAAATAACATAAGTATCACCTCTCAATACGAAATATATCAATGAATAACAGTGAATTATGACATAGAATAGTGATGCAAAATGGACGTATCAACTCCCCCCAAGCTTAGACTTTGCTTGTCCCCAAGCGAAACTAAGCTCAATAAACATGGCCTCAGTTTTATGGAGTGAAGAGTCGATAAAAGAATACGGACAAGAAGCATCACATTCATATATACATAGATCATAATAGAAGACAACTCACTATTATACAACTTAACTTGCAATAAGTAAAGGAAACACAATAAAGATACATAGAGTAAACCATAATTGGTAATGGCAAACTTAGCTCTTGGTCGAAGAATAGTTGATAATTTGCTGGAGTTCACAAATAACTGGTTTTCAATGAAAGCTTTCAAAGTAGTAGACACCAAGATAAGAGCAATGTGCAAAACAAGGAACTTAAGAAACATGATTGAATAAATCATCATATGAATGGATGAAACACAACAACTCAAAATACTTGCTGAGGTAGAAGGGAGTAGGTTTACTGACTCAACTACAAAGTAAAAGAAAGGCCCTTCACAGAGGGAAGCAGGGATTGCAAGTCTCATAAAGAGCTCCCAAAAATTATGATACTTACTAGCTTTCAGCTTCATTGCCCCTATCATAAGCATCTTGAGGTGATTAAGGTTAAAGTGACACAACTAAGAGGATATGCTTGACAAGTTATAAGTTGAAGTCCCATGCCCCTCACTTACGAGTACCGATCCTCATGCTACTCAACTTCAGTCACGAGTAAGCTCTTGTCATTGTAAATACATGTGTATCATTGAGAACCGCCAACGGGATACCCCTTGCACATGACACAGGAGCTATCCCATAATCAAAACGACAAGGCAAGAAGATAGTGAGCATCTCAGCGATCTTTTTATTTGCTATTTGCATAGGTTTTTATTGAGGATGCTTCATAGAATGCTCACTATAGTTATGCTGCAAGTTTCCACCATGATTAAGCATGGCTTAAACTAGCGGCCCAGGCGTTTCTCTAACACACATATAAACTCCATGATCTTACAAGTTCCACTTTTATTTCACACCGCCGGGATCCATAAGCAAAAGAACATGATATCAACTAGGTACAAAGTACCAATGAAGTGTTGAAAGTGGTCCCCATGATACATGGTTCTGCTAACTTCAACTCATAAAGCGCAAGCATATACGCAACAAAGAAGGACCCAATGGTTCAGGTTTATTAAATGCAAGAAAGTAAAGTGTGCCATCAAGTTCGTGAGAGCTTTAATCACTAATTTTCACATAAAAAGTTTAATTTGGAAGGTAGACAAAACAAGAGTTTACTTGGAATAGCAATAATGCTATGAGGTAGGTATGGTGGACACAAATGGTATGGTTTTTGGTTTAAAGGAGGTGGATGCACGAGAAGAATTCCCTCTCAGCATAGGTTTTTGGCTAGCAAGGCTAGGTAGCAAGTATAAGAGTTGAAGGAAACACGTAAACATACAAGCGATAAAAACAAACATGCAATCTTACTTGGAAGCACAAAAGATCTTAACTAGAGAATACTAGACTTATGAGCAAATCAAGAAAGAAAGATGATGAAATTATATTTCTTTTGAGTACTTTTATCTTTTTCATTCAACTCTCAAAAATAGTGTTGCTACTGACCGAGCCAGGTTTGCCAAAACCAACTAAATTAACTCAATGATCCCAAAGTGATACCAATACTAACAACAAGATCAATCATATAACCACGAATTGAAAACTAATATAAGATATGCAAAAGAGTAAATCATAGAACTTCTCATTAATATTCCATAACGGCAACTCACACCAAGGGATACATATCTAACGAGAGAGGGGACACTTCCATAATGCAAACCATCCTATATAATAATTTCTCTATTCATGATATGACTCTACTAAAAAGGTAAAAAGATAGAAGATAGTGATATGATATCGCGGCACTCCCCCAAGCTTGGAACAAACCAAGGGGATGCCAAACCTGATGACGAATTACTCCTTTGGTGGTGGTGGTGGTATCCTCTCATCATCCTCCGACTTCCAGGGTAAGGGTTTCCCATCAACAAAGGACATCGTGGTTTCCAGCATCCTGAAACTTGCAGCAGCACTTATGCGTTTAAACCTAACCTCATACTCACAGTTTTGATTCTGAACATCGTAGAGTTGTGCTTGCAGTTTGTTGGTTGTTTGGCAGAGTGAGAGGACTTCATCCTTGAGTTTAGCAGTATCCTTTTGGTGCTCGGCGATGAGTTCAGAACAAATCTTATGGATGATATCCACTTCACGTTTCGCCATCTTCTTGTACCTAAAGACTTCTTGCTCCAGGGCTTCCATCATATCCTCTAGACTTCCTTCACCTTTAGGGCCTCGAACCTCTTTTATCCGGAGCTCCCCGTCTTCAAGCAACAACTCCTTGGGATGAATCTTCAACTCTCTCATGTATGGGTTGATGATATCCTCCAAAGAATCCTCCTTGGCTAATCCAGAGGAAGACATTGTGGCTCCAAATCTGGGACTCTACCTGTCAGAAATAGATCAAAACAAAAAGACGACAAAAAGACGATATATGAACCTCGGGATATCCGGGGGATTATATATTACGAAGTTTCAAGATGAAAGGAAGGTACTGGGAGAAAACGAGTCGGAGGCGGAGTCCGGGGTGGACTCACCACCTGGTTGCGCGGCCTGGTGAGGGCCCGCGCCACAGGGTGGTGTGAGCCACCCTGGCTCCGTTTTCGTCTCTCTTTCGCTTCGTAGCTTTCCTTATTGTCTAAAAACTGCAAAAAATATAGTTGGATAGTATTTTCGCGGAACTTTTCTTACCAGAAATGTTACCTATTTGAAAACGGACTCTGCAGGTTTCTGAATTTGGTCCTTGATGAATTTCTCCGGAGTTATAACTTGAAAGGAATCAACATCTTCATTGTAAGAATCCCCAGCAAAATAGTGCTTGAGTCGCTGCCCATTCACTACTTGTGTAGTATTATCTTTTAAAGAAGAAATTTTTATTGCTCCTGAACGGTACACTTCTTCAATAATGAAAGGTCCTTCCCATTTTGACAGTAGCTTTCCTGCAAAAAATCTGAGACGAGACCTATACAATAGAACTTTCTCACCAACATGAAATTCTCTCCTAAGTATTCGCTTGTCATGCCATATTTTAACTTTTTCCTTAAAGAGCCTAGCATTTTCATAGGCTTCACTCCTACATTTATCTAAAGAACTTAAGTCAAATAATATTTTCTCACCAGCTAGCTTACAATATCTATTTAGTTCTTTAATTGCCCAGTAAGCTTTGTGTCCTAATTCTAAAAGTAGGTGACAAGCTTTCCCACAAACCATTTTATAAGGAGACATCCCCATAGGATTTTTGTAGGCAGTTATATAATCCCATAAAGCATCATTCAACTTTTTAGCCCATTTTTTTCTAGATCTATTAATAGTATTTTGCAAGATGGATTTAATTTCTCTATTTGATAACTCTACTTGCCCGCTAGTTTGGGGATGATAAGCCAAAGAAATTCTATGATTAATATCATATTTAGCAAGGGTTTTCTAAAACCACCATGAATGAAATGAGAACCCCCATCAGTCATGAGATACCTAGGCACTCCAAACCCAGGAAAGATAACATCCTTAAGCATTTTTAGAGAAGTCTCCCCATCAGCACTCTTTGTAGGAATGGCTTCTACCCACTTAGTAACATAATCAACGGCAACAAGAATATGAGTATAACCTTTCGAGGGAGGGAAAGGACCCATAAAGTCAAATCCCCAGCAATCAAAGGGTTCAATAACTAGAGAGTGGTTCATAGGCATTTCATTGCGTCTAGAAATATTACCAACACGCTGACATTCATCACAAGATAAAACAAATTTTCTTGCATCTTTAAAAAGGTAGGCCAGTAAAAACCTGATTGTAGCACCTTTTGTGCAGTTCTATCTCCTGCATGATGTCCTCCATAAGCACTACCATGACATTTACGCAATATCTCCTTCTGTTTATATTCTGGAACACATCTTTGCATAATACCATCCACTCCTTCTTTGTATAAGTGTGGGTCATCCCAAAAATAATGCCTCAAATCATAGAAGAGCTTCCTTCTTTACTGAGATGTAAAAGTTGGAGGCAAATACTTGGAGACAATAAAGTTAGCATAATAAGCGTACCAAGGGCTCCTTCGCAAGCTTACCCCTACTGCAGCTAACTGTTCATTTGGGAAACTATCATTAACAGGCATAGGATCAAAATAGATGTTTTCCAATTGAGATAAATTATCAGCTACAGGGTTTTCAGCACCTTTCCTATCTACTATATGTAGATCAAACTCTTATAAAAGCAACACCCATCTAATGAGCCTAGGCTTAGTGTCCTCTTCATCATAAGGTATTTAATAGCAGCATGATCAGTATGAATGGTGACTTTTGAGTCTACAATATAGGGTCTAAACTTATCACAAGCAAAAACAACAGCTAGAAATTCTTTTTCAGTAGTAGCATAATTCCTTTGAGCACCGTCTAAAGTCTTACTAGCATAATGAATAACGTTTAACTTTTTATCAATTTGTTGCCCAAGGACAGCACCTACATCAAAATCACTAGCATCACACATTATTTCAAAGGGTAAACTCCAATCAGGTGGTTGAACAAAAGGGGTTGTAGTTAAAGCCTTCTTAAGAGTTTCAAAAGCTTCCTTACAATCATCATCAAAAACGAAGGGTACATATTTTTGAAGAAGATTAGTGAGGGGTTTTGATATCCTAGAAAAGTCTTTAGTAAACCTTCTATAAAAACCAGCATGACCAAGGATACTACGAATACCTTTGATGTCTCTTGGGCATGGCATCTTCTCAATTGCCTCAAACTTAGCTCTATCAACTTCTATGCCTCTTTCAGAAACTTTATGCCCAAGGATAATCCCTTCATTAACCATGAAGTGGCATTTCTCCCAATTAAGAACAAGATTAGTTTCTTCACATCTCTGCAAAACTTTATCAAGGTTATGCAGACAATTATCAAAAGAAGTTCCATAGGCAGAAAAGTCATCCATGAACACTTCTACAATTTCCTCACAAAACCCATGAAAGATAGCAGACATGCATCTTTGAAAAGTAGCATGAGCATTACATAAACAAAAAAGGCATACGTCTATAAGCATAAGTTCCATAAGGGCAAGTAAAAGTAGTTTTTTCTTGATCTTGTTGTTTAACATCGATTTGAGAGAAACCTGAATAACCATAAAGAAAACAAAAATGGGTCTTTTTAGACAACCTTTCCAACATTTGATCAATAAAAGGAAGCGGGTAGTGATCTTTCTTAGTAACTTTATTGACTTTTCTAAACTCAATGCACATCCTGTAGCCTACTACTATTCTTTGGGAAATAAGCTCATCATTATCATTAGGAACAATGGTAATACCTCCTTTTGGGGGAACACAATGAATAGGACTAACCCATTCACTATCAGCAATAGGGTAAATAATACCAGCATCAAGGAGTTTCAATACCTCATTCCTTATCACTTCCTTCATCTTAGGATTTAAACATAATTGGTGCTCTACTACTGGCTTTGCATATGGTTCTATATTGATAGAATGCTGACATATAGTAGGTGAAATCCCTTTTAAATCATCCAGAGTATAGCCCATAGCTCCTCGGTGTTTCTTCAAAACCTCCAATAACCTTTCTTCTTCCTTTCCTGAAAGTTTAGAGCTAATAATATCAGGATATATCTTTTTATCATCAATATAAGCATATTTGAGATCATCAGGAAGATGTTTTAGATTGAAGACCGGATCCTTTTTAGGTGGCAACGTGGTACCCAAGTCTTCTACAGGCAAGTTATGCTTAAGCATCTTGGGTTGACGACGGAGGATCTCGTCAATCTCATTCCTTTCTTCCATGAAGATCTCACTTTCGTGGTCTTCCATAAATTGCTGCAAAGCATTGCTAGGAGCAAGAGAGATAGAAGCAAGTTGTTCAACTCTAAAATCCTCATTATGGGTTTCCTCTTCACAAGTGATGGGGATATGCCAAAGGGGGTATGCCTAGTAGAACGTTCTGATTGGGCCGAAGGGCCTGTGAGTGCGCCTGGAGGACGGCAACTGGACTACGACAGAAGGAGAGGTCCGGTGACTAGCGACTAGAGGCCCAGGAGCGTAACAGAAGCCCAGTCGGATTAGGTCAAAACCTCTGAATCCTTATCTTGTTCGGTTGTAGCTTGTAAACCCTAGCGAGGTGCCTCATATATAAACCTCCCTAGGGTATCCTAGAGACTCACGTTCATCATACACCCCCTTCAAGCGACTCGTTGCTTAGACGCCGAGCTCGCCACCCCTCTAACTCGCTCTCCAATAATCTAATCTAGCAGGAGTAGGTCTTTACCCTCCGGGGGCGAACCTGGGTAAACCCATGTGTATCCGCCCCCATCTAGCACCGTAGATGGCCGCCAACTCTTCCTCACGATATAATCAATCGCTGCCAATGGCAGCAACTGCCGTGGCCATTTCCACGATAGTGGCGCCCACCATGGGGCATAGCGGGACTGGCCTGAGTTCTGCGGTGAGACCCTACTCGCCGATCGATCGGTCGCTCGCCACCGGTCGCATGATCGCCATCGGTGGGATCTTACAGATCCTGCCCAGCAGCTACATCCCGGCGTCATGCCCGGTCACTCACGGCGCGGTGATGCCGGTCGGCTCCATCAACCTCTTCGTCGGCTTCACCGGTGCGGTCAACCCAGATGCAATGGTGATCATCGACGAATCGCTGCCGCACCGCGATCTGCTCTCGGAGGACAGGGCTGCTCCATCAGGAGCCTCATCACCGAGTACGACTCGGCCACCAGCGATGCGGCCGAGACCAACGCTGCCACCAACGACGATGCCCTCAACGACGACGCCGACTCCACGACCCCTGCCTCGGTCGACGGATCTGTCACCGCTGCATCACGAGAGGACTCCATCACGCGAGTCTCCAACCCAGAGGATTTCGAGGACCCCTCCATCCTTGGAATCTTCGACTCCGACTCCGGCTCGGAATCGCCCGAGGACTTCCGCGCTAGATCCAATCGCTTCAACGCGATCTACATGGCGGGGAGCACGACCGCCTCGCCAGATCCGTTCGCCACGCCAATCCCGCCGACTGTGACGGCCACAGAAGTGGAGGAAGCCCACCGGTGGCTCGCAGAGGCGCAACACAACAAACTCGCCGAGCGCGAGAAATACCGCCTCAAGCGGGAAACGACGCGGGAGCTGTCGCTCTATCACCAGCGCCGCATCAGGACCCGCCTGAACTCCAACGTCCAGGGCCGCGTCCTGAACTTCAACGATGAAAGCGACCCCGCACGTGCCGCCGAGCGCGAATACCGCGAGAACGTGCCGCCAGGCGGAAGCAACCCCACGAGACCACCACCCGGCGCACCGGCGATCGGATCCCCTCCACCACCCATCGGCCGCACGCCCCCGCCGGACCAACCGTGGATCATCATCTCGCCTCAAGCCCGCGACGCCAACGGACTACCACTATACTCCACCCCGATGGACAACGTCGTCGTGGCCGATGCCATGATCGCCAACCTCAACGTCCAAGGCGACGGCGTGCTACAGATCCAGTACGCCAAGGCCCTACTCGTGAGGGCCATCGAGAAATAAGCCGCGGGAGTCAACCCGCGGGGGCAGATGTACTCCCGGTCCTCAGCAAGCAGGGCGGCATCAAGCGGCCACCCCACCGTCGCCAACGCATTGACTTGCCCACCACCGTAGCCCTTGGCGAACCAACCACGGGCCGCCAACCCCGCGCTGTCCACCAACGAGCCACGACCGGCAAATAACACGGTCGCCGCCAACAGGCAGCCCCTCGATGCCCGAACGAACATCATCAACAACCAGGCGTGGAGGTCGCGCCAGCCCAACGACCTGAGGCACATCCTCACCAACAGCGGCGACCCGGAACCAAGAGGCTCGCTCAGTCAAGTCGGGCCGCAATGCTTCAAGCCCATGATCCATGGGGAAAAATACCCCACCAACTTCAAGGCCCCCAAGGAGATCGAAAGTACGACCCGACGTACGATCCCGCTATCTGGCTGGACACATACCTCATGGCAATGGGAATCGCAGGCCACACCGACCGGCTCGCCGCTCGCTATCTCCCCCTGATGATGGAGGGTGCAACCCGGCAATGGATCAACACGCTCCCCGCCGACAACATCGATTCCTGGGAAGAAATGCGGGACGCCTTCGTCAGGCACTTCGAGGGCTCCTACACCCGCGCCACCACCATAGAAGATCTGGAGTGATGCATCCAGGGACAACGTGAGTCGACTCGCCGTTGGATCCAAAGATGGCAAGAACTGTGGATCAACGCCTCCGGCATCCACCCAGACACGACGATACATTGCTTCAAGAACGCATGCCGGTATGAACCCCTGGTCGCTAAGATCAAGAGGGTCTACCGGACGCTTGACAACATCCCCGACCTCCTCGAGATCGCCAAGCGCTACGCGGAGGAAGATCCCAACCAAGACTCTGACGACGAGTCGGGAGGACGACGTCGAACCAGCATCCACGACAGCAGGCGCCTACGTGACATGCGCTACAGCAACACCCGCATCACCGGCAAGCGCCGCACGGACGGGCGAGTCATCTTCTTCGCCAATGCCGGCTACGGCCAGAACGACTCCAAGAACTACCGCCGCGACGGAGGTAACTACCGCGACAGCGGAAACTACCGCTCCAACAACATAGCGAGGCCGAAATTCGACCCCGTTGCCCTGCTCAATCAGCCCTGCATCTACCATAGCAGGGAGGGAAAACCCGCCACCCACACCACCGCTGATTTCCACTCTCTCAAAGAGATCGAGAAGGCGAGACGAGCAAGGGAGGACCCCAATAACAACCCACCTCGGGATAACGGTAACGGCGGCGGCTTTGGCACCGCCGTCGGCTCGCTACATACCTTCACCGGACTCGGCACCAAGCTCGAGAAGAAGGTGCTTGTCCGTGCGGTCGCCGTCAACACGGTGACACAAGTCGACATCCCTCGCTTCCTCAACTGGTCCGAGCAGAGCATCACCTGGAGTCGCCAGGACCATGCGCCAAGAATCGAATACCCAGGGCGAGTCGCCCTGGTAGTCAGGCCCAAAGTGGCCGACTACTGGCTGCCCAAGACACTAATGGACGGTGGGAGTTCCATCAACATCCTGTACCTGGACACATTCAAGAGGCTCCAGCTCCCAGAAGCAGCCATTGAGCCAACCCTGACGACCTTCCACGGTATCATCCCCGGTTGGAAGGCGTACCCGATCAGGAAAGTGACGCTGCCAGTCACCTTTGGCACTCCGGCAAACTACCGCACGGAGAGGATTGTATTCGAGCTGGTGAACTTCCGCAGCCCCTACCACTGCGTCCTGGGCCGCCAGGCATCCGCAAAGTTCATGGCGACCCCACACTACGCTTACAACATGATGAAGCTCCCCGGGCCAAGCGGCATCATCACCATCCACGGCAACCCTGACATGGCCGTGGAATGTGAGGACAAGGGCGCCGAGCTCGCCGGCGCCGTCATCGCCGTGAAGACCGACCACACGGAGGAGCTCACGAAATACGTAGGCAACATCAACAAGGACGACCCCACAATCTTGAAGAAACCAACCGCCGCGAACTCCACGTTCGAGGCGACCACGCACACCCGCACCGTCGAGCTCGTCCCAGGCGACTCCAGCCAGACGGTCACCATCGGGGCGCACATGAGCCCCGCATAGGAAAGCATGCTCATCGGGTTCCTCTCTGAGAACCGCGACATCTTCGCATGGAAGCCATCTAACATGCCAGGTGTCCCGAGGGAACTCGCTGAGCACAAACTCAACGCCGACCCGAAAGTGCGACCAGTAAAGCAGTTGCTACGGCCCTTCAATCAAGAGCGTCGTCGAGCAATCGCCAAAGAAGTCCAGCGCCTTCTAGCCGCAGGCTTCATCTAGCCAATCAAGTACTCCAAGTGGCTGGCAAACCCAGTCCTAGTTCTAAAAAAGAACAACACATGGAGAATGTGTATCGACTACACCAACCTCAACAGTGCCTGTCCGAAGGAGGAGTTCGTCCTACCGCGCATTGATCAGATCATTGACTCGACCACGGGATCGGAGTCGCTATGCTTCCTCGACGCTTACTCTAGTTATAACCAGATCAAGATGGCGGTCGAGGACGAGGAGAAGACGGCGTTCATCATGCCATTCGGCACCTTCTGCTACACGGCCATGATGTTCGGCCTCAAGAACGCAGGCGCCACATACCAGAGATGCATGCAGGAGTGCCTAGCGAGCCAAATTGGCCGCAACATTCACGTCTACATCGATGACGTGGTGGTAAAATCCACCCGCCAGGACGACCTGCTCGCCGACCTAGCCGAAACCTTCGCAAACCTGCGGAGGTACAACATCAAGCTGAACCCCGGAAAATGCACCTTCGCCGTCCCCACCGGATAGCTCCTGGGATATGTAGTCTCCAAGCGAGGCATCAAAGCCAACCCCACCAAGATCGACACCATCGCGTGACTCGGGAAACCCGAGTGCCTGCGCGACGTCCAGAAGTTAGCAGGGCGAGTCGCGGCCCTCAGTCACTTCATCCCCCGACTAGGCGAGAAGGCAATGCCCCTCTACAACTTGATGCGCAAGAACCCCATGTTCCAATGGGACGTGGAGGCCGACGACACACTCAAAGCGCTCAAAGAAGTGCTACTCGCGGCTCCACTACTCGCTGCCCCACTCGACAAAGAGCCAATGCTCGTCTACGTCGCGGCCTCTACTCGAGTCGTCAGCGCCGTGATGGTCATCGAACGACCGGAGGAGGGCAAGGAGCACCTCATATAGCGCCCTGTCTACTACATCAGCGAAGTCCTGACGGACTCTCGACAGCGCTACCCGCAATACCAAAAACTGGTGTACGCGGTATTCCGAGCACAGCGGCGACTCCCACACTACTTCTAGGAGCACCCAATAATGGTGGTATCCTCCGTGCCCCTGCAAGACATCATACGCAATCGCGAGGCGACCGAGCGAGTCGCCAAGTGGGCTATCGAAATTGGTGTCCACAACATCAAATACGAGACACGCAAAGCGATCAAGTCACAAGCCCTGGCTGATTTTCTTGCAGACTGGGAAGAAGCACAGCAGCCAAAGAAGCTCCTGTATCTCCACTACTGGTCGCTCCATTTTGACGGCTCCAAGAACGCCGACGGCGCAGGGGCTGGGGTCATACTGACCTCTCCCAAAGGAGACAAGCTCCGTTACATGCTCCACCTCAACTTCCAGCCCTGCACCAACAACATGGAGGAATACGAGGCCCTCCTTCACGGCATGAGAGCCGCTAAGGAGATGAACGTTAACCGCCTACGATGCTTTGGCGACTCCGACCTAGTCGTCGGCCAAGTCGTCGGGATGTGCGATGCCGTCTCCCCAACAATGATCGCGTACCGCCAAGCTGTCGACTAGTTGGGAGGACACTTTGACGGCAACTCCGTCGAGTGGATCGACGGGCGCAAAAATGAGGAGGCAGACGCCCTTTCCCGCATCGGATCGACCCGACAGGCGCCACCAGTAGGCGTCTTCCTCGACATCATCCACAAACCGTCGGTCAGCCCACCAAAAGAGATCGATGTCGGGATATCGCTGCAACCAGAACCGGCCTTAGTCACCATGGTTGTGGAGCCTAGCGACTGGACAGCACCATACGTCGCCTTCCTGGAGCACAAAATCCTACCACGCAACGAGACGGAGGCGCGAATGATCGTGCGCCGCTGCAAATCCTTTGTCATCATCAACAGCGAGCTCCACAGACACAGCATGACCGGCGTGTTCTAGCGATGCGTACAGCCAGAAGAAGGCCGCAAGATCCTCCAGGACATTCACGCCGGCGACTGCGGCCATCACGCCGGCGCCAAGTCGCTAGTCGCCAAGGCCATGCAGCACGGTTTCTACTGGCTCACCGCACACGCCGACGCCACCAACATCGTCCAACGATGCGTCGGGTGCCAGAAGTACGCCCACCAGACGCACCTCCCTGGCTCAGCACTCAAGACCATCCCCATCACATGGCCATTCACTGTCTGAGGCATGGACATGGTAGGCACGTTCAAGAAGGCCCCGTCTAGCTTCACCCACCTCCTGGTCGCAGTCGACAAGTTCACCAAATGGGTCGAGGCCAAGCCAATAAAAAAGTGCGACGGCAAGACAGCCACCAAGTTCTTACGTGAGCTCATCTACTGGTATGGCTACCTGAAGGGTTTCGCAGCATAGTAAATCAAAAATTTCTATGGAAGCGAACAGAGGGAAAGCCAAGATCTAATCTAGGAGATGCAAACAACGAGAGAGATTGGATTAGATCTTCATACCCTTGAAGATTCGCAGTGAGCGTTCTAACGTGGGTGATGTAGTCGTGCCTCGCTTCTCCTCCTCGCGATCCGATCCGATCTAGCACCACAAGTGGCGGTGCCTCCGTGAGATGCACACGTGCAAACACCTCGGCGTCCTCCTCCTTCCTTGGACCAGCAAGTATGGTGGAGAGATGGATTGGATCTACAACACGGCGTGGTGTATTTGGTGGAGAATTTCACAGGCTTCGGCGCAAACAAATGGAGGGGGAGAGGAAGGCACAGGGCTACTAGGGCTTGGAGGAGATGTGTGAGGGAGGGGGCACCAGCCCTCTATATAGAGGGGGAGGGGGCGGCCAGCCCTAGCCCTCCTCCAAGCCTATCTCTAGTTTAAACGATTTAAACTCTCCCTTATCTAGAATTCTATCCCGAGATTTAAACGAGTTAAATCTCTCTAGAATCGGTGGGCCCTATGGGGCCTTGTGCCCTGGCCCAATGCGCCAGGACACTCCCTCATAGGCCCATGCCCCTCCGGAAGGTGGGACCACGTTGGCCCCTTCCGGAAGGTTCTAGAAGCTTAGGTACAATACCGATTAATCCGGAACAATTCCGAACTCCAAAAACTGCACTGCCTTATATGAATCTTATTCTCCGGACCATTCCGGAACCTCTTGTTATGTCCCGGATCCTATCCGAGACTCTGAACAAAAATTCATAAACCAATTATCCAATCTATCCTAGCGTCGAGACACGTTAAGTGTGTGACCCTGCGGGTTCGAGAATATGCAGACATGATCTTCTATCAATAATCAACAGTGAAGTGCAGCACCCATATTGACTCCCACACATTCATCGATGATCATATCAGATGAACCACGATGCCAGGATTCAATCAATCCCATATATATATATTCCCTTCGTCTCGCGATATTTTACTTGCCCGAGATTCGATCGTCGGTATCGTCATACCTAGTTCAATCTCGTTCACAGCAAGTACTTTACTCGTTCCGTAATCCGATATCACTTTGTGATTAACTCCTTAACCACATGCTTGCAAGCGGTGTTGATATCGATTACCGAGTGGGCCCGAAGTATATCTCTTCGACTTGGGAGGGACAAATCCCATCTCGATACATACAACCCAAAAGATACTTTCCGATTACCTGAGAGACACCTTTATGATCACCCTCTCATAGGATGATGTTTGATGACCTCAAAGCTTTCTTCCGATACCAGGGAGTTGTATTATCTCATGGTCTAAGGAATACAATATTTGACATAAGAAAAACTTCGCAAAGACGAACACGATGACACGATCTAATGGCTTTGCTTAGTTTGGGTCTATCCACCATATCATTCTCCAATGATATGATCTCATTATCAATTGACAACTCATGTCTATGGTTAGGAAACCTTAACCATCATTGATCAATGAGCTAGTCCATAGAGGCGTACTAGGGACACGGTGTTGTTCACAAACCACACAAGTATTAAAGTTTCCGCTTAATACAATTCTAGCATGGAATATAAAGTTTATCATGAACAAGAATTATAATAATAACATCTTTATTATTGCCTCTAGGGCATAATTCCAACAATCTCCCACTTGCACTAGAGTCAATAATCTAGTTTACATCTGGCAACAATCTCACACCCATGGCCGAGGTCTTGATCATGTTTTACACGTGGAAGAGGTTTAGTCAATGGATCTGCGACATTCAGATCGTATGTACTTTGCTAATCTTCGATCTCCATCCGCTATATAATCTCGGATTATATGAAACTTGCAGTTGATATGCTTGGTCTTTGGATGATATCTTGGTTCCTTAGCGAGTGCTATGGCGCCGTGTTGTCACACAATATCTCCAGTGGGTCCAATGCACTTGGAACCACGCCAAGCTCGATGATGAAGTTTCGATCCAAACTCCTTCACTTGACGCTCGCAGCCATGTATTCCGCTTCTACTATAGATCCCGCGATCACGCTTTGCATGCAGCTTCTCCGACTCATCTCCTCCATTCAAAATATACATGTATCACGTTCGAGATTTAGAATCATCCTTGTGATTGTCAAAACTAGCGTCGACGTAACCTTTTACGACAAGCTGTTCATCACCCCATAGACTAAGAACATTTCTTTAGTCCTATTTAGGTACTTTAGGATGTTCTTCACGGCTGTCGATGTTCCACTCTGGATCACTTTGATATCTGCCGTCAAACTAAGAGCATTGGACACATCCGGTCTAGTACTGACATGGCATACATGATGGAACCTATGGCGAGGCATAAGGCACTTTGCTCATAGCTTCCCTATCATTTACCGAAGTGGACACGAGCCTTGCTCAATATCTTACGACAACATAGGCCTGAACCTTTCAATGCCTTATCCATTCTGAACCTTTTCGAACTTTGTCTAGGTATGTACTTTGGCTTAAAGCTATCAGCGTCTTTGTCTATCTCTATAGATTTTGATGCCCAATATATAAGCAGCTTCACCTAGGTATTTCATTGAAAAACACTTGTTCAAATAACTCTTCACATCGTTAAGCATGTTGATGTCATTTCCAATAATCAATATGTCATCCACATATAGTACCGGAAACGCCACCGAGCTCCCACTCACTTTCTTGTAGATGCAAGCTTCAGAGCAATTTGGAACAAATCCAAAGCTCTTGATCACTTAATCAAACGAAGGTTCCAACTCCGAGATGCTTGCTTGATCCATAAATGGAACGCTGAAGTTTGCATACTTTATCAAAGATCCTTAGGATCGACAAAACCTTCGGGTTGCATCATATACAACTCTTCATCAATGTTGCCATTGAGGAAAGCGATCTTGACATCCATTTGCCATATTTCATAATCATGAAACGCAGCAATTGCTAATAAAATCGAATGGACTTAAACATCGCTACGGAGAGAAAGTCTCATCGTAGTCAACACCTTGAACTTGTCGAAAACCTTTCGCAACAAGCCGTGCTTTATAGACGATAACATTACCATCCGTCTGTTTTCTTCTTGAAGATCCATTTGCACTCAACGGCCTTTCGATTACGCTAGGAGGGTCCACCAAAGTCCATACTTGGTTTTGCTCATGGATCCCAATTCGGATTTCATGGCTTCTAGCCATTTCTCGAGTCTGGGCTCATCATCGCTTCCTCATAGTTCGTAGGTTCACCGTCTTCTACTAACAAGACCCCAGGGGTTGCGTACCACTCAGAGGGGCACGCGACCTTGTCGACCTGCGACGTTCAAGAGCAAGATCGTCCAAAGCTTCATGATCCTTGTCATTAGCTTCCTCTATTGTTGGTGCGGTGATCGGAACAATTTCAGGTGCGCTACTCTCCAATTCAAGAGAAGGTTCAATAACCTCGTCTAGCTCTACTTTCCTCCCACTCACCTCTTTCGAGAGAAACTCCTTCTCAAGAAAGGAACCGTTCTTATGCATAAACACTTTGCCTTCGGTTACGTGATAGAAGGTATACCCAATAGTTTCCTTAGGGTATCCTATGAAGACGCATTTCTCCGCTTTGGGTTCGAGCTTGTCGGCATCAACTTCTTGACGTAAGCGCATCCCCAAACTTTAAGAAACGACAACTTAGGTTTAGCACCAAACCACAGTTCATACGGTGTCGTCTCAACGGATTTAGATGGAGCCCTATTTAAAGTGAATGCAGGTTTCTAATGCATAACCCCAAAATGATAACGGCAAATCAGTAAGAGACATCATCGATCGGACCATATCTAATGAGGTTCGATTCCATGCGTTCGACACACCATTGCATTGTGGTGTTCCGGGTGGCGTGAGTTGTGAAACGATTCCACTTGCTTTGAGATGCGTGAGAAAATCATAACTCAAATATTCCCCACGATCGGATCAGAAACTTAATCTTTCTATTACGATGGTTCTCCACTTCATTCTGAAATTCTTTGAACTTTTCAAACGTTTCAGATTTATGTTTCATTAAATAGATATACCCATATCTACTTAAGTCATCGGTAAAAGTGAGAAAATAGCGATATCCACCGGCAGCGTCGAAACACTCATCGGTCCGCATACATCGGTATGTATGATTTCCAACAAGTCCGCTGTTCGCTCCATCATACCGAGAACGGGTTTTGATCATCTTGCCCATGAGGCATGGTTCGCATGTGTCAAATGATTCAATATCAAGAGACTCCAAAAGTCCATCGAATGGAGTTTCTTCATGCGCTTTACACCAATATGACCTAGACGACAAAGTACACAAATAAGTAGTATTATCACTATCTACTTTGCATCTCTTAGCCTCAATGTTATGGATGTGTGTTTCATCCCTTTCGAGATTTAGAAGAAATAAACCACTCACAAGAGGTGCATGACCATAAAAGATGTAACTCATATAAATAGAACAACCATTATTCTCCGATTTAAATGAATAACCGTCTTGCAATAAACACGATCCGAAATAATGTTCATGCTCAACGAGGCACATAATAACATTTATTAAGGTTTAAAACTAATCCGAAGGTAAAACTAAGGAGAGCGTCTGACGCCATCACATCAACTCTTGATCCGTTGCAACGCGCATCGTCACCTCATCCCTCAAGCCGTCTATTCCGCAGCTCTGCTTCGAGTTACAAATATTAGCAATCGAACCGGTATCAAATACCTGTGCACTACAACGAGGGCTAGTAAGGAAAACATCAATAACATGTATATCAAATATACCTTTGATGGTGCCAGCCTTCTTGTCCGCTAAGTACTTGGACAGTTGCGCTTCCAAAGGACCCTTGTCCTTGCAATAGAAGCACTCGGTTTCGGCTTGGGGACACTGAGCTTCTTCTCAGCAGGGCATTGCGCTTGCCGCCCTTCTTGAAGGGCTTCTTTGCACTTACCTTTCTTAAAGGAGGGATTGTTGACCATCAACACATGATTATCCTTCTTGATGTCCACCTCGCAGCCTTGACTGCGAAGAGCTCGGTGATCGTATCGATGGAACCAATCTGATTATGAGTCACTACAAAACTTTTGTAGCCGGAGGGAGTGATTGCAGAACCTGTCAATCTTGAGCTCCTCTGGAATCTTCTTGATCCGGTTGCTCAATGCGTTGAGTGTAGCCCGACATCTTAATGGCGTGCTCACTAACGAACTCCCTTCCTCCATCTTGCAGTTAAATAACTTCGGAGATCTCATATCTCTTTAACGGGCCTGAGTCTGAAACATGGTTTTCAACTCTTGAGAATCTCAAAGGGCAGGATAGTTTTCAAAACGATTTTGAAGTTCGGTTCCATAGCAAACAACATGGTGCTCTTAATCACACCATAATCATCTTTATGCCGATGACAGACTTTCTCATCAGCTAAGCTTGATGTAGGGCGTCACCTAACGCTTTCTCAAGGACATAGTCCTTTTGACCGCCAGAGAGAATGATTCTCAAATTGCGGAACCAATTGGTGAAGTTAGACCCATTGTTCTTTAGCTTTTCTTTCTCAGCAAAAACGTTGAAGTTGAAGTTGGACTTAGCCATGTGATCTACAATATTTGCAAGTACAAATTGGACTATGTTCATGATAACTAGTTCAATTTTTAATCAAATTACTAGATGAACTCCCACTAAATTCACCATCCCTCAAGTTGTTTAGTGAACACGATCCAAATTCACCACACCTAATCCGATCTTCATGAGAAGAGATGTGGTTTCAATGGTGGACAACGAAGTGTCGATCATATCATTCATATGACTCATGCTTAACCTTTCGGTTCTTGTGTTAGAGGCCATGCATACATGCTAGGCTCGTCAAGCTAGACCCAAGTATTTCCGCGTGTGCAAAACTGGCTTGCACCCGTTGTATGTGAGCGTAGAGTCTATAGCACCCGATCATCACGTGATGCTTGGACACGACGAACTTTCACAACGGTGCATAATTGGGGAGAACACAGTTTTTATCTTGATCTTTAAGTGAGGATTCATCTTATAATGCTACCATCGCGATCTAAGCATAATAAGATACATAAAAGGATAAACATCACATGCATATAACTTTATGTGACATGGTATAGCCAATCTTCGCGCAATGATCTCCATCTTGTGCGTTCCGGCATGATCTCCATCACTCCACCATGATTGCCTCCACCACGAATAACAACTACAACTATTGATAACTACTTAGCGATAAAGTAAAGCTATTACATGGCGTATAAGAAGTTGACTCGCAGGTCATACACAATTATAAAGACAACCATATGGCTCCTGCCGGTTGTGTACTCATCGACATGCAAGTCGTGAAACATTACAAAACATGATCATCGCATACAACATATACATCACATCTTGGGCAATACCATATCACAGAAAACACTCCCTGCAAAAACAAGTTAGACGCCTCTACTTTGTTGTTGCATGTTTTACGTGGCTTATGGGAGTAGATGCTAAGAACGATTCTTACCTACGGAAAGCCACAACGGTGATATTATGGTTGCCGAAATCCGGTGTTAATCCCATGACAACTATAGTGAGAGAAACTGACATCCACCAGCCGCATGTGTGGAACAAGCCACACGTCAAGTGCGGAGCCGGTCGCGAACGACGTCGCGTAAGGTTGGCCTGGACCGCTTCAATCTCACTATCCCACGTCATAAGAAGAACACAAACAAGAGGCTTGCAACAGAAAACATCAACGCCCGCAACAACCATGTTGCGTTCTACTCGTGAATCACATCTACGCATAGATCTAGCTCGATACCCGAAGGGTTTCAGCATAGTAAATCAAAATTTTCTACGGAAGAGGAGGAAAGCCAAGATCTAATCTAGGAGATGCAAACAACGAGAGAGATTGGATTAGATCTTCATACCCTTGAAGATTCGACAGTGAACGTTGGTCGGAACGTGGGTGATGTAGTCGTACTCGCTTCTCCTCCTCGCGATCCGATCCGATCTAGCACCACACGTGGCGGTGCCTCCGTGAGATGCACACGTGCAGCACCTCGACGTCTCCTCCTTCCTTGGACCAGCAAGTATGGTGGAGAGATGGATTGGATCTACAACACGACGGCGTGGTGTATTTGGTGGAGAATTTCTGCAGCAGGGCTTAAATGCAAGCGGTCGGGAGGGAGAGGAAGGCAGCAGGGCTACTAGGGCTTGGAGGAGATGTGTAGAGGGAGGCGCACCAGCCCTCTATATATAGAGGGGGAGGGGCGGCCAGCCCTAGACCCTCCTCCAAGCCTATCTCTAGTATAAATGATTTAAACTCTCCCCTTATCTAGAAATTCTATCCCGAGATTTAAACGATTTAAATCTATCTAGAATCGGCTGGGCCCTATGGGGCCTTGTGCCCCCCAATGCGGCCAGGACACTCCCTCATAGTCCCATGCCCCTCCCGGAAGGTGGGACCACGTTGGCCCCTTAGGAAGGTTCTAGAAGCTTCGTACAATACCGATTAATCCGGAACAATTCGAACTCCAAAACTGCCTCGCCTTATATGAATCTTATTCTCCGGACCATTAGAACCTCTCGTTATGTCCCGGATCCCATCGAGACTCGAACAAAAATTCATAAACCAATTATCCAATCTATCCTAGCGCCGAGACACGTTAAGTGTGTGACCTCGGGTTCGAGAATATGAGACATGATCTTCTATCAATAATCAACAATGGGTCTAGGCACCCATATTGACTCCACACATTCATCGATGATCATATAGGATGAACCACGATGCGAGATTCAATCAATCCCATATATATATTCCCTTCGTCTCGCGATATTTTACTTGCCCGAGATTCGATCGTCGGTATCGTCATACCTAGTTCAATCTCGTTCACAGCAAGTACTTTACTCGTTCCGTAATCCGATATCACTTTGTGATTAACTCCTTAACCACATGCTTGCAAGCGGTGTTGATATCGATTACCGAGTGGGCCCGAAGTATATCTCTCCGACTTGGGAGGGACAAATCCCATCTCGATACATACAACCCAAAAGATACTTTCCGATTACCTGAGAGACACCTTTATGATCACCCTCTCATAGGATGACGTTTGATGACCTCAAAGCTTTCTTCCGATACCAGGGAGTTGTATTATCTCATGGTCTAAGGAATACAATATTTGACATAAGAAAAACTTTGCAAAGACGAACACGATGACACGATCTAATGGCTTTGCTTAGTTTGGGTCTATCCACCATATCATTCTCCAATGATATGATCTCATTATCAATTGACAACTCATGTCTATGGTTAGGAAACCTTAACCATCATTGATCAATGAGCTAGTCCATAGAGGCGCATTTAGGGACACGGTGTTGTTCACAAACCACACAAGTATTAAAGTTTCCGCTTAATACAATTCTAGCATGGAATATAAACTTTATCATGAACAAGAATTATAATAATAACATCTTTATTATTGCCTCTAGGGCATAATTCCAACACTACCCACACAACATCATAACAGACAATGGCACCAACTTCGCCAAGGGGGCCATGGCGGAATTTTGTGAAGAACATGGCATACGACTTGACCTCGCATCAGTCACCCACCCGGAGTCAAATGGCCAAGCAGAACGCGCCAACCAGAGCGTCCTCCACGGGCTCAATCCGTGACTCCAGGTGCCCCTCGAGCGCCACCCCAGGATGCTGGGTCGACGAGCTCCCCTCTGTGATATGGGGGATCCGCACCTCCGTTAATCGCTCCACCGGGTTCACGCCCTTCTTCATGGTGTATGGCGCCGAGGCCGTAATTCCAACTGATTTGGAGCACGATTCACCTCGAGTCGCCAACTACATCGAGGCGACCAACGAGGTTGCCCGCCAAGACATCATCGACCAACTCGACGAGGCACGCGACCTGGCTTGCTCCCGCACCACCATATACTAGCAAGGACTCCGCTGCTACCACAGCCGCCAAGTGTGAACTCGCACCTTCCAGGAAGGTGACCTGGTCCTACGACTGGCCCAAGACAAGAAAGGGATGCACAAACTCTCCCCCCCATGGGAGGGGCCATTCGCCATAGGCCGAGTCCTTGGCAATGACGCCTGCTATCTCACCGACATACGGGGTGACGGCCAGCTCGAGGTCGGGAGGCCATGGAATGTAAACCTCCTCAGAAAGTTCTATACTTAGAACCTCAAACTGTACTCCACTGACATATATAATGAAATTCATTTCGATCGCACAAAGTGTGTCCACTCGCCATATTCTTGTGCCACTCGCACTCATACATATTAGCAATACGCTACTCACGGAAGTTAACCTCTGGTCGAGCGACCGGCATGGCTAAGTAGTGCGGCATGAGGGCTCCGAAAATATTTGGGCCTTGGGTCGTCCACGAAAATGCCAACCCGGAGCTGCCATTGGAGTCGCCTAGCCCGACTGGCCCACCGGGCCAAGACAAACGGTATACGCTTCTCACAGCGACCTGTCCCTCCCATCCCCGTGCAAAGCGACTCGAACGGTTAAGTACCACGCACGGGGACTCTGCGAAATAGGAACCCCACGTGGCTCGAGAACACACCAAGTAAGAGAGCTGCCTTTGACTCGCCAAGCGACTGGCTCTCCGGGCCAGGGAGGAGACGCGTTATAAACAACGTATTCACAACCTACAACAGGAACATGACCAATATGGTCGAGCACCACGCTCGGGGACTCGCCTACAAATCAATCCTACTCGCGCTTGGGGACTCGCCACTCAGAAGGCGCAAGATATAAAACAGTGCACAACCAAAACAATACACAAAAGTATACAATCGAGTTATACCCCATTAAAGGGTGGACGTGCTCGGGGACTCGCTCAACCAAAACCAAACACACCACACAATCCTGGTCGCAATACGAGTCGATGGAATCCCCTTGGCATACATTGCAAAACACATTACAGCAGTCGCCACTTGGCATGCATCACAAACTTCACAGTTACATTGTTTATTCCATAGGCCCTGATGAAGAAGCGGCGCCACCCCCCTTGACACGAACAAAAGGCTGCCACGGGTTCATCGGGTACGTCGTTAGCGACTTCGACAACGACGACCGGAAGGGCTGCTCCGACTTCATATCGTGATGCTCCGGCTCGGGGTCGCCAGGCGCCAACACCGTCACCTGGTATGGCAGAAGATCCCCCATAGCCAGGACCCGATCAGCGTAAGGGGCGGCCTTCGCGGTCAGCTTCAGCACCTCTGACATCTCCACCGTGCTGGTCGCTGATGGGTAGCCACTCGTCACATCGTCAAGATCGAAGTCGTCGGGGAAGTGGGCGATACCTAAGCTCAACGCCGTGGTGGCCCCGCGCCTGAACGCCGAGCGGGCCATCCACTCCACGATGGCAGGCACCTCCTCCAGATAGCGCCACACCTCCATAAGCCCCCCAGGAATAACTTCAGTGGGGGACATGCCTTGAAGAGCCGCTTGGACACATAACGCCAAAGTCGTGGCCGCGTTCACCACGACAGTCATGCACTGTGAAGCATTGTAGGACTGAACCACCAGATCGCTTTGGCCTATCACAGCTGCAAAATCAGACGTCAGTGAAACTACGGAACTCCCCAATCAGGGACTCGACAAACAAGTCAGGCAGAGACGGAGACTCACCAAGGAGTTTGCGGCAGTTCTCCGTGACATGCTTCTCCAAGGCGGTTTGCTCATTGTGCAGCCCCATGATGATCGAATCCGTGGCTTTGCGCTCTTCCTCAGCCGCAGCAATAGCAGCCTTCGCTCGCTCTCCGAAGAAACTGAGGCCGCTTTCGCCTCCTCCAAGTCTTGGACCAGGGAGGCTATTCGTCCATTCGCCGCGTCCAGCTCGGTGACTGGAACGTACCCTTCACGGGCCTTGGAAATCGCAGTCGGGAAACCACCTGAAAGAGAAGCCATCAATGCGCCATACATAAATAGTTTGTACCTGAACAGAGGAAAGGACAGAAAAGCAGATACTCACCAATAGTTTCCTGAAGCTGTTGGTTTGCCTCCTGCGCTTTGCGCAGGTCACGCTCCAAGCGCTCCCTCGTGGCCTGCCGATCGGTCGATTCCCTTTGCAAACCCTGCAAACAAACAACACACCTCAGCATTTGACAAAACAAAATCCCAGTTCCTAGCCGCCGAAATTAAGCGACCAGGAACTCGGGGACTGGAGAGTAGGAAAAAAGCCCAATTCCCAGCCGACGAAATTCAACGACTAGGAATTCGGGGACTAGAGAGGAGAAAGAAGTTCAGTTCCCAGCCGCTGAAATTCAGCGACTAGGAACTCGGGGACTGGACATACCTGTATAGCGGCGCCGAGCATCCTGTGAAGTTCCCCGGCGTCAGTCGACGGGATCGTGAAGGAAGTGCGCCCACGACGGGACCCAATGTCCGCATCCACGATCTCCGGACTCTGCGGAGACTGGGTGTCCGCCACGCCTAGAAATCCCCTAACCATGAAGCGCGAGAACATCACCGACGCTCTGGCGGGGGCACTGGTTGTCGGGGCCGGCGCCTCTGGCGCGGCCACAACCAAGACTAGCTCCGATCGCGCTGCCACCACTTCTTCGGTGACTGCCGCTACGTCGGGCTCCGTGGTGTCGTCCGTGGCTGTGGCATCGTCAGAAGCCCCTTCTGCTTCTTCGCACCTTCCGCGGTCCCTACATCTCCTGCGGCTTTTCTCTTCTTGGGGAGATCGCCCCCTCCCGTGGTGGCGGCCAGAGGAATCTTTGCCACCGACGGATGGCCAATCTTCTTGGCTCCAGACCTTCTAGAATTCCCACAGTCAATATAACAATAATACAAAACAAGAGGCGAATCAAAGTGAAGAACCAATACTCACTTAGCGGTCGGAAGAACGTGAAGCCCGGTGCTGATGTGCGCGGGCTTGTCCAATTCTGGACCCAGCTTGCGAGTGAGCCCCCGCTCGAAGACGTCTGAAGCCCACGACACCGCGGGCTTCCTCGATGATGAAGCCGTAGTCGCCAGGATCTCCAGCTCCGAAGACGCGGCCGCTCTTGATGGCAGCGGCGACTTAGACGTCGCCGCCTCAGCCACTTCTTGGCTTGGAACCCCCGAGACCATCGGCGCGATCCCGCTAAAGGAGCCTCTACCACTACCTCGGTGTCCTCACCCTCCAATCCCTTCGTCGGGATCGCATTCTTCGGGGCTTGGCGCGAGACTTCGGGGGAATCTTCATCATCGGAGTCGTCATCCGACTCGAACACCACCGCCGATTTGGCTGGTGACGTTGGCTTCTTCGCTGGTGACTTGGGCTTGCGTGCGGGCTTCGACGGTGTAGCAGTACACCGGGACGTGTGCACCTGCGCGACCTCGTCGCCTCCGTCGTGTTCGTCCAGGCTGCGGCTTGCCTCGAACTCACGCTATTTCTACATACGGGTCTTGCGAGCCACGGGCGCTGGGGGAGGAACTTCCTCCTCCTCCCCGTCACTGTCGGAAGAGTTCCCCTTGGAGTCTTCCTCCAGTTCCTGGGGAACCTCTTCATCGAGCGGAGGGAGCCAACTCTCCAACACCTGAAAAAGCTGAGAACCACCACGAGTAAACACCAAACGCAGAGACTGAGAATTGAGGTGCGGAAATGGCGACTGGGGAGAAAACTTACCGTGGGAGCTCCATTCTTCACGGGAGTGTACGGGGCGAGCCCGACCGCCACGCTGGTGAACTCCGCATCAATGATCATTTTCAGGGCGGCCTTGTAGTCCTTGGCCTCCCATGATTCCTTGCTGGTTCGGGAGGGGTCGTGTTTCCCGCAGTATTCATACATCCAATGCGGCCGAGCCGCCAGCGGAACCACGCGCCACCCGAGCCAACAGTTGTAGAGGTTGATCGAAATCAACCCCTGGTCCTTCAGCTTCTGGATCTGGTCCATCATTTTCGCGACGGCCATCCGCTGGTCTTCGGGAAGCTTCTTCGGCGCCAACCGACGAGGCTCGCTCCTCTCGGCGACGAACTCGGAAAGCGCCACCTCGCCGAAGGGAGTGGATTCTTTTACATAGAACCAGCTCTTCTTCCACTCGCTGGCGGCCTTTTTCGGCAGGAGGATCTTGACGAAATTGGCCTTCGACTTTAGTTGGAACGTGACGCCGCCTGCGGCCAACATCAAGCCACCGGACGCCTCGTGCCCGATGCGGCCATGGAAGAGCTCCAACCACAACGGGAAGTACGGCCTGCAGCCGAGATAGCACTCGCAGAAGGCGACAAAGATCACCAGTTGCTCGATGTTGTGCGGGCCGAGATCTGATGGTTTGATCGCGTAATACACGCAGAAGCGATGGAAGAAGAGCGTGGTGGGGAACCCTAGACCCCTTTCAAGATGGCTGGGGAAGCAGATGAATTCGCCGGGTCGCGGCTTCGGCTCGGTCTCGGAGGAGGGGGAACCCGCCAGTTCCCCTTGCGGAGAACACCGGCGTCCTCGAAGGACTTGAGCTGGGCTGCGGTGCATTTGGATTTTCCCCATGAGCCTTTGGGAGGCACCATCGGGTAGGATGTGGAATCGCACGGTGCGGAAAAGATGAATCGGAAGGTTGAAGGAAGGGAGATTGAAGACAGGAAGAATGAAGAATGCGGAGGAGATTTGCAGAGCTGAATGATCACTCCCCTTATATGGGAACGCCACCCGCCAGAATCGGGATAGCCGTTACTCATGGTAATTGCGCCGAAGTTACCGTTGGAAATTCCAACGGATAGTTTGACCAGATTTGACAGTCCAACTCCTCCATTCCACCCGCTACTGGCCAGTCTTTTCCACTCGCCGAAGCGACGACTTGGCGGTAGTAACACTCATTGGGGTGGCAAATGGAAACATGGGGAAATTCTCCTTGGTTCTGATGGAGTCCATCGCCGACTCGACTAGACGCCCAAATTGGGGTCGCCTACTCCGAACACCAAAGGGACGCCTGCGCCTGCATCAACGATGGCCTCGGGGACTACTGATGGGGATATGCCAAAGGGGGTATGCCCAGCAGGACGTTCCACTTGGACCGAAGGGCCTGTGAGTGCGCCTGGAGGATGGCGACTGGACGATGATGGAAGGAGAGGTCCGGCGACTGGCGACTGGAGGCCCAGGAGCATAATAGAAGCCTAGTCGGATTAGGTCAAAACCTCTGAATCCTTATCTTGATCGGTTGTAACTTGTAAACCCTAGCGAGGTGCCTCATATATAAACCTCCCTAGGGTATCCTAGAGACTCACGTTCATCATACACCCCCTTCAAGCGACTCGTTGCTTAGACGCCGAGCTCGCCACCCCTGTAACTTGCTCTCCAATAATCTAATCTAGCACGAGTAGGTCTTTACCCTCCGGGGGGCGAACCTGGGTAAACCCATGTGCATCCGCCCCCATCTCGCACCGCAGATGGCCGCCAACTCTTCCTCACGATACAAACAATCGCTGCCAATGGCAGCGACTGCCGTGGCCATTTCCACGACAACAAGGTTCTTTAGTAAATTTCGAAAATTGAACTCATAAGATTCCCCATCAAACTTAGTCAAGATTTTCTCCCTCTTGCAATCTATAATAGCTCCACAAGTACTCAAGAAAGGTCTACCAAAAATGATAGGATAAGTTTTACTAGCAGCTGAACCAAGTACTAGAAAATCAGCAGGATACTTAATCTTACCACAAAGAACTTCCACATCTCGTACAATACCAATTGGAGAGATGGTCTCTCTATTAGCAAGGTGAATAACCACATCAATCTCTTCCAATTCGCAGGGACTGATTTCATGCATAATTTCTCTATAAAGCTCATAAGGAATAGCACTAGAACTTGCACCAATATCACATAAACCATAATAGCAATGATCACCAATTCTAACGGAAAGCACAGGGACACTAGCTTTTTTTAGCTCTATTAGGATGTGAAACAATATTAGAAGCATCCTCGCAAAAAACTATGTGTCCATCTTCTATGCTTTTTGATAAGGTCTTTCACAATTGCTACTACAGGTTCAACATTTATTTGTTCATCAGGTTTTACAGGTCTCTTTTCACTTTTAGTGATTACATTAGTTATCATAGGATGATCCTTTACCTTATCTAGGAAGGGAATCTTCTCGATATAAGGTTCGGGTAAGATGTGATCAATAGTACAACACTCAGTGCTCCCAACAGGAACAGTCAACAATATCTTTATAAGGTGCATGGTACTTATTCCATCCCCTTTTTGGAATTTCAATATAAGAAGCAAAAGCCCTAAAGCAACTTGTAATAACTTGTAAATCAAGACCATAAGCATTACTAATATTTTTAAAGTCATCAGTTCCCATAAAAGATTCAATGCATTCATAATCATAATTTATACCTGACTTTCTACCTTTGTCATTCTCCCAAGCTTCAGCATTATCTTGAATACGGTCCAGAAGATCCCATTTAGCTTCTTCTTCCATGCGAGTGAATGATCCATCACAAGAAGCATCCAATAAATCCTTATCATGTAGAGGGAGCCTCGCATAAAAGTTATTGATAATAATATTGTTGGGGAGCTCATGAACCGGACATTTGAGCATCAGTAACTTCAATCTCCCCCAAACTTGAGTTGTACTCTCTCCATCAAGAGGCCAAAAGTTGTATATTTGATTCCGATCTTTATGAATCTCACTAGGAGGATAAAACTTTGAATAAAAGAGAGGCACTATTTCCTCCCATTCAAGAGCTTGACCATTCTTTAGCAGCTTATACCATTCCTCAGCTCTTCCTTTCAGTGATAATGAGAATAACTTCTTCTTAACTTGATATGTAGTAATACCTGCACACTTGAACAACCCGCATAATTCGTGTATAAAGAGCAAATGATCACCGGGATGGACAGTTCCATCCCCAACATAGTAGTTATCCATAACACGATCAATAATTCTTGTAGGTATTTTAAAAGCATCATTCTCAGCAGGTGGTGGCTTATCTACTACCTTAGCAGTGGTAGTAGCATTGCCAAATAAGAAACTCAGCGAATTATCCATAACGAAAATAAAGCAACTAACAGAAGTAAACAATACTCATAGTAGAAGTTTCCTTTACCAATTCCACTCTCCAATAGCGCTTCACTCCCCGGCAACGGTGCCAGAAAATAGTTTTGATGACCCACAAGTATAGGGGGTGTATCGCAGTATTTTCGATAAGTAAGAGTGTCGAACCCAACGAGGAGCAGAAGGTGATGGCTAGTGGTACGGGTCAGGAATTCTCTGCAAATACTTAGCAAACGGATTTTTAGGGGGTTTTGATATAGCAAGTAAACAAAGTACTAGTAAATAAAAGACAGTAGGAATAAATGCAGCAAGTGGCCCAATCCTTTATACAGCAAAGGACAAGCCGGTTGTATTACTTAAGATGACCAAACGTTCTCGAGGTCACATGGGAAGACTGTCAAGTGCTTTCGCTTCATATAGTTGATTAATCTTCTTTAGCTTGCTAAGTGTTGTGTGGGTGAACCTGTGCTAATGTACCGACCTTCCTAGGACTAATACATACTTGTGATTATACCCCTTGCAAACATCCGTAAGTACAAGAAAGTAATTAAGGTAGAAACCTAACCACAACTTTAAACTCTAAGACCCTTACGTCCCTTGTGCAATGGTTTCCTAATAGGGGTTCAGGTTTCTGTCACTCCGGCAACCCCTATGATTAGTAGCCAAATACACAATGCATTCCCCTAGGCCCATATAGGTGAAGTGTCATGTAGTCAACATTCACATGACACCACTAGAAGAAGTACACCACAACTTAAATATCAAACTATTGAATCTTTCTCAACACAACTCCACTACTAACAACATGACTTCTCCCATTTCCTCAAGAACAAAACGAACTACTCATAAGACATCATATGGATCATGATCAAAGATGGAATAATGATGTATAACAATCTGAACATAAACAATAATTCAATGGTTCACTCAATAGCATCAACTACCAAGAGTAATCAACACCGGGAAAGTTTCCCCTATGAACTCATGCAAGATTCAACCCAATTGTTACAGCAATATGGAAATGGTGATGAGGGTGTTGATGATGATGATGGTGGTGATGATGATGATGATGATCCCGATGAAGTCCAGCTTGATGGTGGTGTTGATGGCGATAATCTCCCCTCTCTGGGAAGGAATTCCCCCGGCAGAAATCTGTCTGCCGGAGAGATCTTTCTCTCTCGGTGTTTTCGCCCCGCAGAGGCAGCGGAATCTTTATGTGGTCGCTCCCCGAGTCTTAGGGTTTCGATAGGATAATATACGCTAGAGGAGAGTGCTAGGGGTGGACCAGGGCGGCCACACCACCTAGTGGAGCGGCCTAGGCTGGCCCGTGCCAGGGGGTGGTGTGGGCCCCCTGTGGCCCATCTCCACTTCTCGCTTCCGCCGTCTTACGGAAAAATAGGATTTTCCGTATATTTTCCGGATTTTCGATCTTCACAATTTTGCCTCCAAACAGCACCTTTTCCATCGAATCCCGACCGCAATGGTCCATGCTCCAAAAGTCATCAACCATACAAAAATAGATGAAATAACATAAGTATCACCTCTCAATACGAAATATATCAATGAATAACAGTGAATTATGACATAGAATAGTGATGCAAAATGGACGTATCAAGGATACGCAGTTAAAACAGAAGATTACGCACGCCCGGTCAAATCAAAGTCAGAAAGTGGGACCCACCGCTCGTCACGTCCCGTCAAAGCCGCTCACGTGGGTAACTGAGGTCATCACAATGTCAGCGCTGATGTCATCAAGATGGGCATCAGAAGATTTCGACTATTTTAAGTCCTTGCTTGAGTCCTCGACTCCACCAAGCACTCTAGGGCTACTCCCATAGGGAGCGTTGGTCGCGCACCCTACGATTCATTTTTATGCAGGAATATGAACATTAAAAGAACACCCACCACTCGAATCTATGATTCGATTATGGATCATGGGTTACTCCCATAGGGAGCGTCGAAAGCAAATTCGACTGAAACAAGCAAAAAAAGACGACAACAGTCGCAAAAAGTTCTTTAGTCCCTACCTGAGTCTTCGACTCAACCAGGCACTCGGGGGCTACTCCCATAGGGAGCGCTGGTCGTGCACCCTATGATTATTTGTATATCATACTATGTGTTGATAACATCCACACTTGAATGCTATGGCGATTCCACCTCATACTATCCCCACAAAGAGACTGCTTCTCCTGGGTTACCCGAATCATCTCCGCGATGACAAAACTCGGATGCCGCGCTTACAGCGTGAAGATAAGACCTGAATAAGGCCTGGCAACGCATCTGCTGTGCACTACCAGAAACATATCCGTGCCTGCAGGTACGATGAACATGCCTTGACAGATGCGTCGAGTTCTCACACCCATACACTGGAATTCGACTCCTGTAAGACCTCCGCGGCCTGAGTCAAATTACGCCAGCACTTTTCCGAATTCGAGTCCGGGGACTCGAGTTTGAGTAGATTGCGTTGTTTTGCCCTAAGGCAGTTAACTGATACCGATACATCGGCTAAATCAGGCACGCATATCAACAATCTCTATGACATGAACTGAACATTCGAAAATACTCAGTCATGCACTCGAAAGGCTTCATAAACTCCCCAGTCAAATCTGCGGTTCCACTGGACACTCGGGGGCTACTGACATGGGTATACCCTATAGGTACTCGAGTTTGCTATATACGACATGGATACAGGAAAAGCCAACGGTGTTGCCAAGGCCCAATACAGAATTCGAGTAGCCCACAGACTCTCGATTGCTTGCGAGACAAGAAGAAGCTTAAGATAGAAAGTTCAAAGGGAAAACCCTAATCTGTAACCGACTCGACCTGCTACCCGAGACCTAGCCTATCTATATAAAGGTTAGGAGGGGCGGCGAGGAGGACACTGATGACCCACAAGTATAAGGGGTGTATCGCAGTATTTTCGAGGGATGTGAAACCCAATTTTTTGATTCGACACAAGGGGAGCCAAAGAATATTTATAAGCCTTAACAACTGAGTTGTCAATTCAGCTGCACCTAGAAACAATCTTGCTCACAACAGTTTATCAGTAGCAACAGTTTTGTAGTAGCAATAGTAAAGTAATAACAGTACTAAAAATAAAGACAGTAGTAACGATTGCAGCAAACAGTAGGATTAGAGGGCAGTAGGCATAGGGATGGATGGACGGGCGTTGCATGGACAAGAAAATTCACATGGCAATCAGAACATAGGTCAATTGCAGATAAATAAGATAAAGCATCCAAGTACTACATAATCCTAGGCATGTATTCCATATATAGTCATACGTGCTCGCAATGAGAACTTGCACAACATCTTTTGTCCTGCTAGCCCGTTTGCAGCGGGGCCTCAAGGGAACTACTGGAAATTAAGGTGCTCCTTTTAATAGAGCACCAGAGCAAAGCATTAACACTCAGTGAACACATGTGATCCTCACATCAAAGCTATTCCCTTCGGTTATCCCGATTTCTGTCACTTCGAGGCCATTGGTTCCGGACAACAACGTGTGTATACAACTTGCAGGTAAGACCAAAAACAATACTATCATAATGAATCAATAACATGTTCAGATCTTAAATCATGGCACTCGGGCCCTAGTGACAAGCATTAAGCATAACAAGTTGCAACAAAGTCAAAAAGCACTAATAGTAGATACTAGGCACCATGCCCTAACAATCCGATGCCATTGCATGAACGATCTCATCCAATCCCTACCATCCCCATAGCCTACAACGGGGGATTACTCACTCATAGATGGGGGAAACATGGATGGTCGATGGAGAAGCGATGGTGATGATGATGGTGATGATCTCCTCCAATTCCCCGTCCTGACAGGGTGCCAGAACGGAGTTTCTGGTTCCGAATCATGGAATCTGGTGGTGGCGGCGGAGCGGAACTCTTTCTGAAAAAACGCCGAACCCCCTTGAGTTTTTAGGTCAGAAGGCAACTTATAGGCGAAGAGGGAGACCGAGGGGGTGTCTGGGGTGGCCAGACCACCCCTTGGCGTGGCCAGGTGGTGTGGCCAGGCCCCAACCCACTCCGTCTCGTATTCTGGCTCCGTGAGTGTTCTGGCAAAATAGGATTTTTGGCATATTTTCCAGGATTTTTCCTGATAGTTGATTTTCTGCACAAAAACTAGACACCAAGGTAATTCTGCTGAAAACAGTGTCAGTCTGTGTTAGTTGCATCCAATTCACACAAGTTTAGAGGAGAAACAATAACAAAAGTGTTCAGGAAAGTAGATACGTTTTGGATGTATCAACTTCCCCCAAGCTTATCTTATTGCTTGTCCTCAAGCAATTCAGCTGAAAACTGAGTGCGATAAAAGAAACTTTCACGAACACATTTGCTTCATATGATGTATATATTCTCAGCATGTGATCAACTACTTAGACAATTCATAATAAGGAGTATGCAACTAAGTTTACTTAATAGGCATTGCAAGCTATGAAGAGATTCCAACTTAAAAATAATAAGTAGCATGAAACATAAACATAAGCAACATTACAATGCTCATAACAAGGTATGATAGAGTGGTATCTCGCTTGCCTTTCATTGTGAATGCCAAGGCACCTCTGAAGTTCAGGTGAAGACTAGAAGTAAAGATATCAAAGATACAAGCATCAAAGTCATAACACAATTAATCTAGTAATGAGACAAGCATATTATACTAAGAATCACAACTATGCTCTCAAGAAAGTGCTCATAGAATAGGTGATGACTCAACAAGGAAATGAAAAAGTTTTGAATAGTTTGAAAGGCTTCCAAATGCTGAAAGTATGGTACTCATTACCTTTGAGCTCTCAGTGCCCCTATCATGAGCATCTTTAATATGGTTAAGGTGAAAGTGAGGTCCAATCTGAGTTATATGCTTGACAAACTATAAACTGGAAATCTCATGTCCCTTGAGTACGAGGGCCGCTCCTCATGCTACTCAACTTTAGTTACCGGTAAGTTCTTGTCATACTAAATACGTGCGTATCATAGAGAACCGCCAACGGGGTACCCCTTGCCCGATGATACGGAAGAATCCCCGTATCAAAATGACAAGGCAAGCATACAATGAGTATCTCAGCAATCTTCTTATTTACCATGGGAAAATGGTGCTCTTTTCTCTCTTTCCTCTTTTCTCATATCTCTTCTCTTTCTTTTTTCTTTTTATCAATAGCTATCTCTCTTTTTTTATAAGAAGAATGCTTCATAGATACTCATTATGGTTAAGCTGCAGGTTTCCACCATGATTAGGCATGGATTAGACTGGCGGCCCAGGCGTTTCTCTAACACACATACATAACTCCATGGACTTAAAAGCTCCCCTTTTATTTCACACCGACGACATCCGCAAACAAAAGAGCATGATATCAACTGGGTATATATTTACAGGTGTTGAAAGTGTTTCCCGTGACAGCACGGTTCTACTAATCCCCAGCCTATAATTTGCAAGCATATAACTTTCATGGATAGTCACAATGGTTTAGGTTTATTAAGTGCAAGAAATAAAGTGTGCCATCAAGTTCGTGAGAGCTTTACTGACTAACTTTCTCATAACAAGCAAACATTTTATTCGGAAGAAAACAAGGCATAGTGAATATGCACAGAACAGCAAATGATGCTAATAGGTAGGTATGGTGGACACTTTTGGCAATATTTGGTTTTAGGGAGTTGGAAACACGAGTAAAACATACTCAGTGTAAGTGAAGGCTAGTAATAGCAAGGGAGCGACAAACGAGAGAGCAATAGCTGTCATAATCATGCTTGCAACAAAATAGGACTAATCATGGCATGAAAGTGATTCAAGACCCTCAATGCAAAATAATTCATCGAGGCTTAACTGATTATTTCAGTCATATGCATGCGTGAGCATGTGCCAAGTCAATTCAAGTGAAACATTCAGAGGAGGATACCGCAATGTCATACCAAGTTATGAATAGAGTAATGCAAGCAAACATTCGTACGACATGCTACAAACTATTAGCAAGCTGGAACTAATCATATGAAAGCAAGAACTACTAAGCATCCATGAATAACATACACCCTACATGAACAGACTAAGCATGCCCACAACGATGAGTATATGTACAAAAATGAAAACAAATAGAGTTCGTTACCAGCCACTTACCACACCTCAAGTTGTCATTAATCCTCATTATTGCCCTTCACTTGTGTGGCTTGAATAATAACATGAAACCAAATTTCACTGAGAACTGCTGAACCCTGCAACAAACTCACAAAACCAAAGAAGAAGAACAAATATTTTTGGTGTTTTTCGATTTTAAAACAAGAACCAAAAAGGAAGAACAAGCAAAGCAAAATCTTTTTGGGTTTTTTAAATAGTTCAAACAAAGCAAAAAGGGAAAAGCAAACCAAGGCAAAAAGAAGAAGAAGCAAACAAAGAGAAACAACAGAAATATTTTTGGTCTTTTTGTGTTTTAGAAAGTAAAAGCAAGGAAAGAACGAAAACTAAAAAGAGAACGAAACATGAATATACAAAGTACCGACGAAAAATGATAAGGAGATGAGTGCGATGTCGGTATACCTCCCCCAAGCTTAGGCTTTTGCCTAAATGGGTATCAATCCCAAGCTAGCCAAGATGGAGCGCCTCTGTAGTATGGCGAGGAGGTACCCTCGTCCTGATGCGAGCTCGAGGACGCCCCACCGTAGTGCGCAGAGTCATCGTAGGAGGGCACATCCTCCTGGTGTTGCCTATGGAAACCCAGCAAGCGGAGCTGCTCATCCACCTCCTCCTTGGAGCGTGACCACGGCCTCCTGTGAACACTAAACAAAGTAGATTGTGGCAAAGGGATCTCCCTTTCATCCCCGTCAGTAAACAACATCCTGTATACTAGATTGTCCATATCAGAGTTAGTAGTGACGAAGTGATGTGTTTTCATGGCAGCAAGGTCAAGCCTTTGTGGTGCCAATATAGTATCATTGGGATCCACCGAAAGCTCTAATGCATTGACCATACGTGAAGCGATGATGCCCCCATAAATAGGTCCCCTAGCTGCTAGGCAGCAAGCAATAAGAGAGCCAAGATTGTACCGAGTATCATTGTTAAGCGCAGCAGCGAGGAAGGCTAAATGATAATTGGAGATATTACTCGTATTCTCCCTACCAAGAATGCTAGTAGCAAGATAATAGGCAAAGTATCTAAGAGGAGGGAGTTGGATGTTTCTTATCTTCCCGCGCTGAGCTACGTGGTCATCGTCATTGGTCACACCTCGATAGAGCTCTAGCAAATCAACGGGTCACCCTTGAATCTTCTTCACGGTCCATGTCATGCCTACACCTATAATACTGCAAAATCTTTCCAATGGCATGGTAAAGGGCAGATTATAAATTCTGAAAGAAACAGTTGACTGATAGGGGGTGTTGGTGAAAACGAAACTCTCAACAGAAGTTTTGGTGAGCATAGTATATTGCTCACTCTCATCTTGCATGTATGAGGTCAAACCAACCCTCTGAATTAGTAGCAAGAAATCATCAAGAATCCCTGCAGCTTGTAAGAAGGTAAAACAAGGAAAAGTAGATGGGTGAGCATCCCCGTCATCTCCTTCATTACCAATGCGAGGTGCAATGAGATCTTTGTTGTATGATGGCCTAAACTGAGAGGCTGATCTTGAGGGCCTTAACCTCCTAGGTGCATCCCTCTCAAATATTTCCCCAAAGGTATGGTTGTTCACCTTTGATATTCTGAAATTTAAACATCTATTAAACAAGTGATTGCAAAGTGAATATATAATGAAGGGCACTACTCATAGGGAATTGTAGAGGCCTAAACATGCATCAAAACTATATCTCTAAGCATTGAACAAGCTTACAAGCTCTCATAACCTGTCACCTACAGCAGCAAAATACTCAAGATATAAACCACTAAATTTACTTGGACAAGCAGAGGACCACATACCGGAGAACAAATGCTCCAAATTTCAGCACCAAGGATGGGCTGAGCAAGGAGATCAAAAAATCGAGGGCAAGAACAGCAAGAATGTGATTTCGAGCAATGAACTGGTGTTTTCTCGGGAGAGAGAAGAAAGTGGGAAGTGAGAGAGTGAGTGGAGGGCCAGGGGTGGCCCACACCATGGCCATGCGTGCCCCTAGGCTGGCCACGCCACCAGGTGGTGTGCCTGCCTGGTGGGCCCTCCTGGTACCTTCCAGGCACTTATCTGCCCCTTTTTCACGTAAAAATTTAATATGAATTTTCTGGAATTTTTCGAGACACTTTATTTTTGAGCAATTTTCAGGTATAGATGAATGATTTTCTGACAGAAAAAGGTTTTTGGAATGATGCAAAGACAAAACAATGCTAAAACTTTAGAAGTTCTCAGACACTCTAACATGCAAGCAACTAACAACAGAGAAGAAAACTAAACGAAAGTGGAGATAATCATGGTGAAAACATTGTTTTGTTCAATGAAATCCTTTTGTTAACAAGGTTGATCAGGTCTTGTTACCAAAACAATTTTATATGAGACAAAATTTTGTATTCCACTAATGATTATGTTACCTCAACCTTGATAGCAATGGTCCCAATCATAATAGTTTCAAATTTTTCTCTTGGTATGGGACGATATATTTCTCCAACTTGAATGCCCTCAATATGTTCAATTGAATTTAAACCATAAGTCCTATCACTCTTCTTGGGGAAATAGACAGTATGCTCCTTGTCATTAACATTAAAAGTCACATTTCCTTGATTACAATTAATAACAGCTCCTGCAGTATTAAGAAAAGGTCTCCCAAGAATAATAGACATATTATCATCTTCAGGCATTTCAAGCACAACAAAATCAGTTAATATCAAGAAATTATGAGCCACTTGAACAGGTACATCCTCACATAATCCAACAAGAATAGTGGTAGATTTATCAGGCATTTGCAAAGATATATCAATTGATATTAGTTTTTCCAGTTGAAGTCTCTTATAGAGAGAAAATGCATGACACTAACTCCTGCTCCCAAATCACACAAAGCAGTTCTAACATAACTATTCTCAATAGAGCAAGGAATAGTTGGAATCCCTAGGTCTCCAAGTTTCTTTGGAACCTTACCATTAAAGGAATAATTAGCAAGCAAAGTAGAAATTTCTTCATTAGGGATCTTCCTTTTATTCGAGACAATATCCTTCATATACTTTGAGTAAGGAGGCAATTTAATAGCATCAGTCAAAGGAATTTGCAAGAATAAATGTTTCATCCACTCACAAAACTTATTATAGTGTTCATCTTCCATTGACTTGTGTTTCTTATCAGGGAAAGGCATAGGTTTTTGGACCCAAGGCTCTCTTTCACTACCATGTTTCTTAGCAACAAAATCTTCTTTAGTGTATTTAGTATTCTTACTGTGCCCTTCAGGTTCTTCTTCAACCTTTTCTTTATCAGGAACATCATTTTCTTCATTACCACTTTTGGTTTCAGCATCAGAGACAGATATACTATTAGGATCTTTAGCAGGTTCAGAGGATTCTACAATAGTTTTATGTTTCTTTTTTCTTTTCTTACGAGTCGTACCACTATTTTCAGCTTGTTGAGAATCCTGCTCAATTCTTTTGGGATGCCCCTCAGGATATAGAGGATCCTGGGTAGCAGCACCACTTCTAGTTCTAATTTCATAAGCATGTTTTTCTTTAGCAGCATTAACTAGCAAGTCTTTTTGTACCTTAATAAGTTGATCTATTTGAGTTTGAACCATTTGAAAATGTTTAACAATCATTTTAACATCATTAGAGGTTCTTTCCACAATATCTTTTAACTCAACAATAGCTCTAGTGTTTTCCATTAAATGATTTTGCACCCTTCTATTAAAATTATCTTGCTTAACAATAAAAATATCGAATTCTTCTAAGCATTGATCAGGAGGTTTAGAGTAAGGGATATCACCTTCATCAAAATGTTGGAGAGAGTGTACCTCAATAGTGGATGAATGGGGAATTGGCTTACATAATTCTTCTATAGGAGGTAAATTCTTGACGTCTGCAGCTCTAATTCCCTTCTCCTTAAGACATTTCTTAGCTTCCTTCATCACTTCATCATTCAATTCAATAACTCCCCTCTTCTTAGATGATGGTATAGGCGCCGATATAGCTAGTTCAGGTATAATTGTTTTGGGTATAGCTGGTTCAAGAGGAGTCCAATCTTCATAATTCTTGCTTATTTTAGCCATTAATTCCTATGCTTCCTTGGGAGTCCTATTCCCGAAAACACAATCAGCACAACTATCCAGGTATATCCTAGATTCTTCAGTTAGTCCATTATAAAATATATCAAGAAGCTCATTCTTAGGTAATGGACATCCAACCTTTGCATAAATCAAAGCACAAAACCTTGCCCATGATTTAGGCAATATCTCATTTTCTCCCTGTTTAAAATCAAAAAGTTCCTGCAAAATAGCATGTCTAGCACTAGGAGGAAAATATTTTTGCAGGAAAGTACTAATCAAGAAATCAGGGCTATTAATAGATCCAGGAGGTAAATTATTAAACCAAGTTTTAGCTTCTCCTTTTAGTGAAAAAGGGAAAATTTTAGCAACAAAGTAGGTGCGCATCTTAATATCATCAGAAAATAAGCCACTCATGGTAGAAAGCTCAGTCATATGTGCTACCGCACTTTCATTCTTAGTCCCACAAAAAGGTTCTTTCTCAAACAATAGCTATGTAAGATAGATCAAGAGAGAAATCATAATCCTTATCTTTAATGTTTATGGGAGATGCAGCAAACTTAGCATTAGGAGACAATTTGGGTTTAATAGTACGCCTCTCAAGGAGACTCTTAGCAACACTCCTATCATGGGTGTTTTGACATTCTTCAATAAATTCATCTGTCATCTCAATATAACCATCTTCAATATCATAGCTTTCTCTAGACTCGGGTGAACTAACAGGTGTAGAGTGTCTTCATTAGGAGTTTCAGTATTTCCAGCTATAGTTCTAGCAATCGTAGCATCTAGGAAATGATCTAATGAACCACTCTTATCAAGCACAGTAGAAGCAGCATCATAAGTATCAGAAGTTTCAGATTCAACAGTAGTAGAGTGTGTGTAGCATGTGTATGTGGTGGTGTAAGGAGCTTACTCATAACAAACGGTGAATCAAGAGCAACAGAGGTGTTCAGAACCGTACCTCTTCTTATAGTGGATGGTAAAATAGGAACCTTGCCATCACGAGACTTACCCATGATGGATGGATGGCAGCGAACAATAATGATTCCAAGTGGACTTGATAAATAAAGCTATGCTCCCCAGCAACGGAGCCAGAAAATAGTCTTGATGACCCACAAGTATAGGGGGTGTATCGCAATATTTTCGAGGGAAGTGAAACCCAATTTATTGATTCGACATAAGGGGAGCCAAAGAATATTTATAAACCTTAACAACTGAGTTGTCAATTCAGCTGCACCTGGAAACAATCTTGCTCACAGCAGTTTATCAGTAGCAACAGTTTTGTAGTAGCAATAGTAAAGTAATAGCAGTAGTAAAAGTAAAGACAGTAGTAACGATTGCAGTAAACAGTAGGATTAGAGGGCGGTAGGCATAGGGATGGATGGACGGGCGTTGTATGGACAAGACAATTCACATGGCAATCAGAACATAGGGCAATTGCAGATAAATAAGATAAATCATCCAAGTACTAAATAATCCTAGGCATGTGTTCCATATATAGTCATATGTGCTCGCAATGAGAACTTGCACAACATCTTTTGTCCTGACAGCCCGTTTGCAGCGGGGCCTCAAGGGAACTACTAGCAATTAAGGTGCTCCTTTTAATAGAGCACCAGAGCAAAGCATTAACACTCCATGAACACATGTGATCCTCACATCAAAGCCATTCCTTCCGATTATCCCGATTTCTGTCACTTCGGGGCCATTGGTTCCGGACAACGACATGTGTATACAACTTGCAGGTAAGACCAAAAACAATACTATCATAATGAATCAATAACATGTTCAGATCTGAAATCATGGCACTCGGGCCCTAGTGACAAGCATTAAGCATAACAAGTTGCAACAAAGTCAAAAAGCACTAATAGTAGATACTAGGCACCATGCCCTAACAATCCGATGCCATTACATGAACGATCTCATCCAATCCCTACCATCCCCATAGCCTACAGCGGGGGATTACTCACTCATAGATGGGGGAAACATGGACGGTCGATGGAGAAGCGATGGTGATGATCTCCTCCAATTCCCTGTCCCGGCAGGGTGCCAGAACGGAGTTTCTGGTTCCGAATCATGGAATATGGTGGCGGTGGCGGAGCGGAACTCTTTCTGGAAAAACGTCGACCCCCCCTAAGTTTTTAGGTCAGAAGGCAACTTATAGGCGAAGAGGGAGACCGAGAGGGTGCAGGCAGCGGACCACCTGGCGCGCCAGTGGTGTGTCTAGGCCCAGACCCACTCCGATCTCGTATACAGCTCCGTGAGTCTTCTGGCAAAATAGGATTTTTGGCATATTTTCCGGGATTTTTCCTGATAGTTGATTTTCTGCACAAAAACTAGACAGCAAGGTAATTCTGCTGAAAACAGCGTCAGTCCGTGTTAGTTGCATCCAATTCACACAAGTTTAGAGGATAAACAATAGCAAAAGTGTTCGGGAAAGCAGATACGTTTTGGACGCATCAGACACACGCAACCCTAGTTTCCACAACTCTAGCCAGATTGCATCTGTGCACCCCTGTAATCTTCGATTCCTTCGTTAATTCCAAGAGCAGACAAGCAGGAGTAGGGACCTCTACGAGGCCTGAACCTGGGTAAACCTTGCGTCCCTTTGTGTTTGTTTGCTAGCCGACTGATGCCTCCAGCGCTCCCTCCTTCTCCAAAACCCAAGTCCATAACAACGGGCATTGATGAGTTAAACCCTCGTCAGATGGTAAAAGAAAGGACCGGGGTCCATAGTTCACTAGTGGTGGTTCTCCTTAAGATAGATGACATGTTGGGTGAACAAATTACAGCGGGGCAATTGACAAACATTGAGAAAGCATACATGCATATACTAATCATCTTGACTCCTATGAGATTTGATTAGGCATTACAACATTATACATAGACCGTAATCCAACTGCATCTATGACTAATAATCTACCTTCAGGTTATCAATCCGAACCCCCTCCAGTATTAAGTTGCAAGCAATAGATAATTGCATTACGCATTGCGTGTAAAGTAAACAATACGATTGTTCTATGAATAAAGGATTGTTGTTTTCTCCCTAGTAGCAACAACACATCTAGTACCTTAGAGATTTCTGTCACTTCCCCAGATTACTAGAGGCATGAACCCACTATCGAGCATAAATACTCCCTCTTGGAGTTGCTAGCATCTACTCGGTCAAGATATCTACTAACAACGGAGAGCATGCAATATCACAAATAACAAAGATATGATAAAATCAATAATCAATCTAAAATAGCATCTCAATATCCATCGGATCCCCGCAAACACAACATGTATGATTACAAATAGATGATCTTGATCATGAATGGAGCTCACAAGATCTAGACATGGTAGCACAAAGGAGAAGAACCAACCATCTAGCTACTACATGGACCCGTAGTTCAAGGATGAACTACTCACGCATCACACCAAAGGCTTGCATGGTGATGAAGAAGGCCTCCAGGGTGAATTCTCCCCTCTGGCAGGATGCCGGGAAGAGCTTCAGATCCCTCCCGATCTAGGGATGGAGATGACGGCGGCTATAGACTCTTTCATGGAATTTTGATCGGGTTACTTAGGGTTTCTATATCGGAGGCATCTTATAGGCGAAAGGGGAGGCCGAAGGGGTGCCCTAGGCGGCCACACCACCCCTGGCACGGGTCAGGCCTGGCCGCGTGGCCAGGTGGTGTGGGTGGCCCCTGGCCCCTCTCCGTCTCGTATTCTGGCTTCGTGTCCCCCTCGGTGAAATATTGACTTTGGCTTTTGTCCCGTCCAATTCTGAGAATATTCATTTTCTGACTTTCCTGGAACCAAAAACAGCAGAAAACAGGCAGCTGGCACTATGACATCGTGTTAATAGGTTAGTTCAAGAAAGTGTATAAAAATACTCCAAAGTGTGGGCAAAACATAAGAAAGTAGATATAAACCAAGCATGGAACATCAAAAATTATAGATACGTTTGCAACGAATCAACGTCGACTGCATATTACTTCACGTATATGGGCTCATAGGAGAATACTTTGATGCAATAATAGGGGTTGGAAGGTACGAAATTGATAGAAACCGTTTTTCCAATTCTTTAAGTTGCATTGGCGGGATTATATATCGGGGACCAATGAACCTATTGCTATGGTGGGACATGTATGTCTTAATGATTCCTAGATGTTCATGTAAATGGATCTAGGACTCATCATAAGTGGTGTATTTAGTCCATACCTATGGCTGCACCTAATTAGGCTCTGCCCTAAGGGAATAAAACTTGACAATATATTCACCATATTGTGTAGAAATCTTTATGCTAAGTAATTCTATGCCGCCCTCGGGAACGCTTATCACATATAAGTTCACACACACTTGAGCTTGTCCTCTTGCTGCATAGAGGATTGGGCTTTCTCTCATTGAGAGCATTTACTTATTGCTATTTACTTTTAGCATTTTACTTTTTTGTAAAACTACAAACCCAAAACACCAAATCTACTGTATTTATTATTATTTTCTTTGTCAAATTCGCTAATCAATACCTTTAGCTCCTCGTGGGTTCGATAGCCTTTCTTTATTGAAAACTACTCCCTCCGTCCTAAAATATAAGGCGCCTAAGGATTAGTAAAAAGTCAAATCTTACTAATTTTGACCAAAATTTTAGGAAAACATATCTACAACTATAATATTGAATGGACATATTAAGAAAATTCTCTCTATGATCAATCTATTAAATGTTCATATTTTTGTGTATAATCTTGGTCAAACTAATATAAGCAAATATTGACTTTTGACTAGTCCTTAGACGCCTTATATTTTGGGATAGAGGGAGTACTACAATTGATCTCCTGCACTTGGGAGTCATCAAGACACTTTTCTGACACCGTTGCCGGGGAGCGTTGTGCTATTGGTAAGTTGATTGGTAAGGAAATTTGAAATCTGTTTTCATCCTTTTACTTCTGTTTCGTCATGGCTTTCTCAAAGCATAAAGATTTGCATCTCACCTTATTTGAGTTCATTCATGACAAAAATAAGGAGACAGTTGAGTGAAGCCTATTGAACCAGAAGTTGAATATCAAATTCCTATTGGTATTGTCAACAGAGCTAGAGAGATAACTTTACCTCGGTAGTGGTCTACTCTTTCATTGTGCACAATTACCTCGGTAGTGGTTTACTCTTCAAAAACTAGAACATTGTGCCCTTTATGCGGAGGTGTGCTCGCGGTTGTAGCAAGTGATGAAAGATATTTTTACCCATCATGGGTGACAACATAACTTGTGGATTGAACATGCCCTACCATAGGTGTTTCTTATAGTTTCATGTATTATAGGTTATGCCAATGAGACTGATGCTTCTACCTCTCTTTTTTAAGAGAGGGAGGTCCTACCTCTTATTCTGAGACTTCTAGGTGTGTGCACATTTGTTGTGTTTAGGTCGAGTGTGACTCTCTTGATTGTATCAGCTTGATGTAAACTTTTGAATCTAATAAATACGTCATCAATCGAAATAAAGAGGTAAGTTGGCAAAAACTCACCCCACTATCATAGGTTGGGTATCCGAGAGGTTGCTGTATCGCAACACACACTATCATATCACAGTTTTTACGTCTTGTAGGTCTGGCTTGTGTGGCTCGTTTGGAAATCTTTTGAATCAAACAGACCCTTAGTGTTGGGTGTCTCCATCGATCTTAAAACTCGGTGGCTTGCTCGGTGACTTGAGCCCTCTTCGCGTGCTCTGAACATTTATTATCGCATCGGTCGCGTGTGCTCGGTTCATCTTCCTTCGACTTTTCAGACTAGATATGCGCTGTGCAAAGCCGCCATTTTGCCTGGTGTGGTGCCATACACCGTCATCCTAACGCTGATGTTGATTTCCACGCAGGCAAAACTGTCTTTAGAGTGTTTTGCCACAACAGAAAGTGTCTTTACGTTCCCGCGTATATATATTTTTTGGATGCCCACGGCCGCCATTACGAAAAAATATACTAGCAGACGAGTTCCTTTTGTCAATGTGTAGAAATAATCACGCGTGGCAGAAACGTGAACTCCTCCGTGTGCCCACCGGCGGGCCTCCCATCTCTGTCATCTCCTCCGGTTGTTAATTAGTTCTAGACTAGAAAAGACAAGGAGAGTTCATCCTGTCAATGTCAAATTAAATGCGTTCCATGCACCGTGGAAAGCTCAGGTCTTCACGACATGATGACCATATAGTATTGTAATCGTTCGCCTTTCCATAAGTAGGAACGAGACTAGACTACCCTAAAGTTTTTGACAATCGACACCAACTGTACACAAGTTAGTTATATGCCCAGTTTTCATGAGAGCCGTATAGTCGTAGAACGTGCAGAGCACGTTGCGTCTCTGTCCTCTACTACCAGCGACGAAAAAGGTGAACAAATTAAAGGAGAGGTTGAAATGGTGCAAAGAAAAGGTATATATGCACCACGAGATTATTCTGGTGCTTTTATTCGTCCGCTTGCAGATTATTATGCACCATACTCTCTCTCTCTTGGAAAACGATTCCAATGCAAATTTCTCTCCGATGAAATTGTCTCGTCTCTTCATCTCTGTTTACTCCCACCTTGGGCATTCACCATGGTAGATGGTTGATGTCTCCTGTTGTCGAGGCGCCACACTAATAAGTTGCTTGGGTTATCCTTTTAGCTACAACAATGTCAATGTTACCCATTTGACACACTGAGCACCCAACGGTGACCTTTCGGCGATCACTATGGGCTCGTAAAATCGCGTCAACATTACTCCTCCTCATGTTTTGCTTTTGGTGCTAGCCATATAGTTTGATAAGACTCCACCCCGGCTCCTCCCTCCCTCTTCTCTGTCGGCCTTAGCAGTCAAAGGGGATGGGGGATGGAGGCCGGACGTTTGTAGATAGTTGTAGTCTAGGGTTGGCCCTAGGGTCGTGTCTTGGCATTTTTCCATGGTCTTGGAGTAGGGCTTCAGGTCTCGATGCGAGATTTGGAGCAACCTGTCCTTCTTCTTCCTAGTAGTGCTCCGGTGGGTGGTGTTCTGTCTTGAGGATATGGTGGCAGGGATCTCCGCAAATAAGGCTATCTCGAGCATATCTTTGGCGCATCTGAGTTGCTGTTGAAGGGCGCTGGTTCTTCTCCTTCATGTCTAGCTCGAGAGGTTGGAGTTGGGCTCGTTTTTGGAGAGAGCCTGCAGCATAGCAAATAAGTTCAAGGAGCTCCTTTTGAAGGGACATGTGGGATGCGCTTTGCTTGAGCTCCGACTGCCTGTGCTTCTTCTTTCTTCGGCTGGCCGTGGCGACGAGGGGAGAGGAGGAAGAGTTGTTGTTCTGGTGGCTCAAGCTCCGCGTCGCCGGGAAAGATCTACTGCAAAGGAATGCGTATATATAGTGGTCCTTTGGCGATCGCAGCGTTCTCGAAGAGTTCTTCAGCGGGGGACTCATGCTGGCGATGACTGCCTCGCCCCTGCTTCTTCCGGTCGAGCGGCGAATCTCTTCGAACCCAACCTCCAGCAAGGGAGGCCTTTCTCCGACTCCTAAACGACAACATGTGTCGCCTTCACCCCAAGTGACATGTTCCCCGACGGTGAGGATGACAACTGTTTGTGGAATCAGCTCATCGGCGATGACCGAGGACCATATCGCGTTTTTGTCGAACCTTTTAGGGTCCTCTCTGCTTATTTCCAGGACCGACTTGTATTTTCCTTTTTCCCCATGGTCCTTGTTGTAATTTGGTCTATAACCGCTCGTATTTAATGCAGCATCGAGGCCCTTCGAGGGGCCTCGCCCGTTCAAAAAATGTAGTTTGATAGTTTTGGGGTTATTTTGATAGTGAAATTTGATTCATGTTCTCTTGATATTGCTGGTAAGTTCGTAACTTTGGTTTCTTCTGCTGCCAAAATGCTTCTAAAATATCATCATTTTCCAATCCTTACAGAATGACACTAGTTATTCCATGCAACTAAGATTCACCGTTATGCTACCAGTTGCATCTCAGAAAACAATTGTCTTCTTGAGAGGCTCGTAAAACAATTCTGGTTGATATTTGACACTTGTGTATACCGAAAGCGTGCATATTATTCTATCTGAATTTGAAAATTGTTTTGTGCGATCAAACCTCATTGTATAGCTGGACATCAAGTTCAAACTAATACTAATGGCATATACGACATATCTGAATCCGTTTAGTGTTTACTTAGTACAATTGTATGCGACATGATGTCATATATTCGTGAGCTAGCCAAGATCAAAGATGCCACCAAGTACAATAGGTGTTATAGTTAAATATATATATATAAAGAAAAAAATCTTGAAACGAGCACTTGCAACTGCACAATACATGATTTCACTTAAAGAACACATATCTTACTATACTTTCTTTACAACTTATTATATCATATATTGTACTTTTTGTACCACAAAATTACGAAGTTTATTTGTTCCATATATGAAACAATTTTTGGATTGATCTCGGTTTCAGACTCAGCAACGGACACTTTTACATTGTTTTTTCCGTGTACCAATACAACAACCCGGACCCGGAGGCGGGTTTGATCCGACGGCGGAGTCCTTGCTGGAGCAGAAGTCGGTCACGACGGCCTCTTCCCCCGTCAAAAGCACGGCCGGGCCGACCCACACAGCTCACACCCACCCAAGCAATAGACCAACCCACCTCCCGAATCGTCTTCGATTGTTCGCTCCCGAGCACCGACCCAACCCTAGATCTCGCATCCACCCACCGGAACAGCAGCACGCCATGGCCAAGCCCTGGGGCGGCGTCGGCGCCTGGGCGCTCGACGCGGAGCGCGAGGACGAGGAGCGCGAGCACGCCGCGGCTTTTCCCGCACCCGAGCTGCCCGCGCCCGCGGGCGGCGCGGCCAGCTTCCCCAGCCTCAAGGAGGCCGTCGTCGCCGGAGGGGGCAAGCAGAAGAAGAAGAAGGGCACCACCCTCTCGCTCTCGGAGTTCACCACCTACGGCGCGGCCGGGGCGCCGCGCCGCGCCGCCCCCGCCGAGCCCAAGGGCCTCACCCCGCAGGAGATGATGATGCTCCCCACCGGCCCCAGGGAGCGCTCCGAGGAGGAGGCCCGCCAAAGCCGAGGCTTCCGCTCCTACGACGGCGACAGGGAGCAGCGCGGCGGCGGCGGATTCGACGACGAGCGCCGGTCCAGCAGGGATTCGGATCTCGACTTGCCCTCCCGCGCCGACGAGTCCGACAACTGGGGAAGGAATAAGAGCTTCACGCCGACCTCCAGCGACGCTGGCCGCCGTGATAGGCTCAACAGCGGGCCTTCTCCGCTAGGTCGCTCGGATGACATTGATAACTGGTCGCGTGACAAGAAGCCACTCCCGTCGCGCTACCCTACCCTTGGCACTGGTGGGGGTTACCGTGATTCGTCCGGCGGCGGTTTCCGGGAATCATCCGGTGGTGGTTTCCGGGAATCCTCAGGCGGCGGTTTCCGTGACTCACCAGGACCATCTGACTCTGACCGCTGGGTCCGTGGTAACGTCCTTGCCCCTGTCAGTGGGGATAGGCCTCGTCTCAACCTCAATCCGGCACCGAAACGTGATCTCTCAGCTGCAGCTCCGCCACCAGCTGAGGCACCAGCTGAGGCTGCACGCAGTCGACCGAGCCCATTTGGGGCTGCAAAGCCCCGTGAGCAGGTGCTGGCCGAGAAGGGTTTGGATTGGAGAAAGATGGAGACTGAGATCGACAACAAGACCAGTCGGCCTACAAGCTCGCACTCCAGTAGGCCCAACAGCGCACATTCCTCCCGCCCTGGGAGCCCTGGATCACAGGTCTCGGCTGTTGGAATTGAGGCAGCACCAAGGGCGCGGCCAAAGGTAAACCCATTCGGTGATGCCAAGCCACGTGAAGTGGTGCTGCAGGAGAAAGGGAAAGACTGGAGGAAGATTGACCTTGAGCTGGAGCATCGTGCAGTTAATAGGTATGTTGCTTATATAGGCCTGCATCTTGACATGTAGTATATCTTCTGATATTGCAAGTGCTGAAGTACTGTCATTGAACTTGCATGAAATGTTGAAAAAAATATTTTTGCTAAGAATCCACTGGCTGGTCTTTGTCTAAGTTATGCTTTCTTGAAACTGCCCACTTTTTAGTGTGTCCTGACCACAAGCTATGTGCTACTTCGGCGGAAACTTCTGATACTTGATTGCTTACGTTTGTTGAATAAATCCCCAAGTAAGCAAATGTAAAATTTATTTTAGGCATATATGTTAATGTGGTATCATAAGTATTACGAAGTTATCTGATTTCATGTAGACTGGTGCACATTGAAATCAACATTTACAAAAAAATGTTACAGCTGAATATCTCGTGGATATGAAAGTACTCCCTCCGTTTCAAAATATAAGTTGTTTTAGCTTTGTGAATGGAGTGAGTCTAGATACACTCCATTCACAAAGCTAAAACATCTTATATTTTGAAACGGAGGGAGTAATAAGCAAGGGTTAATTCTACAAAGAATAGCTTGCCATTTTGGTAATAATTTTGTGTTATGCTCGTCTGAAGCCATGACTCATGGATAGCAAGGTCATGAATTTAAGAGTCTGACAGGTTATTGGGTTTCTAGATATATGTTGAACACTTGTTTTACCATCTATTTTTTGCGTTGGCAATTCTGCATTACGGTGTGAAGAAAAAAATTATAAGCTCAATAATCTTGTCATGCTAATCTGCTAGCACCATGTAACTTGAGTTATTTATTTCTTTGTCATTTTTAAAATCTGATATGTATAGCATTCTACTTATTCTATTTATTTCTTTATGGAGTTTGCTAGCTGGTTGAACCTATTTATAAATAATATAAAACATGTTCTATTGTCAGTGTTTTCTGTGGACCTTCTGTTTCTTCCCAATACTCTAGTAGATTTGTGTACAATCTGACAAAATGATTGTAAATTTTGTACATATGCTTGGCTGGGGATTTTTTTTTGTGCTTTTGTAATTGGAGTTTTTCTTCTTTTCTCCTTTGGAACTTTTGCATTGATAATCTAAATTTAATTCATTTTTAAGCTGGGATTGATGTTGTTATATTTGCTACTTCCTCTGTTCCAAATTATTTGTTGCAGCTTTTTTCTAAATGATTGAACCTACATACTGAAACACGTCTAGATACGTTCCAAATCTGCGACAACTAATTTAGAACGAGGAGTACATTGTAAAGAGTCTAAACAATGTCTATTTCATCTTAGGACAAGCGATTGTGTGGCTGTGAAGGCGCTTAACTTGAAATAAATAATACCTAAACTTGCATTCTTGCCTCGATTTTATACTATTTATAGTATCAATCCTTGATGATGTCGATTATCTTGCTCTGTGATAGGCTGGTGCCTCCTAAAAGACACGGCAATTGTGTATGAATAAATTAACCTTATCCGATTCCACCTTTGGCGCATGTGTAGTTGACTGTCTTCATTTCTCCAATAAGTTAGGAAAATACTCGTACAATTTTTAGCAGTCTTTTTTTTTTAATATTTAACCTGAATATTACTGCATTCAAGAAACTATGATGAAGCAAACAAGCTGCTTCGGTAGCGATACTTCATCAAATCAAATGGATATGCTTGCATTGGTTCCTGTTCTTTGAAAAGTCTACTATTCCTATAGCTTCTAGGTTCTGTTTACGTGAACCCTATTTCTTTCAGGCCAGAGTCAGAAGAAGAAAAGAATTTGAAAGTAGATATCACCCTTCTCAAGGTGGATCTAAAAGAAATTGAGGCCAAGACAAGTGATGGTTCTGACCAAGCTCCCTCAGAGAATGCAAAAGACTTGTCTGAGAAGATAGCTCAGTTGGAAAAGCAGCTTGAACTGCTTACAGTTGAGTTGGATGACAAAACTCGATTTGGACAAAGACCTGGTTCTGGAGCAGGCACGGTAACATCGTTCCCACCAGCTAGTTTAGCAGAGGAGCCACATGTTACAGTGGCACACATGGACAGACCACGTTCGCGTGGTGGTGCGGAAACATACCCGAGACCAGTTGAAGGGTGGGGATTTGGTAACAAAGAAAGAGGTTCGGACAGGTGGGTGCAGCTTGTTTGCTAAATTTTATTATGCTTGTTTTCCAGATTGACTTTTCGGTTTTTCCATACTAAATCTTGCATATGCTTTGGTGGATGTATGATGGTATATTAGTTTTACATTTCTGTTTGTTATGTTCTCCATCATGTTTAGCTGAATACTGGACCATTTAGATAGTGATCCTGTCATATAGGTATGATAACATGTTAACACAAACTGATCTTTGATTCCAACTGTTTGTGAGAGACTGAGACAGAATATTACTCAATTCATCATATATGTGTAATTTTTTTAAGATGACTGATTTTTAGTGGGTAGGACCCTCCATATTATTTGCTTCAGCTCTCAGCTTTATTTAAGCATAAAGATCTGATGCAAGTCACACTTTCTTCTTTCAAGCATATGAGTCATTTAATGTTATCATTGCTTGTGCATGCAGCTCTTTATTGACTTGGTTTTTCTTTTTTTCAGGTCAACAAGTAGGCAGGGGGGATGGTGATGATCGGGTCTTCAGCATCAACTGTGAAGGAAAATTCTGGTCTGCAGCGGCCCTTTTCTTGTTTTGAAAGAAGGGAATATAATAAGTAATTTTATTTTTGTTGTGTTTGACTCCCATTTTGTTCGAGGTAGAAGATTGGAGATATAGCCTTTGTCAACAGAGGTTACTCCGCGTGAAGCTATTGTTTACCACCTCTAGTTTATTTTTTTGCTTCCTTCTTTTGCCATCTTTTATGTCAGAACAAGACTCCGGCAAACATTTATGCTAACTATTACTCTTGGTTACTGGATCTTATGTCAGTTGTTGGTCTGCTTAAGCAGGATTATCAGATATTTTCTTCAGCTCTTGTGTTAAGTTATCTGTGATTGTTATACTTGCCAGTATTTGTCACACTTGTGGCACGAGCTGTTATAGCTCTCTCTTGTTTGCCCGTGCTATTTGTAAGCACTAATTCTTCCCAATTGCAGCACGCCTGCTCTGGGCTGTGCGTGCTGTAATGTATAAATGTAGTCCGTTGGTGCATGCAGCTTCTCGATGAGAGTAAAAACCAAATGCTGATGACCTGACGTTTCAATGTTTCATCCAATTAGCCACGTCCCACTTACTGAGCTGTAGTCAGTTCACCGTGAAATCTATCTATGTAGTGAACGTTTCATGTTAGTCTGGCTAATGTTGACCCATAAAAAGAAGGAACTATGATATCTCAGCACAAAAAATGGACAACCAGCCATTCCAGCACCAACTTTTTCTCAACAAGCTGTTCTGGAACAAAAAAAATTGACATTCCAGCACAAAAGTTGCTGTGTTGCCAACTTCTCTGAACACTAACTTGGCCAGTCGTGTTGGAACTAGTCCTGTCTCTATGCCACATCTGACTGCTCTACCGCTTCGCTGCCTATCGTCTCCTCTCCCCCCTCACGAGAACCCAACGCCTTACTCCTAACTTTGGCTCTAGGGACGCCAACAGTGTGATTGCCAAGGTTGAAGATAACAATAGGATGGACATGGACCGAAAAGTCCTGTAAAGATAGTGTTGGACTTGATTACATAGCTCTCTCTAGCAGCGTGAGGATTGTGGCCAGAGTAGGGGTGGGAGAGATGGTCAGGCTGCCTCTGTGTATAGTAGTAGCTCTAGGGTTAGGCTGCGTTTTGCTTTGCCTCCCGTGGTGTTTGGCGTGTTGTTGTGATGTTGCATCTTCACGCGCTCGAGCGATGTCTGGAGCTCGTCCTCCTCCTTCCCTGGCTATTGTCCATGGTGGTCTTATCAAAAATCATTCCATAAAATTCTCCTCTTCTTAATAGGAAGGCAATACTCTTCCTAGTTCCTCGAAAACATTGTTGGCATAGTTCACTAGGTAGCGAGAGCATGACATGGAGTAAGAGGACAATAACCGTTCCATTTATCCTTGAACTTGCTTCGGTCTTTCAGATTTTTTTTATAGAATACACCTTGGAAGGTGTATTGATCACATAGAAGAATGGCTTAGATGACTAGTACAACGCCAAGAAAGGCTACAATTCGACTCAACCCGTCACGATACACGACTTGCAACACAAAACCAAGCCACACGACTACGAAGGCTCGCCTTGCACTACCATCCACTAAGAATGGCGAGGGGCGGGGCACAGAGCCCTAGAACCATGTCACGCCAAAAGAAGCAGACCTCGATAGAATGATCCCGATTCTAGAAATGCCAAGATCAATGTACCGCACACTCATAAGCACCTAGAAGATTTGGCGAGTGGACGGCAGGACCCGACCAGTCCGGAGGAAGGCATTGATCAAGAATCGCCAATCACGATGTACATTGCGCCTCGAAGGCTCATATGCTCTAAGCGGCTGCTAGTTAACATTGACTCCTTCCACCTTATAAGGGACTCCACGAGGAACCAAGGTGACGCCTTCATGAAGGGAGCGACACCGTGGTGCCGCCGTCGCCTTATCTGATCAACCAGATCTAGGGTTTCTCCTGGTGCTTGGGGTAGGGAAGAATAATCAGGGCCATGACAATGCCTCCAAGGAGGGAGACGATACTCGCGTGTATCGCTGTTGTCAGCAAGAAGCAGGGATTTCTCCGGTCCCGGCCATCGACCCCAATGTCTAGTTGATCCGCGTACATGGACGCAACAGACGGCCACACCGCCGCAGAGAGGCAAGCCAAGATATCGCCGGAGCCGGGGAGGGCGTCGCTCACCGCCCGCCAAAACCACTACCGAACGGGACTGGAAGGTGGCTCTAGCCCGCCGTCGCCTAGATGGTTGTCGGCACTGCCACTAGTGCCTAGCAAGCATACTCAGTCACCACCACACCTCCGTACATCCAACATATGAAGGCCCATTGCACGATTTCCCAACATCTAAAGGCACACTCCAAGGTATCTCTCATTAAGAGTAGGGGTGGGCAGAAAAACCGATAACCGAACCCGAAAAGAACGAAACCGAAACCAAATAAACCAAGACCAAAAAGACCGATCAGAAAATTAGGTAGCAAATTCTAAAGACCGAATTTAGTTTGGTTAATTCGGACATTAGTTCCTGGTACCCGAATAGACTGAACTGACCGAAAGTTAAGTGAGAATGGCCTAGTCCCAAAGTCTAAGTTGTCCATTACTATAAATTTATCTTCCTCGGCTGAGCAAAATATGGTATTGTTGACAATTAATTCCTGCTAATTGATATGAATGTACAAAGTGCATTATATTTTCAAATTACAACTGAAATTGTACCATTTTTTTATGAAATATTATCCAGCTTTTATATTTTATAATATCTACCACATAATTTGGTCATCATTGAACCCGAACCTGAATTATCGGGTACCCCAATTTGTTGGGTAGTAAAAATAATAAGTAAATTTTGGTCTTTATTTTTTAAAGACCGATTCTAAAATAGACCGAAATACAAAGACCAAATTTTTGGTCATGACCGAACGCCCACCCCTAATTAAGAGTCTCATTCGGCACCTCCAAAATGACATTTACATATTATTGGGTATGGTTAGGACAACCTTTGCTGCATGTGATAACATCCGACCCCGTAACCTCTCGTGGCGACCCCCAGGCGCCGCCGGAGGGCCCCCAGATTCCGCCACCACCGACCTCCTAGTACCTAAGGTGCTAGGGGTGGCAGCTGCGCTGGTCTTCTTCGGATGGACGGCTGGGGCACCGCTGACGGAGCGGATCGGGGGCGGCGGGTGCTCCTGCAGCTGCTTTTGGCGGCGGCATCACGCCATGGGCCTAGGGCGTCCGCCTAGGCCCATAGTCTTCCGGGCAGCATGGGAGGAGGAGGTGTCATGGTGGTAGCATTGGAGGCGATCTTGCAAGGACTTCCTCGGCGACGCTGACGTGCGACCGCAATGGCGGCGGCGGTTGCATCAGGTCTGCTCGGATCCGATCTGGACCTCTGGCTACGGAGGCAGCTACACGCTAGGTTCTGGCAAGCCGCTTCAGTGGCATGCTGGACTGTCTTCTTCTCTACCTCCGGCTGGTGGCGAGGGGGCTGCTGGCTCGGATTGAATAAAGAGGGTGGTCCTATGGTTCATCTCACGCCAAGACAAAGACCCGCTTGATGTTTGTCTCCATTGATCTGGTTGTAGTGTCGTGTTCCGGAAGGCTCCACCGATGAACTCCACAGTACGCATATGCCGAGAGATCGCTGGATCGGGTGGGATTCGGTCGTGCGCACTTGATACGTCCATTTTGCATCACTATTCTATATCATAATTTACTGTTATTCATTGATATATTTCATATTAAGAGGTGATACTTATGTTATTTCATCTATTTTTGCATGGTTGATGACTTTTGGAGCATGGACCGCTGCAGTTAGGATTCTGATGGAAAAGGTGCTGTTTGGAGGCAAAATTCGCGAAGATCAGAAAATCTGGGAAAATATACGGAAAATCCTATTTTTCCAGAAGACTCGGGATGCCAGAAGATGAAGTGGAGGTGGGCCACAGGGGGCCCACACCACCCCATGGAGCGGGCAGGACTAGGCCGCACCTGGGAGTGGTGTGGCCGCCCTGGCGCACTCCAGCCTCTCTCCTCTGGCGTATATCATCCCCACGAAACCCTAAGACTCGGGGAGCGACCACAGAAAGATTCCGCCCGCTGGGCGAAAACACCGAAAGAAAGATCTCCCAAGCAGATTTCTGGGAATTCCTTCCCGGAGAGGGGAGATCATCGCCATCAACACCACCATCAAGCTGGACTTCATCGGGATCATCATCATCATCACCACCATCATCATCACCATCAGCACCCTCATCACCATATCCATATTGCTGTAACAGTTGAGTTGAATCTTGCATAGTTCATAGGGGAAACTTTCCCGGTGTTAATTACTCCTTGTAGTTGATGCTATTGAGTGAACCATTGAATTATTGTTTATGTTCAGATTGTTATACATCATTATTCCATCTCTGATCATGATCCATATGATGTCTTGTGAGTAGTTCGTTTTGTTCTTGAGGACATGGGAGAAGTCTTGTTGTTAGTAGTGGAGTTGCGTTGAGAAAGATTCAATAGATTGTTATTTAAGTTGTGGTGTACTTATTCTAGTGGTGTCATGTGAACGTCGACTATATGACACTTCACCTATATGGGCCTAGGGGAATGCATTGTGTATTTGGCTACTAATCGTAGGGGTTGCGGTGTGAAACCTGAACCCCCGTTAGGAAACCATTGCACAAGGGACGTAAGGGTCTTAGAGTTTAAAGTTGTGGTTAGGTTTCTACCTTAATTACTTTCTTGTACTTACGAATGTTTGCAAGGGGTATAATCACAAGTATGTATTAGTCTTGGATGGGGCAGTACATTAGCACAGGTTCACCCACACAACACTTAGCAAGCTAAAGAAGATTAATCAACTATACGAAGCGAAAGCACTTGACAGTCTTCCCATGTGTCCTCGAGAATGTTTGGTCATCTATAGAAATACAACTGGCTTGTCCTTTGCTGCATAAAGGATTGGGCCACTTGCTGCATTCATTCTTACCGTCTTTCATTTACTCGTACCTTGTTTACTTACTTTATCAAAAAACCCTAAAAATCCATTTGCTAAGTATTTGCAGAGAATTCCTGATCCATACCACTAGCTAGCACCTTCTTCTCCTCGTTGGGTTTGACACTCTTACTTATCAAAAATACTGCGATACACCCCCTATACTTGTGGGTCTTCAAGACTATTTTCTGGCGCTTTTGCCGGGGAGTGAAGCGCTATTGGAGAGTGGAACTGGTAAAGGAAACTTCTACTGTAAGTATTATTTACTTCTGCTAGTTGCTTTATTTTCGTTATGGATAATTCGCTGAGTTTCTTATTTGATAACGCTACTACCACTGCTAAGGTAGTAGATAAGCCACCACCTACTGAGAAAGATGTTTTAAAAATACCTACAAGAATTATTGATCGTGTTATGGATAACTACTATGTTGGGGATGCAACTGTCCATCCCGGTGATCATTTACTCTTTATACACGAATTATGCGGGTTGTTCAAGTGTGCAGGTATTACTGCAGATCAAGTTAAGAAGAAGTTATTCTCATTATCACTGAAAGGAAGAGCTGAGGAATGGTATAAGCTGCTGAAGAATGGTCAAGCTCTGGAATGGGAGGAAATAGTGCCTCTCTTTTATTCAAAGTTTTATCCTCCTAGTGAGATTCATAAAGATCGGAATCAAATATACAACTTTTGGCCTCTTGATGGAGAGAGTACAGCTCAAGCTTGGGGGAGATTAAAGTTACTAATGCTCAAATGTCCCATTCATGAGCTCCCCAACAATATTATTATCAATAACTTTTATGCAAGGCTCCCTCTACATGATAAGGATTTATTGGATGCCTCTTGTGCTGGATCATTCACTCGCATGGAAGAAGAAGTTAAATGGGACCTTCTAGACCGTATTCAAGACAATACTGAAGCTTGGGAGAATGACAAAGGTAGAAAGTCAGGTATAAATTATGATTATGAATGCATTGAATCTTTTATGGGAACCTGACTTTCAAAATATTAAAAATGCTTATGGTCTAGACTCTCAAGCTATTGCTTCTTATTTTAAGGCTTTTGCTTCTTACATTGAAGTGCCTAAAAAGAAGTGGAATAAGTATCATGAACCTTATAAAGATATTGCTAAGAGTGTTCCTGCAAGAAATACTGAAGTTTATACTGCTAATCATGTTTTACCTGAACCTTATATTGAGAAAATGCCTTTTCCAGTTAAGGTAAAGGAACATTCTATGATAGCTAGTATGGTAGATGAAAGTATGAATAAAGCTGTTGAACCTGATAAACAAATGGTTGATGAACCTATTGTAGCAAATGTGAAAGACTTTGTTGCTAAATATGAAAAAGAGGGTAAGGATACCTCTAATATTGTTTCACAAATAGTGTTATGAGAGCTAGTATCCCTGTGTTTTCTGTTAGAATAAGTGATCATTGCTATGATAGTCCTTGTGATAGCTATATTGTTAAGTTTATGCATGATACTGAAAGTTATTATGAGAGAGGGAAAAGTGTTCTTATGCATCTCAATAATATCAAGTTTCCCCGTTTTATGCTGAAAGTTTTTATGCTGCACTTCTTTTGCCTTCTTATGCAAGTTTCCTATGGTTTCAAAAACTTGTTTGTTTACAAAATCCCCTTGCATAGGAAGTGGGTTAGACTTAAATGTGTGTGTTTTTGCTTCTTAATGCTCTCTTTCACTTTAAATCATATCCCTATGAGAGCTTCTTCAAAATTATCATGCCCATCTTAATGGCTATAAAGAAAGAGCTTTATGGGAGACAACCCAATTTGTTTTTGCTTTTAGTTTGTTTTTGTTTCTTTGAGTCTTGGAAGTTATTACTTCGGTAATAACCGCTCCTTGTCCATTTGGTTTGGTTTTTGTGTCAAGATCAACCTCTAATGAGAGAGAAGTAAGATTTGGGGAAGTTGCTGTCCCGAAACAGATTTTTGTGCTTCACCGTAAAAATTCGTGAGAGACCTTTGTCTGTCGGATTGAGATGTAATTTTTTGTGCTTCTGCCCCAGGTTGTTTTTTAACTTTCGTTAGTTTTGCACTTTTTGATTTGAGCAACAGAAGATTTTCGAAAAAAATTGATCTTTACCTGCTGGTCTGTTTTGACAGATTTAGCCAATCTTGCATTTGCTTCTTTATTCGATTTCCTTTTTGAATTCCTTTTGGGTTTTCGGAAGGAGTTGCTACAGTAGCTTTTGTTTTGATGGTTTTCAGTTGAAGTTGGACTCAAAAGGTTTTATCACTTCACTTATACTAATGTTGCTAATAAGAATTGTGTGAAGTTTTGTGTGAAAGAAATTTCCAGGTAGTGGAGATAATGGTGTAATAAGGAAGAGAAGGGTTTTATGACTCAAGTAATAAGTGTATGAAGATGAAGATATGATGATATTCAAGTGATGACTCCGGAAGAATCTACTAGATACCAAATTCAGAGACCTGCAGAGTCTATTTTCAAATAGGTAATAGTTCTGGTAAGAAAAGTTCCGCGAAAATACAATCCAACTATATTTTTGCAGTTTTCAGTCAATAAGGAAATTTACGAAGCAAAAAAGGGACGGAAACGGAGCTGGGGTGGCCCACACCACCCCATGGCGTGGGCCCACCCCTGGCCGCGCCACCAGGTGGTGAGGCCACCCAGGACTCCGCCTCCGACTCGTTTTCTCCTAGTACCTTCCTTTTGATGTGAAACTTCGTAATATATAACCCCCCCGGATCCCCCGAGGTCCGTATATCGTGTTTTCGTCGTGTTTTTGTTTCGATCTGTTTCTGTCAGGACATACTCTTTGAAAGCTTAGAAGCATAATGGTGTCCGCCAAGGATAAAGGGAAGGAGCCTATGGAGGAGGATCTTCAAGACCCCAAGCAGAGGCTGGCACCTTTAGTCTCTTGCCATGCATCAATGGAAGCCCTACGAGTCACTAAGGAGTTCTGCGATAAGTACCGGGACTTGAAGAGGAAGGTGGACATGCTTCAATGGGAGAATGATAGGCTTCACAAGATGCTGGAAGATTTCCTCATGTCAACTAAGAGCATAATACCACCACCACCAAAGGAGTAATTCGTCATCAGGTTTGACATCCCCTTGGTTTGTTCCAAGCTTGGGGAGTGCCGCGGTATCATATCACTATCTTCTATCTTTTTACCTTATTAGTAGAGTCATATCATGAATAGAGGAGTTATTATGTAGTATGGTTTGCATTATGGAAGTGTCCCCTCTATCGTTAGATATGTATCTCTTGGTGTGAGTTTCCGTTATGGAATACTAATGAGAAGTTCTATCATTCACTCTTTTGCATAGCTTATGTTAGTTTTCAATTCGTGGTTATATGATTGATCTTGTTGTTAGTATTGGTAGCACTTTGGGATCATTGAGTTAATTTAGTTGGTTTTGGCAAACCTGGCTCGGTCAGTAGCAACACCTTTTTGAGAGTTGAAAAGAAAAAGATAGAAGTACTCAAGAGAAAAATAATTTCATCATCTTTCTTTCTTGATTTGCTCATAAGTCTAGTATTCTCTAGTTAAGATCTTTTGTGCTTCCAAGGAAGATTGCATGTTTGTTTTTATCATTTGTATGTTTGTTTGTTTCCTTCAACTCTTATACTTGCTACCCAGCATTGCTAGCCAAAAACCTGTACTGAGAGGGAATTATTCTCATGTATCTGCCTCCTTTAAACCAGAACCTTTGCCATTTGTGTCCACCATACCTACCTAGTAGCATTATTGCTATTCCAAGTAAATTTCTGTTTTGTCTACCTCCCAAATTAAACTTGCTATGTGAAAATTAGTGATTAAAGCTCTCACGAACTTGATGGCACACTTTACTTTCTTGCACTTAATAAACCTGAACCATTGTGAACTCTCCATGAAAGTTATATGCTTGCAAATTATAGGCTGGGGATTAGCAGAACCGTGCTGTCACGGGGAACGCTTTCAACACTTGTAAATATATACCCAGTTGATACCTTGCTCTTTTGTTTGCGGATGTCGTCGGTGTGAAATAAAAGGGGAGCTTGTAAGTCCATTGAGTTATGTATGTGTGTTAGAGAAGCGCTTTGGTCATTGGTCAATCCATCTTGACATGGTGGAAACCTACAGCGTAACCATAATGATATCTATGAAGCATTCTTCTTATAAAAAAGAGAGAGATAGCTATTGAGAAAAAGAAAAGAAAAAAAGAGATACTATGAAAAGAGGAAAGAGAGAAAAAAGCACCATTTTCCCATGGTAAATAAGAAGATTGCTGAGATACTCATTGTCTGCTTGCCTTGTCATTTTGATATGGGGATTCTTCCGTATCATCGGGCAAGGTGTACCCCGTTGGCAGTTCTCAATGATACACACATACTTACGATGACAAGAACTTACCGGTAACTAAAGTTGAGTAGCATGAGGAGCGACCCTCATACTCAAGGGACTTGGGATTTTCAGTTTATAGTCTGTCAAGCATATAACTCAGATTGGACCTCACTTTAACCTTAATCACCTAAAGATGCCTATGATAGGGGCAATGAGAGCTGAAAGCTGGTAAGTATCATAATTTTTGGGAGCTCTTTATGAGACTTGCAATCCCTGCTTCCCTCTTTGAAGGGCCCTTTCTTTTACTTTGTAGATTGAGTCAGTAAACCTACTCCCTTCTACCTCATCAAGTACTTTGAGTTGATGTGTTTCATTCATTCATATGATGATTTATTCAATCATGTTTCTTATGTTCCTTGTTTTGCACATTGCTCTTATCTTGATGTTTACTACTTTGAAAGCTTTCTTTGAAAACCAGCTATTTGTGAACTCCAGCAAATTATCAACTATTCTTTGACCAAGAGCTAAGTTTGCCATTACCAATTATGATTTACTCTATGTATCTTTATTGTGTTTCCTTTACTCATTGCAAGTTTAGTTATATAATAGCGAGTTGTCTTCTATTGTGATCTATGCTTTTGATGAATGTGATGCTTCTTGTCCTTATTCTTTTATCCACTCTTCGCTCCATAAACCCGAGGTCATGTTTATTGAGCTCAGTTTCGCTTGGGGACAAGCGAAGTCTAAGCTTGGGGGGAGTTGATACGTCCATTTTGCATCACTATTATATGTCTTAATTCACTATTATTCATTGATATATTTCGTATTGAGAGGTGATACTTATGTTATTTCATCTATTTTTGCATGGTTGATGACTTTTGGAGCATGGACCGCTGCAGTCAGGATTCTGATGGAAAAGGTGCTGTTTGGAGGCAAAATTCACGAAGATCAGAAAACCCGAGAAAATATACGGAAAATCCTATTTTTCCAGAAGACTCGGGATGCCAGAAGATGAAGTGGAGGTGGGCCACAGGGGGCCCACACCACCCCATGGAGCGGGCAGGACTAGGCCGCACCTGGGAGTGGTGTGGCCGCCCTGGCGCACTCCAGCCTCTCTCCTCTGGCGTATATCATCCCCACGAAACCCTAAGACTCGGGGAGCAACCACAGAAAGATTCCGCCGCCTCCGCGGGGCAGAAAACACCGAGAAAGAAAGATCTCTCCGGCAGATTTACTGGGAATTCCTTCCCGGAGAGGGGAGATCATCGCCATCAACACCACCATCAAGCTGGACTTCATCGGGATCATCATCACCACCACCATCATCATCACCATCAACACCCTCATCACCATCTCCATATTGCTGTAACAGTTGAGTTGAATCTTGCATAGTTCATAGGGGAAACTTTCCCGGTGTTAATTACTCCTTGTAGTTGATGCTATTGAGTGAACCATTGAATTATTGTTTATGTTCAGATTGTTATACATCATTATTCCATCTCTGATCATGATCCATATGATGTCTTGTGAGTAGTTCGTTTTGTTCTTGAGGACATGGGAGAAGTCTTGTTGTTAGTAGTGGAGTTGCGTTGAGAAAGATTCAATAGATTGTTATTTAAGTTGTGGTGTACTTCTTCTAGTGGTGTCATGTGAACGTCGACTACATGACACTTCACCTATATGGGCCTAGGGGAATGCATTGTGTATTTGGCTACTAATCGTAGGGGTTGCGGATGTGAAACCTGAACCCCCCTTAGGAAACCATTGCACAAGGGACGTAAGGGTCTTAGAGTTTAAAGTTGTGGTTAGGTTTCTACCTTAATTACTTTCTTGTACTTACGAATGTTTGCAAGGGGTATAATCACAAGTATGTATTAGTCTTGGATGGGGCGGTACATTAGCACAGGTTCACCCACACAACACTTAGCAAGCTAAAGAAGATTAATCAACTATCTGAGCTTAAAGCACTTGACAGTCTTCCCATGTGTCCTCGAGAACGTTTGGTCATCTATAGAAATACAACCGGCTTGTCCTTTGCTGCATAAAGGATTAGGCCACTTGCTGCATTCATTCTTACCGTCTTTCATTTACTCGTACCTTGTTTACTTACTTTATCAAAAAACCCTAAAAATCCGTTTGCTAAGTATTTGCAGAGAATTCCTGATCCATACCACTAGCTAGCACCTTCTTCTCCTCGTTGGGTTTGACACTCTTACTTATCAAAAATACTGCGATACACCCCCTATACTTGTGGGTCTTCAAGTATATCTATTCGTCATCAGGATGGACAAATCTCACTCTTGATCCGCGAGCCTCAACTAACACTGTCCAAGTAGATGACAACACCTTTATAATCTCCCTATTACAGTGTGATGTTTGATGTAATCAAAGTACTCTTCTGAAGTCAGTGATTGATGTGATCGCATGGTCTAAGGATTAGAGTTAATTCGAATGACGTTATAGTAGTGTAAACATAATGGCATGATCGTGTTACTATACTTTGGGAGTATGTTCATCACATTATTCAATCAATGTTGTGACCTTGTTCTTAACGACATCTAGTGTCATGATCAGGAAACCTTGATCATCTGTTAATCAACAAGCTAGTGTAATGAGAGGCATCACTAGGAATCTTTTATTTGTTTAATAAAACACATGTATTAACGTTTCTGATTAACACAATTCTAGCATGAGAAATAAACATTTATCATAAATGGAATAATATGATAACCACTTTATTATTGCCTCTCGGGCATATTCCTTTCAGTCTCCCACTTGCACTAGAGTCAATAATATAGTTTGAAAAACTTGCGCATTCAACACCTATGGCTTTCTAGTATTGTATATACGCGTTTACTAGTGGCAAACATAATATACGGATCTGATGCTTTCAGGTCTGTGTGTATTTGCATGTCTTTGCGTCTCTACGCACCACTCATTCTCAAATGAGATGGCATTATATAAATTTGGTCCTTCGGTGAGACCTTGGTTCCTTGAGCTAAAAACATGTTGACACTATTGTCATACAATAGATCTTCATATTACTAGCCCATGGAGAACCACACATAGTTTCTTTGCTACTACGATAGCAGTCTTGTACTTTGCCTTTCGTGGAACTTATCCAAATTCATTATGGAACTTTCTTCCATTACATTGTGCCATCTTAACCTATAGCCTAAATTGAGATAAACTTGGTTTGTATCTAGTGACAAAACTAGTATCAATGTAACACTTACAATGAATTATTTGTTTAGTTCCAATGTAACTCTTTACAATGAACTATCTTTCTAGCATCAATGTAAACAATGAATTATTTGTCACTCTACATACAGAATATATTCTTAGTTCTTCCAAAGATCGTAAGAATATCCTTACTATCGTCCAATGATCATATTATGAGTCACCCTAGTATATGCTCATAACATTTAGAGCATAGGACATATCTGGATATGTACATATCATGGTATGATTGATTAAGATATTTATGTGATTTTACTCACCAAGTGTCAAAACACTTGAATCTTGTTTATCAAGATATTCATGTCATTTTACTCACCAAGTAACAAAACACTTGAATCTTGATTCACTCACCAAGAATCAATATACTTGAATCTTGATTCAACCTTTTCCATGTGGCAAGAACCTTTCTCGGCATTTCCATATTGAACTTATTTAATATTTCATCTATGTATATTTGGCATAATCATATTAACGTCTTAATCTATCTAAAAAGACTTCGATGCCAAATATTATGGTTTTGCCCAAATCTTTCATTTAAATCTAATTTAAATGAAATTCGTAACTTGTGTCAATAAAATATACATCATTTTCAATCAATAATATGTCTTACACACAATGTATTAGAAATATGTCTCAGTGCTCCAACTTAATTTCTTGCATATGCGAGCATCTTCATCGTCTCTAATAAAATTAAACATTTTAACATTTTCATCATGGTGAAGATTCTAACTCCACTATGCTTACTTCAACTATTGAAGTATGCATGCCTTTTTAGCATCCTTTGATTTAATAAAACTTTTCGGACCATGTCACGTACGCGTCCTTGGAAACCATTCTTTTAGAAGAATGTTGTTTTGTTTGTTCAACTAACATATACAACAAATGACATATGTAGTTGTTGCTACACTAATCCGACCAGACTAAATATCGCTACGAAAGATCAAATCTTATCGTATTCAACTCCTTGAACATTGTCGTAAACTTTTATCCGACATGTCGATTATTTCATATATGTGAAACATCCCTGTCTATTTCTTTACAGATCCAAATATGACTAATTAGCTTTATGCCTTTCAGTGGGTCTTCCAAGTACAGTAACTTGGTTTCTCATGTATGGAACTATCACGGATTTTATGGCTTCAAGCCATTTGACGAAGTCATGACCCGTCATTGCTTCTTTGCATGTAGTCGGTTCATCATTGGCAAACAATAAGGATTTAATCTCAAATCTTAGTCTTTGATTGTTTACCCGACCTACGCGGTTCAATAGAAACTTATATCTTCATAACTACAACCTTTGTGGCATGAGAGCCATGAGCATTATGGATACCTCCGGGACACTTTCCGGTGCTGCTCAACTCTACATGTTGGGGATATACTTCCGGGTATCCTCACAGTTCCTCACTGACCAGGGTGGCCCACTTCGGGTTAGAGCATTGCTTCACGAGCGGCCCAGTCAGGGAGAGAAGACGGAGTCCAATCCGGCTATGGGAAGGCCCAGAAGACTTACCGACTTAGGCCATGATGTTATTTGTAGTTCAAGATGTACTCTGTAACAGACTCTTAGTCGTAGCTAGATAGATCTCTCCTGTAAACCCTAGGCCGGATATCTATATAAGCCGTCCTAGGGAGAGCCTTTAGGGCATAACCTCAATAGTCTACAATCTCAACTCGCACAGGCGAAACCCTTGTAACCCATATTCCGGCTCTGCCGTATTACTGGATTGCTAGCAGGAGTAGGATCCGTCCAAAGCCAACGGATTCGAACCTGGGTAAACTTGTGTGCTCACCGTCCCGGAATACCGTACGTCTCACCCCCCTCTCTTCCGCACGCCTCGAGGACCCCCTCATGGCGTACTTATCATCAATCCGACGACACTACACATATAACTAAAGTTCAATAACCTCCTCAAAGTTCTATTGTCCTCCCACTTAACGTTTTCAAAAAAATTCTTCTCAAGAAATTCGACGTTCTAAGTGACAAACATTTTTGTCTTTGGTGTTTTGGAGGAATACCCAACGGTTATTTGGGATAACCTACAAAGATGTGCTTATCCGACTTTGGTTGTAAACATTTTACTTATGCATAGCATACCAATTTTATGAAAAGACAACTTGGGTCGTTTTATCCCAATCCATAACTCATATGGTGTCATTTCAACGGATCACGATGGAGCTCTTTTCAGTATAAAAGAGGTAGTCACTAAAGTTTAACCATCAAAATATAATGATATATTTATAATTAACACCGTTGATCCTATCTCAAACAAGGTTTGACCATATCTCTCGAATACTCCATATTCCTATGGTTTATCCGGAAACATAAATCCATGGAACGATTCCTTAAATCTTAGGTGTTTTTGCTAAACTTGTAACTCCAATATTTTCCTTTATGATCCTATCATAAATTCTTTATTTTCTTGTTATAATGATTTTCCACTTCATCTTGAAATCATTTGAAAATTTTCAAATGTTTCATACTTCTTCTTAATTAAGTAAATATACATATATTCACTCAAATTTTTGGTTAAAGTATATATATGAAGTTTCAATGATCCACCACATATGGCTACACCTGATGGACAATATACGTCAATATGCATAATGTCCAATAAGCACCTAGTGGACTATATGCATCAATATGCACAATATCTAATAAGTTAGTCATTCATTCCTCTTTGGCCTATGAATGAAATTTAAATCATTTTTAGAAAATTCTCACAAGCGTCAATTGATTCAAAAATTAAACGGACTCCAAAATTCCATCAACATGGAGTTTCTTCATATTTTGTTTCCAATATGATTTAAACTGTAGTGTTACTCATAAGTGATTTTCTAATCATTCGTGTTACGACACTTTAGCATTAGTGTTTATGGACGTGATTTATCCAACTAGATTTGTAAGAGTTCATCCATCTTCAATGGAATATGGTGATTATTTGAACGATCACCGTTCTCATAATACCAGGAAAAATAATGTAACACCCCCGGGATCAGGGTTAAACAAATCTAGACCTTAGCCAGACATAAGCTTAACCTAGACCTCGAGGATATCCAGTGAGAAATCGGTAACACAACAGTAACCTTGCGACACGAAAATTATTACAGCAAGCTCATAACTAGCAAATAACCAAAATATTACAAGCCGAGGTCACTGACCACAAACATCAAACAACGGAAGGCAAATTATACTATTAAGTATAGCAAACTTAACAAATGGCCTAAGAGGCCTGAAGCATAACGATGACGTCCCAGCCCATAAATTCCAGGCTGTCGGCTGGGAACCCCAAGCTACTCGTCGGTGTCGATGTCGTACGGAACTTTTCTTCAGGGGAACACTTATTCTGCTACTAAAGTATCAACAAAGCAAGCGTGAGTACAGGGTGCACTCCCCAAGACTTATGGCTGGTGGGGTTATTTTGCATAAAGCTATCTTCGTTTATAAAACAAGAGGGAGAAGGAGCTCGTCTAATCAGAATATTTTCGTAAGGGGATAAGAGAGTGACATCTCCGAAAAATTGATCATCATCTTGATATCCACCAAAGTAATCCTCATCCCACAACTAGGATCACCCCCTCGTACCCATGAGGAAGCATCCTTAAGCACACGTTAATCTGCCAAGTTTTTACCATTAGGTTATAGTTCTCTATGATCTCACGTTCATTCCCAAGTCGTCCATAACCATGGACACGACTTTTCGAAAAGATTAATACCCTGCAGGGGTGTACAACTTTACCCACACATACCAATCGACTCTTAATGCCACAATGATTAGCCCTCTTCCTTGGAAGGCCGATAGAGGGTGGTTGGGCACGACCTTTACCTTTCGTTCGCCGAGACCATGAGTCACGCCCTAAGAAGGGTTCTGCCATAACGGGTCAAATCCCGAAGTCGGTCCCTAGAGATGTGGGCGAGGTTGGTTTACTAGGGGCTCCATTGACCCCAAGCAACCCTGGCCACGCTTACCTACCTATTATGATGCACCTTCACCCGTCAAATCTTTCAAAACATTTTCTATGCATATGTCGAATGGAACGCCCAAACTTTGTGACTCATGGAATCTACTAGGCAAGTTAGTCACTCGTGAGGTTTTCTAGGCCCCGTGTGGCTATACGCTCGTCTTGGTTCAAGAGGCTAAAACTCGGGTCCTAGTAGTAGCGAGCATGGGACTATAAAAACCACATCCCACCATGGCCTCCCATACAAGCCTTAGCATGTTTAACCTTTACCACTAATCTCACCTTATCAGTATACCTCGTTCTCCTGTCATACTAGATTCTCTATATCTGATAGATCATCTGGATGATACAGCACTGATAGTTAAGCATGGCTAAGCAAGACATGGATATAAGCTCTAGCAGTGCACACAAGCCAAACCTAGTTATGCTAGGAGCAGTGGATCAGGTAATATAATCTCAAAGGGAGTAATGCAACAGATAGAATACTCTATCTATTGATAAAAGACCATAGTGGAATAGTATGCAACATGGCAAGAATGAAATACTTTCAAAACCATAGGATTGTATAATGGTGGGGCTATGCTTGCCTTGTTTGTTGATACCAAGATATAGATATTCGTAAGCCTTATACTTGACTTGGTTATAGTTGGTCAAGTATGGTTCGTCGATCTTCGATGGTGTTGATCTCGGTCTTCGATCTCAGAGTTGGTATCCTATTCTACCGGAAAGAACCAAACATCAGAAAGAAAGGGGGAAACAACAATCAACACATGGCATCGATGCAATGCTCAGACAAGGATGATGATATGACAAGTTAAATAGCATTGAAATGAAACCCTATAGCATGCTTGGCAATTTAAAGGGGATCCGAGGGGTGCAAACCCTAATACAGGAGAGACCCTGGAATCACCTGCGGGGTTCATTTAGTTCTCTAATTAAACTTGCAATTAAAGTTGTTGAACAATGCATGATTATGAGTCTATTGTAAAGATCTCATTTTTCTGAACATTTTGATATATTATACACATTTTTCTGACTTATAAATAATTACTTATTGAATTATAAGATTTAAACCTTTTCTGTAATTATTAAACCATTTTAATAGGATTACTGCGTCATTATGACATCAACATTGCCATTCAACACTTTTCTCATAGGGGGCTGGGCTAGCCATAGTTGCTAACAGAGGGGCCCAAGACCACCTCAGCTGCCACGCGGGCAGGAACGGGACCCACGGCGGGTTTGACTAGGCGATCCGCGCGCTGCTGACGCTCGGGTGACGTTAGCATGACGTCATCCCGACGGACACCTCCTAGATCGACGGCGGTGTCAGCGTTTGGGGGCGAGCTAGGACACGCAGGGATGCACGTTCGAAACAGTGCGACGTGGGCTACCTAAATCGAGCGGTGCCGCTAACGGGAGGTCGCCGGAGCAGCGGGCACGACGGCGCGCGGCGACAGAGCATGCAGAGCACCAGCGGAAGGCGGTTACTGAGCACGAGGGGAAAAATAGAGGTGCTCAGAAGAACCGGTAGCTCACCCTAGAGTTGAAGGGGCCGACGACGAGGCATGAGGTGGACCGGAGCGACGACGATGGTGACAGCAGAGCTCATCGTGGTCGGGGAGGACGCGGTTGCTGCGGCCGATTACGGCCTTCCGGGCTCAATTCCTTTGGCAAGGAGGTAGCAGGCATCGAGGCGGAGCTCATGGTGTTGTTGGAAGGGCACGGGGAGGCACAAAATGACGGGGACTAGCGGTTACCCGCGAGCTAGGGTTTGGTCGCTGGCGAGGAAAGAACGAGAGAGAGAGGAACAGGTGAGGGAGAGGATCAGGGCAAGGATGAGGCGTCGCTAGGGGTCTTATCCACGCCTCCAGGCGGCATCGCGCATCGCGATGGCGAGGCGGCATCGGGCGGCAACAACGGCGATAGACAACTGCTAGCTATTGTCGACGAAGACGATGAGGGAAGAAGGGCCAAAGAGGTACGTGCCACAGGCGGGCTGCACTTGGGGAGAGTTTAGGCCGCGGAAAAGCTTGCGCGGCTGCTACAGATGAACGCACAGTGCGACAGAGAGAAGGGAGAAGGAAAGATGGGCCGGCCTGAGAGGAGGTCTGACTCCCGTCTTTTAAGACAAAACACTTTCTTTTCTGAAATCTATTTTCTATTTGTAATTCAAACACAAAACTATTTTGGATCATTCAAAAATACTAGAGATTTATGAAACTATAGAAAATATTGCAGGGCCCTTTAATCAATTTGGGCGCCACTATTTTGGTGGTTTTCAAAATTCAAAACCATTTTGAATTGCTTTTAGAAAGATAGGGAAAATAGCTAGGGTTTGGGGTTTTATCTTTATTTTCTTCAATGCATTTTAAGGGATGATGCTCATGAATACACAATCAAAGACCTACTTTAAGATTATCTAAAACTGGGGTGTTACAAATAACAATTATTGAAATACAAATCTTGAAGAGAAGCTTTGATGTAAATGAGAAACACAATAACACTTTATTTGTTTTCGATGAATATCATCACATATTCTTTTGCTAGTTACTTAGGCCATTGTAGTTCATGAATTGAGTTGCTCTGTATGACATTTCACACCAACCAATTCAGTATCTAATACCTAAGAACCACATTGTTTAAAAGCAAAGAATACACCCATAACGTGTATATCATTCATATACCTAAGCTAGACATTTGCAGTCTTTTCTTTTCTACCAAATATTTTCTAGATTCTCTTTCAGCATTTCCTTTTCTCTTTTAAAATAAACTATCAACATCAATAGTGGTGCCATACGTATGACACATAGTTCAAAGTGTGTATAGTCAAATACTAATACCTTTGGACTTGCACTTTTGAAGTAGATCACCATCATCAAATGATAGGCGTTCTTTCAAAATTTCATTCATTTTAGTAATCCTTTTAATATAGTAAACATTTTATCTAATCTTCTATCCATCCTTATCATGACAACTTTCATGATCAGGCTACTATATCTCATAAGGATGAATCGCGAATATAATGTTAATTCCCAAAACCTTTTGGGTGATCAGGACGTCTAGTGTCTCCAACCTTTGACAGATTCTCATACAATACGAGAATATGTATTTTATTAAATTATACACCATCATATTGCTACCAAGCATTGTTACATATATCATAATATCTTCTACAGATATTATGGTTACTGAAACAATTTTCAGCTCCTAGATAACATTGATATTAGAACAATTTTCAATATCAAGAATCATGGAGGCAAGCATGATACTTAGATACTAACGCTAGAATTTGTTACTCTTGATTCAATACAACTTATTGAATTTCACGGAGTAAGTAAGGTTTTGATGAAACATGCAATAGTACTTTTAAACATTAGATTGACACTTATAAAACAACATGATACCACCTCGTAAAGTAAAATTCCAGAATTCTATGGTTCTATTATCTCAATTATAGCTAAACACAAGGTAGTAAACGAATGCCAGTGACTACAACGAACTATGCAAATTCAGTTTGATTTAGTTTATGATAAATTGAGTTCAAATTACTAAATTGAACTCCCACTCAAAACAACATCTCTTGAGTCATTTTGGTGATTACACGAATAAAATTCACTACACCACGACCGATCATCACAAGTGGTGGTGCAACTCCAATGGCGAGCATCATATGGACATCATATCATTCACATGACTCGTGCTTTACCTTTCGGTTCATATTCCTAGGCCATGTCTGTAAATGCTAGGCTCACCAAGTAAGAACCTTAGTACCCACGTGTGTAAAACTGTCTTACACCCATTGTATGCGAACATAGATTCTATCACACCCGATCATCACATGGTGCTTCGAAAGGACAAACTTTCTTAATGGTGCATACTAAGGAAGAACATATTATTATCTTGATATTAGTGAGAGGGATCATCTTATAATGCTACCTCCAAGTTCTAAGCTAGACATAAGCAAAATAAGATGCAAACAAAATATCATATGCATAAAGTGATATGATATGGTTCTTGCACTTTATCACTATCTTGTGCATCATGGTATGAATTCTATCATTCAATTTGTATAGCACCAAGGTCTATGGCGCTCTCACTTTGTTATAATTCCCGAGAGTATCTCACCATACTAAAATTATAACGTTTACCATATCATGACACATGTCCAGCAAAAATAAAACTAGACACTTCTAATTTATCTTTTGCATATTTTAAGTGGCTTTAGGCTTTCGAGAGGTAGAATCGATCTTACCTACGAACAAGGAACCACAACGATGATAATCAAATTATATTAACAACCCGTTGTAAATCAGATATCAACTATAGTGGGAGAGATAGACACCCACTAGCCACTTATGCAAAACTAGTTGCATGTCAAGCGTGGAACAGGTCTCATGTGCGAGGACATGTAAAGTTTATCCGAGCCGCTTCATCCCACTATGCCGCCAATATCCAAAATACATGAAGGATGCAATAACATGACCATCAGCGTCCACATATTCATATGTGTTCTAATCGTACAAAGTATCTATGTATAGACATAGCTCTGATACTGATGGGTTCGTTGCATGGAAAACAAAAAATCCTACGGTTGCAACCACCAAGATCATATCTAGTACATACATGTAACGGGTTCAGATAGACTCACCCTCGAAGACCGTAACGCGGGATAACGTTCCCACAAACAAATGTGGCTATTGTAGAGTGTACACGACCATCCTCAATGATGCGATGATAGTACCACACATGCAACACCTCCATAATCGGTCACACGTACGGTATGCCGACGACTTTCGTCCCTCGCTCCAGCGTGGCAATGAAAGTAGGAGATCCTCGGGAACTCCGCCAATACTACGACATGGTGGTGATGGTTGTGTAGAAGATCTTGAGCAAGGCTTCGCCTAAGCACCTCGCTCGTGGCAATGGAAAATACTAGAAGGGGAGGAAGATGCCAACCAAAGAGCATATGAGAGGAGAGGTGAGTGTGTGTGAGAGAGAGAGGAGGAGGGGGCCTTTTATAGGTGAGGGGTAGCCCAAGGGGGCATGGCGCATAGCCATGGTGCTGCCCCCACATCTCCCCAAATTATGTGGGTGGACTCTCCACTCACAAAAATTCACTCTCCACTTTCTTACATTTATTCTCCACTCAAAAATCAAGAGTATCTTCATTAATACCACTTAATTCACTTGATCTAATGTCACTCATTTAATGAATACTTTATTTAATGAACACATCAACAATTCATTCACCGTTAATATTCTGATACAGTGAAACTATTACGGTTTATTTATCAGAATAATTCCTGCGTTGTCTAGTATTTTTTCTGGTGTTCCCTATCCACTCAAATGCGTCGACTACCCTTAAGTGTGTCTCCTACGGGCTATGAATTGAGAGGACATGATCGAGACATTCTCCGATCAATAATCATTAGCGGGACCTAGAGATCCATAATGACTCCCACCAGCTCAAGCAATGACTTAGTGATCACGTGACTTTTATTCGCAGTAACCTATTCCTTTTTCTCATTATATTTTACTTGTCCGAGAACCGATCATTCGGTATCATCCATACCTAGTTCGATCCCGTTAGTGACAAGTATTCTTTTCTTATTCTCGTGATATAACATTCTTAGTGATCATTATCACTTGCTTGCAAGCTATGTTAATGTGATATCAACAAGAGGGCCTTGGGTATATCTCTCCGTCATTAGGATGGACAAATCCCACTCTTGATCCACGAGCCTCAACTAACACTTCCCAAGTAGATGACGACACTTTTATAATCACCCTATTATGGTGTGATCTTTGATATAATCAAAGTACTCTTCCGAAGTCAGTGATTGACGTGATCTCATGGTCTAAGGATTAGAGTTACTTCTAATGATGTTATAGTAGTGTAAACATAATGGCATGATCATGTTACTATACTTTGGGAGTATGTTCATCACATCATTCAATCAATGTTGTGACCTTGTTATTAACAACATCCATTGTCATGATCAGGAAATCTTGATCATCTGTTAATCAACAAGCTAGTGTAATGAGAGGCATCACTAGGAACCTTTTCTTTGTTTATTAAACACACATGTATTAACGTTTTCGGTTAACACAGTTATAGCATGAGAAATAAATATTTATCATAAACATGGAATAATATAATAACCAATCTATTATTGTCTCTCGGGCATATTCCTTTCACTCCGTGTCCCTCCTGTTGTTGCCCTGCTTATATTTTGTTTACGTTAATATTACCTGGTTACATGTAAGACAATATCCGCAGTGTGTTTGGTGGTAGTTGAACTATTAATTATAAGAACCTCGTCTATATATATATATATATATTAATCTACTCGTTTATATGGAGTTTCTTAAAATTTCTAGTGTTCAATTATATTATCGATTATGCTCATGCATACTACCAAATATTTCTAGTGCTCGATTATATTATAATTATCAAGGAATACATCAACAAGATTTTAAATTGGTGGAAAATTCGTATTGAAGTAACTAAATGATCTCACATAGGTATTAAACATTTGAATTAGTCAAATTCAAAACAGTTGCACCTTATTGCCATGTAGCATGCATGAACCTCATTTACTCTTAGTACTCAATTTCACTCTTCGATGTATATATGTATTTTCTTCGATGTATGAACCTCATTTTATCTTAGGAATCAATTTCACTCTAGCAAGCATGTGTAAACACTTTCCTCTGCCTTTAAATTATGAATTATTCTCAAAATTTAGGATTAACAAAATCTGGAGTTCTAAATATATCCGGATGTCCGAATATTCACTCAACGAGATTTCCTTCAAAGGATACATGAAAAAGGTTATATTGGTGAAAATTCATAATTAAGTAACCAAATGATCTCACTTCGTGATTAAACATTTGAATTAGTCAAATTCAAAACATCTGCACCTTATTTCTCTGCAGCAAAGTGCATGAACACTTGTCATCATGCCTTTCAGGGTAAAGATCCAAGGTTTGTACTAGGCCAATTATTTTCTTCAATTTATGAACCTCATTTAGTCTCAGGGGACTCAGTTTCACTCTAGCAAGCATGTATACACACCTTTATTTGCCTTTAAATTTTGAATAATTCTAAAATTTTAGCGTAATCAAACGCCAGAGTTCCGAATATATGTGGAGTTCCGAATATTAGCTCTTTTCAAATCACTAGTCGTCTAGTACTTGGCGGAAAAATGTGAAATATTCGGAGAACGGATGTTCTTAGAGACGTTTTACACTTGCAGCTGTTTGAGGCTAGTACTTGGCAGCAAATATATGAAAATATTTTGACAAATATTTTAGATTTGTGCCACTTTTGTTCTTCCCCGCCTACCCAGACCACTGTCCACCGCCACCACCCTCCACAACCGCCGCCTCCGGTCTCCTACCTCTCCACTGCCGCCACCTCCGGTCCCCTGCGGTGCGAATGCTCTCCCTCGCCTCCGAGGACCGCTTCGTCGTCCATGTAGGTATGCGTGAAAACCAACCCCCCGAAACCCTAAATCAACAGCTTCGATTTAGAAACTTTGCCATGGAATTTGCTATTTTGCTTCTCAAATTTAAGGTCTAGGGTTACCGAGCTGCAAAGACCCGATGGAGCCATCGGGAGAGCCTCCCCCAGCCGACCTGCATCTGTCCCAACTATTTTCCTCTTGTATAAATCTTAAAATCTGCAATTTTCATTTCTAGCAATAGAGATTTAATTGTTACTTCGAGCAATAGAGATTTAATTGTTACTTCGAGCAATAGAGATTTAATTGTCACTTGATTGGTCTATGTATCTATTTTAATTATCACTTCATTAGTCTGCTTGTATCTTGATTGTATTTAGATGCTCTATGTGAAGGGAATATTCCCTGAGAGGCAATAATAAAGTTGTTATTATACATATTCCAAGTATATGATAGATGTTTATTTTGCATGATATAATTATATTAATTTGGAAACGTTAATACATGTGGGTTAAAACAAAAGGAAAGTTCCTAGTTATGCCTCTCTTATAAACTAGATCGTTGATTAACAAGATGATCAAGGTTTCCTGATCATGGACATTGGATGTTGTTAATAACAAGGTCACAACATTAGTGGAATGATGTGATGAACATTCATCCGAAGTATAGCATTACGATCAAAGTCATTATGTTTATATTGCTATAACATCTAACAAAGTAATCATAGTCCTTAGACCATGAGATCGTGTTAATCACTAACACTGGAAGAGAATCTTGATAACATCAAACGTCACACCATGAAAGGGTGATTATAAAGGTGGGTTCAGTGCTACGAAAGTGTTATGTAGAAGCTCATGGATCAAGAGTGGGATTTGTCCATCCCGATGATAGATAGATATTCTTTGAGCCCTCTCGGTGATATCACATTGGTTAGCTTGCAAGCAAGTGATGAGATCACTAGAATGTTATATCACGGGAACGAGATAAGTGTACATGTCGGTAACGAGATCAAACTAGGTATGGATATACCGATGATCGAATCTCGGACATGTAATATATCATGAGACAAAGGGATTTATTTACTAACGTTAAAGGTTCTCACGATCACAAAAGTCATCGTACAATATGTAGGAATCAGTATGGATCTCCAGGTCCCACTTTTGATTATTAATCTGAGAGGGGTCGCCATCATGTCTGCATTATTCATGAACCGTAGGGTGACACACTTAAGGGACACCAACACCATTTGGAGCAAATGTGTTTTAGACGAATGAATTGCAAAGCACTAGAATTATTTCAATAGACACCGAAACTGTTTCGGGTGAAATTGCTGAAACTGGTTTTGCATGTAATATTGAAATGTTGCAAGGGGTTTTATGTGAATGTTTGTTAATTAAAGTAATTGAAAAAATTATGAAAAAATTTAATAAACGAGTTTTATTAAATGAGAGAGCATTAAATATGGAGAAATTTAATGCATTTAAAGTAAAGACTTTAAAGAGGAATGTTAAGGGACACTTTTATGTGGAGGGGGTTACCACCACATGAATGGGGGAGGTGAGGGGTCACCCCCCATGGGGCGCCGGCCATGGGGAGGGGTACCCCCTCCTCCTATAAAAGGCCACCCCTCTCACCCTTCTTCCTAACACCTCCTTGATGTCTATGCACTTCTATTCTTGTAGACAGTTGTTGGGCCTCCAAGTGCAGAGGTTTGTAGAACAGCAGCAAGTTTTCCCTTAAGTGGATCACCCAAGGTTTATCGAACTCAGGGAGGAAGTGGTCAAAGGTATCCCCTATCAAGAAACCCTGCAATCAAGATACAAGAAGTCTCTTGTGTCCCCAACACACCCTATACACTTGTCAGGTGTATAGGTGCACTAGTTCGGCGAAGAGATAGTGAAATACAAGTGGTATGGATAATTGTAAGTGGTAACGGTGATAGAAAATAGCTTGATGGCATGGAAAAGACTAAAGTAAAACTGAAATAAAGAAGGAAGCAAGCAAACATGTACCAGATCTAATAGCAAACGGTGTATCAATGCTTAGAAACAAGGCCTAGGGATCATACTTTCACTAGTGAACACTCTCTCATAATATATTCTTCCTTATGATACTACGCTGAACTACTCTCCGGTTGGACACTCTAATCGTTGGTAGGGCTATAACAGCACACCTCAAAGTAAGCCTTTCCCATCTAGAAAACCCCACACTGTCACCTTGAGCACTAGATAGGTCCAACAAACACCACAATTTCATAAAGACATACAACTCCAAATATAACTCATAACAAGTATTTGTAATCTCTAGCTTAAGTGCCACCATGGTGAGCACGCTGTCACTTTCACACACATGGGGAGAGCAGAGATCTATTAAAGCACTTGAGTAGCAAGGTAGATCTACTAGATTACAAGCTTATGATCACAATATGATCACACATAGAGAGAGAGAGAGAGAGAGAGAGAGATGAACACATAGCTACCGGTAGAACCCTTAGCCTCGAGGAAGAACTACTCCCTCCTCATCATGGGAATCAGCAACGGTGATGGAGATGGTGGTGGAGATCGATGGAGATGGCTCCGGGGGCACTTCCCCGTCCCGACAGGGTGCCGGAACAGAGACTTTCTGTCCCCCAAATCTCCCCTTCGGTGGCGGCGGCGCTGCGGAACTTTTCGTGGCCGGAGGCTGGATGATTTAGGGTTGATGCATCGGGAGGCTCTTATAGGCGAAGGAGGCAAGGTCGGTGGCCGGCCAGGGGGCCCACACCACTTGGTGGTGCGGCCAGGGCTAGCTCGCGCCACCATATGGTGTGGCCAGGCCCTGGCCCTCCTCCGTCTCTGCTTCCGGCTCCGTGAGTCTTTCGGTAAAATAGGAACTTTGGCTTTTGTCCCATCCAATTCTGAGAATATTCATTTTCTAACTTTCCTGGAACCAAAAACAACAGAAAACAGGCAACTGGCATTGTGGAATCTTGTTAATAGGTTAGTCCAAGAAATCATATGAAAAGTACTCCAAAGTGTGGACAAAACACAAGAAAGTAGATAAAACCAAGCATGGAACATCAAAAATTATAGATACATTTGCAATGTATCAACATCCCCAAGCTTAACTCCTTCTCGTCCTCGAGTAGGTAAGTGATAAAAAGAAAGAATAATTTTTGAGGTGACATCCACCATCATAAACTTGATCAAAGTACTTGTAAAACATTCAAAGCTAGGATCATAGTACTTCAACAAAGCATGAAATACAAGGTTCTAGCAATAAGACAAAGAAACTATGATGCAACATGAAAAGGCACAAACAAAAGATTCATGAATAACAATGCTTTGCAAGACGTTTGTTTGTTTCACATAAAGAAAACATAGCATAATAGCATTCAGCTTGTCCCTCATAGAGTAGCAAATATAAATGCATAGGACACCTTCAAAGTTCACAAGAGTGACTAGATACAAATAGTTTAAAACAAGCAATATCAAGTTATGCATCAATCAACAAGTCTTGGGACAATGCACATAGAACTAAGAATGGCCACTATGCTCTCAAAGTAGGTGCATAAAGATAGAAGGTGGAGACTCAATATATAAGTGGCAGAAAGGCCTTCATAGAAGGAAGCAGAGATTCAAGTTTCATAAAGAGCTTCCAAAAATTATGGTACTTATAGCTTTCAGCTCTCATTTCCCCTATCATAAGCATCTTGAAGTGATTAAGGTTAAAGTGAACAAACTATGGTGTACATGCTTGACGAAGTATAAGTTAGGAATCTCATGTCCCTTGAATACGAGGGCCGCTCCTCATGCTACTCAAGTTTAGTCACCGGTAAGTTCTTGTCATCGTAAGTACATGTGTATCATAGAGAACCATGCAGGTACCCCTTGCCCGATGATACGGAAGAATCCCCATATCAAAATGGCAAGGCAAGCAGACAACGAGCATCTCAGCAATCTTCTTATTTACCATGGGAATATGGTGCTTTTTTCTCTCTTTCCTCTTTTCATAATCTCTTTTTTTTTCTCTTTTCTCTTTTTTCTCAATATAGGACTCTTTTTTTATAAGAAGAATGCTTCATAGACAGCTCATTATGGTTATGCTACAGGTTTCCACCATGTCAACATGGATTAGACCAGCGGCCCAGGCGTCTATAACACATATACATAACTCTATGGACTTACAAGCTCCCCTTTCATTTCACACCGACGACATCCATATACAAAAGAGCATGATATCAACTAGGTACAAGTACCAAGTGCAATGTTGAAAGCGTTCCCCATGAAAGCATGGTTCTGCTAATCCCCAACAAATAAGTGCAAGCATATACAACATAGACGACACAATGGTTCAAGTTTATTAGGGGCAAGAAAAGTAAAGTGTGCCATCAAGTTCGTGAGAGCTTTAATCACTAGTTTTCTCATAACAAGTTTAATTTGGAAGGTAAACAAACGCATGAATATACTTGGAATAGCATAAGCTAGTAGGTAGGTATGGTGGAATCTTTGGAATAACTTGGTTTAAGGAGTTGGATGCATGAGTGGAACTCATACTTGGTTGTGGAGGCTAGCAAAAGACTGGGAGCAATAAACTAAGAGAGCAATAATGGCCATATTCATGCAGAGCGATAAAACATCATTGATCAAAGCATAAAGTGATACTACAAGTTGAAAACTAAAGGATCATAAATTCTATGGTGACTTTGTATAGTCATAACATGGTGTGAGCATGCGCCAAGTCAACCCAAATAAAGCATCAAAGGAGAATACCACTATACTATGCTTTAATATGCTAAAACAACGCATGATTCATCCAAGGCACATTAAGCAATCTCAATTGTTTATAACAATTCATGCTACAGCAAAGAATACTAAGCATAAAGCCAAAACAATATCAAGCATGGCATGACAAAGCATAGGCCGCAGTCAAAAACAAGCTATTTTTACCACATAAGTATGAACTTTCCTACTCTTTTCCAAACCAAACCAAACCATTTGCAGACCAATGTATGAAAGAGGGGGTCCAACCAATTTATTCAGAAAACTAAGATAACCAAGCAAACTAAAAACCAAAACGAAAACGAAAAAGAAGACGCTCCAAGAACAACACAACTGTGCATGAAACAATAAAAATGAAGCGTTTGGAAGAAATCTGGGATTTTTATTGATGAAGAAGGGAATGCCTTGGGCATCCCCAAGCTTTGACGCTTGTACTTCTTGGATATTTCTTGGGGTGACACGCGTGGCATCCCCAAGCTTGAGCTTTAGTCCATCCTTCATCTCATTACTCATTCCTTCCATACACCTAAATTTTTTCCTTCATACAAAACTTCACACAATCTTTATTAGCAATATTAGTGCACTCAAGATAAATAAGTCTTAAGTTTCAGTTCTAACACCAAATAAACTTCCATTAGAACACTAGTTACTGTAGCACTTCCCTCAAAAAGCTCAATTCCCCAAAAGAACTCAAAAAGGAACCAACAAGAAGCAAATGCAGAAAATGGCAGAAATCTGTCAAAACAGACTAGCAGGTAAAGAAGAATTTTTATAAGACCTTATGTTGCTCAAATAAAAAAGTGTTGAACTAACGAAAGTTAGATAACAACCTGGGGCGGAAGCACAAAAAATTACAGCTCAATCCGACATACATAGCTCTCTCACATTTTTTTACGGTGAAGCACAAAAATCTGTTTCGGGACAGCAACTTTCCCAATCATTACTTCTCTCTCATTAGAGGTTACTCTTGGCACAAAAACCAAATAAAAAGGATAAGGAGAGGTTATTACAGAGGTAATAGCTTCCAAGACTCAGCTAAAACTTTTGGGTTATCTCCCAATAAGTACTTTTCTTTAACGCCTTTAAGTTAGACATGATAGTTTGAGAAGATGCTCACATAAGAAATATGAATTGAAGTAAAAGAGAGCATCAAGAAGCAAATTCAAAACACATTTAAGTCTAACTCACTTCCTATGCATAGGAATATTGTAAAGAAACAAGTCATGAAAGCACAAAGCAACAAGCATAGTAAAGCAAAACAAGTGCAACTTCAAGACTTTCAACATAAAGAGGGGAAACTTAATATTGTTGAGATACATAAAACCATGTTTCCCTCTCTCATAATAACTTTCAGTAGCATCATGAATAAAATTAACAATATAACTATCACATAAAACATACTTATCATGAGCCACATGCATAAAAGAATTACTACTCTCCACATAAACATAGTCATTCTTATTAATTGTGGTGGGAGAAAATTCAACAAAATAGCTATCATTATTATTCTCATCACCATAATCATCAAATATAGGAGGCATATTGTAATCATAATTAATTTTTTCCTCAATAGTAGGTGGACTAAAAATATCATATTCATCATTGTAATCATCATATATTGGAGGTATAGTATCATCAAAGTAAATTTTCTCCTCCGTACTTGGGGGCTAAAAAGATCATTTTCATAAAAACTAGCTTCCCCAAGCTTAGAATTTTCCATAGCATTAGCAATAATGGTGTTCAAAGAATTCATACTAACAACATTGCTATTAGCATGCAAATAAAGTTCCATAGGTTTTTTAATTTTCTCTTCAAACACATCATGTCCTAACTCAAGATAAATACTATAAAGCTCTCTAATTTTGTTGTTGTTTTCCATTAAGCCTAACTAGTGAAAATAAAAACAAGAAACAAAAAGATATAATTGCAGAATCTAAAGGAAATAACTTCGAGCACTCACACCGGAGGATGTGAGTACCTTTTACCTTACCTCCCCGGCAAGGGCGCCAGAAAATAGGTTGATGTCTATGCACTTCTATTCTTGTAGATAGTTGTTGGGCCTCCAAGTGTAGAGGTTTGTAGAACAGCAGCAAGTTTTACCTTAAGTGGATCACCCAAGGTTTATCAAACTCAGGGAGGAAGTGGTCAAAGGTATCCCCTCTCAAGCAACCCTGCAATCAAGATACACGAAGTCTCTTGTGTCCCCAACACACCCTATACACTTGTCAGGTGTATAGGTGCACTAGTTCGGCGGAGAGATAGTGAAATACAAGTGGTATGGATAATTATAAGTGGTAACAGTGATAGAAAATAGCTTGATGGCGTGGAAAAGACTAAAGTAAAACTGAAACAAAGAAGGAAGCAAGCAAACATGTAACAGATCTAATAGCAAATGGTGTATCAATGCTTAGAAACAAGGCCTAGGGATCATACTTTCACTAGTGAACACTCTCTCATAAATATATTCTTCCTTATGATACTACGCTGAACTACTCTCCGGTTGGACACTCTAATCGTTGGTAGGGCTATAACAGCACACCTCAAAGTAAGCCTTTCCCATCTAGAAAACCCCACACTGTCACCTTGAGCACTAGATAGGTCCAACAAACACCACAATTTCATAAAGACATCCAACTCCAAATATAACTCATAACAAGTATTTGTAATCTCTAGCCTAAGTGCCACCATGGTGAGCACGTTGTCACTTTCACACACATGGGGAGAGCAGAGATCTATTAAAGCACTTGAGTAGCAAGGTAGATCTACTAGATTACAAGCTCATGATCACAATATGATCACGCATAGACAGAGAGATGAACACATAGCTACCGGTAGAACCCTTAGCCTCGAGGAAGAACTACTCCCTCCTCATCATGGGAATCAGCAACGGTGATGGAGATGGTGGTGGAGATCGATGGAGATGGCTCCGGGGGCACTTCCCCGTCCTGACAGGGTGTCGGAACAGAGACTTTCTATCCCCCAAATCTCCCCTTTGGTGGCGGCGGCGCTGCGGAACTTTTCGTGGCTGGAGGCTGGATGATTTAGGGTTGATGCATCAGGAGGCTCTTATAGGCGAAGGAGGCAAGGTCGGTGGCCGGCCAGGGGGCCCACACCACTTGGTGGCGCGGCCAGGGCTAGCCCGCGCCACCATATGGTGTGGCCAGGCCCTCCGCCTCTGCTCCGCCTCAAGTGAGTCTTTCGGTAAAATAGGAACTTTGGCTTTTGTCTCGTCCAATTCTGAGAATATTCATTTTATGACTTTCCTGGAACCAAAAACAACAGAAAACAGGCAACTGGCATTGTGGCATCTTGTTAATAGGTTAGTCCAAGAAATCATATGAAAAGTACTCCAAAGTGTGGACAAAACACAAGAAAGTAGATAAAACCAAGCATGGAACATCAAAAATTATAGATACATTTGCAATGTATTACTCCTCATGAAGGATCTCTCTCCCCCTCTAGAATTATTCCCCCATGGTCTAGGATTAGCGAGATACATGTTCCCGGTGGCATTTCGTCTGGAAAGAGTTGCTGCTTCCACTGCATCGCTGGAGCGAGGCGGAGGTTGTTCGGTGGCTTTGAGCGTGTGTGAAAAGTGATGCGCTGCTGGTTTGCGGCGCTAGGACTTCCACACGATATTGAGATCGGCAAGCGTACGACTACATCATCCACGAGTTCCTACTCGTTAAGAAAACTTTGTTGTCTTCGAGGGTAAGTTTTCCATGGATGTATATCCACCCGTTGCTTGTATCTAGTAGATAGATCTTGGCGTAAAGTTCTCATCGTAGGATTTTTTTGTTTTCTATGCTGCAAACCCTTCAGTGGTATCAGAGCCTGATCTATGCGTAGGTGCTTTGCACGGGTAGAACACATAAGAGTATGTGGGTGGTGATGATCATGTTATTGCTTCTTATATGTACTTTGGATATTGGTGGCATAGTGGGATGAAGCAGCCCGAACCATCCTTACATGTCATCGCACATGAGACCGGTTCCATGACTGACATGCAACTAGTTTTGCATAAGTGGCTGGCGGGTGTCTGTCTCTCCTACTATAGTCAATATCTGATTTACAACGAGTTGCGAATAATTTGGTTATCATCGTTGTGGTTCCATGTTCGTAGGTAAGAACGGTTCTATCTTCGAAAGCCCTAAGCCACATAAAACTTGCAATTGATAAATTAGAGGCGTCTAGTTTAGATCGTTGCTGGGCTTGTGTCTTGATATGGTATTGTTGTGAGTTGATGTATAGTCGATACACTTACAACACACTTAATGTGTAAGTTCCATAGACCTTGGCCTTACAAACAAAGGAATGATAGAGATCATACCATGATGCATATGATAGTGATCAAATGCAAGAACCATATCATTTCACTTTACACATATGATGTTCGCATCTTATATTGCTAGTTTGGCGTTTTAGTAGCGTTATAAGATGATCCCTCATTTAAATATCAAGATTAAAATGTGTTCTTCCTTAAGTATGCACCGTTTATGTTTCGCCGCTTCAAGACATCACGTGATGATCGGGTGTACTTGAATCCACGACCATATTTTGGGTGTAAGACAGTTTTACACATGCGAGCACTAAGGTTCTTACTTGGCGAGCCTAGCATGTATAGACATGGCCTCGGAACACAGACCGAAAGGTTAAGCATGAGTCATATAGTTGATATGATGCCCATATAGATGCTCGCCTTTGAAGCTACACCGACTCACGTGATGATCGGACTTGGTGTAGTGGATTTGGTTCATGTAATCACCAAAAAGACACGAGGGATGTTGTTTTTCAGTGGGAGTTTAGTTGAACTCAATCTATCATAAACTTAGTCGAAATAAACTTTACAAATTCTGTTGTAGATGGCACCACCTGCTTTTAATTTCAATGTGTTTATGGAGAAAGAGAAACTTGCTGCGAATGGTAGCAACTTCACCAACTGGGCTATGAATTTGAGGATTCTCCTCTCTGCTGCACAAAAGCAATATGTGCTAGAAGCGCTGCTAGGCCCCCCACCAGCTCTTGATGCTCCTGACGAGGAAAAGAATGTCTATGTGACTCGTCAGGAGGACCACAACTTAGTTCATTGTAGCATACTGTATGGGCTAGAGCCAGAACTTCGAAAGCGTTTCAAAAATGGCAATGCCTTTGATACCATGGGTGAATTGAAAATGATTTTCGATACCCATGCTGCCGTAGAGAGTTATAATGCTTTAGAAAAGTTCTTTAGCTGCATGATGGAAGAGAACAACTCTGTAAGTGAGCACGTACTCAAAATGTCTGGGTACGCCGATAAGCTTGTGTCCTTGGGAATAACGATTCCCATTGATTTAGGCATACATCATGTTCTCCAATCTCTGCCACCTAGCTACAAGAGCTTCATGATGAACTATAACGTGCAGGGCATGAAGAAGACTCTCCCTGAGCTTCTGTCAATGCTTAAGACTACAGAAGTGGAGATTAGGAAAGAACATCAAGAGTTGATGGTCAATAGGACCACCGGTTTCAAGAAAGACAAGAAGGGTAAACATAAGGGAAAGAAGGGCGGCAAATCTGTTGCTGCGCTTGAAAAGAAATCCCGGGCTGGCCCTAAGTCTGATACCGAGTGCTACTATTGTAAGGGGACTGGCCATTGGAAGCGCAACTGCCCCAAGTTTTTGGCGGACAAGAAAGCCGGCAAGGCAAACAAAGGTATATATGATATACATGTTATTGATGTGTACTTGACTAGTACTCGCAGTAGCACCTGGGTTTTTGATACTGGATTGGTTGCTAACATATGTAACTCGAATCAGGGGCTGCGGAACAAGTGACCGCTAGCAATGGGTGAGGTCAAGATGTGTGTCGACAATGGATCAAGAGTTGATGTGATCGCCGTCGGAACGCTGCCTCTCCACCTACCATCGGGGTTAGTTATAAACCTAAATAATTGTTATTTGGTGCCTGCACTGAGCATGAACATTATATCTGGATCTTGTTTGATGTGATGTGGTTATTCGTTTAAATCCGAAAGCAAATGTTGTTCGATTTATATGGATAATATCTTTTATGGTCATGCACCCGTGATGAATGGTTTATTTCTATTGAATCTTGATAGTACTCATGCGCACATCCATAATGTTGATGCTAAAAGAATTAAACTTAATAATGATATATCTGCATATATGTGGCACTGCCGTCTTGGTGTTACACGCATGAAGAAACTCCATTCTGATGGACTTTTGGAATCAGTTGATTTTGAATCATTTGATACATATGAGCCATGCCTTATGGGCAAGATGACTAGAATGCCGTTTTCCGGTTCAATGGAACCAGTGACAGATTTATTGGAAATCATACATACTGATGTATGTGGTCCAATGAGTGTGTCGGTGCGAGGTGGATATCATTATTTTGTTACTTTCACGGATGATTTGAGTAGATATGGGTATATCTATTTGATGAAACATAAGTCTGAAACCTTTGAAAAGTTCAAGGAATTTCAGAATGAAGTGGAAAATCATCGTAATAGAAAGATCAAAATTCTGTGATCCGACCATGGAGGTGAGTATCTAAGTTACGAGTTTAGCACACACGTGAAAGAGTGTGGAATAGTTTCACAACTCATGCCTGCCAGAACACCACAATGTAATGGTGTACCGGAATGTCGTAATCGTACTCTATTAGATATGGTTCGATCTATGATGTCTCTGACTGACTTGCCACTATCATTTTGGGGTTATGCACTAGAAACCGCTGCATTCACTTTAAATCGGGCATCGTCTAAATCCGTTGAAACGACACCGTGTGAATTATGGTTTGGAAACAAACCTCGGCTGTCATTTGTTAAAGTTTGGGATGCGATGTTTATGTGAAGAAACTTCAACCGGATAAACTCGAACTCAAAGCGGAAAAATGCATCTTCATAGGATACCCTAAAGAAACAATTGGGTATTCCTTCTATCACAGATCCAAGGGCAAGGTTTTCGTTGCCAAGAATGGATCCTATCTAGAGAAAGAGTTTCTCACGAAAGGTGTGAGTAGTCGAAAGGTAAAACTCGAAGAGGTTATTGAACCTTCTCTTCATGAAATGGCGAGTGGCGCAGCACCGGAAGTCGTTCCGGAGTTGACTTCACCAAATGAAGAAGGAACTAATGATAATGATCATGAAACTCCGAAAGAGGACACTACTGAACCTCGCAGGTCAAGCAGGACACGTGCAGCTCCTGAACTGTACGGGAATCATGTTGTAAATTTCATGGTTGATGAAATAGATGACCCTGCAACGTATGAAAAAGCGATGATGAGCCCGGATTCCAACAAATGGCTAGAAGCCATGAAATCCGAGATGGAATCCATGTATGAAAACCAGGTTTGGACCTTGGTGGACTTACCTCATGACCGAAAGGCCATTGAGAATAAATGGATTTTGAATAGAAAAACTGATGCTGATGGTAATGTAACCGTCTATAAAGCTCGACTTGTCACAAAAGGGTTTCGACAAATTCAAGGAGTTGACTACGATGAGACATTCTCTCCCGTAGAGATGCTAAAATCGGATAGGATTATGTTAGCAATTGCTGCATATTTCGATTATGAAATATGGCAGATGGATAATGTATCTATAATTTTTGATGCTCCATGCTTGGTTTTATCCACTTTCTTGTGTTTTGTCCACACTTTGGAATACTTTCATATGATTTCTTGGACTAACCTATTAACAAGAGCCACAGTGCCAGCTACCTGTTTTCTGCTGTTTTTTGTTCCAGGAAAGTCAGAAAATGAATATTCTCGGAATTGGACGGGACAAAAGCCAAAGTGCCTATTTTTCCAGAAGACTCTAGGAGCCAGAATACGAGACAGAGGAGGGCCAGGGGCTGGCCACACCCTCCCTAGGCGTGGGCTGGGCCTGGCCGTGCCAGGGCATGGTGTGGTGTCCCTAGGCATCCCCTCGGTCTCCCTCTTCGCCTATAAGAAGCCTTCTGACCTAAAAACTCCAGGGGGTTCAACGTTTTCCATGAAAAGTTCCGTTGCGCCGCCGCCACCGAAGGGGAGATTCGGGGGACAGAAAGTCTCTGTTCCGGCACCCTGCCAGGATGGGGAAGTGCCCCCGGAGCCATCTCCATCAATCTCCACCATCATCTCCATCGACCATCCATGTTCCCCCCATCTATGAGTGAGTAATCCCTCACTGTAGGCTATGGGGATGGTAGGGATTGGATGAGATCGTTCATGTAATGGCATCAGAATTTTAGGGCATGGTGCCTAGTATCTTTTATTAGTGCTTTATGACTTTGTTGCAACTTGTTGTGCTTAATGCTTGTCACTAGGGCCCGAGTGCCATGATTTCAGATCTGAACATGTTATTGATTCATTATGATAGTATTGTTTTGGGTCTTATCTGCAAGTTGTATACACACGTCATTGTCCGGAACCTATGGCCCCGAAGTGACAGAAATCGGGATAACCAGAAGGGAAAGGCTTTGATGTGAGGATCACATGTGTTCACAGAGTGTTAATGCTTTGCTCGTGTGCTCTATTAAAAGGAGCACCTTAATTGCCAGTAGTTCCCTAGAGGCCTCGCTGCAAACGGGCTCGCAGGACAAAAGATGTTGTGCAAGTTCTCATTGCGAGCACATATGACTATATATGGAACACATGCCTAGGATTGTCTAGTACTTGGATGCTTTATCTTATTTATCTGCAATTGCCCTATGTTCTGATTGCTATGTGGATTGTCTTGTCCATGCAACGCTCATTCCATCCATCCCTATGCCTACCGATCAATCCCATTTCTTTTGCTTTTGTTACTATTGTCTTTGCTTTACTACTCACTATTTTACTATTCCTACTACAAAACTTGCTCTTGATAAACTCATGAGCAAGATTGTTTCAGTGCAGCTGAATTGACAACTCAGTTGTTAAGGCTTATAAATATTCTTTGGCTCCCCTTGTGTCAAATCAATAAATTGGGTTTCACTTCCCTCGAAAATACTGCGATACACCCCCTATACTTGTGGGTCATCAAGACTATTTTCTACCGCCGTTGCCAGGGAGCATAGCTTTATTTATCAAGTCCACTTGGATTCACTATTGTTCAAGCTAAGTTTATTTTCTCCTTGTTTGCTTGTTTCTTTATCAAAAATACAAAAAAAAGTAGTTCCTACTCTAGTTGTTATTTTCGTTGGTCTGTTATTGTCTTGCTTTGTCATGCTTGTTGTCAATGGTTGGTTTCTTTGAAACTGAAGCTTATTGGCAAGGTGGGTTCACGGAAGATCAAAAATATTATTATAAGGAACACCGCTTGTCACAAAAAGGGAAACACTTATGGGAACAAATTGATAGATTGTATACCATTGCTAGAAACATGTGCTCTACTTATAATGTTACTTATTGCTGTGATGAGTCTTGTTGCAAAAGAGGTATAAACACCTCCCTTTTCAATGTGAGTATGGTGATAATGATACCATATCTTCCTATGCTAAAGGAATTTATGACTTTTATGATGCGGAACAAATTGAAGAATTTATTGCTTGGAAGGGTGCTTTTGAACTTGCTAGTTTGCTTGAAAATATTGATGATTCACCTTATAAGTATGAGGTTTATGGTATACTTAAATTTTGCTTTGATAATTACAAGGATGAAAATAGCTATATCCTTGAATATTTCAATAGATTCTTTCCACAAATGGAAGAGACTAATGCCTTGCAGGACCCTATGGAAGAGACTAATGCCTTGCAGGCTCCTATGGAAGAAGAAATTGATGAACCTGAAATCTCATTAGATGAAAAAGAAGAGGAGAGTGATGAACAAAAGGAGGAAGAATGGATTAGCTACCCATGCCTACCTTCTAACGAGAGTAACTCTTTATCCCTTACATTATTTGATTGTCTTCCATACTTACTAAAGGAGGATGAATGTTATGTTCCCGAGGTTTCTTTTGAAAATGTTTATAATAAAGCTCTAGTGCTTGTAGATCATGAAGAGCATGCTTTATGTGATAGTTATATTGTTGAGTTTATTCATGAGGCTACTGAAAATTATTATGAGAGAGGAAAATATGGTTGTAGAAGTTTTCATGGTATTGAAACACCTCTCTATGTGCTGACAGTTTTGAAGTTACTCTTGTTTTATCTTCCTATGCCTGTCACTTTGTTCTTTGTGAATTTATTTGCATACACGATTCCTATGCATAGGAAGTGGGTTAGACTTAAATGTGTTTTGAATTTGCTTCTTGATGCTCTCATTTACTTCAACTCATATTTCTTATGTGAGCATCCTCTCAAACTATCATGCCTGAAGATGAGAATATGTCTATTATTCTTGGGAGACCTTTTCTTAAATACTGCAGGAGCTGTTATTAATTGTAATCAAGGGAAGGTGACCTTCAATGTTAATGACAAGGAACATATTGTCTATTTACCCAAGAATATTGAAAGGAATTATGGCTTGAATTCAATTTGAACATGTTGAGGGCATTCAAGTTGGAGAGAGATATTGTCCCATACCAAGAGAAAAATTTGAAACTATTATGATTGGGACCATTGCTATCAAGGTTGAGGTAACATAATCATTAGTGGGATACAAAGTTTTGTCTCATATGGAATTTTTTTGGTAACAAGACATGATCAACCTTGTTAACAAAAGGATTTCATTGAACAAGACAATGTTTTCACTATGATTATCTCCGTTTACTTCTGTTTTATCCATTTTCAGTTTTTGCTTTTGCCTAACTTAAAGGCGTTAAAGAAAAGTACTTATTGAGAGATAACCCAAAAGTTTTAGATGAGTCTTGGAAGTTATTACTTCAGTAATAACCGCTCCTTATCCTTTTTATTTGCTTTTTGTGCCAAGAGTAACCTCTAACGAGAGAAGTAATGATTGGGAAAGTTGCTGTCCCGAAACAGATTTCTATTTTTCACCGTAAAAATTCGTGTAAAATCTCTGAACGTTTTTTTGAGGCGTGAATTTTTTTTCTTCTGCCCCAGTTTGTTATCTAACTTTCGTTAGTTCAACACTTTTTGATTTGAGCAACAGAAGGTCTTCGAAAAAATTCGTCTTTACCTGCTGGTCTGTTTTGACAGATTTCTGCCATTTTCTGTATTTGCTTCTTGTGGGTTCCTTTTTGATTTCTTTTGGGGAATTGAGCTTTTTGAGGGAAGTGCTACAGTATCTAGCGTTCTAATGGAAGTTTATTTGGTGCTAGAACTGAACCTTAAGACTAATTTATCTTGAGTGCACTAATGTTGCTAATAAAGATTGTGTGAAGTTTTGTATGAAGGAAAAATTTCAGGTGTATGAAAGAAATGAGTAATGAGATGAAGGATGAACTAAAGCTCAAGCTTGGGGATGCCATGCATGTCACCCCAATAAATATTCAAGAAGTAAAAGCGTCAAAGCTTGGGGATGCCCAAGGCATCCCCTTCTTCATCAATAAAAATCCCAGGTTTCTTCCAAATACTTCATTTTTATTGTTTCATGCACAGTTGTGTTTTTCTTGGAGCGTCTTTTTTTTCGTTTTCGTTTTGGTTTTTTGTTTGCTTAGTTTTCTGAATAAATTTGTTGGACCTCCTCTTTCATATATTGGTGTTCAAATAGTTTGGTTTGGTTTGGAAAAGAGTAGGAAAGCTCATGCTTAAGTGGTAAAGAGAGCTTGTTTTTGACTGTGGCCTATGCTTTGTCATGCCATGCTTGATATTGTTTTGGCTTTATGCTTAGTATTCTTTGTTGTAGCATGACTTGTATAAACAATTGAGATTGTTTAATGTGGCTTGGATGAATCATGCGTTGTTTTAGCATATTAAAGCATAGTATAGTGGTATTCTCCTTTGATGCTTTATTTGGGTTGACTTGGCGTATGCTCACACCATGTTATGACTATCCCAAGTCACCATAAGCCTTTATGATCCTTTAGTTTTCAACTTGTAGTATCACTTTATGCTTTGATCAATGATGTTTTGTCGCTCTGCATGATTATGGCCATTATTGCTCTCTCGTTTGTCGCTCCCTTACTATTGCTAGTCTTCAGTTACACTGAGTATGTTTTACTCAAGTTTCCAACTCCCTTAAAGCAATTATTGCCAAAGTGTCCACCATACCTACCTATTAGCATCATTTGCTACTTCCGTGCATATTCAATATGCCTTGTTTTCTTCCGAATAGAATGTTTGCTTGTTATGAGAAAGTTAGTTAGTAAAGCTCTCACGAACTTGATGGCACACTTTATTTTCTTGCACTTAATAAACCTGAACCATTGCGTCCTTCTTTGTTGCGCATATGCTTGCGCTTTATGAGTTAAAGTTAGTAGAACCATGTATCATGGGGACCGCTTTCAACGCTTCATAGGTACTTTGTACCTAGTTGATATCATGTTCTTTTGCTTATGGATCCCGACGGTGTGAAATAAAAGTGGAAATTGTAAGATCATAGAGTTTGTATGTATGTTAGAGAAATGCCTGGGCCGCTAGCCTAAGCCATGCCTAATCATGGTGGAAACTTGCAGCATAACCATAATGAGCATTCTATGAAGCATCCTCAATAAAAATCTATGCACATAGTAAATAAAAAGATTGCCGAGATGCTTATTGTCTGCTTGCCTTGTCATTTTGATTATGGGATAGCTCCTGTGTCATGTGCAAGGGGTACCCCGTTGGCGGTTCTCTATGATACGTATATACTTACAATGACAAGAGCTTACTTGTGACTGAAGTTGAGTAGCATGAGGATCGGTCTTTGTAAGTAAGGGGCATGAGACTTCGATTTATAACTTGTCAAGCATATCCCCTTAGTTGTGTCACTTTAACCGTAACCATTTAAAGATGCTTATGATAGGGGCAATGAGAGCTCAAAGCTAATGAGTACCCTACTTTCAGCATTTGGAAGCCTTTCAAACTTTTCAAAACCTGTTCATTTCCTTGTTGAGTCTCCACACATTCTTTGAGCACTTTCTTGAGAGCATAGTGGCCATTCTTAGTTCTATGTGCATTGTCCCAAGACTTGTTGATTGGTGCATACCTTGATATTGCTTGTTTTAAACTATTTGTATCTAGTCACTCTTGTAAACCTTGAAGGTGTCCTATGCATTTATGTTTGCTACTCTATGAGGGACAAGCTGAGTGCCACTATGCTATGTTTTCTTTATGTGAAACAAACAAACGTCTTGCAAAGCATTATTATTCATGAATCTTTTGTTTGTGACTTTTCATGTTGCATCATAGTCTCTTTGTCTTATTGCTAGAACTTTGTCTTTCATGTTATGATTGAAGTACTATGATCCCAGCTTTGAATGTTTTACAAATATTTTGATCAAGTCTTTGATGGTGCATGTCACCTCAAAAATTATTCTTTCTTTTTATCACTTACCTACTCGAGGACGAGCAGGAGTTAAGCTTGGGGATGTTGATACATTGCAAATGTATCTATAATTTTTGATGCTCCATGCTTGGTTTTATCCACTTTCTTCTGTTTTGTCCACACTTTGGAGTACTTTTCATATGATTTCTTGGACTAACCTATTAACAAGAGCCACAGTGCTAGCTGCCTGTTTTCTGCTGTTTTTGGTTCCAAGAAAGTCAGAAAATGAATATTCTTGGAATTGGACGGGACAAAAGCCAAAGTGCCTATTTTTCCAGAAGACTCCAAGAGCCAGAATACGAGACGGAGGAGGGCCAGGGGCTGGCCACACACCCCCAGGCGCGGGCTGGGCCTGGCCGCGCCAGGGCATGGTGTGGTGGCCCCAGGCATCCACTCGGTCTCCCTCTTCGCCTATAAGAAGCCTTCTGACCTAAAAACTCCGGGGGGGTCAACGTTTTTCCACGAAAAGTTCCATTCTTGCCGCCACCAGAAGGGGATTCGGGACAAAAGTCTCTGTTCGACACCACGGACGGAAGTGCCCCCGGAGCCATCTCCATCGATCTCCACCATCATCTCCATCGACCATCCATGTTTCCCCCATCTATGAGCGAGTAATCCCCTGTTGTAGGCTATGGGGATGGTAGGGATTGAATGAGATCGTTCATGTAATGGCATAAGATTGCTAGGGCATGGTGCCTAGTATCTTTTATTAGTGCTTTATGACTTTGTTGCAACTTGTTGTGCTTAATGCTTGTCACTAGGGCCCGAGTGCCATGATTTCAGATCTGAACATGTTATTGATTCATTATGATAGTATTGTTTTGGGTCTTATCTGCAAGTTTTATACACACGTCGTTGTCCGGAACCTATGGTCCCGAAGTGACAGAAATCGGAATAACCGGAAGGGAAAGGCTTTGATGTGAGGATCACATGTGTTCACAGAGTGTTAATGCTTTGCTCCAGTGCTCTATTAAAAGGAGCACCTTAATTGCCAGTAGTTCCCTAGAGGCCCCGTTGCAAACGGGATGGCAGGACAAAAGATGTTGTGCAAGTTCTCATTGCGAGCACGTATGACTATATATGGAACACATGCCTAGGATTGTCTAGTACTTGGATGCTTTATCTTATTTATCTGCAATTGCCTTATGTTCTGATTGCTATGTGGATTGTCTTGTCCATGCAACGCCCGTCCATCCATCCCTATGCCTACCGCACTCGAATCCCACTGTTTACTGCTTTTGTTACTATTGTCTTTGCTTTACTATTGCTGTTACTTTACTATTCCTACTACAAAACTGTTGCTACTGATAAAGTGCTGTGAGCAAGATTGTTTCCAGGTGCAGCTGAATTGACAACTCAGTTGTTAAGGCTTATAAATATTCTTTGGCTCCCCTTGTGTCGAATCAATAAATTGGGTTTCACTTCCCTCGAAAATACTGCGATACACCCCCTATACTTGTGGGTCATCAGTAACATATACCAAAGGGTTTTATCGATCCTAAGGATGCTAACAAGGTGTGCAAGCTTCAACGATCCATCTATGGACTGAAGCAAGCATCATGGAGTTGGAATCTCCGCTTTGATGAGGTGATCAAAGCGTTTGGATTTGTCCAAACTTATGGAGAGGCTTGTATTGACAAGAAAGTGAGTGGGAGCAATGTGGCATTTCTGATATTATATGTGGATGACATATTATTGATTGGAAATGATATAGATCTTTTAAACAGTGTTAAAAGTTATCTAAACAACAAATTTTCTATGAAAGACCTTGGTGAAGCGTCATATATATTAGGCATAAAGATCTATAGAGATAGATCAAGACACCTAATAGGGCTATCACAAAGTACATACCTTGATAAGATTTTAAAGAAGTTTAAAATGGACGAAAGTAAGAAGGGGTTCTTACCTATGTTGTAAGGCAATACATTGAGTAAGACTCAAAGTCCGGCTACGGCGGAAGAAAAAGAGATAATGAATAAGATCCCCTATGCTTCAGCCATAGGCTCTATAATGTACGCCATGCTATGTACAAGACCGGATGTGGCACATGTTATTAGTTTGACTAGTAGGTACCAATCTGATCCAGGTTTGGAACACTGGAGCGGTCAAGAACATCCTTAAGTACTTGAGAAGAACTAAGGAAATGTTTCTTGTATACGGAGGTGAAGAAGAACTGGTCGCTAATTGTTATGTCGACGCTAGCTTTGACACTGATCCAGACGACTCTAAGTATTAATCCGGATACATATTTCTCATGAACGGAGCAGTAGTTAGTTGGAGGAGCTCCAAACAACCCGTGGTAACAAGGTAAACAACGAAGGCGGAATATATTGCTGCTTCAGAAGCAGCACAGGAAGCGGTTTGAATGAAGGAGTTCATTACCGAACTTGGTGTGGTTCCTAGTGCGTTGGATCCAATGGTGATCTATTGTGACAACAATGGAGCCATAGCCAACACAAATGAACCAAGGTCTCACAAGAATTCCAAACATATTAAGCGCCGATTTCACTCCATCCGTGAGCATGTCAAGGATGGAGATATAAGGATTTGTAAAGTACATACGGATCTCAATGTGGCAGATCTATTGACTAAAACTCTCCCTAGAGCAAAACATGATCAACACCAGAACTCTATGGGTGTTAGATTTATCACCATGTAACTAGATTATTGTCTCTAGTGCAAGTGGGAGACTGAAGGGAATATGCCCTGAGAGACAATAATAAAGTTGTTATTATACATATTCCAAGTATATGATAGATGTTTATTTTGCATGCTATAATTGTATTAATTTGGAAATGTTAATACATGTGTGTTTAATAAACAAAAGGAAAGTTCCTAGGTATGCCTCTCTTATAAACTAGCTTGTTGATTAACAAGATGATCAAGGTTTCCTGATCATGGACATTGGATGTTGTTAATAACGAGGTCACAATATTAGTGGAATGATGTGATGAACATTCATCCGAAGTATAGCATTACGATCAAAGTCATTGTGTTTATATTGCTATAACATCTAACAAAGTAATCCTAGTCCTTAGACCATGAGATCATGTTAATCACTAACACTGGAAGAGAATCTTGATAACATCAAACGTCACACCGTGAAAGGGTGATTATAAAGGTGGGTTCGATTACTGAAAGTGTTATGTAGAAGCTCATGGATCAAGAGTGGGATTTGTCCATCCTGATGACGGATAGATATTCTCTGGGCCCTCTCGGTGATATCACATTGGTTAGCTTGCAAGCAAGTGATGAGATCACTACAATGTTATATCACGGGAACGAGATAAGAGTACATGTCAGGTTCCGCTTCTGATTATTGATCTGAGAGGGGTCTCGATCATGTCTGCATTATTCACGAACCGTACGGTGACACACTTAAGGGACACCAACACCATTTGGAGCAAATGTGTTTCAGACGAATGAATTGCAAAGCGCTGGAATTATTCAATAGACACCGAAACTGTTTCGGGTGAAATTGTTGAAACTGGTTCTGCATGTAATATTGAAATGTTGCAAGGGGTTTTATGTGAATGTTTCTTAATTAAAGTAATTATCAAAATTCTTAATAAATTTAATAAAATAGTTTTATTAAATGAGAGAGCATTAAATTTGGAGAAATTTAATGCATTTAAAGTAAAGAGGAATGTTAAGGGACACTTTTATGTGGAGGGGGTTACCACCACATGAATGGGGGAGGTGAGGGGTCACCCCCCATGGGGCGCCGGCCATGGGGAGGGGTACCCCCTCCTCCTATAAAAGGTCACCCCTCTCACCCTTCTTCCTAACACCTCCTCGTGAAGGATCTCTCCCTCCCTCTAGAATTATTCCCCCATGGTCTCCGATTAGCAAGATATATGTTCCCGGTGGCATTTCGTCTGGACGGAGTTGCTGCTTCCGCTACATCGCTGGAGCGAGGAGGCGGAGGTTGTTCGGTGGCCTGAACGTGTGTGCGAGTGCGGATGCGCTGCTGGTTTGCGGCGCTAGGACTTCCACACGATCTTGAGATCGGCAAGCGTATGACTATGTCGTCCACGAGTTCCTACTCGTTAACAAAACTTTGTTGTCTTCGAGGGTAAGTTCTCCATGGATGTATATTCACCCGTTGCTTGTATCTAGTAGATAGATCTTGGCGTATAGTTCTCATCATAGGAAATATTTTATTTTCTATGCTGCGAACCCTTCACTATGTCTGTATGTTTTTAACAGATGGGCACCTGCAGTGATGATGCAGTAACGCTCTCTAGCGATGACAGTTTTCGCATTAAGTTTGGTGGTTTTGAATTCTAGTTAACAGATGAAGAGCCCACTAAGAGGATTGAGTTTACAGGTATCAAAAGAACATCAAAAGTGCAGTCATATGTTTTGTATGCGTTTAGACGGTAGACATTAATATTCCACCGTATTGATTTTTGTTGTTGCATCAGAGCCTCAACACAAGGGGGGCACTGATTTTGCTAAGTAGAGCGTTTTTGGAAACGACATGTATCTGAAAGAAGCTCATATAGACTTCCTCTTAGACTGGTGTGAACCCGAATTTTCAGCAAAAATCAAGTACTACGTCTACATGCTGCCCTATTCATCTATCTTGAAAAAGAAGTGCAAGCTGGTAAGATGATATATTCTTGATCATGTTATCAACAAGCTACCCTTTGATATCTAAATACTTCCAGTAATCACAAGCATGATAATTCTTCAATTCTATGTCCTTGCCCAGACATTTGGAGTTGAGTTCACAAGAAAATACCTAAAAAATCGCCTTGATGAACCTATTGATGTCCATGTCTGTCAAATGAAGAGCAAAAAGCCAAAGCAGGATAACGTTGTCCTTGTTTGCTTTGATGAAAAAGATAATGGAGAGATACATATTCTGGTTTAGCAACTTTCACCGGGCGGCCGATTATAAATGCAATGTTGGTTTGTTAGAGAGTACTAGTTATGCTAGCTGATTGATTTATGGACTGCACTTTGTATGTACTGCCATAACATGTAATGACTAAATTTGTATAGATTTCTCCAACTATCTGGCTAATGTTATTGTGATCGAGCTGCTATAAGTGTTTTAGTTAATGTGTCTACATGTCTGCTGAATCATGATTATGTGTCATGTCAGCTATGATCGAGTTCGAATTAGCATGCTATTGTTTAAAATGGTTTACACACACTGCAGACGGTCACTTTAAAAGCCGCTTTGAGGCACACTAGTTATGGAGACGGTCTTTGTTAGAATCTGACTCAGGTCGCCTGATTATTGGAGATGGTCCCTAGAATAGGCCGTTTGAGGTTAAGGACTTCTTGCAAGCAGTCAAAAATATTAGCCGTCTTTAGCTCGTACATGTTAGAGGCGTTTTCCTTTTTGCAACGTCTGAGGTGGCGTATCTTAGAGCCGCAAAGAAAAACTAGCTCAGGTGGTGTGCTCTTAGAAGCTATGCGCTTGAGCCGAAACGAGAAACCGGCTGAGGCCTATGGGCAATTGACGTCTCTAAGGGTGTGTTTGGTTAAACTGTAGATTCCTGAAAATCAGCTGTGAAAAATCTACTGTGTAGAAGCTGCTGTGAGCTGGCAACTGCGGGAAAGCTGGAAGTTGTTTGGTTGGAGCAACTGTGAATTATAGATTTGATAAGAAACATCTGAAATGCCACCGAGGCCCTGGGTGACTATTTATATGCTAACGAATTGCAGAACAACAATTCATACATATATACATGCAAATGACTATTTTGAAAGAAACTTTTCATTTCTTATAAAAAGTGAAATTGTTGGGCGATAGTGACACTGACACGAATCTACATTTTCTTTGCCTCCTTTTCAAATAGATCCGTTCAAAATTTAAAACACAAAACGTTTTGTTTTGGTTGGATTTGAAAGGACTGCTCTTGAGGACATCACCTGACCTCACTAATCTCCCCGGGAGTTTATGACGCAACAACTAAACAAGATTTGTTTTTCGCACTACAGGAGGTTCGCCACGGCTCATGCATGCAACCTTGGTCGAGGTAGAGGAGCGGAGAAAAAGAACTCCAGTAGGCACAATCGATCTCTAGCCGGCCGGCGTCACGCATCTCTGCAGCGGCGTGACGGACCGAGCTACAGACGTAACGACAGGCTGGGGGCTGCGCTTGCTGTCGAGTTAACCGTTTGTCCGAGAAAATAGAGGAATTGGAGCGGCGAGCTGGGGGGAGACGATTCCCGGGTGTAGGTCGCCGAAATAGGCCGGCGGCGAGGGACCCTAGCCTGGCTCTTTGCTTCCTGTGCGAGTCATGGTGAAAAGGGGAACCTACATACGGGAGGAGAGGGGATGCGTTGGAGGAGAAAATAAGGAAAACGAACCGGCCAGTTCCACTTATCGGTGGCATGCGGGTAATTTTTGGTCGTTTGGCTCGACGGCAACGTAGTAGAATCTGGGGTCGAACCTGATTTTCCTTTGCACTACCAAAATCTGGTGCGTTACGAGAATCACTGTCCTGACTTTTTCCGTTTGGTTGGGATTCTAGATTTCTAAACGTGAATCTGGCCCCAAAAGCTGAACCAAACACATCCTAAGTAACACTTTTCTACTAGGTCTGTGGGGGGGGGTAGGGATTTTATGGGCTCCCCCTTTTATGGGCGCACCTAGACGCGGCGGGAAACGCCTAAAAGTGATTATCATGTGATTCATTAGCATGCTTTTATCATTCAAAATAGTTGCTAGTAGTATATTCAATCATAATATCATGGTTGTAGTAAGATTTTTTATAAGCATGATATGATTGCAAACCATATAAGTACTTTTCAATATGAGCATATTTCTCCTCTATGGTGTAATTAGGAGAATTCAAAAATATAGTAGGACTCCTACTAATAAGACTGTCATCATGAACAAGTATATCATTTTTATCCTCCCATAAGCTAGTAACAGATTCTAAATATGGGGGATTATCAAGCAAAATAGGACCATCATCTAAAGCATTATCATATAGAATATCCAAAACACACTCCTCATTATCATCAACGTCATTATTTGGAGTAACAAAATAATCGATAGTAATATCATCATTCAGATTCATCACTATAGTAATATGTTCCATTAATAAGCTCATCCATAACAATAGAGTTTTCAGTTTCAGAGTTACTATCATATGATGGTGAAGGTGGAAGATCTCACTCTTCCCCAAGCTTAGATGGAACTATAACTTCTTCATTTTCTTCCTCATCTATTTCCTTCTCAAAGCTTATGCTTTTATCATCTCCTTCGTGCAAAATATTAGTACTTTTCATGGCAGTAAGAATTCTTTCTTTATATTTAATAGCATAAACATTGTCACTCAATTCTTTTATAAAAAGTTGAAGGACAATAGAAATGTGTCATTTCATTACACGAGAACCATTCCTGGGGCCGTTGCCCTGGCATCCTCGTGCTGCAGGGCCAACTGCATGGCTAGGAGGATCTCCACGAGGTCGTCGTCATCGATGCGCTGCACAACAGTGTGAGAGAAGGCTCGTGTGGCCGGTCCGCCCGCCGCCACCCACTGTGCCCTATACGCAAACCAACCGAGGCACCCACCAGCCACCGTCCGACGCCAACCCGCAGGACCACTGCTGCAGAGGCCGGCGTCGCCTTCGAGATCGACGCCTAGGAGGATCTGTTGCCGCCCGGGCTTAGCCAACGACATTCCTAGTGATGACAGTGAGGAAGGAGCACGAGAGGGAGGGGCAGAGGTTTCGTGGGAGCCTAGTTCAATTTGGATTACTGAATTAATTTGGTTGACTAACAAGTACGTGAGGACACGAATTTTTTTATTATCTAATCCGTGTCAAATATAGTTGTTTCAAGAGCTATGTATATTGAGAGAGTTCAATTATTGGTGCCACTTGTATGAAAAGAGTATATGTGATGATGAAACGGTAGAGGGGATAATGCGAAGTGAACATCCGTTAGACGTCACAGCCTTCAGTTTTCGACCAATGGTGGCTGAAGGAGTGGACTTTTTTTTTCCGCAAATGGAAGACCACGAGCAGATTTACCCGGAAAATTTGTGCAAATGTCAGAAGGCCGTTTTCAGTTAGTGTCGACACGCTATAGAATCATTAGTCAATTTGTAAGATATTTAAAGAGCGTAGGAATAAAAGGAGCATATCTGTGATGTCAGCCTCACTTAATTTCTACTCCCTCCGTTTCAAAATATAAGATGTTTTAGCTTTGTGAAGGGAGTGTATCTAGACTATTTCTAGTGTCTAGGTTCATTTAGATTTGAAGTTAACCTAGACACTAAAAAGGATCTAAATACACTCCTTTCACAAAGCTAAAACATCTTATATTTTAGAACGGAGAGAGTATATTACTGATTTTGCACTAACACTTATTTGGTTGGACCACATGAAAAACAGATAGACTCTTCAAGCTGTTAAAGTCAACAGAGAAGTTCTCATGAAACTGTTCAAAAAAGGAGAACTTCTCATGAAATATTGTGAAAATGGATTTTTTTTCCCACGAGGTTCATCCTGCAAATAAGAACAATCCCAAGAATTATAATCCTCCCATTTTTTACGAGAATCCCTTTTCAATCAAAAGGTCATTAACATGCTACCTACGGGGTAATTGCATTTTGCAGCAGCCTGATTAATTAACACTCCCACGGCATCATTGCAGCTTACCTAGCCAGACAGACATTAGCTAGACAAGCCGATGAATAAAATAGCACCTGATAATGAAACAAATAAATTCTAAGTGTTCACGGTGACAGCCAACACTCGGGGAGAACGGCTTGTGCGGCCGAGTCTCATCCTAGACAGGTACTAGATCCAGATATTTTTTGTCTCTCAGAAGAGACAGAGCGCCCTTGCAATTAAGAATAATTCGTCGATGATCATGCCACCAAATTCTTGGGATTCATGCCACCAAGCTCCATGGATTACGAGGAATCTGCCACCAAATTCTAGCGCAGGGGTCTCATTGCCAAAAAAAAAAAGGTAATGGCACGGGTGTTACACAAACTTGCGCGGTAGGTACAGATTCATGCACCAATTTGAAAAATTAGGCGGAATAGTACATAAACTTATGTTGCTGCGCAAAATTAGTCCAAATGATCAAGTGCTGACATGTGGCGGTGTTCTTTGCTCAAACGCGCTTACACAATTTTGTCCAGCACACATAACCCTAGTGCTACCATAGATGTGGGTCTCATCTGTCTGTGACGAAAATGAATTAAAATTATATAGAAGTTAGGTGGGGTTCGAACCCAAAACATAAGGTTACCTTTTTGCATAGCAATGCGTGTCTCAATTTATATCATAAGGATCATAGTAAAAACCACGTAAACACCGACATGATAAAACTAAAAAAGACACCAGAACACAAACCTTTGCGCAAAAGACAACCAACCAATAAGTAAAATTACAATCCAGACCGAAGAAACCTTTGAACTTGACGCTAACACCGTCACCTGCCTCTGGCACCACTACAGTAGCCTCCAAAGGAAAAAAATGACGGATCACCTCCTCACCCGAGCTCGATGCGGCTCCATCGCTGACATGTAACTTTGTGGACCTTCAAGGTAGCTCACCCAAGGTGAAACCATTATCGTTGAACGAATCAGACCAGGGCAGCACCCCAGACACGCCATCGAGCTCCAGATCTAGCACCCCTGCACGACTAAGACGTCGAAGGAGGAAACCACACCTACCATCCACAAACCACGGACCTGGCACACGATCCACCATATTCCAGATGTCGTCGATGCAGACCACAATCTGCATCCGCTTCAGGACTACCTCCCAAATTCCACGCCGACGCTGGAGCAAATGCCGCCGCAGCGGAGCCTGATGACACAGATCCACCATGAGGATGCCGCCACCGCCACACCATTCTTGCTTGAATATACTCATCTCCAAATCCATCGGGAAAGGATCTAAAGAAAATTTATTCAGCGCCGCCATCATCGCCCCGAAGCCAAGACGACGAACAACCTAAAAACAAAGCTACTTTGATCTAAAACTATCCACACGCGTGGATCCGGCTACACCCCTCACCACCGATGACCTAGGTCGTCGTCGGGGGGAGCGTCCGACGACCGGTGTCAGAAGGTGGGTTCCCTATGGCAAGAACTCTCTTTTCGTCTCCCTGGCAGCGCGTGAGGGAAAGTTCTTCACGCACGTCTCTCTCTTGCTTCGCTATGACGACGATGGACAAAAAAATAGGGATTATTACAACTGTGGCCTCAGTTCTCTCCAAAATTATGACTGTATCACTACGATCCATCGATAACACCATCATAAATCGATGTCTCATTACGCCTATGCCCCTGGTTCCGTATGTTGCCGGTTGTCACCGTCCACCATTACGACTGCCTCAGCTTCCGTCTAGTTGACTCGCACCCTGACATGTGGGTCCATCACTTATCACGCTAGCATCTCAGGAAACTAATATATTTGTCGACCTTCTGACCTATGGGATCAAGCTGACATGCGGGACCTCTTCTGATGTGTGGGACCACTTCTAATGTAGGGGTCCCAACAATAGCCATTCTGCCCTGTGGGCCCTCTTCTAACTTGTGGGACCTCTTCTAACACGTGGACCCAACAGTAGCCCTACTGACCCGTGGGGCCTATTCTGACGTGTGGGACCCATTACACTTGCCACGCCAGCATCTCAGGAAACTGGTATATTTGTCAGCCTTCTAACCTATGGGACCAAGCTGACATGCGGGACCTCTTTTGACGTGTGGGACCTCTTCTGATGTAGAGGTCCCAACAATAGCCCTTCTATCCAGTGGGACCTCTTCTGACTTGTGGGACCTCTTATGACGTGTGAGACCTAGCAATAAATCCTCTGACCTGTGGGGCTTTTTATGACGTGTGGAACCTAGTATGTAGCATCTACTGACCTATGGGGTCTTTTCTACCACGACGGACCTAGCACGTAACCCCGGCAGCAGGGACAAAAAAGGTCAGCATAGTCTATCGACGTGACCTCTCTGGGCATGCCGAGTGGTTACATAGGCATGCCAGTCGCGTTCTTCTCATTCCTACCACACTATACGATTGACCATATGCTCTCGTGACCACGCGTATATTTTCATTGTAACATAATCTAAGTGAAAAAAACCCAGTTTGAGTAAAGTAGTAACCGAATATGAGAGATGCAAGTATGGTGTTTGTTTAATAAACTGGACAAGAACTAATGGAACAAATCTTAAAATATCCCCGATTAATAAACATTCAGAGATAAAGACATGTATTAGAGCAAGGAATGCATGGTATTCCATAATTTTGTGTTTGACCATCTTCACAAACTACCCATGTTTGCTTGCGCTTGTATTTTCATCTACTCATTTTATTGTGCGGGAACCAGTGCATAGCCACGTCTGAAAGGATGATGGTATGCTCGAGGAAGTCTATCGGAGACCTCATATGCCACGTCGCGGCAACACTGGGCATGCCAAACGATACACAGACACATTGGTCACGTTCCTCTCTTTTCTACCATTCTATATGATTGACCTTCTCCGCTTCATACCACACGTCTATTGTCAAGGAAACATAATGTTAGTGCAAAGAAACGAGTTTTAGGCAAGTGTTGATAGTTTATGAGGAATGCACCTTAGGTTTTTGTTGAATGAACTATATGGGAACTAATCAAACAAATCGTATATATCTCCTCCTCACACACGAGTATGGATAAAATATGAGTAGAGAACAAACGTCGTAATTTATAGAAGATTGGTGGGTGGAGGAGGCGATCGATGCACGCAACAATGAGGTTGGCACAGTTTAATTTGCTAATGCGAGCAACTGCAAGACGAGTATGCAGTTAGCGCCTGACAATTTCATGAGGACTGCAAAACTAAGTACAAACGAGATATAACCATTGACAAACACTTCATTCAAGCATTAAGATAGGGGTTCCCTTAAGATAATAACAACACGAGTTAACATATATAGGCCTTGCTGCTAAACTACTGAAGGTCTGACGCCTTGTCGCGACTAGTCCAGCGCCTACTCCCGCACGCTTACGGCAACTCGTTAGCCACCAGCACCAACGCCAATGCCAACTCCAGCGCCACCACCGACTGTTGGGCCAACGCCAACTCTGGCACCACCGTCGGATGCTGGTCCACCGGCACCTCCGGATAATCCGGTGGCACCACCTCAGCCATCGGTAGCTCCGGGAGGACCATGTGTATGAAGTTGCCATTGGTGGGGGACTGGTCCAAGTAGTTGGTGAACATGTTGGCGCGGGTGAACACCACCAGCTCCTAGCCGCAATGGTAGACGTGGCCATAGAGGAGATGGGCGTCCTTGAAGTTAACGAACCTAACCGTCAACGTCCCGTCCGAGTTGTTGGAGAGGCTGTACATGTGGTTCCCATGGAGGCAGCAATAGCCGGCGTCGAGGAAGGTGCATGCCAGCTACCACTTCATCCTCCTTGGGGAGAAGGCCCAAATGTGTAGGGCATTATCCTCCTTTGGGTGGAGGTTGGTGTCAATGCGCTTCGAGACGGTAGGCGGCAAGTTCAAGTTGGCCATGGATGACCGAGATGTTTGCTGGAAATTGAGGGATTGGAGATGGTTTGGTGCTCTGCTATTATGGATAAGGGGAGAGAATGAATAGGAAGAGGGTGATCGGAGATTAAATGTGGCAGATGAGCGGAATCGAGGAGAGAATCAATGTAGATGATGAAGTCGATGCAAGAATCAAGCATCGCTGACAAAGACAAAGCAAAGATGATGGGACAATACACTGACTCTGCTCCCAACACTTGGTGGCACAACCATAATTTTGAAGTGCGCCTGAGGAGAAGGAGACGAGCGTGCCACATGTTGTTCGAGATGGGAATCCAAGGTGAGCCTTACCTACTCGATGACACAATCATACTTTATCCTCCTCTAATTACTCCTAACCATGCCACTCCTCCCTTTTAATTGCTCTGGTTGGAAACTGATTGGCTTTGTATGTGGCTGTGGTTGACTCGTGTTGCATCGAGGTGGGCCTCCTAGGCTGTTGGCATGCCCTAATTTAACGAGGGATTAGACATATGCTTAGGATCAAGTTTCCAATGATCCTTACATGGTTGTGCACGCCGACACCCCTCCATGGATTGACCCCAAATCTACTTGTTATATAATTTGCCATACATATTTAATACGACCTCTTTATCTAATTCAGGCGGAATTGACATCTGAGCTGGAGGCTGAAGTGGCTCAGTATGGACATTCACTTTCATTCGGACCTCTTCTAGGATACCAGCCACAACATCAGCCCTTTTTGGTGCATTGAGGAAAAGCTACGTGGTATGTATGCAGCTATCACGTGCACCAATGTTTCAGACATTGTTCACCACCATGCAGCACATCACCCCCTCGTCCCTCCACACAGCAGCAACCACCGCATACACAGGTACCCCCCCACCTCTTAGTTGGCTTTCTACATTGCAAGTTGATTCGATGTCCCTCAAAAAGGACAATAGCAAAGACATCATTTTTCTACGCTTTTAGTATTGAGTTGTAGGAAAACTATATGATCAAGAGGGGGTCCACTTCAGAAAGATTGGGTGGAATCATATTTGCATATCTTCAGTCCATCCAACTTTCCCACAATGGTCGAGAAGGGTAGCTAGATTGTTGCCCTGTTTGCTGTTGCCAAGACTACCAGTATCGACCAGTAGTACCAGTTAGTGGTACCGTTCTCATTTGGACCTAGCAACAAGTTGGGGCTTGATACATTGCAAATGTATCTATAATTTTTGATGTTCCATGCTTGGTTTTATCTACTTTCTTATGTTTTGTCCACACTTTGGAGTGTATTTCATATGATTTCTTGGACTAACCTATTAACAAGAGCCACAGTGCCATCTGCCTGTTTTCTGCTGTTTTTGGTTCCAGGAAAGTCAGAAAATGAATATTCTCGGAATTGGACAGGACAAAAGCCAAAGTTATTATTTTACCGGGGGACACCTGGAGCCAGAATACGAGACGGAGAAGGGCTAGAGGGCGGCCACACCACCTAGCCACGCTGAGCTTGGCCCGCACTGAGGTGGTGTGGCCAGGCACCCTCGGCCTCTCCTTCCGCCTATGTATTGCCTCTGATACAGAAACCCTAAGTACCCGATCAAAATTCCCCGAAAGATTCTGTAGCCACCGTCATCTCCATCCCTAGATCGGGAGGGATCTGAAGCTCTTCCCTAGTTGGATGGTGGTCTATGTATAATGTTGTAATGCCCAATCAAGTCTCAAAGGAGTCAAGATGATTAGTATATGCTTGTATGCTTTCTCGATGTTTGTCAGTTGCCCCGCTGTAATTTGTTCACCCAACATGTTATCTATCTTAAGGAGAGCCACCTCTAGTGAACTATGGACCCAGTCCTTTCTTTTACATTCAATCTACAATCAACTGTTTACTGCTTTGTGTTTACTTTCTACAAACTATTACTTCCTTCATTTCGATACATTTAATCCTTTGTTTTCAGCAAAACTGGTGAGATTGACAACCTCATCGCAAGTTGGGGACAAAGTTCTGTGGTTGTGTTGTGTAGGTCTCCACGTTGCTACTAGCACCGGTAGTGTGCCCTGCCAAGGCTCAGCTAGCAACACCTTTGGGGTGTTTCCTTGCTCCTACTGGATTGATAACCTCGGTTTCGTACTGAGGGAAAACTTGCTGTTGTGCTCATTATACCTTCCTCTTGGGGGTTCCCCAACGAGCTCGATATATTGTGGGCCATCAAGCATATTTTCTGGCGCCATTGCCGGGGAGTCAAGGACATCTTCACAAGGGGAGTCCCTCATAACCAATCTCTTTACTTTGTTATTTTTTTTGCTTAGTTTACTTTTGTTTTGTTTGCTTGTTTCTTTATCAAAAGCACAAAAAAATTAGTCTTACTAGTTTGCTTTCTTTATTAAAAACACAAAAAATGACTACTCTTGAAAACACTAAGTTGTGTGACTTCACTAGCACCAACAACAATGATTTCATGAGCACACCTATTGCTCCACATGTTCCTGAAGCTACTTTCTTTGAGATTAAACCTGCTTTACTCAATCTTGTTATGAGAGAACAATTTTTTGGTATTGGTAATGAAGATGCTGCTACCCATCTAAATAACTTTGTTGAACTTCGTGAGATGCAAAAGCATAAGGATATAGATGGAGATATTATTAAGCTTAAATTGTTTCCTTGAAGTTGTGTCTGGTTGTATGAACCGATACCTAGCCGGTAGTACCGACATGTCCGATACTACCACTGCCAAGTCGGTACATATATTGGCCGCCGCAGACAAATTACAGTAAGATTCCCCCCTTTGGAGTATAAAAGGACACTTCTTCCCCAATGGGAAGGTTGCCTCTTTTATCTCTCTCCTCCATTGTTTTTTAGCTAAATTTTCCCTAGATCTCACACCATAGTGCTCCAATCTCCTTGATACTTTAGGATTTGGTCAAGGAGTTCTAGATCTAGGGTTTCACCAAATAAAAGTTGATTCCCCCTTGATTTCCCTTGAGGATCTTATTACTCTTGGGTTCTTTGGAACCCTAGACGAAAGAGGTCAATCACGGAGCTCGGGCGTTGGTTGTAAAACTTCAGGATCATGTTAGGAGACTCCAAGTGTTGTGGAGGTCTACTCAACAAGTTTATAAAGGTTTTAGTCACTACCTTCAAGGCCATTGCATAGTGGATTGTGTGCTTTCCTTGAGACGGGTGCACACGAGAATAGGGTGAGGACTTTTGTGGTGATGGTGGTTTTAGTACCATCCACCCCTCCAACGGAGACGTATTTCCCTTCAAAAGGAAGGAACTTCAGGAAAACATCTTCGTGTATACTGAAGGGAATATGCCCTGAGAGGCAATAATAAAGTTGTTATTATATGTATTACAAGTATATGATAGATGTTTATTTTGCATGCTATAATTGTATTAAAAGGAAACGTTAATACATGTGTCTTTAATAAGCAAATAAAGAGTTCCTAGTTATGCCTCTCTTATAAACTAGCTCGTTGATTAACAAGATGATCAAGGTTTCCTAATCATGGACATTGGATGCCGTTAATAACGAGGTCACAACATTGGTGAATGATGTGATGAACATTCATCCGAAGTATAACATTGCGATCAAAGTCATTATGTTTATATTGCTATAACATCATACGAAGTAATCTTAGTTCTTAGACCATGAGATCATGTTAATTGCTAACACCGAAAGAGTACTTTGATAACATCAAACGTCACACTGTAACAGGGTGACTATAAAGATGGGTTTGGGTACTCCGAAGGTGTTATGTTGAGGCTCATGGATCAAGAGTGGAATTTTTCAATCCCGATGACGGATTGGTATACTATGGGCACTCTCGGTGATATCACATTAATATAGCTTGCAAGCAAGTGATGTGACCAGAATGTTATATCACGAGAACGAGAAAAGAGTGCATGTCGGTAACAAGATCAAACTAGGTATTGAGATAGCGATGATCGAATCTCAGACATGTAATATATCACAAGACAAAGGGATTTAGTTACTATCATTAAAGGTTCTCTCGATCATAGAAGTCATCATTGAATGTGTGGGAGTCAGTATGGATCTCCAAGTCCCGCTTCTGATTATTGATCTGAGAGGGGTCTCGATCATGTCTGCATTATTCGCGAACCGTAGGGTGACACACTTAAGGGTTGCCAACACCATTTGGAACAAATATGTTCTAGATGGAAGAACTGCAAAGCGCTGAAATTATTTCAATGGGCACCAAAAATGTTTCATGTGAAATTGCTGAAATTGGTTCTGCATGTGATATTGAAATGTTGCAGGGTTTTTTATGTGAATGTTTGTTAATTAAAGTAATTAACAAAATTCTGAATAAAATAAATAAAAGAGTTTTATTAACTAAGAGTTGCATTAAATTTGGTGGAAATTTAATGCATGTGAGTGGGATTTTGAGTGGAGGCAAAATTGATGTGAGTGGAGCTTCCACCACATGAATGAGGAAGAGGTGGGGGAACCCCCCATGGGCGCCGGCCATGGGAGGGGGCAACCCCTCTCTCCTATAAAAGCCCCCCTCTCCTCCCTCTCAAAGCACACCTCCTCATGAAGGATCTCTCTCCTGATGGGTTCGTAGCATGGAAAACAAAAAAAATCTACTGCAAGAACGAACAAAACCTAGATCTAATCTAGATAAAAGCCAAGATCTAATCTATTAGACATGTGCAACGAGATAGATCTGTACTAATCCTTGTAGATCCGAAAGCCTTGTGCGAGATCGGATCTCGTGGTTGATGTAGACGATCACTTGCCAATCTCAAGATCGAGTAGACGATCCTTCCGGCGCCGCGTTCTGGCAGCGCTTCCACAGTCGATCACACGTACGGAGTCGATGTAGACCTTCCTCTCCTGTTCAATGAAAGCGTGAGGTAGTAGATCTCTCCACGGAATCCCAGCAAGACGGCGTGGTGGTGGTGGTGGAGTAGAATTCTGAGGCTTCGCCTAAGCCTGAAAGGTAAGGAAGGAGGAGGAGAGAGGCTAGGGCAAGAGGAGGGGCAAGGGGTGGCGCCCACCCTCTATATATAGAGGGAGGGGTGCGGCCTAGGGTTCCCACCCCTAGGCCCACCTCCTAGGGCCGGCGCACAAGGGGGGCTTGGGGGGAGTTTCCTTCCCTCCCAAGTTTCCCCTTTTTCTTTCTTGGTTTTCAAGTAAACTCCATAGAAATTTCTAGAACCTTTCGGAACATTCCGAAACCTTCTAGAACCCCCATATAAACACTCCGGGACATTTGCGAACCTAGAAAATGATCTTTATTATATGAATATTATTCTCCGGACAATTTTGGATCTCCTCGTGATGTCCCAGATCCAATCCGAGACTCCGAACAACATTCGGTCTCCAACGCACATTCCATATCTACCTAAACAGCATCGAACCTTAAGTGTGTCACCCTACGGTTCGTGAATATGCAGACATGATGGAGACACCTCTCCTATCAATAACCATCAGTGGGATATGGAGATCCATAACGGCTCCCACATACTCAATGATGACTTCGTGATCGATAGAACCATTAACATATGAAACCAATTCCCTTTGTCACGCGATACTCTACTTATCCGAGGTTTGATCGTCGGTATCTCCATACCTAGTTCTACCTTGTTACTGATAAGTACTCTTTACTTGTTCCATGTTATGTCATCCCTTGTGACCCAGTCACATGCTTGCAAGCTAACTAGATGACATTCCACCGAGAGGGCCCAGAGCATATCTATCCGTCATATGGATGGACAAATCTCAATCTTGGTCCATGCGCTTCAACACATACTTTAAGAATACCCAATGACACCTTTATAACCACCCAGTTACGAAGCGGTGTTTGATGTCATCAAAGTACCCATCCGGTGATGGTGATTAACATAACCTCATGGTGGAAGGATTATGTTACTATGCATTTGAAAAGCTTGTAGCAATACGAACTAAATGACTTGATCTTATGCTACACTTACTATGGGTGTGTGTCCATCACATCATTCTCCTAATGATATGACCTTGTTATTAATGACATCCAATGTCCATGATCAGGAAACCATGATCATCTATAAATCAACAAGATAGTTCAACAAGAGGCTTACTAGGGACTCTTTTACGTTTACAAAACACACATGTATTAGTGTTTCCTTATAATACAATTATAGCATGGGATGTGAACATTCATCATAAACACAAAGATATAATAATAACCACTTTTATTATTGCCTGGGCATATCTCCAACAGTCTCCCACTTGCACTAGAGTCAATAATCTAGATTACATGGTAATATACCTAACACCCATGGCATTCTGGTGTTGGTCATGCTTTGCTCTAGGGAGAGGTTTAGTCAACAGATCTGCCACATTCAGATCAGTGTGTACTTTGCAAATCTTTATGTCACCATCTCGGACATACTCGCGAATAGCATGGAAACATAGCTTGATGTGCTTCAGCTTGCTATGTGACCTTGGCTCCTGTGCATTAGCTATGGCACCTGTGTTGTCACAGTAGATGGCCATCGGGTCCAACGCACTAGGAACCACGCCAAGTTCAATAATGAACTCCTTCATCCATATGGCTTCTTGTGCAGCCTCCGAAGCAGCTATGTATTCCGATTCAGTTGAAGATTTCGCCACAACACTTTGCTTGGCACTCCTCCAGCTCACTGTAGCACCATTCAAAATAAATACGTATCCAGACTGTGACTTCGAGTCATCTGGATCGGTGTTCCAACTAGCATCAGTGTAACTGTTTACAACAAGCTGTTCATCACCTCCATAAGAAAGAACCATATCCTTAGTCCTATTCAGGTACTTTAGGATATTCTTGACCGCTGTCCAGTGCTCCATTCCAGGATCACTTTGATATCTCTAGTCAAACTAACAGCATGTGCTATATCCGGTCTTGTACACAGCATGACATACATGATAGAACCTATGGCCGAGGCATAGGGAATATTATTCATCTTTTCTCTATCTTCTGCAGTAGCTCGACTTTGAGTCTTACTCAAGGTCTTACCTGACAACATGGGCATGAACCCTTTCTTGCTCTCTTCCATTCTAAACTTCTTTAGAACTTTGTCCAAGTATGTACTTTGTGAAAGCGCTATTAGGCGTCTTGATCTATCTCTATAAATCTTGATGCCTAGAATATATGCCGCTTCGCCAAGATCCTTCATTGAAAAACTATTATTCAAATAGGCTTTGACGCTATTAAGAAGTTCTATATCATTCCCAATCAACAATATGTCATCTACATATAGTACTAGGAATGCTACAGAGCTCCCACTCACTTTCTTGTAAATACAAGCTTCTCCATAAGTTTGTATAAATCCAAAGTTTTTGATTACTTTATCAAAATGTTGATTCCAACTCCGGGATGCTTGCTTCAGTCCATAAATGGAGCGCTAAAGTTTGCATACATTGTCAGCATCTTTAGGATCGACAAAACCCTTGGGTTGTATCATATACAACTCTTCCTCAATGTCACCATTAAGGAACGCTGTTTTGACATCCATCTGCCAAATCTCATAATCGAAATATGCAGCAATTGCTAACAAAATCCTCACAGACTTTAGCTTTGCTACTGGTGAGAATGTCTCATCGTAGTCAACTCCTTGAATTTGTCGGAACCCTTTCGCGACAAGTCGAGCTTTATAGACGGTAACATTACCATCAACATCTGTTTTTCTTTTGAAAATCCATTTGTTCTCGACAGCCTTACGGCCATCCGGTAAGTCCACCAAAGTCCATACTTGGTTTTCGTACATGGATCCCATTTCGGATTTCATGGCTTCTAGCCATTTGTCGGAATCTGGGCTCACCATAGCTTCTTCATACGTCGCAGGGTCATCAGTGTTGTCCACCAACACGACGTTCAAGGCAGGGTCATACCAATCAGGAGTGGTACGAACCCTCGTTGACCTGCGAGGTTTAGTGGCAACTTCGTTCGAAGTTTCATGATCACCATCATTAGCTTCCTCTCCAATTGGTGTAGGCGGCACAAAAACATCTTCCGGTGCTACGCTACTCTCAACTCCGAGAGAAGGTTCAATAACCTCGTCGAGTTCTACTTTCCTTCCAGTCACTTCCTTCGAGAGAAACTCCTTCTCAAGAAAGGATCCATTCTTGGCAACAAAAAGTTTGCCTTCAGATCTATGATAGAAGGTATACCCAATTGTTTCTTTAGGGTATCCTATGAAGACGCATTTCTCCGCTTTGGGTTCAAGCTTATCAGGTTGTAACTTCTTTACATACGCTTCGCAACCCCAAACTTTAAGGAACGACCACTTAGGTTTCTTTCCAAACCACAATTCATACGGTGTCGTTTCAACGGATTTATATGGTGCCCTATTTAAAGTGAATGCGGCTGTCTCTAATGCATAGGCCCAAAACGATAGCGGTAAATCTGTAAGAGACATCATAGACCGAACCATATCTAAGAGAGTTCGATTACGACGTTCGGACACACCATTACGCTGTGGTGTTCCCGGCGGTGTCAACTGCGAAAGTATTCCACATTTCTTTAAATGCATGCCAAACTCATAACTTAGATATTCACCTCCGCGGTCAAAACGCAGAAACTTAATCTTCTTGTTACGATGATTTTCCACTTCACTTTGAAATTCCTTAAACTTCTCGAAAGTTTCGGACTTATGTTTCATAAAGTAGACATACCCATATCTACTTAAGTCATCCGTGAAAGTGAGAACATAACGATATCCACCACGCGATGCTACACTCATTAGACCGCACACATCGGTATGTATTATTTCCAATAAGTCTGTAGCTCACTCCATTATTCTAGAGAATGGAGTCTTAGTCATTTTTCCCATTAGACATGCTTCGCATCTTTCAAGTGATTCAAGAAGTCCATCAGAATGGAGTTTCTTCATACGCTTCACTCCAATGTGACCAAGACGACAGTGCCACATGTATGTAGAATTATCATTCAATTTTGTTTGTTTAGCATCTATGTTGTGAACATGTGTATCACTACTATCAAGATTTAGTAAGAATAAACCATTCATCTCAGGTGCATTTCCATAAATGATATTACTCATATAAATCGAACAACCTTTATTCTCGGACTTAAAAGAGTAACCGTCTCGCAATAAACAAGATCCAGATATAATGTTCATGCTTAACGCAGGCACCAAATAATAATTATTCAAATTTAAAACTAATCCCGAAGGTAGATGTAGAGGGAGCGTGCCGACGATGATCACATCAACCTTGGAGCCATTTCCAACGCGCATCGTCACCTCGTCTCTCGCCAGTCTTTGCTTATTCTGCAGCTCCTGTTTCGAGTTTCAAATATGAGCAACCAAACCAGTATCAAATACCCAGGCACTACTACGATTACTACTAAGATACACATTAATAACATGTATATCGAATATACCTTTCTTCTTGATGTTGCCATTCTTCAGATCTGCCAGGTACTTGGGGCAGTTATGCTTCTAGTGACCGGCACCCTTGCAGTAGAAGCATTCAGTTTCAGGCTTAGGACCAACCTTGGGCTTCTTAGCAGGTGCGGCAGCTTTCTTGCCGTCCTTCTTGAAGTTTCCCTTGTTCTTAGGCTTGCCCTGTTTCTTGAAATTGGTAGTCTTATTGACCATCAACACTTGGTGCTCCTTTTTGATCTCCACTTCAGCAGTTTTCAACATGGACGATAGTTTAGGTAACGTCTTGTTCATGCAGTGCATATTGTAGTTCATCACAAAGTTCTTATAACTTGGTGGCAGTGATTGGAGAACACGGTGAATCCCTAACTCATTAGGAATCGTTATCCCCAACTCTTGGAGCTTGTTTGCGTGCCCAGACATGGTGAGCACGTGCTCGCTAACGGAGCTACCCTCTTCCATCTTATAGTTAAAGAACTTTTCGGAGGCCTCATAGCTCTCCACGACCGCGTGAGTCTCAAAAATGAGCTTGAGCTCCTTAATGATCTCGAACGGGTCGTGGTGCTCAAAGCGCTTCTAAAGCTCTGTTTCTAAACCGTACAGGATGGCACACTAAACTATGGAGTAATGATTTTGCCGAGTGGCGTAAACATTATTTACGTCATCGATGGCATCTTCTGCAGGTGGGTCACCTAGCGGTGCTTCGAGCACATAGGTCAACTGACCAGCCCTGAGGACAATCTTCAGTCCACGGAGCCAGTCCGTGAAGTTTCTTCCATTGTTCTTAAGCTTTTCTTTCTCTAGGAACGCATTGAAATTGATGGAGAGATTCGCCATAATCTACAACTAATTTGCAAGTACTTTAGACTAAGTTTATGATAAATTGAGTTCAATTTTAATTCTTAAATTAACTAGGTGAACTCCCACTCAAAACAACATCCCTCACATTGTCTTAGTGATTACACGAACCAAGTCCACTACACCAAGTCCGATCTTCACGAGAGAAGATGTAGTTTCATCGGCGAACAATCTTCATGTTCATCATATCATTTATATGATTCATGCTCTACCTTTCGGTATTCCGTGTTCTGAGACCATGTCTGTACATGCTAGGCTTGTCAAGATTAACCTTAGTTTCCGCATGTGCAAATCTGGCTTGCACCCGTTGTATGCACACGTAGAATCTATCACATTCGATCATCACGAGATGCTTCGAAACGACGAGTCTTAGCAACGGTGCCAACTAAGGACGAACACTTTATTACTTGATATTTAGTGAGAGGGATCATCTTATAATGCTACCGTCGCGATCTAAGCAATACAAGATGCATAAAGGATTAACATCACAGGCAATTCATAATTAGTGTGATATGATATGGCCCTTTCTTCTTATGCCTTTGATCTCCATCTCCAAAGCATGGACATGATCTCCATCATCACCAGCATTAAGGCCAAGGTCGATAGCTTCATGGTTGTCCATCATCACTAGCAACTATTACAGCTACTTGGAATAAAGCTATTACAAGATGAATAGACACGCATGTCTTAATGAATTAAAGACAACCATTAGGCTCGCCGCTGCCATATTACAACAAGGATCATTGCATACATCAAATATAATCACAATCACATGATGGCCATATCACATCACAAAAAATCCCTGTAAAAACAAGTTAGACGCCTCTAATTTTCTTTGCATGTTTTACGTGGTTTGGGGCTTCGAATAAGAACGGATCTTACCTATGAAACTGAACCACAACGTTGATACAAGTGCTATCAAGTACAAAGTGTAAATTGGATCTATACTATGGTGGGAGAGACAGACACCATAAAGCCACTTGTGCAAAGCAAGTTACACGTCAAGCGTGGAGCAAGTCTCATGTGCGATGACATGTAAGGTTAGCCAGCTTCATCCCACCATACCGCAAGATGCTAAGTACACAAAGCAAAAGACGCACGAGCACCAATGCCCATAAAACCATTGTGTTCTACTCGTGCAACATACCTCACGCAGACATGGCTCGATACCACCGATGGGTTCGTAGCATGGAAAACAAAAAATTTCTAGCGCAAGAACGAACAAAACCCAGATCTAATCTAGATAAAAGCCAAGATCTAATCTATTAGACATGTGCAACGAGATAGATCTGTACTAACCCTTGTAGATCCGAAAGCCTTGTGCGAGATCGGATCTCGTGGTTGATGTAGACGATCACTTGCCGATCTCAAGATCGAGTAGACGATCCTTCCGGCGCCGCGTTCCGGCAGCGCTCCGCAGTCGGTCACACGTGCGGAGTCGATGCAAACCTTCCTCTCCTGTTCCAAATGAAAGCAATGAGGTAGTAGATCTCTCCACGGAATCCCAGCACGACGGCGTGGTGGTGGTGGTGGAGTAGAGAATTTGCAGGCTTCGCTAAGCCTCAGAAGGGAAGGAGGAGGAGAGAGGCGGCTAGGGCAAGAGTGGAGGGGCAAGGGGGGGTGGCGCCTCCACCCCTCTATATATAGAGGGAGGGGTGCGGCCTAGGGTTCCCACCCCTAGGCCCACCTCCTAGGGCCGGCGCACAAGGGGGGCTTGGGGGGAGTTTCCTTCCCCCCCAAGTTTCCCCTTTTCTTTCTTGGTTTTCAAGTAAACTCCATAGAAATTTCTAGAACCTTCCGGAACATTCTGAAACCTTCTAGAACCCCCATATAAACACTCCGGGACACTTGCGAACCTAGAAAATGATCTCCATTATATGAATCTTATTCTCCGGACAATTCCGGATCTCCTCATGATGTCCCAGATCCAATCCGAGACTCCGAACAACATTCGGTCTCCAACGCACATTCCATATCTACCTAAACAGCATTGAACCTTAAGTGTGTCACCCTACGATTCGTGAATATGCAGACATGATGGAGACACCTCTCCGATCAATAACCATCAGTGGGATCTGGAGATCCATAACGGCTCCCACATACTCAAGATGACTTCGTGATCGATAGAACCATTAACATACGAAACCAATTCCCTTTGTCACGCGATACTCTACTTATCTGAGGTTTGATCGTCGGTATCTCCATACCTAGTTCTACCTCGTTACTGATAAGTACTCTTTACTTGTTCCATGTTATGTCATCCCTTGTGACCCAGTCACATGCTTGCAAGCTAACTAGATGACATTCCACCGAGAGGGCCTAGAGCATATCTATCCGTCATATGGATGGACAAATCTCAATCTTGGTCCATGCGCTTCGACACATACTTTAAGAATACCCAATGACACATTTATAACCACCCAGTTACGAAGCGGTGTTTGATGTCATCAAAGTACCCATCCGGTGATGGTGGTTAACATAACCTCATGGTCGAAGGATTATGTTACTATGCATTTGAAAAGCTTGTAGCAATACGAACTAAATGACTTGATCTTATGCTACACTTACTATGGGTGTGTGTCCATCACATCATTCTCCTAATGATATGACCTTGTTATTAATGACATCCAATGTCCATGATCAGGAAACCATGATCATCTATTAATCAACAAGCTAGTTCAACAAGAGGCTTACTAGGGACTCTTTTACGTTTACAAAACACACATGTATTAGTGTTTCCTTTTAATACAATTGTAGCATGGGATGTAAACATTCATCATAAACACAAAGATATAATAATAACCACTTTTATTATTGCCTCTTGGGCATATCTCCAACATCTCCCCCTCTAGAATTATTCCCCAATGGTATCAGATTAGCGAGATACATGTTCCCGATGGCATTTCGTCTGGAAGGACTTGCTGCTTCCACTGCATCGCTGGAGCGAGGAGGTGGAGGTTTTTTGGTTGCCTAAATGTGTGTGCGAGGACGGATGCGCTGCTGATTTGCGGCGCTATGACTTCCACACGATCTTGAGATCGGCAAGCGTTCGACTATATCATCCATGAGTTCTATCTCGTTACACTTCGTCGGTCTTCGAGGGTATGTTCTCTATGGATGTATATCCACCTGTTGCTTGTATCTAGTAGATAGATCTTGGTGTATAATAGTTCCCATTGTAGGAAATTTTTGTTTTCTATGCTGCAAACCCAACAGTAGTATCAGAGCCTGATCTATGCATAGGTGCTTTGAACGGGTTGTACACATATGAGTATGTGGGTGATGATGATCATGTTATTGCATCTTATTTGTATCTTGGATATTGGTGGCATAGTGGGATCAAGCGGTCTGGACTAACTTTACATGTCCTCACACACGAGACCTGTTCCACACTTAACATGCAACTAGTTTTGCATAAGTGGCCAGCGGGTGTCTGTCTCTCCTACTATAGCCAGTATCTTATTTACAACAAGTTGCTAATAATTTGGTTATCATCGTTGTGGTTCCGTGTTCGTAGGTAAGACCGGTTCTATCTTCGAAAGCCCTAAGCCATGTAAAACTTGCAATTGATAAATTAGGAGCGTCTAGTTTAGATCGTTGCTGGGATGGTGTCATTATATGGCAATGTTGTAAGTTGATGTATAGTTGATACTCTTACAACACACCTAACGTGTGAGTTCCATAGACCTTGGCCTTACACACAAAGGAATGATATAGATCATACCACGATGCACATGATAGTGATCAAGTGCAAGAACCATATCATTTCCACTTTACATATTTGATGTTTGCATCTTATATTGCTTGTTTGGCATTTTAGTAGCATTATAAGATGATCCATCATTTATATATCAAGATAAAAACGTGTTCTCCCTTAAGTACACACCATTTTATGTTTTGCCGCTTCAAGACATCACGTGATGATCGGGTGTACTTGAATCCACGATCATAAACGGGTGTAAGACAATTTTACACACGCGAGTACTAAGGTTCTTACTTGGCGAACCTAGCATGTACATACATAGCCTAGGAACACGGACCAAAAGGCTAAGCATGAGTCATATAGTTGATATGATGCCCATATAGATGCTCGCCTTTGAAGATACACCGACTCACGTGATGATCGGACTTGGTGTAGTGGATTTGGTTCATGTAATCAGCAAAAAGACATGAGGGATGTTGTTTTGAGTGTTAGTTCATTCATAATTTTATTAGTTGAACTCAATCAATCATAAACTTAGTCTAAACTTTACAAATTCTATTGTAGCTGGCACCACCTGCTTTTAATTTCAATGTGTTCATGGAGAAAGAGAAACTTGTGGCAAATGGTAGCAACTTTACCAACTAGGCCATGAATTTGAGGATTCTCCTCACTGTTGCACAAAAGCAATATGTGCTAGAAGCACCGCTAGGCCCCCCCATCTCTTGATGCCCCTGACGAGGAAAAGAACGTCTATTTGACTCATCAGGAGGACCATAACTTAGTTCATTGCGGCATACTGTATGGGCTAGAGCCAAAACTTCGAAAGCATTTCGAAAATGGCAATGCCTTTGGTACCATGGGTGAATTGAAAATGATTTTCGATACCTATGCTACCGTAGAGAGTTATAATGCTTCTGAAAATTTCTTTAGCTGCATGATGGAAGAGAACAACTCCGTTAGTGAGCATGTACTCAAAATTTCTGGGTACCCCGATATGCTTGTGTCCTTGGGAATAACGATTCCCATTGACTTAGGTATACATCATGTTCTCCAATCTCTGCCACCTAGCTACAAGAGCTTCATGATGAACTATAATATGCAGGGCATGAAGAAGTCTCTCCTTGAGCTTCTATCAATGCTTAAAACTGCAGAAGTGGAGATTAGGAAAGAGCATCAAGTGTTCATGATCAATGAGACCACCGGTTTCAAGAAAGACAAGAAGGGCAAACATAAGGGAAAGAAGGGCGACAAATATATTCCGTACCTGAAAAGAAATCCCGAGCTGGCCCTAAGTCTGATATCGAGTGCTACTATTGCAAGGGGACTAGCCATTGGAAGCGCAACTGCCCCAAGTATTTGGCGGACAAGAAGGCCGACAAGGCTAACAAAGATATATGTGATATACATGTTATTGATGTTTACTTGACTAGTACTCGTAGTAACACCTGGGTAGTTGATACTGGATTGGTTGCTAATATATGTAACTTGAATCAGGGGATGCAGAACAAGCGACTGCTAGCAAGGGGTGAGGTCAAGATGCATGTCGGCAATGGATAAAGAGTTGATGTGATCGCCGTTGGAATGCTACCTCTCTACCTACCGTCGACATTAGTTATAAATCTGAATAATTGTTATTTGGTGCCTGCACTGAGCATGAACATTGTATCCGGATCGTGTTTGATGCCAAGTGGTTATTCCTTTAAATCTGAAAACAATGGTTGTTCAATTTATATGAATGATATCTTTTATGGTCATGCACCTATGATGAATGGTTTATGGATCTCGATAATAGTGTTACGCATATTCATAATGTTGATGCTAAAAGGATTAAACTTGATGGTGATATATCTACATATATGTGGCACTACCGTCTAGGTCATATTAGCGTTAAACGCATGAAGAAACTCCATCCTGATGGACTTTTGGAATCACTTGATTTTGAATCATTTGATACATGTGAGCCATGCCTTTTGGGTAAGATGACTAGAACACCGTTTTTCGGTTTAATGGAACGGGCGATAGATTTATTGGAAATCATACATACTGATGTATGTGGTCCAATGAGTGTGTCGACGCGAGGTGGATATCGCTATTTTGTTACTTTCATGGATGATTTGAGTAGATACAGGTATATCTATTTGATGAAACACAAGTCTGAAACCTTTGAAAAGTTCAAGGAATTTTAGAGTGAAGTGGAAAATCATCATAATAGAAAGATTAAATTTCTGCGGTCTGACCGTGGAGGTGAGTATCTTAGTTACGAGTTTAGTGCACACATGAGAGATTGTGGAATAGTTTCACAACTCACAACTACCGGAACACCACAATGTAATGGTGTGTCGGAACGTTTTAATCATACTTTATTGGATATGGTTCGATCTATGATGTCTCTGACTAACTTGCCACTGTCATTTTGGGGTTATGCACTAGAAATTGCTGGATTCACTTTAAATAGGGCACCATCTAAATCCTTTGAAACGACACCATATGAATTGTGGTTTTGAAACAAACCTAAGCTATCATTTCTCAAAGTTTGGGGTTCTGATGTTTATGTGAAGAAACTTCAGCCTGATAAACTCAAACTCAAAGCAGAAAAATGCATCTTCATAGGATACCCTAAAGAAACAATTGGGTATTCCTTCTATAACAAATCCGAGTGCAAGGTTTTCATTGCCAAGAATGGATCCTTTCTAGAGAAAGAGTTTCCCGCAAAAGGCGTGTGTAGTCAGAAGGTAGAACTCGAAGAGGTTACTGAACCTTCTCTTCATGAAACGGTGAGTGGCGCAGTGCCAGAAATTGTTCCAGAGTTGACTTCACCGAATGAAGAGGGAACTAATGATAATAATCATGAAACTCCTAAAGAGAACACTGTCGAACCTCGCAGGTCAAGCATGACATGTATAGCTCCTGAACTATACGGAAATCCTGTTATGAATTTCATGGTTGATGAAATAGATGATCTTGCAACATATGAAGAAGCGAGATGAGCCCGGATTCCAACAAATGGCTAGAAGCCATGAAATCCGAGATGGAATCCATGTACGTAAACCAAGTTTGGACCTTGGTGGACTTACCTCACGACCGAAAGGTCGTTGAGAATAAATGGATCTTCAAAAGAAAAACTGATACTGATGGTAATGTGACCATCTATAAAGCTTGAATTGTCGTAAAGGGATTTCAACAAATTCAAGGAGTTGACAACGATGAGACATTCTCTCCTGTAGCGATGCTAAAGTCGGTTATGATTATGTTAGCAATTGCTGCATATTTTGATTATGAAATATGGCAGATGGATGTCAAAACTGCGTTCCTCAATGGTAATATTGAATAAGAGTTGTATATGATACAACTTAAGGGTTTTGTAGATCCTTAGGATGCTGATAAGGTATGCAAGCTTCAGCGATCCATATATGGACTGGAGCAAGCATCCCGGAGTTGGAATCTCCGCTTTGATGAGGTGATCAAAGAGTTTGGCTTTGTCCAAACATATGGAGAGGCTTGTATTTACAAGAAAGAGAGTGGGAGGAATGTGGCATTTCTGATATTATATGTGGATAACATATTATTTATTAGAAATGATAAGACCTTTTAAATAGTGTTAAAAGTTATCTAAATAACAAATTTTCGATGCATGACCTTGGTGAAGCATCATATATATTAGGCATCAAGATCTATAGAGATAGATGAAGACGCCTGACAGCGCTATCGCAAAGTACATACCTTGATAAGATATTTAAGAAGTTTAGTATGAATGGAAGTAAGAAGGGGTTCTTACCTATGTTGCAAGGAAAGACATTGAGGAAGACTCAAAGTCCGGTTATGGCGGAAGAAAGAGAGATAATGGATAAGATCCCCTATGCTTCAGCCATAGGCTCTATAATGTATGCCATTCTATGTACAAGACCGGATGTGGCACATGCTATTAGTTTGACTAGTAGGTACCAATCTGATCCAGGTTCGGAACACTAGATAGCGGTCAAGAATATTCTTAAGTACTTAAGAAGAACTAAGGATATTTCTTGTATATGGAGGTGACGAAAAGCTAGTCGCTAAGTGTTATGTCGATGCTAGCTTTGACACTGACCTGGATGACTCTAAGTCTCAATACAGATATCTATTTCTCTTGAACGGAGCAGCAATTAGTTGGAGGAGTTCCAAACAACCTGTGGTGGCTGGATCAACAACGGAGGCAGAATATGTTGCTGCTTCAGAAGCGGCGTAGGAAGCGGTTTGGATGAAAGAGTTCATAACGGAACTAAATGTGGTTCCTAGCGTGTTGGACCCAATGTGATCTATTGTGACAACAATGGAGCCATAGACAACGCCAAGGAACCAAGGTCTCACAAGAATTCCAAGCATATTAAGCACCGGTTTCACTACATCCGCTAGCATGTCAAGGATGGAGATATAAAGATTTTTAAAGTACACACGGACCTAAATGTAGCAGATCCATTGACTAAAGTTCTCCCTATATCAAAACATGATCAACACCAGAACTCCATGGGTGTTAGATTTATCACTATGTAAACTAGATTAGTGTCTCTAGTGCAAGTGGGAGACTGAAGGGAATATGCCCTGAGAGACAATAATAAAGTTGTTATTATATGTATTCCAAGTATATGATAGATGTTTATTTGCATGCTATAATTGTATTAAAAGGAATAGTAATACATGTGTGTTTAATAAACAAATAAAGAGTTCCTAGTTATGCCTCTCTTATAAACTAGCTCATTGATTAAGAAGATGATCAAGGTTTCCTAATCATGGACATTGGATGTTGTTAATCACGGGTCATAACATTGGTGAATGATGTGATGAACATTCATCTGAAGTATAGCATTATGATCAAATTCATTATGTTTATATTGCTATAACATCATACGAAGTAATCTTAGTCCTTATACCATGAGATCATGTTAATTGCTAACACCGGAAGAGTACTTTGATAACATCAAATGTCACACCGTAACAGGGTGACTATAAAGATGGGTTTGGGTAATCCGAAGGTGTTATGTTGAGGCTCATGGATCAATAGTGGAATTTTTCAATCCCTATGATAGATAGATATACTCTAGGCCCTCTCGGTGATATCACATTAAGATAACTTGCAAGCAAGTGATGTGATCACTAGAATATTATATCACAGGAACGAGAAAAGAGTGAATGTCGGTGATGAGATCAAACTAGGTATTGAGATACTGATGATCGAATCTCGGACATGTAATATATCACAAGACAAAGGGATTTAGTTACTATCGTTAAAGGTTCTCTCGATCACAGAAGTCATCGTTGAATGTGTGGGAGTCGGTATGGATCTCCAGGTCTCGCTTCTGATTATTGATCTGAGAGGGGTCTCGATCATGTCTACATTATTCGTGAACCGTAGGGTGACACACTTAAGGGTTGCCAACACCATTTGGAGCAAATATGTTCTAGACGAAAGAATTGCAAAGCACTGAAATTATTTCAATGGACACCAAAAATGTTTCGGGTGAAATTGCTGAAATTGGTTCTGCATGTGATATTGAAATGTTGCAGGGGGTTTATGTGAATGTTTTTTAACTAAAGTAATTATCAAAATTCTGAATAAAATAAATAAAAAAGTTTTATTAAATGAGAGTTGCATTAAATTTGGTGCAAATTTAATGCATGTGAGTGGGATTTTGAGTGGAGGCAAAATTGATGTGAGTGGAGCTTCCACCACATGAATGAGGAAGAGGTGGGGGCACCCCCCATGGGCGCTGGCCATGGGAGGGGGCATCCCCCCTCTCCTATAGAAGGCCCCATCTCCTCCCTCTCAAAGCACACCTCCTCGTTAAGGATCTCTCTCCCCCTCTAGAATTATTCCCCCATGGTCTCGGATTAGCGAGATACATGTTCCCGGCGGCATTTCGTCTGGAAGGAGTTGTTGCTTCTGCTGCATCACTGGAGCGAGGAGGTGGAGGTTGTATGGTGGCCTGAACGTGTGTTCGAGGACATATGCGCTGCTGATTTGTGGCGCTTGGACTTCCACATGATCTTGAGATCGGCAAGCGTTCGACTACATCATCCACGAGGTCTTGTCTTGTTACACTTTGTAGGTCTTCAAGGGTACACTCTCTATGGATGTATATCCACCTGTTGCTTGTATCTAGTAGATAGATCTTGGCGTATAATAGTTCCCATAGTAGGAATTTTTTTGTTTTCTATGCTTCGAACCCAACATATACTACTCGTTTATTTCTATCCTTTACTTGCTATTATTATTATTGCATGCTTGCTTGTCATATAGGTTCCGTCACCTGGTTGCATATCTAGAGAACTTATTTTGTGTCAAGCCTTAATTTGAAAAGAAGCTAGAAATTGGGTCAAGCCTATTGCCCCCTCTAATCGTTTATATCGATCTTCCAACAATGATGATATGAAAAATCCATCCAGGATGCTTTAGAACATACCGAAGGCCACTAAAACGACGAGCTTGATTGTCGGGGTGGATCATGGTCATAGTTGGTACACATGAAAAACTTCATGCCCAACTTATCATATAAATCCCCACTGTCCATCACCTTGGCAAGATGGCCGCACCATCACTGCTCCACTCTAACCCCTAGTGGCAACCTTGCATCTTTCATCTTCCTAGACCTATAGTCAGGGTACGCATAAGGCACACTCATAGTGAAATCTTGTTGGTGAGAGGAAGAGGAGGAAGAGATGAATTGCTACATCAGAACATATCGATGTCTGGATTTATAGAAGCATTCAGAAGAATTGGCGGGAATCTATGGCAAGAATTATGGACGGGAGAAAATGGCAGGAAACAGTGGCGGGAGAAATTCGTGGGGTAAAATGAGGAGGGAGAATTAGCTATTTAGCTTTGCGAGGGCATGCAACCGTGATCATGGAGGAACTTGGTGGTGACTAGAAAAATAGAGCCAATCGGCCTGGCCCTGACAAACCGGTCCAGTCAGCTTGGGCCAGGCCAACTAGAACCTAACACATCGCGCGTCATCAGGATGGCAGGCTAGTCGACTTCGTGTAGGTCAACTAGATCCACTTGGCTTGGCTAGACCAACCGCCGAGTGGACTATGTGCTTGATGTGAAAATATTCAAATTTGTGTATTATTTTTCAAAATAATTAAGAAAAATGTATTATTTTAAAAATATCCCCCAATGCTTATTATTTTGATTTTATTTTAGGGATTTCTATTTTTCGTGCCCCTGGTTTGTTAGTTGTACTAAGTTTTTGCTAACCACTTAGTTTTTCCTCACTTTTCCCCTCCCTCTATTCTAAAACCCTCACAGGCGCTCGGGCGGGGGGATGCCGTCAGGTCAAAGGCTTGACTGTTACATGATGACCAGTGGGACCGTGTTGGGGTGGGTCATGCATTGACCGTTACATTACGTCGCATCGACCGTTAGAGGCTGATAGGTGGGTCCGTATTGGGACGGGTCTTGCATACGTGGTGAAGGGTGGGGCCACGTTGGGGCGGGTATTGCATACGTGGTGAAGGGTGGGGCCGCATGGAGACACGTCAGACCGGCCATTCTCGCTCACTGAAAGCATTCGCTTCCCCGAGCCTGGAACAACTGCCACACTGCCCCTCTGCTCTCCCGCCGCCGTGCCCTCCTACCTTATGTCGTCCTCGGCCGCCGAGCCTCCCCCTAGCCGCGGAGCCCACTCCACCTCCGGCACCACCCCCGCCCCCGCTAGATCTACCCCTTTCACGGAAAAGTATGCAACACCGGCTGGTGTACCGGTCCTCCCTGTCGAGCACAGAGAAGATTGGGTGGAATCGGAGGGATCTAACGCATGGATTCCATCTGGGTAAGCATTCGTTTCCCTTTGTAGATTGATTATGGGCAGTAATTGAGCGCGGATCGCTGGTGCTCGGCTAACTTCCTTGCTTTCCGAATATGATTGATCCAGCGTTGGCATTTCGGCTGGCAGTTAGACTGGATACTAGCATAATTCATGATTGTGAACAGTATCTCTCTGGATTTTACTTCCCAGCGGTTGTTATAACCTCCATAACTCTCAAATATTTGAAAGATAAAATCTATTCTAAATTCCCCTAGAGCAATGGCGATTCAATTGATTTGCAATATTTCAACATTAGCGAGTAAAGATTGCTCCCACTAACTAGCGAAGCTGATCTGATAATGCTTTCTCTTTGAATGATGCTGAACATTTTGGTCGAATTCGTCTCCATGTGCAACCTAAAGTTGAACATACGGGAAGAGGGTTAAAGCATCATCTGGTGGTCAAGAAAAATCAGGTGGTCGGGCATCATGTGTCTCTGCTGTCTCTGCTAATAGTGTGCGCCCCCGTGCTCCTTGTAGGTCCACACAAGTACCATCATTTCGCACTATGAGTGTAAGCCAACTCGCTCGTGCGGAGAATGTGGAGGACGAAGCAGAGCCTGACGAGGGAGCGCCTCCACTAGATGATGAGGATGAGTTGATGTTTCCTGAATTGGTAGACAGATTCAATAAACAGGAACTAGAGGATCAATACATGGAGGAAAATGGCCCACTGTGCTAGATTTGATGACAGTGATGACGAAGAGAACGAGGAGAACAACGATAGTCTCGTTTTAGCCGATACGATGGTGAGGACTTGCTAGTAATTGAGTGGGATAGGAATGATCCTAAGATTTCAGAAGGCACCGTATTTGAAACGATGCGGGACTATCATAATGCCCTTACTACATATTGCATCCAGACCAATAATGATTATGATGTTATTAAGAGCGAGCTAGCAAGGTTCACAGTGAAGTGCCCCTACATGAGGTGTAGGTGGAGGATGCATGCATCCACTATGCTCAGGAGCAGTTTGGTTCAGGTATTACAACCAGTTGTGTATTTTAGATCATTGTGTAGAGTTTGTTAACTATACCTGACATTTTCATTATGTTTTAGATAAAAGGTAATCGGTTCGAACATTCTTGTCCACCTCAAGGGGGACAACCAAAGGACAAAACAAAACTAGCAAAGACTAGGTGGTTGGCAGATGCAATCATGGATTGGAAGAGAGCGAACCCATCACTTGGTGCAACAATGCTCATAAAAGAAGTTTCTGAAAATTTTAATATTACAGTACCTTACATGAGGATGTTCTATGCAAAGGAAATGGCTCTTGATACGATCAATGGTCCATGGAATGAAAGTTTTCAGTTGCTTTACAACTTCAAATCTAAAGTGGAGATGGCTAGTCCAGGTATTGTTGTACAGATAGACAGGCATAAAGTTCAGTACAAAATAAGAGGAAAGACAAAGGAGAATGAGTGCTTTAGAAGGGCTTTTGTTTGTTTCAAGGCTTGCTGGCAAGGGTTTCTGGATGGTTACAGGCCTTATTTGGCTGTGGATGGAACATCTCTTCATGGAAGTTTTGAGGATAGCTAGTAGCTGCTACTGCAGTTGATAGCCACAATTGGATGTTCCTTGTTGCTTTTGGAGTTTTCAAGATTGAGTCAGAGGAAAGTTGAACTTGGTTTCTCGAGAATTTACGTGACCTTATAGGTCATCCACTAGGACTTACTATCCACATGGACGCTTGCAAAGGTTTGGAGAAAGTTGTAGAAGCAGTATTCCCCGGAGTGGAGCAAAGGGAATGTATGCGATACTTAGTGCATAATTTTATGAAGAAATTCAAAGGTAAAGTTTATACTGACAAACTATGGTCAGCTTCATACACATGCAGTTTGAGGAAGCATCTGTATCATTTGGAAGTGTTGTATAAACAAAAACCTGTGATGAAGGAGTATTTGGATGCACATCATGGAGTGGTGTGGTCAAGAAGCCGATTCAATGAAATTTTCAAGGTAGACTATGTAATGAGTACCCTTGTAGAGAGTTTCAATGCAAAGGTCAAGTCATTGAAAGGGCTTATGCTATGGCAAATATTTGATAAGATTAGGCATATGATCATGATAAAGATCGATTTGCGTCAAAGAATTGCATCAACGTATATGCTAGCCATGTCATCCTCCCATCTTTGATTAAGGCTTTGCATGCCAAGGCAAAACAATTGAAGATGAAATGCATTAGAAGAGGAATGGAGGCTGAGGTAACATACACTGATAGTACATATAGGCAATGGAGGTATCCATTGAGTTTGGTTGATAGGACATGCCATTGCAGGCAATGGCAGCTCCGTGGGAAACCCTGCATATATGCATTGTTTTTCATGGGTGTTTTAGGAGGTGAAGAGGGTTAAGTTGATCAGTACGTGTCAGAGTATTTCTCCATTGACAAATTTAGGGCAGCATATGCTCAGAATGTTCCAGCCTTGTTGGGAAAGACCAATGGATGGAAGTGGATCCAGGCTTCAAGCTATACCCTCCAGTTTTTAATAGACCAGCAGGTAGGCCAAGGAAGAATAGGATGAGAGCTAGTGTAGAGGGTGGTGCACCACCTCGACAACGTAATTGCAAATGCTGTGGGATCCTAGAGAACATTTCTAGGCTTTGTAAAAATGCAATGGACCCAGCTTATGGAATGGATGATCTTGCGGGAGCAGCAAATGCAGATGAGAATGAAGTATTTGAACGAGAGGAGAATGAAGTAATGGATACATTGCAGATTGAACCAACGGATCGAGAGGAGATTAAACCAAATGCAGATGAGATTGAACCAAATGCATGGGAGATTGAACCAATGGATCTAGAGGATATTGAACCAAATACAGGGGAGATTGAACCAATGGATCGAGAGGAGATTGAACCAAATGCAGATGAGATTGAACCAAATGTAGTGGAGATTGAACCAATGGATCGAGAGGAGAATAAAGCAATTTATTCATTGGAATCAGAGTTCAAAAGTAAAGGAATTACACAAGAGGATATAGAAGAAATGATGACAATGCATTTTGAACCATATGAACCAATGGATCAAAACGTGATTGAACCAATTGTATGACAGACTAAAGCACTTGATTCATTGGATGCAGATAAAAAGAACAAACGGAAGAAGCTGATGGTGGACTCCGTGAATATTCCAGCTAGGATCACCTGGAGCAAGGTGTGAACCCAGCAAAAACACTAGGAGCAAGAAAAAATGAATTTGAATTATTAATTTGAATTTGTATGATGAATTTGAACTATTGTCCATGTTTGTATTGAATTCGAACTAGTATGACGCTCCCAAGTTTGTATGTTGGATAATCCCATAATGTATGTGTTACTGCAAGTTTCTATGGTCACCCACCTAGTTGCTTAGCACTACTTAGTTTTGCCTCGACATGTGGTCAACACATGGGGTTTAGCTAGTTCATGGCTTAAACAATAGCACACGTTGACCAATTGATCCAGAATTTGGCACACTTGTGTATCTTGGATTGATTTACCATATGAAATTGGAAATTTTGGATTTACTTGTAATCAGCCACATTTTTTCTAAGTGATTAAATTCAAAAAATGGTTTTAGGGTTAGTTTAATTCAAAAAAGACAAAACATAGTGCAACCTTCGCACAGAGTCTTGTTATGTTACCTACAACCTAGCATGAATAATAAAAGAAAAGGAAATAAAGAGAAACGGATTTATCCCCTAAACCACTTCTTAAACCCTTCTTGAAATGATCTACTAGCTATGAAGATGCATGGCTTTCTACTCAATCAACCTCCAAACTAACCCATCCCAAAACATACTTTGTCTAAATGAGGCCAAATTTGGAACACTTGTGTATCTTTGAGTTGCAAACAATATAATGTCGCCCAAGATGGATTATTTTGTCGAAATAACACATTTTCCATTTGTTATGCCAAAATCTTGAATTTCCCTTAGTAATCTTTTATCCGAGTGCCCTTGTTTTCCTTAGATCTACTCAGTTTTCCCCTCCCGCTAAAGTTTTCATCAGTTTTCCCCTCCCACTAAAGTTTTCCTCACTTTTCCCCTCTCTCATGTCTCAGTTTGGCTGCGCTCTGATTGGTCGAGATGTATGTCACACGGATCTTGGCCAACCACCATTGGATATATCATGATCTGATGGGCTGGAGGTCTCTCTCTCCCGATGGGCGCACCTAACCTTGTACGGCGAGGAGATCCCGACAGGCTGGATGTCTCTCCCTCCCTTTCCCAGTTGCATGTATACCAGCCGCATCAACTAGCGCTCAGTTACTGTAAAAAAACTAGCGCTCAGTTTGGCTGCATTCTGATTGGTCGAGATGTATGTCACACGGATCTTGGCCAACCACCATTGGATACATCATGATCCGACGGGCTGGAGGTCTCTTTCTCCCATTGGGCTATGGAGAGGAGAGCCTGACGGGATGGAGGTTTGTCCCTCCCTTTACCTATCGCACATATACTAGCCGCATCTTCCTCCCCTCCTATCGATGTATGGTGTCACGACGGTCCAAATGGCGTGAGGCAGCGCTGATCTAAGCATGGCGGTCCGAATCCCGTGCGGCGATGTGGATCTAAGCATGGTGGTCTTTACAACATGTGATGACCCACAAGTATAGGGGGTGTATCGCAGTATTTTCGAGGGAAGTGAAACCCAATTTATTGATTCGACACAAGGGGAGCCAAATAATATTTATAAGCCTTAACAACTGAGTTGTCAATTCAGCTGCACTTGGAAGCAATCTTGCTCACAGCAGTTTATCAGTAGCAACAGTTTTGTAGTAGCAATAGTAAAGTAACAGCAGTAGTAAAGGTAAAGACAGTAGTAACAATTGCAGTAAATAGTAGGATTAAAGCGCGGTAGGCATAGGGATGGATGGACGGGCGTTGCATGGACAAGACAATTCATATAGCAATCAGAACATAGGGCATTTGCAAATAAATAAGATAAAGCATCCAAGTACTAAATAATCATAGGCACGTGTTCCATATATGGTCATACGTGCTCGCAATGAGAACTTGCACAACATATTTTGTCCTGCCAGCCCGTTTGCAGCGGGGCCTCAAGGGAACTACTGGCAATTAAGGTGCTCCTTTTAATAGAGCAAAGCATTAACACTCCGTGAACACATGTGATCCACATCAAAGCCATTTCCTCTGGTTATCTCGATTGCTGTCACTTCGGGGCCTTTGGTTCTGGACAACAACGTGTGTATACAACTTGCAGGTAAGACCATAAACAATACTATCATAATGAATCAATAACATGTTCAGATATGAAATCATGGCACTCGGGCCCCAGTGAGAAGCATTAAGCATAACAAGTTGCAACAAAGTCTAAAAGCACTAATAAAAGATACTAGGCACAATGCCCTAACAATCTGATGCCATTACATGAACGATCTCATCCAATCCCTACCATCCTCATAGTCTACATCGGGGGATTACTCACTCATAGATAGGGGAAACATGGATGGTCGATGGAGAAGCGATGGTGATGATGATGGAGATGATCTCCTCCAATTCCCCGTCCCGACAGGGTGCCAGACGGAGTTTCTGGTTCCGAATCACGGAATCTGGTGGTGGCGGCGCAACGGAACTCTTTCTGGAAAAATGTCGACCCCTCCTTGGTTTTTAGGTCAAGAGGCAACTTATAGGCGAAGAGGGAGGCCGAGGGGGCAGCTGAGGCGGCCACACCACCCCCAGGCGCGACCTGGCCTGGCCCGCGCGGCCAGGTGGTGTGGGCCCCTCGTGGCCCTACTCCATCTTGTCTTCTGGCTCCGTGAGTCTTCTGGTGAAATAGGATTTTTGGCATATTTTCCAGGATTTTTCCTGATAGTTGATTTTCTGCACAAAAACTAGACACCAAGGTAATTCTGCTGAAAATGGCTACTGTGTTAGTTGTATCCAAATCACACAAGTTTAGAGGAAAAACAATAGCAAAAGTGTTCGGGAAAGTAGATACGTTTTAGACGTATCAAGTCCCCCCAAGCTTAGCTTATTGCTTGTCCTCAAGCAATTCAGTTGAAAACTTTTGGATGTATATATTCTCAGCATATGGTCAACTACTCAGGAAATTCATAATAAAGAGTATGCAACTAAGTTTACTTATAGTTATTGCAAGCTATGAAGAGATTCCAAGTCTAAAATAGTAAGTAGCATGAAACATAAACATAAGCAACATTGCAATGCTCATAACAAGGTATGATAGAGTGGTATCTCGCTTGCCTTTGATTGTAGAGCAAACATAAATGCCAAGGCACCTCTAAAGTTCAAGTGAAGACTAGAAGTAAAGATATCAAAGATACAAGCATCAAAATCATAACACAATTAATCAAGTTTTGAGACAAACACATTACACTAAGAATGACGACTATGCTCTCAAGAAAGTGCTCATAGAATAGGTGGTGACTCAACAAGGGAATGAAAAGGTTTTGAAAAGTTTGAAAGGCTTCCAAATGCTGAAAGTATGGTACTCATTAGCTTTGAGCTCTTATTGCCCCTATCATAAGCATCTTTAAATGGTTAAGGTTAAAGTGACACAACTAAGAGGATATGCTTGACAAGTTATAAGTTAAAATCTCATTCCCCTTACTTACGAGTACCGAACCTCATGCTATTCAACTTCAATCACAAGTAAGCTCTTGTCATTATAAGTACATATGTATCATAGAGAACCGCCAACGGGGTACCCCTTGCACATGATACACGAGCTATCCCATAATCAAAATGACAAGGCAAGCAGACAATGAGCATCTCAACGATCTTTTTATTTGCTATTTGCATAGGTTTTTATTGAGGATGCTTCATAGAATGCTCATTATGGTTATGATGCAAGTTTCCACCATGATTAGGCATGGCTTAAGCTAGCGGCCCAGGCGTTTCTCTAACACATATACAAACTCCATGATCTTACAAGTTCCCCTTTTATTTCACACCACCAGGATCCATAAGCAAAAGAATCATGATATCAACGAGGTACAAAGTACCAGTGCAATGTTGAAAGCGTTCCCCATGATACATACTTCTGCTAACTCAACTTATAAAGCGCAAGTATATACGCAACAAAGATGGACACGATGGTTCAAGATTATTAAGTGTAAGAAATTAAAGTGTGCCATCAAGTTCGTGAGAGCTTTACTAACTAACTTTCTCATAACAAGCAAACATTTTATTCGGAAGAAAACAAGGCATACTAAATATGCACAGAATAGAAAATGATGCTAATAGGTAGGTATGGTGGACACTTTTGGAAATATTGGTTTTAGGGAGTTGGAAACACGAGTAAAGCTTATACTCAGTGCAAGTGAAGGCTAGCAATAGTGAGGGAGCGACAAACGAGAGAGCAATAACTGTCATAATCATGCTTGCAACAAAACAGGACTAATCATGGCATGAAAGTAATTCAAGACCCCTGAGGCAAAATAATTCATCGAGGCTTAACTGATTATTGTTTCAGTCATATGCATGCATGAGCATGTGCTAAGTCAATTCAAGTGAAACATTTAGAGGAGGATACCACAGTGTCATACCAAGTTATGATAGAGCAATGCAAGCAAACATTCATTTGACATGCTACAAACTATTAGCGAGCTGGAGCTAATCATAAGAAAGCAAGAACTACTAAGCATCCATAAATAACATACACCCTACATGAACAGACTAAGCATGCCCACAATGATGAGTATATGTACAAAAATGAAAACAAATAGAGTTCGTTACCAGCCTCTTACCACACCTCAAGTTTTCATTAACCCTCATTATTGCCCTTCACTTGTGTAGCTTGAATAATAACATGAAACCAAATTCCACTACGGACTGCTGAACCCTGCAACAAACTTCACAAAACCAAAGAAGAACATCAAATATTTTGGTGTTTTTGATTTTTAAAGGCAAGAAAAAAAAAGGAAAAACAAGCAAAGCAAAATCTTTTTGGGTTTTTCGAATAGTTCAAACAAAGCAAAAAGGAAAAGGCAAACCAAGGCAAAAATAAGAAGAAGCAAACAAAGAGAAACAACGGAAATATTTTTGGTCTTTTTGTGTTTTAGAAAGTGAAAGTAAAGAAAGAGCGAAAACTAAAAAGAGAACGAAGCATGGATATACAAAGTGTCGACTAAACATGATATGGAGATGAGTGTGATGTCGGTGTACCTCCCCCAAGCTTAGGCTTTTGGCCTAAGTGGGTATCAATCCCAAGTTGGCCAAGATAGAGCGCCTCCGTAGTACAGCGAGGAGGTACCCTCGTCTTGGTGCGAGCTCGAGGATGCCCCACCGTAGTGCGCAGAGTAGTCGTAGGAAGGCACATCCTCCTGGTGTTGCCTGTGGAAACCAAGCAAGCGGAGCTGCTCGTCCACCTCTTCCTTGGAACGCGACCACGACCTCCTATGAATACTGAACAAAGTAGATTGTGGCAAAGGAATCTCCATTTCATCCCCATCAGTAAACAACATCCTATATACTAAACTATCCGTATCAGAGTCAGTAGGGACGAAGTGATGTGTTTTCATGGCAGCAAGATCAAGCCTTTGTGGTGCCAATACAATATCATTAGGACCCACGGAAAGTTCTAATGCACTAACCATGTGTGAAGATGCCCCCATAAATAGGTCTCCTAGCAGCTAGGCGGCGAGCAATGAGAGAGCCAAGATTGTACCGGGTATCATTATTAAGTGCAGCAGCGAGGAAGGCTAAATGATAATTGGAGATATTACTTGTGTTCTCCCTACCAAGAATACTAGTGGCAAGATAATAAGCAAAGTATCTAAGAGCTGGGAGTTGGATGTTTCTTATCTTCCCGCGCTGAGCTACGCTATCATTGTCATTTGTCACACTTCGATAGAGCTCCAGCAAATCAGTGGGTCGACCTTGGATCTTCTTCACTGTCCCCGTCATGCCTATACCTATAATGCTGCAAAATCTTTCCAATGACATGGTAATAGGCTGATTACAAATTATGAAAGAAACAGTTGACTGATAAGGGGTGTTAGTGAAAACAAAACTCTCAATGAAAGTTTTGGTGAGCACGGCATATTGCTCACTCTCATCTTCCATGTATGAGGTTAAACCGACTCTCCGAACCAGTAGTAAGAAATCATCGAGGATCCCTGCAGCTTGCAAAAAGGTAAAACAAGGAAAAGTAGATGGGTGAGCATCTCCCTCATCTCCTTCATTGCCAAAGCATGCTGCAATAAGGTCTTCATTGTATGAAGGCCTAAACTGAGATCCCGATCTTGAGGGCTTGACCTCCTAGGTGTGTCCCTCTCAAATATTTCTCCAAATGTGTGGTTGTTCATCTTTGATATTCTGAAATTTAAACATCTATTATACAAGTGATTGCAAAGTGAATACATAATGAAGGGAACTACTCATGGGGACTTGTAAGAGTCCTAAACATGCATCAAAACAATATATTTAAGCATTGAACAAGCTTACAAGCTCTCATAAACTATCACCTACAGTAGCAAAATACTCAAGATATAAACCACTAAACACAAATCTACTTGGACAAGCGGAGGAGTCACATACCGGAGAACAAATGCTCCAAATTTCTGCAGCAAAGATGGGCTGAGCAAGGAGATCGAAAAATCATGGACAAGAACAGCAAGAACGCGATTTCGAGGAATGAACTGGTGTTTTCTCGGGAGAGAGAGAGAGCAGTGGGAAGTGAGAGAGTGAGTGGAGGGCCAAGGGTGGCCCACACCATGGACAGGCACACCCCTGGGCTGGCCGCGCCACCAGGTGGTATGCCTGCCTGGTGGGCCCCCTAGTACCTTCCAAGCACTCCCCTGCCCCTTTTTTCACGTAAAAATTTAATATGAATTTTCTGAAATTTTTCGAGACACTTTATTTTTGAGCAATTTTTAGGTATAGATGAATGATTTTCTGACAGAAAAAGGTTTCTGAATGATGCAATGACAAAACAAAGCTAAAACTTCAGAAGTACTAAGACACTCTAATATGCAAGCAACTAACAACAGAAAAGCAAACTAAACGAAAGCAAAAACTAAAATGATAAAACAAAAGTAAGTGGAGATAATCATGGTGAAAACATTGTTTTGTTCATTAAAATCCCTTTGTTAACAAGGTTGATCAGGTCTTGTTACCAAAACAATTTTATATGAAACAAAAATTTGTATTCCACTAATGATTATGTTACCTCAACCTTGATAGCAATGATCCCAATCATAATAGTTTCATATTTTTCTCGTGGTATGGGACAATATATTTCTCCAACTTGAATGCCCTCAACATAATCAATTGAATTCAAACCACAAGTCCTATCAATCTTCTTGGGGAAATAGATAGTATGCTCCTTGTCATTAACATTAAAAGTCACCTTTCCTTGATTACAATTAATAACAGCTCCTGCAGTGTTAAGAAAAGGTCTCCCAAGAATAATAGACATATTATCATCTTCACGCATTTCAAGCACAACAAAATCAGTTAATATCAAGAAATTATGAGCCACTTGAACAGGTACATCCTCACATATACCAACAGGAATAATAGTAGATTTATCAGCCATTTGTAAAGATATATCAGTTGGTATTAGTTTTCCCAGTTGAAGTCTCTTATAGAGAGAAAAAGGCATAACACTAACTCCTGCTCCCAAATCACACAAAGCAGTTCTAACATAACTATTTATAATAGAGCAAGGAATGGTTGGAATCCCTGGGTCTCCAAGTTTCTTTGGAACCTTACCATTAAAGGAATAATTAGCAAGCAAAGTAGAAATTTCTTCATTAGGGATCTTCCTTTTATTCGAAACATTATCCTTCATATACTTTGAATAAGGAGGCAATTTAATAGCATCAGTCAAAGGAATTTGCAGGAATAAAGGTTTCATCCACTCACAAAACTTATTATAGTGTTCATATTCCTTTGACTTGTGTTTCTTATCAAGGAAAGGCATAGGTTTTTGGACCCAAGGCTCTCTTTCACTACCATGTTTCTTAGCAACAAAATCTTCTTTAGTGTATTTAGTATTCTTAGTGTGCCTTTCAGGTTCTTCTTCAACTTTTTATTTACCAGGAACATCATTTTCTTCATTACCACTTTCAGTTCCAGCATCAGAGACATATATACTATTAGGATCTTTAGTAGGTTCAGAAGGTTCTACAATAGTTTTATGTTTCTTTTTTTCTTTTCTTAGGAGTAGTACCACTATTTTCAGCTTGTTGAGAATCCTGCTCAGTTCTTTTAGGATGCCCCTCATGATATAGAGGATCCTGGGTAACAGCACCACTTCTAGTTCTAATTTCATAAGCATGTTTTTCTTTAGCAGCATTAACTAGGAAGTCTTTTTGTACTTTAATAGGCTGATCAATTTGAGTTTGAACCATTTGAAAAAATTTAACAAGCATTTTAACATCATTAGAGGTTCCTTCCACAATATCTTTTAACTCAATAATAGCTCTAGAGTTTTCCATTAAATGATTTTGCACCCTTTTATTAAAATTATCTTGCTTAACAATAAAACCATCAAATTCTTCTAAGCATTGATCAGGAGGTTTAGAGTAAGGAATATCACCTTCATCAAAATGTTGGAGAGAGTGTACCTCAATAGTGGATGAGTGGGAGATTGGCTTACATAATTCTTCTATAGGAGGTAAATTCTTGACATCTACAACTTTAATTGCCTTCTCCTTAAGACATTTCTTGGCTTCCTTCATCACTTCATCATTTAGTTCAATAACTCCCCTCTTCTTTGATGTTGGTATAGGCGCAGGTATAGCTGGTTCAGGTATAATTGTCTTAGGTATAGCTGGTTCAGGAGGATTCCAATCTTTACAATTCTTGCTTATTTTAGCCATTAATTCCTCAGCTTCCTTGGGAGTCCTATTCCTAAAAACACAATCAGCACAACTATCCAGGTATGTCCTAGATTCTTCAGTTAGTCCATTATAAAATATATCAAGAAGCTCATTCTTAGGTAATGGACATCTAGCCCGTGCATGAATCAAAGCACAAAACCTTGCCCATGATTCAGACAATATCTCTTTTTCTCCCTGTTTAAAATCAAAAAGTTCCTGCAAAATAGCATGTCTAGCACTAGGTGGAAAATATTTCTGAAGGAAGGTACTAATCAAGCAATCAGGGCTATCAATCGATCCAGGAGGTAAATTATTAAACCAAGTTTTAGCTTCTCCTTTTAGTGAAAAAGGGAAAAATTTAGCGACAAAGTAGGTATGCATCTTAATATCATCAGAAAATAAGCCACTCATGGTAGAAAGCTCAGTCATATGTGTTGCCGCACTTTCATTCTTATTCCCACAAAAAGGTTCTTTCTCAACAATAGCTATGTAAGATAGATCAAGAGAGAAATCATAATCCTTATCTTTAATGTTTATGGGAGATGCAGCAAACTTAGCATTAGGAGACAATTTGGGTTTTATAGTACGCCTCTCAAGGAGACTCTTAATAGCACTCCTATCATGGGTGTTTTGACATTCTTTAATAAATTCATCAGTCATCTCTATATAACCGTCCTCAATATCATAGCTCTCTCTAGAGTCAGGTGAACTAACAGGTGTAGTAGTGTCTTCATTAGGAGTTTCAGTATTTCCAGCTATAGTTCTAGCAATCGTAGCGTCTAGGAAAGGACCTAATGAACCACTCTTATCAAGCATAGTAGAAGCAGCATCATCAGTATCAGAAGTTTCAGATTCAACAGTAGTATCAGTATGTGTAGCACGTGTGTGTGGTGGTGTAAGGAGCTTACTCATAACGGACAGTGAATCAAGAGCAACAAAGGTGTTCAGAACCGTACCTCTTCTTGTAGTGGATGGTAAAATAGGAACCTTGCCATCACGAGACTTACCCATGATGGATGGATGACAGCGAACAATAGTGATTCCAAGTGAACTTGATAAATAAAGCTATGCTCCCCGGCAACGGCGCCAGAAAATAGTCTTGATGACCCACAAGTATACGGGTGTATTGCAGTATTTTCAAGGGAAGTGAAACCCAATTTATTGATTCGACACAAGGGGAGCCAAAGAATATTTATAAGCCTTAACAACTAACTTGTCAATTCAGCTGCACCTAGAAACAATCTTGCTCACAACAGTTTATCAGTAGCAACAGTTTTGTAGTAGCAATAGTAAAGTAACAAAAGTAGTAAAGGCAAAGACAATAGTAACAATTGCAGTAAACAGTAGGATTAAAATGCGGTAGGCATAGGGATGGATGGACGGGCGTTGCATGGACAAGACAATTCATATAGCAATCAGAACATGGGGCATTTGAAGATAAATAAGATAAAGCATCCAAGTACTAAATAATCATAGGCACGCGTTCCATATATGGTCATACGTGCTCGCAATGAGAACTTGCACAACATATTTTGTCCTGCCAGCCCGTTTGCAGCGAGGCCTCAAGGGAACTACTGGCAATTAAGGTGCTCCTTTTAATAGAGCACCGGAGCAAAGCATTAACACTCCATGAACACATGTGATCCTCACATCAAAGCCATTCCCTCTGGTTATCCCGATTGCTATCACTTTGAGGCCTTTGATTCCGGACAACAACGTGTGTATACAACTTGCAGGTAAGACCATAAACAATACTATCATAATGAATCAATAACATGTTCAGATCTGAAATCATGGCACTCGGGCCCTAGTGACAAGCATTAAGCATAACAAGTTGCAACAAAGTCAAAAAGCACTAATAAAAGATACTAGGCACCATGCCCTAACAATTTGATGCCATTACATGAACGATCTCATCCAATCCCTATCATCCCCATAGTCTACATCGGGGGATTACTCACTCATAGATGGGGCAAACATGGACGGTCGATGGAGAAGCGATGGTGATGATGATGGTGATGATCTCCTCCAATTCCCCATCCCGGCAAGGTGCCAGACGGAGTTTCTAGTTCCGAATCACGGATCTGGTGGTGGCGGCGCAGCGAAACCCTTTCTAGAAAAATGTCGACCCCCCTTGGTTTTTAGGTCAAGAGGCAACTTATAGGCAAAGAGGGAGGCCGAGGGGGCAGCCGAGGCGGCCACACCATCCCCAGGCGTGGCCTGGCCTGACCCGCACGGCCAGGTTGTGTGGGCCCCTCATGGCCCTACTCCGTCTCGTCTTCTGGCTCCGTGAGTCTTCTGGTGAAATAGGATTTTTGGCATATTTTCCGGGATTTTTCCTGATAGTTGATTTTCTGCACAAAAACTAGACACCAAGGTAATTCTGCTGAAACCGCGTCAGTCCGTGTTAGTTGTATCCAAATCACACAAGTTTAGAGGAAAAACAATAACAAAAGTGTTCGGGAAAGTAGATACGTTTTGGACGTATCAGCGTGCGGCGGCATGGACCTAAGTGTGGCAGTCGTAACAGCGTGCGGTGGCACGAACCTACATGTGGGGGTTGGAATGACTTGCGGTGGCGCGACGCTGGAACGACGTGCGGTGGTGAGGATCTAACTATCTAAAATTTCTGTCTCTGTCTGTCTCACTTCCGTTCACATCCTCAGATCCGTTGCTGATGAAAGACACCGATGAAAGCCATCATCCACAACATCACTGCGATGGCGCAACTCAAGCCCTCGTGAATCAAAGCTCTGGGAGGGCAGCCGCGGCTGGCATGTCGAGGTGCACTTCGACAGTGAAGGCCGGATGTACCTCATGGCCGTATGGGAGCACTTTGCCCGTACTTGTTGGAGTAGACATACGACGGGGAGGGCGGCTAGCTCACCGTCCAATTAAAATTCGGTCAAATTCTAGTCAACTAACTTAAATTTGAATAAATTTGATATGTATTTGAGCCGTGAGACCGGTTGATATGCTCTAAAGCTGATTCATAAGTAATAGTACTTGCTTTGACAATCTTCGGTGGGCTTGTATAAATTTGATCAAAATATGTATGATTTGAATCAAAATTGATATGTATTTGAGCTGTGAGGATGGTGGATATGCTCTAAAGCTGATTCATAAGTAGTACTCCCTCCGACCCAAATTAGGAGATTTAGATTTGTCTAGATTCAATTGTATCTAGACATGAATTAGTATTAGATTCATCTGTATCTTGATGAATTTGAGTCAAATAACTTGGAATGGGGAATGGATGCTGCGACCAATGCTGCAAGTCTACATGGCAGCCACGATGGCACTATGGCAGTGACAGAACGGTCAGAACTGATAGGGCCCCAACTTGACCCTCTAGGCATTTGGCATGCCAACTATGGGCAACTAGATCCAATGGCAAGCAACTCGGGCCCCGCAATGCATTCTCTCAACAACTTTGGGATCGCCAGAGCCAATGGAAAGCAACTAGGGCCCCACAATGCATTCTCTCGACCACTTTGGGACCACTAGATCCAACGGCAAGCAACTCGGACCCTGCAATGCATTCTCTCGAAAACTTTAGGACCGCAAAGTGACTAAATTAGCAGGAACTCACAACCATCCATTGAATATCAATTCTATTCTCTAAATTGGCTATCTATTCAACTAATCATTACACGTGCCACCCTTCACCGCATACTGTAACAGCTAGGACACGGATGACAACTACTAAAAATGCCCACATGAATCTACTATTCTCCCCCTTCACTTGAAGTTCATGTTTTAGATTTTCTACCACTTGATCAGATACGACAAGATCAACCTCAAGTGTCAACTTCTCTTTGCGAACAAGCTCTGAATTCTTCCTCGACAGTATGCTTCAGCTCAAATATCAACAAGTTTTTACGGGCCAATTCATCACCTAACTTGGCAACCATCTCCTCCAAATCCATCCTATGGCTAGACCACTTGGTTGATTCATCTTGGTATGCAATGTACCATGGATCATTGGCCTGCATAGCACACAGTAACAATCCCAAAACAAACCCAATTGAAATCAGTCCGACAGGCCATGGCAGCACTTCAAATTCAATGGTAGTACAAAGAGAAGGAGCTACATGCACTTCCGACGTGGTAGGAGAAGCAGAATGTGGCCACGACATGATCGATTCCCCACCCTCGTCGGTGTACCCACTACTAATAGATATTAAGGACTAATTTTCACCTGTAATATCAATGAAATTACGAGAACCGAATCGATTAGGATGGGCGAAGCAGGAGCGAAGGTCTTACCAAGCACTACTAGCAATTTTTGCGACTGTTTATCGAGCTATGGCAGCAGAACCAAATCCTGGTCGTCGTGGGCGGCGGACCTGCCTGCGGTTGGTACTGCCTCAACATACAATGCATGCAGACAAAACAGGTGTTGGAGCTGTGGTTGAGGTGCAGCGCGACAGTCCATCCCATACCACCGTAGGACGGATCCGGCGACGCGCCGACGTGCCGATGATGGCTGTGCAATCCGCCGGTGGGATATGAGCTGCTCGAGGCTGGTGGCTAGGAGCAAGAGGATGAGAGAGAGAGAGCCGATGTGTCATACACGACTCCACCTGTCAATTTTTGCATATTTTCCAATTTTGCATATCTGCCAAACTTTTTCTTTGAAATTTGCATATTTGCTACATGACCACCACATGTCAGTGACACATAAAGTGGCAAATATGCAAGTTGCAAAGTAAAACATGGCAAATATGCAAATCCCCCCCTCTAGCCCCACATGACGGCCCCACTGGTCATTGGCTAAGACGACCCCACAAAACGACCCCATATAGCGGCCCCATCGTTTATTGGCTTCGACGGCCCCACAAAACGGCCCCATTTGTCATTGGCTCCACCGGCCACACAATCAAGAAATATGGTGCCCACAAGTCAGCGAGAGATGGATGGCTGGTCCGCCATGTAGACTAGCCCCACCTGTCAGCATGTAACAGTCGAGGCGATGTAACATAACGCTCAACACACGACCCGCCCCAACACGGTCCCACCGGTCAGCATGTAACGGTCATGACTTTGACCTGACGGCATCCCCTCGACCGAGTGCCTGTGAGGGTTTTAGAATAGAGGGAGGGGAAAAGTGAGGAAAAACTAAGCGACCGGGGAAAACTGAGTACAACTAACAAACCGAGGGCACGAAAATAGAAATCTCTTTATTTTATGCCACTCATAGGTTGGACCCGCATGTAAGCTAGCACTGAAGTCTCACACGTGCTAGACAAAAAATGTGTGTGGGGGGGGGATTTGCACAAAAATAAATTATCACATGACCTCACGAGGAATATTAGGCATGTTTGGTAGCCTGCATGGTTTCTTGGCCTAGTCTGGCAGTGCTGAGATGGGCAGTGCCAGGCTGAGACGGCCTCTGGGCCAGCTTTGGCAGCCTGTTTGGTAACCTCCATACACTTTTTTGCATGAGTGGAGAACACAGACCCATCTGTTTGGTAGGCTGCATTGGCCCAATAAGAACATAAACACATCTGTTTGGTTGCAACATGTGCACTCGTGGTGGTAACCTCCCACATTGGAGTGGTTATCATACCCACAAGCACACACATAAGCATTTCATCACAATCACAACACAGATGACACGAAAGCGAGCATAACACAGAAGTAGTTCATCACTGGAGGGGCTACTATGTAGCACCTACGACCACAGTTTCATTAAACCTAGCTAATGGAGGGGATGTTTCACCATCTCCCAAAATATACAAGTTCTTGTACATGTAGATCATCTGCACCATCATAGAGCTAAGATAGGTAAGCAGTACGACTAACGTTGTTCCATAGATAGTCGTTCTTGTCTTAGATGTAGTTCTTGAGAAGCCACACCTGAGCCATTCCCTCCTATCATGGACACACATAGAAGTGTATAACCAACCTTGGATCAGGTTATCGTCAAGGTGGTCCATGGCCAGGATAAGCGAGTGGGTGGTGTACAAATGCTTCCCAATGATAGGGTTAGGGGTGAAGATAAGCTTCATATAAGCATAGTTCTCCACTGGATTGGAGAGGATCTACCGGGTAACTCTGTGACAAAACAAAATTATGTTACTTAAGAAGCGGTGAAAATCTTCACAAAAGTAAACATGAATTGAAAAATTCATCACAACCTTCGATAGCTCCATCTGCCAGTCGTTCTCCGTCCTGAAAGATGAGGTGTCCAGACACCATTTGATGCCGTCCAAACCTTGCAGCTTGAGCACAAGAGCCCACTTCCTCTTCCACTTCCTCATATGGTTGTACACCTGAGTTGGGTGACATGCTTTCCAATGAAGTCAAGAACATCATTTCATATACGCTGCAGGTAAAGCTCCTTGAATCTCTGGTCACACCTAACCCCTTCTTTGATTAACTCACAAATCCTGTTCATAACGAACAGAGATAGAGAAGGATCCCACACCATTGTTTTTGGTGTGTACATGTACGAAGCTTGAATGGGGATAACATTCTCAACAATCTCAATAGGCAGTTCTGGTGGCTTGTCTAGTGAATTGTCCTACAGTGATGAACAAGACACCAAGCATGATGGTCTACAAACAATTTGCGCTACAAATGCTAACGGTACGTACGAACAATCAGAGCATCATAAGTCCAGACAATAGAGAATAACATGATCACACTAACTCACACAACATGAACAGATTTATGAGCATCAGAAGTAAGATTGAATCATAACACAATATCCACCATAGGAATTACATAGATAGATCTGTACTCATGCAAGTCACATCATATGGACTTCAAAAATGATCATACATGGAGAGATTAGATCAAGTTACCACCATAAACCCAAAGTCCAGGGGGTGGACAACTCCCTCTTCATCATGGTGACGATGTTGGAGAAGTTGGAGAGGATGGAGATCCCCCCAGAGGTGGTGCCTTCTGTGTCAAGAACTCCCCGAGGATCCTTATATAGGTGTTTTTTAGGTCAAGAGAACTACATGGGCGAAAGAATGAAGGCAATCGGACGGCCAGGGAGGAAAAGAGGGTAGGTGGCGTGCCCACCTGGGCTGGGCGCGCCACCCATGCTCTTTTGGGCCTCCTAAACCTTTAGGTGAGGTTATTGTGCTCCAGATACTTCTCGTGAATAAATATTGGCATTCCCAAAAGTTCAGACCCATTTGACTTCGTATAGATCCTGAAACATCAAAAACATTGAAAACAAGGTTTTTCTGCCCTGCCAGGTTATAGACAAAATAAAGGAGGTCATTGGTAAATCCTCATAAATCAATGTAAAACATGGATATACCAATATATATGATGCAAATATGTGGGTAAACATGTTAACAAACTACAAAGTTCATGTATGCATTTTACATGTATCAGAGATCAACCAATACAATTTCCCAGTATTTCCATCAGGTGTTGTATGTTGTTGGAGAACTCAGAGAAGATATGATCAAGCCACCATCTGACCAAATCCCCATGAAGATACAAGGCAACGGTCGATGGTTTCCCTTTTTCAAGGTGAGCAAATCTAGCATGTTCTTCGTTGCATGATTGTATTAGACAACTGGCTAACTTTCTTGTAATGACAGGATTGTATTGGAGCAATTGATGGTACTCATGTGATGGCTAGAGTGCCCAAAGATGAACAAGCTGCGTATAGGGGGAGGAAGCACTACGCCAGCCAGAATGTGCTTGCCGTTGTTGATTTCGACATGAAGTTCACATATGTGCTTACTGGGTGGGAAGGATATGCCCATGATGTGATGATTCTAACTCGCAACCTTAGCAGACCTGATGGTCTTAAGCTCCCTGACGACAAATTCTACCTAGCAGATGCCGGGTATGCTAGTCGGCCTGGAATTCTTCCACCATTCAGGTCAACAAGGTACCATCTCAATGAGTTTTTTTGTTAGAAACTATCCAAAGATTCTGGAAGAACTTTTCAATATGAGATACTCTAGCCTTAGAGTCAAGGTCGAGAGGGTTTTTCGCTGCTTTGAAGAACATGTTTAAGATCCTTGATCAGAAGTCTTTCCACTCTTTCCCCACCCAAGTTAAGCTTGTTCTTGCATGTTGCATTTTGCACAACTGTATCTTTCAATTTGGCGCCGATGAATATTTCCTGCCTGAGAAAGATGTAGTTTCTGACGACAATTGAACGGTTATGCCCATAACAATTATGCTGTTTGGAAGAACATGAGACAACAATGTTCGCTCGACATGTGGGCGACAAGAGAAAACTACAAGATCTGAAAAAGAAGAAGAAGACGAAGAAAAGAAGATGGTTTGTGTTCGGGAAGTGCTGCCCTTGTGTTCATGAACAACCCTTGATATGGGTGTGTAGTAGCTGGATAATATTGTGGTGAACTGTCATTTGCTAGTAGCTAGGTAACATTATCGTGAACTCATATTTGCTTATTAGCTAGGGTGCTAATTAGATACTGCTAATTTAATTTGGTGCTTGTTTGCAATTGCTAGTTCAATTTGCTGCCTATTTGGTACTGTGTGATAACGTCAGCAGCTTTGAGAAGTCGTGAGCACAACACTATGACATGTACAACCAAACATGCAGGTTTTTGTATCAAACGAGATAAAATCAGTTTTGCTGCCAACCAAATAACTTGCTAAAATTACAAGAAAATTAGATATGAACTATCAAACTAACTGCCAAACTTGGCTCAAGCCAAATCTCTACTCATACACCAGCCACCAAGCCGAGTAGAAAAAACGAGAAATTTATGCAGCCAAACACGCCCCTGGGTGATGGAAAAAACAACAACGCTGCCGTAGCGACGCGTCTTGACTCGGCGGTACAACCAAGCACGACCAGGTTTGAATCAACTCGTCCGTGTGCCTTGGTCTGTACACCGGGTAGGATCGTCCGTCTGTGTTGCTTGGTCGGTCGACGATTTCGTCCTCTCCCGCTTGTTCTTTTCCCCCGGGTTGCTGCAAGCCAGTCTGGCAACAAGAATAACACTAGGCAGATGGACGTGGTCCGCGAGCCGTTGCAGCGTTGCACGAAACGGCTCTCCCTGCTATCTCTGCAAGTCCAAGGTAAAGATCTACAGACTGCCAAGATCTGCGTGAGTTTTCGGAGAATCTGACGCACGGAGCCACGGCTCGCTGAACATTCTTGGCGTTGCTTCTTCCGCGACGCAAGAAAACGCCGTCCTCGTCACCGCCGCTCCGATTAATGGACGGGCGCCATAGATATTCTTGGCGGGAGCCGTACGTGACAAGAAGACATCTTACGTTTTCGCTCTCTCTTCTCTGATGATTCAGGCGTCTGTTCTTAGCCGAATGCCTGAATCCACGGTTCTGATTTAGGCGTCTCTGTTCTCAGCTAAAACGACTGAATCCACGATCCTCTGCTGCGTCGTACGTGTAGCAGTACCCATTCGTTTCGGCGTGGTTCAAGCTTTACGCATAAATCTTGGCGTGGGTGTGTGACATGGACATCTCTGGATCACATACACGCGCACGTGCTACGCCGGGGCAGGCAATCCGAACTAGTGGTTCGTCGAGAATTGGCCATAGATACAGTCGTCTACGATTCTGGCGCACACGATTTGCCTAAGCATCGTGCCACCACTGAACCCACTCACGCTGCTGCTTTTAGGTGCCTGTCGATTTCCCCTATGGATCAATGGATCGTGGACCACTATAAATGGCAGTCCACTTGTGGCGAAAATGACCAGATAGCGGTACGCATGTGGTGCGAGCGGCCGCAGGAGGAATGCAGATTTTCTGGTGCACTGGCAATGGCCATTTCTGGCTCTGGAATTGCTGGTCCGCCACTGCGAAAATGACCAGTAGGAGCAATATGTAACGCGAGTGGCCGCAGGAAGAGGGGAAGATAATAAGTTCACGGGTTTCGCTATTTCTCAGTCGACTGAGATTTTCTTAAGTCTCAGTTACCTAAAAAAAGTACAACCGTCTGTTGAAAAAAAATACAGCTGAAGTCCAGTTGCACTTTTCTGACAGAAAAATACAGTTGCACTTTTCTGTTGGAAAAATACAAGTGAAACGAGTTGCACATTCTTTTAACTATGGTTGTATTTTTCTTAGGCGATTGAGATTAAAAAATCTCGGTCGATTGAGACATAGGAAAACCCTAAGTTCACGATACTAGTGCTGTCTGCTTACACGGAAGGTGCACTGTACAAGTTTATTCTGCTGATGCAACTTCGCAAGTCGGTCTTTGGTATCCGCCAACGGGTCAACCCGTCAATCTCATACCACATGTAAAAGGAACTTTCGAGATGTTCATGACAAGTTAAACAAATGTGCTTTACCTGGAAGCTAGCTGCTGTCTTGCAGGAGCATACTGTGAGAATGTGACAGGTGGAATCGGCCACGCCAAATGGACCAAACGGAAGCATCTTTTCCCGCAGTCCAAAATTTTACCCAATGGATTGGCGTGGCCGCTGTCTTGTCTTGGCTGTCGATGTCTCTCCGTGCGTGGTGGACCTCGTCAAGTCCGGCGCTGTTCGTCCGGCTCGGAATAACCGTCGCCGGGGGCGCGTGGATGACGGGCGGTGACTTGGCGGTTTGCATGTCGTAGCCAGCCGGCCGAACGGCCACGAGAGGCCTTTGCTTTCTCCGATCAAGGCACGATGCTTCCAAGATTCAGCGATACCTTGTGATTATAAAAGTCTGAAATGATTTTTGATTTTAATAAAGTGCTACGGATCTGCATGAAAACCCCGAAGGAATCCGTGAAACTCAGGGCTTAAAGTTGTGCTCCCCGTCGGCCGGAGTTGGTGAATTTTTCAACGGAAAAGTCTCGAGCGCTCCACGCAGAAAGAAAGCACTCCGTACTACCACTACTAGCGCACACAAGATCGGCCGGGTCAGCAAATATACTAAGCGCTGCTACCTATGCGTAAACCATCCCGACGAAGACGATGATGCCACGCTGTCTCCGTGTCTCCAAGGAAATTGACGTCGGCTTCCTCCGGAGTTCGGACCACATGCCATGTTACACGTCACGTTCCTAGGAAGGTACCGCCGGAGAACAATTCCCCGGCCCGGCGCTCGCGGTTTGGAACATGATGCGGTACGAGCCGTGCATGCGATGCGACGCGATGACCTGTCAAACTGGGTCCCGGTTGGTGGAGTGCTGGACGTATGTGCTACCTACAAAAATGGATAAGAGCCTTTTTATTCCGTGCTCCTACCATATGCTCAGCCTGCAGCATAAAGTTCAAGGTGAAGAATCCCCGCAAAAAAAAAAGTTCAAGGTGAAGAAACCAATTATACGGCATCTCTCTGGACGGATGCCTTGGCATGATCTCCCCGCTTCTGAAACGCTATCCTTTGGTTACGAATTAGAACTACGACGAGGATGAGCTGGATGCCAATCATATAGGAGTTGTATCATCAATCAAGAAATATAATGACTTTCCTTTCCTCCACCAAGAATGCCGACTGGCTTTTATGACCTGCGGACTAGTATTCGACAGAAAGGAGATAGCTAAGAATAGCAAACGACGGAAAACCACCATTTTTTTTTCTGGAAAAGATGGGCAAAATCTATGATCTACTGCTACTACTACTAGTAGGAGTAGGAAAAAGAATATTCTTGGACAAAATGGCATCGCAAATTGGACGGCACGCCCATCCCAATCCCAGACAAACATCGTGCCGCTCCAGCCGCGAGTGGGGACTAGAAAAGATCGCCTCCCGGCAGCGGCAGCTCACCGGGCGATGGATATGAGGAGGAGGAGGGAGGCCACGCCACCCAAACGGCTATAATTGGGCTCTCCAGAGGCGCAAACGCTCCACGTTTCCCCACTTTGCGCACGCGGCTCTGCCGTAATTACCCCTCCAGCGTCCAGACTCCAGACCCACACCGCGGCACAGCGCAGCACCACCCGGCCCCGTAACGGGAAACGGCAAAAAACCTAAAGACCACCTCCAGGGCCACGATCCAAAAGGCGCCAGCCAACCACCGGAGCCCCCTCCCGTGCAGCGGCGGCGGCTCCCCACCCCACGCGGCGATCGCCGGGGAGATTCCGCCCGCACGCCCCCAGCGCGCGGCGCGCCATTGGAGGACTCCCTTCCCCGCCCCGCCCCGCCCCGCGCGCCAGCCAGCGCCTGTTCTTGGCGCGGGGATTTGTTCTCGCCCCATCCCATCCCCCCCGCCTCGCTGGGGGTCGGATTCGTCGTCTGCTCTGGCAGTTGGGGCTTAACTCCTCCACCTGGGCACCGCGATGCCGGAGGCCGGCAACTACGGCCACAAGAAGAACGACGGCATCTGCAACAGCGTCTGCGGCGAGGTGAGCCCATTCCCCCTCCCCTTCCCCTGCCCGCCCTCCCCTCCTCCAGATCTGCCCCTTCTGACGCGGGAGGGTCGATTCCTAGGTCCCGGAGATGCGCGCTTCCCTTATCGCGATGCCTAGAGCATTATTAGTCCTGGTCTCGTCTAGGACGCGTGAACGCCGCGTGCTTTGCCTTTTCTTTTTTTTCTTGCTGCCAAGCTCCAATTTTCGGTTGGGATGCTGGTCGGAATTCGGGAGCGGAGGACTTGGCTCCTCCACGCTTTTCGCGTAGCCCTTGATCTGCCTGCCCCTGCTTCGCATGGATGATGGGGGGAGGATTTAGGTAGGTGGAGCTGTTGAGTTTAGATTCTTCACGCCTTTTTGCTGGTAAGAATCTGGCGACGTGGCGAAATTGCTTGTTTCGGGGCTGCAAATTCCCAACGGTGGAATATTTCTTTAGATGAGTATTGGGGATCACCGGCAGTGGTGCTGTGAAAGCTTCCTTGTTCTTCAAAATAATTGCTTATTTCAGGCCTAATGTCCCATCCCTGTTTGGTTAGGGAAAGATGCAGCTTTTAGTTAGTTGTATACATCATTACCGGTATCTTTATATCATCATGTGATTGTAGCTTGCGGATTTTGATTTCCTACCAGCTCTAGAGGTTCTTGCATAATTTTGCTAACCTTGCTCGCGCTTCAGTATTCGCGAGTGATGTTGTCTTTAGCCTTTGGGGTTCATGCTTGTAGCTGTGGCACAGGTTCTTCGTTGGTTCATTTCTGGTTTTGCATGGTGGTAGCCAGTTTCTGGGGTGAAGCTTTCATTCATCCTCTTATGGCTATATAGCGCAACTTCTCGTGATAAAGATATTGTTCAGCAAGTGCTTTGAGAGGCTATATCTTTTTGGCAAGCAGGATTTGGTTATTGCCTTGTTGGCATGTTTGTTCCTGCTTTAGGGATAGACTTTACAGAGTGTACATAGCATGTGCATGAATTTTAAAGAGTTGCTAGGAGTGGTTGGCATGTTGTTACCTCGTGTTATTATTTCTTTCATGAAGTTTAGTTTTGTCTACTGTTTGTTTGCCTTTGTGATTTCTTATATAGTTTTTTGAATACGCTTGCAGCCTGCATCAAAGGCCATGTCGAGGCTCAAGTGTGCGCTCCGGGGATTTGATTTCAGGGTACTTCTGGCCCTCTTGATTGGTGTGCCGATGGTACTCTTCATGATATATGCGCATGGTCAGAAGGTCACATACTTCCTGCGGCCGATATGGGAATCTCCTCCGGAGCCCTTCAAGATATTACCTCACTACTACAATGAGAATGTCACCATGGAGAACCTCTGCAAGTTACACGGGTGGAAAGTCCGGGAGACCCCACGCCGCGTTTTTGATGCTGTGCTCTTCAGCAACGAGCTTGATATCCTTGAGCTCCGTTGGAATGAACTCAGCCCCTATGTGTCAGAGTTCGTGCTCCTTGAGTCCAACTCAACTTTCACCGGCATTATAAAGCCTCTCCACTTCAAGGAAAACCGCCATCGGTTTCGGTTTGCTGAATCACGGCTGACGTATGGTATGATTGGGGGAAGGTTTGTGAAGGGTGAAAATCCATTTGTGGAGGAGTCATATCAGAGGGTCGCCCTGGACCAGCTAATTAAGATTGCAAAGATTGAGGATGATGACATATTGATCATGTCAGATGTGGATGAAATCCCAAGCGGGCACACCATCGATCTCTTGAGATGGTGTGACGACACTCCTCAGATACTTCATCTTCAGCTCAGGAATTATTTGTACTCGTTTGAGTTCTTCCTGGATGACAAGAGTTGGAGGGCATCAATACACAGGTACAAGTCTGGGACGACAAGGTATGCGCATTACCGGCAGACAGATGTGCTCCTTGCTGATTCAGGGTGGCACTGCAGTTTTTGCTTCCGCTACATCAGCGACTTCGCCTTCAAGATGCAAGCCTACAGCCACGTGGATCGGATCAAATTCAAGTACTTCTTGAACCCTGAAAGGATCCAGGATGTGATATGCAGAGGGGCAGATCTTTTTGACATGCTCCCTGAAGAGTATACATTCCAAGAGATCATCGCCAAGTTGGGGCCTATTCCAAGTACATACTCTGCCGTCCATCTTCCCAGTTTCCTCCTTCAGAATGTTGACCGGTACCGGTATCTTCTCCCGGGGAACTGCAGGAGAGAGAGTGGCTAGGCTTTGTGGTTTACTTGGCAAGCTGCTGTGCTGTGCATGGGTGCCACCGCCAGGCTGCCAGCGAGCGGCGGCTGGCTGTGTTCAGTTGCACCTGGTATGATTGGCTGACTTAGTTGGTGGTTGTTTGGGGGAGTGGTTATGGATGGGTTCATGATTTTGTAACGTGTAATGGAACATGGGAGCACCTGACAGCATAGCGCATGCTTGATCGAGGCTTTGGTTACCTTTCCAAAAGAGCTCAACCGTGTCATTGCTATTCATGCATATTCCCCCCTGGTTGATATATAAACTTCAGATCTGCTGTAGATTGACATTTAAGTGAAAATTCAGACTCATATGCTGTACATGTGGCCTTACCCTGCATATATAATTTACATGTGCATGTGTTCATGTTTCACCTTCGATGTTCTGTTTCTTGTGTTGATGGCACCGTTGAGATTCTGATATTCTGACACCATTTGGTTTCTGGAACGAGACTCTGGCTTCTGATGCTGTTTTAAAACTGGGGTGGCCAGGTAAATGTGCTGCAGTACTGAAGAGCAAAGCCATTAAGGCCTTGTTTACTTGTCTCGTATTTTTATCCACTAGAGTTTCGGAGATATGCAGGGATTTGGTGTTCACCCAATACTCTCCAATCCTCCAAAATACCTTTTCCTAAAAATACTCTACCTTAGAGGAGAGTTTTCAATCTAGACAAAAACATGAAGGATTTGCGGAGATATGTCGGGATTATCCCGACCAAACCCAGCGTGGTAAACGGACTACGGGGATTCTGCAGGAATTGGAACAATCCCCGCGAATACACTAGTGAATACGAGAGAAGTAAACAAGGGCCTTGTTTACTTGTCTCGTATTTTTATCCACTAAAGTTTCGGGATATGCGGGGATTTGGTGTTCACCCAATACTCTCCAATCCTCTAAAATAACTTTTCCCAAAAATACGCTATCTTAGAGGAGAGTTTTTAATCTCGACAAAAACATTAAGGATTTGCAGGGATATGCCGGGATTATCCCGACCAAATCCAGTATGGTAAACGGATTGCGGGGATTTTGCGGGAATTAAAACAATCCCCTACTATCCCCGCGAATAAACTAGCGAATACGAGAGAAGTAAACAAGGCCTAAGGGGTACTCTGTTACGTCAGTTCTTTTTTCTGCATGCCATTTCCCCTGTTTATTTCCAAGTGGTTTTCTTCTGCATCTTGTATTACCAAAAAAAAAAGCCCTGAAGTCTTCTCCAAAAGAAGAGCATGCCATTTCCCCTGTTTATTTCCAAGTGGTTTTCTTCTGCATCTTGTATTACAAAAAAAAAGCCCTGAAGTCTTCTCCAAAAGAAGAATAAAAACCTACGATGGTTACTGTCAAACAACAATTGCACCTAGGTTAGCCAATTACGCACCTCTAGGAACCACTGCGTTTTGTAGATTTTTATCAAGTTACTACATGTATACAGCAGAGGTCCCTCAAAGACAATACAAATTAAGCGGTTAATTCTATTTCCCCCCTTCCCACGTCGATATGAGATGAGAATGTTAACACCTTCATTTCGGTTAGAGCATGAACATGACGATCTTAACCTGCCAACGGTTTAATTCTGGTTTGCCTTGGGATGCAGCCTGGACGAAACTTTGGAGGTGCTGTTCTGTTTTATCTCAACAAAAAAAAAACTGTTCACTGTCGATAATTCTAGCTGTAGAACGAGAGAAATTCCCAATAGGTCAGGCCTATGTGTTTTCTGACAGCCAAGGGGAATTTTCCCCATATCCGGCACCAATCGCCCCTGTTTCTCCCCCTTTGACCTCGTGCTCCGATCGGGATGACCAGGGGGCATCTAGTACGTCTAGCCAGCCTTGGCGGCGCGGGAAGGAGGGCGTACGGGGTAAGATTGGATCCGATCTAGAGTGCTTTTGAATCCATGGCGGCAAAATTTCCATGGGTGGGCGGATCGTCAATCCCAAAACCTCGTGCTCCGATCGGGATGACCAGGGGGCATCTAGTACGTCTAGCCGGCCTTGGCGGCGCGGGAAGCAGGGCGTGCGGGGTAAGATTGGATCCGATCTAGAGTGGTTTTGGGCAAAATTTCCATGAGTGGGCGGATCGTCAATCCCAAAAACCCCAACAGATCTGCAAAGAGCCGATGAAGAAACTGATTCTGAAAGACGAGGAGCTTGATGATGTAATTCTGCCGAGAGAGGAGTTCATGTACCTCCGAGAGGACGCACAGTCGATGGCCATGGTTAAGGTGCACAGCACAAAGCACTTTGGAAACCAGCCTTTTTTCGAGAGAATGGACGTTGCTTGGGGTTTCGCCAAGAAGTGGTCGATCAAGCCAGTGGAAGACATACTTTTTGTTCTCCATGTCTCATGCTTAGGTGATTGGAACAGGGCTATGCACGAGGGACCTTGGATATTCAGGCAGTAGGATGTGTTGTTGGAGCCTTATGATGGTATAACATATCCCAAGTCGGTGATTATGAAAGACACCCACGCATGGGTGCAGGTGAGAGGTGTACCTCCACTATTCAGAAAGGAAGAGATTGTGTGTGACATGGCTGCCTGTATTGTAGAGGTCCTAGGCGTCGATCTATATGCGCTAGGAGCTAGTGACACGAGCTTCGTGCGAGTGCGAGTTAAGCTGGATGTGGATAAACCACTAACAAGGTTTGTGGGACGTCATTTCCAGGTTATGTACAAAAAACTGTCAAGTTACGTGAGATATGCGGGCTATTTTGCCACGGAGACTTGGAGTGTGGGGATGGAGTTCATCGGTGCGGTGACCTAGTACACCACTGCATGTTGTAGTGTACAAGTAGTTGATATAACACTCACGGAAGTTCTTCTCCGTAAATAGTACATAACTTGGTGCAGATGGTCGGAATGAAATCCCCAACGTCGATGGACATCTTTTTCATATAGAGCTTGATTTAATTCGGAACCTATATATGCTAGTTGCACGTGGTTGGTATGGGACACCAAAGGCGCACTTCTCCGGGTTCAGCTTCATTTTGTAGCGGTCGAGGTTGTCGAAGGTCTAGCGGAGATCGTCGATGAGTGTTATGCTCTCTTTCGTCTTGACCACTATGTCGTCGACGTAGACTTAAATTTTGTGGTCAATTTGTCTTTTCAGGCAGCCTGCATGCACCTTTGACAGGTGGCTCATGCGTTCATCATCCCGAAGGGCATTGTGTTATAGCAGAATACCCCGAATGGTGTGTGGTACATTGCAAATGTATCTATAATTTTTTATGTTTCATGCTTGGTTTTATCTACTTTCTTGTGTTTTGTCCACACTTTGGAGTACTTTTCATATGATTTCTTGAACTAACCTATTAACATATTGACAAGAGCCACAGTGGCAGCTGCATGTTTTCTGCTGTTTTTGGTTCAGGAAAGTCAGAAAATGAATATTCTCAGAATTGGACGGGACAAAATCCAAAGTCATTATTTTACCGGGGGACACCTGGAGCCAGAATACGAGACGGAGAGGGGCCAGGGAGCCACCACACCACCTGGCCGCGTGGCCAGGCCTGGCCCGCGCCAGGGGGTGTTCTGGCCGCCCCAGGCACCCCCTCGGCCTCTCATTCCGCCTATATATTGCCTCTGATACGGAAACCCTAAGTATCCAATCAAAAAATCCACGAAAGAGTCTGTAGCCGCCGTCATCTCCATACCTAGATCGGGAGGGATCTGAAGCTCTTCCCGGCACCCTGCCGGAGAGGGGAATTCAACCTGGAGGCCTTCTTCATCATCATGTAAGCCTCCGGTGTGATGCGTGAGTAGTTCATCTCTGGACTACGGGTCCATGTAGTAGCTAGATGGCTGGTTCTCCTCCTTTGTGCTATCATGTTTAGATTTTGTGAGCTCCGTTCATGATCAAGATCATCTATTTGTAATTCTACATGTTGTGTTTGCGGGGATCCGATGGATATTGAGATGCTATTTCAGATTGATTATTGATTCTATCATGTCTTTGTTATTTGTGATCTTGCATGCTTTCCATTGTTAGTAGCTATCTTGGCCAAGTAGATGCTAGCAACTCCAAGAGTTAGTATTTATGCTCGATAGTGGGTTCATGCCTCTGGTAATCTGGGGAAGTGACAGAAATCTCTAAGGTACTAGATGTGCTGTTGCTACTAGGAAGAAAACAATAATCCTTTGTTCATAGAACAATCGTATTGTTTACTTTACATGCAATTCGTAATGCAATTATCTGTTGCTTGCAACTTAATACTAGAGGGGGTTCGGATGATAACCTGAAGATAGATTATTAGTCATACATGCAGTTGGATGGCGGTCTATGTATAATGTTGTAATGCCCAATCAAATCTCAAAGGAGTCAAGATGATTAGTATATGCTTGTATGCTTTCTCGATGTTTGTCAATTGCCCCGCTGTAATTTGTTCACCCAGCATGTTATCTATCTTAAGGAGAGTCACCTCTAGTGAACTATGGACCCCGATCCTTTCTTTTACTTTCAATCTACAATCAACTGTTTACTGCTTTGTGTTTACTTTCTTCAAACTATTACTTCCTTCCATTCGATACGTTTAAATCCTTTGTTTTCAGCAAAACCGGTGAGATTGACAACCTCATCGCAAGTTGGGGACAGAGTTTTGTGGTTGTGCTATGCAGGTCTCCACGTTGCTGCTGGCACCGTGATACATTGCAAATGTATCTATAATTTTTGATGTTCCATGCTTGGTTTTATCCACTTTCTTGTGTTTTGTTCCAACTTTGGAGTACTTTTATTATGATTTCTTGGACTAACCTATTAACAAGAGATACAGTGCCACCTGCCTGTTTTCTGTTGTTTTTGGTTCCAGAAAAGTCAGAAAATGAATATTCTCGGAATTGGACGGGACAAAAGCCAAAGTGCCTATTTTTCCGGAAGGGATCAAGTGCCAGAATACGAGACGGAGAAGGGCTAGGGGCCGGCCACACCACCTGGCCGCGCGGCCAGGTCTGGCCCGCGCCAGGGGGTGGTCTGGCAGCCCCCAGTACCCCCTCGGCCTCTCCTTCCGCCTATAAGTTGCCATCGGGACGAAAACCCTAGGTACCCGATCAAAAATCCACGAAAGAGTCTGTAGCCGCTGTCATCTCCATCCCTAGATCGGGAGGGATCTGAAGCTCTTCCCGGCACCCTGCAGGAGAGGGGAATTCACCCTGGAGGCCTTCTTCATCACCATGCAAGCCTCTGGTGTGATGCGTGGGTAGTTCATCCTTGGACTACGGATCAATGTACTAGCTAGATGGCTGGTTCTCCTCCTTTGTGCTTTCATGTTTAGATCTTGTGAGCTCCGTTCATGATCAAGATCATCTATTTGTAATCCATACATGTTGTGTTTGCGGGGATCCGATGGATATTGAGATGCTATTTCAGATTGATTATTGATTCTATCATGTCTTTGTTATTTGAGATCTTGCATGCTTTCCGTTGTTAGTAGCTATCTTGGCCAAGTAGATGCTAGGAACTCCAAGAGTTAGTATTTATGCTCGATAGTGGGTTCATGCCTCTGGTAATCTGGGGAAGTGACAGAAATCTCTAAGGTACTAGATGTGCTATTGCTACTAGGGAGAAAACAACAATCCTTTGTTCATAGAGCAATCATATTGTTTACCTTACACGCAAAAGAAGCAATAATCTGTTGCTTGCAACTTAATCTTGGAGGGGTTGGATGATAACACGAAGGTGGATTATTAGTCATAGATGCAGTTGGATGGCCTATATATTATGTTGTATTGCCCAATCAAGTCTCAAAGGAGTCAAGATGATTAGTATATGCATGTATTGCTTTCTCGGTGTTTGTCAATTGCCCCGCTGTAATTTGTTCACCCAGCATGTTATCTATCTAAGGAGAGCCACCTCTAGTGAACTATGGATCCCGGTCCTTTTACTTTACATACAATCTACAAATCTTTTACTGTTTTGTGTTTACTTTCTGTAAACTTTTACTTCTTTCCATTCGATACGTTTAATCCTTTGTTTTCTGCAAAACACAGTGAGATTGACAACCTCATCGCAAGTTGGGGACAAAGTTCTGTGGTTGTGTTGTGCATGTCTCCACGTTGCTACTAGCACTTAGTCATACGCCAAAGCTTAGCTAGTAACACCTTTGAGGTGTTTCCTTGCTCCTACTGGTTCGATTAAACCTTGGTTTCATAACTGAGGGAAACTTGTTGCTGTGCTCATCATACCTTCCTCTTGGGGTTCCCAATGAGCTCTACATCAACACCGCCATCAAGCATTTTTCTGGGCGCCGTGCATTGAGCCATCAAGCGATTTTCTAGCGTCGTTGCCGGGGAGTCAAGGACATCTTCACAAGGGGAGTCCCTCATAACCAATCTCTTTACTTTGTTGTTTTTGTTTTGCTTAGTTTCTGTTTGTTTTGTTTGCTTGTTTTGTTCTTCAAAAACACAAAAAAAATAGTTTCACTAGTTTGCTTTCTTATTGGAAAAACACAAAAAAAATAGTTCCTTTCTTAAGTTGCCTTTATGACTAGCTCAGCTCCAATCACTATTTCATTATGGATAGCTCACTCAGTTTCCTATTTGGGAACAGTTTTATGACTGCTAAGGTAATAGATGAACCGCCGCCTGCTAGAACCTCCATGGAAGAAGAAATTACTGAACCTGAAAGCTCATTAGATAAAAAAGAGGAGGAGAGTGATGGACAAAAGGAGGAAGAATGGATCTACCCATGCCTACCTTCTAATGAGAGTAACTCTTTATCCCTTACATTATTTTATTGTCCCCCATGCTTATCTAAGGAGGGTGAATGTTATGTTCCCGAGGATTCTTTTGAAAATGTTTATAATAAAGCTTTAGTGATTGTAGATCATGAAAAGCATGCCTTATGTGATAGTTATATTGTTCAGTTTATTCATGAGGCTACTGAAAATTATTATGAGAGAGGAAAATATGGTTGTAGAAGTTTTTATGGTAATGAAACACCTCTCTATGTGCTGAAAGTTTTGAAGTTACTTTTGTTTTATCTTCCTATGCCTGTCACTTTGCTCTTTGTGCATTTATTTGCATACAAGATTCCTATGCATAGGAAGTGGTTTATACTTAAATATGTTTTGAATTTGCTTCTTGATGCTCTCTTTTACTTCAATTCATATTTCCTATGAGAGCATCTTCTCAAATTTTCATGCCTAACTTAGGCCCAGTTCTTTTGGTGGCTTCTCCCGAGCTGCTACCCCAACTTCTGGGAAGCAGTTCAAAATTTTTGCGAGGCTTTCAAATTTGTTTAACCTTAACTATTTTGGAAGCCTCGCAAATTTTTTAGACCGGCTTCCTAGAAGCTGAGAGGCGACTTCTCGAGCCCCAAAGAACTGGCCTATAAGTTCTGAAGAAATGCGTGTTGGGAGATAACCCAAGAGTTTTAGATGAGTCTTGAAAGTTATTACCTCTGTAATAACCTCTCCTTATCCTTTTTATTTGCTTTTTGTGCCAAGAGTAACCTCTAATAAGAGTGAAGAAATGATTGGGAAAGTTGCTGTCCCGAAACAGATTTCTGTGCTTCACCGTAAAAATTCCTAAGAGAGTTCTCTATGGATTCAGCTGTATTTTTTGGGCTTCTGCCCCAGGTTGTTATCTAACTTTCGTTAGTTCAACACTTTTTGATTTGAGCAACAGAAGGTCTTCGAAAAAATTCGTCTTTACCTGCTGGTCTGTTTTGACAGATTTCTGCCATTTTCTGCATTTGCTTCTTGTTAGTTCCTTTTTGAGTTCTTTTGGGGAATTGAGATTTTTGAGGGAAGTGATACAGTAGCTAGTGTTATAATGGAAGTTTATTTGGTGTTAGAACTGAACCTTGAGACTTATTTATCTTAAGTGCACTAATGTTGCTAATGAGATTGTGTGAAGTTTTATATGAAGGAAAATTTTCAGGTGTATGGAAGGAATGAGTAATGAGATGAAGGATGGACTAAAGCTCAAGCTTGGGGATGCCACGCGTGTCACCCCAAGAAATATCCAAGAAGTACAAGCAACTCCAAGAGTTAGTATTTATGCTCGATAGTGGGTTCATGCCTCTGGTAATCTGGGGAAGTGACAGAAATCTCTAAGGTACTAGATGTGTTGTTGCTACTAGGGAGTAAACAACAATCCTTTGTTCATAGAGCAATCGTATTGTTTACCTTACACGCAGTTCGTAAAGCAATAATCTGTTGCTTGCAACTTAATACTGGAGGGTGTTTGGATGATAACCTGAAGGTGGATTATTAGTCATAGATGCAGTTGGATGGTGGTCTATGTATAATGTTGTAATGCCCAATCAAGTCTCAAAGGAGTCAAGATGATTAGTATATGCATGTATTGCTTTCTCGATGTTTGTCAATTGCCCCGCTGTAATTTGTTCACCCAGCATGTTATCTATCTTAAGGAGAGCCACCTCTAGTGAACTATGGATCCCGGTCTTTTCTTTTACATACAATCTACAAACTGTTTACTGCTTTGTGTTTATTTTCTGCAAACTATTACTTCTTTCCATTCGATACGTTTAATCCTTTGTTTCCAGCAAAACACAGTGAGATTGACAACCTCATCATAAGTTGGGGACATAGTTCTGTGGTTGTGTTGTGCAGGTCTCCACGTTGCTACTAGCACCGGTAGTGCACCCTGCCAAGGCTCAGCTAGCAACACCTTTGGGGTGTTTCCTTCCTCTTACTAGTTCGATTAAACCTTGGTTTCATAACTGAGGGAAACTTGCTCCTGTGCTCATCATACCTTCCTCTTGGGGTTCCCAACAAGCTCTACATCAACACCGAGCCATCAGGTACTCACATCCTCCAGTGTGAGTGCTCGAAGTTATTTCCTTTAGATTCTGCAATTTTATCTTTTTGTTTCTTGTTTTTATTTTCACTAGTTAGGCTTAATGGAAAACAACAACAAAAATTAGAGAGCTTTTTAGTATGTTAGAACATGAATTGTCTGAAAAGAAAATTAAAAAACCCTTAGAACTTTATTTGCATGCTAATAGCAATGTTATTACTATGAATCTTTTGAACACCTTTGTTACTAATGCTATGGAAACGTATAAGCTTGGGGAAGTTAGTTTTTATGAAAATGATCTTTTCAGTTCCCCAGCTTTAAAGAAGAAAATTTGCTCTGGTGATACTTTATCTCCCATATGTGGTAATTCTAATGATACTTGTGATATTTTAAATCCACATACTGAAAGCATCCCTTGTAAAATACCTTTAAAAATTGTCGAACATGTTATGAATAACTGTTATTTTGGAGATGGAACTGTCCATCCTGGTGATCATTTACTCTTTATACACGAATTATGCGAGTTATTCAAGTGTGCATGTATTTCAAGGAACCAAGTTAAGAGGAAGCTATTCCCTTTTTCACTTAAGGGCAAAGCAAGGGAGTGGTATGAGCTACTAGATGATCCTCATTATTTGGAATGGAAGGAACTTGAATCTCTCTTTTACTCTAAATTTTATCCTCCTCATGAAATTCATAAAGATAGGAATTATATTTATAATTTTCATCCACATGATGGAGAAAGTATTTCCCAAGCATGGGGGAGATTGAAGTCACTAATGCTCAAATGTCCCATTCATGAGCTCCCCAGTAATATTGTTATTAATAATTTCTATGCAAGGCTTTCAGGACATTACAAGGACTATCTAGATACTTGTTTAGAGGGATCCTTCACAAGTAAGGAGGGCTAAGTGGGATCTTCTTGAAACAATTCAAAGCAATACCGAAGATTGGGATAACGACAAAGGTAAAGAACTAGGTATAAACTATGAGTATGACTGCATTAAGTCTTTCGCTGAAACTGCTGATTTTCAAGAGCTTAGTGCTAAATATGGTCTTAATCCTCAAATTCTTGTTGATTGTTTTAGAGCCTTTGCTTCTCATATTAATGCTCCTACAGAAAAATGGGACATGTATCATGAGACTTTTAAAGACACTTGCATGGAAAATGAAATTGTTATTAATGATAGCAATAAACATGCTCAAACCTCTAAAAGTACTATTTCTTATAAGCATGTTAATTTTTGTGGAAGACATAGACCTTGTGAGAATAATCAAATTGAAGAAGCATATTGTATCACCCACAGGAATGAAAAAACTAGAATGTGGTATAGGGCTTTAAATGATCTTGGTAAAAAAGTTTGTGCCCTTTATCCTTTTATTTATGAACTTTGATTTGAAGTGGGTCATTTCAATTTTCAATGCTCAGGCCATAATAATAGCCCTTCTAATCCAATGACTACTGCAAGTTTGTATTGTGATGACATGATCACTCCTAATTAGCATGATGAACTTACATTATTTTGGGGTGTGAAGAGTTATCAAGAAAAACCTCTTTGGTAGATATGAGTGCTTTTGATATGAATAGTGTCCTACATGGTTGTCATATTTATTGTGTTGATAATTGCCACACAAATATTACATACAAAATATTATAAAAGATGAGATTTTACCAAAATATGACATGACTAATATGTGTTTTGATCTTATTAATGAAAATAAGGAATCCTCCAAAGTTTCTTCTATTGTCTCTAACAATAAACCAGGGTATATGGAGAAGCTTCCTTTCAAGCCTCTCCCTCCTGAAGAGAAGAAGAAAAATAAGAAGAGGAGGAGTAAAAGGAGAGAGGAAATGGTATTTTCCCCTAAGCATGTTGCTCCTATTATAGTTTTTGATGAGTCTGAACTCGATGATGTTCCTATGCCTATTACCTATAGTAGTGGTCATGATTGGCAAAAGCACACTACTTTTAATATTGAAAATCTCTTCGGTACAAATGCTGAAAATGATGATATTAATAATTGTTGTACTATTAGTACTATCCATGTTCCTTCCAATGATGATATGTTTACAAATGAACACACCTTGGAAGATAACTATTCTATTGCTTATGATGATACTATACCTCCAATATATGATGATTGCAATGATGAATATGATATTTTCAGTCCACCTACTATTGAGGATAAAATTAATTATGATTACAATATGCCTCCTAAATTTGATGATTATGGTGATGAGAATAATAATGATAGCTATTTTGTTGAATTTGCTCCCACTACAATTAATAAGAATGACTATGTTTATGTGGGAGTACTAATTCTTTTATGCATGTGGCTCATGATAAGAATTTTTTATGTGATAGTTATATTGTTAATTTTATTCATGATCCTACTGAAAGTTATTATGAGAGAGGGAAACATGGTTTTATGCATCTCAATAATATTAGGTTTCCCCTCTTTATGTTGAAAGTCTTGAAGTTGCACTTGTTTTTGCTTTCCTATGCTTGTTGCTTTGTGCTTTCATAACTTGTTTCTTTACAAGATTCCTATGCATAGAAAGTGGGTTAGACTTAAATGTGCTTTGAATTTGCTTATTAATGTTGTCTTTTACTTCAATTCATATTTCTTATGTGAGCATCTTCTCAAACTATCATGCCTAACTTAAAGGCATTAAAGAAAAGTACTTCTTGGGAGATAACCCAATAGTTTTCTTGAGTCTTGGAAGTTATTACTTCTGTAATAACCTCTCCTTATCCTTTTGTTTGATTTTTGTGCCAAGAATAACCTCTAATGAGAGGGAAATAATGCTTGGGAAAGTTGTTGTCCTGAAACAGATTTTTGTGCTTCATTGTAAAAATTCGTGTAAAATCTCTGTACGTCGTTTTGAGGCGTGAATTTTTGTGCTTCTGCCCCAGGTTGTTATAGTTCAACACTTTTCGATTTTACCAACAGAAGGTCTTCCAAAAAATTGGTTTTTACCTGTTGGTCTGTTTTGAGAGATTTCTGCCATTATTTGCATTTGTCTCTTAATCTCTTTCTCTTTGATCATTTGAACTTTTTAAAGGAAGTACTACAGTAGCTTGTGTTTTAATGCAAGTTTTATTGGTGTTGAAACTAAACCCAAAGACTTATTATCTTGAGTGCACTAATGTTGCTAATAAAGATTGTGTGAAGTTTTGTATGAAGGAAAAATTTCAGGTATATGGAGAGAATGATGTAATGAGATGAAGAATGGACTAAAGCTCAAGCTTGGGGATGCCACCCGTGTCACCCCAAGAAATATCCAAGAAGTACAAGCGTCAAAGCTTGGGGATGCCCAAGGCATCCCTAAAGGAAATATGCCCTGAGAGGCAATAATAAAGTTGTTATTATGTATTCCTTATATATGATAGATGTTTATTTTGCATGCTAGAATTGTATTGATCGGAAACATTAATACATGTGTGTTTAATAAACAAAAAGGGTTCCTAGTTATGCCTCTCTTATAGACTAGCTTGTTGATTAACAAGATGATCAAGGTTTCCTGATCATGGACATTGGATGTTGTTAATAACAAGGTCACACCATTGGTGGAATGATGTGATGAACATTCATCCGAAGTATAGCATTACGATCAAGTCATTATGTTTATATTGCTATAACATCATACGAAGTAATCTTTATCCTTAGACCATGAGATCATGTTAATTGCTAACACCTGAGGAGTATCTTGATAACATCAAACGTCATACCGTAACAGGGTGACTATAAAGATGGATTCAGTACTACGAAGGTGTTATGTTGAGGCTCATGGATCAAGAGTGGAATTTGTCAATCCCGATGACGGATAGATATACTCTGGGCCCTCTCGGTGATATCACATTGAGATAGCTTGCAAGCAAGTGATGTGATCACTAGAATGTTATATCACGGGAACGAGAAAAGAGTGCATGTCGCTAACGAGATCAAACTAGGTATTTGGATACCGATGATCGAATCTCGTACATGTATTATATCAAGAGACAAAGGGATTTAGTTACACGCGTTAAAGGTTCTCACGATCACAGAAGTCATCATTGAATATGCAGGAGTCAGTATGGATCTCCAGGTCCCGCTTCTGACTATTGATCTGAGAGGAGTCTCAATCATGTCTACATTATTCGTGAACCGTAGGGTGACACATTTAAGAGTTACCGGACACCATTTTGGAGCACATATGTTTCAGACGAAAGAATTGCAAAGCGCAGGAATTGTTTCGATAGAAACCGGAAATTGTTTCGGGTGAAATTGCAGAATGTGGTTCTGCATGTGATATTGAAATATTGCAAGGGGCTATATGTGAATGTTTGTTAATTAAAGTAATTAACAAAATTCTGAATAAATTTAATAAAAGAGTTTTATTAAATGAGAGAGCATTAAACTTGGAGAATTTTAATGCATTTGAAGTAGGGACTTTAAAGGGGAATGTGAAGAGACATTTTAATGTGGAGGGGTTACCACCACATGAATGGGGGAGGTGAGGGGTCACCCCCCATGCGCCGGCCATGGAGAGAGGGGTACCTCCTCCTATAAAAGGCCACCCTCTTCCTCCTTCTTCCTCACACCTCCTTGTGAAGGATCTCTCCCCTCTAGAATTATTTCCCATGCTCTCGGATTAGCGAGATACATGTTCCCGGTGGCATTTTGCGGAAGGAGTTCTGCTTAGATGGATCGCTGGAGCGAGGAGGTGGAGGTTGTCCATGGCGTGCGTGAGTAATGCGCTTGCTGCGCTGCTTTCAGACTTCCACTCGATCTTGAGATCGGCAAGTGTACGACTACATCAACCACGAGTTCCTACTGCTAACAAAACTCGCTTTTCTTGAGGGTAAGTTCTCGTTGGATGTATGTCCACCCGCTGCTTTGTACCTAGTAGATAGATCTTGGCGTGTAGTTCTCATCATAGGAATTTTTATTTTCTATGTTATGGACCCAACAAAGGGCATCGAGCTGTGTTTATGCGTAGGTGCTTTGCACAGGTAGTACACATATGTTTATATATGGGCGATGATGATCATGTTATTGCATCTTCTATGTATTTTGGATATTTGTGGCATAGTGGGATGAAGCGGCCCGGACCAACCTTACATGTCATCGTACATGAGACCGGTTCCACGACTGACATGCAACTTGTTTTGCATAAGTGGCTGGCGGGTGTCTGTCTCTCCTACTATAGTCAATATCTGATTTACAACGAGTTGCTAATAACTTAGTTATCCTCATTGTGGTTCATGTTCGTAGGTGAGAATGGTTCTATCTCCGAAAGCCCTAAGCCACGTAAAACTTGCAATTGATAAATTAGAGGCGTCTAGTTTAGATCGTTGCTGGGCTAGTGTATTGATATGGTATTGTTGTAAGTAGATATATGATAGATACTCTTACAACACATTCAACGTGTAAGTTCCATAGACCTTGGCCTTACACACAAAGGAATGATAGAGATCATACCACGATGCAAGTGATAGAGATCAAATGCATGGACCATATCATCTCACTTTACACATTAGATGTTAGCATCTTATACTGCTAGTTTGGCGCTTTCTGTAGCATTGTAAGATGATCCCTCATTTAGATATGAAAATAAAAATATGTTCTTCCTTAAGTATGCACCGTTCTGTGGATCGTGTTTCGAGACATCACGTGATGATCGGGTGTACTCGAATCTACGCCTTCATAGGAACGGGTGTAAGACAGTTTTACACACGCGAATACTAAGGTTCTTACTTGGCGAGCCTAGCATGTATAGACATGGCCTCGGAACACGGACCGAAAGGTTAAGCATGAGTCATATAGTTGATATGATGCCCATATAGATGCTCGCCTTTGAAGCTACATCAACTCACATGATGATCGGACTTGGTGTAGTGGATTTGGTTCATGTAATCACCAAAAGGACATGAGGGATGTCGTTTTTGAGTGGGAGTTAATTAGTAATTTAGATTAGTTGAACTCAATCTATGATAAACTTAGTCTAAATAAACTTTACAAATTCTGTTGTAGATGGCACCACCTGCTTTTAATTTTAATGTGTTCATGGAGAAAGAGAAACTTGCTACGAATGGTAGCAAATTCACCAACTGGGCTATGAATTTGAGGATTCTCCTCACTGCGGCACAAAAGCAATATGTGCTAGATGCGCTGCTAGGCCCTGCTGTTGGCGTGTGGGCGTGGCCGCGATTAGGAACCGTGAGGCCGAACGAGCACGGGCGATCGTGCCTCACAAATGTTCGGTTTCGTCTTCAAGTGTCGTGCGTCGTGCTGCCGGCACCCGATGGATGGTATCCTATCCCGAGCTAGTGAGCTCCTTCGCCTTCAGCTTCTCCCCTCACAGCTTTTTTTCTCCAGATCCTCACAGCCAGCTAGAATACACTCGATACGCAGGTCGACCTCTGTTCAGGGGCATCGACACGGATACCCGGCCCCGTCTTTTCCCCACGCCCGCCGCCAGGGAGAGAAAAAGAGCTCCTGCCGCCCTAGGGCACTCGCCTTCCAACACCGGCCTCCGGCGGCTCCACCCACCGGCGACCTAGGTCGTCGAGGGGGGGATCGTCGGATCCACGTGTGTAGATAATTTAGTCTAAAGTAGATTCGTTTTTAGGCTGCTCATCGTCTTGGCTTCGGGGATGAAGATGACGACGCTGGATAAATTTTCTTCAGATCCTTTTTCGATGGATTTGGAGACCAGTCTATCATGGCGGTGGCGCCATCCTCGTGGTGGATTTGTGTCCTCAGGCTCCGTCGCTGCGGCAGCTTGTGCTCCAGCGCCGGCGCGGAACCTAGGAGGTAGTCCAGGAGCGGATGCAGATTGTGATCTGCATCGACGACATCTGGAAGATGGTGGATCGTGTGTTGGGTCTGTGGTTCATGGATGGCAGGTGTGACTTCCTCCTTCGACGTCTTAGTCGTGCGGGGGTGCTAGATCTGGAGCTCGATGGCGTGTCCGGGGTGTTGCCCCGGTCTGATTCGTTCAACGACAATGGTTTCACCTTGGGTGAGCCACCTTGGAGGTCCGCAAAGCTCCATGTTTGCGATGGAGCCGCATCGAGCTCGGGTGAGGAGGTGATCCGTCATTCTTTCCTTTGGTGGCTACTACGGTGGTGCTAGAGGCAGGTGACGGGCGTCGGCGTCAAGCTCAGAGATTTCTTCGGTTTAGATTGTTTTCTTTCTTGACCGGTGGTCCTTTGCGCAAAAGCTTGCGTTTTTCTGTCTTTTCAGTTTTGTCAGGTCAGTGTTTACGTGACTTGTACTATGATCTTTGATATATAAATGAGACACGTGTCACCATGAAAAACAAAGGTGCATCGACACGAATGAAACGAGAAGAGTACACAGATCGACCCAGCCCATCCTGCAATCGAAATGTTTTGCTTAGCTCCTCGCTAAGTAAAAATGGGCTGGACCTTAGTGCACAACAACTCTTGGAGCCTACTGCTAGAAAAGGAGGGCCTCGTCTAAGAAAAAGAAGGGAAGACCATCTAGCGCAGAGAACTTGTCGGTTTAACATGCTCAAAAAAAAAACTTGTCGGTTTGAAAGAAGAGGAAAATCTACCGCAGACAACCTTTTTACTTCGGCAGGAAGGACTGGGCAGCAAAGGGCGTGGTCTCCATGCCCGGGGACACGTTGGCCCGGGTGGGGGAACCAGCTGCCCCGTTCTTACCTTGGGGCTACCTTGGAGAGCAAGAAACCAGGGGGACAGGTGCTTGCATCGCTCTGGTCTGGTGACGTGGTTGTGTCCCAAGAAACAAGGCTAGGAATCGTTGGTCCCACCCGAGCTTCACTAGAGACTAGCCTAGTCCCTTCAGGCTTTGTTCGGTTGGTCCCGCCCCGGCCGGGATTTGGACCGAAACCCGGGGTTTAGCCGGGATCGGGATGGCCGGGAATCAATCCCAGACCCTTCTAAAAAACGTGTTCGGTTAATCCCGGTTGGAATCTTACCCCGGACTAAACCACCCCGATCCCCTCCAGATAGACGGGTTTTAAAAACTCTAGTCTCGTCCCGTGGAAACATTCCCCGCGTGCTTGTCACGAATCCCATCGTCCCCCTCTCTCTCTCTCACGAGCGGGGACGAAGGTCGGCGGCTCCGGCAGGGAAAGAGAGTCCATGGCTAAGGTGGGAACGGAGGGATGGCGGCTCCGGCAGGGAAGGAGGGTCGGCGGCTCGGGCGGCAGCACACCTATCTCTCTCCCTCACCCCGACCTCTCTCTCTGCGCGTGACATGGAGGGGCTGGCGGCGGAGCGGGCGGAGGGCCTGCGGCGGCGCGGGCGAAGGGACGGCGGCGGCGCATCCAATCCAGAAGATCAAGGACCCATCCTTCTCCCTCCTCCCTCCTCCCTCCTCCCTCCCCTGTTTCCATCGGCGGCTGAGCGAGATAGACCCAAGGCCCCAGCTCCGTTCGTGCTCGGCGACGACCGGAGATGCCACCTCCGACGCCCTCTCCATCTCCGGCGGATGGTGCTTCCGGTTGCTGTCTAGAACTCGTTGTTCTTGCTGGTTGCCTGCTTTTGCTTGTGGGGGTGGGGATTAACCGAATGGCAATCAGCAGCAGAGATAAACAAAGGATATGGAAGAGGGATTAGTGGGGATTATGGTGACAAGTGGGGTTCACCCAATACCTGCAGGGGTTAGATCCACTAGATGATTTAATCCACTGCAACCGAACAAGGCCTCAAGCGGCCCACTCCCGTAGCGCGTGTATCCATCCAACATCCATGCGCGTGGCTACAAAAATCGTTTTGGAGACTTAATTTGCCGAGCGATCCCTGAAGAAAGATTTTGTACAGTTTTGACGCAGAGGCAGAGAGGATACCGTGGCCTGTACTGCGGGGAACAGGAACGAGCGAGTGATCTAGTCAGGATTGTCAAAGCGTAGGAAAAAGTCCGTGGCCTTGCCTGGGGTGCAACTGCAGTCTGGACGAAAGGCTGGGCTCCTTTGTCACAACTCACATGCGTCGCTAGTCTAGCTCCATAGCTGATCATCTATGATCCTAGCTGTTGAACGAGTCCAAAAGTCAAAAAGCCTGGGTGAATGCCTAGGATGAACACTGTACAAGTATATTGACGGCTACCCGGTCACCGAAGATGGGCCAAAACGACAAATACGGCCCTTAGACCAAAGTTTAATGTAGACCGTCTCGGTATTTTTAGCCCGATCTAAACCCTTTTGCCTACCGCCATACGCACGCATTGGAGGGAGATTGAGTGAGCCAGTGAGGTACCGCCGGCATAATCACCCGAAAACCATATATCTTATTGGAACAAGTCTTATTGGAGCCTTTTTGAGAAATTTGAAAACCATATCTCTAAATCTCAAGAAAAAAATTGAAAACATAATAACGCAAGACCAACAGTCGAGTACATACGGCACAAATCTCTATGAAATATATTTTCATATGTAGTCTAAAGAAAAAAAATGCGAAGATCAAAACTAATTATTTTTGGAATTCACAATTTGGTGATTATTCCCTATTTTCTCATATTTTTGTGAAAAAGCTAGTTTAGTCAATTAATTCGTTTGCTATGATTTGTTATATTTTGTGATCCATAATTTTGACAATATATTTTGAGGGCTAGAAAAAATATTTCAAGAGCAAAAAAACTGTTTTGATCTCCACATTTGTCTTTTTTTTTTCTGTAGATCGCATATGAAACTATGTTTCGAGAAAACTTGTGTCGTACATACTCAATTGTTGGTTATACGTGATTTTTTTTTCAAAAAAATGAGATTTAGACACATGCTTCTCGGAATTTAAAAAAGGCTCCAATAATCTGTGTTCCAATAATACTTTTAAACTAATTATTCAGCAAAAAAAGAATGAGAAAAATATATTTTGAGAAAACTTGTGTCGTACGTACTCGATTGTTGGTTATACATTATTTTTTTTAAAAAATGAGATTAGACATATGCTTTTCAAAATTTCTTGAAAAGGCTCCAATAATCCGTGTTCCAATAATACTTTTAAACTAAATTTTCAGCAAAAAAAAAGAATGAGAAAAATATATTTCGAGAAAACTTGTGTCGTATGTACTCGATTGTTGGTTATACATTATTTTTTCTAAAAAAATTGAGATTAGACATATGCTTTTCGAAATTTCTTGAAAAGGCTCCAACAATCCGTGTTTCAATAATACTTTTAGACTAATTGTTCAGCAGAAAAAAAGAATGAGAAAAATAGAGGGGAACCTGGGATCCAACACAAGACCTAGTACAAAAGGAGTCGTTTGCCCAACCACTGTACCAACCAATACTACAAGCTCCACCTAGGGGTAGCGAGCTTAATAGATATTTACCTAGGGGAACGAGTCCATGGCAGGGCGCCGTTGATCACACCGCTGACGTCCTCCTCTCTCCGCCTTTCATGCTCTTCATGCACCAGAGAGGACGGTGGTCCCCTCTTGGTGGCAGCGGCTATCGACCACTCCTTCCTTGCGGAAGGTGAAGATGCCTTCCTTGCGGGAGGGGAAGATGCCTTCCTTGAGCAACAGGTGCAAGCCGGGACTATTGTGCCAGCTGTGGCCATCCTTATCTTCGTCTTCATCCCACGCGTGGTCCCGCGTGACATCTAGGACATAGGCTTGGTGTAGGTGCGTTTCGCGTGGACCCTCGCGAGGGAGGCCTCGCCGAGGGTGGCCTTTCCCCGTGAAAGGCTTCATGGGGTGTTGCTTCGTGAGGGAGCCTCGCGAAGAGATGCCCCTTGAGGCTCCACGAGGGTTGCTCCTCGTGAAGCGTCGGGCTTCGTGAGGGAGTCTTCCTGTAGTTCTGTAGTTACTCCGCTATCAGGGCACAGTAGCAAATGGGTCATGGTACCCTAATTGCCATCGGCCCGAGGCCTTCTATCTCGGCTAGATCTCGGGAGTTCCGTGTAGAAAAGTTTTGTTTATCTCTGCGTGACCCAACAACAGTAGTGCTAGAAAATGCCCAATAGTAAAACTTCGATAACTTTTGTTTGCGGACTTCGAATTCGATGATCTTGGGATCGTTTCGAAGAGAACAACAAGCTCTACAATTTAATGCAGATAAACATCATAGTACAACAAAGTAGGATGAAACCACAAGATTGAAGGTTTTACCTCTCTATAGAAAATAAACCAGTGAAACCACCAAAATAAAAAACACAACAAGTTTTTCATACTAAATCCATTTTTATGTACTTGAGCTTTTTATGAATATAACCAAAATATATAATCCTCACATGGATAAAAGCTAAATAATAACCAAGAAATATTATTCGAAGAATGAAAATGTTTGACCTCTCTACAAATGATACGATCAAGTCATTCACTCGAGAGCCCCTCTTGATATTACGTCTATCTATCCTATAAGTCGGTCTCCCTACAAACAACATGAGACCGGTAAAAAAACTTATCAAGATCATACATTTACCTTGCATATTCGACTTGAGCTAGATAATGACGATCGTTTCTTGTTCAAATTGGAGAACCTTTCTTGATTGCACTTTATTGATGAAATATATATTGCTTCTCCATACTCAATACATGAAAGCCTCACTTAGACACATCTTCATGAATCGATTAACCTTCAAGCATATGATCTCTTCGATATGGTCATCTTAAACTTGCACTTCATCTCGATCAGCCATGTATCTTTTCTTATCACTTCATGATGATGATGTTTTGAAGGTAAACATGACGGCTCACTCAATCTCGGTCAACCATGTACCCTAAACATTTTTTTGTGGGGAAGCAGAAACGGAACGAGCATTCCGGCAAAACAGGTGCTCCGTTTCTACACCGTGTTTAGTGTGTATCGGTTTTTGACAATATTTTCCTTGTGTTTTTGTATTTATAATTTCAGTATCTTTTTCAGTTTCACTAAATATGAAAATAAAATGTGGCACCCTCGTGCGTTTCAGCTCTGTTTCTCATCACAGGTGGTATACTAGTAATCACAAAAAAAAATCCTTAAAAAAAGTAATCACAAAAATATATTCCCTCTGTCCCAAAATAAATAACTTGACTTTATCTAGATTTAAACGTATCTATATATAAAATATGTCTAGATACATGGAATCTAGACAAACTCACGTCACTTATTTTGAGTGACGGAGGGAGTAAATATTTCCTCTCGTAGTAGAGAATCTAGCAGCGAGCTGACGCTGCCAGCTACGGCACGCGCAAGCGGAGTCCACGCCGAGGCTAGCTCCCCGCCAAGCGACCGGACCAAGACAGCAGCAGGGGGTTTGCTTGTTGCGGTGGGCAAAACATTTCGCACCGGGCCACGTTGGTCACGGTCTGGTCTTCTCAGCCCTCGCCTATTTAAGGCAGCGCTTCCCGGCCACTCCCAGCTCAGTTGCCAAGAAGTTCCCCTCGCTTCGGATGCCCTCTCGCTCCCCACACCCCGCTCTCCGCTCCCAAGCTTCACAATGCTCCCAAGCAACCTCGCAGGCGCAGGCGCAGTGCAGCCGGGAGCCCAATCCATGGCCGGGTAAGCCGCGTTCCGGTCTGGATTCCGTCTCTTCCATTGGGTCTGACTTATCTCCTCCGATTTTTTCTCTCCCTTTTCTTTTCTGCTCGTCTTGTGTTCATTATCCGCTTCTATTTCGTGAGGGGATTGGGGATCAGGGTGGAGGGTTTAGAGCTGATCCAGAGGGGCGTCCCGATTGATCAGCATGTGGTGCCGATTCATGCGTGGTTTTTCTTTGGAGGAGATGCTGATGGCGTTCCCAGAGCCTGAGGGAGCAAATGCGTGCAACACCGTCAGGGAGATTCCCCGCGTGACGCCGGCGACATGATTCCGGCCAGGTTCCTCTCATCGTTGCTGTGCAGGTGCGGGTTGGGATTTGGGACTGCCGTGGTGCCTTCCACGGGAAGGAAGCAGAGAAGTGTACAAAAAAAAAAAAACAGAGAGAGAGAAAACAGGGGAGCAGGATGTATAACCTTCTCTGCGTCGCCGCCGTGAATCCGGCCCGGTTCTACTCGTTGCCGCAGTGTCCGTGCATCGTTTCCGCGATCTGCTGAGGCGGAAGAAGGAAGCAGAGGAGTGTGCTGCTCCGTTCCGTTCAGTTCTGAGCTTCTGATTGGTGGAGACTGATCTCGTGGAGTCGTGGTCGCTCGCAGCTGTCCGCCCAGCTACTATGTGATTCGACTTTGGCAGTGGTCAGAAAGCAGAGTATAGATGGACAGTTTTGTGCCGCTGATCATCGATTTGCTGCCTGCTACTGCTAGTAGTAGTAGTAGGTGATGGTGCAGGTTCGGTGTTCGTTCAGTATTGCTGGATCGATCCGATCCCATCTCGTGGCGCTCTCTGATCGCAGCTCGTCTGTCCCTATAAGTTTGTTTTGAGGTGGTCAAGAAGCAGAGACAGATTTGTGGTGCTTGATTGGGTTGTCGGATCGTCGACTGCTGCCAGTGCTAGTACGAGATGGTGCAGGGAAATGCTTGTTCAGAAGCTTTGTGACATGCCGCCAGATTTCGGTTTGCTTGTAGTGGCTGGCCTTTTTTTTGGTATTAGAGTTTTTGTGGGGATTAGCCAAACCTGAAATCCCCATTTATTTCTGAAAACATGTTTGTTTTTAGACTACGGGGCTAGTTTAATTTCCACTTCTCACTAAATCCTATTGTATTTTTTCCAATAACTAATACACTACCCTACGTAGTGGATTGTGGATTGAGTTTTATTGGGATTAGATGGGTTTGAGTGAAGGTAGTGGTTTCACTCAATCCACTTAAACCTTGTTTTGCAGGCCGGTTTTGTGAGGTTTTATATTTGCCGGGCCACCCTAAGAAACCCCAAAATACTAGCTAGCCTGTTTTGCAGTTCGGGTTTGGACAAGCTCAATCCCAAATATCCCAGCTGAAACACTTAGATTAGACTGTAAACTGAAACACGACCCTATCCTCGCGTTTTGGAAACTCTCTCTCGATGCTGATCCGAGATTTTTGGTTACGGTGCAGCTAAAGATAAGAATAGGAGAAAGAAGACTGTTGCCAGGGCTACGTTTGAAGAGGTAGAGCCCCATTTCTCTTTTTGAGTATACCGAGTTCGATAATACATTTCAAACCTGCTCCAGCATATGAACGATGCATAGTGTCAAACACTAGATTGAGCCTGCTAACACAGACAAGACCAAAACGGAAACTCTCACATAATTTGAGTAATCTGTAATAAGCTGGAATAGCATATTTCATATAGTTGGAGGATTGCACTTTAGGTTGACTACTGCCAAGAAATTCAGTTTTTGTCGAGAGGAAATCCCTCAAAATGATGATACCTTGATTTTCTGTTTGATAGTCGAAATTCTCTACATAACAAAATCCAATTCTTGAAAGGGGTTGGTTGGGTGAGGGGAATTGTTTCACCCAATCCCTGGGAAATTGACACAACTAATTCACTAAAAGTCACCTATGTAAAACAAGGCCTTAGAGATTATATCCCCTCTAAGACTAGGTTACAGTGGGGTAACTTCAGTAGTAACTAAGGGTCTACAATCTAATAAATATGACATTGCATGTTACACGAACGAGTTATTTTTCACTATAAAGACAATAATCTAGACTAGTAACATGCATAGTTACTTTGCACCATGACTAGTCTAATCTCTATAAAAACTCTAGTGCTAAACAAAGGCCTTAAGAGGAGCGGTACCTGCTAATGATTGGACATGTTGTCACTGAGAGCCCATCGTTCAGTCCATTGGCTGTTTAGATCGATGGGCACGGTCCCGATTAGTCTCTTCTTCCTTGTGAAACAGAGGACGGAACAGAGCTGCATGGTCAAAATAAATTCGTCTCGTATATATTTTTGTCAGACGTCCAAGAGTACTAATTCAACGCTAAAGCTTTACAAATCAAAATTGGTGCCGTTAGGCTTTAGCTGGCTACCCACGGTACTGCAGTGTATATCAGAATTATTACATGGTACTTAGTTGCTCTACTGTCTATCTAGAAAAGGTCTGCTGATTAACCTGACATAGCTTTTGGTTGGGTCCGCTGGCCGCTGGGATCCCTGCAATGAATCATAAGTTCAATTTATTATCTGTTAGTGTCCGTAGATGCTTCCTAAGGTAGACTGATCTCACAGAGTCTCTTGCAGGCCATTGATTATTACTGGAAAAGCAATTGCTGCAATGATTAGAAACATAACCGGTGAAACTGAGGAATTGCTCGCAGCAGCATGGAAGGAGTGCCCAAATTGCAAACATCCCATTTGCAATAGCGATGTAAGTGTTGTTAACTACTCCCTCTATTTCAAAATAATTGAAGTTCTAGTTTTGTTCTAAGTCAAACTTCTTTAAGTTCGAAAGGATATATAAAAAAATGTTATTTACAAGGTTCCATAAGAAGTAAAACGAAGGAATGGTTACTTTCTTTACCTACCGGTAGCATAACTTCTTGGTATATCTTTAAAAAAGCTTTCATTAAAAAGTACTACCCACCTATGGAGACATTGCAAAATAGGAACAATATTCTTTTCTCTAGGCAAAATGATAATGAGTGTGTAGCTCCAGAATGGGAAATGATTAAAGTTATGCTTAGGACATGCCCATCGCGTGGAGTTAATGAATGGACTGTTCTATTTTTTTAATGGTCTTAATTATTTTTCAAGAAGCATGCTAGATTCAGAGTGACTATGACTAAAAACTGTATCTAAGGCCAAAACTATATTTTAGAACATGTTGCAAAATCTTAGTCAATGGCACACTGATAGAAAACTCTGTTGACGAAGTACATTCATATTACTAAAGTTTATTTCTTTGATTGTTGTGTTTTCTAAACCAAATGTAGACAATGTCCCTTTACAAAAATTAGTTACAAACAGTAATGAGAGTGTTCATATAAATTACTCCCGCTGTTCCAAATTAATTGACAGATATTTTTCTAGATACACATGTGTAAGGACAAGGATGCCCCCTAGAGGGGGTGAATAGGCATTTAAAATAATTACGGTTTAAGCTCTAATAAATACAGAAAAACTAGCGTTTAATTTATCAAGCGCAAAACATAAATTCACTAGGTTCAACTAAGTGCACCAACAACCTAAACTAAGCAAGACAAGTAACAAGGTGATAACAAGATAGAATACGTCAAGCACAATGGCAATTACAATGTAAAGTGCATAAGTTAAGGGCTCGGGTATAGAGATAACCGATAGCCGTAGAGACGATAATTTTATCTAGAAGTTCACTTCCAAGAAGCTACGTCTTCGTTGGAGAGGTGCGATGTCGTAATTCTTCATAAATGGCTCACTTTGAGGTATGGTGGATCGATGCACACTCAAAGCCACACAAGTTCTCACCCCAAGATGCGAAGACACACTACTCACCGATGGCACAAGTGGTTCACCTTATTCTCCCCAGTGCGCACCACAAAAGGCGGGCACTCGATCCGCTATGGGACACTCGAGGGCAGTTACCGAACCCGTACAATTTCGGGGCAATCTCCACAACTTAATTGGAGGCTCCCAAAAATCACCACCAAGGCCTCTAGCTTGAGGAAACTCCACAACTCAATTGGAGGTCCTAAGAGAACAACACCATTACCACACGACCTTTTAGGGTTCTAAGAATCCAAGAGTAACAAGTCCTTAAGATTATACTCGTCGAATCTCCGTAGAGAACTCAAACCTGTGCATCAAATGCAAAGGCAAGCCCTTCACTCACAATTTTAATCCAAGCTACAAAAGCTATTGGAAGAATAAGAGAGAAAGAACACAATAAGAGAGCACTAAATTCTTTAAGATCTAGATCCCAAGGATTTCTTCACAAAGAAGAAATTTGATTAGGTGGGATTGAAGATCTAGATCTCCTCTCTCAAATCTCTCAAAAAGATACAAGAATGAGGGGGAAGAGGAAAGGACAAGCTCTTGAAGGTCAACATGGAGGAGAAAGAGTAGAAGAGCTCGAAAAGTTAGGTAGGGAGGAGGAAGGGAGGCCCCAAAATCCAAACGTTATGTCCAGTCCGCACGTAAGCGGCACTGTCGAACCAAGGTCCAGCACTGCCGGCCCTCCTCGGACATCCATAGGAGAATATGCTCATGAGTAAGAAAACGAGCGGCACTGCCGGACCCAACCCCGGCACTGCCGCTGCCTCGGATGACCATAAGCAAGGATTGATGAGGAAGTAGAGCGGCAATGCCTAGCACTACCAGTGACTACCGCACCACGAACATACCCGATTTCAATTAAGTGACAGTGACCACGACACTTGAAGCGGCAGTACTGCATGTGTGGCACTGCCCGTGCAAGGATCGGCACTACCGGGCAGAGAAAAGCAGAAATCAGATGGGAAAACGCCCGAACAAAAAACGTGACAACTTGAGCATCCGAACTTCGAATGAGATGAAACCAATTTTGTCGGAAAGATAACAACTTGTAGAATTCAACAAGGTGCGATAACAACGTGTCGAAATATTGGATACCACCAAGAGATAGAATATCAAGTATGAATATGTGAGATACCTCCCAAGGTGTGGAGCCGCAAAAACTTCAAGATCAAAAACACAATAAGATATACGAGGGCAATCCTTTTTTGATAAACAAGAGCTTGTTATGAAGATAACCACATGCTCTAGAACCTCCCATGGATAAGATCCAAACAACAACCGAGAAAAATGATACTAAGTATGCAAAGGTTTGAGCTCTCTCTGAAAGATACGATCGAGTTACTATATCGAGATCCTCTCTTGATAGTATGACTATCTATTCTAAACTCGGTCTCCCAACTAATAACATGAGACCAGAAAAATAGAAAACATATCAGGATCATACCTTTGCCTTACGTATTCCACTTGAGCATGACGATGACGATCTTGTCCTTATCAATATGGAACACCTTTTTTCATTGCTCTTGTTTGCGCTCGCTTGATGAATACTTGCGAATTTCTCCCCCATACTCGATGGGAAAACCTCTTATTTGAACTTGTCTTCGTTCATCCATGATCATCGAAGATGGCAAGGTTCAAGCATGCGATCGTATAGAGATGGGGAATTTTGAACTTGCATATCTTCATTTCTTTTTGAGTGTAGATCCACTTGAAATCGCTCTTTGCACTTATCTTGATCAACCTAAAATCTTCCTCTTTCTTCAACTTTCAACCTTGAAGTCAACACATGGTTCAAGCGATGTCAATGGATAATTCCTACCAGTGAAACTCAATTCAAACATTAGTCCATACATATTGTCATTAATTATTGAACCACACATGTGGACGCACACATGCACTTTCAACATTTATGTAGACGCGTTTTAGTGTGTAGATACATGCATATCTACACAAAATTGCATCAATTAATTTTGAACGAGGGGAGGGAGAGCTGCATTAAAAATTTCAGTAACAATGGTTATATGAATAACTCTAATAATAACTATGTTGGACCACTTATATTCCAAATAATAATTATTCTAGTGGTAATAATGTTTGTAGTGATTTAGAAAGAACCATTTTGATCTTTTAGTTACACAAAAAACTTAATAAAAAATCTATATCTTGCTTTAAAAAGTTTGAAGCTATGTTTAAGAAGATAAAACACCTAATTGCGGAAGTAGCCTATCTTAAGAAAATTGTGTCCCCCGCCCCCTAAAAGAAATATGTCAAAGATATAATTGACAGGACTAGGGACTTACAACACAAGAAACAAATTAAAATCCTATGCTAACAAACCCGATCAAAGCTGAAGAAGGCAAAAACAAGGTAAAACTTTTGCAACTTCTGTATATTGCTTTGTACACCATATGCTCCAGCATAAATATCATTTTAGATTTCAAATCCTTTTGTAAATACTTCCTCCGTTCCAAATTGTAAGATATTTTAGACCTTTTTTAAAACATACGTATGTTGGCGTCTTTTAGTGTGTAGGTTTGGAACAAAATGTATGAATCTACAACTAGAAGCAATCTAGATATATGTATTTCAGAAAAAAGCCTAAGACATCTTATATTTTAAAATAGAGGGAGTACATGCCATTTCTAATTCATGATAACTCTGCGCAATATTATTTTGTTGTATACTCCGGCCGTAACATAATTGACAGATCCAAGAAGTGGTCCTTCCATTCCGATGCCATTTTTTATCAGAAAAACTTCCTATGAAAATTAACACTGAGAACTAGACTAACACACATAATCCCAGCAGTAATAGCGTTGCATGATAAATAGTGATAGCATACTACTACGTCATTTCTAAAATATAAGATGTTTTAGTATTTTCTGAAACACCTGTATCTAGATGTCTTTTACTGTGTAGGTTCGCTCATCTTGCTCCGAACCGACACCCTAAATGGCGTCAAGATACATATGTTTTAGAAATGGCTAAAACATGTTATAATTTGGAACAGAAGGAGTATCATAGTATTTTCATTATGTCATAGAGTTTAGTTTGAGTGTAAAAAGCGAAAAATTGACATTCACTTTTACACAGGCTGTGTACAACGTCATGATTTATGGTTGCGCTTCAATCCTCGTGTTGCAGGTTTTGTCACGCTGGTCAGGACTACCTGCTGGTGTTAAGTTTGATCCTACCGATCTGCAACTTCTTGGTCATCTGGAAGAAGTTGGGAGGGCAGCATCGCATATCATGATAGATTACTATATTCCAACCATAAAGGAGGAGGATGGAATCTGCTATACCCACCCCGAAAATCTCCCTGGTAACATATGATTCGTATTTTGCACTTGACATCAGAATTATCAGGACCTTCTGAATGAACTTGCAGAATAAAGTCTTGGCTATTTAATTTTCACAAGCCCCTGCAGGTATCAAGATGGATGGGAGCAGCAGCCATTTCTTTCACAGAATATGAAATGCTTATGAATTTGGCCAGCGCAAGCGTCGCAAGGTCAGTAAACAGAACAACACTGATTCTGATGAGCTGATCAGATGGCACGCGACCGGAAAATCTAAACCCATCTTAGATAATGGTGTCGTAAAAGGATGGAAGAAAATACTGGTTCTCAAATGTGACATGGGAAAGAGACGTAAAACAAAGTGGACGATGCATCAGTGTCACCTTGGGGCAGAGAAGGATGAAAAGCACGGGGAGCTGGTCGTCTCCAGAGTCTTTTGGCAGGTGAAGTCAAACAACACCGGGAAGTCGCAGATGCACGTTTCTGACATAGATTCCGGATCGTCTACCGTGGATATCGATCCTATAACGCCAAATATGGACTTTCCACAGCTTTGTCGCCTAAGCAGTAGCCCATTTGTAAAAGAGCAGAATCAGGTAACCTTAATTTTTGACTTGTACTCTATCTCTTCTAAAATATAAGATGTTTTAACCTTGCTTTCTTTGAAACACATGTATCTAGACGTCTTTTACTATTTGGGTTTGAGCAAAATGGATGATCCTGTCTGAAATTACGTAACTTGCAGTTGTTTAGATTAGAATGTATCTAGACACATTTTAGTATATATAAGGAGTATGTGTTTTAAAAAATGGCAAAACATCTTATATTTTCGAACGGAGGAGTATGTTATTGTATTGTTGTTCATGCTATTGAATTTGCTGAAACTGTGCCAGTGGCGTCGTTCGGCGGCGCTCCAGACCTAGTCGAGCTAGGTAGTGTGGCCTCGTGTGGTTTCTCCGGTTTTTCCTTTTAATCGGACCCATATGTATATACGTCTGTATCAGGTTTCGGTCCGTTTTCCTTCCAAACGGCTAATTAACGTCTTCTAATAGAAAATATAGAGCTCCTCCTGGTTGCTCTAATTTTATTTTTTGGCTGAAACTGTGACAGGATGAGCAAGACCCCGGCTCATCTGCTGTTCAGCTGCAGGCTGGAGCTGAAGACCTCGCTGGAACCTCACAGCCTGTCGACTACCCGCTGCGCAACGGCAACATTCATGAGAGGCCGGTGCCTCTCGACTACCTTGGCAGGGACGAGCTCCCCGGATTATCTGTCATGGATTACAATATGTGCCTCGGAGCGCCTGCGGATTTCTTCACTCTGACCGTAAGTGACTAAGTGTACCCTGTGGCCTGTGCCCCATTCTTGCTCGTTCGCCGGTGTAGCCGAATCTCCTCGTTGTGAATTTCTTTCCTGTGTTGGTTCGCAGGGCAGCCTCAACAACTGGATGTACGGAAACGAAGCATAGCACAGAGAGGAGGAGCACCGGAGGTAGCCGCGCAACGCAGAGAAACCGCCTTTCCTCGTCATGTATGAGCGATCCATCTCCGAGGAAAATTTTGTACTCCCTCCGTCCCAAAATAAGTGACGTGAGTTTATCTAGATTCAGATGTATCTAGACATGTTTTAGTATATAGGTACATACGAATCTAAACAAATTCAAGTCACTTATTTTGGAACGGAAGGAGTATATGTGTTTCCTTCTGCGAATTCGGCGTGCCTCAGATATGTTTCCAGCATTTTGGTATTAGTAGATGAGTCAGATATTCTCAAGCAACATCTCGTCTCGGAAGTCTTGAGTGTGTGTTGTTAAGTTGTTTGATGTGTTATACTCTCACCGTTCCAAAATAGATGTCGTAAATTTATCTAAATTTAGATGTATTCGTATACTAAATAGTATCTAGAATCTAAATTTAAATTTTTTTGACATTTTTTTTGAGACGGTAGGGAGTAGTTGTAATGTCTAAACCATGTAACGGATCATCGGGTGATTCGAGTAGATCTTTTCTCCATGAGATAGTCTAGTCTGTTTAAGTGCAAAATTCTTCTGCACTCCTTGATCCGGCAGAAAATGTAGGATAGGCCATGTCATGTTAATTAACTCGCTTCTCTTGTTGAGATATACTAGTAGTAATTTTGTAGTAATACATCTTTGTCCGACGTGTTCCATGCTCTATGTTCCACGTCATCGCAGCAAAGTACTCTTCCGTTCACTAATATAAAACATTTAAATTTTTTCTAAATATGCACGTATGCAGACATTTTATTGTATAACTTTACTCATTTTAGGATGTATCTAGTCTATATTGAAATGTCTAAAATGTCTTATATTAGTGAACAGAGAGAGTTGAACTCTGTAAATAGGGCGTTCTCTATTTGCATCATAGTTTGGAGGTGTTGTGGATTAATCATTAGAAGGACCCGATCTTTTACGGTTTCTTGAGGAGAGTCGTGGAATTGTGGGGGAAAGGGGGAGAAGGCGAAGAAGAACTCACACCATATGAAGAACATGACAAACACACCAAACACAACACGGATACAAGCTAATTGCTCATTTCGGCGGCTACAAGCCATAGAATCCTCAAGGGGATTGGTATTGAACGGAGAATTCCCTCAATTCCAAACGGGTAGTGTAAGAACCATGGGCGGAGACGGCACCCGGCGACCCGGGGCGGCTTCCCAAGCTCCCTTGCCAGCTACCGTATAAGCGTATATGTCAAGTACCCAAGTTTTCAGCTGGTTGTGTTTTGCCCGAGCAAATCTTTATTGGGCCCCACGTTGTGCTCTCGATCAGGCAGCCCAACTAGGCAGTTAGTAAAATTATTTAGCTTCTCGCCACGACAGATCCGAACTATGCACGACGCCACACAACCATATCGATTTGGGTACCCTAAAAAACTACTCCCTCTAACCCATATTATTGTTCTCAACTTTATCTAGATTCGGATATACCTAGTTAAGAATTTAGACTAGATGCATTCGTATCTAGACAAAATTGAAAACAATGATATGGATCAGAGGGAGTATCGATCTGGGATCAGTTGCCGCTCGGCTTCTCCGTATTCGACGTCTCATAGACATTTCAAGTACAGAATTCCAATTCCTTCAATCGCATCTCAATTGAGAGCTGCAGATCAGGCGCCTCGCAAGGCACGGGCCCTGCTCCTTCCGACGGGTGATGACAAGGCTGTCAGCACAGAACGCACTTCCTCTCATCTATTTGTCCGATTGATTTTTGTACGACAATTTACTACTTAACTTTAGGTATTGACAAGGGTCTCACTTCGCATTGCAGTGAAACAGGAATTTGAATTTCTGATTGGACTGAAGAAACCGGTTTCACTCTCCCAGAGTATTATTTCCTTTTACTGTTGTTTCCGAATTAGCCTTTGAATTTATATCTAACTTGAGCATTTGAAATCACTAAATTACCTTTGGTTATTATTAAAATCAGATACGAGGAGGCATTTAGTCCCCAGAACAAGAGCCACGGGTTAATGTGGCCATTAATAATGAGTTTGATCCTACTGAAACAGAGAAGCACTTGGTATTTCTATTGATTTACAAGCTTATCGAGTTGGCTTTGTTACTGCCGGTGTCAACGACATCTACTGAGAGAGCTTTCTCGACAATAAAAATTATCAAGTCTAAATTGCGCAACAAGATAAATGATGATTGGTTAAATCACTTGATGATATGTTACACGGGCAGGAGACATTCAAATCACATGATGATGTCCTTATTACTCGACAGTTTCATGGCTTCAAGAGTGGTGGTAAAGGGGTTTTGCCATGGCGTCATTAGTATTTTAAAGGTATATGACTTACCTTCTAATGTGAATAAGTCTACATAATTATATGAACTAGTATTTTATTTTTTTACGATCTATTTTGGGTGTTTGAAAGCACATTTGGATATCTCGATTGATGTTTATGACTTACCGTTTAAGAACACTTCAGTGAAAACCTCGCCAACTTCAACTCATGACACATAAGATGAAGGCCTTGTACTACTTGGACACCATATGTAAAACCCAAAGAGGTTGATGATAATATGATCTCTCTTGAAAGGAAGATGAGACACAACTAGAAAAGGATCCAATCTTAGGGTTTTCTAGTCTATTATCTACTTCTAAACCTTAGGGGCAGTTCAAAGGGGGTATTTTAGTACTTGTGGCGAATGAGTAGGTAAAGAGAATATTTTAGGGAATCAAACCCGAAGTTGTGCGTAGAGAGAGCGCTTCGGCAGTGAGTTCAGGGGCGGCGGACGTGGCACCGGTTAGGTGGGCGTTTTTTCAGATTTTTTTAAAAACTTTAAATTCAATTTTTTCCAGAATTTGAAAAAAAAGCAAAGGGCTCCCTAGTGCCCGGGTTCCAAGGCTATTGGCTGACCGGTACGACTAAGAGCATGTACAATGGTTGATAAGACAATTTTATCTTATACAACACACGCAATCTTGATATGATGACAAAACATTATGTACAATGAGTTATTTTTTGGTCTTATCTCCAGTGACATGTATTTTAAAAATATGGTGAGACATATCATGCTAAGAACATCTCTTGGCTAAGATAAGACATAGATCTTTTTTTATTCCTCTCTCCTCTAACTCAGCAATCATCCTACGTGGCAGTGCTAAGATAAGAGTATTGTACGTGCCCTAAGGCTGCTTCTAGTGAGAGCATCATAGTTAGTATCATGCATGCCATGTTGGCAAAAATCTGATGTGGCACAACAATTAATAAAGAAAGAGATGGTTAGCGTATCATATGTAGACGCCGTATCATAGCACGTAAAACTAAAAAATTCTCATGCAAATAAATCTTGTACACAAATTTGCATTAAGATTTTATAAATTATTAAATATAGTACTATTATGATACTACCATATGATACCATGCATTATGGAGATACTATCATATACTAGTATCATGTGCATGATACTGGTAGTATGATACTACCACTATGACCAGCCTAAACATCCCTCGCGCGACATCTAGAGATCCGTTCGGCCGGCGTTCATCGATCAGTTCTTTAGAGCAACTACAATAGGGTACAGTCAGCTGACTATAAGAGATAAAATAGTATAGTTTGGGTGAGATGGAGGAGAGAGAAGATAAATCGGCTGTAAGTTAAGAGCCAGCTCTAACACATGCTCCTAGGCACTTTATAAGATTGACATGTGGGTCATATATTGATTAAGTAGTACACTCTTGTTAGCAACTATTGTACATATTAACTATAGAGCTGACTATAGATGACGTGTCACTTACTTATAGCCAACAACCGGCTATATTAATGAACTTGCTCTTAGGGCATTTACAATGCAAGACTCTTGTATCGACGCTTAAGTTGCCAAAAAAAATCAAGTATTAACGTAGCTGCCCAGGACTCTCAACGCGAGACGTCAGGTTGAGGCGCTAATTTTATTTTTCTGCATGTGAATAGCGCCCGCTGCGGGTTGAGTTGTTCTAAGCGGAGGAAAAAAAAAGAAGGAAACGCTCGACGCTTGGTTTTACGGCGACGTTAAGCTAAATCCCAGGAACGGATAGGAATTAGACCAAACCGCTGGAAAATTCACCCTAGCGCCCATGATTAGCGTCCCCATTAAACATGCCCTTACTGCGCAAGCCATCGAGTGGTGAGAAAACGCGTCCGTAGCCTGCTCTCGCAAGAGACTTTGACCACGGTCGCGTCAAGTTGCTTCGGACTCGGGGATCCGTAGCCTGCTCTCGGTGTCGTGTGCGGCTGTGGTTGGGAAACAGGAGCCGTGCAGCGCGAACATGCATGCAGCGCAGGGGATTCTTCGGAATAAGTTGTTTTCCGTAGACAGCGTACACCCAGCGACAGTATTATCCTAGGGACGCGTCCCACGGAGTACCACTGTACCGGTACCTACGAATATATTTGTACTACCGTCCTACTAGCAGCCACTCCATCTGTGTTAAATTACTCTGTGGTCAAAGTCAAAATTTGTCCTACTAACAAAACATCATGATATTCTATTCGATTTAGCTCCTAGTACCTTCCTACTACAGCTTTTTGCCACATCACAAGCCACCCAGAATACACTCGCCACACAAGATTGAGGTTGTTTTCTAGGGGGCGACAGTGATAATACGAAATGTACACAGACCGAGCCCATGATATGAACATTGAATCTTGCTTAAACCCACGCCAAATAAAAATGGGCTGGGCCTTAATGCACAACATTTTTTTTTGAAATCTATGCACAACAAATTTTGGAGCGTGCTACAAAGAAAGGGGACGTCCTCTTCTGAAAAAAAGAGAGAGGACCATCTAGCACGGAGAACCTGGTCTTATGGGAAAAGGGCAAATCTAGCACAGAGAATCTTTTCACTTCAACACGAATGACTGGGCAGCATTTAGGGCGATACTATCCTACAAGTACAAAAGTACACGTGGTTCCATGTTCAGGGACACCACGACACGTTGGCCCCGGGTGGAGGAAACAACTGTTGTGTTCTTGGCCAATTACCTTGGAGAGGAAGGAATTAGAGGGCCAGGCAGGACTTGGACGCTCTGGTGTGATGACTTGGTGGCATTGGAGGAATCGTGGGTCCCATCCGAGCCTGGTGCTAGAGCCTAGCCTAGTCCGTTGAGGTGGCCCACCGTCTGCGCATTCCCGCAGCCCATATATCCATGCGCGTGTCCACAGAAATTCTTTTGGTAGACTAATAATCCGCGGAGCGATCTATAAAAAGAGATTCTGTACAGTTTGACAATAGAGAAGATGTCGTGGCCTGTACTCTTGGGAATAGGAATGGGCGAGTGATCCCATCAGGATTGCAATGCGTAGGTGCCCGGATCATGAGTAATCATTCCGAAGGTTTGAGCCACGCAAAACATCCGAGTTTGTTTAGATTGGATCGTGGGAGGATTTTGGTCGTGGTCCGGCTTTTTCAGCCAATCGCACCCAGCGGCACAGCCTATTTGTTTGCGCCTGGTTAACAGGACGAGAGTGATTTTTTAAAATTCAAACAGAGATAATTACGTGTTCAAACCGGCAAAGTTCGTATATATTCATATTTAATTTACATTTATAATTTAAAAAACTAATTTTAAACTAGCCCTACTACTGATCTTCGCCGTCGACGCCGACGCGTCAATCTAGGGGTCGAGGTCGATGTACTCCGACGACGCCCAGAGATGTGCCGGTGCCAGGGCCGGAGTAGACGTGGACGCGGGCTGGTCGATCACCTACCCAGGCCACGGTACCCACCCCGGTCCCTCCTCCGGCACGGTCGGTGGCGCCCACCTAAGCAGCGGCCGCGCTTGAGGCAGCTGCGTGTTTGGCCGCGCCACCAGGCCGGTGAACTGGACGACCTCTTGGTAGCAGCTCCACAAGGCATCCTCGCCCTTCGCGCTGGCCGCAATGGCCTGCTCAGTGAAGGCATCCTCGTTGTAGCCCTGCGCTAGAAGCTCCTAGTACTCCGGGGGAAGGTACATGGCGGCGGCTACGACAGCGTCCTCCCCCTCCTCCTTGACGGCAACGTCATCGTCGGGCTCAAAGGCGGTGACGTCGTGGACCTCCCACGGCTGGAACTTGCTGCAGAAGGTGCTTGCACGCCGCGCCGTGTGCTCCCAGTCCAGGAATTCTTTCTAGAAGTCCGGGCTCTAGTAGCCGCTATCCCACTAGAGGCCCGGCGGGAGCTTGCGGATGAGGCGACGGATCTCCTCCTCGAGACCTTTGCCCTTCTTGGGCACGAGCGACACTAGGTCCCACACCCGGTTGAGGTGCCAACCCGTGGGGAGAGAGACATCATGATGGGCGATGCTTGCTCCCTCCCTCCATCACCGCTCGCACTCCGCCAGGTGGTAGTAGCGGCGGTCTAATGTCATCCACTCTAGAAAAGAGATGGGAAAGAGTTCTGTGGTGAAGGTTTTTCATAGGGAAGGAATAATTATCGAGTAAGGAGTCATCTAAGTAATGGACAACACCATAAGCTTGGGGATGCCCCATGGCACCCCTGGACCTATCAACTTCTTGGTTTGCATACTATTCCAACTTTGTTTTTTGAGCACCATTTTACTTTTGCATAAACTTGGAGCGCTAGTGTCTAGTTTTTAGTTTGCATCTTTGTTTTAAATAAATGGACCAACACCTATAGGTATGCTTAGTGTTTATGAGAGAGCTACTGGAGTACAAATAAAGTTAAGTTTGGAAGGAAAGAGAAATAGCAATGCAAGTAGTGCATATGTTCTATGCTTCATTAGCTTTGATTGAATAGTAATTTGCTAGTGTTGTATTTAGCGATATCTCTTATTTGCGCATTGATGGTTAACTTTGAGTTACTTTGTTCATTAATAAATGTGTAGTATTATGAACACTATGCATGTTTTAAAAGGAATATGCTCGAGAGGCAATAATAAAGTGGTTATTATATTATATTCTATGTTCATGATAAATGTTTATTTCTCATGCTATAATTGTATTAAAGGAAACATTAATACATGTGTTTTTAATAAAAAATAGATGGTTCCTAGTGATGCCTCTCATTACACTAGTTTGCTGATTAACAGATGATCCAGGTTTCCTGATCATGACACTGGACGTTGTTAATAACAAGGTCACACCATTGATTGAATGATGTGATGAACATACTCCAAAAATATAGTAACACGATCATGCCCTTATGTTTACACTAATATAACATCATTCAAAATAACCCTAATCCTTAGACCATGAGATCACATTAATCACTGACTCCGGAAGAGTACTTTGATTACATCAAACACCACACCGTAATAGGGTGATCATAAAGATGTCATCAGATGTTTGGAAAGTGTTAGTTGAGGCTCGTGGATAAAGAGTGGGATTTCTCCATCCTAATGATGGAGAGATATACTCAGGGCCCTCTCGGTGATATCACATTAACATAGTTTGCAAGCAAGTGATAAGATCACTAAGAATGTTATATCACGGGAACGAGAAAAGAATACTTGTCAATAACGGGATCGAACTAGGTATGGATACTACCAAATGATCGGATCCTGGACAAGTAAAATATCATGAGACAAAAGGAATTGGTTACTGTGAATAAAAGGTCACGCGATCACTAAGTCATCGCTTGAGTTGGTGGGAGTCACTATGGATCTCTAGGTCCCGCTAATGATTATTGATCGAAGAATGTCTCGATCATGTCCACTCAGTTCGCAGCCCATAGGGAGACACACTTAAGGGTATCCGACGCATTTGAGTGGATAGGGAACACCGGAGAAAATACTGGACATCGCAAGAATTGTTCTGATAAAAACTGCCGGAATAGTTTCGATTATCGGAATATTGCGAGGGGATCAAATCTTAATGTGTTGATTAAATAAAGTGTTCATTAAATGAAGTACACTAACTAAATGAAGTGTTCATTAAATGAAGTACACTAACTAAATGAAGTGTTCATCAAATTAAGTTGCATTAAACCAAGTGAACTAAAGTGCTTTAATGGAAAGACCTTTGATTTTTGAGTGGAAATTAAATGGAAGATGAGTGGAGCTATATTGATGTGAGTGGAGTGTCCACCCACATAATTGGGGGAGAGGTGGGGGAAGCACCATGGCTGTGCACCATGCCCCCTTGGGCTGCCCCCTCAACTATAAAAGGCCCCCCTCCTCCCCTCTCACCCACACACCATTCACCCTTCCTCTCATATGCCCTTTGGTTGGCATCTTCCTCCCCTTCTAGCCTTGTCCATTGCCACAAGCGAGGAGCTTAGGAGAAGCCTTGCTCAAGATCTTCTCCACCACCATCACCACCATGTGTAGTGTTGGTGGAGTTCCCGAGGATCCACTACTTCCACTATCGAGCTGGAGCGAGGGACGGAAGTCATCGACACACCGTATGTGTGATCGATTATGGAGGTACTGCACTTGTAGTACTGTCATCACATCCTTGAGGACGGTCGTGTACACTCTACAACATCCATGTTTGTTTGCGGGAACGTTATCCCACGTTTCTGTCTTTGAGGGTGAGTCCATCTAATACTGTTATATGTATCTCCTAGATATGATCTTGCAACCGTAGGAATGTTTTTTTATTTTTCATGCAACGAACCCCATCAGTGGTATCAAATCTATGTCTATGCGCAGATACTTTATATGTATAGAACACATATGAATATGTGGGTGCTGATGATCATGTTATTACATACTTCATGCATTTTGGATATTGGCGGCATAGTGAGATGAAGTGTCCTGAACAAACTTTACATGTCCTCGCACATGAGACCTGTTCCACGCTTGACATGCAACTAGTTTTGCATAAGTGGCTAGCGGGTGTCTGTCTCTACCACTATAGTTGATATCTGATTTACAATGGGTTGCTAATAATTTGATTATCAACCTTGTGGTTCCTTGTTCGTAGGTAAGATCAATTTTATCTTCGAAAGCCCAAAGCCACATAAAATATGCAAAAGATAAATTAGAAGCGTCTAGTTTTATTTTTGTTGGGCATGTGCCCTGATATGGTAAATGTTATAATTTTAGTATGGTGAGATACTCTTAGGAATTATAACAAAGTGGGAGCGCCATAGACCTTGGCGCTACACAAATGGAATGATAGAGATCATACCATGATGCACAAGATAGTGATCAAGTGGAAGAACCATATCATATCACTTTATGCATATGATGTTTGTTTGCATCTTATTTTACTTATGACTAGCTTAGAACTTGGCGGTAGCATTATAAGTTGATCCCTCTCACTAATATCAAGATAATAATATGTTCTTCCTTAGTATGCATCGTTAAGAAAGTTCGTCATTCGAAGCACCACGTGATGATCGGGTGTGATAGAATCTACGTTCGCATACAACAGGTGTAAAACAGTTTTACACACACGGGTACTAAGGTTCTTACTTGGCGAACCTAGCATGTACAGACATGGCCTCGGAACATGAACCAAAAGGCAAAGCACAAGTCATATGAATGATATGATGTCCATATGATGCTTGCCATTGGAGATGCACCATGATACATTGCAAATGTATCTATAATTTTTGATGTTCCATGCTTGGTTTTATCCACTTTCTTGTGTTTTGTTCCAACTTTGGAGTACTTTTATTATGATTTCTTGGACTAACCTATTAACAAGATCCACAGTGCCAGCTGCCTGTTTTCTGCTGTTTTTGGTTCCAGGAAAGTCAGAAAATGAATATTCTCGGAATTGGACGGGACAAAAGCCAAAGTGCCTATTTTTCCGGAAGGGATCAAGTGCCAGAATACGAGACGGAGAAGGGCTGGGGGCCGGCCACCACCTGGCAGCGGCCAGGCCTGCTGCAGTGGTCTGGTCGACCCAGACCCTCGGCCTCTCCTTCCGTATAAGATGCCCTCGACGAAAACCCTAGGTACCCGATCAAAAATCCACGAAGAGTTTGTAGAGCGTCATCTCCATCCCTAGATCGGGAGGGATCTGAAGCTCTTCGGCACCACCGAGAGGGAATTCACCCTGGAGGCCTTCTTCATCACCATGCAAGCCTCCGGTGTGATGCGTGAGTAGTTCATCCTTGGACTACGGATCCATGTAGTAGCTAGATGGCTGGTTTCTCCTCCTTTGTGCTTTCATGTTTAGATCTTGTGAGCTCCGTTCATGATCAATATCATCTATTTGTAATCCATACATGTGTTTGCGGGGATCCGATGGATATTGAGATGCTATTTCAAATTGATTATTGATTCTATCATGTCTTTGTTATTTGAGATCTTGCATGCTTTCCGTTGTTAGTAGCTATCTTGGCCAAGTAGATGCTAGCAACTCCAAGAGTTAGTATTAATGCTCGATAGTGGGTTCATGCCTCCGTAACTGGGAAGTGACAGAAATCTCTAAGGTACTAGATGTGCTGTTGCTACTAGGGACAAAACAACAATCCTTTGTTCATAGAACAATCGTATTGTTTACTTTACACGCAGTTCGTAAAGCAATAATCTGTTGCTTGCAACTTAATACTGGAGGGGGTTCGGATGATAACCTAAAGATGGATCATTAGTCATAGATGCAGTTGGATGGCGGTCTATGTATTATGTTGTAATGCCCAATCAAGTCTCAAAGGAGTCAAGATGATTAGTATATGCATGTATTGCTTTCTCGGTGTTTGTCAATTGCCCCGCTGTAATTTGTTCACCCAGCATGTTATCTATCTAAGGAGAGCCACCTCTAGTGAACTATGGATCCCGGTCCTTCTTCTTTACATACAATCTACAACTGTTTACTGCTTTGTGTTTACTTTCTGCAAACTTTTACTTCTTTCCATTCGATACGTTTAATCCTTTGTTTTCCGCAAAACACGGTGAGATTGACAACCTCATCGCAAGTTGGGGACAAAGTTCTGTGGTTGTGTTGTGCATGTCTCCACGTTGCTACTAGCACCGGTAGTGTGCCCTGCCAAAGCTCAGCTAGTAACACCTTTGGTGTTTCCTTGCTCCTACTGGTTCGATTAAACCTTGGTTTCATAACTGAGGGAAAACTTGCTGCTGTGCTCATCGTACCTTCCTCTTGGGGTTCCCAATGAGCTCTACGTCGATCGTCGAGCGCATCAAGCTATTTTCTGGCGCCGTTGCCGGGGAGTCAAGGACATCTTCACAAGGGAAGTCCCTCATAACCAATCTCTTTACTTTGTTGTTTTTGTTTTGCTTAGTTTCTTTTTGCTTTGTTTGCTTGTTTTGTTCTTCGAAAACACAAAAAAAATAGTTTTACTAGTTTGCTTTCTTATTTCAAAAACACAAAAAAATTAGTTCCTATCTTGAGTTGCCACTATGTCTAGCCTTGCTCCAATCACTATGTCACCCGAGGAAATGATTCTCACTTTTAAACAAGGGATTGAGGAAAGTTTTGAGGAAGCTTGGTCTAGAATCTCTGATTTACATGAAAAGACTAAGCCTAAAATGATTCAAGGCTTGTTCCTTAGCAGTTTTTACCTTGGGATTGCTCTTTGCTATAGATATGCTTTAGATGCTATTGTGGGAGGAGATTTCCTCCAATGTAATTAGGATGATGCTATTAATGCTATAAAGAAATTGATCCTCACTTACAACATGCCTAGCCAAACTGATACTTCTTTCGCGAAAATATTTGCTAGGTTGGATACTCTTGAGGCTAGCACTACTAGATTAGAAGGGTGCTATAATACGCTTAGGGAGCAGCATGATTATGTTCCAATAAGCTCTGAACCATCAAGGTGGTTCCCTACATTAAAGATTGAGATAAACGCTGAAACTTTTCAAGCTCGCTGTGATATCATGTCTGAATCTTGCCTTATGCCCAAAGATATTTATAAATCTCTGAATACTTGGGGGCTCATTGAGGGAGGAAAAGAAATATCTCTTACTAATAATACTACCATTTTACCTCTTGAAATAGCTGAAGGAGTGTTTACAAAGATCCTTGGGAAAACAATCTCTATTGATTATCTTGTTATTGAATGTTTAGGAAAAGGACAAATTACACTTGGAAGGTCCCTATTAGAACTCCTTGGAGCAATAATAGATGTGGGAAAAGGGACCATGCACCTTTCTTCTCCACCAAACAATCACATTTTCCCCAAGGTCAAGAATAAAAGTAAGAGAGGTAAGGGCAAGAAAGTTGGTTTTAATGCTTCTTCATTTGAGAACACTTGATTCTTTCTTTGCTTCTTATGCCTAACTTAAAGGTGTTAAAGAAAAGTACTTGTTGGGAGATAACCCAAGAGTTTTAGATGAGTCTTGGAAGTTATTACCTCTGTAATAACCTCTCCTTATCCTTTTTATTTGCTTTTTGTGCCAAGAGTAACCTCTAATGAGAGTGAAGTAATGATTGGGAAAGTTGCTGTCCCGAAACAGATTTCTGTGATTCACCGTAAAAATTCCTGAGAGAGCTCTGTATGTCGTATTGAGATGTAATTTTTTGTGCTTCTGCCCCAGGTTGTTATCTAACTTTTGTTAGTTCAACACTTTTTGATTTGAGCAACATAAGGTCTTCGAAAAATTCGTATTTACCTGCTGGTCTGTTTTGACAGATTTCTGCCATTTTCTGTATTTGCTTCTTGTTAGTTCCTTCTTGAGTTCCTTTGGGGAATTAAGCTTTTTGAGGGAAGTGCTACAGTAGCTAGTGTTCTATTGGAAGTTTATTTGGTGTTATAACTGAACCTTGAGACTTATTTATCTTAAGTGCACTAATGTTGCTAATGAGATTGTGTGAAGTTTTGTATGAAGGAAAATTTTCAGGTGTATGGAAGAAATGAGTAACGAGATGAAGGATGGACTAAAGCTCAAGCTTGGGGATGCCACGCGTGTCACCCTAAGAAATATCCAAAAAGTACAAGCGTCAAAGCTTGGGGATGCCCAAGGCATCCCCTTCCTCATCAATAAAAATTTCAGGTTTCTTCCAAACGCTTCATTTTTATTGTTTCATGCATAGTTGTGTTGTTCTTGGAGCGTCTTCTTTTTAGTTTTAATTTTGGTTTTTAGTTTGCTTGGTTTTCTTAGTTTTATGAATAAATTGGTTGGACCCCCTCTTTCATACATTGGTTTGCAAGTAGTTTGGTTTGGTTTGGAAAAGAGTAGGAAAGTGCATACTTTTGTGGTAAAAAGAGCTCGTTTTTTACTGTGGCTATGCTTTGTCATGCCATGCTTGATATTGTTTTGGCTTTATGCTTAGTATTCTTTGCTGTATCATGACTTGTTATAAACAATTGAGATTGCTTAATGTGCCTTGGATGAATCATGCGTTGTTTTAGCATATTAAAGCATAGTATAATGGTATTCTCCTTTGATGCTTTATTTGGGTTGACTTGGCACATGCTCACACCATGTTATGACTATCTCAAGTCACCATAGCCTTTATGATCCTTTAGTTTTCAACTTTTAGTATCACTTTATGCTATGATCAATGATGTTTTGTCGCTCTGCATGATTATGGCCATTATTGCTCTCTTAGTTTGTCACTCCCAGTCTTTTGCTAGCCTCCACCACAAAGTATGAGTTCCACTCATGCATCCAACTCCCTAAACCAAGTTTTTCCAAAGAGTCCACCATACCTACCTACGCGCTTATGCTATTCCAAGTATATTCATGCTTTTGTCTACCTTTCACTTGTTATGAGAAAACTAGTGATTAAAGCTCTCACGAACTTGATGGCACGCTTTACTTTATTGCCTCTAATAAACTTGAACCATTGGGTCCTTCTTTGTTGTGTATATGCTTGCGCTCTATAAGTTGAAATTAGCAGAACCATGTTTCATGGGGAACGCTTTCAACATTGCACTTTTGTACCCCATTGATATTATGTTCTTTTGCTTACGTATCCCGGCGGTGTGAAATAAATGTGGAACTTGTATGATCATGGAGTTTGTATGTGTGTTAGAGAAACTCCTGGGCCGCTAGCCTAAGCAATGCCTAATCATGGTGGAAACTTGCAGCATCACCATAATGATCACTCTATGAAGCATCCTCAATAAAAACCTATGCAAATAGCAAATAAAAAGATCGCTGAGATGCTCATTGTCTGCTTGCCTTGTCATTTTGATTATGGGAAAGCTCCCGTATCATGTGCAAGGGGTACCCTGTTGGCGGTTCTTAATAATACACATATACTTACAATGACAAGAGCTTACTCGTGACTAAAGTTGAGTAGCATGAGGATCGGTCTTCGTAAGTAAGGGGCATGAGATTTTGGTTTATAACTTGTCAAGCATATCCTCTTAGTTGTGTCACTTTAACCTTAATCACCTTCAAGATGCTTATGATAGGGGCAATGAGAGCTGAAAGCTACGAGTACCATAATTTTTGGAAGCTCTTTATGAGACTTGAATCCCTACTTCCTTTTACAAAGGCCATTCTTCCACCATTATATTGAGTCTCCACCTTCTATCTTTATGCACTTACTTTGAGAGCATAGTGGCCATTCTTAGTTCTATGTGCATTGTCCCAAGACTAGTTGATCGAGGCATAACTTGTTATTGCTTGTTTGAAACTATTGTATCTAGTCACTCTTATGAACTTTGAAGGTGTCCCATGCATTTATATTTGCTACTCTATTGAGGGACAAGCTGAATACTTTTATGCTATGTTTTCTTTATGTGAAACAAACAAACGTCCTGCAAAGCATGTTATTCATGAATCTTTTGTCTGTGCCTTTTCATGTTGCATCATAGTCTCTTTGCTTATTGTTAGAACTTTGTCTTTCATGTTATGATTGAAGTACTATGATCCCAGCTTTGAATGTTTTGCAAATACTTTGATCAAGTCTTTGATGGTGCATGTAACCTCAAAAATTATTCTTTTTATCACTTACCTACTCGAGGACAAGCAGGATTTAAGCTTGGGGATGTTGATACATTGCAAATGTATCTATAATTTTTGATGTTCCATGCTTGGTTTTATCCACTTTCTTGTGTTTTGTTCCAACTTTGGAGTAATTTTATTATGATTTCTTGGACTAACCTATTAACAAGAGACACAGTGCTAGCTGCCTGTTTTCTGCTGTTTTTGGTTCCAGGAAAGTCAGAAAATGAATATTCTCGGAATTGGACGGGACAAAAGCCAAAGTGCCTATTTTTCCGGAAGGGATCAAGTGTCAGAATACGAGACGGAGAAGGGCTGGGGGCCGGCCACACCACCTGGCCGCGCGGCCAAGCCTAGCTCAAGGCCAGAGGTGGTCCGCCGACCCAGCACCCCTCGGCCTCTCCTTCCGCTATAAGATGCCCTCGGACGAAAACCCTAGGTACCCGATCAAAATCCACGAAGAGTCTCAGAGTCCGTCATCTCCATCCCTAGATCGAGGGATTTGAAGCTCTTCTGGCACCCCGCCGGAGAGGGAATTCACCGAGGCCTTCTTCATCACCATGCAAGCCTCCTGTGATGCGTGAGTAGTTCATCCTTGGACTACGGATCCATGTAGTAGCTAGATGGCTGGTTTCTCCTCCTTTGTGCTTTCATGTTTAGATCTTGTGAGCTCTGTTCATGATCAAGATCATCTATTTGTAATCCATACATGTTGTGTTTGCGGGAATCCGATGGATATTGAGATGCTATTTTAGATTGATTATCAATTCTATCATGTCTTTGTTATTTGAGATCTTGCATGCTTTCCATTATTAGTAGCTATCTTGGCCAAGTAGATGCTAGCAACTCCAAGAGTTAGTATTAATGCTCGATAGTGGGTTCATGCCTCTGTAACTGGGAAGTGATGTAAATCTCTAAGGTACTAGATGTCTTTGTTACTAGGGAGAAACCAACAATCCTTTGTTCATAGAACAATCGTATTGTTTACTTTACACGCAGTCAGAAGCAATAACTGCTGCTTGCAACTTAATCTTGGAGGGGTTCGGATGATAACCTGAAGGTGGATTATTAGTCATAGATGCAGTTGGATGGCGGTCTATGTATTATGTTGTAATGCCCAATCAAGTCTCAAAGGAGTCAAGATGATTAGTATATGCATGTATTGCTTTCTCGGTGTTTGTCAATTGCCCCGCTGTAATTTGTTCACCCAGCATGTTATCTATCTAAGGAGAGCCACCTCTAGTGAACTATGGATCCCGGTCCTTCTTCTTTACATACAATCTACAACTATTTACTGCTTTGTGTTTACTTTCTACAAACATTTACTTCTTTCCATTCAATACGTTTAATCCTTTGTTTTTCGCAAAACACGGTGAGATTGACAACCTCATCGCAAGTTGGGGACAAAGTTCTGTGGTTGTGTTGTGCAGGTCTCCACGTTGCTACTAGCACCGGTAGTGCGCCCTGCCAAAGCTCAGCTAGTAACACCTTTGGGATGTTTCCTTGCTCCTACTGGTTCAATTAAATCTTGGTTTCATAACTGAGGGAAAACTTGCTGCTGTTCTCATCATACCTTCCTCTTGGGGTTCCCAATGAGTTCTACGTCGATCGTCGAGCGCATCACACCACCACTCATGATGATCGGTCGTGGTGTAGTGAATTTGGTTCGTGTAATCACCAAAATGACTTGAGGGATGTTGTTTTGAGTGGGAGCTCAATTTAGTAATTTGGATTAATTTGAACTCAATTTATCATGAACTAAATCGAAGTGAATTTGCATAGTTCATTGTAGTCACTCGCATTCGTTTACTACCTTGTATTTAGCTGTAATTGAGATAATAGAACTACATAATTCTGGAATTTTACTTTACGAGGTGGTATCGTATTGTTCTATGAGTGTCAATCTAATTTTAAAGTACTATTGCAAACTTTCAGCAAAATCTCAAATACTCTGTGAAATTCAATAAGTTGTATTGAATCAAGAGTAACAAATTCCAGCATTAGTATCAAAGTATCATGCTTGCCTCCATGATTCTTGATATTGATTTTTTTTAATATCAACGTTATCTAGGAGCTAGAAAATTGTTTCAGAAACCATTATGTGTAGAAGATATTGTGATATCTAAAACAATGTCTTGGTTGCAATATGATGAAGTATAATTTAATAAAATACATATTATCGTATTGTATGAGAATTTGCAAAGATTGGAGACGCTAGACGTCCTAATCACCCAAAAGGTTTTGGGAATTAACATTATATTTGTGATTCGTCCTTATGACCTATAGTAGCTTGATCATGAAAGTTGTCATGATAAGAATGGATAGAATATGTAGGTAAAATGTTTACTATGTTAAAAGGATTACTGAAAGGAATAAAATTTTGAATGAACGCCAATCATTCGATGATGATGATCTACTTCAAAAGTGCAAGTCCAAAGGTATTCCTATTTGACTATACACGCTTTGAACTATGTGTCATATGTATGGCACCACTATTGATGTTGATAGTTTCTTTTGAAAAGGAAAAGTAAATGATGAAAGAAAATATGGAAAATATTTGGCAGAAAATAAAATACTAGAAATATCCAGCTTAGGTATACAAATGATATACATGTTATGAATGTATTCTTTACTTGTTAAACAATGTGGTTCTTGGGTATTGGATACCGAATTGGTTGGTGTGAAATGTCATACATAGCAACACAATTCATGAACTGCAATGGCCTAAGTAACTAGCAAAACAATAGGTGATGATGTTCATCGAAAAAAAATAAAGTGTTTTATGTTACTCATTGACATCAACGCTCCCCTTCAAGTTTTAAATTTCAATAATTTTTATTTTGTTCCGATATTATGAGAACGATGGTTGTTCAAACAATTACCTTATTTCATCAAAGATGGATGAACTCTTAAAAATCTAGTTGGATAAATCATGTCCATAAACACTGATGCTAAAGTGTCATAAGATGAATGATTATAAGATCACTTATGAGTAATACTGTAGTTTAAATCATATTGGAAAGAAAACATGAAGAAACTCCATGCTGATGGAATTTTGGAGTCTTTTGATTTTTAAATCAATTGACGCTTGTGAGAATTTCTTGGAAATGATTTAAATTTCGTTCATATGCCAAAGAGGAATGGACGACTAACTTATTGAACATTGTGCATATTGATGCATATAGTCCATTGTGTGCTTATTGTACATTGTGCATATTGATGCATATAGTTCATTATCTGTAGTCGTATGTGGTGGATCATTCAAACTTCATATACTTTAACCAAAGATTTGAGTGAATATATGTATATTTACTTAATCAGGGAGAAGTGTGAAACGTTTGAAAATGTTCAAATGATTTCAAGATGAAGTGGAAAATCATTGTAACAAGAAATAAAGAATTTATGATTGGATCATAAATTAAAATATTTGAGTTACAAGTTTAGCAAAAACAACTAATTAAGATCCAAGGAATTGTTCCATGGATTTATGTTTCTCGATAAACCATATAAATATGGAGTATTCGAGAGATGTAATCAAACCTTGTTTGACATGATAGGATCAACGGTGTTATTTATAAAATTGCCATTATATATCTAAGATTAAACTTTAGTTACTACTGCTTTTACACTAAAAAGAGCACCATCGTGATCCGTTGAAATGACACCATATGAGTTATGGATTGGGATAAAATCTAAGTTGTCTTTTCTTAAATTTTGGTACGCTAGGCATAAGTAAAATGTTTACAACCAAAGTCGGATGATCATGTCTTTGTAGGTTATCCCAAATAACCATTGAGTGTTCCTCCATAACGCAAAAGACAAAACTGTTTGTCACTCAGAATATCAAGTTTCTTGAGAAGGATTTTTTTGCAAAAAGTTAAGTGGGAGGATAATAGAACTTTGATAAGGTTATTGAATCTTAGCTATATGTGCAGAGTTACGCAACACCAGAAAGTGTCCCGGAGGCAGCCATAATGCTCATGGCTCCCGTGCCTCAAAGGTTGTGGTCACATAGATCTAAGTTCCTATTAAACCGCGTAGGTGTGGTAAACAAACAAATACTAAGATTTGTGATTAAATCATTATTGTTTGATAGTGATGAACCAACTACATACAAAGAAGAAATGATGGGCCCTGACTCCGTCAAATGGCTTGAAGGCGTAAAATCCATGATAGTTTCATACAGGAGAAACCAAGTTACTGAACTTGGAAGACCCTCTAAAAGGCATAAATCCTATCAGTCGTATTTGGATCTATAAAGAAACAAACATGGATGTTTTGAAATAGTTGACATGCCGGTAAAGTGTTTACAACAATGTTCAAGGAGTTGAATATGATAAGATTCAATCTTTCATAGCGATATTTAGTCTAGACGGATTAGTGTAGCCACCACTACATATGTTAACTGTTATGTATGCTAGTTGAACAAACAAAACAATGTTCTTCTAAAAGAATGGTTATCAAGGACGTGTATGTGACATGGTCTGAAGTTTTTTTTAAATCAAACGATGCTAAAAAGGCATGCAAACTTCAATAGTTGAAGTGAGCATAGCGGAGTTGTAATCTTCACCGTGATGAAAATGTTCTTAAAATGTTAATTCCATCAGAAACGATGAAGATGCTCGCACTTGCAAGAAATTAAGTGGGAGCGGTGAGACATATTTATAATACATTGTGTATAAGACATATTGTTGATTGAAAATGATGTATCTTTTATTGACACAAGTTAAGGATTTCATTAAAGTTATATTTAAATGAAATATTTAGGCAAAACCAGAATATTAGACATCAAAGTCTATTTGGATAGATTGAGATGCTAATATGGTTATGCCAAATGTACATAGTTGAAACATTGAATGAGTTCAATATGGAAACACCGATAAAAGTTCTTGCCACATGGAAAAGATTGAATCAAGATTCAAGTATATTGATACTTGGTGAGTGAATCAAGATTCAAGTGTTTTGACACTTGGTGGGTAAAATCACATGAATATCTTGATAAACGAGATTCAATTGTTTTGACACTTTGTGAGTAAAATCACATGAATATCTTAATCAATCATACTGTGATATGTATATATACAGATATGTCATATGTTCTAAATGTTATGATCACATACCAGGGTGACTCATAAGATGATCATTGGATGATACAAAGGATATTCTTATGATCTTTGGAAGAACTAAGACTATATTCTATATGTAGAAGTGACAAATAGTTCATTATAAAGTGTTACATTGATGCTGGAAAGATAGTTCATTGTAAAGTGTTACATTTGAACTAAACAAATAATTCATTGTAAGTGTTACATTGATTATAGTTTTGTCACCAGATACAAACTAAGGTTATCTCAAATTAGTCTATAGGTTAAGGTGGCACAATGTAATGGAAGGAAGTTCCATGATGGATTTGGATAAATTCCAAAAGGTTAAGGACATTTTGACGGATACTACAACGAAAGGCTAAGTATAATACTGCTATAGTTGCAGCAAAGGAACTAGGTGTGGTTATCCATGGGCTAGTAATATGAAGATCTATTGCATGACAATAGTGTCAACATGTTTTCAACTCAAGGAACTAAGGTCTCACCATAGGACCAAATTTATACAATGCCATCTCATTTGAGAATGAGTGATGCATAGAGACGCAAAGACATGCAAATACACACAGACCTAAAAGTGTCAGATCTGGAGATTAGGTTTACCACAAGAAGTGCGTGTGTACAACACCGGCCATAGGTGTTTATATGCACAAGTTTCAAACTAGATTATTGACTCTAGTGCAAGTGGGAGACTAAAAGGATTGTGCCCGCGAAGTAATAATAAAGTGGTTATTATATTATATTCTAGGTTTATGATAAATGTTTATTTCTCATGCTATAATTGTATTAAAGGAAACATTAATACATGTGTTTTTAATAAACAAATAGATGGTTCCTAGTGATGCCTCTCATTACACTAGTTTGCTGATTAACAGATGATCCAGGTTTCCTGATCATGACACTGGACGTTGTTAATAACAAGGTCACACCATTGATTGAATGATGTGATGAACATACTCCAAAAATATAGTAACACGATCATGCCCTTATGTTTACACTACTATAACATCATTCAAAGTAACCCTAATCCTTAGACCATGAGATCACATCAATCACTGACTCCGAAAGAGTACTTTGATTACATCAAATGTCACACCGTAATAGGGTGATCATAAAGATATCGTAGGATGCTTGGAAAATGTTAGTTTAGGCTTGTGGATCAAGAATGAGATTTGTCCATCCTGATGATGGACAGATATACTCAGGGCCCTCTCGGTGATATCACATTAACATAGCTTGCAAGCAAGTGATAAGATCACTAAGAATGTTATATCACGGGAACGAGAAAATAATACTTGTCAGTAATAGGATAGAGTTAGGTATGGATGATACTGAATGATCAGATCTCGAACAAGTAAAATATCACGAGACAAAAGGAATTAGTTGCTGCGAATAAAAGGTCACACGATCACTAAGTCATCGCTTGAGCTGGTGGGAGTCATTATGGATCTCTAGGTCCCGCTAATGATTATTGATCAAAGAATGTCTCGATCATGTCTACTTAGTTCACGGCTCGTAGGGAGACACACTTAAGGGTAGTCGACGCATTTGAGTCGATAGGAAACACCAGAGAAAATACTGGACAACACAGGAATTGTTCTGATAAAAACTGTCAGAATAGTTTTTGTGTATCGGAATATTGAGAGGGGATCAAATGTTAATGTGTTTATTAAATGAAGTACATTCATTAAATGAAGTGTTTATTAAATTGAGTTACATTAAACCAAGTGAATTAAAGTGCTTTAATGGAAAGACCTTTAATTTTTGAGTGGAAATTAAATGGAAGATGGGTGGAGCTATATTGATGTGAGTGGAGTGTCCACCCACATAATTAGGGGAGAGGTGGGGGAAGCACCATGGTTGTGTGTATACCTGGGCGTTTTTTGGGCCGGGCCAGGCTCGGGCCAGGCCACAAAAAGCCCACCACATTTCCACTGAAGCCAGCCAATTGTCGGGCCTAAAATCGCTGCCTGTGCCGGCCAGGCGCACAAAATTCACCAGGCCATCGGGCTAGGCCTTCCCTATTTCCTCGGTTCTCCAGGCCCGAGCCCGGCCTAAGTAGTGCACAAGCCTCAAAACTGCTGCCCAGGCCCGGCCTAAGTAGTGCACAAGCCTCAAAACTGCTGCCCAGGCCCGGCCTGCGGGCTAGAAAATCCCGGCCGTCGGGCTTTTTCTAGGCCGGGCTGCCCATGCCCAGCTATAGTTGTGCGCATGACCCCTTGTGATGCCCCTCACCTATAAAAGGCCCCCTCCTCCCCTCTCATCCACACACCATTCAGTGTTCCTGTCATATGCCCTTTGGTTGGCATCTTTCCCCCTTCTAGCCTTGTCCATTGCCACGAGCGAGGAGCTTAGGTGAATCCCTGCTCAAGATATTCTCCACCACCATCACCACCATGTTGTAGTGTTGGCAGAGTTCCCTAGGATCCACTACTTCCACTGCCGAGCTAGAGCGAGGGACGAAATTCGTCGGCACACCGTATATGTGACCGATTACGAAGGTGTTACACTTATGGTACTGTCATCACATCCTTGAGGATGGTCATGTACACTCTATAATAGCCACGTTTGTTTGCGGGGACATTATCCTGCATTACGGTCTTCGAGGGTGAGTTCATCTGAAACAGTTACATGTACCTAGATATGATCTTGGTGGTTGCAACTATAGGATTTTTTTTGTTTTTCATGCAACGAACCCCATCATGTTTGTGACATTATATCTTTCTAATGGCCAAGAAAGGTAAAAGAAAGAAAAACACAAGGAAAGACTTGTTGTATCCAAAAACCTTGAGCCATACTTCTCCACAAAATCTCCACCATACCTACCTATATAGCAAAATGCTATTCCAAGTATAGTATATGTGCCATGCCTTTGCATTCAAAACCATACTTATTTTTATTGTGCAATTTAAAGCTCATGGGAAAGTAGTAGTCTACAGTGATTCTCATTTATGTAAGTTACATGTTTGACAAATTATTAGTTGGAGTTAAGTCAAACCATGTTGTCATGGAACAAGACTTTGAACATTGCACCATAATTAAGTTGTTGTCATGTACCTTTGGTTATGCATGCCCACCATTGTGAAATGAGTGGGGGTTATCATGCTAAAGATTCGAGTATGCATATTTGTTAGAGAAGAGCATTGAGACGCTAACTGAAACCATGCCTAATCATGATAGAAGTTTCATCATGGACTTCCATAAGTTTAAATTACTATTTAGTTAGTACTTAAAGGGGAGTCCATTTGTCTATTGCCATATCGTCCTGGTATATATTTCCTTTGCAAAAAGATTTCTCAAAATCTCAAAGGTCACTTTGTATAGGTGGCATGGAGGTACCCCTTTGCAAGCACTGAGTTAAAACAGTATGCATACGATGAAAATCTATGGTAATTCTAAAGTTGAGTAGCGTGAGGTGTAGGTACTATTAACCACGGGGCATGAGACTTCCGACTCTTAAGTGGTCAAACATGTAAAACCATATTTGTCTTCACTACCGTTGACATGAGTTGCACAATCAAAAAGTTATTTTCTCTTTAGCATCAAAGTATTGGCATATATAATCCGTACTTACTTTCAGTGGCCACTTGTTCAACAGAAAGAAAGGAAATTCTGAACTATACAAGCACTTGCGTGTTTAATGTCCATAGTACTTTCATTTATTTTTGCACTTTGTGATTGATCATTGAACATCTTTGAAGTGAACTAGAAGTACCACTTGATATCTCATTTGCTTGTTGTTGTTCACTGAAGTTTGAATCATTGATCTTATGTATTACTACTTGTTATTTTCATTTGAACAATAAACTCCATAGTCCTTGTTTAGTTTTTATCACCTTCATACTCGAGGATGAGCATGGGTTAAGCTTGGGGATGTTGATTGATGCAAAATTTATGCATGAACTTTGTAGTTTATTCTTACATATTCCAACATATTTAGATGTTATGGGATGTTATAATCATGTTTTGCATTGATTTATGGAGATTTTCCATCGATCCCCCTTATTTGGGTTATAACTCTTGAGAACAGGAAACACCTGTTTTGCGTGTTTTTACGTTTTAGGGACCTTTCAGAACTCAAATTCAGCGAGGCATTTTCTGGAGTCATTATTTATCCTAGGGAAACAATATGAGATGAAGAAGCACATGAGTGGGACACTAGGGCCAAAACGAGCACAGGTGGTGCATGCCGCTGGCCTGGCCACGCCACCTAGTCTTGTTTGCTCCTAGAAGCTTCTATGCAACATGCCAATCCCTGGATCGGTTCACTAGCTTACATAGAACATAGATGAATACCAAACTAATTATTCGTGTATCATAAATAACGAAATTATCTAGAGTATACAATTATTACAATAATACTTAGCTCGAAGTCTAGCCCAAACTTATTCAAGTATCAAGCATAAATAAATAACTCCTCCAATCTTCAAATTGCCCACTAGCGAACAAGTGTCGAGTGGAGTACCGCAACCTAGTTAATCACTTAGAATCGGAATATCCTACAACATAAAATGTTGCGGCCATGAAGGGTCAATACTTTAAATGTATGGCAAGTAGGTCTAAGTAAGGATACAATATACCTAGAATCTACATGCTTATTTGGCTAAGTGAAGATTTGGTTAGCTTGCATTTTTAAATACCTTTGTCCTACTTTTATAAACCAATATTGATTCAAAGTAACCAATTAAGTTCACCCATCAAGTTTTAGTAATTAAGAATTGAGGCTGAGTGAGAATATGTCATAGTCTCAATATCTAGCAACTCAATCGTCCGTAACCGGGGACACATCTAAGAATTTAGTTTTATACCCTGCAGGGGTTTGTACACTTTACCCATGTGACCTGGTCAACCCACTCATACCATCACACTCAATTTGTGTTATGATAGGGAGAAGTCCAAGAAGAGACCATTCGGGAAGTAGTTTCCCAAACCCACTATGCACTGGTACAACCTAACCATTCACTACATCTATGGCTATGTTGGGTTCGAGTCACCACGACCTACTAAGCCCAACCAGCCACCCATTTCTTACTGGCACATGGTTGCACACGTAAGCTACTATAATAAAGAAACTAATCCTTCTCAGTACCCTGGGGGACATTCCCCACCATTATTCACACTCTGGTGACAAAACAACCACTCTCCAATAGCGCTTCACTCCCCGACAACGGCACCAGAAAATAGTCTTGATGACCCACAAGTATAGGGGGTGTATCACAATATTTTCGATAAGTAAGAGTGTCGAACCCAACGAGGAGTAGAAGGTGTTGGCGAGTGGCTTGGATCAGGAATTCTCTGTAAATACTTAGCAAACGAATGTTTAGGGATTTTTGATAATGCAGATAAATAAAGTGTGAGTAAATAAAAGACAATGATAATAATTGCAGCAAGTGGCCCAATCCTTTCATTAGCAAAGGACAAGCCGGTTGTATTACTTAAGATGACCAAACGTTCTCGAGGACACATGGGAATACTGTCAAGTTCTTTCGCTTCATATAGTTGATTAATCTGCTCTAGTTGGATAAGTGTTGTGTGGGTGAACCAGTGCTAATGTACTGACCTTCCTAGGACTAATACATACTTGTGATTAAACGCCTTGCAAGCATCCGCAACTACAAGAAAGTAATTAAGATAAAAATCTAACCACAGCCTTAAACTTTGAGATCCTACACTCCCTTGTGCAAAGGTTTCCTAACGGGGGTTGAGATTTCTGTCACTCTGGCAACCCCTACGATTAGTAGCCAAATACATAATGCATTCCCCTAGGCCCATAAAGGTGAAGTATCATGTAGTCGACGTTCACATGACACCACTAGAAGAATAACACCACAACTTAATTATCAAACCATTGAATCTTCCTCAACACAATTCCACTACTAACAACATGACTTCTCCCATGTCCTCAAGAACTAAACAAACTACTCACGAGACATCATATGGATCAAGATCAGAGATGGATTAATGATAAGTAACAATCTAAACATGAACAATAATTCAATGGTTCCACTCAATAGCATCAACTACAACAACTAATCAACACCATGAAAGTTTCCCCTAAGAACTCTACAAGATTCAACCCAATTGTTACAGCAGTACGGAGTGGTGATGATGGTGCTGGTGGAGATGATGATGATGATCCCGATTAAGTCCAGCTTGATGATGGTATTGATGGCGATGATCTCCCCTCTCTAGGAAGGAATTTCCCCGACAGATTTCTGCATGCCAGAGAGCTCTTTCTCTCTCTGCAGTTTTCTACCCCGCAGAGTCAGCGGAATCTTTCTGTGGTCGCTCCCCGAGTCTTAGAGTTCTGAGGGGATTATATGCGTCAGAGGGCGATGCCAGAGGTGGGCCAGGGTGGCCACACCACCTGGTGGAGCGGCCATGGTTGGCCCGCGCCACGAGGTGGTGTGGGCCCCATGTGGCCCATCTCCACTTCCCCTTCTGGCTTCCTTCGTCTTTTGGAAAAAAAGGAATTTCCATGTATTTTCTGGGATTTTCTGATCTTTGCCAATTTTGCCTCCAAACGGTTCTTTTTTCATCAGAATCCTGGCTCTGGTGGTTCATCCTCCCAAAATCATCAATCATGCAAAAATAGATGAAATAACATTAGTACCATATCTTAAATATGAAATATATCAATGAATAACAGTGAATTATGATATAGAATGGTGATGCAAAATGGACGTATCAACTCCCCCCAAGCTTAGACTTCGCTTGTCCCCAAGCGAAAACTGAGCTCAATAAACATGTCCACAGGTTTATGGAGTGAAGTGTCGATAAAAAGAATACGAACAAGAAGCATCACATTCATGAGTACACAAATTATAATAGAAAACAACTCACTATTATATAACTTAACTTGCAATGAGTTAGGGAAACACAATAAAGATGCATAAAGTAAATCATAATTGGTAATGACAAACTTTGTTCTTGGTCATAAAATGGTTAACAAATTGCAGGAGTCAAACATAATGGGCTTTCAATGATAGCTTTCAAAGTAATATCCACTAAGATAAGAGCAGTGTGCAAAACAAGGAACATAAGAAACATGATATATCATCATATGGGTGACTAAATCTCAACAACTCAAATGCTTGCATAAGATAGAAAGGGATAGGTTTACTGACTCAACTAAAAAGTAAAAGATAGGCCTTTTGTAGAGGGAAACAGGGATCTCAAGTCACATAAAGAGCTTCCAAGAATTATGGTACTTACTAGCTTTGATCTCTCATTGCCCCTATCATAAGCATGTTTTAGGTAATTAAGGTTAAAGTGAACAAATATGAGGATATGCTTGAACAGTTATAAGTTGAAAATCTCATGCCCTTTGCTTACGAGTCCAGGACCTCATGCTACTCAACTTTAGTCACGAGTAAGTTCTTGTCATTGTAAGTACATGTGTATCATGGAGAACTGCCAATGGGGTACCCCTTGCCCCATGATACAAGAGCTATCCCATATCAAAATGACAAGGCAATAGACAATGAGCATCTCAGCGATCTTTTTATTTGCTATTTGCATAGGTTTTTATTGAGGATGCTTCACATAATGCTCACTATGGTTATGTTGCAAGATTCCACCATGATTTGGCATGGCTTAGGCTAGCCGCCCAGGCGTTTCTCTAACACATATACAAACTCCATGAGCTTACAAGCTCCCCTTTTATTTCACACCGCCGGGATCCATAAACAAAAGAATCATGATATCAACTGAATAATAAGTGCAATGTTGAAAACGTTCCCCATGACAGCATGGTTCTGCTAATTCTCATCTTATAAAGTGTAAGCATATACGCAACATAGATGGACTCAATGGTTCAAGTTTATTAAGTGCAAGAAATTAAAGTGTGCCATCAAGTTTGTGAGAGCTTTAATCACTAGTTTTCACATAACAAGCTTAATTTGGAAGGTAGATAAAAACATGAATTTACTTGGAATAGCAATAATGCTAATAGGTAGATATGGTGGACGCAAATGGCATAGATTTTAGTTTTAGGATTGGATGCACGAGAAGTATTCCCTCCCAATACATGTTTTTGGCTAGCAAGGCTGAGAAGCAAGCATAAGGATTGAAGGAACAAACAAACATACAAGTCATAGAAACGATCATGCAATCTTCCTTGAAAACACAAAAGATCTTAACTAGAGAATACTAAGATTATGAGACAAACAAGAAAGAAAGATGATGAAATTATATATCTTAAAAGTACCTTTTCTCTTTTCCATTCAATCCTCTAATAGTATTGCTACTGACCCGAGCTAGGTTTGCCAAAACCAATCTCAATTTACTTAATGATCCCAAAGTGATACCAATACTAGAAACAAGATCAATCATATAACATAAATTGCAAACTAAAATAAGATGTGCACAAAGTAAGTGATAAAACTTCTCATTAATATTCCATAACAGCAACTGATACATTGCAAATGTATCTATAATTTTTGATGTTCCATGCTTGGATTTATCTACTTTCTTATGTTTTGTCCACACTTTGGAGTATTTTTCATATGATTTCTTGGACTAACGTATTAACAAGAGCCACAGTACCAGCTGCCTGTTTTCTGCTGTTTTTGGTTCCAGGAAAGTCAGAAAATGAATATTCTCAGAATTTTAATTGTCAATGTTATGTTTCTGTTTTGTGGAACTCAGTTAGCTTGCCAAGATGCCTAGAGCATCAAGTGATACTAGTAAAATAAATTTAACCCTCGTTGTGTTATGTTTATGTATGTGTCTTGTAGCTTGCCAAGATGGTAGCTTCTTAACTGGCAGTTTGAAACAGTGCCCTTTTCCTCTCTCGCTAAACATATATGTTCCATTTTGCCCAAATTGGTAGCAAATCTAGAGAAGATTCTCACTTTGATATTTCGTTCCCTTTTGGACCTCTTTTTTCCTCCGAACAGGTAGCAAATCTAGAGCAGCAAATCACACCAGGCAGAATACATTCATTCAGAAAACAAAACAAATGTAGATATAGCTATGCGTAGCTAAATAGGATATAGCGATAGAAAGTAGGTTGCTTAACGAGGTTCGATGCATTTAGCCAGAAATAGGATATAGCTAGAAAGGAGCTTTGGGCAGGGCAGCCGCACTGCAGCACATCTGCAGCGCCCGCCCGCCATCTCCCTCTGGTGCTTCCGCCACTTCTTGTTGCCCAGTTTCTTGGACTTGGGGGCCTTGGACCTGATTGGAGGCATGCGACCCTCTTTGATGGCCACCCGTTGGAGGTTTCGGAGGTGAATGCAGAGAGCACGGTGTTCAGCAATGTAGGCGTTGATGTTCGCGGGCTCGGGCTTGCCGCTTTTGTGGATGCCGGAGCCCGCGGCCTCTGCATGCTTCAGTAAGGTGTTCAATACGGTGCCACCGGTGGCGCGACTCGTCAAGCAGTAGACGCCCCCCTTGTGGAAGGGGCAGCTATAGGGGTCCCTGAGAAAGCTGTCGTACTTGCCAGCCCGCAGCCTCCTCAGCACCTGACGAGCCTTGGTGTGAATGGACTCGTCATCGCTGCAGACGTCGCTGCCGAAAACCTATTGGAAGAAAGGGAAAATGGGGGAGTAGATGGTGTAAGAATATCGAGCAACCGAAATGCGAACAAGCGAATCCTAATAAACCAAGATCTAACATCCAACGATGGGAAGGGTGTTGAATAATTAGGCACAATTTCCATGATTAATTCCAGAATATTAAACATGACAATACCATCTAAATTTTAAATAGATTAGCCCATTATTTCTAACAAACGGTAGAAGAACCAGGAGAGGGGAGCAAACCCAAGTTACCTCCGACCATAGGTCGTCGATGCTGGTGTCGTAGGGGTTCAGCGGAGCGATGTACTTATCTAGATCGTAGGTGCCCAAGAAGTGTGTGATCTGCTTGTGACCGGCGGGGGGCTCCTCTTTGGCGTCTCCGTCGGTAGCTGGGACGGGGGCCTAGACGGGAACGGCGGCTGCCATCGATGCCTCCACTAGGGCCTGGACAGGGACAGCGACTGCTTTCAATGCGTCGAGGGGGACTAGCGAGGAGACGGGGGCCTCCTCGCCGGCGGCCATGGAGGCGACGATGGCCACCTTATCCTCCTCGGCCATCGCCGGCACGGACGGGGTATTCTCGGGAGTTTGCGGATGCTGGTGGGATAGTGGAGAGGGTTGCGTGGGGACAATGAGCGAGAGTGGGAGTGGGTGTGCGGAGAGGGGCTCTATAGCTAAGGTGGATAGAAGCAAGGCACATTTCGTTGCACCACCATACAACACGCCGCGCAGTCGACTGCACCGCCGCACACAGACGCGTCATGTTTTTTCCCGGGCCATGCATGGCAGTTCTGTATTGAGCCGCATGCAAAGGGCGCACACACAATTTCTATGTACGAAGTTTGACACGGCCCTAAAATTGGCAATTGAGAGCCGCCGCGTAAAAAATGGGATATGTCTTATTAAAATCAAGTGGCAATAAATTGCAGCTGTCCATTGACGACCGTGCACTCGATGACGCATGCGTTGTGGCGTAGTAGTAGCAGTAGTAGGCTTTTCAGACTTGATTAAACATGACATGACCGCTCGACGACTCTTTCCATGGACGACATCGTGTTCCTTCTTGTAGAAGTCTCACGAGGGAGACGTCCGTCTTGTCTCTCAGATCTTGTGAAGGGCACGACGTGTGCAACGATCATCGTTGGACCACACAGAATCAACGGCTGGTGCGCACGATCCGCGTGACAACTATGATAACCAATCAGGGAGTAGCAGACAGGGTGAGCACATATTTGTGCTTCTACAAAAGATAGAGAGAGAGGGGGGGCAAAACTGAGTAGTACCACATAAAACCAAGGGCGATACTGAGTAGTATAAAAATGGAAAGTGAGTGTCTTGCACAATGAAATACATCGTGGCATACATCAAATTATGCCAAGATAGATCCACAAGAGTTCATTGGATGTGTGTTCTTCTCATAAACCACTCATAAACCACGTAAGGATCCACTAGAGTCATTGGATGTGTGTTCTTCTCACAAACCACATATCACCGGTGTCATTGCATGTGTGTTCTTCCCACAGACCACACATGGATCCACCGGTGTCATTGCATGTGTGTTCTTACAAACCAGACATGGATCCACCAGTGTCATCGCGTGTCTGCTCTTTTCATGAACCACGGCTAGAGTCATTACATGTGTGTTCTTCTCACAGACCACATATCACCAGTGTCATTGTAAGTCTGCTCTTCCCATGAACCACAGCTAGAGTCATTGGATGTGTGTTCTTCTTACAAACCATATCATGAACCACACCCAGTGTCATTGCATGTGTGTTCTTCTCACAAACCACACATGGATCCGCCGGTGTCATTGCATGTCTCCTCTTCTCATTAACCACAGCTAGAGTCATTGCATGTCTGTTCTTTTCACAAACCACATATCACTACAGTCATTGCATGTGTGTTCTTCCCATGAACCACACATGGATCCACTAGAGTCATTGCATGTGTGTTCTTCTCACAAACCACACATGGATCCACCCAGTGTCATTGCATGTGTGTTCTTCCCATGAACCACACATGGATCCACCAGTGTCATTGCATGTCTGCTCTTTTCATGAACCACGGCTAGAGTCATTGGATGTGTGTTCTTCTCACAGACCACACATGGATCCAGTGTCATTGCATGTGTGTTCTTCCCAAAGACCACACATGGATCCACCAGTGTCATTGCATGTGTGTTCTTCTCACAAACCATCTCATGAACCACACCCAGTGTCATTGCATGTGTGTTCTTCTCACAGACCACACATGGATCCACCAGTGTCATTGCATGTGTGTTTTTCTCACAGACCACACATGGATCCACCCAGTGTCATCGCATGTGTGTTCTTCCCATGAACCACACATGGATCCACCAGTGTCATTGCATGTCTGCTCTTCTCATGAACCACAGCTAGAGTCATTGGATGTGTGTTCTTCTCACAGACCACACATGGATCCAGTGTCATTGCATGTGTGTTCTTCCCAAAGACCACACATGGATCCACCAGTGTCATTGCATGTGTGTTCTTCTCACAAACCATATCATGAACCACACCCAGTGTCATTGCATGTGTGTTCTTCTCACAGACCACACATGGATCCACCCGTGTCATTGCATGTGTGTTTTTCTCACAGACCATATCATGAACCACACCCAGTGTCATTGCATGTGTGTTCTTCCCATGAACCACACATGGATCCACCAGTGTCATTGCTTGTCTGCTCTTCCCAAAGACCACACATGGATCCACCAGTGTCATTGCATGTGTGTTCTTCCCATGAACCACACATGGATCGACCAGTGTCATTGCATGTCTGCTCTTTTCATGAACCATAGCTAGAGTCATTGGATGTGTGTTCTTCTCACTGACCACATATCACCAGTGTCATTGCATGTGTGTTCTTCGCAAAGACCACACATGGATCCACCAGTGTCATTGCATGTGTGTTCTTCTCACAAACCACACATGGATCCACCGGTGTCGTTGCATGTCTGCTCTTTTCACAGACCAAACATGGATCCACCAGTATCATTGCATGTGTGTTCTTCTCACAGACCATATCATTAACCACATCCAGTGTCATTGCATGTGTGTTCTTCCCTTGAACCACACATGGATCCACCTGAGTCATTGCATGTGTGTTCTTCTCACAAACCACACATGGATCCACCCAGTGTCATCGCATGTGTGTCCTTCTCATGAACCACACATGGATCTACCAGTGTCATTGCATGTATGCTCTTTTCATGAACCACAACTAGAGTCATTGGATGTGTGTTCTTCTCACAGACCACACATGGATCCAGTGTCATTGCATGTGTGTTCTTCCCAAAGACCACACATGGATCCACCAGTGTCATTGCATGTGTGTTCTTCTCACAAACCATATCATGAACCACACCCAGTGTCATTGCATGTGTGTTCTTCTCACAGACCACACATGGATCCACCAGTGTCATTGCATGTGTGTTTTTCTCATAGACCATATCATGAACCACACCCAGTGTCATTGCATGTGTGTTCTTCCCATGAACCACACATGGATCCACCAGTGTCATTGCATGTCTGCTCTTTCCACAGACCACACATGGATCCACCAGTGTCATTGCATGTGTGTTCTTCCCATGAACCACACATGGATCCACCAGTGTCATTGCATGTCTGCTCTTTTCATGAACCACAGCTAGAGTCATTGGATGTGTGTTCTTCTCACAGACCACATATTACCAGTGTCATTGCATGTGTGTTCTTCCCAAAGACCACACATGGATCCACCAGTGTCATTGCATGTGTGTTCTTCTCACAAACCACACATGGATCCACCGGTGTCGTTGCATGTCTGCTCTGCTCACAGACCACACATGGATCCACCAGTGTCATTGCATGTGTGTTCTTCTCACAGACCATATCATGAACCACACCTAGTGCCATTGCATGTGTGTTCTTCCCTTGAACCACACATGGATCCACCGGTGTCATTGCATGTGTGTTCTTCTCACAAACGACACATGGATCCACCCAGTGTCATCGCATGTGTGTTCTTCCCATGAACTACACATGGATCCACCAGTGTCATTGCATGTCTGCTCTTTTCATGAACCACATCTAGAGTCATTGGATGTGTGTTCTTCTCACAGACCACACATGGATCCAGTGTCATTGCATGTGTGTTCTTCCCAAAGACCACACATGGATCCACCAGTGTCATTGCATGCGTGTTCTTCTCACAAACCATATCATGAACCACACCCAGTGTCATTGCATGTGTGTTCTTCTCACAGACCACACATGGATCCACCAGTGTCATTGCATGTGTGTTTTTCTCACAGACCATATCATGAACCACACCCAGTGTCATTGCATGTGTGTTCTTCCCATGAACCACACATGGATCCACCGGTGGCATTGCATGTCTGCTCTTCCCACAGACCAGACATGGATCCACCAGTGTCATTGCATGTGTGTTCTTCCCATGAACCACACATGGATCCACTAGTGTCATTGCATGTCTACTCTTTTCATGAACCACAGCTAGAGTCATTGGATATGTGTTATTCTCACAGACCACATATCACCAGTGTCATTGCATGTGTGTTCTTCCCAAAGACCACACATGGATCCACCAGTGTCATTGCATGTGTGTTCTTCTCACAAACCACACATGGATCCACCGGTGTCGTTGCATGTCTACTCTTCTTACAAACCACACATGGATCCACCAGTGTCATTGCATGTGTGCTCTTCTCATATACCATATCATGAACCAAACCCAGTGTCATTGCATGTGTGTTCTTATCACAGTCCATATCATGAACCACACCCAGTGTCATTGCATGTGTGTTCTTCCCTTGAACCACACATGGATCCACCGGTGTCATTGCATGCCAGCTCTTTTCATTAACCACAACTAGAGTCATTGCATGTGTGTTCTTCTCACAGACCACATATCACCTGTGTCATTGCATGTGTGTTCTTCCCATGAACCACACATGGATCCACCAGTGTCATTGCATGTGTGTTCTTCCCACAGACCACACATGGATCCACCGGTGTTGTTGCATGTGTGTTCTTCCCATGAACCACACATGGATCCACCAGTGTCATTGTATGTTTGCTCTTCCCATGAACCATAGCTAGAGTCATCGCATGCGTGCTCTTTTCACAAACCACAGCTAGAGTCATTGCATGTGTGTTCTTCTTACAAACCATATCATGAACCACACCCAGTGTCATTGCATGTGTGTTCTTCTCACAAACCACACATGGATCCACCGGTGTCATTGCATGTCTACTCTTCTCATTAACCACAACTAGAGTCACTGCATGTGTGTTCTTCTCACAAACCACATATCACTAGAGTCATTGCATGTGTGTTCTTCCCTTGAACCACACATGGATCCACCGGTGTCATTGCATGTGTGTTCTTCTCACAAACCACACATGGATCCACCCAGTGCCATCGCATGTGTGTTCTTCCCATGAACCACACATGGATCCACCAATGTCATTGCATGTCTACTCTTTTCATGAACCACGGCTAGAGTCATTGGATGTGTGTTCTTCTCACAGACCACACATGGATCCAGTGTCATTGCATGTGTGTTCTTCCCAAAGACCACACATGGATCCACCAGTGTCATTGCATGTGTGTTCTTATCACAAACCATATCATGAACCACGCCCAGTGTCATTGCATGTGTGTTCTTCCCAAAGACCACACATGGATCCACCAGTGTCATTGCATGTGTGTTCTTCTCACATACCATATCATGAACCACACCCAGTGTCATTGCATGTGTGTTCTTCCCATGAACCACACAAGGATCCATCGGTGTCATTGCATGTCTGCTCTTTCCACAAACCACACATGGATCCACCAGTGTCATTGCATGTGTGTTCTTCCCATGAACCACACATGGATCCACCAGTGTCATTGCATGTCTGCTCTTTTCATGAACCACAGCTAGAGTCATTGGATGTGTGTTCTTCTCACAGACCACATATTACCAGTGTCATTGCATGTGTGTTCTTCCCAAAGACCACACATGGATCCACCAGTGTCATTGCATGTGTGTTCTTCTCACAAACCACACATGGATCCACCGGTGTCGTTGCATGTCTGCTCTTTTCACAGACCACACGTGGATCCACCAGTGTCATTACATGTGTGTTCTTCTCACAGACCATATCATGAACCACACCCAGTGTCATTGCATGTGTGTTCTTCCCTTGAACCACACATGGATCCACCGGAGTCATTGCATGTGTGTTCTTCTCACAAACCACACATGGATCCACCTAGTGTCATCGCATGTGTGTTCTTCCCATGAACCACACATGGATCCACCAGTGTCATTGCATGTCTGCTCTTTTCATGATCCACAGCTAGTCATTGGATGTGTGTTCTTCTCACAGACCACACATGGATCCAGTGTCATTGCATGTGTGTTCTTCCCAAAGACCACACATGGATCCACCATTGTCATTGCATGTGTTCATATAAAAAACAATATCATGAACCACACCGGTGTCATTGCATGTGTGTTCTTCTCACAGACCACATATCACGTGTGTCATTGCATGTGTGTTCTTCTCACAGACCATATCATGAACCACACCCAGTGTCATTGCATGTGTGTTCTTCCCATGAACCACACATGGATCCACCAGTGTCATTGCATGTCTGCTCTTCCCACAGACCACACATGGATCCACCAGTGTCATTGCATTTATGTTCTTCCCATGAACCACACATGGATCCAGTAGTGTCATTGCATGTCTGCTCTTTTCATGAACCACAGCTAGAGTCATTGAATGTGTGTTATTCTCACAGACCACATATCACCAGTGTCATTGCATGTGTGTTCTTCCCAAAGACCACACATGGATCCATCAGTGGTCATTGCATGTGTGTTCTTCTCACAAACCATATCATGAACCACACCCAGTGTCATTGCATGTGTGTTCTTCTCACAGACCACACATGGATCCACCAGTGTCATTGCATGTGTGTTCTTCTCACAGACCATATCATGAACCACACCCAGTGTCATTGCATGTGTGTTCTTCCCATGAACCACACATGGATCCACCAGTGTCATTGCATGTGTGTTCTTCCCATGAACCATACATGGATCCACCAGTGTCATTGCATGTCTGCTCTTTTCATGAACCACAGCTAGAGTCATTGGATGCGTGTTATTCTCACATACCACATATCACCAGTGTCATTGCATGTGTGTTCTTCCCAAAGACCACACATGGATCCACCAGTGTCATTGCATGTGTGTTCTTCTCACAAACCACACATGGATCCACCGGTGTCGTTGCATGTCTGCTCTTTTCACATACCACACATGGATCCACCAGTGTCATTGCATGTGTGTTCTTCTCACAGACCATATCATGAACCACACCAAGTGTCATTGCATGTGTGTTCTTCCCTTGAACCACACATGGATCCACCGGAGTCATTGCATGTGTGTTCTTTTCACAAACCACACATGGATCCACCCAGTATCATCGCATGTGTGTTCTTCTCATGAACCACACATGGATCTACCAGTGTCATTGCATGTCTGCTCTTTTCATGAACCACAACTAGAGTCATTGGATGTGTGTTCTTCTCACAGACCACACATGGATCTAGTGTCATTGCATGTGTGTTCTTCCCAAAGACCACACATGGATCCACCAGTATCATTGCATGTGTGTTCTTCTCAGAAACCATATCATGAACCACACCCAGTGTCATTGCATGTGTGTTCATATCATGAACCACACCCAGTGTCATTGCATGTGTGTTCTTCTCATAGACCACACATGGATCCACCAGTGTCATTGCATGTGTATTTTTCTCATAGACCATATCATGAACCACACCCAGTGTCATTGCATGTGTGTTCTTCCCATGAACCACACATGGATCCACCAGTGTCATTGCATGTCTGCTCTTTCCACAGACCACACATGGATCCACCAGTGTCATTGCATCTGTGTTCTTCCCATGAACCACACATGGATCCACCAGTGTCATTGCATGTCTGCTCTTTTCATGAACCACATCCAGAGTCATTGGATGTGTGTTCTTCTCACAGACCACATACCAGTGTCATTGCATGTGTGTCCTTCCCAAAGACCACACATGGATCCACCAGTGTCATTGCATGTGTGTTCTTCTCACAAACCACACATGGATCCACCGGTGTCGTTGCATGTCTGCTCTTCTCACATACCACACATGGATCCACCAGTGTCATTGCATGTGTGTTCTTCTCACAAACCATATCATGAACCACACCCAGTGTCATTGCATGTGTGTTCTTCCCTTGAACCACACATGGATCCACCGGTGTCATTGCATGTGTGTTCTTCCACAAACCACACATGGATCCACCCAGTGTCATCGCATGTGTGTTCTTCCCATGAACCACACATGGATCCACCAGTGTCATTGCATGTCTGCTCTTTTCATGAACCATAGCTAGAGTCATTGGATGTGTGTTCTTCTCACAGACCACACATGGATCCAGTGTCATTGCATGTGTGTTCTTCCCAAAGACCACACATGGATCCACCATTGTCATTGCATGTGTGTTCTTCTCACAAACCATATCATGAACCACACCCAGGGTCATTGCATGTGTGTTCTTCTCACAGACCACATATGGATCCACCAGTGTCATTGCATGTGTGTTCTTCTCACAGACCATATCATGAACCACAACCAGTGTCATTGCATGTGTGTTCTTCCCATGAACCACACATGGATCCACCAGTGTCATTGCATGTCTGCTCTCTTCATTGACCACACATGGATCCACCAGTGTCATTGCATGTGTGTTCTTCCCATGAACCACACATGGATCCACTAGTGTCATTGCATGTCTGCTCTTTTCATGAACCACAGCTAGATTCATTGGATGTGTGTTATTCTCACAGACCACATATCACCAGTGTCATTGCATGTGTGTTCTTCCCAAAGACCACACATGGATCCACCAGTGTCATTGCATGTGTGTTCTTCTCACAAACCACACATGGATCCACCGGTGTCGTTGCATGTCTGCTCTTCTCACAAACCACACATGGATCCACCAGTGTCATTGCATGTGTGATCTTCTCATAGACCATATCATGAACCACACCCAGTGTCATTGCATGTGTGTTCTTCTCACAGTCCATATCATGAACCACACCCAGTGTCATTGCATTTGCGTTCTTCCCTTGAACCACACATGGATCCACCGGTGTCATTGCATGCCAGCTCTTTTCATTAACCACAGCTAGAGTCATTGCATGTGTGTTCTTCTCACAGACCACATATCACCTGTGTCATTGCATGTGTGTTCTTCCCATGAACCACACATGGATCCACCAGTGTCATTGCATGTGTGTTCTTCCCATAGACCACGCATGGATCCACCGGTGTTGTTGCATGTGTTTTTTTCCCATGAACCACACATGGATCCACCAGTGTCATTGTATGTCTGCTCTTCCCATGAACTATAGCGAGAGTCATCGCATGCGTGCTCTTTTCACAAACCACAGCTAGAGTCATTGCATGTGTGTTCTTCTTACAAACCATATCATGAACCACACCCAGTGTCATTGCATGTGTGTTCTTCTCACAAACCACACATGGATCCACCGGTGTCATTGCATGTCTACTCTTCCCATTAACCACAACTAGAGTCATTGCATTTGTGTTCTTCTCACAAACCACATATCACTAGAGTCATTGCATGTGTGTTCTTCCCTTGAACCACACATGGATCCACCGGTGTCATTGCATGTGTGTTCTTCTCACAAACCACACATGGATCCACCCAGTGCCATCGCATGTGTGTTCTTCCCATGAACCACACATGGATCCACCAATGTCATTGCATGTCTACTCTTTTCATGAACCACGGCTAGAGTCATTGGATGTGTGTTCTTCTCACAGACCACACATGGATCCAGTGTCATTGCATGTGTGTTCTTCCCAAAGACCACACATGGATCCACCAGTGTCATTGCATGTGTGTTCTTCTCACAAACCATATCATGAACCACGCCCAGTGTCATTGCATGTGTGTTCTTCTCACAGACCACACATGGATCCACCAGTGTCATTGCATGTGTGTTCTTCTTACAGACCATATCATGAACCACACCCAGTGTCATTGCATGTGTGGTCTTCCCATGAACCACACATGGATCCACCGGTGTCATTGCATGTCTGCTCTTTTCATTAACCACAGCTAGAGTCATTGCATGTGTGTTCTTCTCACAAACCACATATCACCAGAGTCATTGCATGTGTGTTCTTCCCACAAACCACATATCACCGGTGTCATTGCATGTCTGCTCTTCTCATTAACCACAGCTAGATCCACCCATGTCAGTGGATGCATGTTCTTTTCATAAACTGCATATGGATACTAATTAACCTTAGGAGAGCCCTAACCTTAGCGTTAGACCGAGTCTTCTAGAAGGCACGCCCTAACGCAGTTGTTCTGCTTGTCGATTGTTGCATACCGTCCGATCGGGGCGCTTGGACGATTGGGATGGTTTTCGTGAGATCGATCCGCCAAGAACTGCTTCGCAAGCATGATTGGCCATGCTTGCTCTGGACAAACTGGCAACACCGGGGGCTCCCCTGTTGCGAGTGTCAAGACTCACGAGTTGAGTGGGCCATATCCCAGTGTCACGTCCCCATTACTTCTCTTCCTCCCCGTACTTTTCTTCCTTCCCCTCGAAGCCACATTCCCCACTTCACTCCCATCCCGGCCAGAATCGCAGTCGACGGTGCCGCCATCCCAATCCCTCTCCGGCCACCCTCCTCTCGCCATGGGTTCAAGGGGAGACGAGGAGAAACGCGTCATGACAGCGGTGATGATTTTGATGTGAGTCGTCTGCCTCTATCTCTATCATCCATGGCCGTTATCTATTTTTGAGCAAGATCTACCCGCTTACTCATGCGCGATGATGTGTTAGGCCAACCAGACGATGTATGACGCCGATGTCACGGTTTAGCGGATGAAGACAGTCCTCCGCTATGTAAACATGGATATGTGCCGCTAAATTTGTAGCGCTCAAGGATCTAAACGCAGCATGAGGTTTCTATGGTGTCAAGGACATCGTGCAATGATGCGAGGTGGAAGTTGCGGTGTTGTCAAATGGGTAGATCCAGTGGCCCAAACCGATGTAAAACGCTGGACAAACTATGGAAATGATCATTGAGTTGAAAGAATCCGCATTCAGCTCACTTCTTGGAGGTTGAGATGAAGATATGGGAACCAGTTGACACGACCAAGCATAAGCGAGATCTCATGGGGGTGGAAGACAAGGTTAGCAAAGTCGAGAAGGAGAGGGACGCGGCGTTGGCCCTGAAGGCTAAAGCAGAGATGGAACTAACTCAAGCAAGGAAGGATCTTCACCAGGCCAAAGTCCTGCAGTTCACAACTACGAGTATTGACAAGTGCATGAGGAAAGATGCAGATAAACAATTGAAGCTGTGCAAGGAAGATGCTTAAAGGAAGGAGCAGACGATTCGATCCTTGCTCTCGCAGGAAGATGCGCATAAGGCTAATATTAGGAAGATCAAGGAGATGTGTGTTAACTAGTTCTATTTAGCTTAAGCCTCGTGCCTTTTTTAAGTTGCAATAGTTGTACTTGTTGACCTAGCGGTCTGAACTATTGGCCCCGGAGTCCTGGGAGTAAAAAAATTGGTCGCCCGTTAATCTGTCTTAACGCTGCATTACTTTTGTCCTTTTGACCAATGCCCTTGGATATTCCCTGCCGCCAACGCTCATCCTCGTGTACAAATAGGAGGCGCCACAGCTCGTCTCTTCGTCACCCATCCCCTCGGCCTCTCCAATCTCCACCACGCCGTCCACCCCCTCACTCCCTCTCCAATCTCCACAGAGCCGCCATGGAGATGCCCTCGCTGAACTTCTACGAGGCGGTGATGTTCTCGCACTTCGACATCCTCGATGGCGCCGTGTGCTACGGATGGCGGGGTGTCCTCGCTCCTCCTCTTCCGGCTCAAGCTGCGGATGGAGAGAGAGCGAATCGCGCGCGCCTAGATGCCCGCATGGAAGAGGGCGCCGCGATGGCGCATGCCGTCGGCTTCGGCCCGCTTTCAAGAAGGAGCTAGCCAAGATTGCCAAGACGCCCGTTTACACGCGTGGTGCACTAGGATCTCACAACCGAGAAGGGCGAGAGGTTCGTCCATCCATGACGGACCAAGTTCACCGTCATCGCCGCCCACCGAAGAGGTGCTCCGTCTCGCATAATTCAGAAATCATGGAGGTTCCGTCCGACGAAGACAAGGAAGCCGAGGAGGAGGACAGATGTGAAGTGAAATTGTTGACTAGTTGGTTGAATTAATGTAGGATGAAAATCGCACTTTGTTTAGAAGAATTTGTGGTTGAATTAATGAAATGCCTCGATTTAGATCTCTGTCTCGATTAATTTGTGGAAGAATTTGTGATTTAGATCAATTTCTGCCTCGATTTAGATCTCTGTCCCGGATTGGGAACGTAACCGTGGACCAAAGACACCTTTTCTACTAGTGTATTCTGACACTGGTGGTTTGTTTAAACGTAATCTACGTGGATTGTGCCGCATGAAAATGGCACAACCACAATTTATAAAGTGGAAACACGTACACCCGGTTACTGGAGATCTGGGAGCTTCGCCAGATGCAGGGTATGCAGGAGCAGAGAGGCGGTGAGATAGACGGGCTCAAGATTAGGCCAGAAAGTGGTACCCATTTCCTCCTCATCTGGGCATTATCGGTGAGAACATTGCTGTTTATGTTGCCACGTCGTTGTGCAGCATCTGAAATAAGTTGCTCCTTCGTGGAGTGTGGCAGCTTAAATAATTTATTTATGTGCCACTTACATTCCGTCGTATTTGGAGACCTCCTGCCCCTCAGCAATCGTGGAACCGGTGGATCATTGTTTTCAGATAGTAGTGGCACAATCACAATTTCAAATTCAACTATTGACTCGGGCATTTCCAAACCCTAAGTCACGGTACATTTTACTCAGAGAACGTGGGTAGATTGTTTCACCCAGCAACGTGCCACACACAGAGCGATCAGAATTTAACAGAATTACATATATAGGTTCAAGTTCAACACATTACTATGCATCTTCATTGCTGAGCCTTCTTCCGTAGTCGGGTGCCAAGCCTTCACGCCCATCGCTTCTTCATTTCCACCTTCTTCCTCTTCCTCGGTGCCAATTTTCTTAGCTTCACATACTCTGATCGCGGACAATGGGCCGAATCGTGTCCAAGATCATATTTCCACTCGTTTTTATTCCTTGGGCAGCAAAATCATCGACCCGACAAATATGTTTCTAACCTTGCGGCGCTTCCTATCAAAGAAACAAGACTGTTGCATAACTGCCTAATATCTACAGAGTAAATAAAACAAAAATTACAATTTAGCACAAACATGCGAACCCCAAGCGACATTTGCTTACCAGGAGCTAATTGAGTTTGAGCAACCACCCTGTCCAAGAATAGAAGGGCAACTCCCAGTTGCAGCAGCTTCCACATCCAGTACATGACATTTCAGGTCAAACATGGCAGCCGAAGCATACCTTTTCATCAACCCAATTAGCTGTCTGTCACATGTTATAGGAAGCATGATGCCACGTTCATCCATGAAGCTGAACTTTGCTGTCTGCTTCGGCCATAATTCAACATGATTATGCAGAGCAAAAACCATACTAGATATAGTGCAGATCTGTGCAGGCGCTTCTTCCATCGTGAAAAAATGGCTTCCATACCACTTGCCATTAGAGTCATACCTGTAGAGGACTACCGTAACCAGGTAAGGGGGTTCGCACAGATCCCACTTGACAGAAAACTGTGGACAAAATATGTTTGTCAGTGTTGGGCTAACAAACAATTTGAGGTTTAGTAGCCAGCTAGCAGTTGTAATTAGTGAGAATAGCAAAGAGAAGGGTAGCTCACCCACTTGTAGATAGAACTTCTTCTTTCTTGATAGTAGGATCTGCCATCCTCCGAGCTGCTCGGCTCGTCGGCGGCGGAGGCGGGCTAGAGCCTCGCAACAGCGGCTACGGCATGCGCCATTGGAGCTCGGGATCAGCGACTGGGCGCAGCAACTGGACGCAGCAACTTGGCGCCGGAAGTCAAATGTCTGAAGGGATCGTCCTGCCTGGAGGGTGGATTCCGACACCGCCGGTGCTAGGGGAAAGCTGGGAATGGATTTGTGAAATTGGTCAACACATCCAATCCACTTAGCTGCTCGATTTGTCTAAGAGGTTACCGCGTTGGCGCCCGCGTCACGGACAGATAACCGACATGTGGGTCCCGACCGTCTACTTCACGGGACGGTTTAACGGAATGTTTGTATTTGGCAGGGGTGAGATGAGTTTGCCTCGAAATGGCCCCTCTCAGTAGTTGGCGGCCCAACTTTTCGAAACTCGGTAATTTCGGGCAACTTAGGTACCGCCATGCGCTGGCCTGCCAACTTTGGTACCGCAGACGAACAAGCCCTTCCCCAATGAGCTCGTTAATACACGAGTCAACAGCAACTCACACCAAGGGATACATAGATATCTAATTAGAGGGGAGATACTTCCATAATGAAAACCATCCTATATGATAACTTCTCTATTCATGATATGACTCTACTAAAAAGGTAAAAAGGTGAAAGATAATGATATGATACCGCGACACTCCCCCAAGCTTGGAACAAACCAAGGGGATGCAGAAACCTGATGACGAATTACTCCTTCGGTGGTGGTGGTGTTCTCTCGATAAGCTTTTCAATCAATTCCCTCAAATCCTCAATCTCGAAGGTGAGAGTACGAATCAACTCCGAATTGTGCTCAATGCGGTTCATGATCATGTCGGGCTGTGAATCCCAGCTCTTGCGATTCTTTCCCCAATCTTCCTCTTTGAAGTATTCTTTCCCTGCATGGTTAGAACGAGGCATATCCCAATTGGAGGGTAGTTTTTCCTTGGGCATATTTTGGAATTGCTTCTCATGAATAAGGGTATGGAAGGGATTCTTGGTGCGTGGAGGAGGTGACCGTGAAGCCAAGCAATGACGCGGAACCTTCCCTTCAGTGGACATCCGTGCAGTCCTTTTGAACTTGGCAGGACTCGCCACCACTCCAGTGCTTGCAATGGTGGTGCTGGTGTGCGGATGCTGGTCTTCCTTTGCCTCCTCTTAAACTTCACTCTCGATCACCTCCTCCTGCTCAAGTTCTTGGAGATCCTCTTCCGCAGGCTCCTTGCCCTTATCGTTGACGGAGACCATTGTGCTTCTAAACTTTGAGAATAGTTCCTGACAGAAACAGATCGAAACAAAAACACAATGAGAACACGATATACGAACCTCGGGGGATCCGGGGGATTATATATTACGAAGTTTAACAACAAAAGGAAAGTACTGGGAGAAAACGGGTCGGAGACGGGCTTCGGGGTGGCCACACCCCCGTTGGCGCGACCAGGTGGGCCTGTGCCACTGGGTGGTGTGAGCCACCTGGGCTCCGTTTCCGTCCCTCTTTTGACTCATTAATTTCCATGTTAGATAAAAACTGCAAAAATATAACTTGGAAAGTTTTTCGCGGACCTTTTCTTACCAGAACAGTTACCTATTCAAAAACAGACTCTGCAGGTCTCTAAACTTGGCTTTAAATAAATTCTTCCGGAGTCACCGCTTGAATTATATCAATATCTTCATTGTAAGAATTTTCAAAAAAATTAGTGCTTGGGTCCTTTGACCATTCTTCATCTCATTACATCATTTTCTCCTACCACTTGAAAACCTCTTTCATACAAAACTTTACACGTTCTTCATTAGCAACATTAGTGCATGCAAGATAATAAACCTTTAGGTTCAATTTTAACTGAAATCCGTCAGAACATAATCTACTGAAACAACTCCTTTTGAAAGCCCAAAAAGAATTCAAAAAGGAGATCGATTTAAGAGGAAAATGCAAAAATGGCAGAAATCTGTCAAACCAGTCCAGCAGGTAAAGATCAATTTTTTCGAAAATCTTCTGTTGCTCAAATCAAAAAGTGCAAAACTAACGAAACTTAAATAATACCCTGGGGGTATGCACACAAAATTTAGAGATCAGTACGACATTCTGGGATTTTTCACGATTTTTTACGGTGAAGCACAAAAATCTGTTAGGGGGCAGCAACTTGCCCAAGTCTTACTTCTCTCTCATTAGAGGTTAATCTTGACACAAGAACCCAAACAAAAAGGATAAGGATAGGTTATTACATAAGTAATAACTTCTAGGACTCAAATAAACAAAAATAAACTGAAAGCAAAAATATATTGGGTTGTCTCCCAAGAAGCTCTTTCTTTATAGCCATTAAGATGGGCATGATAAATTTCAATGATGCTCACATAAGAGTATGAATTGAAGTAAAAGAGAGCATCAAGAAGCAAATATACACATATTTAAGTCTAACCCTCTTCCTATGCAAGAGGATTTTGTAAGAAAATAGATTGTTGAAACCAGAGGCTACTAGCATAGGAAGGCAAAACAAGTGCAATTTAAAGACTTTCAGCATAAAGCGAGGAAACTTAATATTATTTAGATGCATAAGAACAATCTTCTCCCTCTCATAATAACTTTCAGTATCATGCATAAATTTAACGATATAACTATCACATGAACCACTGTAGCAGTGATCACTTATTCTGATAGAAAACACAGGGACACTAGCTTTCCTAGTTCCATTAGGGTGTGAAACAATATTAGAAGTATCCCTACTAAGGATACTGTGCCCATCTTCTACATTTTAAGTGACAAATTCTTTCATATTTTCTACTGCGGGTTAGTCATCTATTTGTTCATTAGGTTCTACGGATTTCTTTGTACTTTCATTAACCATACCAGCTGTCATAGAATGTTCCTTTACTTTAACCAGGAACGGTATTTTCTCGATGTAAGGTTCAGGTAAAATATGATCAATAGTATAAACTTCAGTATTTCTAGCAGGGACACAATTAACAATATCTTTATATGGTGCATGATACTTGTTCCATTTCTTTTTAGGAATTTCAATATACAAGGCAAAAGCCTTAAAATAATTTGCAATACTTTGAGAATCAAGACCATAAGCATTACTAATATTATGAAAGTCATCAGTTCCCATAAAAGATTTAATGCATTCATAATCATAATTAATACCTGACTATCTTCCTTTGTCATTCTCCCATGCTTCAACATTGTCTTTAATATGGTCTAGAAGATCCCATTTAGCTTCTTCTTCCATACGTGTAAATGATCCAGCACAAGAAGCATCCAATAGATCCTTATCATAAAGAGAAACCCATGCATAAAAGTTATCGATAATAATATTATTAGGGAGCTCATGAGTAGGACATTTGAGCATTAGTGACTTCATTCTCCCCCAAGCTTCAGTTGTACTCTCTCCATCACGAGACCAAAAGTTGTATATTTGATTCCGATCTTTATGAATGTCACTAGGAGGATAAAATTTGGAATAAAAGAGAGGTACAATTTCTTCCCATTCAAGAGATTGGCCATTCTTTAGCAGCTTATACCATTCCTCAACTCTTCCTTTAAATGATAGAGAGAATAACTTCTTCTTGACTTGATATGTTGTAATACCTGCACACTTGAATAACCCGCATAGTTTGTGTATAAAAAGAAAATGATCACCGGGATGGACAGTTCCATCTCCAAAATAGTAGCTATCCATAACACGATCAACAATTCTTGTAGGTATCTTAAAAGGATCAATTTCAGCAGGTGGTGGTTCATCTACTACCTTAGCAGTGGTAATAACATTCCGAAATAAGAAACTAAGTGAATTATCCATATTGAGAATAAAATAACTAACAGAAGTAAACAATACTCACAGTATAAGTTTCCTTTACTAGTTCCACTCTCCAATAGCGCTTCACTCCCTGGCAACGACGCCACAAAATAGTCCTGATGACCCATAAGTATAGGGGGTGTATCGCAGTATTTTTGATAAGCAAGAGTGTCAAACCCAACAAGGAGCAGAAGGTGTTGACAAGTGGCTTGGATCAGGAATTCTCTGTAAATATTTAGCAAACAAATTTTTAGGTTTTTTTGATAATGCAGATAAATAAAGTGCGAGTAAATAAAAGACAATGATAATAATTGCAGCAAGTTCCCCAATCCTTTCTTTAGCAAAGGAAAAGCCGATTGTATTACTTAAGATGACCAAATGTTCTCAAGGACACATGGGAATACTGTCAAGTGCTTTTGCTTCATATAGTTGATTAATCTTCTCTAGTTGGATAAGTGTTGTGTGCGTGAACCTGTGCTAATGTACTGACCTTTCTTGGACTAATACATACTTGTGATTAAACTGAAGGAAATATGCTCTGAGAGGCAATAATAAAGTTGTTATTATGTATTCCTTGTATATGATAGATGTTTATTTTGCATGCTATAATTGTATTGAAAGGAAACGTCAATACATGTGTGTTTAATAAACAAAAAAGGTTCCTAGTTATGCCTCTCTTCAATACTAGCTCGTTGATTAATAGGATGATCAAGGTTTCCTGATCATGGACATTGGATGTTGTTAATAACGAGGTCACAGCATTTGTGAAATGATGTGATGAACATTCATCCGAAGTATAGCATTACGATCAAGTCATTATGTTTACATTGCTATAACATCATACGAAGTAATCTTAGTCCTTAGACCATGAGATCATGTTAATTGCTAACACCGGAAGAGTATCTTGATAACATCAAACGTCACACCGTAATAGGGTGACTATAAAGGTGGGTTCAGTGCTACGAAGGTGTTATGTTGAGGCTCATGGATCAAGAGTGGAATTTGTCAATCCCACTACTAACACCATGACTTCTCCCATGTCCTCAAGAACATGACTTCTCCCATGTCCTCAAGAACTAAACGAACTACTCACGAGACATCATATGGATCAAGTGATAAGTAACAATCTGAACATGAACGATCATTCAACGATTCCACTCAATAGCGTCAACTACAACTAGTAATCAACACTAGGAAAGTTTCCCCTAAGAACTATGCAAGATTCAACCCAATTGTTACAACGGTACGGAGTGGTGATGATGGTGCTGGTGGACATGATGGTGAAGATGATGATGAACCCGATGAAGTCCAGCTTGATGATGGTGTTGATGGCCATGATCTCCCCTCTCCGGGAATGAATTTCCCAGGCAGATTTTTACCTGTCGGAGAGTTCTTTCTCTCTCAGCAGTTTTCCGCCCGCAGAGGCGGCGGAATGTTTCTGTGGTCGCTCCCGGAGGCTTAGGGTTCTGAGGGGATTATATGCGTCAGAGGGCGATGCCAGAGGTGGGCTAGGGTGGCCACACCACCTGGTGGCGTGGCCAGGGCTGGCCTGCGCCAGGGGGTGGTGTGGGCCCCCTGTGGCCCATCTCCACTTCCCCTTCTGGCTTCCTTCATCTTCTGGAAAAAAAGGAATTTCCATGTATTTTCTGGGATTTTCTTATCTTTGCCAATTTTGCCTCCAAACGGTGCTTTTTCCATCAGAATCCTGGCTCTGTGGTTGATCCTCCCAAAATCATCAATCATGCAAAAATAGATGAAATAACATAAGTACCATCTATTAATATGAAACATATCAATGAATAACAGTGAATTATGATATAGAATGGGGATGCAAAATGGACGTATCAACAGACTATACCATAGCATGGTGAAATCCCTTCCCCATTGATACATTGCAAATGTATCTATAATTTTTGATGTTCCATGCTTTGTTTTATCCACATTCTTGTGTTTTGTTCCAACTTTGGAGTACTTTTATTATGATTTCTTGGACTAACCTATTAACAAGAGCCACAGTGCTACCCTGCTTTTTCTGTTGTTTTGGTTCCAGAAAACTCAAAAAATGAATATTCTCTGAATTGGACTGGACAAAAGAAAAAGTGCCTATTTTGGAAGGATCAAGTGCCGAATCACGAGACGGAGAAGGGTTGGGGTCGGCCACCACACTGCCACGCCAGGCCTGCCGCGCCAGGTGTGGTCTGCGCCCCAGACCCTCGGCCTCTCCTTCCGCCTATAAGTTGCCTCGACGAAACCCCTAGGGATCCGATCAAAATCCACGAAAGAGTCTCAGAGCCGCCATCTCCATCCCTAGATCAGAGGATCAAGCTCTTCCCAAGACCGCCGAGAGGGAATTCACCCCGAGGCCTTCTTCATCATCATGCAAGCCTCCGGTGTGATGCGTGAGTAGTTCATCCTTGGACTACGGATCCATGTAGTAGCTAGATGACTGGTTTCTCCTCCTTTGTGCTTTCATGTTTAGATCTTGTGAGCTCCGTTCATGATCAAGATCATCTATTTGTAATTCATACATGTTGTGTTTGCGGGGATCCGATGGATATTGAGATGCTATTTCAGATTGATTATTGATTCTATCATGTCTTTGTTATTTGAGATCTTGCATGCTTTCCGTTGTTAGTAGCTATCTTGGCCAAGTAGATGCTAGCAACTCCAAGAGTTAGTATTTATGCTCGATAGTGGGTTCATGCCTCCGTAACTGGGAAGTGATGAAATCTCTAAGGTACTAGATGTCTGTTGCTACTAGGAGAAAACAACAATCCTTTGTTCATAGAGCAATCGTATTGTTTACCTTACACGCAGTTCAGAAGCAATAATCATTGCTTGCAACTTAATACCGGAGGGGCCTTGATGATAACCTGAAGGTGGATTATTAGTCATAGATGCAGTTGGATGGTGGTCTATGTATTATGTTGTATTGCCCAATCAAGTCTCAAAGGAGTCAAGATGGTTAGTATATGCATGTATTGCTTTCTCAGTGTTTGTCAATTGCCCCGCTGTAATTTGTTCACCCAGCATGTTATCTATCTTAAGGAGAGCCACCCCTAGTGAACTATGGATCCCGGTCCTTTTACTTTACATACAATCTACGAATCTTTTACTACTTTGTGTTTACTTTTTGCAAACTTTTACTTCTTTCCATTCGGTATGTTTAATCCTTTGTTTTTCGCAAAACACGGTAATATTGACAACCTCATCGCAAGTTGGGGACAAAGTTCTATGGTTGTGTTGTGCAGGTCTCCACGTTGCTACTAGTACCGGTAGTGCGCCCTGCCAAAGCTCAGCTAGTAACACCTTTGAGGTGTTTCCTTGCTCCTACTGGTTCGATTAAACCTTAGTTTCATAACTGAGGGAAACTTGCTGCTGTGCTCATCATACCTTCCTCTTGGGGTTCCCAACGAGCTCTACATCAACACCGCCATCAAGCATTTTTCTGGGCGCCGTGCATTGAGCCATCAAGCATTTTTCTGGCGCCGTTGACGGGGAGTCAAGGAACTCTTCACAAGGGGAGTCCCTCATAACCAATATCTTTACTTTGTTGTTTTTGTTTTGCTTAGCTTCATTTTGCTTTGTTTGCTTGTTTTGTTCTTCAAAAAACACAAAAAAAATAGTTCTACTTGTTTGCTTTGTTTATCAAAAACACAAAAAAATTAAGTCTCCTTTAGTTGTCACCTTTTCCTTAGCTCACCATGTTGATCCCCAAGTTCACCCTGAAAGACCTTCCAATTGATAGTGGTTCTATAATTGGGAAAGATGACATTGAAGAATTCTTTAATCATGTTAGCAAACATGAAGATACTGAGGATAGATCCCTTATAGAACTTGCTCCAAATTATGAGATTGCTGCTGCTTCTTTAATTCACATGTTAGAAGCGAGGTTTGTTAACCTCAACCCCTTAATGCAAGTAATGTTTCTTAAGCTTAAAGAAATTGAGGATCCTGAAAAGAGGGATTTTATTCTAGAAACTTTGTTTAAGGAGTTCTATGATGTTGCTAAGGAAGCTAGAAAAGTTTTTGAACGTTTCAATATGCTAGGATCATGTGTAGATGTTGTTGGTACACGAGAAAAGATGAACAAAACCGAACCTAATGGGGAGGAACCTAAGATACCAATACCCTTTAAACTAGTAGCAATACATGATGCCATAGAAAAGAATCTTGATTGGATTGTTCCTGCAAACCCTTTTGATGAGAATAGTGAACCTAAGAGCATTGAGAGAGGATCCTCTAGAACTTATTTGGATGAAATACCTTGCCTTGTTGAAAATATTTCTGGTATTGATCTTAATGCTTCTTCATTTGAGAACACTTGATTCTTTCTTTCCTTCTTATGCCTAACTTAAAGGCGTTAAAGAAAAGTACTTGTTGGAATATAACCCAAGAGTTTTAGATGAGCCTTGGAAGTTATTACCTCTGTAATAACCTCTTCTTATCCTTTTTATTTGCTTTTTGTGCCAAGAGTAACCTCTAATGAGAGTGAAGTAATGATTGAGAAAGTTGCTGTCCCGAAACAGATTTCTATGCTTCACCGTAAAAATTCCTGAGAGAGCTCTGTACGTCGGATTGAGCTCTAATTTTTTGTGATTCTTCCCCAGGTTGTTATCTAACTTTCTTTAGTTCAAAACTTTTTGATTTGAGCAACATAAGATCTTCGAAAAAAATCGTATTTACCTTCTGGTCTGTTTTGACAGATTTCTGCCATTTTCTGCATTTGCTTTTTGTTAGTTCCTTTGTGACTTCTTTTGGGGAATTGAGCTTTTTGAGTGAAGTGCTACAGTATCTAGTGTTCTAATGGAAGTTTATTTAGTGTTATAACTGAACCTTGAGACTTATTTATCTTAAGTGCACTAATGTTGCTAATGAGATTGTGTGAAGTTTTGTATGAAGAAAAAATTTCAGGTGTATGGAAGAAATGAGTAATGAGATGAAGGATGGACTAAAGCTCAAGCTTGGGGATGCCACGCGTGTCACCCCAAGAAATATCCAAGAAGTACAAGCTTCAAAGCTTGGGGATGCCCAAGGCATCCCCTTCTTCATCAATAAAAATTCCAGGTTTCTTCCAAACGCTTCATTTTTATTGTTTTATGCATAGTTGTGTTTCTCTTGGAGCGTCTTCTTTTTCGTTTTTGTTTTGGTTTTTAGTTTGCTTGGTTTGCTTAGTTTTCTGAATAAGTTGGTTGGACCCCCTCTTTCACACTTTGGTTTGCAAATAGTTTGGTTTGATTTGGAAAAGAGTAGGAAAGTTCATGCTTATGTGGTAAAAAGAGCTCGTTTTTGACTATGGCTATGCTTCGTCATGCCATGCTTGATATTGTTTTGGCTTTATGCTTAGTATTCTTTGCTGTAGCATGACTTGTTATAAACAATTGAGATTGCTTAATGTGCCTTGGATGAATCATGCGTTGTTTTAGCATATTAAAGCATAGTATAGTGGTATTCTCCTTTGATGCTTTATTTGGGTTGACTTGGCACATGCTCACACCATGTTATGACTATCTCAAGTCACCATAGACTTTATTATACTTTAGTTTTCAACTTGTAGTATCACTTTATGCTTTGATGAATGATGTTTTGTCGCTCTGCATGATTATGGCTATTATTGCTCTCTTAGTTTGTCGCTCCCAGTCTTTTGCTAGCCTCCACAACCAAGTATGAGTTCCAATCATGCATCCAACTCCCTAAACCAAGTTTTTCCAAAGAGTCCACCATACCTACATACTAGCTTATGCTATTCCAAGTATATTCATGCTTTTGTTTACCTTCCACCTGTTATGAGAAAACTAGTGATTAAAGCTCTCACGAACTTGATGACACACTTTACTTTATTGCCTCTAATAAACTTGAACCATTGGGTCCTTCTTTGTTGTGTATATGCTTGCGCTTTATAAGTTGAAATTAGCAGAACCATGTACCATGGGGAACGCTTTCAACATTGCACTTGTACTTTGTACCCCGTTGATATCATGTTCTTTTGCTTATGGATCCCGGCGGTGTGAAATAAAAGTGCAACTTGTAAGATCATGGAGTTTGTATGTGTGTTAGAGAAAGGCCTGGGCCTCTAGCCTAAGCCATGCCTAATCATGGTGGAAACTTGCAGCATCACCATAATGAGCATTCTATGAATCATCCTCAATAAAAACCTATGCAAATAGCAAATAAAAAGATCGCTGAGATGCTCATTGTCTGCTTGCCTTGTCATTTTGATTATGGGAAAGCTCCCGTATCATGTGCAAGGGTACCTGTTAAGCGGTTCTTAATGATACACATATACTTACACTGACAAGAGCTTACTCGTGACTGAAGTTGAGTAGCATGAGGATCGGTCTTCGTAAGTAAGGGGCATGAGATTTCAGTTTATAACTTGTCAAGCATATCCTCTTAGTTGTGTCACTTTAACCTTAACCACCTTCAAGATGCTTATGATAGGGGAAATGAGAGATGAAAGCTATAAGTACCATAATTTTTGGAAGCTCTTTATGAGACTTGAATCCCTACTTCCTTTTACAAAAGGCCTTTCTTCCACCATTATTTTGAGTCTCCACCTTCTATCTTTATGCACTACTTTGAGAGCATAGTGGCCATTCTTAGTTCTATGTGCATTGTCCCAAGACTAGTTGATTGATGCATATCTTGTTATTGCTTGTTTGAAACTATTGTATCTAGTCACTCTTATGAACTTTGAAGGTGTCCTATGCATTTATATTTGCTACTCTATTGAAGGACAAGCTGAATACTTTTATGCTATGTTTTCTTTATGTGAAACAAACAAACGTCTTGCAAAGCATTATTATTCATGAATCTTTTGTTTGTGCCTTTTCATGTTGTATCATAGTTTCTTTTCTTATTGCTAGAACTTTGTCTTTCATGTTATGATTGAAGTACTTTGATCCTAGCTTTGAGTTTTGCAAATACTTTGATCAAGTCTTTGATGGTGCATGTCACCTCAAAAATTATTTCTTTTTATCACTTACCTACTCGAGGACGAGCAGGAGTTAAGCTTGGGGATGTTGATACATTGCAAATGTATCTATAATTTTTGATGTTCCATGCTTGGTTTTATCCACTTTCTTGTGTTTTGTTCCAACTTTGGAGTACTTTTATTATGATTTCTTGGACTAACCTATTAACAAGAGCCACAGTTCTAACTGCCTGTTTTCTGTTGTTTTTGGTTCCAGAAAAGTCAGAAAATGAATATTCTCTGAATTGGACGGGACAAAAGCCAAATTGCCTATTTATTCGGAAGGGATCAAGTGCCAGAATACGAGACGGAGAAGGGCTGGGGGCCGAGCACACCACCTGGCCACGCGGCCAGGCCTGGCCCGCGCCAGGGGGTGGTCTGGCCGCCCCCAGCACCCCCTCGGCCTCTCCTTCCGCCTATAAGTTGCCCTCGGGATGAAAACCCTAGGGACCCGATCAAAAATCCACGAAGAGTTCAGAGTCGCCCGTCATCTCCATCCCTAGATCGGGAGGGATCTGAGCTCTTCCCGGCACCTGCGAGAGGGAATTCACCACAGGCCTTCTTCATCATCATGCAAGCCTCCGGTGTGATGCGTGAGTAGTTCATCCTTGGACTACGGATCCATGTAGTAGCTAGATGGCTGGTTTCTCCTCCTTTGTGCTTTCATGTTTAGATCTTGTGAGCTCCATCAATGATTTAGATCATCTATTTGTAATTCATACATGTTGTGTTTGCGGGGATCCGATGGATATTGAGATGCTATTTCAGATTGATTATTGATTCTATCATGATAACCTGAAGGTGGATTATTAGTCATAGATGCAGTTGGATGGCTTTCTATGTATTATGTTGTATTGCCCAATAAAGTCTCAAAGGAGTCAAGATGATTAGTATATGCATGTATTGCTTTCTCGGTGTTTGTCAATTGCCCCGCTGTAATTTGTTCACCCAGCATGTTATCTATCTTAAGGAGAGCCACCTCTAGTGAACTATGGATCCCGGTCCTTTTACTTTACATACAATCTACGAATCTTTTACTGCTTTGTGTTTACTTTCTGCAAACTTTTACTTCTTTCCATTCGATACGTTTAATCCTTTGTTTTCCGCGAAACAGGGTGAGATTGACAACCTCATCGCAAGTTGGGGACAAAGTTCTGTTGTTGTGTTGTGAAGGTCTCCACGTTGCTACTAGCACCGGTAGTGCGCCCTGCCAAAGCTCAGCTAGTAACACCTTTGAGGTGTTTCCTTGCTCCTACTGGTTCAATTAAACCTTGGTTTCATAACTGAGGGAAACTTGCTGCTGTGCTCATCATACCTTCCTCTTGGGGTTCCCAACGAGCTCTACATCAACACCGCCATCAAGCATTTTTCTGGGCGTCGTGCATTGAGCCATCACCCATCTTTATAGCATGCCTAAGCACATCTAACATACGGTGGCTCAACTACAAGTGATTCCTACCATAATGTATAGGATATACCATAGCATAGTAATACCTATACATGCATCTACAAAAATACATTACACATGCATAGGGAAAATAGTAGGACAATTCATGAATAAAATAGCATATACTTGCCTTGGCGGTAGGTGTCGATAGTACAATCCTCACAGAAGCAAGCGTTGCACTCATCACAATCTACATGATGCAATTACAAACACATAAACAATAATACAAAATTATAAACAAATGCACAAATGCATGCATGACAATTTAATAAAAACTTCATTAGCATACTTAGGTTTTCTGATCATCATACCTACTGATGACATGCATGGAAAGTTTTCAATGCATCAAAACTAATTAATGCAAATGATTGATCTAGTTAATAGGCCCTTATTCAATTTATTAAGCATATGTTGCAAACAATGTGATCAATTGTTGCTAAAAATACCAACGAGTAGATATTTTGATTTAGAGTCGAGAGCAAAAAGATTCACGCCAAAAGGACTTACCGATATTTTTATATATTTAAAATACTACAATAATCCTTTTAATAAACTCAAAGAACATACTATAGATCTGCAATATTATTACAAAATCAAATTCTACACATTTTGTGATTCCAACATCATATTATTTGCATTTTTCTAACTACTAAATATTTTCCGATGAATTTTTGAAGTTATACATATTTTCTATAATTTTTAATCATTTTCTTATTTTCGTTTTGCAGCATAGTCAACGCTGACGTGGCGCAATGCGGTTCACCAATACCGTTTTGGCCGGCCTTCTAATATGGGCAATTCCACGTTGATCTGACGGTCAGGAATGAGAGGTTCCTTACCTCGGTCCATGGCAAGACGGTGGCGGCGGTCGGCTTTGGAGGGTGGCGGTGGCGAAGTGGTCCGCGAGATGCGGTGGAGTGTGGCGGTCACGGGGGTGGCAACATCATGGTCAGAAGATTCCTCGGGCGACGATGACTAGCAGCTAGAGCTCCTCGGCTCCCTGCGATCTCCGACGATGTCGTGCGGCTGCTCCGACGCTTCTACAGAGGATGAGAAGGGTCAGGGCGATGGAGTCGAGCAAGGCGAGGAGGCAGCAAAGCAAAAACAAGGGCGAGGCGACTGGAACCACGAGCTTGATCTCGTACCGAGCTGTAGTGGCGACAACAACGTGGCTGAACTCTGGCGGCCTGGAGGCTCGGAATCTAGGGTTTGGGAAGGGTTTTCAAAGAGGAGAACATGGGATTTATGGGAAAAAAAGATTAGGATAGGGGGCTCAGATTCGAGGGTAATTGGGTGAGAATCGTGGAGGTGGTTGCAGAGTTCGGGTCGAGGATGAATGGTGCAATGGCGCAGAGGCTGACGGGTGATACGTTCGTAAACGTATCTATAATTTTTGATGCTCCATGCTTGTTTTATATCAACTTTCTTATGTTTTGTTTAAACTTTGAGGTATTTTTATATATTTTCTGGAACTAACCTATTTACAAGATGCTGCAGTGTCAGTTGCCTATTTTCTGCTATTTTTGGTTTCAAAAAAGCTAGTAAGGAAATATTGTCGGAACTAGATGGGACAAAAGCCAAAGTCAATAGTTTACCAGAAGAAACACGCAGTCCGAAGGGCAGCCAAAGTGGGGCCACGAGGTGGACACACCTAGGGCTGGCGTGGCCACCCCCTAGGGCACGCCACCCCATGGTGTGGGCCCCTCAGGCGCCCATGAACCTTGCCCCTTCGCCTATAAAAGTACCGCAATGCAGAAACCCTAAGCACCCGATCAAAAATCCACGAAAGATTCTATAGCCGCCGCCATATCCATCCCTAGATCAGGGAGGATCCGAAGCTCTTCTCGGCACCATGCCGGAGGGGAGAGATCATCCTGGAGGACTTCTTCATCACCATGCCAGCCTCTGGAGTGATGCGTGAGTAGTTCGTCCTTGGACTATGGGTCCATACAGTAGCTAGATGGTTGGTTCTCCTCCTTTGTGCTATCATGTTTTGATCCTGTGATCTTCGTTCATGATCAAGATCATCTATTTGTAATCATATATGTTGTGTTTGCGGGGATCCGGTGGATATTGAGATACTATGTCAGATTGATTATTCAATCTATCATGTCTATGTTATTTGTGATCTTGCATGCTCTCCGTTTCTAGTAGCTATCTTGGCCAAGTAGATGCTTGTAACTCCAAGAGGGAGTATTTATGCTCGATAGTAGGTTCATGCCTCTAGTAATCTGGGGAAGTGACAGAAATCTCTAAGGTTGTAGATGTGCTGTTGCTACTAGGGATAAAACAACAATCCTTTGTCCATGGGACAATTGTATTGTTTACTTTACACACTTTGTTTAATGCAATTATTTGTTGCTTGCAACTTAATACTGGAAGGGGTTTGGATGATAACCTGAAGGTGGATTTTTAGTCATAGATGCAATTGGATTACAGTCTATGTATTATGTTGTAATGCCCAATAAAATATCATAGGAGTCAAGATGTCTAGTACATGCATTGTTATGCTTTCTCAATCTGTCAATTGCCCCGCTGTAATTTGTTCACCCAACATGCTATTTATCTTATGGAGAAATACCTCTAGTGAACTGTGGACCCTAGTCCATTCCTTTACCATTAATATACCATATACTATTTACCGTTTACTGTTTACTTTCTACAAGCAATTACTATCTTCCACATTATACGTTTAATCCTTTGTTTTCAGTAATACCAGTGAAATTGACAATCTCACTGTAAGTTGGGGCAAAGTTCTGTGGTTGTGTTGTGCAGGATTCCAAGTTGCTAGCAACACCTTGGAGTTGTTTCCTTACTCCTACTAGTTCGATAACCTCAGTTTCATAACTGAGGGAAACTTGCTGCTGTGCTCATCATACCTTCCTCTTGGGGTTCCCAACGAGCTCTACATATCTTGAGCCATCAAGCACTTTTCTGGCGCTGTTGCCGGGGAGTTAAGGACAGTTTCAATCTCTTCCTCGTCAATCACTTTTTAGGGAGAAAGAAGATTCTTGTAAGGGGAGTCTCTCACAACCAATATCTTCACTTTGTTTTTGTTTTGCTTAGTTTATTTTGCTTTGTTTTGCTTGTTTCTTTATCAAAAACACACAAAAAATAGTTGTACTGGTTTGCTTCTTTTTATCAAAAACACAAAAAGATTTAGTTCCTATTTCAGTTTCTATTTCTGTTGGCTTGCTTTAATCTTGCAAAAAATGACTACTCCTTAAAACACTAAGTTGTGTGACTTCATTAGCACAAACAACAATGATTTCATGTGCACACCTATTGCTCCACCTGTTCCTGAAGCAGCTTTCTTTGAAATTAAACCTGCTTTGCTCAATCTGGTTATGAAAGAACAATTCTCTGGTGCTGGTACTGATGCTGCTGCTGCTCACCTTAATAACTTTGTTGAACTTTGTGAGATGCAAAAACATAGGGATATAGATGGAGATATTATTAAGCTTTAATTGTTTCCTTTCTCTTTGAGAGGAAAAGCTAAAGAATGGTTGCTACCCCTACCTATAAATAGTATTGATTATTGGATTAAATGCAAAGATGATTTCATTGGAAAATATTATCCTGCTACTAAGATTATATCTATGAGAAGTGAAATAATGAAATTTAAACAATTTGATAATGAACATGTTGCTCAAGCTTGGGAAAGAATGAAATCTTTGGTAAAGAATTGCCCCACTCATGGACTGACTGCTTGGATGATTATCCAAACTTTTTATGTAGGACTGAATTATTCTTCAAGAAATCTGTTGGATTCTGCTGCTAGAGGCACCTTTATGACCATTACTTTGGGTGATGCAGCAAAGCTCCTTGATAATATGATAGTTAACTATTCTGAATGGCACACTGAGAGAGCTCCACAAGGTAAGAAGGTAAATTCTGTTGAAGAAACCTCCTCCTTGAGTGGTAAAATTGATGTTATTATGTCTATGCTTATTAATGGAAAAGCTCATATTGATCCAAATCATGTTCCCTTAGCCTCTTTGGTTACTCAAGAAGAGCAAGTTGACGTGAACTTCATTAGGAATAATAATTTTTAGCAACAATGCCTATAGGAATAATTTTGGTAGTAATAATTATAGGCCATATCGTCCCAATAATGGTAATGCTTATGGAAATTCCTACAACAACAATAGAAGTGCACCCTCTAAACTTGAAGTCATGCTTAAGGATTTTATTAGTAAACAAACTACTTTCAATAAAACTGTTGAGGAAAAACTTTCGAATGCTGAAAAAAATATTTCATCTTTGTCTAAAGCACAATCCTCTTTGATTAATAAAATGGATGCTAAACCTGAAACTATGGAAAACCCCTTTGCTGCTACTAATGCCATACAAGTTAGAATTGATGAAAATGTTAGACTGTTAGCTGAATTGCATGCTAAGTGGGAAAGAGAAGATGAAATTGCTAGAAATAGTAGTATTTGTACTATTACCACCTCCAATGTTGATGCTAGCAAACCACATGAAGTCACCATTCCTTTTGCAACAATGCCTAAAACCAATGGAACCTTTTCCAATAAAATTGCTGAAATTCTTTGAAATATGGGAAACAATAGTTCTACTACTGATATGTTGCTAACGTATCTATAATTTTTGATGTTCCATGCTTGGTTTTTATCTACTTTCTTATGTTTTGTCCACACTTTGGAGTACTTTTTATACACTTTCTTGGACTAACCTATTAACAAGATGCCACAGTGCCAGCTGCCTGTTTTCTACTGTTTTTGGTTCTAGGAAAGTCAGAAAATGAATATTCTTGGAATTGGACGGGAGAAAAGCCAAAGTCAGTATTTCACCCAGGGGGACACGGAGCCAGAATACGAGATGGAGAGGGGCCAGAGGGACGCCACACCACACAGCCACGGCCAGCCTGCCCGCACTGTGGGGTGGTGTGGCCTAGGGCACCCCGGCCTCCCTTTCGCCTATAAGATGCCTTCGATGTAAACCCTAAGTACCCAATCAAAATCCACGAAGAGTGCAGAGCGTCATATCCATCCCTAGATCGGAGGGATCTGGAGCTCTTCCAGCACTCCTGAGAGGGGAATTCACCCTGGAGGCCTTCTTCATCACCATGCAAGCCTCCGGTGTGATGCGTGAGTAGTCCATCCTTGGACTACGGATCCATGTAGTAGCTAGATGGCTAGTTCTCCTCCTTTGTGCTTTCATGTTTAGATCTTGTGAGATCCGTTCATGATCAAGATCATCTATTTGTAATCCTACATGTTGTGTTTGCGGGGATCTGATGGATATTGAGATGCTATTTCAGATTCATTATTGATTCTATCATGTCTTTGTTATTTGTGATCTTGCATGGTCTCCGTTGTTAGTAGATATCTTGGCCAAGTAGATGCTAGCAACTCCAAGAGGGAGTATTTATGCTCGATATAGGGTTCATGCCTCTAGTAATTTGGGGAAGTGACAGAAATCTCTAAGGTACTAGATGTGATGTTGCTACTAGGGAGAAAACATCAATCCTTTGTTCATAGAACAATCGTATTGTTTACTTTACACGCAATGCGTAATGCAATTATCTGTTGCTTGCAACTTAATACTAGAGGGGCTTCAGATTGATAATCTGAAGGTGGATTATTAGTCATAGATGCAGTTGGATTACGGTCTATGTATAATGTTGTAATGCCCAATCAAATCTCATAGGAGTCAAGATGATTAGTATATGCATGTATGCTTTCTCGATGTTTGTCAATTGCCCCGCCGTAATTTGTTCACCCAATATGTCATCTATCTTAAGGAGAACCACCACTAGTGAACTATGGACCCCGGTCCTTTCTTTTACCATCAATCTACAACTGTTTACTATTTTCTGTTTACTTTCTGCAAGCTATTACTTTCTTCCACACAATACGTTTAATCCTTTGTTTTCAGCAAAACCGGTGAGATTGACAACCTCACTGTAAGTTGGAGGCAAAGTTCTATGGTTGTGTTGTACAGGATTCCAAGTTGGCAACAACACCTGGGAGGTGTTTCCTTGCTCTTACTGGTTCGATAACCTTCGTTTTATAACTGAGGGAAAACTTGCTGTTGTGCTCATCATACCTTCCTCTTTGGTTTCCCCAACGAGCTCGACGTGTTGAGCCAATAATCAACTACCTTGGATGGTAATTTTGATTTTGACCTTGATGGTTGCAATATTTCTGAAGTAATTATGTTCCTACAAAAGCTTGCTATAAGTTCTAATGCTAGTGCTATGAATATGGCCTTTACAAAACACATTACATATGCTCTCATAAAAATTAAAGAATAAAAACTGAAACATAAAGCTTCTATTCCTAGGAAATTAGAAGATGGTTGGGAACCCATCATTAATATGAAAGTGAATGATTTTTATCTCAAATATTTATGTGATCTTGGTACTAGTGTCTCTATTATGCCTAGAAAGATTTATGAAATGCTTGATTTGCCACCATTGGAAGAATGTTATTTAGATGTCCAACTTGATGATAATGCTAAAAATAAACTCATGGGGAGTATTAATGATGTTCTTATTATGGTTAACAATACCTATGTCCTTGTTACTTTCTATGTTTTGGATGTTGAATGCAATGCTTCTTGTCCTATTATTTTGGGAAGACCTTTTCTTAAAACTGTTGGTGCCATTTTCGATATGAAGGAAGGCACCATTAAATATCAATTCCCACTCAAGAAAGGTATAGAACACTTACCTAGGAAGAGAGACAAGATACCTTTTGCCTCTCCTATTAAAACAAAATTTGATATTAATGCTTCTTCTTTTGAAAATACTTGAATCTTGCTCCTATGCCTAGCTGAAAGGCGTTAAAGAAAAACACTATTGGGAGATAACCCAAATTATTTTTACTTTCAGTAAGTTTTTATTTCATTGAGTCTTGGAAGTTATTGCCTCAGTAATAACCTCTCCTTATCCTTTTTGTGTGGTTTTTGTGCCAAGAATAACCTCTAATGACAGAGAAGTAAGACTTGGGAAAGTTGCTGTCCCGAAACAGAATTTTATGCTTCACTATAAAAAATCGTGAAAAATCCCTATACGTCCGATTGGGCTGTAATTTTTTGTGCTTATGCTCCAGGTTATTATCTAACTTTCGTTAGATTAGTACTTTTCGGTTTCAGCAACAGAAGGTGTTCGAAAAAATCTGTTTTTACCTACTGGTCTGTTTTGACAGATTTCTGCCATTATTTGCATTTGCCTCTTAATCTCTTTATCTTTGAGTTCTCTTTAATCACCTGAGATTTTAGAAGGAATTGCTACAGTAGCTTGTGTTTTAATGGAAGTTCTACTTTTGTTGAAACTAAACCCAAAGACTTATTATCTTGAATACATTAATGTTGCTAATAAAGATTGTGTGAAGTTTTGTATGAAGGAAATTTTCAAGTGTAGGGAAGAATAATGTGATACAATGAAGTATGGACAAAAGCTCAATCTTGGGGATGCCACCCATGTCACTCCAAGAAATATTCAAGAGGTACAAGCGTTGGGCATCCCCTTCTTTATCAATAAAAATCTCAGGTTTATTTCCAAAACACTTCATTTTTATTGTTTCATGCACAATTGTGTTGTTCTTGGAGCGTCTTTGTTTTTGCTTTTAATTTTCTTTTGTTTGGTTTGCTTAAATAAATTGGTTGGACCCCCGCATTCATATGTTGCCTCAAATAAGTTGATTGGTGTTGGAAAAGAGTAGGAAGCTTCATGCTTATAAGTGATACAAAAGGAGCTTGTTTTGACTGTGGCCTAGACTTTATCATGCCATGTTTGATGTTGCTTTGACCTTATGCTTAGTGCTTATTGCTGTATCATGACTTGTTCCAAACAATTGAGATTTCCTAATGTGCCTTGAAAGAATCATGTGTTGTTTTAGCATACAAAAGCATAATATTGTGGTATTCTCCTTTGATACTTTATTTGGGTTGACTTGGCACATGCTTAAGACCATGTTAAGACTATGAACCAGTCACCTTAGCCTCTATGATCATTTAGTTTTTGACTTGTGATATCACTTGATGCTTTAATTAATAATGTTTTGTTGCTTTGCATGATTATGGCCATTATTGCTCTCTTAGTTGGCCGCTCCCAGTCATTTGCTAGCCTCCATTTGTACCACGCATGAGTTCCACTCATGCATCCAAATTCCAAGAAAACCAAGTTATTCCAAAGAGTCCACTATAAATTCCTATGCATGGTGTGTTACACGATTCCAAGTATATTCATGTTTTTATCAACCTTCCAAATTAAACTTTTGTGATGTGAAAATTAGTAATTAAAGCTCTCACAAACTTGATGGCACACTTTATTTTCTTGCACTTAATAAACTTGAACCATTGTGTCCATCTATGTTGCTTATATGATTGCACCTTATAAGTTGTGAATTAGCAGAACCATGATACCATGGGGAATTCTTTCAACATTGCACTTATTATTCAGTTGATATCATGTTCTTTTGTTTATGGATCCCAGCGGTGTGAAATAAAAGGGGAGCTTGTAAGCTCATGGAGTTTGTATGCATGTTAGAGAAACACCTGCGCGGCTAGCCTAAGCCATGCCTAATCATGGTGGAAACTTGTAGCATAACCATAGCGAGCATTCTGTGAAGCATGCCCAATAAAAACTTATGCAAATAGCAAATAAAAAGATTGCTAAGATGCTCATTGTCTGTTGCCTTGTCATTTTGATATGGGAAAGCTCCTATGTCATGGGGCAAGGGGTACCCCGTTGGCGGTTCTCCATGATACACATGTACTTACAATGACAATAACTTGCTTATGACTAAAGTTGAGTAGCATGAGGTTCGGTACTCATAAGCAAGGGGCATGAGATTTTCAACTTATAACTTGTCAAGCATATCCTCATATTTGTGTCACTTTAAACTTAATCACCTCAAGATGCTTATGATAGGGGCAATGAGAGCTGAAAGCTAATAAGTACCATAATTTTTGGAAGCTCTTTATGAAACTTGAAATTCCTGCTTCCCTCTATGAAGGGCCTTTCTTTTTTACTTTTATGTTGAGTCTCCATCTTATATCTTTATGCACCAATTGAGAGAGCATAGTGGTAATTCTTAGTTTAATGTGCATTATCCCAAAACTTGTTGATTGATTCATAACTTTGATATTGCTTGTTCTGAAATTATTTGTATCTAGTCACCCTTATAAACTTTGAAGGTGTCCTGTGCATTTATGTTTTGTTATACCATGTGGGACAAGATGAATACCACTCTTATTATGTTTTCTATATGTGAAACAAACAAACATCTTTCAATGCATTCTTATTCATGATCTTTTGTTTGTACCTTTTCACGTTACAACATAGTTGCTATGTCTTATTGTTAGAACTCTATCTTTCATGCTCATGTTTAGAGTACTTTGATCCCAGCTATCAATGCTTTACAAATACCTTGATCAAGATTGTGATGGTGCATGTCACCTCAAAAATTATTATTTTTATCACTTACCTACTCGAGGACGAGCAGGAGTTAAGCTTGGGGATGCTTGATATATCGTAAACGTATCTATAATTTTTGATGCTCCGTGCTTGTTTTATATCAACTTTCTTATGTTTTGTTTACACTTTGAGATATTTTTATACATTTTCTGGAACTAACCTATTAACAAGAATCCGTAGTGCCAATTGCATGTTTTCTGCTATTTTTGGTTACAGAAAAGCTAGTAAGGAAATATTCTCGGAATTGGACGGGACAAAAGCCAAAGTCAATATTTTACCAGAAGAAACACGGAGTCCGAAGGGAAGCCGAAGTGGGGCCACGAGGTGGCCACACCTAGGGCTGGCGTGGCCACCCCTAGGGAGTGCCGCCCCATGGTGTGGGCCCCTCGGGCGCCCACCGACCTTGGCCCTTCGCCTATAAAAGTACCCCGATGTAGAAACCCTAAGCACCCAATCAAAAATCCACGAAAGAGTCTATAGACGATGCCATCTCCATCCCTAGATCGGGGGGATCCGAAGCTCTTCCCGACACCCTGCCGGAGGGGAGAGATCATCCCGGAGGCCTTCTTCATCACCATGCTAGCCTCCGGAGTGATGCGTGAGTAGTTCGTCCTTGGACTATGGGTCCATACAGTAGCTAGATGGTTGGTTGTCCTCCTTTGTGCTATCATGTTTAGATCTTATGAGCTCCGTTCATGATCAAGATCATCTAATTGTAATCCTATATGTTGTGTTTGTGGGGATCTGATGGATATTGAGATACTATGTCAGATTGATTATTGATTCTATCATGTCTATGTTATTTGTGATATTGCATGCTCTCCGTTTCTAGTAGCTATCTTGTCCAAGTAGATGCGTGTAACTCCAAGAGGGAGTATTTATGCTCAATAGTAGGTCCATGCCTCTAGTAATCTGGGGAAGTGACAGAAATCTCTAAGGTTGTAGATGTGCTGTTGCTACTAGGGAGAAAACAACAATACTTTGTCCATGGGGTGATGGCTCAAAATATGTAGAGCTCGTTGGGAACCCCAAGAGGAAGGTATGATGAGCACAGTAGCAAGTTTTCCCTCAGTTATGAAACCAAGGTTATCGAACCAGTAGGAGTAAGGAAACAACTCCAAGGTGTTGCTAACAACTTGGAATCCTGCACAACACAACCACAGAACTTTACCCCAACTTACAATGAGGTTGCCAATCTCACTGGTTTGCTGAAAACAAAGGATTAAACATATAGTGTGGAAGATAGTAATTGCTTGCAGAAAGTAAACAGTAAACGGTAAACAGTAGATGGTATATCAATGGTAAAGGAATGGACTGGGGTCCACAATTCACTAGAGATGTTTCTCCTTAAGATAATTAGCATGTTGGGTGAACAAATTACAGCAGGGCAATTGACAGAGACAGAAAGCATAACAATGCATATACTAGACATCTTGTATCCTATGAGATTTGATTGGGTATTACAACATAATACATAGACCGTAATCCAACTGCATCTATGACTAATAATCCACCTTCAGGTTATCATGTGAACCCCTTCCAGTATTAAGTTGCAAGCAACAGATAATTGCATTAAGCAAAGTGTGTAAAGTAAACAATACGATTGCCGCATGGACAATGGATTGTTGTTTTCTCCCTAGTAGAAACAACACATCTACAACCTTAGAGATTTCTGTCACTTCCCCATATTACTAGAGGCATGAACCCACTATCGAGCATAAATACTCCCTCTTGGAGTTGCAAGCATCTACTTGGCCAAGATAGCTACTAACAACGAAGAGCATGCAAGATCACAAATAACATAGACATGATAGAATAAGTAATCAATCTGATATAGTATCTCAATATCTATCGGATCCCCGTAAACACAACATGTAGGATTACAAATAGATGATCTTGATCATGAACGGAGCTCACAAGATCTAAACATGATAGCACAAAGGAGGAGAACCTACCATCTAGCTACTATATGGACCCATAGTCCATGGGTCAACTACTCACGCATCACTCTGGAGGCTGGCATGGTGATGAAGAAGGCCTCCAGGGTGATCTCTCCCCTTTGGCGGGGTGTCGGGAAGAGCTTCGGATCCCCCCGATCTAGGGATGGAGATGGCAGTGGCTACAGACTCTTTCGTGGATTTTTGATCGGGTACCAATGGTTTTCGTCCCTAGGTACTTTTATAGGCGAAGGGGCAAGGTCGATGGAGGCCTAAGGGGCCCACACCACCTGGTGGTGCGCCCCTGGCCGCGCCGCCTGATACGTCCATTTTGCATCACTATTCTATGTCTTAATTCACTATTATTCATTGATATATTTCATATCGAGAGGTGATACTTATGTTATTTCATCTATTTTTGCATGGTTGATGACTTTTGGAGCATGGACCGCTGCAGTCAGGATTCTGATGGAAAAGGTGCTGTTTGGAGGCAAAATTCGCGAAGATCAGAAAATCCGGGAAAATATACGAAAAATTCTATTTTTCCAGAAGACTCAAGATGCCAGAAGATGGAGTGGAGGTGGGCCACAGGGGCCCACACCACCCCATGGCGCGGGCAGGCCTAGGCCGTGCCAGGGAGTGGTGTGGCCACCCTAGCCCACTTCAGCCTGTCCCCTCTGGCGTATGTCTTCCTCCTGAAACCCTAAGACTAGGGGAGCGATCACAGAAAGATTTTGCCGCCTCTGCGGGGCGGAAAACACCGAGAGAGAAAGATCTCTCCGGCAAATAGATTTCTGTCGGAGGAATTCCTTCCCGGAGACGGGAGATCGTCGCCATCAACACCACCATCAAGCTGGACTTCATCGGGATCATCATCATCATCACCATCAGCACCCTCATCACCATCTCCATATTGCTGTAACAATTGGTTGAATCTTGCTATAGTTCATAGGGGAAACTTTCCCGGTGTTGATTACTCTTTGTAGTTGATGCTATTGAGTGAACCATTGAATTATTGTTTATGTTCAGATTGTTATACATGATTATTTTCCATCTCTGATCATGATCCATATGATGTCTTGTGAGTAGTTCGTTTTGTTCTTGAGGACATGGGAGAAGTCTTGTTGTTAGTAGTGGAGTTGCGTTGAGAAAGATTCAATAGATTGTTATTTAAGTTGTGGTGTACTTCTTCTAGTGGTGTCATGTGAACGTCGACTACATGACACTTCACCTATATGGGCCTAGGGGAATGCATTGTGTATTTGGCTACTAATCGTAGGGGTTGCCGGAGTGACAGAAATCTGAACCCCTGTTAGGAAACCATTGCACAAGGGACGTAAGGGTCTTAGAGTTTAAAGCTGTCGTTAGGTTTTACCTTAATTACTTTCTTGTACTTACGGATGTTTGCAAGGGGGTTTAATCACAAGTATGTATTAAGTCTTGGATGGGATGGTACATTAGCACAGGTTCACCCACACAACACTTAGCAAGCTAAAGAAGATTAATCGACTATATGAAGCGAAAGCACTTGAAAGTGTTCCCATGTGTCCTCGAGAACGTTTGGTCATCTATAGAAATACAACTGGCTTGTCCTTTGCTGCAAAGGATTGGGCCACTTGCTGCATTCATTCTTACTGTCTTTTGCTTACTCGTACTTTGTTTACTTGCTTTATCGAAAACCCCTAAAAATCCGTTTGCTAAGTATTTGCAGAGAATTCCTGAATCATACCACTAGCCAGCACCTTCTGCTCCTCGTTGGGTTTGACACTCTTACTTATCGAAAATACTGCGATACACCCCCTATACTTGTGGGTCATCAAGACTATTTTCTGGCGCCGTTGCCAGGGAGTGAAGCGCTATTGGAGAGTGGAACTGGTAAAGGAAACTTCTACTGTGAGTATTGTTTACTTCAGCTAGTTGCTTTATTTTCGTTATGGATAATTCGCCGAGTTTCTTATTTGGTAATGCTACTACCACTGCTAAGGTAGTAGATAAGCCACCACCTGCTGAGAAAGATGTTTTCAAAATACCTACAAGAATTATTGATCGTGTTTTGGATAACTACTATGTTGGGGATGGAACTGTCCATCCCGGTGATCATTTACTCTTTATACACGAATTATGCAGGTTGTTCAAGTGTGCAGGTATTACTACAGATCAAGTTAAGAAGAAGTTATTCTCATTATCGCTGAAAGGAAGAGCTGAGGAATGGTATAAGCTGCTGAAGAATGGTCAAGCTGTGGAATGGGAGGAAATAGTGCCTCTCTTTTATTCAAAGTTTTATCCTCCTAGTGAGATTCATAAAGATCGGAATCAAATATACAACTTTTGGCCTCTTGATGGAGAGAGTACAGCTCAAGCTTGGGGGAGATTGAAGTTACTAATGCTCAAATGTCCCATTCATGAGCTCCCCAACAATATTATTATCAACAACTTTTATGCAAGGTTCCCTCTACATGACACGGATTTATTGGATGCTTCTTGTGTTGGATCATTCACTCGCATGGAAGAAGAAGTTAAATGGGACCTTCTAGATCGTATTCAAGAGAATGCTGAAGCTTGGGAGAATGACAAAGGTAGAAAGTTAGGTATAAATCATGATTATGAATGCATTGAATCTTTTATGGGAACTGATGACTTTCAAAATATTAGTAATCTTTATGGTCTTGATTTGCAAGTTATTACAAATTTCTTTAGAGCTTTTGATTCCTATATCAAAATTCCAAAAAGGGGATGGAACAAGTACCATGCACCTTACAAAGATATTGTAGACTATGCTCCTATTGGAAGTGGTGAGTATTGCATTATTGATCCCATCCTACCCAAGCCTTATATCGAGAAGATTCCCTTTCCCGAAAAGGTAAAGGACCATCCTATGATAACTAATGTAATCACCAAAAGTGAAAAAAGAACTGTAAAACCTGATGAACAAATAAACATTGAACCTGTGGTAGCAATTGTGAAAGACCTTGTCACTAAAAGCGTAGAAGACGGGCACATAGTCTTTTGTGAGGATGCTTCTAATATTGTTTCACATCCTAATAGAACTAAAAAGGCTAGTGTTCCTGTGCTTTCTGTTAGAATTGGTGATCATTGCTATTATGGTTTATGTGATATTGTGCAAGTTCCAGTGCTATTCCTTATGAGCTTTACAGAGAAATTATGCATGAAATCAGTCCTTGCGAGTTGGAGGAGATTGATGTGCTTATTCACCTTGCTAATAGAGAGACCATCTCTCCAATTGGTATTGTTCGAGACGTGGAAGTTCTTTGTGGTAAGATTAAGTACCCTGCTGATTTTCTAGTACTTGGTTCAGCCGCTAGTAAAACTTATCCTATCATTTTTGGTAGACCTTTCTTGAGTACTTGTGGTGCTATTATTGATTGCAAGAGGGAGAAAATCTTGACTAAGTTTGATGGGAAATCCTATGAGTTTAATTTTTCGAAATTTGCTAAAGAACCTTGTGAAGAGGAAACCCATAATGAGGATTTTAGGGTTGAACAACTTGCTTCTACTTCTCTTGCTCCTAACAATGCTTTGCATCAATTTATGGAGGAACATGAAAGTGAAATCTTCATGGAAGAAAGAAATGAGATTGACATGATTCTCCGTGATCAACCAGTGATGCTTAAGCACGACCTACCTGTAGAAGACTTGGGTACCACGATGCCACCTAAAAAGGATCCGGTCTTCGATCTAAAACCTCTCCCTGATGATCTTAAATATGCTTTTATTGATGATAAAAAGATATACCCTGTTATTATTAGCGCTAAATTTTCAGGGGAGGAAGAAGAAAGATTATTGGAAGTTTTAAAGAAACACCGAGGAGCTATGGGCTATACTCTGGATGATTTGAAAGGGATTTCACCTACTATATGTCAGCAGTCTATCAACATAGAACCAGATGCGAAGCCAGTAGTAGAGCACCAACGACGTTTAAATCCTAAGATGAAGGAAGTGGTAAGGAATGAGGTATTGAAACTCCTTGATGCTGGTATTATTTACCCTATTGCTGATAGTGAATGGGTTAGTCCTGTTCATTGTGTTCCTAAAAAGGGAGGTATTACCATTGTCCCTAATGATAACGATGAGCTTATTCCTCAAAGAATAGTACTAGGCTATAGGATGTGCATCGATTTTAGGAAAGTCAATAAAGTTACTAAGAAAGACCATTACCCGCTTCCTTTTATTGATCAAATGTTGGAAAGATTGTCTAAAAAGACCCATTTTTTTTTCTTGATGGTTATTCTGGTTTCTCTCAAATTGCTGTTAAACAACAAGTCCAAGAAAAACTACCTTTACTTGCCCTTATAGAACTTATGCTTATAGACGTATGCCTTTTGGTTTATGTAATGCTCCTGCTACTTTCCAAAGGTGCATGTCTGCTATCTTTCATGGCTTTTGTGAGGAAATTGTAGAAGTGTTCATGGATGACTTTTCTATCTACGGAACTTCTTTTGATAATCGTCTGCACAACATTGATAAAGTTTTCCAGAGATGTGAAGAAACTAATCTTGTTCTTAATTGGGAGAAATGCCACTTCATGGTTAACGAAGGGATTGTTCTTGGGCATAAACTTTCTAAAAGAGGCATAGAAGTTGATAGAGCTAAGGTTGAGGCAATTGAGAAGATGCCCTGCCCAAGAGACATCAAAGGTATTTGTAGTATCCTTGGTCATGCTGGTTTCTATAGAAGGTTTATTAAAGACTTTTCTAGGATATCAAAAACCCTTACTAATCTTCTTCAAAAAGAGGTACCTTTCGTTTTTGATGATGATTGTAAGGAAGCTTTTGAAACTCTTAAGAAGGCTTTAACTATAGCTCCTATTGTTCAACCACCTGATTGGAGTTTACCCTTTGAAATAATGTGTGATGCTAGTGATTTTGCTGTAGAGGCTGTCCTTGGGCAACGTATTGATAAAAAGCTAAACGTTATCCACTATGCTAGTAAGACTTTAGACGCTGCTCAAAGGAACTATGCTACTACTGAAAAGGAATTTCTAGTTGTTTTGCTTGTGATAAGTTTAGGCCCTATATTGTGGACTCAAAAGTAACTATTCATACTGATCATGCTGCTATTAAATATCTTATGACAAAGAAGGACGCTAAGCCTAGGCTTATTAGATGGGTACTGCTTTTACAAGAGTTTGATCTACATATAGTAGATAGAAAGGGTGCTGAAAATCCTGTAGCTGATAATTTATCTCGCTTGGAAAACATCTCTTTTGATCCTATGCCTGTTAATGATAGTTTTCCAAATGAGCAATTAGCCGATGAGGGTGAACTTCATGAGGAAGCCCTTGGTATGCTGACTATGCTAACTTTATTGTCTCCAAGTATTTGCCTCCAACTTTTACAGCTCAACAAAGAAGAAAGTTCTTTTATGATTTGAGGCATTATTTTGGGATGACCCACACTTATACAAAGAAGGGGTTGATGGTATTATGCGAAGATGTGTTCCAGAATATGAATAAAAAGATATATTGCGTAAATGTCATGGGAGCGCCTATGGAGGACATCATGCAGGAGATAGAACTGTACAAAAGGTACTACAATCAGGTTTCTACTGGCCTACCCTTTTTAAAGATGCAAGAAAATTTGTTTTATCTTGTGATGAATGTCAACGTGTTGGTAATATTTCTAGACGCAATGAAATGCCTATGAATTACTCTCTAGTTTTTGAACCTTTTGATTGTTGGGGATTCGACTTTATGGGGCCTTTCCCTCCTGCGAAGGGTTACACTCATATTCTTGTCGCCGTTGATTATGTTACTAAGTGGGTAGAAGCCATTCCTACGAAAAGTGCTGACGGGGAAACCTCTCTAAAAATTCTTAAGGATGTTATCTTTCCTAGGTTTGGAGTGCCTAGGTATCTCATGACTGATGGGGGTTCTCATTTCATTCATGGTGGTTTTAGGAAGACCCTCGCTAAGTATGATGTTAATCATAGAATTGCTTCAGGTTATCACCCCCAAACTAGCGGGCAAGTAGAGTTATCAAATAGAGAAATTAAATCTATCTTGCAAAAGACTGTTAATAGGTCTAGAAAAAACTGGGCTAAGAAGTTGAATGATGCTTTATGGGCTTATAGAACTGCTTATAAGAATCCCATGGGAATGTCTACTTATAAAATGGTTTATGGGAAAGCTTGCCACTTATCCTTAGAATTAGAACACAAAGCTTACTGGGCAGTGAAAGAACTAAATAGAGATTGTAAGCTAGCTGGTGAGAAAATACTTTTTGACTTAAGCTCTTTAGATGAATGGAGGAGTGAAGCCTATGAGAATGCTAGGCTCTTTAAAGAAAAAGTTAAAAGATGGCACGACAAGCGAATACTTAAGAGAGAATTTCATGTTGGTGAGAAAGTTCTATTGTATAGGTCTCGTCTCAGATTTTTTGCAGGGAAGCTACTATCAAAATGGGAAGGACCTTTCATCATTGAAGAAGTATACCGTTCAGGAGCAACAAAAATTTCTTCTCTAAAAGATAATACTACACAAATAGTAAATGGACAGCGACTCAAACACTATATTGCTAGAGATTCTTACAATGAGGATGTTGATGCCTTTCAAGTTATAACTCCAGAGAAATTCATTGAGGACCAAATTCAGAGACCTCAGAGTCTGTTTCCAACTAGGTAATAGTTCTGGTAAGAAAAGTTCCGCGAAAATACAATCCAACTATATTTTGCAGTTTTCAATCAATAAGGAAAGGTACGAAGCGAAAAGGGGGAACGGGCGGTGGCCCACACCACCCCATGGCGGCCAACCCCCAGCGCCACCAGGTGGTGAGGCCACCCAGGACTCCGTCTCCGACCCGTTTTCTCCCAGTACCTTCCTTTTGATATGAAACTTCGTAATATATAACCCCCCGGATCTTCCGAGGTTCGTATATCGTGTTTTCATTGTGTTTTTGTTTCGATCTATTTCTGCCAGGTGTAATCTCAGATTTGGAGCCACAATGTCTTCCTCTGGAACATCCAAGGGAGATCCCTTAGAAGATATCATCAACCCATACATGAGAGAATTGAACATTCATCCCAAGGAGTTGTTGCTCGAAGGTGGGGAGGTCCGGATTAAGGAGGTTCAAGGCCCTAAAGGTGAAGGAAATCTGGAGGACAGGATGGAAGCATTGGAGCAAGAAGTCTTCAGGTACAGAAAGATGGCGGAGCGCGAAGTGGACATCATCCACAAGATTTGTTCCGAACTCATCACCGAGCACCAAAAGGAGATTTCTAAACTCAAGGATGAAATCTTTTCACTCCGCCAAACAACCAACAAACTTCAAGCATAGTTCTATGACGTACAAAATCAAAACTGTGAGTATGAGGCTAGATTTAAACGCATAAGTGCTGCTGCAAGTTTCAGGATGTTGGAAACCACGATGTCCTTTGTTGATGGGAAGCCTTTACCCTGGAAGACGGACGAAGATGAGAAGATACCACCACCACCAAAGGAGTAATTCGTCATCAGGTTTGGCATCCCCTTGGTTTGTTCCAAGCTTGGGGGAGTGCCACGGTATCATATCACTATCTTCTATCTTTTTACCTTGTTAGTAGAGTCATATCATGAATAGAGGAGTTATTTTGTAGTATGGTTTGCATTATGGAAGTGTCCCCTCTCTCGTTAGATATGTATCCCTTGGTGTGAGTTTCCATTATGGAATACTAATGAGAAGTTCTATCATTCACTCTTTTGCATAGCTTATATTAGTTTTCAATTCGTGGTTATATGATTGGTCTTGTTGTTAGTATTGGTAGCACTTTGGGATCATTGAGTTAATTTAGTTGGTTTTGGCAAACCTGGTTTAGTCAGTAGCAACACCCTTTTTGAGAGTTGAAAAGAAAAAGATAGAAGTACTCGAGAGAAAAATAATTTCATCATCTTTCTTTCTTGATTTGCTCATAAGTCTAGTATTCTCTAGTTAAGATCTTTTGTGCTTCCAAGGAAGATTGCATGTTTGTCTTTATCACTTGTATGTTTGTTTGTTTCCCTCAACTCTTGTACTTGCTACCCAGCCTTGCTAGCCAAAAACCTGTACTGAGAGGGAATTCTTCTCGTGCATCCACCTCCTTTAAACCAAAACATTTGCCATTTGTGTCCACCATACCTACCTAGTAGCATTATTGCTGTTCCAAGTAAATTCCTGTTTTGTCTACCTCCCAAATTAAACTTGTTATGTGAAAATTAGTGATTAAAGCTCTCACGAACTTGATGGCACAATTTATTTTCTTGCATTTAATAAACTTGAACCATTGGGTCCTTCTTTGTTGCGTATATGCTTGCGCTTTATGAGTTGAAGTTAGCCGAACCATGTATCATGGGGATTGCTTTCAACACTTCATTGGTACTTGTACCTAGTTGATATCATGTTCTTTTGCTTATGGATCCCGGCGGTGTGAAATAAAAGTGCAACTTGTAAGATCATGGAATTTATATGTGTGTTAGAGAAACGCCTGGGACGCTAGCCTAAGCCATGCCTAATCATGGTGGAAACTTGCAGCATAACTATAGTGAGCATTCTATGAAGCATCCTCAATAAAAACCTATGCAAATAGCAAATAAAAAGATCGCTGAGATGCTCACTGTCTGCTTGCCTTGTCATTTTGATTATGGGATAGCTCCTGTGTCATGTGCAAGGGGTACCCCGTTGGCGGTTCTCAATGATACGCATGTATTTACAATGACAAGAGCTTGCTCGTGACTAAAGTTGAGTAGCATGAGGATCGGTACTCATAAGTAAGGGGCTTGAGATTTCAACTTATAGCTTGTCAAGCATATCCTCTTAGTTGTGTCACTTTAACCTTAATCACCTAAAGATGCCTATGATAGGGGCAATGAGAGCTGAAAGCTAGTAAGTATCATAATTTTTGGGAGCTCTTTATGAGACTTGCAATCCCTGCTTCCCTCTGTGAAGGGCCTTTCTTTTACTTTGTAGTTGAGTCAGTAAACCTACTCCCTTCTATCTCAGCAAGTATCTTGAGTTGTTGTGTTTCATTCATTCGTATGGTGATTTATTCAATCATGTTTCTTATGTTCCTTGCTTTGTGCATTGCTCTTATCTTGATGTTTACTACTTTGAAAGCTTTCATTGAAAAACCAGCTATTTGTGAACTCCAGCAAATTATCAACTATTCTTCGACCAAGAGCTAAGTTTGCCATTACCAATTATGATTCACTTTATGTATCTTTATTGTGTTTCCTTTACTCATTGCAAGTTGAGTTATATAATAGTGAGTTGTCTTCTATTATGATCTATGTATTTGATGAATGTGATGCTTCTTGTCCGTATCCTTTTATCGACTCTTCACTCCATAAACTTGAGGTCATGTTTATTGAGCTCAGTTTCGCTTGGGGACAAGCAAAGTCTAAGCTTGGGGGGAGTTGATACGTCCATTTTGCATCACTATTCTATGTCTTAATTCACTATTATTCATTGATATATTTTGTATTGAGAGGTGATACTTATGTTATTTCATCTATTTTTGCATGGTTGATGACTTTTGGAGCATGGACCGCTGCAGCCAGGATTCTGATGGAAAAGGTGCAGTTTGGAGGCAAAATTCGCGAAGATCAGAAAATCCGGGAAAATATACGGAAAATTCTATTTTTCCAGAAGACGCAAGATGCCAGAAGATGGAGTGGAGGTGGGCCACAGGGGGCCCACACCTCCCCATGGCGCGGGTAGGCCTAGGCCGCGCCAGGGAGTGGTGTGGCCACCCTATCCCACTTCAGCCTCTCCCCTCTGGCGTATATCTTCCTCCCGAAACCCTAAGACTAGGGGAGCGACCACAGAAAGATTCCGCTGCCTCTGCGGGGCGGAAAACACCGAGAGAGAAAGATCTCTCCGGCAGACAGATTTCTGCCGGGGAATTCCTTCCCGGAGAGGGGAGATCGTCGCCATCAACACCACCATCAAGCTGGACTTCATCGGGATCATCATCATCATCACCACCATCATCACCATCAGCACCCTCATCACCATCTCCATATTGCTGTAACAATTGGTTGAATCTTGCTATAGTTCATAGGGGAAACTTTCCCGGTGTTGATTACTCTTTGTAGTTGATGTTATTGAGTGAACCATTGAATTATTGTTTATGTTCAGATTGTTATACATCATTATTCCATCTCTGATCATGATCCATATGATGTCTTGTGAGTAGTTCATTTTGTTCTTGAGGACATGGGAGAAGTCTTGTTGTTAGTAGTGGAGTTGCGTTGAGAAAGATTCAATAGATTATTATTTAAGTTGTGGTGTACTTCTTCTAGTGGTGTCATGTGAACGTCGACTACATGACACTTCACCTATATGGGCCTAGGGGAATGCATTGTGTATTTGGCTACTAATCGTAGGGGTTGCCGGAGTGACAGAAACCTGAACCCCCGTTAGGAAACCATTGCACAAGGGACGTAAGGGTCTTAGAGTTTAAAGTTGTGGTTAGGTTTTACCTTAATTACTTTCGTGTACTTACGGATGTTTGCAAGGGGTTTAATCACAAGTATGTATTAAGTCTTGGATGGGACGGTACATTAGCACAGGTTCACCCACACAACACTTAGCAAGCTAAAGAAGATTAATCGACTATATGAAGCGAAAGCACTTGAAAGTCTTCCCATGTGTCCTCGAGAACGTTTGGTCATCTATAGAAATACAACCGGCTTATCCTTTGCTGCATAAAGGATTGGGCCACTTGCCGCATTCATTCTTACTTTCTTTTGTTTACTCGTACTTTGTTTACTTGCTTTATCGAAAACCCCTAAAAATCCGTTTGCTAAGTATTTGCAGATAATTCCTGAATCATACCACTAGCCAGCACCTTCTGCTCCTCGTTGGGTTCGACACTCTTACTTATTGAAAATACTACGATACACCCCCTATACTTGTGGGTCATCACCGCCCTAGGGTGTGGCCACCTCGTGGCCCCCCTTCGGCTACCCTTCGGACTCCGTGTTGCTTCGGGTAAAATATTTAATTTGGCTTTTGTCCCGTCCAATTCCGTGAATATTTCTTTACTAGCTTTTCTGAAAGCAAAAATAGCAGAAAACAGGCAACTGACACTGTGGCATCTTGTCAATAGGTTAGTTCCAGAAAATGTATAAAAATACCTCAAAGTGTGAACAAAACATAAGAAAGTTGATATAAAACAAGCATGGAGCATCAAAAATTATAGATACGTTTATGATGTATCATGGGGTAATTATATTGTTTACTTTACACACTTTGCTTAATACAATTATCTGTTGCTTGCAACTTAATACTGGGAGGGGTTCGGATGATGACCTGAAGGTGGATTATTAGTCATAGATGAAGTTGGATTACGGTCTATGTGTTATGTTGTAATTCCCAATCAAATCTCGTAGGAGTCAAGATGTCTAGTATATGCATTGTTATGCTTTCTCAATCTGTCAATTGCCCCGCTGTAATTTGTTCACCCAACATGCTATTTATCTTAAGGAGAAACACCTATAGTGAACTATGGACCCCAGTCCATTCCTTTACCATTAATATACCATATACTGTTTACCATTTATTGTTTACTTTCTGCAAGAAATTACTATCTAACAGACTATACGTTTAAACCTTTGTTTTTAGACAAACCAGTGAGATTGACAACCTCGCTGTAAGTTGGGGCAAAGTTCTGTGGTTGTGTTGTGCAGGATTCCAAGTTAGTAGCAACACCTTAGAGTTGTTTCCTTACTCCTAATGGTTCGATAACCTTGGTTTCATAACTGAGAGAAACTTGTTATTGTGCTCATCATACCTTCCTCTTGGGGTTTCCAACGAGCTCTACATATCTTGAGCCATCAACAGGCGGGTCTGTCAGAGCAGGAAAAAACAAAAGAAGAGGGGAGAGAGAGGCGCGCATGCGGGCATCTTTGGGCCGATGGTGGGTTGCACTGCGCTGCTGCTGCTGGTAGCTACGCTAGCTGCTGCTGCCCGGGTGGGCCACTACGGCATGGTCCCGGCTGGGCTGGCTCACCTAGCCACACTTTCTCTTTTTTTGCTTCTTTATTTTTTTTCCTGAAAATGACTGTTAACTGAAGCTGTCTACAATTTCTGAAGGTGTTCTGAACTTAGTGCATAATTTCAGTTCTAGAGCTCCGACTTGAGTGAAACAAGTTTCTATAGGTTCATAATTAACATACCTATATTCCTAAGAAATTAGGAGGTGTATTAGGCAACAACCAAAGCAATGGAAGTATATAAACCATGCAATTGGCATATATGAAGAACATGCTCTTGTGGTGTTTTTGGGAAAACTTTTTAAAATTGAATTTTTCCAAAGATGAGTATGATGCAATGCATGAATGATATGCAGTGCTAATTCTAGAAATTGGGATGTCAAAGTCGTTTTATGACTTAAACCATTAGCATCATACACACTAATGCATTATCATTAAGTTGGATATACCTTTTTGTCCTTTTTATGTATTATGTATACATACTATCATTAACACTTCCATAAGAGCAACTCATTTATAACCGAAAATATGTGACCATAATAGAAATCATTCATATTAATACAACAGCTGATTTGTTACTTATATATATATATATGAATAACCATCTTGCATGATGCAAGACAAACTAAAAGGTCCTCAAACTCAAATCAATTACAAATAGTTCTAATTCTAATTATTCTAGTAGATAGATGTAGAAGAAGTAGCACCGCCCGTCAGCATCCTATATGCTTCTAATGCGCCAAGTCTCCTTGTCCCTCCTCATAACACTTAAGCAAACGGTCATGTTTTCATAAAACAAGAATAAGTGTCACCATACTTTGTGAAACTATAATAAGTGTTTTGCGATAAACACATTTATAATTGTATATCATATATACCTACTCAGTCGATGATCTCACCAGCAATGGGCTCTACCTTCACAGTTCATAACTATTATAGAAACTAGTGAAAGTTGATCGAGTCACCTCTCATCACATAACCATGGACAACCTCTTCGTAGCTGGGGGGTAGCGAACGCAACACCCCATCTACCTCAAATTGGTCTTCCATCAAGTAGTGAACTTCGTACACTAGTTGTGCATGAAGTTTATGCATGATCCCCAAGTGGCTAACCATGCACGTATTTTTTCCATCTTTTGGGAAGGAAACTTATCAAGTAGTTTAAACTTCAAAAGTCTAACTTGTTCTACGAACATGACCTTCAGTCCAATGATCAGATCAAATGGCTCGGTATACGGGAAGTGCACTTGCAGCTTAGGTACGATGGCCATCATATGGTGTTTGATACGTAGACGTACAAGTCACGACGATCGCGAAACTGCTTTTCTTCATCCTTAGTTGCATCATCATATAGAGTCTCTCCAAGTGATTCCGAAATGGTGAAGAGAAGGTCACAATAGATGAGGATTTCACTTAGGCGTAGATACCAGGTTATGAAGTTTGACCGTCTAACTCAAGCTTGTCCTCTAGTGACATCAGTCCACACATCTTATATGTTGTATGGGGTGACATGATCCACAAACACATTTACAAGACATAAGACTAAGTTCATAACATGAATTCTAGCATATAATCATATCATAGCAAGAAATCCCACCAAAACTATTATCCCTAAGATAGTTTTAGGGATCACACGATCCCTTTACACTATGTATCCCCGATCATCACAGCCTTTGACACAACTGCCAGGGTGGACTATATCCGTCGATCACATCATATATGTGACTCGTGCTTGATCTTTCGATCTCCGTGTCCTGAGGCCATGTCTGTACATGATGCTAGGCTCGCTAAACCAACATAACTGCACAATGCATACATGGCTCGTACCCACCGTATGCGAGCGTAGTGATGTCTAGCATCCGATCGTCATGGCCTGCTTCATAATTGCGAACTTTCTTGGTGGTGCACACTTTAGGGAGGACACTAGTATTGGTATTATTTAGGGATTGTCTTATTTATGCTATCGCCGTGTATCTAATACATCTAAGCACAAACAAGATACACACAAACTAACATCACATGCAATTTGTACTGTGTGATATGACATGGTCTCTTGCGCCTTGATCTCCATCACGCGTCATTTGTATGACGCCAAGCTCATGGCGCCATCCATGACGTGTATTCATGCATTTGACCATATCATATCACATACCCCCTCCTGCAACATAAAGTTAGACATCTCTATTTTATTACATGCAAGTTTTACGTGGCTGCTAGGGGTTTTGCGAGATATAACACTTCATACCTACGAACATCGACCACAACATTGATCAAGTAGTTGTCTCTACTACACCCCTTTCAGGGCCCTCCGTTATTAATGCCGTATCAACTACTGAGAGAGATAGACACTCACTGGCCACTTATACGGTACAGACTATATGTCAAGTGTGGAACCACTCTCGCGTAAGATTACGCGTAAAGTCGGTTCGGGCCGCTTCATCTCACAGTGTCGCGATATGAACAAAAACATGTGGGAGGGTAACAAATAAGCAATCAATGCCCACATTCAATATGTGGTCTACCCGTACTAGCATAACTACATATAGATCGGCTCTGATACCACTGAAGGAGTTCGTAGCAGAAAACACAATTGTTTCCTAGTTAGAATGTCCTGAAGCGCCCAAGATCTATTTATTAGTTAATGTAGTAATGGGAGGGGTTACGATTACATAGCCTTGTAAATCTCAAGGTGGTTAGCGCCCCGCGGGGAACGTGGATGAAGTAGACGATCGTAGCCGACCTCAACATCGCGAAGCTCCTCGCACGTCACCTCCTGGTCCTTGCACGACTGCCCTGGCGCCACGAATGGTAGTTCTATCCGCGGGATCACACACATTTGGTGTCTAGAGACGACTCCCATTCTCCTTGATCTAGCCGGGATGCGGAAGCAAATCCTCTGGAACCAGGATCCAGTAGCGTGATGGTGTGCCGGTGGTGTTGACTCTCTTGTTTGTAATCCTTTCATGGAACCGCACTCGTAGAGAATCAACTGAGAAAGAGAGAGGAAATTCCGTAAGGAAAATAGCTTTAGGAAATTCCCCTTTTATTTTTATGTGTATTTTTACTCCCACCATAGGCCTTATTATATAGAGGAAAAAGGGGTACACCTTTCCCTTAAGTCCCCATGTGGGACTAAAGGAAAAAAGCAAAGGAGGAGGCAGCAACCAGCGGGTGCAACAGCGGCCGGGTAGGCCCCACGGCGCACCAGCCCGCGGCCTGGTCGGGAGAGGCAGTGGCTCGGGTGGGCAGTCCTGCTCCCTACGCCCACTCACGCTGGCCCAGTAGCGGCAGCAGCAAGGCAGTGGCCTGGTGGAGTGGCATCGCCTGGGTGGGCCGCTGGCGGCCCGCTAGTGCCTCACAGACGCCTGTCCGCCTGCACGTGGGTGGCGGGGGCCCACTAGCGTGGCAAGCGCTGCCCACGCCGCCATCTAGCACTTTCAAGACCTGCGAGCTGTTGTGGCCCCCGAGTAGGCCCATCTGCTATGATTGTATCCTATAATTTCTAATTTTAAAATATTTATTAAATATATTAATTCAAAATTAATACATACAAATGCATATTTATAAATTGTCATTTATTCTGAAACACATTTCTGTCTTTTTCGTCCTCCGAACATCGTCGGACCCTCTTTGGAACTATTTTGATAATTATTTCTTCAAAACATTTCTGATATCTTTCTTTCTCATCGGTGATCCCTTCCTTCCATATCGATCTTAGAACGTCATTGGACCCTTAAGTGTGTTACCTTATGGCTCGGGAGTATCGCAGACATGATCGAGATCACTCTCTGATCAATGATCATTAGCGGGACTAGGATGTCCATAATGACCCCCATGCATTCCACGAGACTCTATTGTGTTCGCACCATAAACTCTGTGTCCTATTCCCTTTGTCTCTTCGATACATGACTTGTCTGAGACTTGATCTTTCATATCACTATAATAATCTCATTATCGATAATTCCACTTAACTAATTATTGTGATATTGTATCCCCATGACCTAGTCATATGCTGCATCTTATTGGATGCAATCTCACCGAGTGGGCCCAATGTATCTTCCCGTCACGCAGGTGGAAAAATTTCGATCTTGATACATAGGCCTCAACTGTTCCTCTGGAATACCTGATGCACACCTTTATAGTCAACCAGTTACAAAAATGATAGTTGATGTAATCAAAGCAGCCTCGGGAGACACTAATTAATACGATCTCACGGTATAAGCAGAAGGTCACTTTGTTTCTAATTATTACAATGATGAACCATGTGACCAAATAATGTTGCAATACTTAAATGGGCAATGTCCATCATATCTTTATCCAATGATATGACTTCATTGTAAACTGGCATAAATGCACCATGATCAGGAAACCTTGATCATCGGCTACCCAACGAACTAGTTAAATAGAGACTACTAGGGACCAGGTTTATTTACATACCACACCTATATCAGTGCTACTCTTGATACAGTTATAGCATAGTATGAAACTGTCGTGAACTAGTTTGATATATGATAATAAGCCTATTTATTATTTGCCTCTAGGGCATATCTCCTTCAGACATAAGGCAAAAAAATTCTTTGTAGGTTGCTTGAGAAGAGAACAAGAAGATGCCCTTTACCAATTCCTCGAGAGTTCGATATAAACCCTCAAGTCACCTTGTGGGGAAAAGACGCTTTCTACAACACTCTACACTTGGAGTCCTAATGAGTTGGTACACACAGAGTTGTTGCCATCAAGAACATTTTCTGGCATTGTTGCTGGGGAATTGCAAAAGCATCACATAGTGGTTGTAAGTGTGGTTAAACTCTCACTACAACCGCCAAAACATTTTTTGGCGCCATTGCAACTACCAGAACACTTTCTAGCAAGCATATTCATCAACTTTGTGCAAACACCTAAGCTTGGGGAGGTTGCACCACTATGAGGTTTTCCTTCCCTTTTAGATTTTCAAATTAATTTTATTTTGAGATTTTACTTCTCTTTTATATTTTCAAATTAATTTTGTTGTGTCTTGTTTTACTCTTTTATTTGTCTATTAGTTTTTACTAAAACATAAAAACCATAAAAATTAATTTTGCATAGTGTTAACTTCAAAGAAACTATTTACTAGTGATAATATAGGAAATTTTAATCAAGATCCAGGGGAATGTTTAATGGAAGCATGTTAGAATAAAAAAGATTAAGAAAACTAGTACTAGACAACTAACCCAAGCTTTCATAATCAAAAGATTTTATGATGTCCTAAATCCCTGGTCAAAGTGTTTCTAGACTCATTAACTGGTGGTAGATTTTTAATAGGGAACCCAGCTCATACTAATGTTGTTATGGCAAATTTATTTGGATACTCAAGAAAAACCAAGGAGGAAATGGAAATTCAACAATTAAAAGAATCTTTGGAAGAAACTATCACAAGCTTGTGAAAATCCATAAAAAGATCCCTAATAAGAATGATTAAACTAGATTTGCCAACATATAAGATCTAAACTTAAAACCTTCCCCAGTAGTCTTAACACTCTTGTCAAAAAAATGAAAACTATTGAGTATCGTGTTAAACTAAAAACCACTCTATTGAGAATGTTCACTCTAAAATAACCCTCATAAGCCGCCTCTTAGGACATGCCAAAGATTTGGTAACTTTTGCAGGGGATAAAAGTTAAGAATAAAATAATAAAAGAAGAAAGATGTAAGACATTATAAGAAAGGAAAAGGAATCTACTAATAACAAAGAGCCACTTGTTACTATAAATGAAAATCAAGTAGAGGAAGTTAAAATGCTTAGTGAAACAAAAGAACCTCTACATGATCTTGATAAATATAGCTTGCATGAACTCATTAATTTATTGCAAAAGTTTTCTAATGATCATTCCATTGATGGTAATCAAACAAGATTTGTTTCTTATATTGCAAACTATGTCATAAATGAGAAGATAGAAAGATACAATAATTAAGCTATGATACCACCAAAGCTTGGGGATGCTTGGCTCCCCAAGGTATTAATCACTATTGGCAAAGAGACCCATCATGCTATATTAGATCTAGGATCTACTGCCTCAGTTTTGTCAAAAGATTTATATGAATTTCTTGAACTTAGAACTATGAAAAAGATGCTCAATAGACCATTTACGTGCTGATGTTTCAATTAAATATGCTTGAAGAAAAGTAAATAATGTTATGGTTGAGTTACATATGATGTTTGTTCCTGTTGACTTCGTTATCATGGACATGGGCAGTAAAACCTTAGTCCTATAATATTGGGAAGACCTTTTTTGAGAACTATAGGAGCAGTCATTGATTCAAAAGAAGGGAATATAAAGTTTAAGTTTCCACACAAAAAGTGTATGGAACACTTTCAAATGAAGGATATAGCACCAAGGTACAAGTTACCACATGATCTCCACATCACGTAAACTAGTAAGTAAAGCCTAGCTATGTGGCTATAAAGAAAGCGTTTTTCGGAAGGCAACCCGATTATTTATTTTTATACACTCTTACAGTAGTTTAAAAGAGTTTCTTTTAAGTTTATTCTTTGAACTTTTTAATAAAGTACCAAGTTGAACCCATTTGGATGATATAAAGTTGATAGACATATGGAGTAGAAAATTCCTGCACTAACACTTTTCAGTAAAAACAATCTCCATGGAGTTTTGTAATTCTGATTGAGTTTATATTTAAATTAAAGTTATAACTTTTCATCCTATATATGCACAAAAATTGGCTAAAATTTATGACATGTCTAAGTGGTCGAAATAAATACGTTGTGTTTCTGCTAACAATCTGGACATATTTTTCCTTTTTTTTGTTTAAGCCATTCTTTTGAGTCTGAAAATGATTTACTATGAGTATTTTGATAATTTAAGAATGTATACAACATAATATACTTGTGTAACACATAAAAATATATATTTTAAGGATTATATGGAAGCTAGTAAGGTATGTCTTACCACTAATGTCACCCCATAGAAAAGAAATGAGAGAAAATTTTGTGTTGAAGTTTTTTGACAGTGAACGGAGGAACACCACACTAAGAGCTATCCAAGAATTGTGAAAACCATAAGTTTGGGAATGCCCAAGGCACCCCACTAGACTTATTAAACTCTTGGTTTGCAAATATCTAAACTTTGTTTTTTAGCAACGTAAAATGATCATAGAAACTTGGAGTGTCTTTATCTAGTTTTATATTCAGTTTTGCATTTTTATTTTAAAATAAATTAGACCACCATAATAAATGTTTTTCATGCCCAATAAAGAGCTACTTGAATTTAAAAGAGTTTGAGTTGTATGCTATTAAAATAACAAGGGAATGAAAACAAAAAGTGAAATGCAAGCTATGCTAATTGTTACTTGTTTCAAATAGTTTAATGAATGCTAATTCACAAGTGCCGTATTTAGTTCTATATTTTATTCACTTGAATAGATGGTTAACTTTAAGGTGCTTTGTTTTCTAAGAAATGATTAGCACATGGACACTTCACGATGCTTCAAGAATTCTTTTTGTTAGACCAAAATTCTCAAACAAGCAAACACTTGTATATCAGAATACCTGAAACTCCAAACAAGCATACACCATACCTACCTATGTGGCCCTTGTTACTTAAAGTATAATATACGTGCTCTGATTTCAAGTACATCAAAATAATCTTTCTGTTTTTGCTCAAAGCTCATGGGAAAGTAAGATGTGGGTGAAACCGCACATGCATGCAACTATATAAAACCTTCAGAAGGGAAAACATGAATTTAACCATGGGTAATTGAAAGTTATGTGTTTGAAAATTTATAAGTTATTTGTCAGCCTAACCATGCTGGCATGGGGAAAGCTTTCAAACATTGCACTATATCTATTTTGTTGATATCATGTTCTTTTGGCTATGGATGCCTATCGATGTGAAATTAAATGGATATGATGGGGTTTTTTCGAGTATGCATACGTGTTAGAGGGAGCATTGGGACTACCAACCTAAGACATGATATATCATGGTGGAAGTATACAATATGAATATTCTATAAAGCACCTTCAATAAAATCTATGAAATAGTAAATAAAACAAAGTGCTGAAAAGATCACAAAGTTTGTTTGTCCTGTCATTGGAGTACGGGTGGTCTACCTTGGAACTCAGGGGGCAAGGATAACTCATACAAAGGGGCATGAGGTACCTCAGTGCCACCTTGTTTGGAACCATATGTATATAAGGACGAATCTCTTGTGATCTTAGGTCGAGTAGCATGAGAAACTAGGTACTTGTGGTCCACGAGCCTGAAACATTTAACTTGAAAAAGGTCAAATACATAAACCGTACCCACTTCTTCCAAAAATATGCTTGGAACCCCATTCTTATGATTACTGTTGACTTGAGCTACATCGCTCAAAACTTTATTTTTATTTATTTATTATTGAAAGACTAGCACATATGTTCCCTGCTTACTTTCTGTTACAAGAGTGTAAAAATATCAAAAGGAGAAAAACAGTCTTCCATACTTTCATAGGTTCATCTAAGCATGCTTAATTGTTCATGATACTTTTATTTGCTTTCATTACAAAGAAACTTATTGTTAAGCATGTTTGTAGTGTATAAGAGATATTACTTTATATCTCACTTGCATATTACTATTCTTTGAAGATTGAACCTTGTAAACTTAGTGTAATAATAATGTATGACACATATTGCCACATAGATTAATCTTGGGGATGTTGATGCATGTAAAATGCATACATGAACTTTGTAGTTTATTGGCACATATTGCAACATATGTACAACATTTACAATGCACTAACCATGTTTTATATTGATTTTTGGAATTTACCGATGATCTCCTTTATTTTGGTTATAACTTTGTAGGACAGGAAAACCCTATTTTGTGTATTTTGATCTTTTAGGGACCTAAACAAAGTCCAATGGTCCTGAAACTCTGGGAAAGCCAATATTTTGCGACGACAAGGATATGGAGTTCTTGTACCTCATGAGAGAGGCCCGTAGGCCTGAAAGAAGTGTGGTGGTGCGGTCAAGCCCACTGCATGCGCCACCCACCCTATTTCCCTCATCGACCATCCAATTCGCTTCAATACTTCACCCATCGACTTTGTTTGACCTAAAAAATGTTATAAAAAGGGTGCCATGAGGCATCCTTGAGGGGATCACCACATAAACACAAAAACAACAAAAATGAGTCAGGACCAGCGAAGATTGGAGGGGGAAACTCCGCCGGAGCTGTCGCTGGAGGATCTCTACCTTCTCCAACTTCATCACCATGATGAAGATGGAGTAGTCCATCTCTGGACTATGGGTTTGTGAAAGTAGCTCTCTCTCTCTCTTGTTCTGTTCTTCAAAGATCTAGTACCATATGAGCAGCCCAACATGATTATGGTCATATATTTAATTCCTATGTGGTGGATCTTTATTCTATGATTTGATATTTGAGATTTGAATTTATCTATGTGTAAGATGTATTGATAGATGCATATGATATACCCATTTATTAATTGATTGTTTTTATTCAACTTGTATGCAACAACATGTGTGGGGGAAGTGTGTATTAGATGGAGTAACATGGTGGTGGTGATTGAATAGTGACAACAAATTCAAGATCTACTATGGTTTTACCTTTATTTTGTTAACTCACTTGGGATTAAGTGAATTCATGTGCTATAATTATCTAGTGACAACTTGATAATCTTGTTTGGTCAAGGTAGAATATTTGTTATTCAAACATCATGTCAATGTACTTAAGGCTATACCCTGTTAATTCTTAATTCTAGATTTCTTGAAGTTTTTCCTTTCAAGAGGTGTATAAGTGAGATGTGTTGCATCTTCTCTATGTTACGACATGATTCCCATATGAATGCTTATGAAACACAGTGATGTTCCTCCTATTTAATATTGATGATGAATTGTTTTATGTCCAGTTCAGCTTTAAAGAGAGTAGACGTGTGAGACCATGAACCACGGTCCAACTTTTATCATAACAAACAACATACAACATTACTGTTATCATTTACCTTTGTTGCAATCTATTGTCATAAAAGAACAAAATAATTTCTTTCTTGCAAATACAAACAAAACACAAAAGACCTTTATTTATTGTATTTACTTTATTTGCATTTACTTTACTTATTTTTATTTTTATTTCATATTACTAATACGAAACCTTGTTCTTGACAACCACATGGTGGAGTTGGGGACACAAGGCAAACACTTTTCTTTGCACGTTGCTTGAGAAGAGAAGAAGATACTATTTGCCAATTCCCTGTGAGTTCGATATAAATCCTCGAGTCACCCTTGTGGTGGAAAAGACGCTTGCTATAACACTTCTGCACTTGGAGTCCCAACGAGTGTGTGCACACGTAGTTCTTGCCATAATATACTAATCAAAAAACATCTCCCAGATAAGAAATATTAACACTTTTAGTACCAAAACTTGCACCCATTGTGCAATTTAGTCCCACATCTTGTAAAATGTGCATCTTAGTACCACAACATGCTTAGGCTTGGCAGTATTAGTCCAAACAGTCTGAAATGGCCATGTTGACATTGAAGTGGATTTCAAATTTGCGCTTAATTCCAGGAAATAAGAAGAATTATCGCTTTGGGGTCCTTCTGCGTGCAGTTCATTGAAAATTTTACGGAAAGGCCCCTTCTTCTTTCTCTATTTCTCTCCTTCTCCTTACATGTTCTTCTAGAACAAATAGGGCGCTCATCATGGTGATGCACCTCGAGTAGTTGGTTATGACCGCAAGATTGACCGTGTAGATAATTCTGTGTAGATCCCACTAGCCATGTACTACCGGGAGCATCACAAAGACCCACCGCACTACGGTATAACCTCATTCTTCTCTCGCTCGTTATTTCTCCTCTCATGTTAGTGCTCATGGTGGTGCCCATGATGGGCGCATGATCATGCCCTTTGAGCTGTTTTAGGGCTTGAAATCATGGACAAGTGGTGCGTTTAGTATTAGAACATCATTTAGAAGGGAAAATACGAGAGATTGGATGAGATAATGCTTGGTCGATGGCATTTTTGCTAAGAGGTTTCCGTTTGCTGTATTTTTCCTTTAGTTTCTGCGAAAAGGTTGTTGATTTTTGTGAAAAATGTGAATTTTAGGCTTATCTTTATCAATGTGTTGTTCATAAATGCAAAAATCTCAAACTTTGATCATCTACAAAATTTTCTGCTTCGGTGTTCTGAACATGAGCGACTTCTGAAGTTACTTGTGAAGTTTCAGTTAACTGTACATGTCTTCTTAGTTTGAGTTAACTTAATTGTTGGTTTAGTATTTAACAGATGAATTGTACTTGATCTAAGGGTTATTTATAAATGCAAAAAGTCTCAAACTTTGATCATCTATGGAATTGTTTCTTTGGTGTTATGAACATGTCCTATTTGTGCAGTTGTAGTTGTAGTTGTGTTCTTCTTAGTGTCAGGCAACTGAATTTTTCTTTAAGCTTTAACAGTTGATTCCTATTGTGGAGTATTATTACCAGGAGAAGACGTTGGTATATTCATAGTTGAAGTAGTATATAATGGTTTCTTTTGTGGGTTAAGAGGAAATTTACAGTATGTTAGTGTGTCAACAACTAGGTTTGAATTTACTGAATATTTGCATTTACAACACAAGATTCAATTATGCAATATTTTCATGATTTTGTACATGCTAGCAGGAGCAAGAACATGTGCCTATGCATAGGTTAGGTGACCCACTGCCATAAAATGCACCTTTTTTTGCTGCTAGAGACAGTATTCCAGCAGTAAGATGAAGGGTGAAAACAACATCCACTATAGGAAGGGTTAGGGGAAGAGGTACCAGAGGAAGGAGCGGTGCTGCTAGGGAAAGATCAAGAGGAACTGCACAAGCATAGCAAATCAGCAACAATAGAAGAGGAAGAGGAAAGGGGGCGATGCTTGAAGTGAAAATTCCGTTCCTGATCTGAATAAAGAAGTAACTGATCTCAATTCAAAAGCATCTCATGTTAATCAAAAAGCACCATCTTTAAATGACATTTGATTGTATTGAGAGTTTTTGAGTTGAGGTGCTATTTAGTTTTGGCTTTTGATGACAACTACCAGAGAAAACAATGCATGTTCTGCTATTTAGTCTTGTCTTGTGAATTAAAACACTGAAATATTTGCTTTTGGATGATATTCTGCTATTTAGTTTTAGATCCTTCTTGTAAACATGTCTGAGATATCCTAGCTTGCACGGGAAGACCAACCGCCTCATATATATGGAAAATTGAACTTAGAGCAAACAATCGACAAAATCAATATCTTTACTATGTTTCTTCAGTGACTTCGCGTGTAACTCCTCCGTCGAATCGACAACCAAGCTAAGAGCGGCCAATCATGGCTTAGTTCATCCCATAGTCATCGAAACCTCTTATAGGGTCCATCCTGCGAATCCGGGGCTTAGTATTTGATACGTCCATTTTGCATCACTATTCCATATCATAATTTACTGTTATTCATTGATATATTTCATATTAAGATATGATACTTATGTTATTTCATCTATTTTTGCATGGTTGATGACTTTTGGAGCATGGACGGCTGCAGTCAGGATTCTGAAGGATAAGGTGTTGTTTGGAGGCAAAATTCGCGAAGATCAGAAAATCTGGGAAAATACATGGAAAATCCTATTTTTCTAGAAGACGAAGAAAGCCAGAAGGGGAAGTGGAGATGGGCCACAGGGGGCCCACACCACCCCCTAGCACGGGCCACCCTAGGTCGCGCCACCAGGTGGTGTGGCCGCCCTAGTCCACCCTTGGCTCTCCCCTCTGGCGTATATTATCCTCCCGAAACCCTAAGACTCAGGGAGCAACCACAGAAAGATTCCGCCGCCTCTACAGGGTGGAAAACACCGAGAGAGAAAGATCTCTCCGGCAGACAGAATTCTACCGGGGGAATTCCTTCCCGGAGAGGGGAGATCATCGCCATCAACACCACCATCGAGCTAGACTTCATCGGGATCATCATCATCATCACCTCCATACCACTGTAACAATTGGGTTGAATCTTGCATAGTTCTTAGGGGAAACTTTCCCGGTGTTGATTACTCTTTGTAGTTGATGCTATTGAGTGAACCGTTGATCTATTGTTTATGTTCAGATTGTTATACATCATTATTTCATCTCTGATCATGATCCATATGATGTATTGTGAGTAGTTCGTTTTGTTCTTGAGGACATGGGAGAAGTCATGTTGTTAGTAGTGGAATTGTGTTGAGAAAGATTCAATAGTTTGATATTTAAGTTGTGCTGTACTTCTTCTAGTGGTGTCTGATACATCCATTTTGCATCACTATTCTATGTCTTAATTCACTATTATTCATTGATATATTTCGTATTGAGAGGTGATACTTATGTTATTTCATCTATTTTTGCATGGTTGATGACTTTTGGAGCATGGACCGCTGCAGTCAGGATTCTGATGGAAAAGGTGCTGTTTGGAGGCAAAATTCGCGAAGATCAGAAAATCCGGGAAAATATACGGAAAATCCTATTTTTCCAGAAGACTCGGGATGCCAGAAGATGGAGTGGAGGTGGACACAGGGGGCCCACACCACCCCATGGCGCGGGCAGGCCCAGGCCACGCCTGGGAGTGGTGTGGCCGCCCTGGCCCACTCCAGCCTCCCCCCTCTGGCGTATATCATCCCCACGAAACCCTAAGACTCGGGTAGCAACCACAGAAATATTCCGCCGCCTCTGCGGGGCAGAAAACACCGAGAGAGAAAGATCTCTCCGGCAGACAGATTTCTACCGAGGGAATTCCTTCCCGGAGAGGGGAGATCGTGGCCATCAACACCACCATCAAGCTGGACTTCATCGGGATCATCATCATCATCATCATCATCACCACCACCATCATCACCATCAGCACCCTCATCACCATCTCCATATTGCTCTAACAATTGGTTGAATCTTGCATTAGTTCATAGGGGAAACTTTCCCGGTGTTGATTACTCTTTGTAGTTGATGCTATTGAGTGAAGCGTTGAATTATTGTTTATGTTCAGATTGTTATACAACATTATTCCATCTCTGATCATGATCCAAAAGATGTATTGTGAGTAGTTCGTTTTGTTCTTGAGGACATGGGAGAAGTCTTGTTGTTAGTACTGGAGTTGCGTTGAGAAAGATTCAATGGATTGTTATTTAAGTTGTGGTGTACTTCTTCTAGTGGTGTCATGTGAACGTCGACTACATGACACTTCACCTATATGGGCCTAGGGGAATGCATTGTGTATTTGGCTACTAATCGTAGGGGTTGCTGGAGTGACAGAAATCTGAACCCCCGTTAGGAAACCATTGCACAAGGGACGTAAGGGTCTTAGAGTTTAAAGCTGTGGTTAGGTTTCTACCTTAAATACTTTCTTGTACTTACGGATGTTTGCAAGGGGTTTAATCACAAGTATGTATTATTCTTGGATGGGACGGTACATTAGCACAGGTTCACCCACACAACACTTAGCAAGCTAAAGAAGATTAATCGACTATATGAAGCGAAAGCACTTGATAGTCTTCCCATGTGTCCTCGAGAACGTTTGGTCATCTATAGAAATACAACCGGCTTGTCCTTTGCTGCATAAAGGATTGGGCCACTTGCTACATTTATTCCTACTGTCTTTTATTTACTCGTACTTTGTTTACTTGCTTTATCAAAAACCCCTAAAAATCCGTTTGCTAAGTATTTGCAGAGAATTCCCGATCCATACCACTAGCCAACACCTTCTGCTCCTCGTTGGGTTCGACACTCTTACTTATCGAAAATACTGTGATACACCCCCTATACTTGTGGGTCATCAAACTATTTTCTGGCGCCGTTGCCGGGGAGTGAAGCGCTATTGGAGAGTGGAACTAGTAAAGGAAACTTCTACTGTGAGTATTGTTTACTTCTGCTAGTTGCTTTCTTTTCATTATGGATAATTCGCTGAGTTTCTTATTTGGTAATGCTACTACCACTGCTAAGGTAGTAGATAAGCCACCACCTGCTGAGAAAGATGTTTTCAAAATACCTAAAAGAATTATTGATCATGTTATGGATAACTACTATGTTGAGGATGGAACTGTCCATCCCGGTGATCATTTACTCTTTATACACGAATTATGCGGGTTATTCAAGTGTGCAGGTATTACTACAGATCAAGTTAAGAAGAAGTTATTCTTATTATCGCTGAAAGGAAGAGCTGAGGAATGGTATAAGCTGCTGAAGAATGGTCAAGCTCTGGAATGGGAGGAAATAGTGCCTCTCTTTTATTCAAAGTTTTATCCTCGTAGTGAGATTCATAAAGATCGGAATCAAATATACAACTTTTGGCCTCTTGATGGAGAGAGTAGACCTCAAGCTTGGGGGAGATTGAAGTTACTAATGCTCAAATGTCCCATTCATGAGCTCCCCAAAAATATTATTATCAATAACTTTTATGCAAGGCTCCCTCTACATGATAAAGATTTATTGGATGCTTCTTGCACTGGATCATTCACTCGTATGGAAGAAGAAGCTAAATGGGACCTTCTAGATCATATTCAAGACAATGCTGAAGCTTGGGAGAATGACGAAGGTAGAAAGTCAGGTATAAATTATGATTATGAATGCATTGAATCTTTTATGGGAACTGATGACTTTCAAAATATTAAAAATGCTTATGGTCTAGACTCTCAAGCTATTGCTTCTTATTTTAAGGCTTTTGCTTCCTATATTGAAGTGCCTAAAAAGAAGTGGAATAAGTATCATGAACCTTATAAAGATGTTGCTAAGAGTGTTCCTTAAAAAAATACTGAAGTTTATACTGCTAATCACGTTTTACCTGAACCTTATATTGAGAAAATGCCTTTTCCAGTTAAGGTAAAGGAGCATTCTATGATGGCTAGTATGGTAGACGAAAGTATGAATAAAGCTGTTGAACCTGATAAATAAATGGCTGATGAACCTATAATAGCAAATGTGAAAGACTTTGTCACTAAGTATGAAAAAGAGGGACACCCTATCCTTTGTAAGGATACCTCTAATATTGTTTCGCAAAGTAGTGTTATGAGAGCTAGTATTCCCGTGTTTTCCGTTATAAGTGATCATTGCTATGATGGTACTTGTGATAGCTATATTTTTAAGTTTATGCATGATACTGAAAGTTACCATGAGAGAGGTAAAAGTGTTCTTATGTATCTCAATAATATCAAGTTTCCTCGTTTTATGCTGAAAGTTTCTATGCTGCACTTCTTTTGCCTTCTTATGCAAGTTGCCTTTGGTTTCAATAACTTGTTTGTTTAAAAAATCCCCTTGCATAGGAAGTGGGTTAGACTTAAATGTGTGTGTGTTTTTGCTTCTTAATGCTCTCTTTCACTTCAATTCATATCCCTATGAGAGCTTCTTCAAAATTAGCATGCCCATCTTAAGAAAGAGCTTTATGGGAGACAACCCAATTTGTTTTTGCTTTCAGTTTGTTTTTGTTTCTTTGAGTCTTGGAAATTATTAATTCTGTACTAACCGCTCCTTATCCGTTTTGTTTGGTTTTTGTGTCAAGATCAACCTCTAATGAGAGAGAAGTAAGATTTGGGAAGTTGCTGTCCCGAAACAGATTTTTTGCTCTTCACCGTAAAAATTCGTGAGAGATCTCTGTATCTCGGATTGAGCTGTAATTTTTTGTGCTTCTGCCCCAGGTTGTTATTTAACTTCTGTTAGTTTTGCACTTTTTGATTTTAGCAATAGAAGATTTTTGAAAAAATTGATCTTTACCTGCTGGTCTGTTTTGATAGATTTTGCCAATCTTGCATTTGCTTCTTTATTCGATTTCCTTTTTGAATTCTTTTTGGGTTTTCAGAAGGAGTTGCTACAGTAGCTTTTGTTTTGATGGTTTTCAGTTGTAGTTGGACTCAAAAGGTTTTATCACTTCACTTATACTAATGTTGCTAATAAGAACTGTCTAAAGTTTTGTGTGAAAGAAATTTCCAGGAAGTGGAGATAATGGTGTAATAAGGAAGAGAAGGGCTTTATGACTCAAGTAATAATTATATGAAGATGAAGATATTGATATTCAAGAGATGACTCTGGAAGGATCCACTAAATACCAAATTCAGAGACCTGCAGAGTCCGGTTCCAACTATGTAACAGTTCTGGTAAGAAAAGTTCCACGAAAATACGATCCAACTATATTTTTTGCAGTTTTTAGTCGATAGGGAAAGCTACAAAGCGAAAAAGGGACGGAACCGGAGCCGGGGTAGCCCACACCACCCTGTGGCGCGGGCCCACCCCTGGCCGCGCCACCAGGTGGTGAGGCCACCCAGGACTCCGCCTCCGACTCGTTTTATCCCAGTACATTCCTTTTGACAGGAAACTTCGTAATATATAAACCCAGATCTTCCGAGGTTCGTATATTGTGTTTTCGTCATGTTTTCGTTTCGATTTGTTTTTGCCAGGACATACTCTTTGAAAGCTTAGAAGTACAATGGTGTCCGCCAAGGATAAAGGAAAGGAGCCCATGGAGGAAGACCTCCAAGACCCCGAGAAGGAGAAGGAGATCGAGAGTGTAGATGAAGAGGAGGCAAAGCACACCAACACTACCATTGCAAGCATTGGAGTGGTGGCAAACCCTGCCAGCACTACGTCAATTGGAGGGAAGCCTCTTCATCACCGTTCAGATCCCTGGTCACTTCCTCCACGCACCAAGAATCCTTTCCATACCCTTATCCATGAGCATCAATACCAGAATATGCCCAAGGGGAAATTACCCTCCAATTGGGATTTGCCTCGTTCTAGCTATGCAGGAAAAGAAGACTTCAAGGAGGAAGAGTGGGGAAAGAATAGCAAGAGCTGGAATTCTCAACACGATGATACATTGCAAATGTATCTATAATTTTTAATGTTCCATGCTTGGTTTTATCCACTTTCTTGTGTTTTGTTCCAACTTTGGAGTACTTTTCATATGATTTCTTGGACTAACCTATTAACAAGAGCCACACGATTACTGCCTATTTTCTGCTATTTTTGGTTCCAGGAAAGTCAGAAAATGAATATTCTCGGAATTGGATGGGACAAAAGCCAAAGTGCCTATTTTTCCGGAAGTGATCAAGTGCTAGAATACGAGACGGAGAGGGGCCAGAGGGCGGCCACACCACCTGGCTGCACGGCTAGGCCTGGCCCGCGCCAGGGGGTGGTGTGGCCAGCCCAGGAACCCCCTCGGCCTCTCCTTCCGCCTATAAGATGCCCTCGGGACGTAAACCCTAAGTACCCGATCAAAAATCCACGAAAGAGTCTGTAGCCGCCGTCATCTCCATCCCTAGATCGGGAGGATCCAAGCTCTTCCCAAAGACCACTGGAGAGGGAATTCACCCTGGAGGCCTTCTTCATCACCATGCAAGCCTCTGGTGTGATGCGTGAGTAGTTCATCCTTGGACTACGGATCCATGTAGTAGCTAGATGGCTGGTTCTCCTCCTTTGTGCTTTCATGTTTAGATCTTGTGAGCTCCGTTCATGATCAAGATCATCTATTTGTAATCATACATGTTGTGTTTGTGGGGATCCGATGGATATTGAGATGTTATTTCAGATTGATTATTGATTCTATCATGTCTTTGTTATTTGAGATCTTGCATGCTTTCCGTTGTTAGTAGCTATCTTGGCCAAGTAGATGCTAGCAACTCCAAGAGTTATTATTTATGCTCGATAGTGGGTTCATGCCTCTGGTAATCTAGGGAAGTGACAGAAATCTCTAAGGTACTAGATGTGTTGTTCCTACTAGGGAGAAAACAACAATCCTTTGTTCATAGAACAATCGTATTGTTTACTTTACACGTAGTTCGTAAAGCAATAATCTGTTGCTTGCAACTTAATACTAGAGGGGGTTCAGATGATAACCTAAAGGTGGATTATTAGTCATAGATGCAGTTGGATGGCGGTCTCTGTATTATGTTGTAATGCCCAATCAAGTCTCAGAGGAGTCAAGATGATTAGTATATGCATGTATTGCTTTCTCGGTGTTTGTTAATTGCCCCGCTATAATTTGTTCACCCAGCATGTTATCTATCTAAGGAGAGCCACCTCTAGTGAACTATGGATCCCGGTCCTTTTTCTTTACATACAATCTACAACTGTTTACTGCTTTGTGTTTAGTTTCTGCAAACTTTTACTTCTTTCCATTCGATACGTTTAATCTTTTGTTTTCCGCAAAACACGGTGAGATTGACAACCTCATCACAAGTTGGGGACAAAGTTCTGTGGTTGTGTTATGCAGGTCTCCACGTTGCTACTAGCACCGGTAGTGCGCCCTGCCAAAGTTCAGCTAGTAACACCTTTGAGGTGTTTCCTTGCTCCTACTGGTTCGATTAAACCTTGGTTTCATAACTGAGGGAAACTTGCTGCTGTGCTCATCATACCTTCTTCTTGGGGTTCCCAACAAGCTCTACATCAACACCGCCATCAAGCATTTTTCTGGGCGTCATGCATTGAGCCATCAAGCATTTTTCTGGAGCCGCTGCTGGGGAGTCAAGGACATCTTCACAAGGGGAGTCCCTCATAACCAATCTCTTTACTTTGTTGTTTTTGTTTTGCTTAGTTTTCTTTTTGCTTTGTTTGCTTCTTTTGTTCTTCAAAAAACTCAAAAAATGACTACTCTTGAAAACACTAAGTTGTGTGACTTCACTTGCACCAACAACAATGATTTTATGAGCACACCTATTGCTCCACCTATGGCTGAAAATACTTTCTTTGAGATAAAACCTGCTTTACTCAATCTTGTTATGAGAGAGCAATTTTATGGTATTGGTAATGAAGATGCTGCTTCCCATCTAAATAACTTTGTTGAACTTTGTGAGATGCAGAAGCATAGGGATATAGATGGTGATATTATTAAACTGAAATTGTTTCCTTTCTCTTTGAGAGGAAAAGCTAAAGAATGGTTGAATTCCTTAACTAGGAATAGTATTGATTCTTGGACTAAATGCAAAGATGCTTTTATTGGAAAATACTATCCTCCTGCTAAGATTATATCCATGAGAAGTGAAATAATGAAGTTTAAACAACTTGATAATGAGCATGTTGCTCAAGCTTGGGAAAGAATGGAATCTTTGGTAAAGAATTATCCCACTCATGGACTGACTGCTTGGATGATCATCCAAACTTTTTATGCAGGATTGAACTATTCTTCAAGGAACCTATTGGATTCAGCTGCTGGAGGTACCTTTATAACCATCACTTTGGGTGCTGCAACAAAACTTTTGGGCAATATGATGGTTAATTATTCTGAATGGCATACTGAGAGAGCTCCACAAGGTAAGAAGGTAAATTCTGTTGAAGAAACCTCCTCCTTGAGTGATAAGATTGATATAATTATGTCTATGCTTGTTAATGGGAAAGCCCATATTGATCCAAATAATGTTCCCTTAGCCTCTTTGGTTGCTCAAGAAGAGCAAGTTGATGTGAACTTAATAAGAAATAACAACTTTGGGAACAATGCTTAGGGTAATAATGCTTATAGGAACAATTTTGGTAACAATAATTATAAGCCATATCCTCCAAACAATGGTAATGCTTATGGAAATTCTTACAACAATAATAAGAGTGCTCCCTCTGAACTTGATGTTATGCTTAAGGAGTTTATTAGTAAACAAACTGCTTTCAATAAAACTATTGAGGAAAAACTCTCTAATGCTGAAAGAAATATAGCATCTTTGGTTGAAGCTCAATCTACTTTGAATAAAATGGCTGCTAAACCTGAAACTAATGATAATCCCTTTGCAGCTACCAATGCCATACAAGTAAGAATTGATGAAAATGTTAGACTATTAGCAGAATTACATGCTAAGTGGGAAAGAGAAGATGAAATTGCTAGAAACATTAGTGTTTCTACTATCACCACCACTAGTGTTGAGGCTATTAATAGTTCTACTACTTTAGATGATAAATTTGATTTTTATCTTTATGGTTGCAACATCTCTAAAGTTATTAAGTTCCTACAAAAGCTTGCTAAAAGTCCTAATGCTAGTGCTATGAACATGGCTTTTACAAAACACATTACTGATGCTCTCATAAAGATTAAAGAAGAAAAGATGAAACATAAAGCTTCTATTCCTGTAAATCAAGAAGATGGTTGGGAACCGATCATTAATATGAAAGTGAATGACTTTGATTTCAAAGCTTTGTGTGATCTTGGTAGTAGTGTTTCTATTATGCCTAGAAGGATTTATGATATGCTTGATTTGCCTCCTCTTGAAGATTGCTATTTGAATGTCCCACTTTATGATAATGCTAAAAAGAAACTCATGGAGAGTCTTAATGATGTTCTTATTATGGTTAATGATTCCTATGTCCCCGTTGATTTCTATGTTTCGGATGTTGAATACACTGCTTCTTGTCCTATTACTTTGGGAAGACCTTTTCTTAGAACTGTTGATGCCATCATTGATATGAAAGAAGGCACCATTAAATATCAACTCCCACTCAAAAAAGGTATAGAACACTTCCCTAAAAAGAGAGAAAATATTTCTTTTGCTTCTCCTATGAAAAAAATAATTTGGTCTTAATGCTTCTTCATTTGAGAACACTTGATTCTTTCTTTGCTTCTTATGCCTAACTTAAAGGCGTTAAAGAAAAGTACTTGTTGGGAGATAACCCAAGAGTTTTAGATGAGTCTTGGAAGTTATTACCTCTGTAATAACCTCTCCTTATCCTTTTTATTTGCTTTTTGTGCCAAGAGTAACCTCTAATGAGAGTGAAGTAATGATTGGGAAAGTTGCTGTCCCGAAACAGATTTCTGTGATTCACCGTAAAAATTCCTGAGAGAGCTCTGTATGTCGTATTGAGATGTAATTTTTTGTGCTTCTGCCCCAGGTTGTTATCTAACTTTCGTTAGTTCAGCACTTTTTGATTTGAGCAACAGAAGGTCTTCGAAAAAATTCGTCTTTACCTGCTGGTTTGTTTTGACAGATTTCTGCAATTTTTTGCATTTGCTTCTTGTTGGTTCCTTCTTGAGTTCCTTTAGGGAATTGAGCTTTTTGAGGGAAGTGCTACAGTAGCTGTTGTTCTAATGGAATTTTATTTGGTGTTAGAACTGAACCTTGAGACTTATTTATCTTAAGTGCACTAATGTTGCTAATGAGATTGTGTGAAGTTTTGTATGAAGGAAAACTTTCAGGTGTATGGAAGGAATGAGTAATGAGATGAAGGATGGACTAAAGATCATGCTTGGGGATGCCACGTGTGTCACCCCAAGAAATATCCAAGAAGTACAAGCGTCAAAGCTTGGGGATTCCCAAGGCATCCCCTTCTTCATCAATAAAAATCCCAGGTTTCTTCCAAACGCTTCGTTTTTATTGTTTTATGCACGGTTGTGTTTTTCTTGGAGCGTATCCTTTTTCATTTTTGTTTTGGTTTTTAGTTTGCTTGGTTTGCTTAGTTTTATGAATAAATTGGTTGGACCCCCTCTTTCATACATTGGTTTGCAAATGGTTTGGTTTGGAAAAGAGTAGGAAAGTTCATACTTATGTGGTAAAAAGAGCTCGTTTTTGACTGTGGCCTATGCTTTGTCATGCCATGCTTGATATTGTTTTGGCTTTATGCTTAGTATTCTTTGCTGTAGCTTGACTTGTTATAATCAATTGAGATTGCTTAATGTGCCTTGGATGAATCATGCGTTGTTTTAGCATATTAAAGCATAGTATAGTGGTATTCTCCTTTGATGCTTTATTTGGGTTGACTTGGCACATGATCACACCATGTTATGACTATCTCAAGTCACCATAGCCTTTATGATCCTTTAGTTTTCAACTTGTAGTATCACTTTATGCTTTGATCAATGATGTTTTGTTGCTCTGCATGATTATGGCCATTATTGCTCTCTTAGTTTGTCACTCCCAGTCTTTTGCTAGCCTCCACAACCAAGTATGAGTTCCACTCATGCATCCAACTCCCTAAACCAAGTTTTCCAAAGAGTCCACCATACCTACCTACTAGCTTATGATATTCCAAGTATATTCATGCTTTTATTTACCTTCCACTTGTTATGAGAAAACTAGTGATTAAAGCTCTCACGAACTTGATGGCACACTTTACTTTTTGCCTCTCATAAACTTGAACCATTGGGTCCTTCTTTGTTGCGTATATGCTTGCACTTTATAAGTTGAAATTAGCAGAACCATGTTTCATGGGGAACGCTTTCAACATTGCACTTGTACTTTGTACCCCGTTGATATCATGTTCTTTTGCTTACGGATCCCAACGGTGTGAAATAAAAGTGGAACTTGTAAGATCATGGAGTTTGTATGTGTGTTAGAGAAACGCCTGGGCCGCTAGGCTAAGCCATGCCAAATCATGGTGGAAACTTGCAGCATCACCATAATGAGCACTCTATGAAGCATCCTCAATAAAAACCTATGCAAATAGCAAATAAAAAGATCGCTGAGATGCTCATTGTCTGCTTGCCTTGTCATTTTGATTATGGGAAAGCTCCCGTATCATGTGCAAGGGTACCGTTGGCGGTTCTTAATGATACACATATACTTACAATGACAAGAGCTTACTCGTGACTGAAGTTGAGTAGCATGAGGATCGGTCTTCGTAAGTAAGGGGCATGAGATTTCGGTTTATAACTTGTCAAGCATATCCTCTTAGTTGTGTCATTTTAACCTTAATCACCTTAAAGATGCTTATGATAGGGGCAATGGGAGCTGAAAACTACAAGTACCATAATTTTTGGAAGCTCTTTATGAGACTTGAATCCCTACTTCCTTTTACAAAAGGCTTTTCTTCCACCATTACATTGAGTCTCCACCTTCTATCTTCATGCACCTACTTTGAGAGCATAGTGGCCATTCTTAGTTCTATGTGCATTGTCCCAAGACTAGTTGATTGATGCATAACTTGTTATTGCTTGTTTGAAACTATTGTATCTAGTCACTCTTATGAACTTTGAATGTGTCCTATGCATTTATATTTGCTACTCTATTGAGGGACAAGCTGAATACTACTATGTTATGTTTTCTTTATGTGAAACAAACAAATATCTTGCAAAGCATTGTTATTCTTGAATCTTTTGTTTGTGCCTTTTCATGTTGCATCATAGTTTCTTTGCTTATTGCTAGAACTTTGTCTTTCATGTTATGATTGAAGTACTATGATCCCAGCTTTGAATGTTTTTGCAAATACTTTGATCAAGTCTTTTGATGGTGCATGTCACCTCAAAAATTATTTCTTTTTATCACTTACCTACTCGAGGACGAGCAAGAGTTAAGCTTGGGGATGTTGATACATTGCAAATGTATCTATAATTTTTGATGTTCCATGCTTGGTTTTATCCACTTTCTTGTGTTTTGTTCCAACTTTGGAGTACTTTTCATATGATTTCTTGGACTAACCTATTAACAAGAGCCACAGTGCCAGCTGCCTCTTTTCTGCTATTTTTGGTTCTAGGAAAGTCAGAAAATGAATATTCTCGGAATTGGACGGGACAAAAGTCAAAGTGCCTATTTTTCCGGAAGTGATCAAGTGCCAGAATACGAGACGGAGAGGGGCCAGAGGGTGGCCACACCACCTATCCGCGCGACTAGGCCTGGCCCGCGCCAGGGGGTGGTGTGGCCAGCCCAGGCACCCCCTCGGCCTCTCCTTCCGCCTATAAGATTCCCTCGGGACGTAAGCCCTAAGTACCCAATCAAAAATCCACGAAAGAGTCTGTAGCCGCCGTCATCTCCATCCCTAGATCGGGAGGGATCTGGAGCTCTTCCCGGCACCCTGCTGGAGAGAGGAATTCACCCTGGAGGCCTTCTTCATCACCAAGCAAGCCTCCGGTGTGATGCGTGAGTAGTCCATCCTTGGACTACGGATCCATGTAGTAGCTAGATGGCTAGTTCTCCTCCTTTGTGCTTTCATGTTTAGATCTTGTGAGCTCCGTTCATGATCAAGATCATCTATTTGTAATCATACATGTTGTGTTTGCTTGGATCCGATGGATATTGAGATGCTATTTTAGAATTGATTATTGATTCTATCATGTCTTTGTTATTTGAGATCTTGCATGCTTTCCGTTGTTAGTATCTATCTTGGCCAAGTAGATGCTAGCAACTCCAAGAGTTAGTATTTATGCTCGATAGTGGGTTCATGCCTCTGGTAACTGGGAAGTGATGAAATCTCTAAGGTACTAGATGTGTTGTTGCTACTAGGGAGTCAACAACTTTCCATTGTTCATAGAACAATCGTATTGTTTACTTTACACGCAGTTTGTAAAGCAATAATCTGTTGCTTGCAACTTAATACTGGAGGGGTTTCGGATGATAACCTGAAGGTGGATTATTAGTCATAGATGTAGTTGGATGGCGGTCTATGTATTATGTTGTAATGGCCAATCAAGTCTCAGAGGAGTCAAGATGATTAGTATATGCATGTATTGCTTTCTCGGTGTTTGTCAATTGCCCCGCTGTAATTTGTTCACCTAGCATGTTATATATCTAAGGAGAGCCACCTCTAGTCAACTATGGATCCCGGTCCTTTTTCTTTACATACAATCTACAACTGTTTACTGCTTTGTGTTTACTTTCTACAAACTTTTGCTTCTTTCCATTTGATACGTTTAATCCTTTGTTTTCTGCAAAACACGGTGAGATTGACAACCTCATCGCAAGTTGGGGACAAAGTTCTGTGGTTGTGTTGTGCAGGTCTCCATGTTGCTACTAGCACCGGTAGTGCGCCCTGCCAAAGCTCAGCTAGTAACACCTTTGAGGTGTTTCCTTGCTCTTACTGGTTCGATTAAACCTTGGTTTCATAACTGAGGGAAACTTGCTGTTGTGCTTATCATACCTTCCTCTTGGGGTTCCCAACGAGCTCTACATCAACACCGCCATCAAGCATTTTTCTGGGCGTCGTGCATTGAGCCATCACACGACATGATCATGAGCCGCATTGAGCAAAACTCACAGCTGATTCATAATCTCACCTTCAACATTGAGGACTTGGGGAAACTAATCAAAGAGCTCATCGAGAGGATACCACCACCACCTAAGGAGTAATTCGTCATCAGGTTTGGCATCCCCTTGGTTTGTTCTAAGCTTGGGGGAGTGCCGCGGTATCATATCACTATCTTCTATCTTTTTACCTTATTAGTAGAGTCATATCATGAATAGAGGAGTTATTTTGTAGTATGGTTTGCATTATGGAAGTGTCCCCTCTCTCGTTAGATATGTATCCCTTGGTGTGAATTTCTGTTATGGAATATTAATGAGAAGTTCTATCATTCACTCTTTTGCATAGCTTATGTTAGTTTTCAATTCGTGGTTATATGATTGATCTTGTTGTTAGTATTGGTAGCACTCTGGGATCATTGAGTTAATTTAGTTGGTTTTGGCAAACCTAGCTCGGTCAGTTGCAACACCTTTTTGAGAGTTGAAAAGAAAAAGATAGAAGTACTCTAGAGGAAAATAATTTCATCATCTTTCTTTCTTGATTTGCTCATAAGTCTAGTATTCTCTAGTTAAGATCTTTTGTGCTTCCAAGGAAAATTGCATGTTTGTTTTTATCATTTGTATGTTTGGTTGTTTCCTTCAACTCTTATACTTGCTACCCAGCCTTGCTAGCCAAAAACCTGTACTGAGAGGGTATTCTTCTCGTGCATCCACCTCCTTTAAACCAAAACCTTTGCCATTTGTGTCCACCATACCTACCTAGTAGCATTATTGCTATTCCAAGTAAATTCTTGTTTTATCTACCTCCCAAATTAAACTTGTTATACGAAAATTAGTGATTAAAGCTCTCACGAACTTGATGGCACACTTTAATTTCTTGCATTTAAAAAACTTGAACCATTGGGTCCTTCTTTGTTGCGTATATGCTTGCGCTTTATGAGTTGAAGTTAGCCGAACCATGTATCATGGGGACCGCTTTCAACACTTCATTTGATACTTTGTACCTAGTTGATATCATGATCTTTTGCTTTTGGATCCCGACGGTGTGAAATAAAAGTGGAACTTGTAAGATCATGGAGTTTATATGTGTGTTAGAGAAACGCCTGGGCCGCTAGCCTAAGCCATGCCTAATCATGGTGGAAACTTGCAGCATAACTATAGTGAGCATTCTATGAAGCATCCTCAATAAAAACCTATGCAAATAGCAAATAAAAGATCTGAGATGCTCCTTTGTCTTCTTGCCTTGTCATTTTGATTACGGGATAGCTCCTGTGTCATGTGCAAGGGGTACCCCGTTGGCGGTTCTCAATGATACGCATGTATTTACAATGACAAGAGCTTGCTCGTGACTGAAGTTAAGTAGTATGAGGATCGGTACTCATAAGTAAGGGGCATGAGATTTCAACTTATAACTTGTCAAGCATATCCTCTTAGTTGTGTCACTTTAACCTTAATCACCTAAAGATGCCTATGATAGGGGCAATGAGAGGTGAAAGCTAGTAAGTATCATAATTTTTGGGAGCTATTTATGAGGCTTGAAATCCCTGCTTCTCTCGTTGAAGGGCCTTTATTTTACTTTGTAGTTGAGTCACTAAACCTACTCCCTTCTATCTCAGCAAGTATTTTGAGTTGTTGTGTTTCATTCATTCATATGATGATTTATTCAATCATGTTTCTTATGTTCCTTTTTTTGCATATTGCTCTTATCTGGATGTTTACTAGTTTGAAAGCATTCATTAAAAACCAGCTATTTGTGAACTCTAGCAAATTATCAACTATTCTTTGATTAAGAGCTAAGTTTGCCATTACCAATTATGATTCACTTTATGTATCTTTATTGTGTTTCCTTTACTCATTGCAAGTTGAGTTATATAATAGTGAGTTGTCTTCTATTATGATCTATGTATTTGATGAATGTGATGCTTCTTGTCCGTATTCTTTTATCGACTCTTCACTCCATAAACTTGAGGCCATGTTTATTGAGCTCAGTTTTGCTTGGGGACAAGTGAATTCTAAGCTTGGGGGGAGTTGATACGTCCATTTTGCATCACTATTCTATGTCTTAATTCACTATTATTCATTGATATATTTCGTATTGAGAGGGGATACTTATGTTATTTCATTTATTTTTGCATGGTTGATGACTTTTGGAGCATGGACCGCTGCAGTCAGGATTCTGATGGAAAAGGTGCTGTTTGGAGGCAAAATTCGCGAAGATCAGAGAATCCGGGAAAATATACGGAAAATCCTATTTTTCCAGAAGACTCAGGATGCCAGAAGATGGAGTGGAGGTGGGCCACAGGGGGCCCACACCACCCCATGGGGCGGGTAGGCCCAGGCCGCGCCTGGGAGTGTTGTGGCCGCCTGGCCTCCACCTCCCCTGCGTATATCATCCCCACGAAACCCTAAGACTCGAGGAGCAACCACAGAAAGATTCCGCCGCCTCTGCGGGGCGGAAAACACCGAGAGAGAAAGATCTCTCCGGCAGACAGATTTTCTGCCGGGGAATTCCTTCTCGAAGAGGGGAGATCGTCGCCATCAACACCACCGTCAAGCTGGACTTCATCGGGATCATCATCATCATCACCACCACCATCACCATCAGCACCCTCATCGCCATCTCCATATTGCTGTAACAATTGGTTGAATCTTGCATTAGTTCATAGGGGAAACTTTCCCGGTGTTGATTACTCTTTGTAGTTGATGCTATTGAGTGATACGTTGAATTATTGTTTATGTTCAGATTGTTATACATCATTATTCCATCTCTGATCATGATCCATATGATTTCTTGTGAGTAGTTCGTTTTGTTCTTGAGGACATGGGAGAAGTCTTGTTGTTAGTAGTGGAGTTGCGTTGAGAAAGATTCAATGGATTGTTATTTAAGTTGTGGTGTACTTCTTCTAGTGGTGTCATGTGAACGTCGACTACATGACACTTCACCTATATGGGCCTAGGGGAATGCATTGTGTATTTGGATACTAATCGTAGGGGTTGCCGGAGTGACAGAAACCTAAACCCCCGTTAGGAAACCATTGCACAAGGGACGTAAGGGTCTTAGAGTTTAAAGTTGTGGTTAGGTTTCTACCTTAAATACTTTCTTGTACTTACGGATGTTTGCAAGGGGTTTAATCACAAGTATGTATTAGTCTTGGATGGGGCGGTACATTAGCACAGGTTCACCCACACAACACTTAACAAGCTAAAGAAGATTAATCGACTATATGAAGCGAAAGCACTTGACAGTCTTCCCATGTGTCCTCGAGAACGTTTGGTCATCTATAGAAATACAACCGGATTGTCCTTTGCTGCATAAAGGATTGGGCCACTTGCTGCATTTATTCGTACTGTCTTTTATTTACTCGTACTTTGTTTACTTGCTTTATCAAAAACCCCTAAAAATCCGTTTGCTAAGTATTTGCAGAGAATTCCTGATCCATACCACTAGCCAGCACCTTCTGCTCCTTGTTGGGTTCGACACTCTTACTTATCGAAAATACTGCGATACACCCCATATACTTGTGGGTCATCAGTGTCATTTAAACGTCGACTACATGACACTTCACCTATATGGGCCTAGGGGAATGCATTGTGTATTTGGCTACTAATCGTAGGGGTTGCCGGAGTGACAGAAACCTGAACCCCCGTTAGGAAACCATTGCACAAGGGACGTCAGGGTCTTAGAGTTTAAAGCTATGGTTAGGTTTCTACCTTAATTACTTTCTTGTACTTGTGGATGCTTGCAAGGGGTATAACCACAAGTATGTATTAGTCCTAGGAAGGTCGGTACATTAGCACAGGTTCACCCACACAACACTTAGCAAACTAAATAAGATTAATCAACTACATGAAGCGAAAGCACTTGACGATATTCCCGTGTGTCCTCGAGAATGTTTGGTCATCTTAAGTAATACAACCGGCTTGTCCTTTGCTAAAGAAAGTATTGGGCCACTTGCTGCATTTATTCTTATTGTCTTTTATTTACTCGTACTTTATTTACCTACATTATCAAAAATCGTTAAAAATCCGTTTGCTAAGTATTTACAGAGAATTCCTTCTCCTAGACACTAGCCAACACCTTCTGCTCCTCGTTGGATTAGACCCTCTTACTTATCGAAAATACTATGATACACCCCCTATACTTGTGGGTCATCAAGACTATTTTTTGGCGCTGTTGCCGGGGAGTGAAGCGCTATTGGAGAGTGGAACTGGTAAAGGAAACTTCTACTGTGAATATTGTTTATTTCTGTTAGTTGCTTTATTTTCAATATGGATAATTCGCTGAGTTTCTTATTTTGTAATGCTACTACCACTGCTAAGGTAATAGATGAACCACCACCTGCTGAGAATGATACTTTTAAAATACCTACAAGAATTATTGATCGTGTTATGGATAACTATTATGTTGGGGATGGAACTGTCCATCCCGGTGATCATTTGCTCTTTATACATGAATTATGTGGGTTGTTCAAGTGTGAAGGTATTACTACAGATCAAGTTAAGAAGAAGTTATTCTCATTATCACTAAAAGGAAGAGCTGAGGACTGGTATAAGCTGCTGAAGAATGGTCAAGCTCTTGAATGGGAGGAAATGGTGCCTCTCTTTTATTCAAAAATTTATCCTCCTAGTGAGATTCAAAAATATCGGAATCAAATATACAACTTTTGGCCTCTTGATGGTGAGAGTACAGCTCAAGCTTGGGGGAGATTGAAGTTACTAATGCTCAAATGTCCCATTCATGAGCTCCCCAACAATATTATTATCAATAACTTTTATGCAAGGCTTTCTCTTCATGATAAGGATTTATTGGATGCTTCTTGTGCTGCATCATTCACTCGCATGGAAGAAGAAGCTAAATGGGATCTTCTGGATCGTATTCAAGACAATGCTGAAGCATGGGAGAATGACAAAGGAAGAAAGTCAGGTATAAATTATGATTATGAATGCATTGAATCTTTTATGGGGACTGATGACTTTCAAAATATCAGCAATGCTTATGGTCTTGATTCTCAAGTTATTACAAATTGTTTTAAGGCTTTTGCTTCTTATATTGAAATTTCGAAAAAGGGATGGGACAAGTACCATGCACCATATGAAGATATTATTGATTGTGTTCCTGTTGGGAGTACTGAATTTTGCACTATTGATCACATCTTACCTGAACCTTATATCGAGAAAATACCCTTCCCGGATAAGGTAAAGGATCATCCTATGATAACTAGTGTAATCAATAAAAGTGCAAAGGGAACTATAAAACCTGATGAACAAATAAACATTGAACCTGTTGTAGCAATTGTGAAAGATCTTGTCATTAAAAGTGTAGAAGATGGACACATAGTCTTTTGTGAGGATGCTTCTAATATTGTCTCACATCCTAATAGAACTAAAAAGGCTAGTGTCCCTGTGCTTTCTGTTAGAATTGGTGATCATTGCTATTATGGTTTATGTGATATTGGTGCAAGTTCAAGTGCTATTCCTTATGAACTCTACAAAGAAATTATGCATGGAATTAGTCCCTGCGAACTGGAAGAGATTGATGTGGTTATTCACCTTGCTAATAGAGAGACCATCTCTCCAATTGGTATTGTGCGGGATGTAGAAGTTCTTTGTGGTAAGATTAAATATCCTGCTGATTTTCTAGTACTTGGTTCAGCTGCTAGTAAAACTTATCCCATCATTTTTGGTAGACCTTTCTTGAGTACTTGTGGAGCTATTATAGACTGCAAAAGGGAGAAAATCTTGACTAAATTTGATGGGGAATCTTATGAGTTTAATTTTTTGAAATTTACTAAAGAACCTTGTGAAAATAAAACCCATAATGACGATTTTAGAGTTGAACAACTTGCTTCTATTTCTCTTGCTCCTAACAATGCTTTGCAGCAATTTATGGAAGATCATAAAAGTGAAATCTTCATGGAAGAAAGAAATGAGATTGACGAGATTCTCCGTCGTCAACCTAAGATTCTTAAGCATAACTTGCATGTAGAAGACTTGGGTACCACGTTGCCACCTAAAAAGGATCCGGTCTTCGATCTAAAACCTTTACCTGACGATCTTAAATATGCTTACATTGATGATAATAAGATTTATCCTATTATTATTAGCTCTAAACTTTCAGGGAAGGAAGAAGAAAGGTTATTGGAGGTACTTGATGACCCACAAGTATAGGGGGTGTATCGCAGTATTTTCAAGGGAGGTGAAACCCAATTTATTGATTCGACACAAGGGGAGCCAAAGAATATTTATAAGCCTTAACAACTGAGTTGTCAATTCAGCTGCACCTGGAAACAATCTTGCTCATAGCAGTTTATCAGTAGCAACAGTTTTGTAGTAGGAATAACAAAGTAACAGCAGTAGTAAAGCAAAGACAATAGTAACAAAAGCAGTAAACAGTGGGATTCGAGTGCGGTGGGCATAGGGATGGATGAACGGGCATTGCATGGACAAGACAATTCACATAGCAATCAGAACATAGGGCAATTGTAGATAAATAAGATAAAGCATCCAAGTACTAGACAATCCTAGGCATGTGTTCCATATATAGTCATACGTGCTCGCAATGAGAACTTACACAACATCTTTTGTCCTGCCAGCCCGTTTGCAGCGGGGCCTCTAGGGAACTACTGGCAATTAAGGTGCTCCTTTTAATAGAGCACCGGAGCAAAGCATTAACACTCCATGAACACATGTGATCCTCACATCAAAGCCATTCCCTCCGGCTATCCCAATTTCTGTCACTTCGGGGCCATTGGTTCCGGACAACAACGTGTGTATACAACTTGTATATAAGACCCAAAACAATACTATCATGATGAATCAATAACATGTTCAGATCTAAAATCATGGCACTCGGGCCCTAGTGACAAGCATTAAGCACAACAAGTCGCAACAAAGTCATAAAGCACTAATAAAAGATACTAGGCACCATGCCCTAACAATCTGATGCCATTACATGAACGATCTCATCCAATCCCTACCATCCCCATAGCCTACAGCGGGGGATTACTCACTCATAGATGGGAGAAACATGAATGGTTGATGGAGAAGCGATGGTGATGATGATGGCGATGATCTCCTCCAATTCCCCGTCCCGGCAGGGTGCCAGAACGGAGTTTTTGGTGCTGTTTCGTGGAATCTGGTGGTGGCGGCGGAGCGGAACTCCTTCTAGAAAAACGTTGAACCCCCTGAAGTTTTTAGGTCAGAAGGCTTCTTATAGGCGAAGAGGGAGACCGAGGGGGTGCCTGGGGCCACCACACCAGGCCCTGGCGTGGCTAGGCCCAGCCCGCGCCTGGGGGGTTGTTGCTAGCCCCTGGCCCTCCTCCGTCTCGTATTCTGGCTCTGTGAGTCTTCTGGAAAAATAGGCACTTTGGCTTTTGTCCCGTCCAATTCCGAGAATATTCATTTTCTGACTTTCCTGGAACCAAAAACAGCAGAAAACAGGCAGCTGGCACTGTGGCTCTTGTTAATAGGTTAGTCCAAGAAATCATATGAAAAGTACTCCAAAGTGTGGAAAAACACAATAAAGTGGATAAAACCAAGCATGGAGCATCAAAAATTATAGATACATTTGCAATGTATCAACATCCCCAAGCTTAACTCCTGCTCGTCCTCGAGTAGGTAAGTGATAAAAAGAAAGAATAATTTTTGAGGTGACATGCACCATCAAAGGCTTGACCAAAGTATTTGTAAACATTCAAAGCTGGGATCATAGCACTTCAATCATAACATGAAAGACAAAGTTCTAGCAATAAGACAAAGAAACTATGATGTAACATGAAAAGGCACAAAAAAAAGATTCCTAAATAACAATTCTTTGCAAGACGTTTGTTTGTTTCACACAAAGAAAACATAGCATAGTGGTATTCAGCTTGTCCCTCATAGAGTAGCAAATATAAATGCATAGGACACCTTCAAAGTTCATAAGAGTGACTAGATACAATAGTTTAAAACAAGCAGTATCAAGTTATGCATCAATCAACTAGTCTTGGGACAATGCACATAGAACTAAGAATGGCCACTATGCTCTCAAGAAAGTGCTCATAGAATGTGTGGAGACTCAACAAGGAAATGAAAAGGTTTTGAAAAGTTTGAAAGGCTTCCAAATGCTGAAAGTATGGTACTCGTTAGCTTTGAGCTCTCATTGCCCCTATCATAAGCATCTTTAATGTGGTTAAGTGAAAGTGAGGTCCAATCTGAGTTATATGCTTGACAGACTATAAACTAAAAATCCCAAGTCCCTTGAGTACGTGGGTCGCTCCTCATGCTACTCAACTTTAGTTACCGGTAAGTTCTTGTCATCGTAAGTATAAGTATCATAGAGAACCGCCAACGGGTACCTTGCCCGATGATACGGAAGAATCCCCATATCAAAATGACAAGGCAAGCGACAATGAGTATCTCAGCAATCTTCTTATTTACCATGGGAAAATGGTGCTTTTTCTCTTTCCTCTTTTCATAAATCTCTTTTTCTTTTTCTCAATAGCTATCTCTCTTTTTATAAGAAGAATGCTTCATAGATATCATTATGGTTATTGCTGCAGGTTTCCACCATGTCGGCATGGATTAGACCAATGACGGTGTTTCTCTAACACATACATAACTCCATGGACTTACAAGCTCCCTTTATTTCACAATCGACATCCGCAAACAAAAGAGCAAGGTATCAACTGGGTATATATTTACAAGTGTTGAAAGCGTTCCCCATGACAGCATGGTTCTGCTAATCCCCAGCCTATAATTAGCAAGCATATAACTTTCATGGAGAGTTCACAATGGTTCAGGTTTATTAAGTGCAGGAAATAAAGTGTGCCATCAAGTTCGTGAGAGCTTTACTAACTAATTTTCCCATAACAAGCAAACATTTTATTCGGAAGAAAACAAGGCATATTGAATATGCACGAAAGTAGAAAATGATGCTAATAGGTAGGTATGGTGGACACTTTGGCAATATTTGGTTTAAGGGAGTTGGAAACATGAGTAAAACACTCAGTGTAAGTGAAGGCTAGCAATAGTAAGGGAGCGACAAACGAGAGAGCAATAATGGCCATAATCATGCAGAGCGACAAAACATCATTGATCAAAGCATAAAGTGATACTACAAGTTGAAAACTAAAGGATCATAAAGGCTATGGTGACTTGAGATAGTCATAACATGGTGTGAGCATGTGCCAAGTCAACCCAAATAAAGCATCAAAGGAGAATACCACTATACTATGCTTTAATATGCTAAAACAACGCATGATTCATCCAAGGCACATTAAGCAATCTCAATTGTTTATAACAAGTCATGCTACAACAAAGAATACTAAGCATAAAGTCAAAACAATATCAAGCATGGAATGACAAAGCATATGCCACAGTCAAAAACAAGCTCTCTTTACCACTTAAGCTTCCTACTCTTTTCCAATCCAAACCAAACTATTTGAACACCAATGCATGAAAGAGGAGGTCCAACCAATTTATTCAGCAAAATAAGCAAACCACGCAACCTAAAAAACAAAAACAAAAACAAAAAAGAAGACGCTCCAAGAACAACACAACTGTGCATGAAACAATAAAAATGAAGTGTTTGGAAGAAACCTGGGATTTTTATTGATGAAGAAGGGGATGCCTTGGGCATCCCCAAGCTTTGACGCTTGTACTTCTTGGATATTTCTTGGGGTGACACGCGTGGCATCCCCAAGCTTGAGATTTATTCCATCCTTCATCTCATTACTCATTCCTTCCATACACCTGAAATTTTTCCTTCATACAAAACTTCACACAATTTTTATTAGCAACATTAGTGCACTCAAGATAATAAGTCTTTAGGTTCAGTTCTAACACCAATAAACTTCCATTAAAACACTAGCTACTGTAGAACTTCCCTCAAAAAGCTCAATTCCCCAAAAGAACTCAAAAAGGAACCCACAAGAAGCAAATGCAGAAAATGGTAGAAATCTATAAAAACAGACCAGCAGGTAAAGACGAATTTTTTCGAAGACCTTATGTTGCTCAAATCAAAAAGTATTGAACTAAATAAAGTTATATAACAACCTGGGGCAGAAGCACAAAAATTCACGCCTCAAATATACGTTCAGAGATTTTACACAATTTTTTACGGTGAAGCACAAAAATCTGTTTTGGGACAGCAACTTTCCCAATCATTACTTTTCTATCATTAGAGGTTACTCTTGGCACAAAAAGCAAATAAAAAGGATAAGGAGTGGTTATTACAGAGGTAATAACTTCCAACACTCATCTAAAACTTTTGGGTTATCTCCCAATAAGTACTTTTCTTTAACGCCTTTAAGTTAGGCATAAGGAAAAAAACTAAAATGGATAGAATAGAAGTAAGCGGAGATAATCATGGTGAAAACATTGTTTTGTTCAATGAAATCCTTTTGTTAACAAGGTTGATCAGGTCTTGTTACCAAAACAATTCCATATGAGACAAAACTTTGTATCCCACTAATGATTATGTTACCTCAACCTTGATAGCAATGGTCCCAATCATAATAGTTTCAAATTTTTCTCTTCGTATGGGACAATATATTTCTCCAACTTGAATGCCCTCAACATGTTCAATTGAATTCAAAACCATAAGTCTATCAATCTTCTTGGGGAAATAGATAGTATGTTCCTTGTCATTGACATTGAAGGTCACCTTCACTTGATTACAATTAATAAGATATCCTGCAGTATTTAAGAAAAGGTCTCCCAAGAATAGTAGACATATTATCATCTTCAGGCATAAAAGTTTGAGAGGATGCTCTCATAAGAAATATAAGTTGAAGTAAAAGAGAGCATCAAGAAGCAAATCCAAAACACATTTAAGTCTAACCCACTTCCTATGCATAGGAATCTTGTATGCAAATAAATTCACAAAGAACAAAATGACAGGCATAGGAAGATAAAACAAGAGTAACTTCAAAACTTTCAGCACATAGAGAGGTGTTTCAATACCATGAAAACTTCTACAACCATACTTTCCTCTCTCATAATAATTTTCAGTAGCCTCATGAATAAACTCAACAACATAACTATCACAAAAAGCATGCTCTTCATGATCTACAAGCACTAGAGCTTTATCATAAACATCTTCAAAAGAATCCTCAGGAACATAACATTCATCCTTCTTTAGTAAGCATGGGGGACAATCAAATAATGTAAGGGATAAAGAGTTACTCTCATTAGAAGGTAAGCATGGGTAGCTAATCCATTCTTCCTCCTTTTGTTCATCACTCTCCTTCTCTTTTTCATCTAATGAGATTTCAGGTTCATCAATTTCTTCTTCCATAGATCCTGCAAGGCATTACTCTGTTCCATTTGTGGAAAGCATCTATTGGTATATTCAAGAATATAGCCGTTTTCTTCCTTGTAATTCTCAAAGCAAAATTTAAGTATACCATAAACCTCATACTTATAAGGTGAATCATCAATATTTTCAAGCAAACTAGCAAGTTCAAATGCACCCTTCCAAGCAATAAATTCCTCAATTTGTTCCACATCATAAAAGTCATAATTTCCCTTAACATAAGAAGATATGGTAACATTATCATTATACTCACATTGAAAAGGGAGGCGTTTGTACCTCCTGCAGCAACAAGATTTATCAAAGCAATAAGTAACATTATAAGTAGAGCACACGTTTCTAGCAATGGTATACAATTTATCAATTTGTTCCCATAAGTGTTTCCCTTTTTGTGACAAGCGGTGTTCCTCATAATAGTCTTTTTGATCTTCCATGAACCCACCTTGCCAATAAGATTTAGTTTCAAAGAAACCAACCATTGACAACAAGCATGATAAAGCAAGACAATAACAGACCAACGAAAATAACAACTAGAGTAGGAACCAAATTTTTTTTGTATTTTTGATAAAGAAACAAGCAAACAAGGAGAAAGATAAACTTAGCTTGAACAATAGTGATTCCAAGTGAACTTGATAAATAAAGCTATGCTCCCCGGCAACGGCGCCAGAAAATAGTCTTGATGACCCACAAGTATAGGGGGTGTATCGCAGTATTTTCGAGGGAGGTAAAACCCCATTTATTGATTCGACACAAGGGGAGCCAAAGAATATTTATAAGCCTTAACAACTGAGTTGTCAATTCAGCTGCACCTGGAAACAATCTTGCTCACAGCAGTTTATTAGTAGCAACAGTTTTGTAGTAGGAATAGCAAAGTAACAGCAGTAGTAAAGCAAAGACAATAGTAACAAAAGCAGTAAACAGTGGGATTCGAGTGTGGTATGCATAGGGATGGATGAACAGGCGTTGCATGGACAAGACAATTCACATAGCAATCAGAACATGGGGAAAATGTAGATAAACAAGATAAAGCATCCAAGTACTAGACAATCCTAGGCATGTGTTCCATATATAGTCATATGTGCTCGCAATGAGAACTTGCACAACATCTTTTGTCCTGCTAGCCCGTTTGCAGCGGGGCCTCTAGGGAACTACTGGCAATTAAGGTGCTCCTTTTAATAGAGCACCGGAGCAAAGCATTAACACTCCGTGAACACATGTGATCCTCACATCAAAGCCATTCCCTCCGGTTATCCCGATTTCTGTCACTTCGGGGCCATTGGTTCTGGACAACAACGTGTGTATACAACTTGTAGATAAGACCCAAAAAATACTATCATGATGAATCAACAACATGTTCAGATCTGAAACCATGGCACTCAGGCCCTAGTGACAAGCATTAAGCACAACAAGTCTCAACAAGGTCATAAAGCACTAATAAAAGATACTAGGCACCATGCCCTAACAATCTGATGCCATTACATGAACCATCTCATCCAATCCCTACCATCCCCATAGCCTACAGCGGGGGATTACTCACTCATAGATGGGAGAAACATGGATGGTCGATGGAGAAGCGATGGTGAGGATGATGGCGATGATCTCCTCCAATTCCCCGTCCCGACAGGGTGCCAGAACGGAGTTTCTGGTGCTGTTTCGTGGAATCTGGTGGTGGCAGATGAACTCCTTGAAAAACATCGAACCCCCCGAAGTTTTTAGGTCAGAAGGCTTCTTATAGGCGAAGAGGGAGACCGAGGGAGTGCCTGGGGCCACCACACCAGGCCCGGGCGCGGCCAGGCCCAGCCCGCGCCTAGGGGGTGTGGCCAGCCCCTGGCCCTCCTCCGTCTCATATTCTGGCTCCGTGAGTCTTCTGGAAAAATAGGCACTTTGGCTTTTGTCCCGTCCAATTCCGAGAATATTCATTTTCTGACTTTCTTGGAACCAAAAATAGCAGAAAACAGGCAGCTGGCACTGTGGCTCTTGTTAATAGGTTAGTCCAAGAAATCATATGAAAAGTACTCCAAAGTGTGGACAAAACACAAGAAAGTTGATAAAACCAAGCATGGATCATCAAAAATTATAGATACATTTGCAATGTATCAGTACTAAAGAAACACCGATGAGCTATGCGCTATACTCTGGATGATTTAAAAGGGATTTATCCTACTATATGTCAGCATGCTATCAATATAGAACCAGATGCAAAGCCCATAGTAGAGCACCAACGGCGTTTAAATCCTAAGATGAAGGAAGTGGTAAGAAATGAGGTATTGAAACTCCTTGATGCTGGTATTATTTACCCTATTGCTGATAGTGAATGGGTTAGTCCTGTTCATTGTGTCCCTAAAAAAGGGGGAATTACCGTTGTCCCTAATGATAATGATGAGCTTATTCCCCAGAGGATAGTAGTAGGCTATAGAATGTGCATAGATTTCAGGAAAGTTAACAAGGTTACTAAGAAAGATCATTACCCACTTCCTTTTATTGATCAAATGTTAGAAAGGTTGTCTAAAAAAACCATTTTTGTTTTCTCGATGGATATTATGGTTTCTCTCAAATTGCTGTTAAACAACAAGATCAAGAAAAAACTACTTTTACATGCCCTTACGGAACCTAGGCTTATAGACGTATGCCTTTTGGTTTATGTGATGCTCCTGCTACTTTTCAAAGATGCATGTCTGCTATCTTTCATGGTTTTTGTGAGGAAATTGTGTAAGTGTTTATGGATGACTTCTCCGTCTATGGAACTTCTTTTGATAATTGTCTGCACAACCTCGATAAAGTTTTGCAGAGATGTGAAGAAACTAATCTCGTTCTCAATTGGGAGAAATGCCACTTCATGGTGAATGAAGGGATTGTACTTGGACATAAGGTTTCTGAAAGAGGCATAGAATTTGATAGAGATAAAGTTGAGGCAATTGAGAAATGCCTTGTCCAAGAGACATCAAAGGTATTCGTAGTATCCTTGGTCATGCTGGTTTCTATAGAAGGTTTATTAAAGATATTCTCTAAGATATCAAAACCCCTCACTAATCTTCTTCAAAAAGATGTACCCTTTGTCTTTGATGATGATTGTAAGGAAGCTTTTGAAACTCTAAAGAAGGCTTTAACTACAGCTCCTATCGTTCAACCACCTGATTGGAGTTTACCCTTTGAAATAATGCCTGATGCTAGTGATTTTGTTGTAGGTGTTGTCCTTGGGCAACAAATTGACAAAAAGTTAAATGTTATCCATTATGCTAGTAAGACTCTTGATGTTGCTCAAAGGAATTATGCTACTACTGAAAAAGAATTCCTAGCTGTCGTCTTTGCTTGTGATAAGTTTAGACCTTATATTGTGGACTCAAAAGTTACCATTCATACTGATCATGCTGCTATTAAGTACCTTATGACGAAGAAAGATGCTAAGCCTAGGCTTATTAGATGGGTGATACTCTTACAAGAGTTTGACCTACATATTGTAGATAGGAAAGGTGCTGAAAATCCTGTAGCTGATAATTTATCTCAATTGGAAAACTTCTCTTTTGATCCTATGCCTGTTAATGATAGTTTCCCAAATGAACAGTTGGCTGATGAGGGGTAAGCTTCATGAGGAGCCCTTGGTATGCTGATTATGCTAACTTTATGGTTTCCAAGTATTTGCCTCTAACTTTCACAGCTCAGCAAAGAAGGAAGTTCTTTTACGATTTGAGGCATTATTTTTGGGATGACCCACATTTATATAAAGAAGGAGTGGATGGTATTATGCAAAGATGTGTTCCAGAATATGAACAAAAGGTGATACTGTGTAAATATCATGGTAGTGCTTACGGAGGACATCATGCGGGAGATAGAACTGCGCAAAAGGTGCTACAATCAGGTTTCTACTGGCCTACCCTTTTTAAAGACGTAAGAAAATTTGTTTGATCTTGTGATGAGTGTCAGCGTATTGGTAATATATATCTAGACGCAATGAAATGCCTATGAACTACTCTCTAGTTATTGAACCCTTTGATTGCTGGGGATTTGACTTTATGGGTCCTTTTCCTCCCTCAAAGGGTTATACTCATATTCTTGTTGTCGTTGATTATGTCACTAAGTGGGTAGAAGCTATACCTACGAAGAGTGCTGATGGGGAGACCTCTCTAAAAATGCTTAAAGATGTTATCTTTCCTAGGTTTGGAGTGCCTAGGTATCTTATGACTGATGGATGTTCTCATTTCATTCATGGTGGTATTAGAAAGACCCTTGCTAAATATGATATTAATCATAGAATCACTTCAACTTATCATCCCCAAACTAGTGGACAAGTAGAGTTATCAAATAGAGAAATTAAATCCATCTTGCAAAAGGCTGTTAATAGGTCTAGGAAAAATTGGGCTAAAAAGTTGAACGATGCTTTATGGGCTTATAGGACTGCCTATAAAAACCCCATGGGGATGTCTCCTTATAAAATGGTCTATGGTAAAGCTTGTCACCTACCTTTAGAATTATAACACAAAGCTTATTGGGCAGTTAAAGAACTAAATAGAGATTGTAAGCTTGCTGGTGAAAAAAGATTATTTGACTTAATTTCGTTGGATGAATGGAGGAGTGAAGCATATGAGAATGCTAGACTCTTTAAGGAAAAAGTTAAAAGATGGCATGACAAGCGAATACTTAAGAGAGAATTCCATGTTGGTGAGAAAGTTCTATTGTATAGGTCTCGTCTCAGATTTTTTGCAGGGAAACTACTGTCAAAATGGGAAGGACCTTTCGTTATTGAAGAAGTGTACTGTTCAGGAGCAATAAAAATTTCTTATTTAAAAGATAACACTACACAAGTGGTGAATGGGCAGCGACTCAAGCACTATATTGCTTGAGATTCTTACATCGAAGATGTTGATGCTTTTCAAGTTATAACTCCGAATTTTTTTATCAAAGACAAAATTCAGAGACCTGCAGAGTCTGTTTTCGAATAGGTAACAGTTTTGGTAAGAAAAGTTCCACAAAAATTCTATCCAGTTATATTTTTGGAGTTTTTATCCAACAACGAAAGCTACGAAGCGAAAGAGGGACGGAAACAGAGCCAGAGTGGCTCACTCCACCCCCTGGCGCGGCCCCCTGGTCGCGCCAGCAGGTGGTGCGGCCACCTCGGCCTCCGTCTCCGACCCGTTTTCTCCCAGTACCTTCCTTTTGTTGTAAAACTTCGTATTATATAATCCTCAGGATCCCCCGAGGTTTGTATATCATGTTCTCGTCGTGTTTTTGTTTTGATCTATTTCTGAAAGGTGGAGTCCCAGATTTGGAGCCATAATGTCTTCCTCTAGATTAGCCAAGGAAGATTCCTCAGCGGATATCATCAACCCGTACATGAGATAGTTGAAGATTCATCCCAAGGAGTTGTTGCTTGAAGATGGAGAGGTGCGGATAAAAGAGGTTCAAGGACCTAAAGGTGAAGGAAGTCTGGAGGACAGGATGGAAGCACCGGAGCAAGAAGTTTTTAGGTACAAGAAGATGGCGGAACACGAAGTGGATATCATCCATAAGATTTGTTCCGAACTCATCGCCGAGCACCAAAAGGAGACTGCTGAGCTCAAGGATGAAGTTCTCTCACTCCACGAAAGAACCAACCAACTACAAGAACAACTCTATGATGTTCAAAATCAAACTGTGAGTACGAGGTTAGGTTTAAACGCATAAGTGCTGCTGCAAGTTTCAGGATGCAGGAGACCACGATGTCCTTTGTTGATGGGGAGCCCTTACATTGGAAGTCGAACCATGACGAGAGAATACCACCACCACCGAAGGAGTAATTCCTCATCAGGTTTTGGAATCCCCTTGGTTTGTTCCAAGCTTGGGGTACTGCCGCGGTATCACATCACTATCTTCTATCTTTTTACCTTTTTAGTAGAGTCATATCATGAATAGAGAAGTTATCATGTAGGATGGTTTGCATTATGGAAGTTTCCCCCTCTTGTTAGATATCTATGTATCCCTTGGTGTGAGTTGCCGTTATGGAATATTAATGAGAAGTTCTAGCATTTACTCTTTTGCATATATATTATTAGTTTACAATTCATGGTTATATGATTGATCTTGTTGTTAGTATTGGTATCACTCTGGGATCATTGAGTTAATTTAGTTGGTTTTGGCAAACCTAGCTCGGTCAGTAGCAACACTATTTTTGAGAGTTGAATGAAAAAGATAAAAGTACTCTGAAAGAAATATAATTACATCATCTTTCTTTCTTGATTTGCTCATAAGTTTAGTATTCTTTAGTTAAGATCTTTTGTGCTTCCGAGGAAGATTGCATGTTTGTTTTTATCACTTGTATGTTTGTTTCTTTCCTTCAACTCTTATGCTTGCTACCTAACCTTGCTAGCCAAAAACCTGTACTGAGCGGGAATACTTCTCGTGCATCCAATCCTTAAACCAAAACCTATGCCATTTGTGTCCACCATACCTACCTATTAGCACTATTGCTATTCCAACTAAATTCATGTTTTTATCTACCTTCCAAATTAAACTTGTTATGTGAATATTAGTGATTAAAGCTCTCACGAACTTGATGGCACACTTTACTTTCTTGTACTTAATAAACTTGAACCATTGTGCCCATCTATGCTGAGTATATGCTTGCGCTTTGTAAGTTGTGAATTAGCAGAACCATGTTGTCATGGGGAACGCTTTTAACATTGCAGCGGTACTTTGTACCTAGTTGATATCATGTTCTTTTGTCTATGGATGTCGTCGGTGTGAAATGAAAGGGGAGCTTGTAAGTCCATGGAGTTATGTATGTGTGTTAGAGAAATGCCTGGGCGGTCTAATCCATGTTGTCATGGTGGAAACCTGCAGCGTAACCATAACGAGCATCTATGAAGCATTCTTCTTATAAAAAAGAGATAGAGATTGAGAAAAAGAGAAAAAGAAAAAAAAGATGAGAAAAGAGGAAAGAGTGAAAAAAGCACCATATTCCCATGGTAAATAAGAAGATTGCTGAGATGCTTGTTGTCTGCTTGCCTTGTCATTTTGATATGGGGATTCTTCCATATCATCAGGCAAGGGGTACCCCGTTGGCGGTTCTCTATGATACACATGTACTTACTATGACAAGAACTTACCGGTGACTAAACTTGAGTAGCATGAGGAGCGATCCTCGTATTCAAGGGACATGAGATTTTCAACTTGCAACTTGTCAAGCATATCCTCATATTTGATCACTTTAACCTTAATCACCTAAAGATGCCTATGATAGGGGCAATGAGAGCTGAAAGCTAAGAAGTACCATAATTTTTGGAACCTCTTTATGAAACTTGAAATCCCTGCTTCCCTCTGCGAAGGGCCTTTCTTTTACTTTTTAGTTGAGTCGGTAAACCTATTCCCTTCTACCTCAGCAAGTATTTTGAGTTGTTGTGTTTCATTCATTCATATGATGATTTATCCAATCATGTCTCTTATGTTCCTTGTTTGCACTTTGCTCTTATCTTAGTGTCTACTACTTTGAAATCCATCTTTGAAAATCAGTTATTTGTGAACTCCAGCAAATTGTCAACTATTCTTCGACCGAGAGCTAAGTTGCCATTACCAATTATGATTTACTTTATGTATCTTTACTGTGTTTCCTTTACTTATTACAAGTTAAGTTATATAATAGTGAGTTGTCTTCTATTATGACTTATGTATTGATGAATGTGATGCTTCTTGTCCGTATTCTTTTATCGACTCTTCACTCCATAAACCTGAGGTCATGTTTATTGAGTTCAGTTTCGCTTGGGAACAAGCGAAGTCTAAGCTTGGGGGGAGTTGATACGTCTATTTTGCATCACTATTCTATATCATAATTTACTGTTATTCATTGATATATTTCATATTAAGAGATGATACTTATGTTATTTCATCTATTTTGCATTGTTGATGACTTTTGGAGCATGGATCGCTGTAGTCAGGATTCTGATGGAAAAGGTGCTGTTTGGAGGCAAAATTCGCGAAGATCAGAAAATCCGGGAAAATAGATGGAAAATCCTATTTTTCCAGAAGACGAAGAAAGCCGGAAGGGGAAGTGGAGATGGGCCATAGGGGGCCCACACCACCCCCTGGCGTGGGGCACCCTAGGCCGCGCCACCAGGTGGTGTGGCCGCCCTGGTCCACCCCTGGCTCTCCCCTCTGGCGTATATTATCCTACCGAAACCCTAAGACTCGGGGAGCGACCACAGAAAGTTTCCATCGCCTCTGCGGGGCAGAAAACACCGAGAGAGAAAGATCTCTCCGGCAGACAGAATTCTGCCGGGGGAATTCCTTCCCGGAGAGGGGAGATCATCGCCATCAACACCACCATCGAGTTGGACTTCATCGGGATCATCATCATCATCACCAGCTCCATACCGCTATAACAATTGGGTTAAATATTGCATAGTTCTTAGGGGGAACTTTCCTGGTGTTTATTACTCTTTGTAGTTGATGCTATTGAGTGAATCGTTGAATTATTATTTATGTTCAGATTGTTATACATCATTATTTCATCTCTGATCATGATCCATATGATGTCTTGTGAGTAGTTCGTTTTGTTCTTGAGGACATGGGAGAAGTCATGTTGTTAGTAGTGGAATTGTGTTGAGAAAGATTCAATAGTTTGATATTTAAGTTGTGGTGTACTTCTTCTAGTGGTGTCATATGAACGTTGACTACATGACACTTCACCTATATGGGCCTAGGGGAATACATTGTGTATTTTTCTACTAATCGTAGGGGTTGCCGGCGTGACAGAAACCTGAACCCCCGTTAGGAAACCATTGCGCAAGGGACGTCAGGGTCTTAGAGTTTAAAGATGGGGTTAGGTTTTTACCTTAATTACTTTCTTATACTTGCGGATGCTTGCAAGGGGTATAATCACAAGTATGTATTAGTCCTAGGAAGGTCGGTACATTAGCACATGTTCACCCACACAACACTTAGCAAACTAAAGAAGATTAATCAACTACATGAAGTGAAAGCACTTGATCATATTCCCGTGTGTCCTCGAGAACGTTTGGTCATCTTAAGTAATACAACCGGCTTGTCCTTTGCTAAAGAAAGGATTGGGCCACTTGCTATATTTATTCTTATTGTCTTTTATATACTCGTACTTTATTTACCTGCATTATCAAAAACCCTAAAAATCTGTTTGCTAAGTATTTACAGAGAATTCCTGCTCCTAGCCACTAGCCATCACCTTCTGCTCCTCGTTGGGTTCGACACTCTTACTTATCGAAAATGCTGCGATACACCCCGTATACTTGTGGGTCATTAGTATTCTCCCAAGTGCGGAGGTAAATCAATAAAATAACTTTTATCACTTAAAAATATCATATTATAACATAATATGACAATTCTAATTGATATGATTATAATAGACTTAGTAGTTTGGGCTCCTGCTGAGACAAAGGCAAAAAAAGGTGCGCCCTAGTGCAGTGAAATACCAAAATCCATATTCTATTTACACAAAAACAAAAGGTAAATATGCTTCAATTTTGGACTTATCACAGTGCATCACCCTCAGAGTTGTAGGTATACATTAACATGTGAAAGTATAATGATGGAATCCATTTCTGTGCAACAACGGTGATACTAATGTCTGTTATTAATGCAAGGCATACTGATGGTGTTTCTGAGTTTCATTGTTAATAAAGGAGATAGTGATCAATGAATCATCTTAATAGTCATTAATGTATTCCAAAAGCGTGTTGTAAATTAAGATGATTAGTAATTAGTCCGCAAATAGAGCGGGAAGTTTCCGTCTTTTCGCTAAAAAAACAAAAACAAAATTAAAATTTAGAAATAGAAATCGACGTAACGTAACGCGGAAGGAAACAGATGGTGCATTCCGGTGAAAAAGGTATTCCTTGCTGCTTCATGTTCAGCCTGTATTGGTTTTCGAGTGTCCGATAATATCTTTTTCCGTATCTGTTTACAGGGCTTTGGTTATTTTTTGGCTTCATAAACTAGAAAACAAAATATTGCACCACTTGCTCGTTTTCATTTTGTTATCATTCTCGATAATAGGATAGAGACTTGGTGCACATGGACATCGATGATATCCTTTCTAAAAGATATTAGAGTCATATATTTGAGTTTTAAAAAAAATATTCAGATAGAGCCAACGGTGTATCAAACAAATGTGCAAAATATGGATTTCAAATAATTTGTATTATGAGCTACGCGAAAAATGACAAAAGTGTGGATATGACTATGTATATTTTCAAATCTCCAAATTTTATATGACTTTGTCATTTGTGTGTAATCTATAATATAGTCATTTGTGTGTAACCCATAATATAGAGAATTTTTTATTACAATTTCGTAATCATCAACAAAATCAATAGATTCAATCGACAAAATCAATACTTTTACTATGTCTCCTAAACCCTTGTCCCTGCTCTCCGTTGAAGTAACTCACCCGTCGATTCGACAACTGAGCTAAGAGCATCCAAGCACGACTTAGTTAAACCCATAGTTACCAAAACCTACTATAGTGTACGTAGTGAGGATCCTAGGCTTCGGGTCTAAAAAGCATTGGTTATATTGTCTTGTGTACCGCGCTTCTAGTAGGCCTCCTCCGGTGTGAGTTGCGGTGCATCACCCTCGGTGATGTAGGTACACATTAACATGCTGTTATTAATGTAGGACATATCCCATGGTGCTTCTAAGTTTTATTGTTAATGCAGGAGATAGTGATCAATCTTATTAGTCATTAATGTATTCCATGACGGTGCTGCAAATTAAGATGATTAGTAATTAGAGACGAAAATAGAACAGGAAGTTTTCGTATTTTTGCTAAAAAAACAAAAACAGAATTAACATTCAGAAACGAAAAATCGACGTTCCGGTAGAAAAGGTATTCCTTACTGCTCCGTGTTCAGTCTGTATCGGTTTTCGAGTTTCCACAATATCTTTATCTGTATCTATTTTCAGGGCTTTGGTTTCTTTTTTTGTTTTCATAAAATATGAAATCAAAGTATTGCACCGCTCGCCCGTTTTTGTTCCGTTATCATTCCCGGTAGTAGGATAGAGACTTGGTACACATGGACACGGGTGATATCCTTTTTAAAAGAAATTATAGTCATATTTTTGAGTTTTTTGGAAAACATTAAGATAGAGCCAACGATGTATCACACAAATGTGCAAAATATGGATTTCACATAATTTGTATTATGAGCTACGCAAAAATGACAAAAGTGTGGATCTAACTATGTATATTTTCAAATCTCCAAATTTTATCCGACTTTTTCATTTGTGTGTAACCCATAATATAGTCATTTGTGTGTAACCCATAATATAGAGATTTTTTTGTTACAATTTCGCAATCAAAAGACAAAATCAATCAATCGAGACTTAGAGATCTTATTAGCCATTAATGTATTGCATGATGGTTCTGCAAATTAAGATGATTAGTAAGTAGAGACGCAAATAGAGCGGGAAGTTTTCGTCCTTTTGTAAAAAAAAACAGAATTAACATTCAGAAACGAAAAGCGACGTAACGTAACACGGAATATGAAACACGAGGTGTATCCCGGTGGAAAAGGTATTCCTTGCTTCTCCGTGTTCAGTCTGTATCGTTTTTTGAGTTTCCAGTAATATCTTTGTTTGTATCTGTTTTCAGAGCTTTGGCTTCTTTTTTGTTTTTATAAAATATGAAAACAAAATATTGCACCGCTCGTCCGTTTTTGTTCCGTTATCATTCCCGATAATAGGATAGAGACTTGCTGCACATGGACACGGGTGATATCCTTTTTAAAAGAAATTAGAGTCATATTTTTGATTTTTTTAAATATTAAGATAGAGCCAACGATGTATCACACAAATGTGCAAAATATGGATTTCAAATAATTTGTATTATGAGATACACAAAAAATGACAAAAGTGTGGATCTAACTATGTATATTTTCAAATCTCCAAATTTTATCTGACTTTGTCGTTTGTGTGTAACCCATTATATAGATAATTTTTCGTTACAATTTCCAAACAATCAATTGACAAAATCAAACGATCGAGACTTAGAGGATCAATCTTATTAGTCATTAATGTATTCCATGACGATACTGCAAATTAAGATGCTTAGTAATTAGGGATGTAAATAGAGACAAATTTGTTTATCCTTTTTCTAAAAAATAGAATTAATATTCAGAAATGCAAATCGACGTAACCTAACACGAAATAGGAAACAAGAGGTGTATCCCGGTGGAAAAGGTATTCATTGCTGCTCTGTGTTCAGTCTGTATCGGTTTTCGAGTTTTCGATAATATCTTTGTCTGTATCTGTTTTCAGGGCTTTGGCTTCTTTTTTGCTTTCATAGAATATGAAAACAAAATATTGCACCGCTCGCCTCGTTTTTGTTCCGTTATCAGCTATAAGATAATTAGAGTCATATTTATGAGTTTTTTAAATATTAAGATAGAGCCAACAATGTATCACACAAATGTGCAAAATATGGATTTCAAATAATTTGAATTATGAGCTACGCAAAAAAGACAAAAGTGGGGATCTAACTATGTATTATACTATAGCTTAATCTTGAGGAAAAGCGAGCTATCTGAGACCATCTTCCCGTGCACGTTTCTGGTCGTCCGATTTTCACTCCGAGCAATCTCAAACATGCAATTTCAGGTGTTGACCAAAGTCTTACGAGCTGGTCCCTTCAGTCCCCGTTCCCACCCCCACTCCATATCGATCATGTTTCCCTCCATCCGAGCTCCCATCCATCCTAGCCCCTCCCACGTCTCCCCCACTAACCTGTGCCGCCCCCTCCGCTCCCAAGCTCTCCCTCTTACCTCCGCTCCCTCTGCCCCCTCCACTCACGAGGCCATCGCCTCGTGTCCAGCTCCCGCATCCAGTGTCAGCGACCTCTGCTTCCACGCCTCGAACCTGCCCAGTACCGATTCAACATCGCCCAGACCTCGTGCACCCGTCTACCGCCACGCTTTGCCGGTGGTAAAGAAGATAAGGAGGAGGTGAGCGGGTGGGATGGTGGGGGTGAGAGAGAGGGACGACACAGGTAGAGACGCTCCTATGCGGGACTACGTGAAAATGTTGTATCATCCTCACCGCTTTGAAAAGAAAAATCAGGGACGAATGATGGAAAAAATGAATTGAAAAGGAGAAGGCCCTCCACTCCCGAGCACTCACTCTCACCTCCGCTCCCTCCGCCCCATCCACTCATTAGGCCACCGCCTCCTATCCAGCCCCCGCATCCAGCGTTGGCCACCTCCGCTTTCCCGCCTCCAACCTTCCCAGTACCGATTCAACATCGCCCCTAACCCGACGCACCCATCCACCACCACGCTTTGCCGGTGGTGAGGAATATAAGGACGAGGTCAGCGCGTGGGATTGTGGGGGTGAGAGAGAGGGGGAAACGCAGGTAGAGACACTCCTATGCGGGACTACGCGAAGATCTCTCATGATCCTCACTGCTTTGACCGAAAAATCAGGGACGGATGGCGAAAAAGAAGAGATTGAAAAGGAGAAGACTCACGAGACATGCGATGACACGACATAGAGCGATTGACCAGAACCTAAAATCTACAGTAATCAAACGGAAGAATCGCTAAACAGAATCATGGAGCTCTAACAGGCGAAAATGGTCGCGCCTTGCGAGAAACGGTCGTGTTTCATGTCACTTCAACAATTAACATATATGTATTTCTGAAAACAAAGCAGAACAAGCTGATTTAGGCCCTATTAGGCTCTGCAACAGAATTTGCTTTTGAATATATTAGCATATCTCGAGAATATATGAGATGCTTGTGTAAATTGATACATGTTCTACGTTGTTCTATAATTTTTACACGAGTTAACAAAAATTCCAGTGCCTTGATTTGGAGCATGCTCTATGACTAATGAATAAGCGGGTTCCATTGACTAGTGGGTCCAAAAGAAATGTCATAACTTCTATTTTCTATTTTGATGTACAGAAATTATCAAACTTGATTACATATAAGATCTGTCTTTTATGTAAATATTCGTGGCAACTTCCAGCTATACCTTCTCTTTTAAATTTTGTTGAACCAGTGAATAATTTGGAATATATCAAGCATAACTCCTGCATAGATTAATATATATGTAATATGGTTGTCTATAGTGACTAAACTAATCATTTAATAATTTAGTCACTTATAAGTGTTGAATACAAAGTTGTGTCTTCTCTTGGAGCTCTATAATCCAAATAGTTACAAGCATCGATTTTGAGGCAGTCAAACAAGGTTACCGTGTGATCTTCATAAGTTAGCTTGTTTTGATATTATTAGTTTTTTACCTTGATCATGTAACGTGCCAGTTTCTTATAGTATTGAACTTGGTCTATTGCTCGATATGTTTTTGTTTGAAGTTTGCTCGATGTACTTTTTTGTTTACTTGAAGAAACACTGGTACCTCTATGTTGTTTATGAGCTTCAATATGAAATACGGGCCTGTTTGTTGCGTCTAAGGTTAGATCTCTCGGTTTTAAACATGTCTAACACGTGACACATTTATCTACCGATTAAAACACTTAATCATGCACATCCTTATATATTTAATTTATAGTGTTACTAGCAGTGAATACAACACACCTACCACGCTTGACAAATAGACTGTAGGCGGAGCGGCGAAGCGCGCATGTCCACCTAGTATTTTCAATCTCTAAATTTTATCCGACTTCGTCATTTGTGTTTAACCCATAATATATAGTCATTCATAATATAGAGAATTTTTTGTTACAATTTCGCAATCAATCGACAAAATTAATCGATTAAGACTTAGAGGCAAACAATCGACAAAATCAATACCTTCAGTAATATCTCCTAAACCCTTGTCCCTACTCCCGTTTCTTCGGCGAGTTGCAAGTAACTCATCCGTCGATTCGATAGCTGAACTAAGAGTGTCCAAGCATGTCTTAGTTCAACCCATAGTCACCGAAACCTACTATAGTGTACGTCCTAAGGATCCTGGGCTTCGGGTCTAAAAAGCGTTGGCTATATTGTCTTTTGTACCGCGCTTCTAGTAGGCCTCTGATACGTTGCTAACGTATCCATAATTTTTGATGTTCCATGTTTGATTTTTATCTACTTTCTTATGTTTTGTCCACACTTTGGAATATTTTTATATATTTTTCGGGACTAACCTATTAACAAGATGCCACAGTGCCAGTTGTCTGTTTTCTGTTGTTTTTGGTTCTAGAAAAGTCAGAAAATAAAAAATATTTTCAGAATTGGACCGAACAAAATCCAAAGTCAATATTTTACCAGAAGACTCACGGAGCCAGAAGATGAGACGGAGAGGGGCCATAGGGTGGCCTCACCACCCTTAGGTGCGGGCTAGCCCTGGCCGCGCCACCAGGTGGTGTGGGCCTCCTCGCCACCCAGCGACTTTGCCTCTTAGCCTATAAGATGCCTCCTGATGCGAAAACCCTAAATCGACCAACCTCTACCCACGAATTTGCAGCCACCAAAGCCACGTTTTTGCCTCCCCCATGGATCCCATCTACATGGGGAAGGGCTCCTAAGAAGCCATGAAGGAAGGGTACTAAGGGGCGATGCTCCCCTGTGATACCGGCGGTGGGGAAGGAGTCCTCCGCGCCGCCGCCGCCGCCTCTTCACCATCTTCACCGCCATCTCCGTCGATCTCCACCACCATCTCCATCGTTGTTGCTGATTCCCATGATGATAAGGGAGTAGTTCTCTCTCAAGGCTAAGGATTCTACCGGTAGCTATGTGTTCATCTCTCTCTATGCATGATCATATTGTGATTATGAGCTTTATAATCAAGTAGATCTACCTTGCTACTCAAGTGCTTTAATAGATCTCTGCTCTCCCTATGTGTGTGAAAGTGACAGCATGCACACCATGGTGGCACTTAGGGTAGAGATTACAAATACTTGTTATGAGTTATATTTAGAGTTGGATATCTCTATTAAATTGTGGTATTTGTTGAAACCATCTAGTGCTCAAGGTGACAGTGTGGGGTTATCTAGATGGAGAAAGCAAACTTTGAGGAGTGCGGTTATAGCCCTACCATGGATTAGAGTGTCCAACCGGAGAGTAGTTCAGAGTAGTATCATAAAGATAAGATATTTATATGAGAGTGTTCACTAGTGAAAGTATGATCCCTAGGCCTTGTTTTTAAGCATTGAAACACCGTTTGCAACTAGATTTGTTACATGTTTGCTTGCTTCTATCTTTATTTCAGTTTGTCTTTAGTCTCTTCCACGCCATCAAGCTATTTTTTGGCACCGTTGTCTTTTATTCATACCACTTGTATTTTACTATATCTTCGCCGAACTAGTGCACATATACACCTGACAAGTGTATTGGGTGTGTTGGGGACACAGGAGACTTCTTCTATCTTGATTGCAGGGTTGCGTGAGAGGGATACCTTTGACCACTTCCTCCCTGAGTTCGATAAACCTTGGGTGATCCACTTAAAGGAAAACTTGCTGCTGTTCTACAAACCTCTGCACTTGGAGGCCCAGCAACTGTCTACAAGAATAGAAGTGCGTAGACATCAAGCTATTTTCTGTCGCTGTTTTCGGGGAGGTAAGGTAAAAGGTACTCACATCCTCCGATGTGAGTGCTCGAAGTTATTTCCTTTAGATTCTGCAATTTTGTCTTTTTATTTCCTGTTTTTATTTTCACTAGTTAGGCTTAATGGAAAACAACAACAAAAATTAGAGAGCTTTATAGTATTTATCTTGAGTTAGGACATGAAGTGTTTGAAGAGAAAATTAAAAAACCTATGGAACTTTATTTGCATGCTAATAGCAATGTTGTTAGTATGAATTTTTTGGACACCATTATTGCTAATGCTATGCAAAAGTCTAAGCTTGGGAAAGCTAGTTTCTATGAAAATGATATTTTTAGTTCCCTGGCTTTGGAAGATAGCTATTCTATTGCTTATGATGATACCAAACCTCCAATATATGATGATTACAATAATGAATATGATATTTTCAGTCCACCTACTATTGAGGATAAAATTAATTATGATTACAATATGCCTCCTATATTTGATGATTATGGTGATGAGAATAATAATGATAGCTATTTGTTGAATTTGCTCCCACCATAATTAATAAGAATGACTATACTTATGTGGGGAGTATTAATTCTTTTATGCATGTGGCTCATGACAAGAATGTTTCATGTGATTTTTATATTGTTAATTTTATTCATGATATTACTGAAAGTTATTATGAGAGAGGGAAACATGATTTTATGTATATCAATAATATTAAGTTTCCCCTCTTTATGCTAATTTTTTTGAAGTTGCACTTGTTTTGCTTTCCTATGCTTGTTTCTTTGTGCTTTCATGACTTGTTTCTTTACAAGATTATTTTTCATAGGAAGTGGGTTAGACTTAAATGTGTTTTGAATTTTCTTTTTGATGCTCTCTTTTACTTCAATTCATATTTCCTATGTGAGCATCTTCTGAAACTATCATGCCTAACTTAAAGGCGTGAAAGAAACGTACTTATTGGGAGATAACCCAAAAGTTTTAGTTGAGTCTTGGAAGTTATGGCTTCAGTAATAACCTCTTCTTATCATTTTTGTGTGGTTTTTGTGCCAAGAGTAACCTCTAATGAGAGAGAAGTAATGCTTGGAAAAGTTGCTGTCCCGAAACAGAATTTTGTGCTTCACCGTAAAAATTCGTGTAAAATATCTATACGTTGTTTTGAGGCGTGAATTTTTTTGCTTCTGTCCCAGGTTGTTATCTAACTTTTGTTAGTTCAATACTTTTCGATTTGACCAACAGAAGGTCTTCGAAAAAATTAGTTTTTACCTGCTGGTCTGTTTTGACATATTTCTGCCATTATTTGCATTTGTTTCTTGTTGGTTCCTTTTTGAGTTCTCTTTGGGGAATTGAGTTTTTGAGGGAAGTGCTACAGTAGCTTGTGTTTTAATGGAAGGTTTATTGGTGTTGAAACTAAACCTAAAGACTTATTATCTTGAGTACACTGATGTTGCTAATAAAGATTGTGTCAAGTTTTGTATAAAGGAAAAATTCTAGGCATATAGAGAGAATGATGTAATGAGATGAAGAATGTACTAAATCTCAAGCTTGGGGATGCCCCCGTGTCACCCTAAGAAATATCCAATAAGTACAAGCGTCAAAGCTTGGGGATGGACAACGCATCCCCTTCTTCATCAATAAAAATCCAAGGTTTCTTCCAAATACTTCATTTTTATTGTTTCATGCACAGTTGTGTTGTTCTTGGAGCGTCTTCATTTTTGTTTTTGGTTTGCTTGGTTTTCTTAGTTTGCTTGAATAAATTTGTTGGACCCCCTCTTTCATATATTGGTTTTCAAATAGTTTGGTTTGGATTGGAAAGAGTAGGAAAGTTCATGCTTAAGTGGTAAAAAGGAGCTTGTTTTTTACTGTGACTTAGGTTTTATCATGTCATGCTTGATATTGTTTTGGCTTTATGCTTAGTGATTTTTGCTATAGCATGACATGTTATAAACAATTGAGATTGCTTAATATGCCTTGGAAGAATCATGCGTTGTTTTAGCATATTAAAGCATAGTATTGTGGTATTCTTCTTTGATGCTTTATTTGGGTTGACTTGACGCATGCTCACACCATGTTATGACTATCCCAAGTCACAATAGCCTTTATGATCCTTTAGTTTTGAACTTGTAATATCACTTTATGCTTTGATTAATGATGTTTTGTCGCTTTGCATGATTATGGCCATTATTGCTCTCTTAGTTGGTCGCTCCCAGTCTTTTGCTAGCCTCCATAACCAAGTGTGAGTTACACTCATGCATCTAACTCCTAAAACCAAGTTATTTCAAAGAGTCCGCCATACCTACCTATTAGCATTTGCTATTCCAAGTATATTCATGTTTTTATCTACCTTCTGAATTAAACTTGTTATGAGAAAACTAGTGATTAAAGCTCTCACGAACTTGATGGCACACTTTACTTTTATTGCCTTTAATAAACTTGAACCATTATGTCGTCTATATTATATATGCTTGCACTTATATGTTAGGGATTAGCAGAACCATGTTGTCATGGAGAACGCTTTCAACATTGCACTTGTACTTTATACTTAGTTGATATTATGCTCTTTTGTCTATAAATGTTGTCGGTGTGAAATGAAAGGGAAGCTTGTAAGTCCATGAAGTTATGTATGTGTGTTAGAGGAACGCCTGGGCCACCAGTCTAATCCATGCTGTCATGGTGAAAACCTGCAGCGTAACCATAAGGAGCTGTCTATGAAGCATTCTTCTTATAAAAAAAGGTCAGATATTGAGAAAAGGAGAAAAAGAAAAAAAAAGATATGAGAAAAGAGGAAAGAGAGAAAAAACACCATTTTCCCATGATAAATAAGAAGATTGCTGAGATGCTCGTTGTCTGCTTGCCTTGTCATTTTGATATGGGGATTCTTCCGTATCATCGGGCAAGGGGTACGTCGTTGGCGGTTCTCTATGATACACATGTACTTACTATGACAAAAACTTACCGGTGACTAAACTTGAGTAGCATGATAAGCGGCCCTCGTATTCAAGGGACATGAGGTTTCCAACTTATACTTCGTCAAGCATATACTCCATAGTTTGTTCATTTTAACCTTAATCACTTTAAGATGTTTATGATAGGGGCAATGAGAGTTGAAAGCTAATATACCATAATTTTTGAAAGCTCTTTATGAAACAATTGTCTACAAAAATAGAAGTGCGTAGACATCAGCCTCCTCCGGTGTGAGTTGCGGTGCATCACCCTCCGGTGATGTAGGTACACATTAACATGTGCAAGTATAAAGCTAGAATCCCTTTCTAATACGCAACAATGATGATACTAATGTCTATTATTAATGCAGGACATATATTTTGGTGCTTCTAAATTTCATTGTTAATGCAGTAGATAGTGATCAATCTTATTAGTCATTAATGTATTCCATGACCATGCTACAAATTAAGATGGTTAGTAATTATGGACGCAAATAGAGCGGGAAATTTTCATCTTTTCGTTGAAAAAACAAAAACAAAATTAATATTCAGAAACGGAAATCGACGTAACGTAACACGAAATAAGAAACGGAATGTGTATTCTAGCGAAAAAGGTATTCCTTGATGCTCCGTGTTCAGTCTGTATCGGTTTTTGAGTTTTCGACAATATCTTTGTCTGTATCTGTTTTCACAGGGCTTTGATTCTTTTTTGGCTTCATAAGATATGAAAACAAAATATTGCACCACTTGTCCGTTTTTGTTCCGTTATCATTCTCGGTAATAGGATAGAGACTTGGTGCACATGGACACGGGTGATATTCTTTTTAAAAGAAATTAGGGTCATATTTTTGTGTTTTAGAAAAAATATTAAGACAGATCCAACGATGTATCACACAAATGTGCAAAATATGGATTTCAAATAATTTATATTATGAGCTACACAAAAATGACAAAAGTGTGGATCTAACTATGTATATTTTCAAATCTCCAAATTTTATCCGATTTTGTCATTTGTGTGTAACTCATAATATAGAGTCGTTCATAATATAGAGAATTTTTTGTTACAATTTCGCAATCAATCGACAAAATTAATCAACTGAGACTTAGAGGCAAACAATCGACAAAATCAATACCTTTACTAATGTCTCATACACCCTATCCCTGCTCCCGTTTCTTCGGCGAGTTGCAAGTAACTCATCCGTCGATTCAACAACTGAGCTAAGAGGGGCCAAGCAAGTCTTAGTTCAACCCATAGTCACCAAAACCTACTGTAGTGTACGTCCCGAGGATCCTGGGCTTCAGGTCTAAAAAGTGTTGGCTATATTGTCTTGCGCACCGCGCTTTTAGTAGGCCTCATTCGGTGTGAGTTGCGGTCCATCACCCTCGGTGATGTAGGTACACATTTACACGTGCAAGTATAAAGCCAGAATCCTTTTTTAATACGCAACAACGGTGATACTAATGTCTATTATTAATGCAGGACATATCTCATGATGCTTCTAAATTTCATTGTTAATGCAGGAGATAGTGATCAATCTTATTAGTCATTAATGTATTCCATAATGGTGATGAAAATTAAGATGATTAGTAATTAGGGACGCAAATAAAACGGGAAGTTTTCGTCTTTTCGCATTCAGAAACGGAAATCGATGTAATGTAACAAGGAATAGGAAACAGAAGGTGTATTCTGGCAAAAAAAAGGTATTCCTTGCTACTCCGTGTTCAGTCTGTATCGGTTTCGAGTTTCCGACAATATCTTTGTCCGTATCTGTTTTCAAGGGCTTTGGTTCCTTTTTGGCTTCATAAAATATAAAAACAAAATATTGCACCACTTGCTCATTTTTGTTCCGTTATCATTCCCGATAATAGGATACAGACTTGGTGCACATGGACACCGGTGATATGCTTTCTAAAATAAATTAGAGTCATATTTTTGAGTTTTTTTCGAAAAATATCCAGATAGAGCCAACAATGTGTCACCCAAATGTGCAAAATATGGATTTCAAATAATTTGTATTATGAGCTACGCAAAAAATGATAAAAGTGTGTATCTGATTATGTATATTTTGAAATCCCCATCCGACATAATATAGAGAATTTCAGGTTACAATTTCGCATGATTGTAGGACACAACATTGACTATGTCGACCCAAATTAGTTGACTTAAATTTGTCTGGATTCGATTGTATGAAGACATGATTTAGTATTAGATACATCCGTATCTGGACAAATTTGAATCAACTAATTTGGGCAGGAGGGAGTATGATTTTTTATTTTCTTTTTAAATGAATGGGGCACTTGAGCTCGAGGCAACCAAGTATGCTTTCCACGGTAATATTCGGAAATAAAATGTCGGAAACATTTCCTCCAGTAATGTTACACTTAAGCATTATTGGATTTCCTCTCGTAGGAAAGAATCTAGCGGCAAAGGTACCAGCCATGGCACACACAAGCGGAGTCCACGCCGAGGCTGCACCCGAACCCAGCTCCCCGCCAAGCGACCGAGACGAGCCAGGAGGAGGGTTTTGATTTTGCACCGAGGCGAGGCCCCGTGGTCACGGTGTGATCTTCTCAGCGCTCGCCTATTTAAGGGCGCGCTGGCCGGCTACTCCCACTCCCACCACCTCACCTGCCCAGAAATTCCCTTGGCTTCGGATGCCCTCTCGCTCCCCACTCTCTGCTCTCCGCTCTCGGGCTTGACGACCCTCCCAAGCAACCTCCCTTGGGCCTTCGCAGGCGCAGCGCAGCCGGGCGCCAATGGCCGGGTAAGTCCCGTTCGTGTCTGGCTACCGTCTCTTCTCTCGGGTCTGACTTTTCTGCTCGGGTTTTTTCCATTATTTTCTGCTCGTCCTGGTGTTATTATCTGCTCCGAAATCGTGAGGGGATTGGGGATTTGGGTTTGGGGTTTTAGGGCTGATCCAGAGGGGCGTCGCGATTGTTCGGCGTGGGGGTGTGCGTGCGTGGTTTCTCTCTGGAGGAGACCGGATGCTGATAACGACCCGGCGGAGCTCGAGCGCGCGGCAGAGCAGATATCGGCCTGACGGAGCAAATGCGTGCGGGACCGTCAGGGAGAAGTCCGGTGAAACGCCCGCGACCTGATTCCGGCCGGGGTCCTCTCGTCGCTACAGTGTCAGCGCGTTTTTTTTCCCCGACTGCTGTGTTGGAAGAGCCTTCCTCGGGAAGGCAGCAGAAAAGTTCTAGTACGAGATGGAAGCAGAGAAGGCCTCCGCGCAGCCGCCGTATATCCGGCCCGGTTCTGTTTCGTCGTTGCGGTGTCTGTGCAGGGGTTTCACGGTCTGCCGAGGTGGTGGTGGAGGAACCTTCTCCTCGAAGGAAGAGAAGGGTACTGTTCCGCTCCGTTCCGTTCTGTTCTGATTGGTGGAGACTCGTCTCGTGGTCGCTCGCAGCTGTCTGTCCGTCCGTCCCTGCTTATTTGCTCCGGCTGTCGCAGCGGTCAGAAAAGCAGAGCAGAAATCGTAGATTTGCTGCCTGCTACTGCTAGGATGTGCTGCGTGCAGGTTGGACGTTCGTTCAGTACTGCTGGTTTGTTTTCAGTTGGTCACACGCAGCAGAGACAGATTTGTGCTGTTTGTTTTGAGGTATCGGTCTGACAGCGCAATGCATGGGTCACCATGGAGATGCCCGGCGGTGTAACGCCGCCGACGTGATTCCGGCCAGGTTCCTTTCGTCGATACAGTGGCATTGCGTGTTTTTTTAATGCCGCGTTGGAGGAGCCTTCTTTTGGAAGGAACAAGGAAGGAAGCGAGAAGTTCTGGAAAAAAAAGACGGAAGCAGATAAGGGTCCTGTTCTGCTCTGTTTCGTGGAGACTGGTCGATCTCGTGGCGCTCTCCAGTATTCCTGGAGGGATTGCGCTCTGATCACCGGCAGCTTGTCCGACCCTCTAAAAGTTAGTTTTGGGTGGTCAGAAAGCAGGGACAGATCTGATTGGATCGTCGAATCGTCGATTGCTGATAGTACGTGATGGCGAATCTGCCCTGTTCAGTATCGATGGATCTCGGAAAACGTTTCATTATGCTAGTATCTCAGAACGTGGTCCGCCGTGCTGGCCTCTGTATCTGCTACCGAAATGTTTGTTCACAAGTTCGTCTGAGTAGCCTCCCCCAGATCTCGGTTTGCTTGTAGTGACACGCAAATGATAGCTGCTGCTGGTTCAAGAGGAGCGGTACCTGGTTACACAACTAGGCATGTTGTCTCTGAGTGCCCGTTGTTCAGATCATGGGCTGTTTAGATTAGTCCCCTCTTTCTTCTGAAACAGGGAACAAAACAGAGCACTTGACCAGGAGCTCACAGATTCTCAACACATAACTCCTGGTCTGTGACAAACGTTGTTCAGCTTTGTTGCACTATGTGGGATCTGTGTTATGAATCATTACTTGAATTTATTATCTATTTGTCACAACAGATGCTTCCTAAGAATAGACCCATCTCACAGATTCTCCTGCATGCAGGTCACTGATTATTACTGGGAAGACAATTGCTGCCATAATTAGAAACGCAACTAGTGAAATTGGGAAACTGGTTGCAGGAGCATGGAAGGAGTGCCCAGTTTGTAAATATCACATTTATAATGACGATGTAAGTGTTGTTAACTCTTTAATATGATACTAGATAGGTTTAAACATTAATGCTCGTTTGTGTAGTAATTTCCCCCATTACAATCTGGTGCATAAATTTCAACAGTGATAAAAAAAATGCACTGGTTCCGAATAAAGTATCAGGTGCAACACTAGTACTACATGAATTACTTGCTTGAGTACTCTGTTTATGCAGCGATGGTTTTTAATCGATGAGTTGTTGTTAGATCCTATATGCATATGGTAATGACATGTAGGAAGCAACAATTTCACTTTATTCATTTTTCACGCTCGATATGCCTGTTGAACCATTATGTTCTGAACCACATAGATGCTAAATCTGTACCATGCCTCACTGCAGATCCACATTTCTGTTTTTTTACATTAAATGTGAAATGTCATGCATTCATATAGAGAAAATAGAGGGTGTACAGCGTCATGATTTCAGGTTGCACTTCATGCCTTGTATTGCAGGTCTCATCTCAGTGGCCAGGACTTCCTCTTGGTGTCAAGTTTGACCCATCTGATCAGGAACTGCTTATACATTTAGAAGAAAAGATTGGCAGGGCAACATCCCATAAACTTATAGATGACTTTATTCCCACCATAGAGGAGGTGGAAGGAATTTGTTATACGCATCCAGAAAATCTCCCTGGTACAGGATTCTTATTCTGAACTTGTTATCAGGACCTTCTGAATTAACCAGTTAGCTATTATAGTACTTTGCAGAGTAAAATCCTGATTAGTAAATTTTTACATGCCCCTGTAGGTACCAAGATGGATGGGAGCAGCAGCCATTTTTTCCACAGAGTATCAAATGCGTATGATGTTGGCCAGCGCAAGCGTCGCAAGATCAGTAGCAACAACCGCATTGATTCTGACGAGCCGATCAGATGGCATAAGACGGGGCAATCCAAACCCATCTTCGATAATGGTGTCTTGAAAGGCTGGAAAAAAATACTGGTTCTTCACAAGGGAAAGAAAGTTAAAACTAACTGGACCCTCCATCAATGTCACCTTGGGGCAGAGAAAGATGAGAAGCATGGCGAGCTCGTGGTCTCGAGAGTCTTTTGGCAGGTGAAGTCAAATAACACTGGGACGTCGCCGATGCATGTTGCTGATGTAGAATCCGGTTCACCTGCTCTCAATATCGATCCTACAACCCCAAATATGTACCCTCCACAGCCTTGTCGACTAAGCGGTAGCCCGTTGGAAGCAGAGCAGTATCAGGTAATCATGATCACTTTCATGTTACTTACTTCACTGCTTGCTATCAACTGCTGTTCATGTTACTTACTGAGTTTGCTGAAACTGTGACAGGATGAGGAAGAGCCCGGCTCATCTGCTGATCAGGTTTTCGCGGGGCTACCTCTGCTCCGCGACGCCGACATCCATGAGAAGATGGTGCCTCTCGACTACCCCGGCATGGACGAGCTGTTCGGATCCTCGGACCTGGAATTTTCATTCCTCGAACCGATTTGTGCACTCCCATCGTAAGTGTGCCGCGCTGCTGCTCATTTCTTGGGGTGTCTATCATGGCGAATCTCCAAATCACGCGTTTCTTGATTGTGTTGGTTCACAGGAAAGACTCTGGCTTGACGGAAATGTAGCATAGCACAGAGAGGAGGAGCACCGGAAGAGGGGTTCTGAAGTAGCAATGCAGAGAAACTGCATTTCCTCGTGACGTATGAGTGATCCATGTCCGAGGAAAATTTTGTACTATATGATGTTTCGATCTGCGAATCGGCGTGCCTCCGCTATTTTTCCAGCATAGTGGTATTAGTAGATGAGTCAGGCATTCTCGAGCAACATCTCGCTCTCGGGAGTCTCAAGTCTGTGTTGTTAAGTTGTTGATGTGTTGTACTTGTAATGTCTAAGCCATGTAACGGATCATCGGGTGCTTTGAGTAGACTTTTCCCCCTTCAAATGTATTCTAGTCTGTTTAAGTGCAAAATTCTGCTGCACTCTTTGTTGGTTGGACAAAAAATGTAGGATATGTAATGCCATGCTAATTAACCCGCTTCCCTAGTTGAGATGTAGTACTCCCTCTATCCCCAAAATAGGATGCATATAGTTTTTGGTCAAAGTCATACTTTTTAAAATTTGACCAACAACATAGAAAAATATGTTGATATTTATAATCCCTAATCAGTATTGTTAGAACTATTATGAAATATATCTTCATATGATGTGCATTAGATATTGTAGATGTTGGTAATTTTCTCTATATAGTTGATCAAATTTTGAATTTATTGACTTTGACAAAAAATTATATGCGTCATAATTTAGGATAGAGGGAGTAGTAATTTTGTAGCAATACATCTTTGTCCGACGTGTTCCCTGCTCTATGTTCCTTGTTCTTGGTTCCCAAGTCGAACTCTGTAAAGAGGGCATTTCCTATTTGCGTCTAACTTTGGAGTGTATTCGGTCCGTTTAGTTAGCGCTTTTTTATCGTGAACCATCTCTTTCATGCCATTTTTAGGGTTTTCTTTTGTTTTTTCCAATTCGGTACTTTTTTTCTTCATATAATAAAATACCTAACTTTCCTTTTTCTTTTCCCTTTTTGTTTTGTTTTAATTTTTAGTTAAACAAATGTTTCTGGTGTGGAAAACTTACTAATATTTTATCGATAATATAATGTTTATACTAAAAAATGTTCAAATCACATCATTTTTATAGTAAATATTTATTCTTATGTTGTCACTAGTAGTTCTTTATTTTGTTCAAATAAGATTAATGTTCTTTCCAAACATCATTTAACTTAAATATTCATAATAAAAATCATTTAAATTAAACAAATGTTATTTTTTTAAATAGTTCACATAACATAAATATTCATATTAAAAATAGAATGTAAAAGGTAAATAAAAATAAAAAAATAATAGAAAATAAAATAATAAAAAATGAAAAAAGAGAAATGATACCTATTATTTGGGACATATTGGAGCGACCCATGTAAGAAGCTGAAGTCCGGAGCGATTCCCTACCACATTGAGTGGAGTGTAGGAGCTCTCGAATTTAGGGCGATAACCTAGCAAAAATTCACTTTGAAGCTCGTCCTACAAGGAACCCCTTAATTTTGAAATTATGAATCTTTGATTTCAAAGTTTTAAAAAATCAAAAATAATACATTGGTGTTGTTTGACAAGTGCATAAATTTACCGCTCGAAATTTTTTGTGTTCTCAGCTCTACAAAAACAACAAATCTCACAAATTGACAGAACTTCCAAGACTCGCGAATGAATATCGTTTTGTCATTTTGGCTATTTTCTATTGAAATTTTACACATCGATGGAATAAATTATTGACTATATCCATGGTTTTTTAGATTTTTTAAAAAATTCAATTCAAAACTTTGAAGCTTAGAAAAAGGTGTACGTGGAGCTTGTGCTCCAAAAAACTGCTCCTGATATTCTACTCACGAGATCTTTGTAGTCACCTAGGGCGTCGTTCGGTGTGCTAGCCAAGGTCCAGCCAAACTCCGTGGAGAAGAAATTTGGTTGATCGGATGTCTGCCCGATCTCCATGTTATGGACCCCACGGTTTTTAAAGCACCTCCGGACAAGGCCCTAGAGGAACGCTTGAATCGGTAGTTTTTTAGGGACACACTCGTGCGCTCGCTGGATGCAACCTACACACCTGATGCATTTTCACTCTCCTCCGTTAAACTAATTTTTTTCCAATCTCTTATAATTAGCACACGATGTACAAAATGAAAGAACATTTCATTTTTTCTATGTTTTGCGTGTTACATAACAATACTATGGAGACTTTTCATGTGTGCTAAGTGTGCAGGAAGTTTTAAGGGGGGCCGGATAATCCGCTCCTCCAAGGGCCGGATAATCCGGCCTACCTCATCTCTCAAGGAAGCCAAGGCGCGTCACTCTGTGTCCATACTGGGGCGGTTTTTCCTCCCCAGGCCGGATAATCCGGGTTTCGCAAGGGCCGAATAATCCGGCCCCCAGTTTTCGAGCAAAAAGAGCCAAGGCGCGTCGTTCGGTATCCGGTCGGATTTTCTCCCGGAAAATCCGAACTGGGGCGGTTTTTCTTCCCCAGGCCGGATAATCTGGCCTTCGCATAGGACCGGATAATCTGGCCCCCAGAAGTTGATCAAGGGCAAGCTCGGTGCGATGCTCTGTGAGGGGCGGATTATCTGCCGGATATTTCGAGTCCGGGGCGGTGTTTTCCCTAGGCCGGATAATCCGGCCCTCACTTGGGCCGGATAATCCGGCCCCCAAAATGTGCAACGGCTGGTTTTTGGAAGGGGGTATAAGTACCCCTTCTTCCCCAATGATCAGAACTCTTGATTCATTCGAAATTGACCAGACCTTATGCAAGAGCTCTCATTCTCAATCTCCCATTTCAACCACTCGAAGGTCTTGATCTTTGGTGGAATTGAAGGAGGAGAAGTTCATCATCAACATCAAGAATCAAGCGCTTCAACTCCTCTCCATTCACTTGGAGAAATCCCTGATCTAGTATTCTTGTCAATACCTAGATCTTGTTATTGTGTTTGACAACTTTGTTCTTATGGTAGCTTGTTATCATTTCAGGAGCCTCCAAGTTGTTGTGGAGTTGTTGCCCCGCTAGTTGTGTAAAGGCGTCGGTGCCCGCCTCGAAGGGTACCTATAGTGGAAGGTGGATCAGGCCTGTTGTGGCGAGATCCATCGGAGAACAGGGTGAGGCCTTTTGTGGCGTGGTGGTCTTAGTACCGCCCACCCTCCAACGCAGACTTCCCTTAACAAGGAAGGAACTGCGGTCAAACAAATCATGTGTCTCCGCGTGCTTCACTTGATTCACTCGTTCCTCTTCCAATTGCTCCTTACTCGCTAGTAGATAGGTTTGCATATAGGGAAATTCCACACATTAGTTTATCTAGAGAATTTACCTTTGTGCTAAGCCTAAAATTGAAAAAGAATTAAAAATTGGTGTAGCACCTATTCACCCCCCCCCCTCCTCTAGGTGCCCATACGATCCATTTCAATTGGTATCAGAGCCCCGGCTCTTAATTCGGGCTTAACCGCCTAAGAGTAGTATGGGTACCAAGGATGATGGAAATGAGGCTGTGGATAAGGTCACAATGGATGATCTCAAGTCGTTGGAAACAACCTTGTTGAAATCCTTTGAGGCCAAGATGGAGGAGATGAATCAAATGATTGCTCGCCTTACATCATCGATAGCCCCATCTCCATCCTCCTCTGAGGCTCCCTCACCATCATCTAAGGAAAAGGGTAACACCGGATCCAAGGATGATGATGTGGAAGGTGAAAAACTAAATGGCTCCACCTCCAAAAAGGGAAGTGGTAAGGAGGAATATAGTGAGGTTCGCCACGTATATTCCCCTGACCCACCTAACCCTCATCCTCATATAAACAATAGGGGTGATCCACCCAAGCTCACTGCATCCTCTTTTAACCAATGGCAATTTCTAATGAAATCTCATGTTTGCAGCTCCTCTATTGAATTGTGGAGGATTATTGAAGAAGGTCTTCATATTGGAGATCAAACCAATCTAACAAGAAGTTAAGTTGTGGATAGCCAGTTGAATGCCACTGCTCTCCACATGATACAGCTAGGTGTGGGTCCCAAGGACATGCCACACATTGAACATCTCAACACAGCTAAAGAGGCGTGGGATGCTCTTACAGACCTTTTTGTTGGAAATGAAAGCATGAGAAGAAACAGGTATGATGCCCTTAGTAATGAAGCTGAGGGATTCTACATGTTGGATGGTGAAAACCATGAGGACATGTATAGAAGACTCAAGGGCATTGCAACAACATTTCGGAAGCATGGGGCCACTCACATTGATGATGCATGGATAAAATGAAAGTATGTGAGTGCCTTAATGCCTTTCGAACCAACATATTTGAAGAGCTTGCAAGGTAGACACAACTATCATCAAATGACATCCAATGAAGTCATGCAAGAAATGGCGTCATTCAAAGTGGCGGCAAAGAATGCTGAAGATGCCCGTGCTCGGGCCATTGGAATGCAAAAGGGTGCCAATGTCGCTCTCAAAGCCAATGTTATTGAGCAAGAGGACGATGAAGGAGCTTTTGAGAGGATATCCATGGACTGCCCCGATGAGGTCAAACGTGCACATGGTGAGTACATGGCATTCTATGCAAGGAACTTTTGGAAGGACCCTGCCAAAGCCAAGTCTGAACTTGAGCGCAAGAACGGGTCAAATGGAAGAAGAGAAAGTGGCCCAAGATTGAGAACTTGCTTAAACTATGGAGATAGACTGCACTTTGTAGCCGAGTGTTCTTATGAAAATAGAGAAGACAATGGTGGAAGGCTCATTCTCAAAGAGAAATCCAAAGCTCCTAAGAAGAAGCCGTTTGCTAAGAAGAATGGCCCTTTCAAGAAGCAACCCAAGATGGTACTTGTAGCTCAAGAGGAATACTCCTCCGCAAGTGAAGATGAAGAGGATGATGATAGTTCCCGGGAAGTGGCTGCTATAGCCACCACATCGACTCCCTCCTCTCTCTTCGACTCGCCGAACGAGAACGCCATCAACAACAACGCCACTTGTCTAATGGCAAGAGGATCCGAGGCATCAACTTCTAACTCCTCATTTCCTAAGACTAACATAATTTTGGATATGGATGATCATGACAGTCTTGAAATGAAAGAAGAAGTTATTGACTTGGATACTTTTTTCACTAACCTACAAGGTGAGCACAAACTCCATTTTGATGCTCTTATGAGTCAACTTGCTCAAGCCGAAGATCTCCTTGAAGAAAGGGGCAGAATTGAAAGAGAAGATGCCTTGGAGATAGCCTCTTTGAAGAATGCTTTGGAAGAGGAAGAGGAAGCTCGAGTTTCTTTGGAAGAAAGACTCGAATCCCTAGAGGAGTCACAAGAGGAAGCTGTAGCTCATCTCATTAAAGAACGTGATCATGCTCTTGCCAAGGTAAAGAAACTAAAGAAAGAAAAGATTGATTTTGGGGCTGTTCATGCTAGACTTTTGGAGAAGTTTGATGATCTTGAAAGTGCTCACAAGGCATTGTAGAGTGATCATTCTACTCTAAATGAGTCTCATGACCAGCTCCAAACTCAATTGAAATGGTATGACGTGCCAAGTACCTCCTCTTCATCCCTTGGAAAAGAAGATCTTACAAGAAGTTCTCAACACAAAGGTAAAGGGGTTATTGATGAGATACTGAGCAGGCAAAGGACAAACCACAGTAAAGAAGGTCTTGGTTACATACCCAGGATAAAGAGCAAGAAAAACAAGAAGAAGAAGAACAAGACTGCTCAATCAAAGACTAGCAACATTACAAATGACAAGACTAATTATGATGGTTTTGCAGGAATCAACAATCCTAATTTCGAACTATATTGTGATTCTTATGGTGATGTTTATGCTAGTTATGTAGGGCCTTATGATTGTTACATTCCTTGGTCTATTCGGGTTCCCAAGACCCTTGTTACTAACATGAGAGGGCCCATTGAAAAATGGGTACCTAAAATCAAGAAGTAATTTTCTTGCAGGGCTATGCTCCCGGTGGTTCTAAATGGGTACTCGATAGTGGTTGTACGAGTCATATGACCGGAAGCAAGGAGATCATCATGGAGATGCGGCCAAACCATGATCACATTACCGTCTCCTATGGTGACAAGTTAAAATCTGAGGTATTGGGTCTCGGCAAAGTTGTGGTGGCTCACGATATCTCCCTCGTGGACGTCATGCTTGTTGAGACCCTCGGGTATAACTTACTTTCAGTTCGTGCCCTTGGTAAGATGGGCTTTGCAGTTTACATTGATGCTGATTTAGTGGCACTCTTGTGGAGCAAGTCTCTAAAAGTCGCTTTCGTGGGATATGTCGAAAACGACCTGTACGTGGTGGACTTTTCGGGGAAAACCACTACAGCCCCGATGTGTCTTTTCGGAAGGTCGACGGGTTGGCTATGGCATCGCCGACTAGCCCACGTCAATATGAGAACTTTGCAAAGTCTCCACAAGGGTGGCCACATTCTTGGACTAAAAGAAAATGTCTCTTTTGCCAAAGATCGTGTTTGCAGGGCGTGTGTTGAAGGGAAAATGCATGATTCACCTCATCGAAGGAAAACTATTATCTCTTCAAAAAGGATCTTGGAGCTCCTTCATGTGGACCTCTTCGGACCTCCATCTCATGCAAGCCTCGGTGGGAAGAAGTATTGTCTAGTGATTGTTGATGATTACTCTAGATACACTTGGGTTTATTTCTTCAAGTTGAAGAGCGAAACTCAACAAACTGTCATCAACTTCGCCAACGCGGTTCAACGTCAATACAACGTCCCCATTCTGACTATAAGGAGTGATAACGGCTCAGAGTTCAAGAACTACACCTTAAATGAGTTCCTAAGTGAAGAGGGGATAAGACATCAATATTCCGCTGCGTACACCCCTCAACAAAATGGTGTAGCCGAGAGGAAGAATCGGACTCTAGTGGACATGGCAAGATCAATGTTGGCCGAATTCAAATCTCCATATAACTTCTGGGCTGAAGCAATCTCTACTTCTTGTCATTCATCCAACCGTTTATACCTCCGCAAGATTTTGGACAAGACTTCGTATGAAATACTTACCGGTAACAAGCCAAACATCTCATACTGTTGGGTATTCGGGTGTAAGTGTTTCTTTCTTATTAAAGGAGTTCGTTTATCTAAGTTTGAATCTAAGACTCTAGAAGGTATTTTTGTTGGTTATGGTGCCGAATCCCACACTTATAGAGTCTACAATAAGCTCTTCAGAACTGTTGTAGAATCTTGTAGTGTGGTGTTCGAGGAAAATGACGGTTCCTGTGCGGAGCAAGTTGGTGTTTGTGATGCAGATGTTGAAATACCCCAAGATGCCATAAGAAGAATGGGCGTGGGATTCTTCCGCCCCATTGAGGAACCCCTTGTGGCGGACCGGGAAGGACAATGCTCTACTCATATAGAGCCCTCATCTACACATACGCAACATGCTCCAACCACGGGGGCAACTTCTACACCATCTCCATCAACTGCTGAAGGTCAAGATGCTCTAGAAAGCTCCAGGCAAGATTTTCCGGTGGACACCGGATTATCCGGCCAACCCGCTCCAGCTGACCTTTCTGCTCCTGGTGGTGAAGGTATCATTGCAAGCTCCAGGCCGGATTTTCCGGCTGACCCCGGATTATTCGGCTCCTCGCCCGTTCAAGCAAGTCCCAGGCTCCCTGATGAATATGCTACAAGTACTCCCAGGCCGAATTATCCGGCCTCTTCATCGGCCGGATTATCCGGCCCTGACTCTCCAGTTCTGCAGCCTCCTGCTACGGCTACAGATTCACCTCAAGGGCATACATCTCCACCACACCTCTCGATGTTCGATTCTTGATCAAGGCGGGGAAAATGCTTCCAATGCAGACTCAAGTGATGAATCTCCTCCACCAAGAGACAATAAACTTATTGAACTTCGTCGCAAGGCTCGGGCTGATCATAACCTTGAGTTGAGGGGTCACACTCTCGACAAGATTGTTGGTGATCTTCGACGGAGGGTTTCTACAAGAAGAGAATTGGCCAGTTTTGGTGAGCATCAAGCTCATATCTCCATGGTGGAACCTAAGAAGGTCTTTGAAGCTCTTGAAGACCCAGACTGGGTTGTTGCTATGCATGAAGAATTGAATAATTTCGAGCGCAACAAAGTCTAGAAACTAGTTGAGAAACCCAAAGAGTGTCGCAATGTTATCGGCACCAAGTGGATTTTCGAGAACAAGCAAGATGAGAATGGCATTGTTGTGAGGAACAAGGCAAGACTTGTGGCACAAGGTTACTCCCAAGTTGAGGGCATCGACTTCGGCGAGACCTATGCTCCTGTGGCTCGCCTTGAGTCCATCCGTATCCTTCTTGCTTTTGCTGCCCATAACAATTTTAAGTTGCAGCAAATGGACGTCAAGAGTGCCTTCCTTAACGGTCCTCTACATGAGTTGGTATACGTAAAGCAACCCCCGGGGTTTGAGGATCCTAACTTCCCGAACCATGTCTACAAACTCGATAAGGCACTCTATGGCCTTAAACAAGCCCCACGTGTGTGGTATGAGCACCTTAAAGAGCTTTTGTTAGATCGTGGTTTCGAAGTTGGGCAAATCGACCCCACTCTTTTTACTAAGAAGGTTAAGGGGGAGCTCTTCATATGCCAACTATATGTAGACGATATCATTTTTGGTTCTACTAACAAAGCTTTTAACGATGAATTTTCAAAGCTTATGACTGACAGGTTTGAGATGTCTATGATGGGGGAATTACGGTTCTTTCTTGGATTCGAGATCAAGCAACTTAGAGAAGGAACCTTTATTAATCAAGCAAAGTACATCCAAGACATGCTCAAGAGATTCAAGATGACGGATCTAAATGGTGTCGCTACTCCGATGGAAACAAAGTGTCATCTTGAACTCAACCCTCATGGTAAAGATGTGGACCAAAAGGTATACCGGTCCATGATCGGCTCTCTTCTTTACCTCTGCGCATCTAGACCCGATATTGTGTTGAGTGTGGGAGTGTGTGCAAGGTATCAAGCAACTCCTAAAGAAAGCCACTTAGTGGCGGTCAAGAGGATATTTCGATATTTGGTTCATTCCCCCAACTTTGGTCTCTGGTATCCCAAGGGATCCAATTTCTCTTTATGTGGATATACTGACTTAGATTGGGCTGGTGATAAGGATGATCGGAAATCCACTTCTAGAGCTTGTCAATTCTTGGGAAGATCTCTTGTATGTTGGTCCTCCAAAAAGCAGAATTGTATATCTCTCTCCACCGCCGAAGCTGAATATGTTGCTGCTGCCACCGCTTGTACTCAATTATTGTGGATGAGTCAAACTTTAAAGGAACACAGTGTCAATTGTGACAAAGTGCCTCTTTTATGTGATAATGAAAGTGCTATCAAAATTGCGTACAATCCAGTTCAGCACACAAGGACGAAGCATATTGAGATTCGGAATCATTTTATTCGTGACCATGTTGCTCGAGGTGATATTGATCTATCTTTTGTGAGCACCAAGAACCAACTGGCGGATATTTTTACAAAGCCACTTGATGAAGCAAGATTCTGCTGTTTGAGGAATGAGCTAAATATCATTGATTTCGGGAGCTTGTCTTGATTACCCATGCACCCACTCGTACATCTCAATCCTTGTTTGGCCTAGGTGTGGGCATGGATATAGGGGGAGTGTGGTCCTAACTTATTGGGCTAACCCTCCCCCCATAATGCCAATAGCAAGTTATATCATTTCTCTTAATATCATGTTGTGATATGTGAGCTTATTGATGAGTATTGGTCGTGAACCCAAGATATATCTTCGCGGTGTCACACCATACACTCCAACAAGGTGGCTTCGGCCACCGCCCTCTCCTTTGTGGAGAATTGGATCTTTTTGGATGTTATTTGCTCTCTCTTGTTCTTATGGGAATCACACTCAATCTTGGCTTTTATTTGATTTGGTTTTTGCAATTTTGAGTGTCTAGTACCATCTCAGTTTGTCTCTCTTAATCCTAAGCCTTCCCTTTTTGGTGTCTCGATGCCAAAGGGGGAGAAGTAGTTCTATTAGGTTGTCCGTGGATTTGTATGGGTCGGGCATAAGCACTTGCACTTTTCTATTCGTTATTTCCTGCTTATGCCCATTTAGCGTTGAACTTTTAAATTCGTGGTTTGTGATTTGTGGTCGAGACTTTATGTGGTTGTCTGGATGATACCTATGGTCTTCATATCATGGAATATGCTCATGGTTATATCTATTCATATCCTATTGCTGGAGGTTTATCATGGAATGCGCGCACTCATAATGGTTATCCAGTAATAATTGTGATTTATGTCAAGGATGCCTATTGTCTACTTCGGTGGTATGTGTTTTTCCCTTTTGTCTATGGAATAGATTCACCTATTTGTGTGCATTTGTATTCCAATGCAAAACCCTATTATGCACACATTGAGGGGGAGTCCCTTTCATAGTTATCTCTGTTTGTCTTGTGTCTTTCTCCTGCAAATCCTGGTATTGTCATCTAACACCAAAAAGAGGGAGATTGAAAGAACATTTCATGTTTTCCTATGTTTTGCGTGTTAGATAACAATACTATGGAGACTTTTCATGTGTGCTAAGTGTGCAGGAAGTTTTGAGGGGGGCCAGATAATCCGCCCCTCCAAGGGCCGGATAATCCGGCCTACCTCATCTCTCAAGGAAGCCAAGGCGCATCACTCTGTGTCCAGTCGGATTTTCTCCCGGAAAATCTGAATTGGGGCGGTTTTTCCTCCCCAGGCCGGATAATCTGGGTTTCGCAAGGGCCGGATAATCCGGCCCCCAGTTTTCGAGCAAAAGGAGCCAAGGCGTGTCGCTCGGTATCCGGTCGGATTTTCTCCCGGAAAATCCGAATTGGGGCGGTTTTTCTTCCCTAGGCCGGATAATCCGGCCTTCGCATAGGACCGGATAATCCGCCCCCCAGAAGTTGATCAAGGGCAAGCTCGGCGCGACGCTCTGTGAGGCGGCGGATTATCTGCCGGATATTCCGAGTCCGGGGCGGTGTTTTCTCCAGGCTGGATAATCCGGCCCTCACTTGGGCCGGATAATCTGGCCCCCAAAATGTGCAACGGCTGGTTTTTGGAAGGGGGTATAAGTACCCCTTCTTTCCCAACGATCAGAACTCTTGATTCATTCGAAATTGACCAGACCTTGTGCAAGAGCTCTCATTCTCAATCTCCCACTTCAACCACTCGAAGGTCTTGATCTTTGGTGGAATTGAAGGAGGAGAAGTTCATCATCAACATCAAGAATCAGGCGCTTCAACTCCTCTCCATTCACTTGGAGAAATCCCTGATCTAGTATTCTTATCAATACCTAGATCTTGTTATTGTGTTTGACAACTTTGTTCTTGTGGTAGCTTGTTGTCATTTCGGGAGCCTCCAAGTTGTTGTGGAGTTGTTGCCCCGCTAGTTGTGTAAAGGCGCCGGTGCCCGCCTCGAAGGGTACCTATAGTGGAAGGTGGATCAGGCCTGTTGTGACGAGATCCATCGGAGAACAGGGTGAGGCCTTTTGTGGCGTGGTGGTCTTAGTACCGCCCACCCCTCCAATGCAGACGTACTTCCCTTAACAAGGAAGGAACTGCGGACAAACAAATCCTGTGTCTCCGCGTGCTTCACTTCGGTTCACTCGTTCCTCTTCCACTCGCTCCTTACTCGCTAGTAGATAGGTTTGCATATAGGGAAATTCCACATATTAGTTTATCTAGAGAATTTACCTTTGTGCTAAGCCTAAAATTGAAAAAGAATTAAAAATTGGTGTAGCACCTATTCACCCCTCCCTCTAGGTGCCCATACGATCCATTTCACAAGGTACCGAATGCGTTGAGGTACCATCATACCCGCCAATGGAGGACCCAACCAAATTTTAAAGCCCGGGCAAAACACTCATATAGTGTTAAGATGTTTATAAATTATCATAATATCACAAGGATTAAGCAACGCTTCCGGCCGGCAAGCCCGGGCAACAGGGACCTTGGGTCCGCCATTGATACCCGCCACATCTCTTCCGTAGAAGGTATCAAATGTGTCGAAGTTTGTTTGTCAAAATCATTCAAGCTTGCGAGGCAAACTGTCGCTCGGCATAGTAACGCTGCCGACCTTCTAGGGTTTAGCTCCTATCAGAAAATCTCGGCAACCATGCAGGTGGTCGCATATGGCATCCTACAAACTATACAAATGAGTACCTTCGCATTGGCGAAGATACAAACCTTGTGTCCGTGCAGATGTTTTCCAAGGTGATCATCCGAGTGTTTGATTCTGTCATGGGTATGACTTATTGTGTTCCCGTGATTGGTATACCCTGTGCGTACCTAGGATACGACTCATGAGACCCATGAAGAATAAGGAGTTCAGGAGGCATCCGATGGACAGAAGCCTGACTTCATGATCAAGATAGAAGTGTAAACCGACCTAATCCTTGTATTGTAATCATAACTTGTAACCTATCCGTATATGGCTCCAGGATCAAGCCTCTCATATAAAGGCTGGGAGGAGCCGACGGAGAGGGCACCTTAGCTTTTCAGCAATACACAACCCACAGTGGGTTAGATCGCATCTAGCAAATCGGTGACATTGTAATCATCTTCTCCACATAATCAGACTACATCGACTTCCTTGTTTGTCTGATAAGCTGACGAAATCACCATCGCTCTCTTTTCTCCGAAACCCTAAGTCCATAACCATGGGCATTGCCGAGGTGACCCCTCGTTAGTTTCCATGTATCTTCGAGCTCCTAGTGAAGACGATACACAAAGATGGATCGCGATGAATAAAAAAAGAGGTTGGTTGGGTATGCTTGTAAGTGTTGATTGTATGCATTAGAGGCGAACAATGGCCCAAAGGTATGGCATGGACAATACTGCGGTAAAAGTCATGAAGCTACCGTTGTGCTTGAGGTCGTGGCATTAGAGGACATGTGGATTTGGCATTGTTTGTTTTTCTTGATTGCCAACTAGTGTCTTGCCGATGACATATATCCTTCATGGTCAACTTTTGTGAAGACCATTCACGAGTTAAAATCGAGGAAGGAATCTATTTTTGCCACTGGCTTAAGAAGCGTGCCGTAAAAATATCGAAAGAGCTTTCTACGGGGCAAATAAATATGAACACGTTTTATGGGTAATAAATGTGATTGCTTCAAGTATCACGGCACACAATTATCATCCAAATTGAAACAACATGGATTGAGCCGTGAACGCGTTTATTTGTAAATTCTCAACGTGTTTACGCCTTCTACTAGTAACGCGTTTACTGGTCGAGGGTGTAAACAATTAATGGTAGAGGGTGTAAACGCAAACCCTCAATCGCAGTTTAAACGGAACCGGATAACAGGTTTTCTGCATCCTGTAAACGCATTTTAGGGCAACGGGTTTATTCGAGTTGATCAGGAACAGTTTCATGGTAGTATAACCGATTCCCATTGTTTAGCGAGAGATTGGGATCAAAGGATCCTCTCACTTTTCATCAATACTCCCTCCGTTTCAAAATATAAGACGTTTTATCTTTGTGAAAATATTGTATCTAGACCCCTTTTAGTGTATAGGTTCACTCCAAACTTAGATGAACCTACGTACTATAATAGGTCTAGATACACTCTTTTTACAAAGCTAAAACATCTTATATTTTGAAACAGAGGAAGTACATTCCATCCTAACGCTACAGATAGTAATCACATGAACACAAGGAATCTCAGTAACATTTCCCCTCGTAGAAAGAATCTAACAGCAAATGCCAGGCATGGCAAAAGGAGTCCACGCCGAGGCTGCACCCTAGCCTAGTTCCCCGCCAAGCGACCGGACCAAGAGGGCAGTAGGCAGAAACATTCGGGGAGAGAGAGAGAGGGGCCCGCTGGTCAGCTCTTGCCTATTTAAGGGCACGCTGCCGGGCCAATCCCACGACCTCACTTGCCTAGTCTCCACTTGCCTACTGTAGATCTTTCCCTCCCCTGCTTCGGATGTTCTCTCGCCCGCTCCTCGCTCCTCGCTCCCAGCAGGCTCCTCAGCGTCCCGAGCAGTCTCCCATGGCAGCGCGGCCAGGCGCCCAATCCATTGCAGGGTAAGGCGCGTTCGGGTTCTGGGTTCCGTCTCTTGGGTCTGACTTTTCTTTCTGCTCGGGGGTTTTCTTGTTATATTTTTTGGGTCGTTCTTGGGGTATTTATCTGCTCCAAAATTGTGAGGGGATTAGGGATTTGGGTTTGATCCTGAGGGGCGTCGGCGCGTCGCGATTTTGATGAGCGTGGGGTTTATTCTGGTGCGTGCGTGGTTTCTGTTTGGAGGAGACCGGGATGATGATAACGTCCGGTATCGGAGCTCGAAGCGCGTGGCAGAGTAGATGTCGGCCTGACGGAGCAAATGCGTGCGATACCGTCACGGAGAAGTCCGGTGTAACGCCGGCGACGTGATTCCGGCCGTGGTCCTCTCGTGAAAGAGACGGAAGGAGAGAAGGGTTAAAACCTCATGAAACCGAACAAGGCCTAACGCGTCAGATGAACATTCCGGCCCGGTTCTCCGGCAGGGGTTTCGCGGTCTGCCGAGCTGGTGGTGGATGAACAAGGAAGACAAGGGTACTGGTCTCGTGGTCGCTCGCAGCTCTCCGCAGTCCGTCCCTGCTTATTTGCTGTCGGATCGTCGTATTGTTGCCTGCTACTGCTAGTATCTGATGGTGCAGGTTCGGGGTCCGTTCAGTATTCTGGTCAATGCTTGTCCGTCCTTAAAAGTTTAGTTTGATTGAGGTGGTCACGCAGCATAGTCAGATTTGTGCTGTTTGTTTCGAGGTGTCGTTCTGACAGTGCAATGCGTGGCGTGGGTCACCATGGAGATGGATGCCCGGTGTAACTCCGCCTGGAAGATAGCAGATGTCCCCCGCCGACAGAGGTAACGCCTCCGCGGTCCGCGCCGTCGACGTGAATCCGGCCCGGTTCTACTCGTCGTCGCAGTGGCAGTGCAGGGGGTTCGTGATCTACCGAGGTGGTGGTGGAGGTCTGGAGGAGCCTTCCTATCGAAGGAAGCGCAGGACCCTCCTGCGCTGTTCCGCCCTGTTTGATCGCTTGGACTATCGCAGTGGTCAGAAATCAAAGTAGAGATCCAAGATTTGTGCTTTTCGATCGTAGATTTTCTGCTACTGCATATTCTATGGTGCAGGTTAGGCTCGTTCGTATTGCTGGATCGATCTCTCAACTATGATCGCAGCTTGTTCGTCCCCGTCAGCTTGTTTTCAGGTGGTCAGAAGCAGAGACAGATTTTATTGGATCCGTCCGGATCGTCGATTGCTGCTATTACGAGATGCTGCAACCATGCTCCCACTTTCAGTATCGATGGATTACAGTAAACCTTTCCCTATGATATCTCTGAACATGCTACCCGTTGTTCAGATCATTTTCTGCTTACATCAATGGGCATGGTCTAGATTAGTCTCCTTTTTGTTCTGAAACAGAGGGCTAATGAACTGCAAACCGAAATTGATGGCGGTACGCTTCACTTGGCTACCGGACTAATGTTGATCTATCGATCAATGTGCAACCGTGTCTATTAGAATTACATGTTGTAGTTAATTATCACCATTCCTGCTAGTAGTATTTTTCTTCCAGTTAATTTACATGGTAGCAAACAGGTGTTCTCAAAAACATCTACTATTCTTGATAACCTACCATTATACCTAGAATTCAGGTAGATATCTGTCTGTATAATTCTTTCATTCATCTAACTTAGGATCTCCATCGTGCATCTAAAAAAGGTCCGCTGATTAACCCGACAGAGTATTTTTGTTGGGTTATGTGGGATCTATGTCATGAATCATTAGTTGAATTTATCATATATTTGTCTCAACAGATGCTTCCTAAGATAGACTGATCTCAATTTTTTTCCTGCAGGTCATTGATTGTTACTGCGAAGATAATTGCTGCGATAATTAGAAACCCAACTAGCGAAATTAAGAAATTGGTTGCACATGCATGGAAGGAGTGCCCAAATTGCAAATATCACATTTATAATGGCGATGTAAGTGTCGTTAACTATTTAATATGATAGCTAGATTTAAAAAATTACGCTCATTTGTGCAGTAATTTTCCCCATTACAATCTGGTGCATTAAGTTTAGCGGTGATAAAAATGCACTAGTTCCAAATAAAGTATCAGATGCAACACTAGTACTCCATGAATTAGTTCCTTCAGTACTTCGTTTATGCACATATTGTTTCTAATCGATGAGCTGTTGTTAGATCCTATATGCATGGTAATGCCATGTAGGAAGCATCAATTTCATTGTTTTCATTTTCGCGCTTGATATGCTTGTAGAACCATTATTTTCTGAACCATATAGATGCTAAATTTGTACCTTAATCTTGATGAGCAGACAAGTTGAGAAACCCTTTTTAATACTATGCAGAGGTACCTCACTGCAGAACCACGTATCTTTTTTTTACATCAAATGCGAAATTGCAATGCATTCGTATACAGCGGGCGTACAACGTCATGATTTCTGGTTGCACTTCATGCCTTTGTGTTGCAGGTTCGATCACAGTGGCAAGGACTCCCTGTTGGTGTGAAGTTTGAACCATCTGATCAGGAACTGCTTACACATTTAGATGGAAAGGTCGGCAGTGCAGCATCCCATGCACAAATAGATGACTTTATTCCAACCATAGAGGAAGTGGAAGGAATTTGTTATACGCATCCAGAAAATCTCCCTGGTACAGGATTCTTATTCTGAACTTGTTATCAGGAACTCATGAATTAACAAGTTAGCTATTAAGTACTTTGCAGAGTAAAGTCCTGATTAGTAAATTTCTACATGCCCCTGTAGGTACCAAGATGAATGGGAGCAGCAGCCATTTTTTCCACAGAGTATCAAATGCGTATGATGTTGGCCAGCGCAAGCGTCGCAAGATCAGTAGCAACAACCGCATTGATTCTGACGAGCCGATCAGATGGCATAAGACGGGGCAATCCAAACCCATCTTCGATAATGGTGTCTTAAAAGGCTGGAAGAAAATACTGGTTCTTCACAAGGGAAAGAAAGTTAAAACTAACTGGACTCTCCATCAGTTTCACCTTGGGGCAAAGAAAGATGAAAAGCACGGGGAGCTTGTCGTCTCCAGAGTCTTTTGGCAGGTGAAGTCAAACAACACTGGGAAGTCGCAGATGCATGTTGCAGATGTAGAATCCGGTTCATGTGATGCGGAAATCGATCCTAAAACCCCAAATATGTACCCTAAACAACCTCGTCGCCTAAGCGGTAGCCCATTCGAAACAGATCAGAATCAGGTTATCATCATGATCTTTGGCCTTTATGTTTACTGCATTTCTATCGACTGCCGTTCATGTAGCTTACTGCATTTGCTGAAACTGTGACAGGATGAGGAAGAGCCCGGCTCACCTGCAGTTCAGGACTTTGCGGCGCTGCCTCTGCAGCGTGACGCCGACATCCATGAGAATCCGGTGCCCCAAGACAACCCTAGCGTGGACTCGCTCCCCGGATTCCCCGACCTGGATTGTACATTCCACTTTCCGGAGTTGTTCAATCTCACCGTGAGTTTACTGTGTGCCTCGTTGATGCTCATTTCCCGGTGTGTTTCTGTTTTCTACGGCGAATTTCCTCATCGTGTATTTCTTTCTTGTGTTGGTTTGCAGGATAACCCCGACTGGCTGAACGGAAATGAAGCATAGCACAGAGAGGAGGAGCACCAGAGGAGGGGTTAGGAGGTAGCCGTGCAACGTAGAGAAACTGCCTTCCTCGTGATGTATGAGTGATCCATCTCCGAGGAAGATTTTGTATATGAAGTTTCTCTCTGCGAATCAGCGTGCCTCAGATATGTTTCCAGCATTTTGGTATTAGTAGACGAGTCGAGCAACATCTCGCTCTCAGAAGTCTCAAGTCTGTGTTGTTAAGTTGTTGATGTGTTTTGAGTAGATTTTTTCCCCTTGAGATGTATTCAAGTCTGTTTAAGTGCAAATTCTGCTGCACTCCTTGTTGGTCGGGCATAAAATGTAGGATATGGCATGTTGAGATGTATTGTACTCCGACGTGTTCCATGCTTTATGTTCTCTGGTTACAGACGCCGAGGTAAGTGCTAGCTGCTTGGTTCTAGTTTCTTATCTCGAAGAACTGGAGAATTCACAACAACCGTTGATAGTCTGAAGTAGAAGTGTCACTGACAGTTCCCGAGGTCAAACTTCACTGTGAAATCCTGGATAAGATGCTCATGTGTAACCATAAGTTCAGAACATAGTTAACTTAAACCATCCTAGGAACTAGGAAGCCAACAAGCCCACATATCAAGAAGTATCGAATAAGAAATTTCAACTAGATACGGTATGCTTACAAGAAATTGGCAGTCTATATAAATCATTTGCCTTTTGCCTTGGGGCTTATCCCAAGGAGTTTGGTAGAATTTTACTTTGTTATTAAGATGCACCTCGCGCGGTCTGAATTTCATAAGAGGCTTGCTTCAATACAACCCCCTCCCCAATCCTTGTAAGGTAACATGGATAAGGTGTATCCGAATCCAAAGCCCATACCCTCCATATATGAACTGATTGTTTATTTCTGTCCACGATCCGCATATAGGAAACCGTCCACCCGGATAAGGTGCTGATCCTTCGCCTTCCCTCCCCGCTTCAGCACGACGCCCGTTGCCACGCGGCTGCACTATGGTTAGGGACACGATGACGCGGTGCCGCCGGTTATACTGATCGTCGACGGCGAAGCGAGGTGCCCATCGGTACCAGAGCACCTCCACATCGTCTGGGAGCGTCGCCATCGGCCGAGAGTGAGATGTTGCTCGAAAAATTCTGACTCATCTACTAATTAGGGTGTGAAGTGGGATCCCGCCAAAGTCCCACCTCTAGTTCATTTGTTAAAATCTAGTGTAAATTTTTTCTCAAAATTTGAACTAGATTTTGGCAAATGAACTAGAAGTGGGATTTTGGCGGGATCCCACTTGACACCCTACTACTAATACCACTTTGCTGGAAACATAGCGGATGCATGCCAATTTGCAGACCGAAACAATACTCCCTCCGTCTGGAAATAGGTTACTTGGATTTGTCTAAATTCGTTGTAGCTAGACATATGAATCTAGACAATTCCGGACAGAGGGAGTACTTGCCGGCGGCAGGCATATTGGGTGCGCCGGCGGTGAGGTTTTCCCTACTGATGTATTTATTTTATTGGATGTACGAGTACAAAATTTGTCAAAATATCCCATGCACACGACATTATATGCATCAATGCTCAAATAGCATATCACATTCATCATCTTCATATTACCATCATGATTCACATTCATTATCTATATTCGATAAACATCATTTTAGTTTTGTTGGTATTATGCCATATGATATTGAAAATGTATAATATAATTAGCTAAGGATCTCAATTAAAGTGGATAAAGAAATAAAATAACCCTTCTCTTTCTTTGTATTGGTGACTTATTAAAGTAGTGTTATTAAATGTCATCAACAATATTGGTTACTCCTTCTGTCCCAGTTTAAATAACACATACTGAAAATCATGCAGTCCCAAAATACCGCCACCTCATAGGCACATAATAATTTAATTCCAGAGAAAGAGTCAATCAAATAATAAGAGGATTTTTAGGGTACCTTGGTACTCCATAAAAGGATATTAGAGTACCAATCAGATCTAACCGTCCATTAAAATGGTATATTAGTCTTTTCGTGAACCGTTGTCATGTCTTCCTGATCTGATCGCACACCCCCTCTTCGTCATGATCGGAATTCGGAATACCAGGCGTTCCCGCCGCCATCTTCGTTGGAAGGAATTGTGGGAAGAAAGAATTGCTGATACAGTCCAGAACGATGAGGAGCTGCTTCTGGGCACCGCCATGAGGCGAACGATGTTGTATTAGCACTACACTGGAACGAATCAATACTTCCTTGATTAGTTGATTAGCAGTCAGACTCGTTGATGTTCGTGATTCACGTTAAGGACGCTAGCTTTTTCTGGCCTCTTGTTTTGTTAATTAGTATTGTATTCTCGACTCCACCGCCAGCGATGCAAAATTGTTCTTGGTTCTTGCCGGCCGGCCACCGGCCGGCGTGTACAATCGTATGGTCTCATCGAATCCATTCTCCGGATAATCGGTTAGTACCACTGCTCGGCGCGGCTATGCTATGGATCGCCGGTCGCCGGTCGCCGGCAGGGCAATGTGCCCCCGGTCTTCCAGGGAGAATGGGGATCAAATGGATCAGGTAATCATAATAATGACTCAATAATTACTAATATGATTACTAATTTATCCCTGGACTCATGGTACTCCACTGGTTTTCGAGATGGTACTCCGTGGTGTTTCCGTTGGAGTACCAACTCAGGTTATCCGTTGGATTGGAAGAAATAGAGGGCTGACATTTATTTAAGGATACTGTAAAAGTCCTCAATAATTAGTGAGACCCAAATTAGCCCCAATCAAAATAAGCTTAGGTCCCAGAGATTTGCTATACATGTCCTTTAAACCGGAACGAGGGAGTAGCAAATTAATATCAATTAGCAAGTACATGACTTGCTTGTGAAACTCTATCTTGTGTATAATCGTCATTCTCAAGTGGTCTATAATTGTTGAACATATGAGGGCGCATATATATTGGTGTAGAAGCATATATCATTTGCTTGATATATAGAGATCAAAATATTGATAAGTTACGATGTGGTTTTGGAGAAAACTGTGTTAGACATGCCTTTCACAAAACAGAACGACACAATGTATATGTTGTATTCTTATTGTTGACTAGATCGTTCATGCAAATGGAGATAAATACTAGTATTTTTTTCCGAACAGGAGGCTCATTAATTAAGAAAAAGTTTTGGTACAAGAAAGGGAGGTGAAAGTCCACCCAAACAATACAAAAGCCTACTCTCGTGACATAATATACCGCAAATGCTTAGCATCCATGGTTACCCAGTTACGCGCCTCTATATTTATTTTCACTAAAACACTCGCATGCATGGTGGAGGTATGGCGGAGGATTCTTGTGTTTCCTCGTTCCATATCCCAAGCGACTAACATGGTCAAGCAGGGGCGGACCCAGAGCGAGAATAACCTGGTGTCACACTTCTAAGTTACACATTTTTTTTCCTGAAATTAGGGATGTCACACTCTATAAATGGATAAAATATATCAAAGAAATCCATTTTTACCCAGTGTCATGTGACCCCTAGAGCTATAACATGGGTACGTCCATGTGGTCAATGATGCCATTGTCTTATGCCGATGGCCGTTGGTAATAACAAGGGTATGCAACCACTGATGACTGTAAGAGCACAGATCGTTTGTAGCTAGTTTCGAAATAAAGATATCGATCCCACATGGAACAGAAGTCTGAAGTTTAGTAACTCTTGAAGTAAATATTACGATAGAAATGAAATAAAGTTCTAAGTGAAAAGATAAAATACGAGTATTGTGTAAAAAGATGTTTTTAGATTTTGGGTATAAGAGCAATAATAAAGTAAAGCAAGGTAACTTCATACATAAAATAAGTATCCCGTATGTAAAAGAGATTGGAACTGCAGTAGGGAAAACGGCGTTTTCAAGGAGTAGCGGATACACCACTAGTATTGTAAAGATCTAAGATAAAGACTATTATCATGAACATTCTCAACTATGTATGTGTGGGAGGAACTCTGTATGTGGATGATTAGCTAGCAACCGCTGCGCACATCATCCTCATAACCACAGCAAACAGCAATCGACATCAATCGAATTACTGCGCTATTAAGGGACATAATCCCGTAGGACGTATCCCATGGCATGGATAGTGTTTCGTGAGTTTCCTCGGTTTTCCAAGTTGATACGTAAGGATTGCTAACAGCTTTATAGTCACCATAAGTGCTAGCACACCTCCGTCTACCAACAAGTAGTTCCCTCTATCAAGTCCCCACGAAAGGCAAATATTGAGAGGTCGACTTCTCTCAACATCAAGATGTAGAGAATCTAACACATGATCATAGCGATGAATATCATAATACACTTTATATTATTTTAATTTCATACTAGGGTTTCTCCATATCCCCAAGAACTAATGATCTACTCAGACATAGAGGCAATCAACATCATGGCAATGGCAATGGAAACAATCATAGATGAATAATACTTGTATAAATCCACATCGAGTATAGAAATTATAACAAGATCTAGACAAGATGTAGATGGGATGAATGGAGATGGTGGTGACACAGCGGTGGATGATGAAGATCGATGCCTTAGCCTCCCGGATCTACGCAGGGTGGAGATGGATCCCTTGTGGATGAGTTCCCCCTCCAGATGCCTTCCGGAGGTGAGGTTTCAGCAATTTCTAGGTATTCTATATATCGTCTCCTCGAACCAATTACACGGGGTGAAACTATTTGACGAGATGGAGGCGGCGCCAACTATACGGCTGGAGCTAGACGGGCGGAAGAAATTCTCCCGCCGTATAGTTGGTCGTTACGCTCTCTGTCTCCTTTGTTCGCTTCTGGTTTTCTTCTAGTTTTATTAATATTTTCCAAATAAGCGATTTACGTTGTTTTTGACTATTTTTCTCCACAATACAACAACTTTAATAATTATATACATTGGATCCATCATCTATCCTGATCCTGGTGAAAATAGACATAAAATATACGCGCGAACACCGTAAAATACCAAGATCCTACGTCTACAATGCAAAATAATAATATAAAACATGATGCAAATATGCACTCATCAACTTTTCCAAGATTAGACTCTTGCTCGTCCCGAGCAAGCTCTAGCTTAATGGATGTGATCCTCATATTCATAAAGCTGAGTCAATAAAATAAATGAGGCTATCACAACATGTGTTTATCATGTACGATACATAGGAATAAGTTCATGCATAGTACCTTACTCGAACCATCAAAATAGTATTATAAGGCTTCTACACCTCAGTTATCAATAGTTCATAAAAGATAAATCTCAACATAATGTAAAAGAATCCAGTTCAACCGAATGAGTTAACGAGATAGTCCCAAGTGTTTTTAGGATCAACGTATTCACTTGGGATTTAAAATCTCAAAAGTGTTTCTTTGTCATACTATAATACAGTGGTATATGCCTACTTGCTCTTTGCACATATGCTCTTTTTCTTCTTTCTTTTCTTTTCTTTTGCATATATGCTCACACTTTTGTTTTAGGTGTTGTGCAAAGGAGCTAGCATATATTCCACTTCATGTAGGAATTCAAAGTTCAACGATCTCAACTATCTAATTCCAACTGTATATGAAGCATTCTTATGACTTGGAGATTCTACCTTGACTTGTTCTCACTCTATTTAGATAGCACTTTCATTTTCCTTTATTCAAGGTTTTCTTTTTCAACTTAATTTGTATGGATTTTTCATTGTGAATCAAATTGTAGACTTACAACATATTGACCAAATTATCTTTATGTGTTCCATTAATACTAATGGTGTGGAAGACTTCTATTGCTATCATTGAGTGCAAGTAAAATCATACTCAAGCCATTCATATATCAATAAAGCAAACACAAACTTAATATTGCTCCATATATAATAATAAACTCGGAATTTCATTAAACGGATCGACTATTCATTAAGGGAATTCTAATGATGCAAACTTTATTTATAGTTTGAATTAATGCGAAAATAGTAATAAAAATTATAAGATAGATTACAATATCTTAAAGATCTCCCCAAGCTTGGAACCAAGCCAGGCGGGATCAAATAATCCCTTGCGATTATTTGATACTGTGATTGTTGTAGATCAACGCGGTGCCATGGCGTGTAATACCGTGGTGCTTAGCTTCTTATTGGTCTTCTCCAGAGTAGTTATGTGGCTGTTGAAGGAGATATGCCCTAGAGGCAAATAATAAATAGGTTTTTATTGTCATATCTCAATTAGTTTATAATAGTTTCATATTATGCTAGAACTGTACTAAGTAGAAACATTGGTACAGGTGTGGTATGAAACAACCAAGTCCCTAATAGGCTCTATTCATACTAGTTCGTTGGTCATGAAGATGATCTGGGTTTCAAGATCATGGGCATTTATGCCGACTGACAACAGGATCATATCATTGGAGAATGATGTGATTGGACATTTCTCGAAGGATTACAATACGATCAAGTCATATAGTTCATTGTTGCAACAACTATACCTACACTCCTTCTCCTTAGACCGTGAGATGATATCAATCACAGTCTCCCAAGAGTGCTTAGGTAGCATCAAGCGCCACTTGGTAATACAGTGGTTATAAAGGTGTTTTCAGATACTCGGAGGAACTGTAGAGGCAATATATGTCAAGAGCGGGATTTGTTCACCCACATGACGGGTAAAGATACATACGGCCGGTTTGGTGAGATTACATCCATAAATGTTACAACATGTGACTAGGTCACGGGGATGTAATATCACGGTAACAAGAAAACAGAACTTATTGTGAATGAGATTGAACAAGGTATGAGATACCAATGATCAGATCTCAGACAACTTGTATCGAGAAACAAAAGGAAGAGGATGCTACATTTAGCGGTTCAAACGACATTGTCATCAGGAATGCATAGGGGTCACATGGATGTCCCTGGTCCCTCTGTTGATCATTGATACAGACCATGTCTAGAGCATTCCCGAGCCGTGAGAGGATACACTTAAGGGTACGATGAGAGCGATCATTCGTAAGACGGAATCACAGTAGAGAAAGAGAGAAAGCCGGAATCGTTCCGCGGAGAGATCCAAAGTTGTTCAGAGAAAGAATAAAGGAAAAGACCCGAAAAGTGTTTTCGGATAAATGGGAATTTAAATATATATTTATTATATGTTAATTGTGAATTAATATATTCTAAATAATATTTATATTAAGATTTATAAAAGCAACTTTTATATTAGGCCAAATCCCCAGAGGGAATTAGCCTAAAAGAAGAGCTGCAGAAAAATAGAAAAGGAAAAACAGCACAGGCCCACATGGGCGGCAGATAATAACGCCCTTGGGCGGTCTGAGCTGGGCCACGCTTCGTGGGAGGCGCGGATAAGGGCACCTGTGAGGCGAGGCAGCCAGGGCAGGCAGCCGCCAGGCCAGCTCGACCCGGCCCACTCGGGTGCTTGAGGCAGGCGCCAGGCAGCGGCAGCCACCATGGCCCACCACTGCGCCTCCTCTTTGGGCTTGGAGGCAAAGGCCAAAAACTTCCGGGCCTTTCGGTTGTTGGGCTTGCCAGCCCCCGGCGGAAGCGTGGCTGGCCATGTGGTGCCCACATTGTTGTCTTGCTGCCCTCTTCTTTGCATGCTATTGGGCCAGTGGGATTTAGGCCCATTCGGCTGGTCCAAATTTATGCTGACTTTTTCCTTTATTATTAGTCCCACATGGCTAACCTAATGGGGAGGGCACACCCCCTCCGCCTATATAAAGGGGTGCCCATGGGTGGGATTAAAGACACAATTTGAGAAGTCCTTTGGTTGACTTTCTCCCTCCCTCTCTCTATACCTTATGACCGTGGCCCCAAGTGCATCTTTGCGATCGAGGCACACACCTGATACCGTTCTTGCAGTGGATTCTTAGCGGATATCAACTTCCACACTCCGTGAGATCGGGAGCGGAGGTCTCATCATGCACGGATGTGTCACGAAGACACGAGGCGCAACACTTGGGGCTTAAATGTCGTGAGCGGAGCTGTTGCGATGAAGATGACGAAGAAGGAAGGGTGACCTGCGAGGAGCTTCACGACCTTGAGGTCGACTCTGATCGACTACTTCAACCATGTTCCCATGAGCGTTAACGCGTCTGATCTACAAGGGTATGTATTCTCTACGCATCGGCCGTTACCGCATTACTACATAGATAGATCCTAGGCAGTTTTGGGGTTCCATCGTAGGAATTTTTTTATTTTCTGCACCGATCCCCTACAGTGGTATCAGAGCCGATCTATGCGTAGGAGTGATGTACGGCCAATACGCACAAGTTTTGTGCGGGCATTGATCCCTTAGTTGTTACCCTCTAACGTGTACTTGTTTATATCAAGGTATTGTTTGATGAAGCGGCCCGGACCGACCTTACGCGTATTCGTACGCGAGACTGGTTCCACGCTCAACATACGGCTTGTACTGTATAAGTGGCTAACGGGTGTCTGTCTCTCATTCAATAGTTGATATAGCATTTACAACGGAGGGCCCCGAAAGGGGTGTAGTAGAGACAACTGTCGGATCCATGTTGTGGTTGGAAAGTTTGTAGTTTAGGAACGGTTCTATTGCGAAAGCCCTAACAACCACGTAAAACTTGCAATAGATAAAGTAGAGGTGTCTAACTTTATTTTATAGGGGGCATGTGATTATGATATGGCATTGGTCGTTACGAAGGTAAAGTAGTTTACTTTTCTGTTGCTAAGTAGTATAGTAATAGTCATCGTTCTGATGAACGACCTGGTGGCGGCGTCGTGGACTTGGCGTCAAACCAAGGGCAAGATGGAGATCATGCCGGAGTGCTCGATGGAGATTAAGGCGCAAGAAGGACCATATCATATCACATTATACATATGATGTTGATACCAGTTTTTACATCTTATTGTGTGCTAGTATTTAGATACTCAACGGTAGCAAATAAGATAATCCCTATTGAATTCCAATATTCCATGTTCCCCTTGTGTGTGCACCACCAAGAAAGTTCTTCGGCATGAGGCGATCCAGGGTACATGCCTGGGTGTCAAACATATCTACGTTCGCATACAGTGGGTGTAAGCCATGTTGCACAGCGAATACACACAAGTTAGATTTGGCGAGCCTAGAATGTTACAGAGACGTGGCCTCGGAACACAAGAGATCAAAAGATCGAGCATGAGTCACATGGATGATGTGATTGGCATTAGTGAATGTCTACCTTTGATAATGCACTGATGGCTATGTAACACGGGGGAGGTGCAGAGGATAGGGATCATGCGATCACTAAAATCATCCAAGGGATGACAATTTTAGTGGAGACCAATTATAAATTGATCTATTATTATAAACTTAGTCTAGATGTCTATTTGCAAATATCTTAGTAGATCTTAGCCTATCCCATTGAGGTCCTTTGTGACCATGGGAATATATTTCTTAATTTGGAACTTAGCAAAAGGGTCCAACTTCTTAGATTAATACCCACACCCGAGGGATATCCTCGTAAAAGGTGATCTTCTCTTCTTGATACAATAACCATTAGGAGATAATTCGATGACTCCGGATTGTTTGTAAAAACACAGTGATCTTGCATTAGAGTTGAGAACTCTTAGAAGGGCTTGATTGCAAAAGGAGGTCATGGATGAAAAATAAGGATCTGCTTGAGAATTGCTGGTTTTGAGGCAACGTGACTTGATGACGGCAAGCAAAACAGTTGATGGCCGACATCACCTCTTCCCTCAAAGTTTGTCATTTGAATTAGTGGGCTTGAATATAAATTTGTAATCCGTGTTTGTGTGTCTTGCTTTTGGCAAGACGATTATTCATATGAACAAGTTACAAACCAGTTTGTACTATTCTTATGAACAATACCTTATGGTCACATTATGATTATAAATAAGTTATTCTCATCACTATGGTAATGATAATAGTTTAAACATTTATAAAGGATTAGAATGCTAAAAGATATCCAAAGTCTAATAATGAAATGACACTATAGTTTAAGTCATTTTGGTTATTGCAGGTTCTTTATGAAAGATCGGGGTCCTAGATGCTTAATCTAGAGACTTTGCAAAACCATGCCTCTTGGGCAGAATGATTAAAACTCCGCATTCTTGTAAAACGGTGATATGCGAAGAAATTTTGAAACTTATACATAATGATGTATCATATTTTCAACAAGTAGTGGAAATCATTTATTGTGGACTTAAGTGAATAAGTGTATTTACTTAATGAAACATGAAGTTTGAAATGATTTGAATTGTTCAAATGAGTTCATAACTAAATGGAATATTGAATTAACTGAATTAACTGAATTAACAAGGCTCTTTGATTTGATCGACATGACTAAAGTATTCAAGTTAAGTTTAGCATAAAAGGAACTTGTGAAATATGTTTCACAAATTATGATAATTGGATGAATTCAAACTTTGTTGAAATGTCTAAACATCATAATCATTATGTATTAAGATACATATGGTATAGTATTATCTCTTATAGGGGTTATAGTTGTCATTTAGAGTTAAAGATCAAAATAAGCAAACACTCATTTGAAATACAAACGAACATCTAAAGATTCGTGGAAACAACACCATAAGTGTTATGGCAAGTTCAAGTTTCTAGAGATTTCGACAAGTCGAAGTCGTGGCAAATAAACAAGTCTTTGTAGAGCATTCTTAGGAAGCTATGAATGCATCGTCCACAATGGGCAAACCAGTTTTTGTCCAAAGCTGACGTGTCTTGATGAAGATACAGGTGCAAGAAAGTAAAAGAACAAAATAAGGTATTTGACCTTACCTCCGGATTGTTGAGTGGCGCAGCGGAGTTTGTTCCGTAAATACAAACTCTACAAACAGAGGAGAAACCAATGATAATGATCATAAAGTTTCAGTGAATACTTTTACTAAAGAAAGTAGGATTCAACTATATATTCTACAAGTTTGTGAAATTATATTATGGATTCACTTTTCATGTTTTGAACAAGACATACCTACGAAATACAAAGAAGCGTGATGGACCTAAGTACGAGAAATGAATGGTCATTGAAATCTCGTTAGTGGAATTCTCGATTTGATGGTGATCAAGGAATTTTGGAATCTCCAAGATTATCGAGAGGACCTAGATTTGAGTGCGAGCAAATCAGCTTGGCTAATTCATAATATGTACCTAACATATTTTGAGTGGGAGCTAAGTGAAATCCCTAGATCAAAAATGAATGTCATATTTGAGTGGGAGCGTGAAATCATTCTGTGATATGTAGACGTCATATGTGAATGATGTGATTGGTGTTAATAACGTTTAAAGTTAGATAAGGATGATGTTAAAGTTATTAAACAATAAGATCTATCGAGATAGATTGGTGAGTTTAATAAACACTGAATGTCGAATGCTTCCTAGACTTGATTATGAAAGATGTTCAAAATGTCCTAAGACAAGATTCTGAAGAAGCTCAGAATGTAACAAGTGAGAAAGTAGTTCTTACTATATGAAGAATTGAGTTAGTATTGCAACTATGGTTGAAAGAAAGAAAGAGATGCGTTGCATCTCCTATGCCTCAGTCATAGGTTCTTCCACATAACCATGTTGTATACTCGACGTAATGTGACCCAAAGTTCTGGTTGATGGGACAAAGTCTTAACTATAAGAACATGTCCTTAAGTGATTCCTAAGTTGGTCACTGAACCAGAATTAAGTTTGTACATAAAAGGCAAGAAGCAATGTAAGTGGCATAGTTGCATTTCATGCACTAGGATCTACATAGACATAGAAGTATAAAAGCTCCATCTAATGTGATGTATAATGTTGTGGTGGGGCTAGTTCGCTTTTAACGTAGAATGATGTGTCCCAGGGCCCAGTGCCCATGAGAAAGCCCTCGAGGTTGATCTAACATCACTGTAAGCTCCTGGAATCCGGCCTCGTTCTGCTGCCATGACTATAGTATATACACAAAGGATAGCAAAGTGTGTTTCGAAGTTTAGATGACAACGGTGAAAATGACCGTCATCATAAACACTAGAAACAAAAGTCTCGCTTTGTTGCCAAACAAATACTTCGACCCATTATAAGATAATGATATGAATGTCAAAATTAGGAAGACATTAATGATTTGCAAAAGACATAATGTTCTGGTAAAACAGAACATGGACATGACGTTTCCCATGAGCATGCATGATCTGTAAACGCATATGGTATATGGTTTATATGAGTAAAATGCAAGCTAGGTTATTTGTACTCTAGTGCAAGTGGGAGACTGAAGGAGATATGCCCTAGAGGCAAATAATAAATAGGTTTTTATTGTCATATCTCAATTAGTTTATAATAGTTTGATATTATGCTAAAATTGTGCCAAGTAGAAACATTGGTACATGTGTGGTATGAAACAACCAAGTCCCTAGTAGCCTCTATTCATACTAGTTCGTTGGTCACGAAGATGATCTAGGTTTCAAGATCATGGGCATTTATGCCGACTGACAACGGGATCATATCATTGGAGAATGATGTGATTGGACATTCCTCGAAGAATTGCAACACGATCAAGTCATATAGTTCATTGTTGCAACAGCTATACCTAGACTCCTTCTCCTTAGACTATGAGATGATATCAATCAGATTCTCCCGAGAGTGCTTAGATAACATCAAGCTCCACTTGGTAATATAGTGGTTATAAAGGTGTGTTCAGGTACTCGGAGGAACTGTAGAGGCAATATATGTCAAGAGAGGGATTTGTTCACCCACATGACGGGTAAAGATACATACGGCCGGCTTGGTGAGATTACATCCATAAATGTTGTAACATATGACTAGGTCACAGGGATGTAATATCACGGTAACAAGAAAACAGAACTTGTTGTGAACGAGATTGAACAAGGTATGGGATACCAATGATCGGATCTCGGACAAGTTGTATCGAGAAACAAAAGGAAGAGGATGCTACATTTAGTGGTTCAAACGACATTGTCATCAGGAATGCATAGGGGTCACATGGACATCCCCGATCCCTCTGTTGATCATTGATACAGATCATGTCTAGAGTATTCCCGAGCCGTGAGAGGATACACTTAAGGGTACGATGAGAGCGATCATTCGTAAGACGGAATCACAGTAGAGAAAGAGAGAAAGCCGGAATCGTTCCGCGGAGAGATCCGAAGTTGTTCGGAGAAAGAATAAAGGAAAAGACCCGAAAAGTGTTTTCGGATAAATGGGAATTTAAATATATATTTGTTATATGTTAATTGTGAATTAATATATTCTAAATAATATTTATTAAGATTTATAAAAGCAACTTTTACATTAGGCCAAATCCCCAGAGGGAATTAGCCTAAAAGAAGAGCTGCATAAAAATAGAAAAGGAAAAATAGCACAGGCCCACGTGGGCGGCAGATAATAGCCCCCACACGGGACTGTACGGAGCTGGGCCACGCTCGTGGGAGGGCGGCGGATAAAGGGCACCGCGTGGGGGCGGACAGCAGCCAGACGGCCGCCGGGCCGGCCGGCTCGACCTCGGCCCACTCGGGCGTGCAGGGGAGCCGGGCTGCCAAGCGATCGCTGACCCACTGCCCACTGGCTGCTCCTCCCCGCCTCTTTTGGGGTGTGGGCAGAAAAGGCCCACTTTCGGTTGGCAGCACCGCCGCCAGCCCTTGTCGGGCCGCGTGGTGGGCTCGCTGGCCCACCCGCCTGGCTGTTGTCTGCTGCCTACTGCTGCATGCTGTTGGGCCAGTGGGATTTAGGCCCATTCGGCTGGTCCGAATTTCTGTTGACTTTTTCCTTTATTATTAGTCCCACATGGCTAACCTAATGGGGAGGGAACACCCCCTCCGCCTATATAAAGGGGTGCCTATGGGTGGGATTAAAGACACAATTTGAGAAGTCCTTTGGTTGACTTTCTACCTCCCTCTCTCTATACCTTGTGACCGTGGCCCCATGTCTGGGCTGTGCGATCGATGCACACCTACAGTACGCCGTTGCGCTGCAGGGATTCTTAGCCGGATATCAACTTCCGCACTCCTGGCGAGATCGGGGAGCATCATGCAGCGAATGTGTACGAAGACACGAGGCGCAACACTTGGGGCGCTTAAATGTCATGAGCCGGAGCTGTTGCACGATGAAGATGACGAAGGATCAAGGGGTGACCTGCGAGGAGCTTCGCGACCTTGAGGTCGGCTACGAGTGCGACTACTTCAACCATGTTCCCCGCGGAACGTTAACCGCGTATGGTCTACAAGGGTATGTATTCTCTATGCATCGGCCGTTACCGTATTACTACATAGATAGATCCTAGGCAGTTTTGGGGTTCTATCGTAGGAATTTTTTTGTTTTTCGCACCGATGTCCTACAGCTGTAGCAGCTATGGAGATCAGATTGCAGAGTTTCCACTCTATCTATGAGCTTGGTCACCAATGGAAGGAGGTCTTCCTTCTTTTCCATCTCATTGAGACGGTGACGGACTTCAACGCGATGGAGTAGCTCCTACTTCTGATATATCTCCAATTCCCACACACGTTCCTTGGGCTTAGGGGCAGTTTTTTCTTCCTCATCCATAATGGATGGATCGGGGAAGTGGAAACCGTACCTCCACTCTTCTTGAGGCTTCACCTTCATACGAGCACCAATGATTGGGTTTGTAAGTGGAACCTCCCCTTCTTTGCTAGCACCTGCACCAATATTAGATAATTCCTTACGCTTGTGCGACCTTTGATCCGTAGTGATGAACTTGACCGTCTCCACACGCCCTTTTCCATGTTATTTGCGATCTTCTCTCTCTTATTGAGCTTTCTTCATTGCCGCCCAATTGATCTCTGGACGTCGCGGCGGATATAGACGTCAACCACATCGTCGTCAGAATCGTTGTTGAAGTAGCTTGGCTCGACGTACTTCTTGTACCTCAGGCTAAACCTTTCCACCTCCTCGTCTTCGTCCTCTATGGACGGGCTGCTAGAGCGGTCCCTGGAAGGAGCAATGAGACCCATTCATTTTCCATGGCGTGGGACAGGATACCTCATCGCTAGATTGGTTTCTGGAGATTATGATTAGAGAGAGAAACAATGGCAGAATATAAGGGGGATTAGAGGTCGGTAAAACTCGCGAGAAACACCAAATTTTCGTCCAAGAAAAGAATCCAAACGGAACAAAAAGAAATCACGGATTTGTAAGTAACCTACTGCGTAACGACCAACTATACGGGCGCGACCCGTATAGGTCCAGTCGTATAGTTTGTTCCGGGCAGATATTTCCAAATATCTCGAGTCCAGGTCGATTAAATTATGACTCGAAACCGACAATAATAATTTTTTTAATGAATAAACGAAAGATCAAACGAAAAAGTGTCTGAGAGTTTAACGACCAACTATACAACCAGAATTTTTGCTCCGGTCATATAGTTGCGACCGTATAGATACAAACACGAAAATCAAAAGTGTCTGAGAGTTTAATGACTAACTATACGACCGGAATTTTTGCTCTGATCGTATAGTTGCGACTGTATAGATACAGACACCAAAAAGCAAAATCATCTGAGAGTTTAACGACCAACTATACGGTCGGAATTTTTGCTCCGGTCGTATAGTTGTGACCGTATAGGCTCAGAGAGCGAAAATAATTTTGCGAAGATGATATAGAGAGTTTAACGACCAACTATACGGCGGGAGCTCCCTCTCCGGTCGTATAGCTCCACCCGTATAGTTGGTAAAACCCCTCTAAAACTTCAGAAAAATACAAGGAATTCGGAAATAGAATTTTTAAGAGTAAAATTTGTGAAAATAAATCACTTATTTGGGTAAGCACACTTACCTTGCACTTACCATTTGCTTATTTGGGAATGAAAAATTCCTCCCATAACAGGAACTCCTTATCTTTTGGGGGAATTGACTTTAGTTCATCAAATAGTTCCCATAAATGAAAATCATCGGGACTAAAGTTCCTCTCAATAATATTAGTGTCTTCCTGGGCAAGCATGGACACTGCATCTAACATCTTTATTTCTTGCCTCTGCATAATCTACAACTCAAATTCTTAAAATGAAAGAATCCAACGAATCAGTCTTGGCTTATGTTCTTTCCTCTCAAGGAGTTCTTTTAAACCATCACAATCCGTATGAACTCTCACCTTTGCATCAACTATATAAGAACGAAATTTATCACAAGAGGAAAATATAGCAAAAAGTTCCTTTTCTTCCTTAGGGTAATTCTTCTGAGCACCATTGAGAGTTCTACTAGCATGATGTATAATATTAAATCTACGACCAATATGTTGTCCTAGAGTTACTCCTACAACATCATCACCAGCTTCACATATTAAGTCAAAGGTTGTATCCTAGATAGGTGGTTTAATAATGGGAGCACGAGATAAAGCATTTTTGAGTTTATCAAAGACTTCAAGTCATTTATCATCAAAATTAAATCTCATTCCCTTTTACAAGAGGTTAGTTAAAGGTTTAGATATCCCAGAGAAATTTCTAATGAACCTTCTATAATAACCCACATGACCAAGAATACTTCTTATACCTTTAATATCCCTAGGTTGCGGCATTCTCTCTATTGTTTCAACCTTAGCTCTATCAACTTCAATTCCCTTACCTGATACCTTGTGTCCGAGGACTATACCTTCTTTGACCATAAAGTGACACTTCTCCCAGTTTAGAATAAGATTAGTTTCTTCACAATGCTGCAAAACTCTCTTGAGTTTATCCAGGCAACTAGTAAATGAAGTTCCATAGACAGAAAAGTCATCCATAAATACTTCCATTATAAGTTCTATAAAATCTGCAAAGATAGCAGTCATACATCATTGAAAAGTAGCTGGAGCATTACAGAGATCAAAAGGCATACATCGGTAAGCATGTAAACCGTAAGGACTTATGAAAGTTGTTTTAAGTTGGTCATCCGGATGAACAGCTATTTGAGAGAAACCAGAATATCCGCCCAAGTAACAAAAATGAGTATGGTTTGCTAACATCTCTAAAGTTTGATCTATGAACGGTAATGGATAGTGATCTTTCCTAGTTTCTTTATTTAATTTCCTGAAGTCTATGCACATCATGTGCCCAACAATAGTTCTAGTAGGTATTAGTTCATTATTTTCATTAGGAACAACAGTAAAATCGCCCTTCTTAGGAACAAAGTGAACATGACTTACCCACTTACTCTCTTTAACAGGATAAATTATACCTGCGTCCAGTAGGCGTACAATTTCTTTTATTACCACTTCTTTTATTTTAGGCTTTAATCTTCTATTAAATTCCGCAACTGGTTTTGCACCTTCTTCCATGAATATCCGATGGACAACTATCATGGGACTAATGCCCTTCAAGTCATTCATTGAGTACCAAAAGGCTTGGCGATGCTCCTTAAGTATCCTCATGAGTTCTTCTTCTTCTCCTGAAAGTTTAGCACTAATAATAACAGAGAATTTATTGGTATCATCTAAAAACCTGTATTTAAGATTATCTGGTAGAGTCTCCAACTCTAGGGGTGGTAATTCCTCGTCCCATCTATTTTCTGGCTCTTCAAAAGCCTCATCATTTGGAGGTCCCAAAATGGGAAGTGAATCGAATTCATCTTCTAGTTCTTCTAGGGACTTGTCCTCCATAACTATTTCTTCATAATATGGATCTTCATTTATTTCTTCTTCTGGATTACTAAAGAAAAGAGCCGCCATTTCTTCAATAGTTCTCTCTTCCTCTTCTTCCTGTATTTGTGGAGGCTTGTCTTTAAATTTGGAAAAATGGAATTTATTTTCTGTTCCCCCAAGCTTAAGCGTCACAATCTCCTTCTTGAAATTGACATAGGCACCTATATCACCCAAAAAGCTTCTTCCAAATATTATAGGGCAAAGAGTGTCAGCTGGCATATCAACAACTACAAAATCGATAAGAATTTTTTTGTTGCCGATTCTGATAGTTGCATTATCAACTACTCCCATTGGGATTCTAAGGTTCTTATTGGCTAACATAATTGTCATATCAGTATTCTCAATTGTAGCTGGTTCTATTTCTTCTTTTATTTCTAGGTAGAAATCATAAGATATAACATTAACTTCGATGACAAGATCACATAAACCGTAATGAGAGGTTTCTTTAAATATGCAGGGAAGAATAGGCTTACCCACATCTTTTACCTTTGTTTTACCTTCACCAATATGGAAGTCTCTACATCAAGTTCAACTATGTTGCAGTGTGAGTACATAGCCATAATTGCTTTCTTGGTTACTTCTTCATCTTTGTTTTCTTTTAGGTGATTCGTGACTTCTGGCATGCTTTCCTCTTCCCTCTTTTCCTATATTGCTTTGACCTGTTCATATTCAAAAATATGCTTTTGTGCAGTGTTAGGGAAAGGTGCTTCATATATTGGCTCTACGAAGGCAAGTGTTGCTTTATCTTCTATTTTCTTCTCTGGTTCGGGTGGTGGATCATACTTGACTGGACCCTCCTTTGGAGCTTTAATATGTTCTGTAAAAGCTTTAACAACTTGCAACACAAGATCTGAATCCAAATAAAGTTCTTTAGATAATTCTTTCACATGGCCTTTTTTATTATAATCATGAATACAATCATTCTCTATTTCTACACCTCCTTCACTTCCTAGACCAAAATTCCATGAAACTCTATGAGCATGGATTCTATTAAGTAAAGCCCAAGCTTTAGGTATAGGAAGATTCATAAAGGCTCCTTCCGCGAAAGAGTCTAGTTCGATTTTATTAGGTTCAATTAAACCGCTGATACGTCCATTTTGCATCACTATTCTATGTCTTAATTCACTATTATTCATTGATATATTTCGTATTGAGAGGTGATACTCATGTTATTTCATTTGTTTTGCATGGTTGATGACTTTTGGAGCATGGACCGCTACAGTCAGGATTTTGATGGAAAAGGTGCTGTTTGGAGGCAAAATTCGCGAAGATCAGAAAATCCGGGAAAATATACGGAAAATCCTGTTTTTCCAGAAGACTAAGGATGCCAGAAGACGGAGTGGAGATGGGCCACAGGGGTCCCACACCACCCCCTGGCGCGGGCAGCCCTAGGCCGCGCCAGGAGGTGGTGTGGCCACCCTGGCCTCTGTGGGGCGGAAAACACCGAGAGAGAAAGATCTCTCTGGCAAACAGATTTCTGCCAGGGGAATTCCTTCCCAGAGAGGGGAGATCATCGCCATCAACACCACCATCAAGCTGGACTTCATCGGGATCATCATCATCATCACCACCATCATCACCATCATCACCATTAGCACCCTCATCACCATATCCATATTGCTGTAACAATTGAGTTGAATCTTGCATTAGTTCATAGGGGAAAGTTTCCCGGTGTTGATTACTCTTTGTAGTTGATGCTATTGAGTGAACCATTGAATTATTGTTTATGTTCAGATTGTTATACATCATTATTCCATCTCTGATCATGATCCATATGATGTCTTGTGAGTAGTTCGGTTTGTCCTTGAGGACATGGGAGAAGTCTTGTTTGTTAGTAGTGGAGTTGTGTTGAGAAAGATTCAATAGATTGTTATTTAAGTTGTGGTGTACTTCTTCTACTGGTGTCATGTGAACGTCGACTACATGACACTTCACCTATATGGGCCTAGGGGAATGCATTGTGTATTTGGCTACTAATCGTAGGGGTTGCCGGAGTGACAGAAACCTGAACCCCCATTAGGAAACCATTGCACAATGGACGTAAGAGTCTTAGAGTTTAAAGCTGTGGTTAGGTCTCTACCTTAATTACTTTCTTGTAATTACGGATGTTTGCAAGGGGTATAATCACAAGTATGTATTAGTCTTGGATGGGGTGGTACATTAGCACAGGTTTACCCACACAACACTTAGGAAGCTAGAGAAGATTAATCAACTATATGAAGCGAAAGCACTTGACAGTCTTCCCATGTGTCCTCGAGAACGTTTCGTCATCTTAAGTAATACAACCGGCTTGTCCTTTGCTGCATAAAGGATTGGGCCACTTGCTGCATTCATTCCTACTGTCTTTTATTTACTCGTACTTTATTTACTTGCTTTATCAAAAAAAACTAAAAATCCGTTTGCTAAGTATTTGCAGAGAATTCCTAATCCATACCACTAGCCAGCACCTTCTGCTCCTTGTTGGGTTCGACACTCTTACTTATCGAAATATTGCGATACACCCCCTATACTTGTGGGCCATCAAGACTATTTTCTGGCGCCGTTGCCGGGGAGTGAAGTGCTATTGGAGAGTGGAACTGGTAAAGGAAACTTCTACTGTGAGTATTGTTTACTTCTGCTAGTTGCTTTATTTTCGTTATGGATAATTCGCTGATTTTCTTATTTGGTAATGCTACTACCACTGCTAAGGTAGTAGGTAAGCCACCACCTACTGAGAATGATGTTTTCAAAATACCTACACGAATTATTGATCGTGTTATGGATAACTATTATGTTGGGGATGGAACTGTCCATCCAGATGATCATTTACTCTTTATACACGAATTATGCGGGTTGTTCAAGTGTGCAGGTATTACTACAGGTCAAGTCAAGAAGAAGTTATTCTCATTATCAGTGAAAGGAAGAGCTGAGAAATGGTATAAGCTACTGAAGAATGGTCAAGCTCTGGAATGGGAGGAAATAGTGCCTCTCTTTTATTCAAAGTTTTATCCTCCTAGTGAGATTCATAAAGATCGGAATCAAATATACAACTTTTGGCCTCTTGATGGAGAGAGTACATCTCAAGCTTGGGGGAGATTGAAGTTACTAATGCTCAAATGTCCCATTCATGAGCTCCCCAACAATATTATTATCAATAACTTTTATGCAAGGCTTTCTCTTCATGACAAGGATTTATTGGATGCTTCTTGTGCTGGATGATTCACTCGCATGGAAGAAGAAGCTAAATGGGATCTTCTGGACCGTATTCAAGATAATGTTGAAGCTTGGGAGAATGACAAAGGTAGAAAGTCAAGTATAAATTATGATTATGAATGCATTGAATCTTTTATGGGAACTGATGACTTTCAAAATATTAAAAATGCTTATGGTCTAGATTCTCAAGCTATTGCTTCTTATTTTAAGGCTTTTGCTTCCTACATTGAAGTGCCTAAAAAGAAGTGGAATAAGTATCATGAACCTTATAAAGATATTGCTAAGAGTGTTCCTGCAAGAAATAGTGAAGTTTATACTGCTAATCATGTTTTACCTGAACCTTATATTGAGAAAATTCCTTTTCCAGTTAAGGTAAAGGAGCATTCTATGATAGCTATTATGGTTAATGAAAGTACAAGAAGAGCTGTTGAACCCGATAAACAAATGATTGATGAACCAATAATAGCAAGTATGAAAGACTTTGTCACTAAATATGAAAAAGACGGACACACTATCCTTTGCAAGGATACCTCTAATATGTTTTTCACATAGTAGTGTTATGAGAGCTAGTATTCCTGTGTTTTCTACAACCAAGCCAAAGGCCAAAAATTTGTCGCTAAAAATGGCACCTTTCTCGAAAAGGAGTTTCTTGCAAAGGGAGTGAGTGGAAGGAAAATAGAGTTAGATGAAATTGTTGACCCTTCTCTCCATATTCCGAGTAGCACAACGGAAACTGTTCCGAAACCGCTCTCCAACATGGAGTAAGAGCCCATTGATGCTGATCAAAACAATGACATCGAGACTCCTGAGGTTCTCAGGTCTACAAGGGTTCGTGCCACTCCAGATTGGTATAGTAGCCTTGTAATGTCTGTCATCTTAGATGATCAGGAAGAACCTGCAAACTACAAAGAAGCTATGGATAGTGTTGACTCCGAGAAATGGCTAGAAGCCATGAAATCCGAAATAGGATCCATGCATGAAAACCAAGTTTGGACCTTGGTGGATCTTCCAGAGGGTCGCAAGGCCGTGGAAAATAAATGGATCTTTAAGAAAAGGCATGTCACGAATGGTAATGTAACCATTCACAAAGCTCGACTTGTCACAAAGGGGTTTCGACAAATTCAAGGAGTTGACTACGACGAGACTTACTCTCCCATAGTGATGCTTAAGGCTGTCAGGATTTTAATAGCAATTGCTGCACATTTCGACTATGAAATTTGGCAGATGGATGTCAAGACCGTGTTCCTCAATGGTCACATTGATGAAGAGTTGTATATGATGCAACCAGAAGGTTTTTTTGATCCTAAGGATGCTGGAAAGGTATGCAAGTTCCAACGGTCCATTTATGGGTTGAAGCAAGCATCTCGGAGCTGGAACCAACGTTTTGATCAAGTGATCAAGAGTTTTGGATTTATCCAAAACCAACAAGAGTTCTGTGTTTACAAGAAAGCGAGTGGGAGCTTGGTAGTTTTCTTAGTAGTATATGTGGCTGACATATTACTCATGGGAAACGATGTGGATCTTATGAATAGCGTGAAAGCGTATTTGAGCAACCAATTTTCCATGAAGGATCTAGGTGAAGCTGCATACATATTAGGAATCAAGATCTATAGAGATAGATCAAGACACCTAATAGCATTAAGTCAGAGTACTTACATAGATAAGATTTTGAAGAGGTTCAAAATGGAAAACACCAAGAGGGGTTTTACACCTATGATGAAGAATTGCAACTTGAGTGCGACTCAATGTCCTGTAATGGACAATGATAGAGAAGATGTCGGCGTCCCTATGTACGCAATAGGATCTATCATGTATGCAATGCTTAGTACCCAACCTGATGTGGCATTGGCTCTTAGTTTGACGAGCCGATATCAGAGTAATCTAGGACCGGATCACTAGACAGCTGTGAAAAATATCCTAAAGTATCTGAGAAGAACAAGGGATATGTTCCTAATCTATGGAGGAAATGATGAAGCTCTGAACGTAACAGGTTACGTAGATGCGAGCTGGAATTCAGATCATGATGACTCTAAGTCTCAAACATGATTTGTTTTCTTGGTGAATGGTGGGGCCGTAAGCTGGAAAAGCAAGAAGCAACCGGTGGTGGCACAATCTTCAATGGAGTCTGAATACATTGCTGCAGCTGATGCAGCAAATGAAGCTGTTTGGCTAAGGAATTTCGTCATCGAACTAGGAGTTTTTCCCAACGCACAAGACCCCGTGACAATCTATTGTGATAACACGGCAGCTATTGCAAATGCAAGGGAACCAAGAACTCATTCCACAGCCAAACACATCAAGCTTAGATTTCACGTCATCCGACAGATTGTTGACGAAGGTGAAGTCAAGATTTGCAAAGTAGATACGGAAAATGTAGCAGATCCTTTGACTAAAGCTCTCAAACATGACAAGCACAAACAACATCGAGATTCCATTGGTGTTAGGTTCCTGCCTATTGTAAACTAGTTTTGTATACTCTAGTGCAAGTGGGAGACTGAAGGAGTTATGCCCTAGAGGCAAATAATAAAGTGTATTATTTGATATACCTCCTGTATGTTCATAATACGTTTCATATTGTGCTATAACTGTGTTAATACGAAACATTAATACACGTGTGGTATGTAAACAAACCGTGTCTCTAGTTACCTCTAGTGAACTAGTTCATTGGTCATGAGGATGGTCTATGTTTCAGGACCATGGGCATTTATGCCAACTGACAATGAGATCATGTTATTAGTTAAATAACATGATAGACAAACATCCGACCGTTATATCATAATGAGATCTAGTTACAAAGTTCACCATTGATGATAAAACATAGAGAACCTCGCAACTTAACTGATCCTTTATTGTGAGGTAATGCAAATCACCATTCTGGAAGAAGCTTAGATGGTTATCAAGAATCATCTCGTAACAGGGTGATCAAAAAGGTGCCACTCAGGTTTTCTGAAGGAATGCGTAGAGGAGTACATATCAAGACCAGGATTTGTCTAGTCTGTGTAATGGACAGATACATGTGGCCATCTCGGTGACATTGCATTAATGAAGCTTGCAAGCATGTGACTAGGTCACGGAATGCAATGACATGAGAACGAGAAAACAAGTTCATCGGTAACAAGATCGAACTAAGGTATGCAGATACCGAAGATCAAGTCTCGGATGAATTAGGTATCGTATGACAAAGGAAATGGGGAACGACTATCTCACGGTTCGAGCGATTTTATTCGTGAAACGCACAGGGGTCACATGGCCATCTAGGTCCCTCTGTTGATCATTGATATGAGAGTGGTCTCTATCATGTCTGGAGTGTTTCTGAACCGAAGGATGTCATGCTTAAGGGTAGGGACGCTTAGGGTAGATGAGGCATCATATGAGAAATAGAGAGATAGAAACTGGAATAGTTTTGGTAACATCCGATGGAGATCGGAAGGGGTCCAGAAGATGTTCCGGAGTGAAGGAATAATATAATACGTGTATTTGAATGTTAATTGGAGAATTAATGTTAAATATATATTTTATTTTATTTTATTTTTGAAGGCACTATATTGCTAATGGGCCTCACCCGAAGGGAGGCCCAAGTGGGTGGGGGCCAGCCGGCCTAGGGCTAGTGGGCCACCCGAGTGGGCCCCACCTAGGGCCGGCGGCTGCCCCAAGGTGGCCGGCGGGTGTGGGCATTAGTCCCACACCGCCTGGCCCCTGGGTGGTGCCCTCCCCCTCCTACTATATAAAGGGCCCCCCCTCCCCTTGGAGAACATCCATTCCTCTCATTATCTCTCTCTCTTCTACTGAGGACTTCCCCGTAATATTGGGGAGGACCTCGTGGTTGAGTTCTCCACCTTCACACTACCGTCATGTGATCGGTGATCCGGCATCTACTTCTTCCGCTGCTCGGCTAGATTAGAGCCCGATTGACGTCCACTACACCGGACATGTGACGAACTTCGGAAGCACCGCACTTGGGGTGCTGCTCGTCTTCATCAATATACGCCTTCCTGCGTTAGGCGTGCCTCTCTCTACAAAGGTATGGATACTGTATTCCTTCTCCATTACTTATGTCTACATAGTATAGATCCTGGTATTAGTGTTCGAGTAGATAGAATTTTTTGTTTTCTGCTATGGAACCCTTCAGTGGTATCAGAGCGGGTCTATGGGTAGACTTGTCGTACGGATAGAACACATAGCAATATGTGGGCATTGATTCTCTAGTTGCTACCCTCTTTAGTGTTATTGTGCATATCGCGGCACTATTTGATGAAGCGGCGCCCAACCGACCTCACGTGGTGATTCACGAGACTGGTCCACGAATCTAAGTGGCTTAGGGGGTGTCTATCTCTCTACAATAGTTGATATAGCATTGACACCGGAGGTCCCTGAAAAGGGAAGAAGAACGGCAATCATTGAATCCATGTTGTGGCTCGATGTTCGTAGGTGGGAAAGGGTTCTACTACGAAAGCCCTAAAGCCGCGTAAAACATGCAATAGTTAATATAGAAGCGTCTATTTTTATTATTGCATAGGGGCAAGTATTATAACATGGCAATGACAAGTTTGTGAAACTCTCATTGAAGCTATTGATGATGATCATAAAGCTATAACCATGTCATAACACTTTACTTTAGAAGTATTACTTATTGTGCTAGTATACTTACTAGACGGTAGCATAATAAGATAATCCCTCATAGTATTCCAGTTATCGTATTCCCCTTGTGTGTGCACCACCAAGAAAGTTCTTCGGTATGAGGCGATCCAGGGTGACATGCCTGGGTGTCAAACTTATCTACGTTCACATACAGTGGGTGTAAGCCATGTTGCACTTCAAATACACACGAGTTAGGACTGGCGAGCCTAGCACGCTAGAGAAGCGTGGCCTCGGAATACAAGAGACCGAAAGGTCGAGCATGAATCACATGGTTGATGTGATCGACATTAGGGAATGTCCACCTTTGATACTACACTGATGGCCGTGACGATCAGGGGAGGTGCAGAGGATAGGGATCATGTGATCACTGAACGAGTAGAGGGATGTTCGTTTAAGTGGGAGTTCTTTTAGTTAAAACTCGAACTCATTATTATGAACATAGTCTAAATACTTTGCAAATTCCTTTGTAGATGTCTCGCCCACCCACCTTCAACCTTAGCACTTTCCTCGAGAAGGACAAGCTGAAAACTGATGGAACCAACTTCGCATGGTTACGCAATCTTAGGATCCTCCTAGTCCCTACAAGTTGACTTATGTCATCGAGGCTGATCTTCCTACTGAGCCTGCAGATTCCGCCTCGAGGGCCGAAAAAGAATGTCTGGCAGTCCAAAGGCGGATGATTTCTCCCTCATCCAGAGTGGAATGCTCTATGCCATGGAGCCGGAGCTTCAAAAGCGTTTTGAGAAGATGAATGCTTTTGAGATCATTGAGGATCTCAAGGCTGTCTTTGCTCCACAGGCTCGTGCAGAGAGGTATGATGCTTCCGAGTTCTTCTTCTCTGCTAAAATGGAAGAGCACAACAGTATTAGTGAGCACGTGGTCAAAATGTCTAGCTACGTTAAACGCTTAAATGCCCTGGATTGCAAAATCCCGGAGGAACTTGCTATAGATAGGGTGCTGCATTCGCTGCCCCCTAGCTATAAGGGTTTTGTGATGAACTACAACATGCAAGGGATGACTAAGACCCTTGCTGAGGTGTTCGCCCTGCTCAAAACTCTGAGGTTGAAATCAAGAAGGAACACAGTCTGATGGTCAACAAGACCACCAACTTTAAGAAACCGGGGCAAAAGGGAAAAGGCAAGAGCAAGAAGCCTAAGAGGGATGGCAAGTTTGTTCCCACCACCTCAAAGGCTGCCAAGCCTGGCCCTAAGCCCGACGCCGTGCTTCTCTTGCAAAGGGATGGGCCTTTGAAGCATATCGCCCCAAATACCTTGAAGACAAGCGGTGGCAAGATAGCCCTGGATAAAGGTATATATGATATACATGTTATTGATGTATTCCTTACAAGCGCCAGGTAACACACGGTATTTGATACCGGATCTGTTGCTCACATTTGTAACTCTCAGCAGGATCTGCAGAGTAGGAGGCACCTGAGGAAGGACGAGGTGACGATGCGCGTCGGCAATGGCTCGAAAGTCGAAGTGATGGCCGTCGGCACCCTGCATCTACGTATACCGTCAGGATTATTGTTGATTTTGAATAAATGCTATTATGTACCCGCACTGAGTATGAATATTGTGAGTGGGTCTTGTTTGTTGCAAGACCATTATTCGTTTAAATCAGGAACACATGGTTGTTCAATTTATATGAATGATGTTTTCTATGTTCATGCACCTGTACGTGATGGTTTATTCTTACTTGATCTTGATTGTGATACACACATCCCATAGTGTTGATGCTAAATGTTGTAAGCACAATAACAATAATTCCATGTACATATGGCATTGCCGTCTTGGTCATATTGGCGTAAAGCGCATGAAGAAGGTTCATTCAGAAGGGCTTCTTGGATCATTGGACTTTGAATTCCTTGACACATGTGAGCCATGTCTCATGGGCAAGATGACCAGGACACCATTCTCTGGTATAATGGAGAGATCCGTAGACCTACTTGGGATCATACATACGGATGTATGTGGACCAATGAGTGTCTCAACCCGCAATGGTTATCGTTACTTTGTTACCTTTACTGACGACTTAAGCAGATATGGATATATCTACTTGATGAAGCACAAGTCTGAAACCTTTGAAAAGTTCAAGGAATTTCAGAAAGAGGTAGAGAATCAACTTAACAAGAAAATCAAGCACCTTCGATTGGATCGAGGAGGCGAGTATTTGAGTTATGAGTTTAACATGCACTTAAAGGACTATGGGATTGTACCATAGCTTACGCCAGCCGGAACACCACAACATAATGGTGTGTCGGAACGTCGTAACCGAACCCTATTGGATAGCGTACAGTCCATGATGTCTTTAACTGATTTGTCTATGTCTTTTTGGGGATACGCGTTATAAATCACCGCTTTTATTTTAAACTAAGCACCATCCAAATCCGTGGAGACAACCCCATATGAGACGTGGCATGGCAAGAAGCCATTGTTGTCATTTCTGAAAGTTTGGGGTTGTGAGGCTTACGTTAAGAAACTACAGCCTGACAAACTCGAACCCAAATTAGAAAAATGTATCTTTGTAGGATACCCGAGGGAAACCATTGGGTATACCTTCTACAACCAAGCTGAAGGCAAAATGTTTGTCGCTAAAAATGCACCTTTCTCGAAAAGCAGTTTCTTGCAAAGGGAGTGAGTGGAAGGAAAATAGAGTTAGATGAAATTGTTGACCCTTCTCTCCGTATTCTGAGTAGCACAACGGAAACTGTTCCGAAACCGCTCTCCAACATGGAGTAAGAGCCCATTGATGCTGATCAAAACAATGACATCGAGACTCCTGAGGTTCGCAGGTCTACAAGGGTTCGTGCCACTCCAGATTGGTATAGTAGCCTTGTAATGTCTGTCATCTTAGATGATCAGGAAGAACCTGCAAACTACAAAGAAGATATGGATAGTGTTGACTCCGAGAAATGGCTAGAAGCCATGAAATCCGAAATAGGATCCATGCATGAAAACCAAGTTTGGACCTTCGTGGATCTTCCAGAGGGTCGCAAGGCCGTGGAAAATAAATGGATCTTTAAGAAAAAGACAGATGTGAATGGTAATGTAACCATTCACAAATCTCGACTTGTCACAAAGGGGTTTCGACAAATTCAAGGAGTTGACTACGACGAGACTTACTCTCCCATAGTGATGCTTAAGGCTGTCAGGATTTTAATAGCAATTGCTGCACATTTCGACTATGAAATTTGGCAGATGGATGTCAAGACCGTGTTCCTCAATGGTCACATTGATGAAGAGTTGTATATGATGCAACCAGAAGGTTTTTTTGATCCTAAGGATGCTGGAAAGGTATGCAAGTTCCAACGGTCCATTTATGGGTTGAAGCAAGCATCTCGGAGCTGGAACCAACGTTTTGATCAAGTGATCAAGAGTTTTGGATTTATCCAAAACCAACAAGAGTTCTGTGTTTACAAGAAAGTGAGTGGGAGCTTGGTAGTTTTCTTAGTAGTATATGTGGATGACATATTACTCATGGGAAACGATGTGGATCTTATGAATAGCGTGAAAGCGTATTTGAGCAACCAATTTTCCATGAAGGATCTAGGTGAAGCTGCATACATATTAGGAATCAAGATCTATAGAGATAGATCAAGACACCTAATAGCATTAAGTCAGAGTACTTACATAGATAAGATTTTGAAGAGGTTCAAAATGGAAAACACCAAGAGGGGTTTTACACCTATGATGAAGAATTGCAACTTGAGTGTGACTCAATGTCCTGTAACGGACAATGATAGAGAGAAGATGTCTGACATCCCATATGCTTCTGCAATAGGATCTATCATGTATGCAATGCTTAGTACCCAACCTGATGTGGCATTGGCTCTTAGTTTGACGAGCCGATATCAGAGTAATCCAGGACCGGATCACTGGACAGCTGTGAAAAATATCCTAAAGTATCTGAGAAGAACAAGGGATATGTTCCTAATCTATGGAGGAAATGATGAAGCTCTGAACGTAATGGTTACGTGAATCGAGCTGGAATTCAGATCATGATGACTCTAAGTCTCAAACAGGATTTGTTTTCTTGGTGAATGGTGGGGCCGTAAGCTGGAAAAGCAAGAAGCAGCCGGTGGTGGCACAATCTTCAATGGAGTCTGAATACATTGTTGCAGCAGATGCAGCAAATGAAGCTGTTTGGCTAAGGAATTTCGTCATCTAACTAGAAGTTTTTCCCAACGCACAAGACCCCGTGACAATCTATTGTGATAACACGGGAGCTATTGCAAATGCAAGGGAACCAAGAACTCATTCCACAGCCAAACACATCAAGCTTAGATTTCACGTCATCCGGCAGATTTTTGACGAAGGTGAAGTCAAGATTTGCAAAGTAGATACTGATACGTCCATTTTGCATCACTATTCTATGTCTTAATTCACTAATATTCATTGATATATTTCATACTGAGAGGTGATACTTATGTTATTTCATCTATTTTTGCATGGTTGATGACTTTTGGAGCATGGATCGCTGCGATCGAGGATTATGATGTAAAAGGTGCTGTTTGGAGGCAAAATTCGCGAAGATCAGAAAATCCGGGAAAATATATGGAAAATCCTATTTTTCTAGAAGACTAAGGATGCCAGAAGATGGAGTGGAGGTGGGCCACAGGGGGCCCACACCACCCCATGGCGTGGGCAGGCCTAGGCCGCGCCTGGAGGTGGTGTGGCCGCCCTAGCCCACTCTAGCCTCTCCCCTCTGGCATATATCATCCTCCCGAAACCCTAAGACTCGGGGAGTGACCACAGAAAGATTCCGTCGCCTCTGCAGGGCGGAAACACCGAAGAGAAAGATCTCTCCCGCAGACAAATTTCTGCTGGGGGAATTCCTTCCCAAAGAGGGGAGATCGTCGCCATCAACACCACCATCAAGCTGGACTTCATCGGGATCATCATCATCATTGTCACCACCATCATCACCATTAGCACCCTCATCACCATCTCCATATTGCTGTAACAATTGAGTTGAATCTTGCATAGTTCATAGGGGAAACTTTCCCGGTGTTGATTACTCTTTGTAGTTGATGCCATTGAGTGAACCGTTGAATTATTGTTTATGTTCAGATTTCATTATTCCATCTCTGATCATGATCCATATGATGTCTTGTGAGTAGTTCATTTTGTTCTTGAGGACATGGGAGAAGTCTTGTTGTTAGTAGTGGAGTTGTGTTGAGAAAGATTCAATAGATTGTTATTTAAGTTGTGGTGTACTTCTTCTAGTGGTGTCATGTGAACGTCGACTACATGACACTTCACCTATATGGGCCTAGGGGAATGCATTGTGTATTTGGCTACTAATCGTAGGGGTTGCAGTGTGAAACCTGAACCCCCGTTAGGAAACCATTGCACAAGGGACGTAAGGGTCTTAGAGTTTAAAGCTGTGGTTAGGTTTCTACCTTAATTATTTTCTTGTACTTACGGATGTTTGCAAGGGGTATAATCACAAGTATGTATTAGTCTTGGATGGGGCGGTACATTAGCACAGGTTCACCCACACAACACTTAGCAAGCTAGAGAAGATTAATCAGCTATATGAAGCGAAAGCACTTGACAGTCTTCCCATGTGTCCCCGAGAACGTTTGGTCATCTATAGAAATACAACCGGCTTGTCCTTTGCTGCATAAAGGATTGGGCCACTTGCTGCATTTATTCCTACTGTCTTTTATTTACTCATACTTTGTTTACTTGCTTTATCAAAACCCCCTAAAAATCTGTTTGCTAAGTATTTGCAGAGAATTCCTGATCCATACCACTAGCCAGCACCTTCTGCTCCTCGTTGGGTTCGACACTCTTACTTATCGAAAATACTGCGATACACCCCCTATACTTGTGGGTCATCAGATACGGAACTGAATGTAGCAGATCCTTTGAATAAAGCTCTCCAACATGACAATCACGAACAACATCGAGATTCCTTTGGTGTTAGGTTCCTGCCTATTGTAAACTAGTTTTGTATACTCTAGTGCAAGTGGGAGACTGAAGGAGTTATGCCTTAGAGGCAAATAATAAAGTGTATTATTTGATATACCTCTTGTATGTTCATAATATGTTTCATACTGTGCTATAAGCGTATTGTCTGAACGTTAATACACGTGTGGTATGTAAACAAACCGTGTCTATAGTTACCTCTAGTGAACTAGTTCATTGGTCATGAGGATGGTCTATGTTTCAAGACCATGGGCATTTATCCCAACTGACAATGAGGTCATGTTATTAGTTAAATAACATGATAGACAAACATCCGACCGTTATATCGTAATGAGATCTAGTTACAAAGTTCACCATTGATGATAAAACACAGAGAACCTCGCAACCTGATCCTTTGACTGTGAGGTAATGCAAATCACCATTCTGGAAGAAGCTTAGATTGTTATCAAGAATCATCTCGTAACAGGGTGATCAAAAAGGTGCCACTCAGGTTTTCCGAAGGAATGCGTAGAGGAGTACCTATCAAGACCAGGATTTGTCTAGTCTGTGTAACAGACAGATACATGTGGCCATCTCGGTGACATTGCATTAATGAAGCTTGCAAGCATGTGACTAGGTCACGGAATGCAATGACATGAGAACGAGAAAACAAGTTCATCGGTAACGAGATCGAACTAAGGTATGCAGATACCGAAGATCAAGTCTTGGATGAATTAGGTATCGTATGACAAAGGGAATGGGGAACGACTATCTCACGTTCGAGCGATTGTATTCGTGAAACGCACGGGGGTCACATGGCCATCCAGGTCCCTCTATTGATCATTGATATGAGAGTGGTCTCTATCATGTCCGGAGTGTTTCCAAACCGAAGGATGTCACGCTTAAGGGTAGGGACGCTTAGGGTAGATGAGGCATCGTATGAGAAATAGAGAGAGAGAAACCAGAATAGTTTTGGTAACATTCGATGGAGATCGGAAGGGGTCCGGAAGATGTTCTGGAGTGAAGGAATAATACAATATGTGTATTTGAATGTTAATTGGAGAATTAATATTAAATATATATTTTATTTTATTTTTGAAGGCACTATATTGCTAATGGGCCTCACCCGAAGGGAGGCCCAAGTGGGCAAGGCGCCTAGGGGGGTGGGGGCCAGCCGACCTAGGGCTAGCGGGCAACCTGAGTGGGGCCCACCTAGGGCCGTCGGCTGCCCCAAGGTGGCTGGCGGGTGTTGGCATTAGTCCCACACCGCCTGGCCCCTGGGTGGTGCCCTCCCCCTCCTACTATATAAAGGGGCCCCCCTCCCCTTGGAGAACATCCATTCCTCTCATTCTCTCTCTCTCTTCTACTGAGGACTTCCCCGTAATATTGGGGAGGACCTCGTGGTTGAGTTCTCCACCTTCACACTTGAAGGGAATATGCCTAAGAGGCAATAATAAAGTGGTTATTATCTTATTCCATGTTTATGATAAATGTTTATTTTACATGCTAGAATTGTATTGATCAGAAACATCAATACATGTGTGTTTAATAAACAAAAAGGGTTCCTAGTTATGCCTCTCTTATAGACTAGCTTGTTGATTAACAAGATGATCAAGGTTTCCTGATCATGGACATTGGATGTTGTTAATAACAAGGTCACACCATTGGTGGAATGATGTGATGAACTTCATCCGAAGTATAGCATTACGATCAAGTCATTATGTTTATATTGCTATAACATCATACGAAGTAATCTTAGTCCTTAGACCATGAGATCATGTTAATTGCTAACACCGGAAGAGTATCTTGATAACATTAAACATCACACCATAACAGGGTGACTATAAAGATGGGTTCAGTGCTACGAAGGTGTTATGTTGAGGCTCATGGATCAAGAGTGGAATTTGTCAATCCCGATGAGGGATATATACTCTGGGCCCTCTCGTAGGGTGACACACTTAAGGTATACCGACACCATTTGGAGCAAATATGTTTCAGATAAAGATTTTAAGAAAGCACTGGAATTATTTCAATAGACACCGAAACTATTTCGGGTGAAATTGCTGAAATTGGTTCTGCATGTAATATTGAAATGTTGCAGGGGGTTTTATATAAATGTTTATTAATTAAAGTAATTAACAAAATTCTGAATAAAATTAAGAAAAGAGTTTTATTAAATGAGAGAGCATTAAATTTGGAGAAATTTAATGCATTTAAAGTGGGGACTTTAAAAGAGAATATGAAGGGGCAAATTTATGTGGAGGGAGTTACCACCACATGAATGAGAAGGTGAGGGTCACCTTGGGGGCGCCCGGCCATGGGGAGGTACCCTCCCCTCCTCCTATAAAAGGCCCCCCTCTCACACCTTCATACACACACCTCCTTGTGAAGGATCTCTCTCCCCCTCTAGTATTATTCCCCCATGGTCTCGGATTAGCGAGATACATGTTCCCAGTGGCTTTATCTGGAAAGGAGTTGCTGCTTCCGCTGCTTTGCTAGAGCGAGGGACGGAGGTTGTCGGGGTACCGGACATGTGTGCGATCACGGATGCACCGCTGCTTTGCGGTGCTGGACTTGGTGGTCTTTGGAGCTGGATCGATGGGCGTCTTTGGAGCGGACTGCTGGACTTCATCACGATCTTGAGATCGGCAAGTGTCTGACTACATCAACCACGAGTTCCTACTGTTAACAAAGCTCGTTGTCTCGAGGGTAAGTTCTCGTTGGATGTATGTCCACCCATTGCTTTGTACCTAGTAGATAGATCTTGGCGTAGTTCACATCGAGGAAATTTTTGTTTTCTATGTCATGGACCCAACAAAGGGTATCGAGCACGATCTATGCGTAGGTGCTTAGCACGGGTAGTACACATATGTTGATATGTGGGCGATGATGATCATGTTATTGCATCTTTTATGTATTTTGGATATTGGTGGCATAGTGGGATGAAGCGGCCCGGACCAACCTTACATGTCATCGTACATGAGACCGGTTCCACGACTGACATGCAACTTGTTTTGCATAAGTGGCTGGCGGGTGTCATCTCCTACTATAGTCAATATCTGATTTACAACGAGTTGCTAATAACTTGGTTATCCTCGTTGTGGTTCATGTTCATAGGTAAGACCGGTTCTATCTCCGAAAGCCCTAAGCCACGTAAAACTTGCAATTGATAATATAGAGGCATCTAGTTTAGATCGTTGCTGGGCTAGTGTCTTGATATGGTATTGTTGTAAGTAGATGTATGATAGATACTCTTACAACTCACTTAACGTGTAAGTTCCATATACCTTGGCCTTACACACAAAGGAATGATAGAGATCATACCACGATGCATATGATAGAGATCAAATGCATGGACCATATCATCTCACTTTACACATTAGATGTTAGCATCTTATATTGCTAGTTTGGCGCTTTTGGTAGTATTATAAGATGATACCTCATTTAGATATCAAGATAAAATGTGTTCTTCCTTAAGTATGCACCGTTTTGTGGATCGTGTTTTGAGGCATCACGTGATGATCGGGTGTTCTTGACTCTACGCTTTCATACAATGGGTGTAAGACAGTTTTACACACGCAAATACTAAGGTTCTTACTTGACGAGCCTAGCATGTACAGACATGGCCTCGGAACACGGACAGAAAGGTTAAGCATGAGTCATATAGTTGATATGATGCCCATATAGATGCTCGCCTTTGAAGCTACACCGACTCACGTGATGATCGAACTTGGTGTAGTGGATTTGGTTCATGTAATCACCAAAAGGGCACGAGGGATGTCGTTTTTGAGTGGAAGTTCATTTCTAATTTGGATTAGTCGAACCAAATTTGTCATAAATTAAATCAAAGTGAATTTGCATAGTTTGTTGTAGTCATTGGCATTCGTTTTCTACCTTATGCTTAGTTTTTATTTGAGATAATAGAACTATAGAATTCTGGATATTTAGTTTACGAACTAGTATCGTATTGTTTCGAATGTCAATTTAAAGTTTATAAGTCCTATTGCAAAATTTCAGCAAACTCTATTTACTCCATGAAGTTTAATAAGAAGTATTAAATCAAGAGTAAGAATTCCAATGTTAGTATCTAAAGTATCATGTTTGCCTCCATGATTATTGGTATTCAAAAGGTTGTTTTAATATCAAGATTATATTGGAGCTGAAAATTGTTTCCGAAACCATCATGTGTGAAAGATATTGTGATATCTGAAACAATGTTTTTTTTGGTTGCATTATGATAGAGTATAATTTAGCAAAATACATGTTCTCATATTGTATGAGAATTTGTGAAGGATGGAGATACTAGGCATCTGAATCTACCAAAAAGGTTTTGGGAACTGATATTATACTCGTGATTCTTCCTTATAAGCTATAGTAGCTTGATCATGAAAGTTGTCATGATAAGGATGAATAGAAGATGTAAGTAAAATGTTTACTACACTAATAGATTACTAAAGAATGGATTTTTGAAAGAATGGCAAACATTTGATGATGGTGATCCACTTCAAAGTGCAAGTCCAAAGGTATTAGTATTTGACTATATACGCTTTGTACCATGTGTCATGTTGATGACACCACTATTGATGTTGATAGATTCTTTTAAAAGAAAAGGAATTGCTGAAAGAGAATCTATAAAATATTTGGCATAAAATAAAAGGTTGGAGATGTCCAACTTAGGTATATAGAAGATATACATGTTATGGATATATTCCTTGCTTGTTAAACAATGTGGTTCTTAGGTATTGGATACCGAATTGGTTGGTATGAAGTGTCATACAAGACAATGCAATTCATGAACTACAATGGCCTAAGTAACTAGCAAGAGAATGAGTGATGATGTTCATCGAAAACAAATAAAGTGTTATTGTGTTTTTTCGTTGTCATCAAACCAAGCCTTCAATTTTTTTTTAAATAATTGTTATTTTGTTCCGGTATCAAGAGAACAATGGTTGTTCAAATAATTACCTTATTCCATAAAGGATGGATGAACTTTTACAAGTCTAGTTGGAGAAATCACATCCATAAACACTAATGCTAAAATGTCGCAAGGCAAATGATTGAAATATCACTTATGAAGTGACATCGCTGTTTAAATTATATTTGAAAGAAAACATGAAGAAACTCCATGTTGATGGATTTTTGGAGTCTTTGATTTTGATCAATTGACACATGTGAGACTTTCCTCGAGATAATTGAAACTCCGTCCATAGGCCAAAGAGGAACGGATGACTAGCTTATTGGAAATTGTGCATGTTGATGTGCATAAGTCCATTATGTGTAGCCATATGCGATGGATCTTTTTGCTTCATATGCTTTCTTCAAGAAGTTGAGTGAATATATCTGTATATTTACTTAATAAGGAAGAAGTATGAAACATTTGAAAAATTGTTCAAAGACTTTCAAGATGAAGTGGAAAATCATTGTAACAAGAAAATAAAGAGTTTATGATTCGATCATAAAGGAAGATATTTGAGTTACATGTTTAGCAAAAAAAACACCTAAGACTTGAGGAATTGTTCCATGATTTGTGTTTCCTGATAAACCATAGGAGTATGGCATATTCGAGAGATAAAATCAAACCATGTTTGACATGGTAAGATCAAGGGTGTCATTTATAAAACTGCCATTATGTTTTAAGGATTGAAGCTTTAGAGACTACCGCTTTTACACTGAAAAGAGCACCATCGTGATCCGTTGAAATGACACCATATAAGTTATGGTTTGGGATAAAACCCGAATTGTCTTTTCTTAAATTTTGGTATGCTATGCATAAGTAAAATGTTTACAACCAAAGTCGGATAAGCACGTCTTTGTAGGTTATCCCAAAGAATTTGTTGGGAATTTCTCCATAACACCGAGGACAAAAGAGTTTGTTACTTGGAACGTCAAGTTTCTTGAGAAGGAATTTTTCGTGAAAAGTTAAGTGGGAGGACAATAGAACTTTGATAAGGTTGTTGAACCTTAGCTATATGTGCTAAGTAGCGCAACGCCGGAAAGTGTCCCGGTGGCGGCCACAATGCTCATGGCTCTTGTGATTACAAAAGGTGTGATCTCGGAGATTAGAGTTCCTATAGAACCGTGTGGATCGGTAAGAATCAAATAGTAAGATTTGATAAGCAAGTCATTATTGTTTTGACAATGATGAACCGACTATATGCAAAGAAGCGATGATGGGCCCTGACTCCATAAAATGACTAGAAGTCATAGAATCCGTGATAGTATCCATACACGAGAAAACAAGTTTCTGAACTTGGAAGACCCTCCGAAAAGGCGTGAAGCCTATCGGTCGTGTTTGGATCTATAAAGAAATAAGACATGGATGTTTAACATCTATGAAATAGTCAACATGTCAGAAAGAAGTTTACGACAATGTTCAAGGAGTTGACTATGACAAGATTTGATCTTTCATAGCGATATATAGTCTTGACGGATTAATGTAGAAACCACTACATATAATTTGGTATATGGTAGTTGAATAAACAAAACAAGGTTCTTCTAATAGAACGGTAACCTAGGACATGTACATGACATGGTCCGAAGGGTTTTGTTAATTCAAAGGGTGCTAAAAGGACATGAAAACTTCAATAGTTGAAGTAAGCATAGCGGAGTTGGAATCTTCACCATGATGAAACTGTTAAAAGTGTTTAAATTCATCGGAGATGATGAAGATGCTTGCATTTGCAAGAAATTAAGTGGGAGCGCTGAGACATATTTCTAATACATTATGTAGAGGACATATTGGTGATTGGAAATGATGTATCTTGTATTGACACAAGTTAAGGATTTCATTAAAATAAGATTTCGATGAAAGACTTGGGAAAACCCAGAATATTAGGCATCAATATCTATATGGATAGATTAAGGCGCTAATATGGTTGTGCCAGACATACATATATAAGATATTGAAAGGGTTCAATATGAGATATTGAAAGGATTCAATATGGAAACAACAAGAAAGGTTCTTGCTGCATGGAAAGAATTGTATCAAGATTCAAGTGTTTCAACACTTGGTGAGTAAAATCACATGAAGATTTTGATCGATTATACCATGATATGTATATATCCAGAATGTCCTATGCTCTAAATGTTATGAGCATATACCAGAATGATTCATAAGATGATCATTGGACAATAGTAAAGATATTCTTATGAGGTTTGGAATAACTAAGAATATATCATGTATAAGTGACAAACAGTTAAAGGTAGTTCATTGTAAAGTGTTACATTGATACTAAGTTTGTCACAAGATACAAATTAAATTTATCTCAATTTAGACTATGGGTGGCACAATATAATGGAAAGGATGTTCCATGATGGATTTGGATAAGTTCCAAAGTTGAGATATTGTGACGGATACTACAACAAAAGGCTAAGTATATGACTGCTATAGTAGCAACATAGGAGGGCATTTGTGTTAAGTAGTTTGTTATCAAACTAGGTGTGGTTCAAAGTGGGCTAATACTATGAAGATATATTGTGTGACAATAATATCAACATATTTTAACCCGAACGAACTAAAGGTCTCACCAGAGGACCAAATTTATACAATGCCATCTCATTTGAGAATGAGTGATGCGTAGAGACGCAAAGACATGCAAATACACACGGACCTGAAACTGTCAGATCCGGAGATTATGTTAACCACTAGCAATTGCGTATATGCAACACCAGAAAGCCATATGTGTTCAATACGCAAAGTTTTTCAAACTAGATTATTGACTCTAGTGCAAGTGGGAGACTGAAGGGAATATGCCCGAGAGGCAATAATAAAGTGGTTAATATCTTATTCCATGTTTATGATAAATGTTTATTTTACATGCTAGAATTGTATTGATCGGAAACATCAATACATGTGTGTTTAATAAACAAAAAGGGTTCCTAGTTATGCCTCTCTTATAGACTAGCTTGTTGATTAACAAGATGATCAAGGTTTCCTGATCATGGACATTGGATGTTGTTAATAACAAGGTCACACCATTGGTGGAATAATGTGATGAACATTCATCCGAAGTATAGCATTACGATCAAGTCATTATGTTTATATTGCTATAACATCATACGAAGTAATCTTAGTCCTTAGACCATGAGATCATGTTAATTGCTAACACCGGAAGAGTATCTTGATAACATCAAACATCACACCGTAACAGGGTGACTATAAAGATGGGTTCAGTGCTACGAAGGTGTTATGTTGAGGCTCATGGATCAAGAGTGGAATTTGTCAATCCCGATGACGGATAGATATACTCTAGGCCCTCTCGGTGATATCACATTCAAATAGCTTGCAAGCAAGTGATGTGATCACTAGAATGTTATATCACAGGAACAAGAAAAGAGTGCATGTCAGTAACGAGATCAAACTAGGTATGGAGATACCAACGATCGAATCTCGGACATGTAATATATCGCGGGACAAAGGGATTTAGTTACTAGCGTTAAAGGTTCTCACGATCACAGAAGTCATCGTTGAATGTGTAGGAGTCAGTATGGATCTCCAGGTCCCGCTGCTGATTATTGATCGCAGAGGGGTCTCGATCATGTCTGCATTATTCACGAACCGTAGGGTGACACACTTAAGGGATACCGACACCATTTGGAGCAAATATGTTTCAGATAAAGATTTAAGAAAGCACTGGAATTATTTCAATAGACACCGAAACTATTTCGGGTGAAATTGCTGAAATTGGTTCTGCATGTAATATTGAAATGTTGCAGGGGTTTTATGTGAATGTTTGTTAATTAAAGTAATTAACAAAATTCTGAATAAAATTAATAAAAGAGTTTTATTAAATGAGAGATCATTAAATTTGGAGAAATTTAATGCATTTAAAGTGGGGACTTTAAAAGAGAATATGAAGGGGCAAATTTATGTGGAGGGAGTTACCACCACATGAATGAGAAGGTGAGGGGTCACCCCTTGGGGCACCGGCCATGGGAGGGTACCTCCCTCCTCCTATAAAAGGCCCCCCTCTCACACCTTCATACACACACCTCCTTGTGAAGGATATCTCTCCCCCTCTAGTATTATTCCCCCATGGTCTCGGATTAGCGAGATACATGTTCCCGGTGGCTTTATCTGGAAAGGAGTTGCTGCTTCCGCTGCTTTGCTGGAGCGAGGGACGTAGGTTGTCGGGGTACCGGACGTGTGTGCAATCACGGATGCACCGCTGCTTTGCGGTGCTGGACTTGGTGGTGCTGGAGCTGGATCTGATGGACGTGCTGGAGCCGGACCTGCTGGACTTCATCACGATCTTGAGATCGGCAAGTGTACGACTACATCAACCACGAGTTCCTACTCGTTAAGAAAGCTCGTTGTCTACGAGGGTAAGTTCTCGTTGGATGTATGTCCACCCATTGCTTTGTACCTAGTAGATAGATCTTGGCGTGTAGTTCACATCGTAGGAATTTTTTTGTTTTCTATGCTGCGGACCCAACAACACTACCGTCGTGTGATCGGCGATCCGGCATCTACTTCTTCCGCTGCTCGGCTGGATCGGAGCCCGGTTGACGTCCACTACACCGGACGTGTGACGAACTTCGGAGGCACCACACTTGGGGTGCTGCTCGTCTTCATCAATATACGCCTTCCTGCATAAGGCGTGCCTCTCTCTGCAAAGGTATGGATACTGTATTCCTTCTCCGTTACTTATGTCTACATAGTATAGATCCTGATATTAGTGTTCGAGTAGATAGAAATTTTTTGTTTTCTGCTACGGAACCCTTCAATTACTTCAGGTAATAACCGCTCCTTATCCGTTTTTTTGGTTTTTGTGTCAAGATCAACCGCTAATCAAAGAGAAGTAATATTTGGGGAAGTTGCTGTCCCGAAACAGATTTTTGTGCTTCACCGTAAAAATTCGTGAGAGATCTTTGTCTGTCGGATTGAGTTGTAATTTTTTGTGATTCTTCCCCAGGGTGTTATTTAACTTTCGTTAGTTCTGTACTTTTTGATTTGAGCAACAGGAGATTTTCTAAAAAATTGATCTTTACCTGCTGGTCTGTTTTGACAGATTTTGCCAGTCTTGCATTTGCTTTTTTTATTCGATTTCCTTTTTGAATTATTTTTGGGTTTTCGGAAGGAGTTGCTACAGTAGCTTATGTTTTGTTGGTTTTCAGTTGAAGTTGGACTCAAAAGGTTTTATCACTTCACTTATACTAATGTTGCTAATGAGAATTGTGTGAAGTTTTGTGTGAAAGAAATTTCCAGGAAGTGGAGACAATGGTGTAATAAGGAATAGAAGGGTTTTATGACTCAAGTAATAAGTGTATGAAGATGAAGATATTGATGCTATTCAAGTGATGACTCCGGAAGAATCTACTAGATACCAAATTCAGAGACCTGCAGAGTCTGTTTTCAAATAGGTAACAGTTCTGGTAAGAAAAGTTCCGTGAAAATACTATCCAACTATATTTTTACAGTTTTTAGTCAATAAGGAAAGCTACAAAGTGAAAAAGGGACGGAAACGGAGCCAGGGTGGCTCACACCACCCTGTGGCGTGGGCCCACCCCTGGCCGCGCCACCAGGTGGTGAGTCCACCCCGAACTCCGCCTCCGACTCGTTTTCTCCCAGTACCTTCCTTTTGATATGAAACTTCATAATATATAACCCCCTGGATCCCCCCGAGGTTCGTATATTGTGTTTTTGTCATGTTTTCATTTCGATCTATTACTACCATGACATACTCTTTGAAAGCTTAGAAGCACAATGGTGTCTGCCAAGGATAAAGGGAAGGAGCCTATGGAGGAAGACCTTCGAGACCCCAAGCAAGGGCTGGTACCTTCAGTCACTTGCCCTGTATCAACGGAAGCCCTACGAGTCACTAAAGAATTCTGCGATAAGTACCGAGACTTGAAGAGGAAGGTGGACATGCTTCAATGGGAGAATGATAGGCTTCGTAAGATGCTGGAAGATTTCCTCATGTCAACTAAGAGCATGATACCACCACCACCAAAGGAGTAATTCGTCATCAGGTTTGGCATCCCCTTGGTTTGTTCCAAGCTTGGGGGAGTGCCGCGGTATCACATCACTATCTTCTATCTTTTTACCTTATTAGTAGAGTCATATCATGAATAGAGGAGTTATTATGTAGTATGGTTTGCATTATGGAAGTGTCCCCTCTCTCGTTAGATATGTATCCCTTGGTGTGAGTTACCGTTATGGAATATTAATGAGAAGTTCTATCATTCACTCTTTTGCATAACTTATATTAGTTTTCAATTCGTGGTTATATGATTGATCTTGTTGTTAGTATTGGTATGACTTTGGGATCATTGAGTTAATTTAGTTGGTTTTGGCAAACCTGGCTCGGTCAGTAGCAACACTATTTTTGAGTTGAAAGAAAAAGATGAGAGTACTCTAGAGAAAAATAATTTCATCATCTTTCTTTCTTGATTTGCTCATAAGTTTAGTATTCTCTAGTTAAGATCTTTTGTGCTTCCAAGGAAGATTGCATGTTTGCCTTTATCATTTGTATGATTGTTTGTTTCCTTCAACTCTTGTACTTGCTACCCAGCCTTGCTAGCCAAAAAACCGTACTGAGAGGGTATTCTTCTCGTGCATCCACCTCCTTAAAACCAAAACCTTTGCCATTTGTGTCCACCATACCTACCTAGTAGCATTATTGCTATTCCAAGTAAATTCTTGTTTTATCTACCTCCCAAATTAAACTTGTTATGTGAAATTTAGTGATTAAAGCTCTCACGAACTTGATGGCACACTTTACTTTCTTGCATTTAATAAACTTGAACCATTGTGCTCACCTATGTTGTGTATATGCTTGCGCTTTGTAAGTTGTGGATTAGCAGAACCATGCTGTCATGGGGAACGCTTTCAACATTGCACTGGTACTTTGTACCTAGTTGATATCATGTTCTTTTGTCTATGGATGTCGTCGGTGTGAAATGAAAGGGGAGCTTGTAAGTCCATGGAGTTATGCATGTGTGTTAGAGAAACGCCTGGGCCGCTGGTCTAATCCATGTTGACATGGTGGAAACCTGCAGCGTAACCATAACGAGTATCTATGAAGCATTCTTCTTATAAAAAAAGATAGAGATTGAGAAAAGAGAAAAAAAAGACATATTATGAAAAGAGGAAAGAGAGAAAAAAGCACCATATTCCCATGGTAAATAAGAAGATTGGTGAGATACTTGTTGTCTGCTTGCCTTGTCATTTTGATATGGGGATTCTTCCGTATCATCGGGCAAGGGGTACCCCGTTGGCAGTTCTCAATGATACACATATGCTTACGATGACAAGAACTTACCGGTGACTAAACTTGAGTAGCATGAGGAGCGGCCCTCGTATTCAAGGGACATGAGATTCTCAATTTACAACTTGTCAATGCATATCCTCATATTTGATCACTTTAACCTTAATCACCTAAATATGCCTATGATAGGGGCAATGAGAGCTGAAAGCTAGTAAGTATCATAATTTTTGGGAGCTCTTTATGAGACTTGCAATCCCTGCTTTCCTCTGCGAAGGGCCTTTCTTTTTCTTTGTAGATGAGTCAGTAAACCTATTCCCTTCTATCTCAGCAAGTACTTTGAGTTGTTGTGTTTCATTCATTCATATGATGATTTATTCAATCATGTTTCTTATGTTCCTTGCTTTGCACATTGCTCTTATCTTGATGTTTACTACTTTGAAAGCTATCATTGAAAACCAGTTATCTGTGAACTCCAGCAAATTATCAACTATTCTTGGACCAAGAGCTAAGTTTTCCATTACCAATTATGATTCACTTTATGTATCTTTATTGTGTTCCCTTTACTTATTGCAAGTTGAGTTATATAATAGTGAGCTGTCTTCTATTATGATCTATGCATTTGATCGATGTGATGCGTCTTGTCCGTATTCTTTTATCGACTCTCCACTCCATAAACCTGAGGCCATGTTTACTGAGCTCAGTTTCGCTTGGGGACAAGCGAAGTCTAAGCTTGGGGGAAGTTGATACGTCCATTTTGCATCACTATTCTATGTCTTAATTCACTATTATTCATTGATATATTTCGTATTGAGAGGTGATACTCATGTTGTTTCATCTATTTTTGCATGGTTGATGACTTTTGGAGCATGGACCGCTGCAGTCAGGATTCTGATGGAAAAGATACTGTTTGGAGGCAAAATTCGTGAAGATCAGAAATTCTGGGAAAATATACGGAAAATCCTATTTTTCCAGAAGACTAAGGATGCCAGAAGACGGAGTGGAGATGGGCCACAGGGGGCCCACACCACCTCCTGGCGCGGGCAGCCCTAGGCCGCGCCAGGAGGTGGTGTGGCCACCCTGGCCCACTCCAGCCTCTCCCCTCTGGCGTATATCATCCTCTCGAAACCCTAAGACTCGGGGAGTGACCACAGAAAGATTCCGCTGCCTCTGCGGGGCAGAAAACACCGAGAGAGAAAGATCTCTCCGGCAGATAGATTTCTGTCGGGGTAATTCCTTCTCGAAGAAGGGAGATCGTCGCCATCAACACCACCATCAAGCTGGACTTCATCAGGATCATCATCATCATCACCACCATCATCACCATCAGCACTATCAGCACCCTCATCACGATCTCCATATTTCTGTAACAATTGAGTTGAATCTTGCATTAGTTCATAGGGGAAACTTTCCCGGTGTTGATTACTCTTTGTAGTTGATGCTATTGAGTGAACCATTGAATTATTGTTTATGTTCAGATTGTTATACATCATTATTCCATCTCTGATCATGATCCATATGATGTCTTGTGAGTAGTTCGGTTTGTTCTTGAGGACATGGGAGAAGTCTTGTTTGTTAGTAGTGGAGTTGTGTTGAGAAAGATTCAATAGATTGTTATTTAAGTTGTGGTGTACTTCTTCTAGTGGTGTCATGTGAACGTCGACTACATGACACTTCACCTATATGGGCCTAGGGGAATGCATTGTGTATTTGGCTACTAATCGTAGGGGTTACCGGAGTGACAGAAACCTGAACCCCTGTTAGGAAACCATTGCACAAGGGACGTAAGGGTCTTAGAGTTTAAAGCTGTGGTTAGGTCTCTACCTTAATTAATTTCTTGTACTTACGGATGTTTGCAAGGGGTATAATCACAAGTATGTATTAGTCTTGGATGGGGCGGTACATTAGCACAGGTTCACCCACACAACACTTAGCAAGCTAGAGAAGATTAATCAACTATATGAAGCGAAAGCACTTGACAGTCTTCCCATGTGTCCTCGAGAACATTTGGTCATCTTAAGTAATACAACCGGCTTGTACTTTGCTGCATAAAGGATTGGGCCACTTGCTGCATTCATTCCTACTGTCTTTTATTTACTCATACTTTGTTTACTTGCTTTATCAAAACCCCTAAAAATCCGTTTGCTAAGTATTTGCAGAGAATTCCTAATCCATACCACTAGCCAGCACCTTCTGCTCCTCGTTGGGTTCGACACTCTTACTTATCGAAAATACTGCGATACACCCCCTATACTTGTGGGTCATCAACCGCCATAAAAGATATGTAGTAAGTACCATTCAGGCAAATCATGATGAGGACATAGTCGTAGTAAATCTTTGAATCTAATATAATCTCTTACTAGTCCATCATTAGCACAATTCTTCCAAGTCATTATAAGACGCCTGATTCCAAAAGATTTTGATAATGGATAATATTTAGATAGAAATTCACATGCTAGATTATCCCAAGTAGTAGTGGCTTCAAGGGGTAGAGATCTATACCATGAGAGAGTTGTACTTGTCAAAGTTTGACTAAAAATTTTAACCCTTACCTCATCGGCTGTATATCCCTTTAATAGAAAAGTGCCACATATATCTTTAAAACATGCAATATGCTCATATGGATCAGGATATTTCTCATCTTCGGTAAATTGCTTCTTATGTAGAATACTATGTAATAGAGGATTTATTTCAAACCCCCTTGTCATCTCATTGGATTTGTATTTTTTATAAATATCATAGGGCTTCCCAAAGTGGTTGAGTGGGCTAGCACTAGTCATATGCTCAAACTCCATCATGTTGGTGGAAACCTGTAACTCAAAACAAAATTTAGCAAGACAAAAAAAATAAACAAAAACTAAAAGACCTACAACGCTTAGATCCCCGGCAACGGTGCCATAAAATAGCTTGATGACTACAAGATCACAGATCATTTGTAGCTAGTTTCAAAATAAAGATATTGATCCCACAGGGAGCAGGAGTCTGAAGTCTAATAACTCTTGAAGTAAATATTATGATAGAAATGCTAGATAACATTCTAAGTGACAAGATAAAATGCGAGTATTATGTAAAAGGGTGTTTTGGGGTTTTGGGTATAAGAGCAATAATAAAGTAAAGCAAAGTAACTTAATACAGAAAGTAAGTATCGCGTATGTAAGAGAGATTGGAACTATAGTAGGGAAAAGGCGTTTTCAAGGAGTAGCGGATACACCACTAGTATTGTAAAGATCTAAGATAAAGACTATTATCATGAACATTCTCAACTATGTATGTGTGGGAGGAACTCTGTATGTGGATGATTAGCTAGCAACCGCTGCGCACATCATCCTCATAACCACAGCAAACAGCAATCGACATCAATCGAATTACTGCGCTATTAAGGGACATAATCCCGTAGGACGTATCCCATGGCATGGATAGTGTTTCGTGAGTTTCCTCGGTTTTCCAAGTTGATACGTAAGGATTGCTAACAGCTTTATAGTCACCATAAGTGCTAGCACACCTCCGTCTACCAACAAGTAGTTCCCTCTATCAAGTCCCCACGAAAGGCAAATATTGAGAGGTCGACTTCTCTCAACATCAAGATGTAGAGAATCTAACACATGGTCATAGCGATGAATATCATAATACACTTTATATTATTTTAATTTCATACTAGGGTTTCTCCATATCCCCAAGAACTAATGATCTACTCAGACATAGAGGCAATCAACATCATGGCAATGGCAATGGAAACAATCATAGATGAATAATACTTGTATAAATCCACATCGAGTATAGAAATTATAACAAGATCTAGACAAGATGTAGATGGGATGAATGGAGATGGTGGTGACACAGCGGTGGATGATGAAGATCGATGCCTTAGCCTCCCGGATCTACGCAGGGTGGAGATGGATCCCTTGTGGAAGAGTTCCCCTCCAGATGTCTTCCGAAGGTGAGGTTTCAGTGATTTCTGGGTGTTCTATATGTCGTCTCCTCGAACCAATTGCACAGGGTGAAACTATTTGATGAGGCGGAGGCGACGCCAACTATACGGCCGGAGCTATACGGGCGGAAGAAATTCTCCCGTCGTATAGTTGGTCGTTACGCTCTCTGTCTCCTTTGTTCGCTTCCGGTTTTCTTCTGGTATTATTAATATTTCCCAAATAAGTGATTTATGTTGTTTTTTACTCCTTTTCTCCATAGTACAACTGCTTCAATAATTGTATCCATTGGATCCATCATCTCTCCTGATCCTGGTGAAAACAGACATAAAATGTGCACGCGAATGCCGTAAAATACCAAGATCCTATAGCTACAATGCAAAATAATAATATAAAACATGATGCAAATATGCACTCATCAACCACCAAGACACCGGGTCCATATTTTCCCATTGGGACAGTTGTATCTCCGGCACATCAATCCAATTCTTGACGCTCTCCTGAATACGCTTCGAGTAGTGGCATTGGAACATGATGTGGGCGGCGGTCTCCGGTGAAGGCAATAATAGTTTATTATATTGCTAGTTTGATATTGCCTTGCATATTGTGTTATTACATTGAGATCCTTTGGGTTATTTATATAGTACTAGAACACTTGGAGACTAAGAAGCCTAGTAGAGATACATTCCTAAACTACGAAATATAGCAATCCTTTATCTATTCTAATACAAAACTATGGTATACTCTAACCCCTGCAGTCGGATCGATAGTGACGTGAACAGCAGGAGCGCTGTGGATGGTCCGACTAGATCAGAAGACAAAGGAGCCGACTGGAGAGGATGTCGATGGATGATAGCCCTTGATGCCGATGGCAATGTAGCTGAGAGTGAGGGGGTTGTAGTAATGGTCAATGGTGTTGTTGGAGTGTTGGTGATGTAGTCGCCATTGATGAAGTAGTTGTGGTTGATCAGTTGTGGTGGTTGTCATCTTTGAGCCTGGGGGAAGCCGCTAGAGTAATAAATAGTAAAAGGCTGTTGCAACAGTACTCAACTCGATGTTGGCGTAGCTGAGTTTGTGATAGTAGAGGTAGGTGACACGGCATGCCGAGCTTTCCAAACTCAAGAGCACACCAGGGATGAAGGCACACATCGGTGTTGTCAATATCGGACGTGCAAAGACAGGGACCATCACGAACCATATGAGTCAGAGTCGGAGGGATCACCAGATAAGACCTCTGTGTATGGTCGGTTGCATGCTGTATGCGTCGGAGTAGATGAAATGGTTGCAAGAAGAAAATTTAGCACAAGCTGTGCAAATAAAATTAGACTACAACTCTGGTGGCAAGGTCATGGTGGAAGAAAACAACGAGGTGGTTATCAATGGAGATTGAAATGTAGAGGTAGTAGATGTCATGGATCGAACCTGTTTTATTCATCCACATGAAGGAGATCTTTCATGTTTGTTGAATGAGAGGTTATAGATGTTAGGGGTCAAACCCATTTTATTCATCTACATGCATGAATGTGGCGACATAGAACCCGTTGGTGTTGACAAAGACCTTGCTTGGTGGTGGCGGTGATGATGCAGTACGTGCGGTGGAGTTGTTCGTGTAGATTTGATGAAGGATAGTTTTCACGATCCCTCTATGGTCTCACTTCCGAGGAACGAAAGAGAGTTTATTAGTTTGGCAATCGGATCGGGTCAGCAGTTTTTGCATCTCCAAAGAAAAATATGAAGGTATATATGTAATGTGGAGGATTCCCTCCGTTTTTATTCATGAGGTGATCAAGCGATCGTACAAAGTGTCTACAAGATGATTTCAGTGGGTTTATAATGATACCCGACAAGAAAGATGAATCTAGAGCTTATGAATAAGGCTAATGACAAAAACTCGGGTGATTATGGCGTGTCCTTTTCAGGTGAATATTCTTGAGTACTTATAGGCATTGATGGTGGCAGAGTATCCCTTAGTCACATTCGTTCTTCATCTTATCTTGATCCTCGATCTCCCTTGCACCCACATATGGTCTCCGGGATCTTCAGAGAGCCGTCTTGCATCCCCACAAGTCAGGTCGGTTGAGGTTAGGCTGGTTGAGAGCTTCTATATGTAGGCCTTCTGGTCCTTGATCATAGAGGTAGGCATGGGCATGAATCGTGGATTCAGGCCCATGTGTGGTACATGCCTAAATCCACCCATCATCGACAATCCCCCGACCAGTATCTTTAACAAGATGGTCTTCCTTTCAATAGAGTTGCTTTAGCTCGTGCTCAACCTCCGCATGGTGAGCTCGATGACTTCTTCTTAGTGTTGAGGCGCGAGGTCTTGGTGAATGCTCAAGGCCTTGACATGAGGTCTCCTGCATGTACTGATGTCTCGATCATGTAGACCTTTCTATGCACTTGTCTTTAGAGAAAGTCTGATGAGCCTTCCCATCTTAGAGGTCCCAGGGTAACGGGCTTACGACAAGGTCCTGCAAAAGGATTAATAACAAAAGGGAAAAACGATCCTTCTACGTAGAGGTTTAGATACCTTGATGATGAGAGAAGGTCCGAGGGAGATGTCCCTTATGTGACATGGAGTACCGAACTGAGAGGTCGATAAGATATCCGTAAATTCAGCTCTTATCATGTTGGAACCTTTCATGTGAACACATCTGACATAGTGAAGTCATAGAGGGGTTTAGGTCTAGTTCGAGAGGACGTAATCAGTGACGCTGACAACTGCTTTAACTTCTCGTGTGACCCGAGGAGGTCTGCTGAGGATATTTTTTCCGTGGCCATGAGGACCTAAATCTGAACCGGTTTGGAGAGGTCCTTCCAGTATTGTTGATTCTCAGAGCTCTTTCTACCGCATGGGAATCTGTTCCATCCGGTGAAATTGAAGGTACTCATCATAATGAGCTCCAGTACATGTTGTGGACTGATGGGACGTGACCGCATGTGAATGTAGAGTAATTTCCTTGGCTTTAGTGACATGGTGGGAGCAGTGGGCCCCCAAGGATATGCAGGAGCTCTCCGCTTAGGCGCTCCTCCCATAATCCATGCTTCGACAAACTGACTCTAGGGGGTCCATGCCCTCAAGGTCATTAGATAACTATTCTTTTCTTTTCTTTCCTTTCCTGGATATTCTGGGCGCCATGTCACACAGTATTCTTAGTGCTTCTTCCTTTTGCATGGCAGGCCGCCTCGACCCATTCCTCTTCTGTGTCTCTCCCCTTCAGAGGTGAAGGAGATCCTTTCTTTGACTACCTCCATGAACATAGCATCTCAATTATCGATGAAGACCAACCGGGTAAGCGTTGTATTGCCAACTCCTTGTACTACTTTTCTTTCCCACGAGGTACGAGTACGAGAATTTATGCTTACTTATTATATCCTTTCGCACTCCATGCCTCCTTCCCCAGGATCATAGAAAGAGGATTTTAGCCAGCGTAAAAAGGGCCATGAATGGGTTCTGCACTGGTTCAGCTGACAAAGGATCCCTTCAATAGGAGGTCCAAAGGCTTCATATGGAGCTTATAGGCGAGAAGGAAGGTCTAACACTTTTAAAGGATTATTTATTATACGTCCTGGCCGAAAAGAACAACATGCATCAGTGGGTGGCAACCTGGGAGGAGATCCATGCTTCAGACTGGGAAGGCATGTTTGCCATTGGAGACCAGCGGGACTAGGCGGAGGCTAAAATCGTAGAGTAAAAGCCCATCATGGCCCTTCTATTGGAGAAGAAATCTAAACTCAAAGGAGAGGTCTTCCGGTTGAGGACATAGCTGCGAGCGACACCTGCTCGCTAGCTGTAGGACCTCCTGCGAGCCTTCAGAGTGGGTCGATGGTACCGTGGCTGCTGAAGAACTCCATATGTTTCTCCCTCTTCTCTTTTCCTTTTTAGAGCCATGGAGGCGTTTTACTTCTTAGGTCCCCCTTTCATTCCTGTGCATTTCGGGAGGATCACACGCATATACTCATGACTTTCTCCCTCCGAGTTTTCCTGGTCTCCTCATGTCTGGCGTGTCCCATTCTGGCTTCAGCTATAATAAGAGAGACCGAGACTGTGTTGGCTCGTGCCTAGGTGGACGCCATCGCTCGCAAAATCTCGATTTAAACCCTCTGGGTGCAAACTTATTCTTTAGCTACCTCGTGCAGAGGTCCTCCTCTCCATTAGGTCTGACACGGCTGGTGGCATATTGTTATGTACCGGAGCCCTGTGTATTAGGTCTGGCCGAGGTTAGTAGCTCAGGATTTGTGCCGGTGTATCGCTTATGAGCCAAGGTTAGTAGCTCGGACTTTGTGCGGGTGTATCGCTTATGTGCCGAGGTTAGTAGCTCGGGCTTTGTGCGGGTGTATCTCTTATGAGGGTCCCCGTACAATTGTCTCTATGTTTAAGATGAGTGTGAGTTTCTGGCTAGCCTGAGACTTAGTGCTTGTGAGGAAGCCGTCTGCCTTTGTCCCACTGACAATGTTCCTTGGGACATTACCTCCGTCGGATTATATCGGGGTTCATAATTTCCCTACACCATGCCCTGTAGTGGCGTTTTGGTCATGGGTTTGTCCGAGTAATCCCCGTCGAAGGTCTCTGTGTTCCAGTCGCCTGTGCCGAAAGTTTTCGAGGCCTACGAAATAGTTTTAGGGTATCGAAGTGAGCATCATTCCCTCAATGTTGTCGTCGTCATTCGCAGCATCCGCATACCCGTCCTCTCTAGTTGAGCATAATTAGGAGTGGCCAAGCCCAGCCTAGGTGAAGAAAGGATCCTAAGCGTTTTGAGCAGGTTTTTTTGTATGAATAGACCAAAGAGCACGCATGTTTTAGTTTAGGGCATCAGGCCGTGCGGGTGAGTAGCTGCATGACCAATCATTTAGTGTGGAGCTTGCTCGGTATCATCTGTTTCGGGTAAGAGTGTGCCTTACGATCCTTCTTGGTTATCCCTGTCATCATGACTAGAGTACCCAGGATAAATCATAAAACGGAAGGTCGAAATGACCCGAAAATGTTTATTAGAAGTACGAAACGTCCCTACGTGCAGCCTCCGGGTGTTCGATCAAGTGTGGAGAACTTGTTTGGGCACCATAGCAGAATTGGGCGTGTAATACCTGAATTTTTGTGTTACAGTATCAGATGCCTTGCCATGCTAGGTTTGGACGGTGGCATCCGAGCCCCTGAGTCCTTGTCTTCGTTGCATGCTTGAGGAAGGTCTGGGATATGGGGAAGAGTTGGCTCGGTGTTTTCTTCCATGGAGTGGCCGGAGGTATGTTGTTTTATTGGTCTTGAAAGGGAGCCAGAGATACTATCTGAACTGGTGCTAGTACTAGTGCCTAAGTTGTTGTCACTGCTGGAGCTAGTGTCGTGGTGCGAGGTGACAATGGTTTTCATATCACAAAGTTTCATTATCATCCGGCTCTTCTGGAACTGTGCTTCATTGAACCAATACGGTACACGGATGTCCTCAATATAGATCTGGTAAAATCCCTTAAGGTTTATCGCTCCCACATGGAAAGGTCTTGCCCAGATCGATCACCAGTAGCTTAGTGTGTGGGTGCTAGTCCATGTAATCCACATCATCCCAACCGGGTACAGTTAGATGTATGCGTCCTAACACGAGCTACTGTCATGTCAGTCGGTCCACTACATCGAACAGACAAAACCGTGTCGCGAAGTTCCCTGTTTCGTCAAGGGTTACCGGGAGCGTGACTTCTTCGGTGTCTTCGTATGGGTTGCTGGTCCCGCACTTTAGTCTAAGCTGATCCATAGGAACTTGCAGATAATCTAGAAGTCTAGAAGAAATAGTGCTCATGATCATGGTCGGATCCGCCATGCTTCCCAGAATTCATACGTTTGCAATGTACGGAGAAATGAGGATTTAGAGGAGTCGGGGTGAACGCTTAGGGCCACCGGTGGAAGTGTGTAGGGCCCTGATGCGCCCCCTGATCCAAATGTGGAGGACCGAGTTATGCTTTTGTTGACCTGGCTCATCATCGATCTGGTCCAGAGATGGTTCGGCTTGTAGGGAGGATGATTTCAAGGATCGAAGGGAGCCGACGAGCCTGTTTCCTCATCTTCCTTCCCAATCAAGTCAATTCATGGCAACATTCGCAATGTCATCGCCTCCTATTCTGCCTTGAATTCCATCCAACGCTGCACCGCGCGACACTGATTGTACCCGTGAGAGCTTGTCCCGTGATAGCCACACTAGTTGTCCTTGATTTGCTATGTTGGCGACATCTGCCTAGCATAAGGCGGAGCTGCCTGGCCGAAACTGAGTGTTGTCCTATCGTGTTCGCTTGCTGATTGCTCGCCGAGGTTGGCCTGGTTCCCCACGTGACCCATCCTAGCGGCAGAGAAGCAGTGTCTTTCGCAATTTGTTTTTGTACTCGTCTAGGTTCCCGCCATGCGTGATGTCCATGTCCGATATCTAGGTTTTTTCCCGTTCCCCAAACAGAGATTTCGGTGTCCTGACATCCAAGGCATCCTTCTTATGAGCTCAGAGGCGAGACTTGATTCCGGTGCCGACCTGGGCGGTCGGTTAGGGATCCATCAAGGTGCGTCGAGCCCCTATGCCGGTGACAGTGGTGCGCGTCCTTTGCTCGCGTATCCCAGCATGTTTACGTGCTCCATCCTTCTCCTGCAGTCGCGTCCTCTATAGTCGTAGTCCATGGGCAGATGGCCGAGACTCCCTGAGGTCCGCACAACCGTCCACACGGCGTGGGCCATCTTAACGATGCTCATGCATTGGGTGCTAGGTGGGAAGAACCTTGACGCCCTTCTCCCGAAGCTAAAAGTTGCCTCCAATTGAGATCCGTCAGCCTCCAGGCCCGTCCGACCATGCTCGAAGTGGTTCAGGTTGTCAGAGACCTTATAGCCTCGGTGGTTCGGGCCCTTGGACGTCGTCGCGGTAGATCCGATCTGCATGGGGCTTCCTTTTTCTGGCGCGCCAACTGATAAAGGATAGTTTTCACGATCCCTCGATAGTCTCGCTTCCGAGGAACGAAAGAGAGTTTATTTGTTCGGCAATCAGCTCGGATTAACATGTTTTAGATCTCCAATGATAAAGACAAATTTATATGTATAATGGGAAGGATTTCCTAAGACTTTATTCATAAGGCGGTGATACGAACATGGTTGTTTCCACAGTTTTTCTGTCGTTGCATCCAAAGCGAAGTAGGAACGTGCTGTCAATCTAGAAACCGAACGGAATCAGGTAAATCATCATTGACCTCATGAACTATCATCAGTTCATCACATTTGTGAAGCTTCAGTTTACCTATATGCATCAAATAAACCACTATATACATTAAATAACCTCTATATACAGTTATGAGATAGAAAAAAAACCCGGCTTATATGTTGTTCAGGTGAGGGATGAAGCTGAAGCTGAAGACCCTGCAATGGGGGCGTCGCAAGTGGTCGAGGACAGAGCTGTAAGTATATCACACAGAGTGTTTATCTTGTTCGTTCCGAATGTATATTTGCTAAGACAAATCTCATGCATTATCTCTTGGTTCTCACCAATCGATACACAGACAGAGGGACCATGCTATTTTTCCGAAGAAAATGACAGCCTCGACGACAGCAGCTGGTGGGATGGAGTATATAATTAGTTTCAGACTTCCAGCATAGAGGGGAGTTAGGGTTTTTTAAGTAGCGTCGCACTGCAAATTTTGTAGATGACGGGGTTCTGAAAGTGGCCCCTGCAGTGTTGTTAGCTGCGTGTGAGTGATCGATCCCATGGAGCAAATAGACTCTTATTTTGTACTATATGATGGCGGTCTGACGCTAATTAAGTACTTATGTGAAATGGAAGCTTGAAAATGGCATGTTCACTTACATTGCAAGGTGCAGTAGTTCATCCTTGTCAGAGGAGTTCCCTGTTTTCGTCGCATTGTACATTTACTAATGGCGCTGATGTAACTATTGCGCAAGTGGGAGTTCCAGTTTTTTTGTTTCTACTCCCTCGGCTCTAAAATATAAGATGTTTTTGTTTTTATAAAACAAATGTATCTAGATTTTTTTATACGTAGATTCACTCCGAACCTACACGCAGGGCCGGTCCTGAGAATTCGGGAGCCCGGGACGAAACTAAAATTTTAGGCCTCTTATTATAATTTTTTATAGATATACGAGATGATGAAAGACAAATAGTTTAAATATACTTCAACTATAATATTCATATAAAAATAACTTAAAATTTTCTTCAAAAATTCCTAGAAGCAAAGTCTATGACGATGGAATGAATATCAATCTCGCCCAGTAACTTCTCGATGCAAAGAGTCGTCAAAACATTTCACCTCTCCTGAGACATTATAGATCTCAAATACTTTTTTAATAATTTCAATTTTGAAAAGCTTCTTTCAGTTGATGCAACAGTCACGGGCATAGTAAATAAGATCCGATAAGTGATACAAATATTAGGATAACAATCCACTTCCCTGACAAACTCAAAAAATCTCCATAGCAGACATTGATGTATTTGGCAAAATAAACTTCATAACACTTAACTCGAAAATAAGTGCATTTAACTCAACATCACATATAACAGGTTTACCATTTGTATCAGACCGAGTAAAAGTTTTTGCAAATGTAGTGCAATGTTCTTTTAGTTGAGAACCATCTAATGCCTTCAAAGATGTCGAACTTATTAAAAACCCAATATACTTTTGAATGACTGAAGTTTTTCAAATCTGTGCTAAGAATTCTAATTAGAATTAAGATTTAAGAACTAAGAATTAAGATTCTAATTAGAGACATGGGCGGGAGCGGCCCACTAGACCAGCAGCCAGGCGGTCGATCATCTCGTCGATGGTCTGGCCTTCGCGCCTGGCATCTCGAGGGCCTCGAGGCTCCCCGCTCCCGTATCCCGATCCGATATTCCGATCCAGTGGAGGCGACAAGACTCGGGCAGGAGGCGTATGATCAATTGTTGGTTCTGTTTGCCTAGGAGGAAGCGAAGCGACCGACGCCGTCTAGGACTAGGAGTCGAGCGGTTGGCCTCCGCCTCGGTCTCGCCCTGTATCCGTATCAATCGCCTCGGCTCAGAGTCTATCACAGCGGAAAAAGGCCCAATTAATCCACCAGTCCAATAAATTTTTTTTACGATGTATACTAGCCTGCATATATAGCATATTTCTAAGAGGACCCCTATTTTTTTTGGGCCCAGGTCGGCTGCCCCGCATGTCGCCCAGGGCCGGCCCTGCCTACACGCCAAAAGGCGTCTAGATACATTCGGTTCATAAAAGCTAAAACATCTTATATTTTGAAACGGATAGAGTAGTTTAGAAGATGGGGCAATTCTGAACAAGATGGGCAGCTTGATGCTGTTTGGCGTTATCTGTACAAGTGTGAATTGATGGACACTTAACAAAACGTTGCAATTCCATATTAGTTGTCGTTGTACTGAATCAACGACAAAGGTGAACTTCACTGTGAAATCCTCGTATACAGTGGTGTGTGGTAACCAGAGCAAAGATATAACTTGAGGATCTTCGTTGTAACTTGTAAGAGTATCTCTAAACCATCTCTTTTCCGCGGCCGGATGAGCAAATTTATTTCTCTAACGATCAAAATCGGCTCTAACTGAAGCTCCAAAATCGGGTAGAGGAGCGAATATAGGATAGTGGCTCCTATGATCTCGCTCCCTCTCCCAAATTTGCTCGACCGTGAGCTGGATGCCTATATTTTTGCTCTCTCCCGCTGCGCCTGTCCGTCGCCGCCGGAGCAACCCAGACAGGCCCGGGTGTCCTCCCCTGCCGCCGGCAAAGCCACCTCACGCTCCCCAAGCTTTTTCACACCCAATCCCCAACCCCGTCACCACCCCTCTCCTTCCTAGTGCTGCAACGGGACCTTGAGCTGCCACACGTTCTGCAGGAGGCGCTTCTCCTAGAACTCCTGGGGCATGACGTAGCAGGTGCGGGAACCGGCAAGGGTGCGCGCACGCCGGAGCACGGGCAACCGGCCAGGAGGCGCGTAGCACAGTCGGGCGAGGGCGGCACAGACTCGGAGGAGTCGACCAAGGCACGCGGGCAAGCGAGCGCGGAGCGGGCGGGGGCGAGGTAGGGCCACGGCGTGCGAGCGCGGAGGCGTCGCGGCGCGCGCGGGGCGTTGCGGGCACACGCGGATACGGAGGAGACCGATGCGGCTACGCGCCGGGGAGGTTGAGCGTGTGGAGGCACGGCCACGCAGAGGCAGGAGCAGGCCAGGCGCAACTGGGCACGAGCGGAGGAAATGGCCAGGACGACATCAACACTGTACATGCGCATGCCGAGGCCGCGACCTCCACTCGACGCTCCCGTCGTCGCGGTCCTCCACGGTGTGTGGCGACGGGGTCGCCGAGCGGACGGTGGTCCCTTCGCTGAGCAGCTGCAGCACGATGTGGCAGTCCTCCACGACGTATGCCCACGGTGCCTCCGCGTCGTCCACCGGCGGCCTCATCAATCACAGCTGGGTGTCGATCGACCGGGAAAATTTTTAGATTAGCTACGTACCTTTTTTCAAATGTGTTTGATGAAATGTGTAGCCAAAGATTCAAATATAGGCGTTCAGATTTAGGGAATCGATCCCGATGGCCGAAGTTTAGAGGAGTAAATTGTTTCTCATCGGTAAACAATGCATCGTTTCCTTCTCTAACATTTAGTGGTTCAGTTAGCGACGCTCTAAGGCAGGCTAAAATTCAGCTACATTAAGATCTTCCTATGACTTGCCTACTAAATGCAAAATTAATTTAGATATCAACATGATTAAAAGTTAGAAGAAAAAATTGTTAAAAAAAAGTTACTCTCTGATCTAAATTAACGTTCTCAAATTTATTTTGATTTAAATATATCTAGCTTTAAAATATGATTAAATACATTTGAATCTAAGAACGGGGAGTAGAAGAAATCGGTCTGAATTTCCTCTTCTTCGGGTCTTCTGAATGCCTTTGTGCTCTGAACGTTCACCGCCCGCAGAAAGACCTCGCGAAACCCCTCCCCCTCTGATTAGCAGCGACCTCAGCCTCCATGGCGCCGCCCACCTCCCCCGCCGCCGTCGCCGCGGCCGCCCGCGCGGCTCCCACGCCTGCCGCGGCGCTCGCGCTCTTCAAGTCGGCGCTGTCCGCCAACCCGACGCTCTCTCCGCTCGCCGTGCTCCCGCACCTGACCGCCGCCACCCCCTCTCTGCCCCACCTGCTCCTCTCCGCCTCCATCGCCGGGCGGCCATACACCACCTCGCTCAGCCTCTACGCGCGGCTCAAGTCCCTCTCCTTCCCCATCCCCACCGCCACGCTCCACCCGCTCCTCTCCTCCCTCCCCCCCAAACCCGCCTTCGTCCTCTTCGCCGACATCTTCCGCCTCCGCCTCCCGCTCTCCACAACCACCTTCAACATCATGCTGCGCCACCTCTGCTCCGATGCCAAGCCCGTCCGCGCGCTCCATCTTCTCCGGCAGATGCCGCACGCCAACGCCGTCACCTACAACACCGTCATCGCCGGGTTCTGCGCCCGCGGCCGCGTCCAGGCAGGGCTGGAGGTCATGCGGGAGATGCGGGAGCGCGGCGGCATCGCCCCTGACAAGTACACGTACGCCACGGTGATCTCTGGTTGGTGCAAGGTCGGCAAGGTCGAGGAAGCAGCCAAGGTGTTCGACGAAATGCTGAGCGGGGGAGAAGTCAAGCCAACTGCCGTGATGTACAACACATTGATAGGCGCGTACTGTGACACAGGGAATCTGGAGGTCGCGCTGCGGTACCGGGATGAAATGGTCGAGAGGGGGGTTTCTATGACAGTCCCCACATACAACCTCTTTGTGCACGCGTTGTTCATGGAAGGGCGTGCTGCGGATGCGGATGCATTGGTTGAGGAGATGCGCGGAAAGGGGCTTGCACCCGATGTGTTCACCTACAATATAATGATCAACGGGTACTGCAAAGAGGGCAAGGGGAAGAAAGCGCTCAAGATGTTTGAAGATATGGCTGGGAAAGGGATCCGTGCAACGGTGGTGACCTATACGTCATTGATATATGCCTTGTCCAAGAAGGGGATGGTTCAGGAGATAGACATGCTGTTTGATGAGGCTGTGAGGAGAGGCATCAGGCCTGACCTTGTCATGTACAATGCCCTGATCAATAGCCACTGCACTGGTGGAGATATGGATCGGGCATTCGGGATCATGGGAGAAATGGAGAAGAAGAGGATCGCACCGGATGATGTGACATACAATACTCTTATGAGGGGGTTGTGCTTGCTGGGACGTCTTGATGAAGCACGTGAGCTCATTGAGAAGATGACAAAGAGGGGTATCAAGCCAGACCTTGTCAGTTACAACACGCTGATCAGCGGCTACAGCATGAAGGGTGACATCAAGGATGCTGTGAAGGTTCGGGATGAGATGATAAACAAGGGGTTCAACCCAACGCTCTTGACGTATAATGCAATGATACGAGGGCTCTGCAAAAATGGCCAAGGAGACGAAGCCGAGGAGCTGATGAAAGAAATGGTGGGCAATGGCATCACCCCTGATGACAGCACATATATTTCGCTGATTGAGGGACTTACCACAGAGGACGAGCGACTGCCTGCCGGAGTTGCTGTGAAAGCCACCAGACCAAATCGAAAATGCGCATAGCAGTTGCTTTTTCAGCCAGCACCGGCTTGGAATACTTGTAGGAGTTCGAAATGATCATTTTGAAGATGACTGGCATGGGACTGTTGGCCATGTGGATCAGCTAACTCCCTTGGTCAAGTTATAGCTCCCTCGCTCGATGAATGTTTTCTTAACTATAAACACAGGTGTGATGCAATAGGTGAAGGCGTGATTTTTTTTACAAAGATGGGAAGCGGCGTGTTTGAGGTTTTTTTTTTTAACATTATACCAAACAGTTACAGTAAGGATGTTGTAACCTAGTTAGATAAGGACTCACCTTTCGTTTTATTTGTAGGTTATGCTACTCTTGTGCTTGATAGAACTAGGGATGTTATCTGTGCTACAATAATACGTCATGCTACCAAAATGCAAGTTCACATCTACTCTTGAATTAATTTCAGAGAATTTTTTGGTACTGAAATGATGCTCAGGATGTTATTCATAGAAGATAGTATCACCCTTTTCATGAGTATAAGTGTTCTAGACTGAAATGGTTATGCTGTGACTCAACTATCATTCTTTCATTCTGCCATAGTTTAGATCGTTCAGATGTCACCAGCATGGCAATAGTGTGCGCCACTTCATGTGATACATCATACCCTCTATATGAACCTCATCTGTATTGCCAGGATGGCAGTCATGCGTCACCTTATAAGTCTTCACAAACATTCGGGGCGTGCTTGTTTGCCCACGGAGGCTCTTCTCGCATCCAGCGGGAAGAAAAAAAAGGATGATTGGTGGCCCAACCCATCTAGAATTTGTGGTCCACACTCTCCTTAAAGCATATTTTTGCCTGCACCCAGGGGAACGTTGAAATGATTGGTGGTCCAACCCATCTCGAATTTGTGGTCCACACTCTCCTTAAAGCACATTTTTGCCTGCACCCAGGGGAACGTTGAAATTGGCCGTTTCCATGGGGACAGACCCGGCTCGTGAAAAGAGGGGGGAAGCGCCTTTTCGCGCATGCAAGCTCGGTGATGGCGTGAGATTCCACTTTCCCCTAAAAGTGCCCGGGAGAAATTTTGTCACCTCCCACCGATTCGGAGCCTATTTATCACCGCTCGGCTCACCGGCAAGTGCGCCACCATTCCCCCCATTTGGAGCTCTCCGTCCCGCCAAGATCTTCACCGCCAAGCAGGTAAGCGGAGGCATCGACATTGGTGGCTGTACAATGGCAGCGGGAGGCGGTTTACTCTGAGATGTGTGAGATCTGAGATCATCAAAAGTGACGTGAGGATAGAGAAGGGGTTTAAGGAGGTGCACTTGAACATTGTTGCCAGCAAGGTGTTTGAGTTTTGTGTCATTGAGGTCTCTTCACAGCACGTGTACAATCACCTGTATAAGTGGACGAACCAGTGGATTCATGTATCCAAGCTAAGAGACCTTAGCGGAGCTGGCTGGGATGAGGAGAGTTGCACTATCATCTTGGAGGAGGAGCACTACAGGGGCCATATCTCGGTACTAACTTGTTCTGAATTCATGTACTAACCTCCATTTTCTTCCCACTAGCAATAACCTCCCTACAACTCTCTATCTCATGATCACCACAAGGATGTCGAGCACCTAAACAAGCCAATCACCAACTATGTGGAGATGTGCCACTAGCAGATTTTCCATGGGTTCCAGCGAGCCTCTTGGCACAAATAGATGTAACTACGTATAGACCCAGGAGTCCGAGACAGTGGTCCTTGATGATGAGGGTGAGACCGATCATACTGCAGGTGCTGGCAGCGGTGGTGCTAGCAATGTTGCACCCGCTGCTAGCGGTGGTACTACTGTATTTGTTAGTGCTACTACGATCCTTCTAAGAAGAGGAAGAGGTTGTTGCTAGGAAAGGAGGATGCCGTCACCATCACGCATGACAGAGGCCATGAAAGTGGTGGCGGTCGCCATCACCACTGCTTCCCCTCTAGATGTGCACTCAGTTTTGTATGACGCCGTCATGACCACTGTCGGCTTCAGCCTTAAGGCTCTGATGGTGGCGCCCACCCACCTCTTCAACAACAGGTCTCAGGACTGGCTTAATTCAGGCGGCAGAGGACCACAAGCAACTCTGACCAAGCACTACTACATGTAGTGCTCGCTCCCTGGTCATAGATCTACTGGTGGTGCATTTATGATGAAGATGAACTTGTTGATTGTATATTTTGAAGTAGCTAGGACATGACGAAAACTTATTCCAAGGCCTGTTTATTCTGAGGTGGGATATACTAACCCCTCACATGATGGAGAACTTGCGGTGATAGAATTATATCCCTTTTGATGTGATGGTAGGATGACACCATAGAAGTCAGTGCGATCAGTATGATCACACTACTTTGTAGATTGAACTGCTGATGCTTTGCCCATATGATCATGCATGCTTAAGTTGTTTATGTTGATTAGCTTGTGTTCTGAACTTGATTTTGTAGGGTTCCGTAGCAGAAAACAAAAAATTCTAACTATGCATGTCGTGGTGGTGTCACGGCAGATGCCATGGATAGGCTAAAGGTGGGGACTAATATGCGCTAGGGGAATCCAGGGAGGGATAGTAGAGTGATTCTCTGCACAGAAGCTTTGTATTGATGTTCAATCTCCAAGATTACAAGTGCTCCTCGAGCTGTATTGACAAGAGGAGGAAGAAGAAACTCTCTTACTCTTGCCTACCAACTAGCCCAAGAACCCTAGATCCACTAGTGCTCAACCAACTAGAATCCTCCTTGCTCTGTATCAGAAAAAACCCAACCCCTCTACTAGAACCCTAACCCCCCTTATATAGAGGTGGTTCGGTCCTGGCCTAGGGCATACGTGGAGGCATATTCCTAAGAATATGCCCCCTCCCAAAGTAGTAACCCGACAGGGGTGCTTTTCCCCCGCGTCACACTTGCTTTAGCGACGTATCCTCTGCGGCGCCCGCGTCAGCCGACATGAGCATCGTCACCCTTGTCGGCCACGATCCGGTGGTCCTGCCCTTGCTTTATTCGCTCATCCAGTACGCACCGGACCTTCTTTTTTGACCAGAGAGATTCCTTCCTTCTCCTAGAAGCCAAGCAAGGATCCGGATCACAGTTGATCCGGCCACTCCTGTTCCTGCATATAAGCTAGATAAACATTTCCGACTTACTCCCTTAAGTCGGACGAGACAATGTTAGGCGACCCCCTGGTCCGGGTTACTCCGTGATCCGGCCTGCCTTGAGGTGACTCGGCCAGCATCCGCTTTGACCTTGCCGAACCTCGGCTAACTCGGCCTTTATACCCCGGAGTGACCCTACCCGGGGTTATCCCCCCAACATTAGTCCCCGAAGCTGGTGCGGCCTTAGCGGCCTTGGTCATTAAGGCCACATCAGGTTCATTCGTATTTAAGCCTCGGACGTTTAGTTCTGGGTTAACTTCTTGTCTCGGATTATATGGATTTATGTTCCCTTCGCACGTTCCAAGTTTTCACTTGCCGGCCTGGTTACCATTGTAGCTCGGATCCTATGGTTTTACTTTCCCTCTGCACATTTCAAGTTTTCACTTGTCGGCCGGGTTACCATGGAGGCTCAGATCCGGGCCTTGCTTCCTTCTCTCATACGCCAACCCACGTAAGGGTTAATCATTGCGTTGCCTCATTTTAAGGGCCTGCCTGAATGCCGCAAAGAATCCGATGGATTGATTCTTGTCGTGGGTTACGTCACGCCTGTCTCCTTGTTTACCGCAACTACACGTCGTGTCATGGGATCATATTTACTCTATGGCCTCTGCTGTGGCTTCTCTCTGATTGGCTAATGCCGGTGATACACGGCCACAGCATGTGGCTCTCCAGCGCAGCGCGATCCCACTTTTCGATTACTGGGGGCAGTTAAATAGGGGAGGGGCGCGCTCCTTAGCACTTTTCCATCTCCGCGCCCCCTCGCTCGTTCCTCTTCTTCTTCCTCGCGACCACGCCGCCGCCAGTGCCCGTTGCAGCAGCGCCGCCGCCGCACCTTCTCCGTGCCTCCGCACCGCAGCCACCGCTGCACCACTGCTTAGCCACGGGTCCTCGTCAATCTAGACCGCAGAGGCCCGCCGCCGCCAGCTCCAGCGAGGACAGCGGATTCGAGATGACGGAGGAGGAGCTCATCATCATCGAGCAAGAGATGGAGGAGGACACCGGCGCGGCGGACCGCGGCGCATGGGCCGGTTCGTGGGTCTGCCAGGACGACATCGACTGGCTCTACCGGACCTAGCGTATTCCCTCCGGCGTCGCCGCTCATCTCCCCTCCTCGGAATTGGCCCCCTCACCCAATCCGGGTGAGTTCTTCGTTTTCCTATCCTATTTCCAACGGGGATTTGGTCTTCCGGTGAGTGATTTCTTCCGGGACTGGGTCCGGACCTATCACCTGCAACCACATCATCTCCCGGCGAACGCCATCACCACTCTGTCCGCTTTCGTCTCTTCGGTCGAGGGCTACACCGGACTATGGCCCACAAAGGAGTTGTGGATCTGGTTCTTCGGCCTCCGTCGCAACGTCGTCCCCAACATCCACGTCGAGTCGGAGGACAAGAAACTCACTTAGTTCGGAGCTGCCTCGATCTCGCCCCAGAGATTTTCAATCTTTCCCCGGGTCACTAGGCTCGACTCCTGCAAAGGATGGGCCCGGATCTTCTTCTACGTCCGGAACGAAGGCACCGAAGACTTGATCCGGTTGCTGCCCTACGCTCCGGGTCCCCCGGACATGGATTTCTGGGAGGAGGTCGCCAAAAAACCTACAGCTCTGTCCAACCAAGTCCACAAAAGGTTTGCGGAGCTGAAGAAGCTCGGATTGCGCAACGAAGATGCCATGATCACATTCGTGCGCAACCGAATCTCTCCCCTCCAGCGGTGCACTCACAAGTTGTGCCATATGAGCTTCAGCCGTGACCCCAACCGAACCTCCTCGTTCGAGTTGAGCAATACGGAGATCTTCCGCCGGGTCAAGGCTCTTTTCACCACCCATAAGGATTTTTCCGCCGAATGGACATGGGGAATCGAGCATTACTGCCGTGACAGGCTCCCTCCCGCGGTAAGCTTCACGGGGTAAACATATTTCGGATCAATTACGTGTCGGTTCTTTTCATATTTTTGACTCTGCTCCTTGTGCTATTTTCTCAGCTATTTCTCCATCAAACCCTCGAGGATGGTACCGATCCGACCCTTAAGTGGGCCCAGGACCGAGAAATCCCGGATGAGGAGGAGCCGAACCAGGAGATGTTCCTCCCCACAACTGATGCCACCAAACGACCCAGCGGTGAATTCTCTTCTCTTAGAGATTGGCCCGACGATGAGGATGACTCGGATATCGACATGATTGAACCCGTTGAGGCTGTCCCTCTTTCTTTTGCCTTCCCGGCATCAGCTAACCCCGGTGGGCACATCCACGAGGATTCTCCACTTGCTACGGGCGAGCCTATTTCGGTGGCGTCGAAGAAGAAGCACGGATCCGCGTCAAGTTCTTCTTCCGAACCTTCTCAGCCTACCAAAAGGCAAAAGAAGGCCGGAGACAAGGCGCCTCAAGCAGGGCAGGCAAAGCCCCGGCACGGAGGGCCCGGAAACCCAAGGAGGCCGAGACCTCAGATGCGTAAGTCATTTTTCACTACGCAACACACTTCTCCCTGCCTCGGGGTAATTTCACTCCTGACATTATTTTCTTTTGCAGGGCTCCTGTGGAGGTCCCTCAGAGCGGATCGAGCATCTCCTCTCCCTTTCAGTCCGGTCCTTCCCCTCCTCGTGACGATGAGTCACGCCCACTGAGCCCTATTCCGGAGGGCTCTGCGGCCGCTCCGGGTTCCGCAGTACCTCCTTCAAAGGAACACGACCTCGGATCGGGAGGGGTCAGATCGGCCGAGGCAACGACGTCCGTCATTTCGGCATTACCGCAATCAGCAACCACCAAGTCTACCGCAACTCCAGCACCAGCAGCAGCTCCAGCACCAGCCACTGAACTAGCGCCTGTCCCGGCTCCGAAGAAACCAACAGCAGCTCCAGCACCAGCCACCAAAGTTCCCGTGCCAAGTTCGTCTGCCTCGTCCGAGTCATCCCAAGCTCGGCGAGGAACCACTCAATGACTTCAAGGGCAAATCCACTATGGTCACATCCTCCCAGCAAGCCAAAGGCAAGTCTACCTCTGTCGAGGCCGGGCAGTGAACCTTGTCGTCAATGCTTCCAAAGAAGTCACCAGCAGCGACGGATCCTCCTGCCGAGCCAGCTGATTCGCAGCAGATGGTTCTTCACACTAGCCCAGCTCTTGCCCTGATTGAAAGGAAAGAAGCTCACGCAAAGGGCTTGGTGGCACCCCACATGCCCACTGGCGAACGGTACCCTCCGAGCCTCATCGAGTTTGTTATGAACTGGAATAAGGCGGAGTTCGTCTACAACGACGATCTCCCGGAAAAGTTCGACCCCGCTGAATTTTCCGCTCAGATGAATACCGCCGCCAAGGCCATTAACCTCGCTGGGCGAATGATGGAGGTAAGTCGTTTCTTCTTTACATGCTGTAGATAATAACCATTAGTCCTCGAGCCTCCGGCGGAGTAACTTGTTGCTCGGCCGGATGCTCATTAGAAGATCAACGTAGCTGCATGTAAACTTCAAATATGCACACACCTAGAGCCGGGTTAAGTTCCACTTGGCCCGGATCTCGTATACTTCGAATATGCACACACCTAGAGCCGGGTTAAGTTCCGCTTGGCCCGGATCTCGTATACTTCGAATATGCACACACCTAGAGCCGGGTTAAGTTCCGCTTGGCCCGAATCTTGTACACTTCAAATATGCACACACCTAGAGCCGGGTTAAATTCCGCTTGGCCCGGATCTTGTATACTTCAAATATGCACACACCTAGAGCCGGGTTAGGTTCCGCTTGGCCCGGATCTTGTACACTTCAAATATGCACACACCTAGAGCCGGGTTAAGTTCCGCTTGGCCCGGATCTTGTATACTTCGAATATGCAACAAACTAATTTTACACGCCTGTACCTTTGTCAGGTAACTACCAATCGCCGGAGCGCCGAGTTTCAGCGCCTGCTTAATACCCACAAGACCTTGCGCGCAAAACATGTTGCACTTGGCGTGGAGCATGAAAAGAGGGGTAATTTCCTCTCTTAACACCTCTCCGTTTCATTTGTTTCTGCCGGACTAACCTCCTTATTCGGTTTTTTGCAGCTAGGGTGGAGGCTGAAAACAAAATTATGCGGAAGAACTTGGAGGAAATCCGAGGTATGTCCTCTTTCGGCCAACGTCGTTGTGTTTTCCATTCCTTCTTCTCCTTGGCTCGGCAAACATTCACTCCTCGGCTTTGCCGGGTCAACACACTATTTCAGCATCGCTTGAGGATAGTGTGCCCGTGCCTGATATGATGCTGCATTTTCTCGAACAAGCAGGACAGCATCAAGCCGAGCTAAAGAAAAAGAACGATGAGCTTGCCCTCCTCCAGACCAAGGACGACGAAATAGCCAAACTCAAGGCCGAGATGGAGAAGATGAAGGCCCAACACAAAACCAAACTCCAAAAAGTTGGCCAGAACTTCACCGAAGAACGTGAGCGCTTTACCCTCCAGATCTCCAAGGACCAGGACCTGCTCAAGGAATCCGAGGTCCAGCTTGGGTCGGCGCTTGCTGAGCTTGAACAACTTTGCCAGAGACGTGACAGTTGTATCAAGGAGTTGACCCGGATCCATCGTCATATCTCCCGTAAGTTTTTTTTTCTTGTCCGACATGGTTTTCCGGGTTAGCTCATATGCCTTTGCTTCAGCATCTTCCCTTTCCTTATTTTCAGATAACTTTCCGGAGGGTACTCCCATCGCCAGTGCTGCCGTTGCCAAATTCCGCCGAGAGAGGGGTACTCCCGTTGCTCCTGATGGTGAGAGCATCCCCTTAGACATGGAGGACCTGTTGGTCAGCGTGTCAGCTCGGGTGGAAACCATCAAGAACTATGGGAAAGATCTCCTCGACGTTGCGGTCCGGATCTTCAACACTTTCTGGCCAAGCGAGAGCGCTCCAAAAAGGATCACACTCCTTGCTGAGAAGCTATTGGAAATCGAGACAAAGCTTGATCTCTGGAGAGAATCCGCCGGGCGTGCCACAGTAGATACCCTCCTCTATCATATCCTTACATGGTACGAGAAGATCGACCTGAGCCTCCTCACACGCCAGCGCACCGGATCCAAATGGACCGATGATCCGGAGTGGGTAACTCGGCGCCAGGCTTGCGCCTACAGGCTTGTCGAATATTCTCCCATCCATGACTGGGTTGAGGGGCTGAGCTTTCTGGAATCCGGCGAGGAGGAGCAGATGGAGAACGTGGAGGATGGGTCGGGCGATGATGGAGAAGATGCTGCTTCAGATATTGAAGACGGTGATGATGACGCCGAACTTCCTCCTCCTGCCGCTCCTTAGTGGAAAAAACTTGAAAATTTATCAGATCCCCGGTATGTCGGGTGCAATTGTATGCTGAATACATGATATTTTGCTACTATGCTTGTATGCCGGATTAACTTGGGAGTAGTCCTCGAGTTTCATTTTCTTGTTCGTCCAATTCTCCGGCTTGATCCGTGTCTACCTTGATTCGGTTTTACGACTTACGAATCCGAGCCTCAAGAATCATTTTAACAATACTTAGAAACTATGAGGCTTGGCTCAACATAACTCAACGTAATAATTTGAAAGTAAATACGGGGTTAGTCCGAGAAAAAAAACGTTAGCTGGAATAAGATCGTTTCCTTAGTGGTTTTTCATGTGCTACGCAATTCCAAACTTGTTCCCTTGCTCTGCAGCAAGACGAAGGGTTGGGTTTTTGGTGCTCACACATTACTAATCCGGGTTAAGTGAAACGAGTCATTCCAGCTAACGCATAAAAAGTAACAACAATCATTTATTAAGGCAGTCCCCGAGTTACTGCTCGAGGCTCCGCTATTTCATTGATAAGCTCATTGCCGACATACATACCGACATACATACCGACATATGAGATGACTCGGATACATACACTTCTTAGCTAAGTGTAGAAGGGACGAAGTAGTGCTACATTCCATGGTCGCTTCGATTCCTCTCCGGACTTGTCCGCCTTGTTCTTTTCCTGTGGCTTTGCATCTATGAGATAATAAGAGTCGTTGTGCAATGCTTTGCTCACAATGAATGGTCCTTCCCATGGGGGGATAATTTATGCATGCCAGTGGTACGCTGTACCAACCGGAGCACCAGATCGCCTTCCCGGAAGACTCGGGGGCACACTTTCTGGCTATGATAGCGTCGAAGATTTTGCTGATATATGGCGGATCTGGACAGTGCCAGTTCTCTCGCTTCTTCCAGCAGATCAACATCATTTTGCCGGGCTTCTTGCACTTCGGCCTCTGTGTATTGGGTGACCCTAGGCGAATCATGCTCTATGTCGGATGGTAATACAACTTCTGCCCCATATACCAGAAAGAACGGCCTGTAGCCTGTTGATCGATTCAGAGTTGTTCTTAAACTCCACAGTACCGCTGGTAGTTCTTCTATCCAGCACCCCGCTGATCTTTGCAGCGGCTCAATGAGCCGGGGTTTTATCCCGGATAGCACTAATCCGTTGGATCTATCCACTTGTTCGTTCGATGCGGGGTGGGATACCGAGGCTACGTCGAGTCGGATTTTCTTATCCCGGCAGAATCGTGCAAATGCTCCTTCAGCAAAATTTGTGCCGTTATCAGTTATAATGCTGTGTGGATAACCGTATCTCAAGATGATGTCTTTGAGAAATGTCACGGCCGTAGATCCATCACATTTTCTTATAGGCTTCACTTCGATCCATTTTGTAAACTTGTCCACCATGACCAGAATGTGTGTCATGTTTCCTCTTGCTGGTTTGAACGGGCCAACCATATCCAAGCACCACACAGCAAATGGCCATGTAATTGGTATGGTTTTGAGTTCCGACATAGGCATATGTGTCTTGGTGGCGTATCTTTGACAACCATTGCATTTTCTCACCAGATCTTCTGCTTGCTCCAAGGCACTTGGCCAGTAGAATCCATGCCGGAATGCCTTTTCCACTAAGGCCCGGGATGAGGCATGATGCCCGCATTCTCCTTGGTGTATATCTCGGAGGATGTTAAGTCCTTCTTCCAGGTCAACACACCGCTGGAGGACATTGGTTACACTCCGTTTGTACAGCTCGGAATTGATGATTGTGTAAGCTTTGGCTCTCCTCTGAGTTTGCCTGGTTAGCACTTCCTCAGTGGGTAACGCTCCATCTTTCAAGAACTGGTATATAGGCAGTGCCCAAGCTGGTATCGCTCGCGCAGGGAACATCTCCTCATCAATTTCCATCCGATCCACCGGCATAACTTCAGCCGGATCACACTGAACAGTCCCCGGGTCTAGCGAGGTAGTCCCCGGGTTTGCCGAGGTAGTCCCCGGGTTCGGCGTGCTACCTCCCATGTCAATGTCCATGGGCTCAGCTCCGGATTCCGCGTTTTCTGGGACATAGATTGAATCGGTTCCTGGGGACGGCCTGATAGATGGTTTTCTGAGGTGCTCCAATGCTACGCCCGGTGGAATTGCCTGTCGGGTGGATCCGAGCTTTGACAGCATGTCGGCAGCTTCGTTTTCCACGTGAGGTACATGGTGAAATTCGCATCCCTCAAAGTAACCCGAGATCTTCTGCACATGAAATCTGTATAGTGCCATGTTTGGATCCAAGGCGTCCCACACTCCGGACACTTGCTGTATTACTAGATCCGAGTCGCCAAAGCATATTATCCGACGTATGCCAATTTCCTTCGCCACTTTGAGACCATGCACTAGAGCCTCGTACTCAGCGACATTGTTTGATGCCACGAAATGGATCTGCAATACGTACTTGAGCTTATCCTTCTTTGGCGAGGTAAGCACAACCCCGGAACCTAACCCGGTTTTGGTCTTCGATCCGTCAAAGTGCATCCTCTAGTAGTTCGGATCTGGTGGCGGCGGTTCGTATTGTACCTCGGCCCAATCCACGAAAAAGTCCGCCATAGCCTGAGACTTGATCGCTTCTCTCCTATCATACTGGGGTGCGTAAGGTGCTAGCTCAATTGCCCATTTCGCAATTCTGCCATTCGCATCTTTGTTACCCATTATCTCGGATATGGGGGCTTCGCATATCACTTTGATGGGATGCTCCTCAAAGTAGTGCTTTAACTTCTTTGTCGCCATATAAACACCGTATGCCACCTTTTGAAAATGCGGGTAGTTCTGTTTTGAGGCAGACAATACCTCGCTCAAGTAATACACCGGCCTCTGCACCGACTTACCCTCTTCATCTCGCTCCACTACAATCACTGCACTTACAACTCGGTTGGTTGCAGCTATGTAGAGCAACATCGGCTCCTTTGACAGTGGAGAAGCTAACACCGGTGCAGTGGCCAACATCTTTTTCAAGTGAGCAAAAGCTTCATCGGCCTGCGGCGTCCAAACGAATTTATCTGACTTTTTCATGAGTTGGTAGAGAGGCAGTGCCTTTTCCCCTAACCGACATACAAACCGACTCAACGATGCCAGGCATCCAGTGAACTTCTGGACATCGTTGAGACACTTCGGCAGCTCCATTCGTTTGATGGCTCGGATCTTAGTTGGATTAACCTCGATACCTCGGCTGGAGACGAGAAATCCGAGTAATTTCCCAGCCGGGACACCGAAGGTACATTTCTCCGGGTTAAGCTTCATCCGGAATCTCCTCAAGTTCGCGAATGTTTCCCTTATGTCGTCAAGGAGCGTTGCGCTTTCCTTGGTCTTAATAACCACATCATCCACGTAGACTTGTACATTTTGACCTATTTGATCATGCAAACATTTTTGCATACATCTTTGGTACGTTGCTCCTGCATTTCGTAAACCAAACGGCATAGTGCGATAGCAATAAGCCCCGTACGGGTATTCATACCCTTGAAGACCGAGGATTCATACTATGCAGACATAAGTAACAAAAAGAAAGAGATGGTATTCATACCCTTGAAGACCGAGGCACGCCTTATGCAGCAAGGCGTATGTTGATGAAGCCGAGCAGCTCCAAGCGCCCCAAGTGTGACGCCTCCGAAGTACTACACACGTCCGGTGTAGGCGACGTCTCCCAGACTCCGATCCAACCGAGCAACGGAAGAAGAAGATGGCGAATCGAAGATCACATGACGGTAGTGTGAAAGTGGAGAACCACAACCCGTGAGGTCCTCTCCAATATTACGGAGAAGTCCTCGATGGAAGTGAGAGAGAGAGAATGGGAGTATGGGATGATTCCAAAGGGGAGGGGTGACCCCTGTATATAGTAGGAGGGGAGGGTGCACCCCCCCAAGGGGAAGGCGGTGTGGGACTAATGCCCACACTCGCCGGCCACCAAGGGGCAGCCACCGGCCCTAGGTGGGCCCCACTTGGGCGGCCCACCAAGCCTTGGCCGGCTGGCCCTCCTTCCTAGGCGCCTTGCCCCTTTGGGCCTCCCCTCCGGGTGAGGCCCAATAGTAATGGGCTACCTTTAAAAATAAATTAAAAATATATATTTTAATATTAATTCTCCAATTAACATAAAACACATATATTATTATATTCCTTCACTCCGGAATACCTTCCAGACCCCCTCCGATTTACATCGGAGGTTACCGGGAACTATTCCAGTTTCTCTCTCTATTTCTCATACGATACCACATCTACCCTAAGCGTCCCCACCCTTAAGCGTGACATCCTTCGGTTCGGAAACACTCTGGACATGATTGAGACCTATCTCATATCAATGATCATCAGAGGGACTTGGATGGCCATGTAACCCCCGTGCGTTTCACGAATCTTATCGCTCAAAGCGTAAACATCGTTACCCGTTCCCTTTGTCATATGATACCTAGTTCATCCGAGACTTGATCTTTGGTATCTCTATACCTTAGTTCGGTCTCTTTGCCGATAAACTTGTTTACTCGTTCCCATGTCGTTGCATTCGTGACCAAGTCACATGCTTGAAAGCTTCGTTAATGAAACGTCACCGAGTTGGCCACATGTATCTATATGTTACATGGATTGACAAATCATGGTCTTAATATATACTCCTCTACGCGTCCCTTTGGAAAACCTGAGAAGCACCTTTTTGATCACCCTGTCACGAGATGATCCGTGATACCATCAAAGCTTCCTCCAGAATGGTGATTTGCATTATCTCACAGTCTAAGGATCAGGTTGCGAGGTTTTCTATGTTTATCATCAATGGTTAACTTTGTAACTAGATATCATTAAGATATAACTGTCGGATGTTTGTCTATCACATCATTCAACTATGACATGACCTCATTGTCAATTGGCATAAATGCCCATGATCTTGAAACCCAGATCATCCTCATGACCAATGAACTAGTTTGCTAGAGATAACTAGAGACACGGTTTGTTAACATACCACACATGTATTAACATACCACACGTGTATTAACATTTTGTATTAATACAGTTATAGCATAAAATGAAATATATTATGAACATATAAGAGACATATCAAATAATACACTTTATTATTTGCCTCTAGGGCATATATCCTTTAGTCTCCCACTTGCACTAGAGTACAAATAAACCTAGTTTACAATAGGCAGGAACCTAACATCGATGGCATCTTAGTGTTGTTCATGCTTGACTTGTAGGAGAGCTTTAGTCATAGGATCTACCACATTCGGATGTGTGTGTACTTTGCAAATCTTGATTTCACCCTTGTCAACATTCTATCGGATGATGTGAAACCAAAGCTTGATGTGTTTGGCCGTGGAATGAGTCCTTGGTTCCTTTGTGTTTGCAGTAGCACTCGTGTTGTCACAATAGATTGTCACGGGGTCTTGAACACTTGGAATGGCTCCTAGTTCGATGCTGAAATTCCTTAGCCAAACAGCTTCATTTGCCTCATCAGCTGCAACAATGTATTGAGACTCCATTGAAGACTGCACCACCACCAACTGCTTCTTGCTCTTCCAGCTTACTGCTCCACCATTCACTAGGAACACAAATCCTGTCTGAGACTTCGAGTCATCAAGATCTGATCCGGATTAGAGCTTCATCACTTCCTCCATAGATTAGGAACATATCCTTTGTTCTCTTGAGATACTTCAGGATATTCTTCACAGCTGTCCAATGATCTGATCCTGGATTACTTTGATATTGGCTTGTTAGACTAAGAGCCAATGTCACATCAGGTCAAGTACTTAGCATTTCATACATGATAGATCCTATGGCTAAAGCATAGGGGATGTAAGACATCCTTTCTCTATCAGCATCAGTTGCTAGGAATTGAGTCAAACTCAGTGTGCTATTCTTCAACATTGGCACAAAACCCCTTTTGGCATCTTCCATTTTGAACCTCTTCAAAATCTTTTCGATGTAAGTACTTTGACTCAATGCAATTAGGCGTCTTGATCTATCTCTATAGTTCTTGATTCCTAATATGGATGCAGCTTCACCTAAGTCCTTCATGGAAAATTGACTACTCAAATATGCTTTCATGCTTTTCATAAGTTCCACATCATTTCCCATGAGTAATATGTCATCCACATATACTACTAGGAAAACTACTAAGCCCCCACTCACTTTCTTGTAAACACAGAACTCTTGTTGATTTTGGATGAATCCAAAACTCTTGATCACTTGGTCAAAACGTTGGTTCCAACTCCGAGATGCTTGCTTCAATCCATAAATGGATCGTTGAAGTTTGCACACCTTTCCAGCATCCTTAGGATCAACAAAACCTTCCGGTTGCATCATATACAACTCTTCATCAGTGTATCCATTTAGGAATGCGGTTTTGACATCCATCTACCATATTTCATAGTCGAAATGAGTAGCAATTTCTAGTAAAATCTGGACAGCCTTAAGCATCACTACGGGAGAGAAAGTCTCATCGTAGTCAGCTCCTTGAATTTGTCGCCCCTTTGCGACAACTCGAGCTTTGTGAATGGTCACATTACCATTCGCATCTGTCTTTTTCTTAAAGATCCATTTATTTTCCACGGCCTTGCGGCCTTCCGGAAGATCTACCAAAGTCCAAACTTGGTTTTCATACATGGATCCTATTTCAGATTTCATGGCTTCTAGGCATTTCTCGAAATCAGCACTATCCATAGCTTCTTTATAGTTTGCAGGTTCTTCCTGTTCATCTAGTATGACAGACATCACAAGGCTACTATACCAATCAGGAATGGTACAAACTCTTGTAGACTTGCGAATCGCAGGAGTTTCGATGTTGTTGTCCTGATCATTATCATTAGGCTCTTATTCCATGTTGTAGGGAGGTTTCAGAATGGCTTCCGTTGCGTTACTCGGAATTTGGAGAGAAGGGTCAACAACTTCATCTAACTCAATTTTCCTTCCACTAACTCCTTTAGCGAGAAACTCTTCTCAAGGAAGGTGTCGTTTTCGCGACAAACATTTTGCCTTCGACTTGGTTGTAGAAGGTATACCCAACTGTTTCCCTTGGGTATCCTACAAAGATGCATTTTTCTGCCTTGGGTTCAAGTTTATCAGGTTGTAGTTTCTTGACGTAAGCCTCACATCCCCAAACTTTCAGAAATGACAACTTCGGCTTCTTGCCATACCATATCTCATATGGGGTTGTCTCCAAGGATTTGGACGGTGCTCGGTTTAAAATAAAAGCGGCGATTTCTAACACATATCCCCAAAACGACGCAGACACATCAGTTAAAGACATCATGAACCGAACACTATCTAATATAGTACGGTTATGTCGTTCTGACACACGATTACACTGTGGTGTTCCGGCTGGCGTAAGCTATGGGATGATCCCACAGTCCTTCAAGTGCATGTTAAACTCATAACTCAAATACTCGCCTCCCGATCCGATCGGAGGTGCTTGATTTTCTTGTTAAGTTGATTCTCTACTTCTTTTTGAAATTTCTTGAACTTTTCAAAGGTTTCAGATTTGTGCTTCATTAAGTATATATATCCATATCTACTTAAGTCATCAGTAAAGGTAAAAAAATAACGATAACCATTGCATGTTGAGACGCTCATTGGTCCACATACATCCGTATGTATGATTCCCAGTAGGTTTGCAACTCTCTCCATTATGCCGGAGAAGGGTGTCCTAGTCAACTTGCCATAAGGCATGGCTCACATGTGTCAAGAGATTGGAAATCCAACGACCCAAGAAGTCCATCTGAATGGAGCTTTTTCATGCGCTTTGCGCCAATGTGACCAAGACGGCAATGCCACACAAACATGGAATTATCATCGTTATGCTTACAATGCTTTATGCCAACAGTAAGAATAAACCATTACACACAGGCGCATGAACATATAAAATATCATTCATATAAATAGAACAACCATTTGTTCCGAATTTAAATGAATAACGATCTTGCAACAAGCAAGATCCACTCATAATATTCATACTCAATACGGGTACATAGTAGCATTTATTCAAAACTAAAATTAATCCCGACGACAAACATAGAGGCAAAGGGCCGATGGCCACCACATCGACTCTCGATCCGTTGCCAACGTGCATCGTGACCTCGTCCTTCCTCAGGCGCCTCTTACTCTGCAGTACATGCTGAGAGTTAAAAATGTGAGCAACAGAACAGGTATCAAATACCCAGGTGTTACTCCTGGCGCTTGTATGTAACACATCAATAACATGTATATCACATATACCTCTGTCCTTGGCAGCTATCTTGTCGGCTTTCTTGTCTTCAAGGTACTTGGGCCAGTTGCGTTTGCAGTGCCCATCCCCTTTGCAGTAGTAGCACATGGTGCCGGGCTTAGGGCCAGGCTTGGCAGCCATAGAGGTGTTGGCAAAGAACTTGCCATCCTTCTTAGGCTTCTTTCCCTTACCCTTTCCCTTTTTCCCCGGCTTCTTAAAATTGGTGGTCTTATTGACCATCAACACCGTATGCTCCTTCTTGCTCTCTACCTCAGCAGTTTTGAGCATGACGAACACTTCAGAAAGGGTCTTAGTCATCCCTTGCATGTTGTAGTTCATCACAAAGCTCTTGTAGCTAGGGGCAGCGAATGCAGCACCCTATCAATCACGAGCTCTTCCGGGATTTTGCAATCCAGGGCGTTCAAACGCTTAAGATAGCTAGACGTTTTGACTATGTGCTCACTAATACGGTTGTGCTCTTCCATCTTGGCAGAGAAGAAGAGCTCAAAAGCATCATACCTCTCTGCCCGAGCCTATGGACCAAAGACAACCTGGAGATCTTCAATGATCTCAAAATCATTCATCTTCTCAAAATGCTTTTAAAGCTCCAGCTCCATGGCATAGAGCATTCCACTTTGGATGAGGGAGAAATCATCCGCCTTGGACTGCCAGACATTCTTTTCGTCTTGGGAGGCAGAATCTGTAGGCTTAGCTAGAAGCTCAGACTCGATGGCATAAGTCAACTTGTAGGGGACTAGGAGGATCCTAAGATTGTGGAACCATGCGTGAAGTTGGTTCCATCAGTTTTCAGCTTGACCTTCTTGAGGAAAGTACTAAGGTTGAAGGTGGGTGGGCGAGACATCTACAATGGATTTGCAAAGTGCTTAGACCATGTTCATAATAATGAGTTCAAGTTTTAAACTATACTATCATACTTAAAACAAAAATAACTCCCACTCAAACGAACATTCCTCCATTCGTTTGGTGATCACATGACCCGAATTCACTACTCCACCCCCGATCGTCACGGCCGACAAAGTAGTTTCAAAGGTGGACATTCCCTAATGTCGATCACATAAACCATGTGATTCATGCTCGAGATTTCGGTCTCTTGTATCCCGAGGCCATGTCTACACATGCTAGGCTTGCCAGTTATAACTTGTGTGTATTCGTAGTGCAACATGGCTTACACCCACTGTATGCGAACGCAAATATGTCTGACACCCGATCATCATGGCCTGCCTCATATTGAGGAACTTTCTTGCTGGTGCACACACAAGGGGAATACTATAACTGGAATCTAGTGATGGTTATCTTACTATGCTACCGTCGAATATACTATCACATTAGCGTAATAAGATGCAAGAAGTAATACTTCATAAAGTAAATTGTTACGACATGGTTATAGAATCTTGATCACCATCAATATCTTCAATGAAAGTTTCACAAACTTGTCATTACCATGTCTCAACACATGCCCCTATGCAACAATAAAGATATACGCCTCTATATTATCTATTGCAAGTTTTACGCGGCTTTAGGGATTTCGCGGTAGAACCCCTTCCCACCTACGAACGTGGAGCCACAACATGGATTCAATGATTGTCGTTTTACTTCCCATTTCAGGTCCCTCCAATGTTGATGCCATATCAACTACCGTAGAGAGACAGACACCCCCCTAAGCCACTTTGATTGTGGACCAGTCTCGTGAATCACCACGTGAGGTCGGTTGGGGGCCGCTTTATCAAACAGTGCCATGATATGAACAAGAACATAAAAGAGGGTAGCAACTAGAAAATCAATGCCCACATATTGATATGTGTTCTATCCGTACGACATGTCTACCCATAGACCTGGTCAGATACCCATGTAGGGTTCCGTAGCAGAAAAAAGTTGTAACTATGTGAACACTAATACCAGGATCTATACTATTGATACATTGCAAATGTATCTATAATTTTTGATGTTCCATGCTTGGTTTTATCTACTTTCTTATGTTTTGTCCACACTTTGGAGTACTTTTCATATGATTTATTGGACTAACCTATTAACAAGAGCCACAATACCAGCTGCCTGTTTTCTGCTATTTTTGGTTCTAGGAAAGTCAGAAAATGAATATTCTCGGAATTGGACGGGACAAAATCCTAAGTCAATATTTTTACCGAGGGACACCTGGAGCAAGAATACGAGACGAAGAGGGTCTGGGGCTCGACCACACCACCTGGTCGTGCGGCCAGGCCTGGCCCGCGCCAGGGGGTGGTCTGGCCGCCCCAGGCACCCCCTCGGCCTCTCCTTCCACCTATAATATGGCCTCTGATACGGAAACCCTAAGTACCCAATCAAAAATACACGAAAGAGTCTGTAGCCGCTGTCATCTCCATCCCTAGATCAGGAGGGATCTGAAGCTCTTCCCGGCACCCTGCCAGAGAGGGGAATTCACCCTGGAGGCCTTCTTCATCATCATTCAAGCCTCCGGTGTGATGCGTGAGTAGTTCATCTCTGGACTACGAGTCCATGTAGTAGCTAGATGGCTGGTTCTCCTCCTTTGTGCTATCATTTTAGATCTTGTGAGCTCCGTCATGATCAAGATCATCTATTTGTAATTCTGCATGTTGTGTTTGCAGGAATCCGATGGATATTGAGATGCTATTTCAGTTTGATTATTGATTCTATCATGTCTTTGTTATTTGTGATCTTGCGTGCTTTTCGTTGTTAGTAGCTCTCTTGGCCAAGTAGATGCTAGCAACTCCAATAGTTAGTATTTATGCTCGATAGTGGGTTCATGCCTCTGGTAATCTGGGGAAGTGACAGAAATCTCTAAGGTACTAGATGTGTTGTTGCTACTAGGGAGAAAACAACAATCCTTTATTCATAGAACAATCGTATTGTTTACTTTACACGCAATTCGTAATGCAATTATCTGTTGCTTGCAACTTAATACTGGAGGGGGTTCGGATGATAACCTGAAGGTGGATTATTAGTCATAGATGCAGTTGGATGGCGGTCTATGTATAATGTTGTAATGCCCAATCGAATCTCAAAGGAGTCAATATGAGTAGTATATGCTTCTATGCTTTTTCGGTGTTTGTCAATTGCCCCGTTGTAATTTGTTCACCCAACATGTTATCTATCTTAAGGAGAGCCACCTCTAGTGAACTATGGACCCCGGTCCTTTCTTTTACATTCAATCTACAATCAACTATTTACTCCTTTGTGTTTACTTTCTACAAACTATTACTTCCTTCCATTCGATACGTTTAATCCTTTGTTTTCAGCAAAACTGGTGAGATTGACAACCTCATCGCAAGTTGGGGGTAAAGTTCTATGGTTGTGTTGTGCAGGTCTCCACGTTGCTACTAGCACCGGTAGTGCGCCCTGCCAAGGCTCAGCTAGCAACACCTTTGGGGTGTTTCCTTGCTCCTACTGGATTGATAACCTTAGTTTCGTACTGAGGGAAAACTTGCTGTTGTGCTCATCATACCTTCCTCTTGGGGTTCCCCAACAAGCTCGATATATTTTGGGCCATCAAGCATATTTTCTGGCGCCGTTGCCGGGGAGTCAAGGACATCTTCACAAGGGGAGTCCCTCATAACCAATCTCTTTACTTTGTTATTTTTGTTTTGCTTTGTTTGCTTGTTTCTTTATCAAAAACACACAAAAATTAGTTTTACAAGTTTGCTTTCTTTATTAAAAACACAAAAAAATGACTACTCTTGAAAACACTAAGTTGTGTGACTTCACTAGCACCAACAACAATGATTTTATGAGCACACCTATTGCTCCACATGTTCCTGAAGATACTTTCTTTGAGATTAAAACTGCTTTACTCAATCTTATTATGAGAGAACAATTTTTTGGTATTGGTAATGAAGATGTTGCTGTCCATCTAAATAACTTTGTTGAACTTTGTGAGATGCAAAAGCATAAGGATATAGATGGAGATATTATTAAGCTTAAATTGTTTCCTTTCTCTTTGAGAGGAAAAGCTAAAGAATGGTTGAATTCCTTAACTAGGAATAGTATTGATTCTTGGACTAAATGCAAAGATGCTTTCATTGGAAAATACTATCCTCCTGCTAAGATTATATCTATGAGAAGTGAAATAATGAAGTTTAAACAATCTGATAATGAACATGTTGCTCAAGCTTGGGAAAGAATGAAATCTTTGGTAAAGAATTGTCCCACTCATGGACTGACTTCTTGGATGATCATTCAAACTTTTTATGCAGGATTGAACTATTCTTCAAGGAACCTATTGGATTCTGCTGCTGGAGGTACCTTTATGACCATTACTTTGGGTGCTGCAACAAAGCTTTTGGATAATATGATGGTTAACTATTCTGAATGGCATGCTGAAAGAGCTCCACAAGGTAAGAAGGTAAATTATGTTAAGGAAACCTCCTCCTTGAGTGATAAAATTGATGTTATTATGTCTATGCTTGTTAATGGGAAAGCTCATATTGATCCAAATCATGTTCCTTTAGCCTCTTTTGTTGCTCAAGAAGAGCAAGTTGATGTGAACTTTATAAGAAATAACAATTTTAGCAACAATGCCTACATGAATAATTTTGGTAGCAACAATTATAGGCCATATCCTCCCAACAATGGTAATGCTTATGGAAATTCCTACAACAACAATAGGAGTGCTCCCTCTGAACTTGAAGTTATGCTAAAAGACTTTATTAGTAAACAAACTGCTTTCCATAAAACTATTGACAAAAAACTTTCTATTGCTGAAAGAAATATATCATCTTTGGCTGAAGCTCAATCTTCTTTGAATAAAATGGCTGCTAAACCTGAAATTAATGAGAATCCCTTTGCAGCTACTAATGCCATACAAGTAAGAATTGATGAAAATGTTAGACTATTAGCTGAATTACATGCTAAGTGGGAAAGAGAAGATGAAATTGCTAGAAACATTAGTATTTCTACTATCACTACCACTAGTGTTGAGGCTAGTAATAGCTCTACTACATTAGATGATAATTATGATTTTGATCTTGATGGTTGCAATATCTCTGAAGTTATTAAGTTCCTACAAAAGCTTGCTATGAATATGGCCTTTACAAAACACATTACTGATGCTCTCATAAAGATTAAAGAAGAAAAGATGAAACATAAAGCTTCTATTCCTATAAAACAAGAAGATGATTGGGAACCCATCATTAATATGAAAGTGAATGATTTTGATTTCAAAGCTTTATGTGATCTTGATAGTAGTGTTTCTATTATGCCTAGAAGGATTTATGATATGCTTGATTTGCCACCACTTGAAGATTGTTATTTGAATGTCCCACTTGATGATAATGCTAAAAAGAAACTCATGGGGAATATTAATGATGTTCTTATTGTGGTTAACAATGCCTATGTCCCCGTTGATTTCTATGTTTTGGATGTTGAATGCAATGCTTCTTGTCCTATTACTTTGGGAAGACCTTTTCTTAGAACTGTTGGTGCCATTATTGATATGAAAGAAGGCACCATTAAATATCAACTCTCACTCAAGAAAGGTATAGAACACTTCCCTAAGAAGAGAGAGAAGATTTATTTTGCCTCTCCTATGAAAACAAAATTTGCTCTTAATGCTTCTTCATTTGAGAACACTTGATTCTTTTTCTTGCTTCGTATGCCTAACTTAAAGGCGTTAAAGAAAAGTACTTATTGGGAGATAACCCAAAAGTTTTAGATGACTCTTGGAAGTTATTACTTCAGTAATAACCGCTCCTTATCCTTTTTATTTGCTTTTTGCGCCAAGAGTAACCTCTAATGAGAGAGAAGTAATGATTGGAAAAGTTGCTGTCCCGAAACAGATTTATGTGCTTCACCGTAAAAATTCGTGTAAAATCTCTGTACGTCCTTTTGAGGCGTGAATTTTTGTGCTTATGCCTAAGGTTGTTATATAACTTTATTTATTTCAACACTTTTTGATTTGAGCAACATAAGGTCTTCGAAAAAATTCGTCTTTACCTGCTGGTCTGTTTTGACAGATTTCTGCCATTTTCTGCATTTGCTTCTTGTTGGTTCCTTTTTGAGTTCTTTTGGGGAATTGAGATTTTTTAGGGAAGTGCTACAGTAGCTTGTGTTTTAATGTAAGTTTTATTGGTGTTAGAACTGAACCTAAAGACTTATTATCTTGAGTGCACTAATGTTGCTAATAAAGATTGTGTGAAGTTTTGTATGAAGGAAAAATTTCAGGTGTATGGAAGGAATGAGTAATGAGATGAAGGATGGACTAAAGCTCAAGCTTGGGGATGCCACGCGTGTCACCCCAAGAAATATCCAAGAAGTACAAGCGTCAAAGCTTGGGGATGCTCAAGGCATCCCCCTCTTCATCAATGAAAATCCCAGGTTTCTTCCAAACGCTTCATTTTTTATTGTTTCATGCACAATTGTGTTGTTCTTGTAGCGTCTTCTTTTTCGTTTTTGTTTTGTTTTTTAGTTTGCTTGGTTTTCTTAGTTTTCTGAATAAATTGGTTGGACCCCCTCTTTCATACATTGGTTTTCAAATGGTTTGGTTTGGTTTGGAAAAGAGTAGGAAAGTTCATGCTTAAGTGGTAAAGAGAGCTTGTTTTAGACTATGGCCTATGCTTTGTCATGCCATGCTTGATATTGTTTTGGATTTATGCTTAGTATTATTTGATGTATCATGACTTGTTATAAACAATTGAGATTGCTTACTGTGCGTTGGATAAATCATGCGTTGTTTTAGCATATTAAAGCATAGTATTGTGGTATTCTCCTTTGATGCTTTATTTGGATTAACTTGGCGCATGCTCACACCATGTTATGACTATCCAAAGTCACCATAGCCTTTATGATCCTTTAGTTTTCAACTTGTAGTATCACTTTATGCTTTGATCAATGATGTTTTGTCGCTCTGCATGATTATGGCCATTATTGCTCTCTTAGTTTGTCGCTTCCAGTCTTTTGCTAGCCTCCGTAACCAAGTATGAGTTCCTCTCATGCATCGAACTCCTTAAACCAAGTTATTCCAAAGAGTCCACCATACCTACCTACTAGCTTATGATATTCCAAGTATATTCATGTTTTTGTCTACCTCCCAAATTAAACTTGTTATGTGAAAACTAGTGATTAAAGCTCTCACGAACTTGATGGCACACTTTACTTTTTTTGCATTTAATAAACTTGAACCACTGGGTCCTTCTTTGTTGCGTATATGCTTGCGCTTTATAAGCTGAAATTAGCAGAACCATGTATCATGGGGAATGCTTTCAACATTGCACTTGTACTTTGTACCCCGTTGATATCATGTTCTTTTGCTTATGGATCCCGACGTTGTGAAATAAAAGTGGAACTTGTAAGATCATGGAGTTTGTATGTGTGTTAGAGAAACGCGTGGGCCGCTAGCCTAAGACATGCCTAATCATGGTAGAAACTTGCAGCATCACCATAATGAGCACTCTATGAAGCATCCTCAATAAAAACCTATGCAAATAGCAAATAAAAAGATCGCTGAGATGCTCATTGTCTGCTTGCCTTGTCATTTTGATTATGGGATAGCTCCTGTATCATGTGCAAGGGGTACCCTGCGGTTCTTTATGATACATATGTACTTACAATGACAAGAGCTTACTTGTGACTAAAGTTGAGTAGCATGAGGTTCGGTCTTCGTAAGTAAGGGGCATGAGATTTCAGTTTATAACTTGTCAAGCATATCCTCATAGTTGTGTCACTTTAACCTTAATCACCTTCAAGATGCTTATGATAGGGGCAATGAGAGCTGAAAGCTAATAAGTACCATAATTTTTGGAAGCTCTTTATGAGACTTGAATCCCTACTTCCTTCTATAAAGGCCTTTCTTCCACTTATATATATTGAGTCTCCACCTTCTATCTTTATGCACTTACTTTGAGAGCATAGTGGCCATTCTTAGTTCTATGTGCATTGTCCAAAGACTTGTTGATTGATGCATACCTTGATATTGCTTGTTTTAAACTATTTGTATCTAGTCACTCTTGTGAACTTTGAAGGTGTCCTATGCATTTATATTTGCTACTCTATGAGGGACAAGCTGAATACCATTATGCTATGTTTACTTTATGTGAAACAAACAAACGTCTTGCAAAGCATTGTTATTCATGAATCTTTTGTTTGTGCATTTTCATGTTGCAACATAGTTTCTTTGTCTTATTGCTAGAACTTTGTCTTTCATGTTATGATTGAAGTACTATGATCCCAGCTTTGAATGTTTTACAAATACTTTGATCAAGTTTATGATGGTGCATGTCACCTCAAAAATTATTCTTTCTTTTTATCACTTACCTACTCGAGGACGAGCAGGAGTTAAGCTTGGGGATGTTGATACATTGCAAATGTATCTATAATTTTTGATGTTCCATGCTTGGTTTTATCTACTTTCTTATGTTTTGTCCACACTTTGGAGTACTTTTCACATGATTTCTTGGACTAACCTATTAACAAGAGCCACAGTGCTAGCTGCCAGTTTTCTGCTATTTTTGGTTCCAGGAAAGTAGAAAATGAATATTCTCGGAATTGGACGGGACAAAATCCAAAGTCATTATTTTACCGAGGGACACCTGGAGCCAGAATACGAGACGGAGAGGGGCTGGGTCCCGACCACACCACCTGGCGCCACGCTGAGGCCTAGCCAACGCCAGGGTGGTCCGCCGCCTGTGCACCCTCGGCCTCTCCTTCCGCCTATATATTGCCTCTGATACGGAAATCCTAAGTACCTGATCAAAAATCCACGAAAGAGTCTGTAGCTGTCGTCATCTCCATCCCTAGATCGGGAGGGATCTGAAGCTCTTCCTGGCACCCTGCCGGAGAGAGGAATTCACCCTGGAGGCCTTCTTCATCATCATGCAAGCCTCCGGTGTGATGCGTGAGTAGTTCATCTCTGGATTATGGGTCCATGTAGTAGCTAGATGGCTGGTTCTCCTCCTTTGTGCTATCATGTTTAGATCTTGTGAGCTCCATTCATGATCAAGATCATCTATTTGTAATTCTGCATGTTGTGTTTGCGGGGATCCGATGGATATTGAGATGCTATTTCAGATTGATTATTGATTCTATCATGTCTTTGTTATTTGTGATCTTGCATGCTTTCCGTTGTTAGTAGCTATCTTGGCCAAGTAGATGCTAGCAACTCCAAGAGTTAGTATTTATGCTCGATAGTGGGTTCATGCCTCATGGTAACTGGGAAGTGATGTAAATCTCTAAGGTACTAGATGTGTTGTTGCTACTAGGGAGAAAATAACAATCCTTTGTTCATAGAACAATCGTATTGTTTACTTTACACGCAATTCATAATGCAATTATCTGTTGCTTGCAACTTAATACTGGAGGGGGTTCGGATGATAACCTGAAGGTGGATTATTAGTCATAGATGCAGTTGGATGGCGGTCTATGTATAATGTTGTAATGCCCAATCGAATCTCAAAGGAGTCAAGATGATTAGTATATGCTTTTATGCTTTCTCGATGTTTGTCAATTGTCCCGCTATAATTTGTTCACCCAACATGTTACCTATCTTAAGGATAGCCACCTCTAGTGAACTATGGACCCCTGTCCTTTCTTTTACATTCAATCTACAATCAACTATTTACTGCTTTGTGTTTACTTTCTACAAACTATTACTTCCTTCCATTCAATACGTTTAATCCTTTGTTTTCAGCAAAACCGGTGATATTGACAACCTCATCGCAAGTTGGGGGCAAAGTTCTGTGGTTGTGTTGTGGAGGTCTCCACGTTGCTACTAGCACCGGTAGTGCACCCTGCCAAGGCTCAGCTAGCAACACCTTTGGGGTGTTTCCTTGCTCCTACTGGATTGATAACCTTAGTTTCGTACTGAGGGAAAACTTGCTGCTATGCTCATCATACCTTCCTCTTAGGGTTCCCCAACGAGCTCGATATATTTTAGGCCATCAACTATGTAGACATAAGTAACGAAAAGAGAGAGAGACAATATTCATACCCTTGAATACTGAGGCACGCCTTACATAGGAAGGCGTATGTTGATGAAGTCAAGCAGCTCCAAGCACCCCAAGTGTGGTGACTCCGAAGTACTACACACGTCCGGTGTAGGCGACGTCTCTTGGGCTCTGATCGAGACGAGTAGCGGAAGAAGAAGATGGTGAATTGGAGATCACACAATGGTAGTGTGAAAGTGAAGAACTCGTCGGCCACCAAGGGCCAGCCGCCGGCCCTAGGTGGGCCCCACTTGGGTGGCCCACCAAACCTTGGTCGCCTGGCCCTCCTCCCTAGGCGCCTTGCCCCTTTGGGCCTCCCCTCCGGGCGAGGCCCAATAGCAATGGGTTGCCTTTAAAAATAAAGTAAAAATATATATTTTAATAATAATTCTCCAATTAACATAAAACACATATATTATTATATTCCTTCACTCTGGAACACCTTCCTGACCCCCTCCGATCTACATCAGATGTTACCCGGAACTATTCTAGTTTCTCTCTCTATTTCTCCTACGATACCACATCTACCCTAAGCATCCCCACCCTTAGGATTGACATCCTTCTTTTCGGAAACACTCCGGACATGATTGAGACCTCTCTCATATCAATGATCATCAGAGGGACTTGGATGGCCATGTGACCCCCGTGTGTTTCATGAATCTTATAGCTCGAACCGTAAACGTCGTTTCCCATTCCCTTTGTTATATGATACCTAGTTCATTCGTGACTTGATCTTTGGTATCTCTATACCTTAGTTCGGTCTCGTTCCTGATGAACTTGTTTAATCGTTCCCATGTCGTTGCATTTCGTGACCAAGTCACATGATTGCAAGCTTCATTAATGCAACGTCACCGAGATGGCCACATGTATCTATCCGTTACATGGATTGACAAATCCTGGTCTTGATATCTACTCCTCTACGCGTCCCTTTGGAAAACCTGAGTAGCACCTTTTTGATCACCCTGTCACGAGATCATGCTTGATACCATCAAAGCTTCCTCTAGAACGGTGATTTGCATTGTCTCGCAGTCTAAGGATTAGGTTGCGACGTTTTCTGTGTTTATCATCAATGGTGAACTTTGTAACTAGATCTCATTAAGATATAACTATCGGATGTTTATCTATCACATCATTCAACTAATGACATGACCTCATTATTAATTGGCATAAATGCCCATGATCTTGAAACCCAGATCATCCTCATGACCAATGAACTAGTTCGCTAGAGATAACTAGAGACATGGTTTGTTTACATACCACACGTGTATTAACGTTTCGTATTAATATAGTTATAGCACATTATGAAACATATTATGAACATTTACGAGATATATCAAACTATAGACTTTATTATTTGCCTCTAGGGCATATCTCCTTCAGATTTTCCTACTTTACTTGTGATACTTATGTTGCACATGTTTTATGTCGCTAGAAATACAACTGGTATATGGTGTACTACGACAAAGAGATGGGAATCTACAAGACATGGGAGGATTGCAGCGAACAAGTGATGGGTTATAAGTACAACCTCCACAAAGGGTTTAAGACTCTAGAGGAGGCACAAAATTCCTTTTCGAAGTTCTTAGCATAAGATACTCCAGATCTGCTAAATAACATGTTGATCCACCATAGGTAGAAGCTCGACAAGTTGTAGCTCCACAACTTGCAAATCAATAGGATGCAACTCTGCATGGTGAAATTATTATCAAGACTTTATTATTGTCGACCTAGTCTTGTGGATTGTGTACAACATGTTGTTTTAAAGCGTGCGATCACATGTAAGACCTTAATCCCTGAAATATTTGCTAGTAAGCTCACCACATATGGTGCAAAGTAACCATATTGGACCGCTAAACATGGAGCTTTACATCAACCGAGCCCATTCTGGCTAGCCAAACAAAGTGGGCATAAGTGCTGCCCTCATGCAGCGACCACTTTGTGGGAGACCAGACAAAACACCCATACAGTCCTAGGCTTATTCTCCCCATAGAGCTTTCGTCTATCCAAGTAGAAAAAAAGAGAAATATTGGTCCGGGCAAGAAAACACGCGCTTGGTGGTGCATAGGAGATGATCATCATCTATTTATTTCCCATCTGATCGAAACACTTCCTGGATTCCCTCAGTCACCAGTTCAACCAAAAATAAGAGTGTGTGCCTAGGTCTCTCGGCTCGTCATGGGCTCGTGGCTTACTTCTCTTTTCTGTAACACAACTCATCATGGATGATTGCAATGTTGAGAGACATAAACTAGGAAGGCACGATCTACGCCAAGCACACACCAGAAGACAACAAGACCTAGCATAGGCATGGCGTACCCGGTGGGTTACGACAGTCATTAGGACACCTAGTCACCCACCATGTCATGTTAATGGCGAGCGCCATGGCGAATGACCAGAAAAGGACCCCCACCAACATAGTCCCTGACCATGCCTTGTAACCCTTCTCCTCTTTCCATGCTAAAAATCGTGTGAACAGTGATGAGAAGGTGGTGAAGGCTAGGATCGACTGTTGGGAATATGCCCTATAGGCAATCATGTATGATGTTATTCTCGATCAATTCATAAAATTGTTATATTGTCCGTGTATGAACTTCTGATATGTATCATTGAATATGTGATTCGGTTGTGGAACAATGTATTCATGTCGTTCATACTAAATGTCCTTGGTCATTATGGTTGTGCTGGACACGCAACTTAGACTAATGTGAAAGTAGGCTAATGGCTTATTTCCACTTGTCATGGGCATGGTGATGCTATTCTGATTAACATGGATTGGGCTAAAGAGTTTAGTGAGTCGGATGAAACGTCCATTTTGCATCACTATTCTATATCATAATTTACTGTTATTCATTGATATATTTCATATTAAGAGATGATACTTATGTTATTTCATCTATTTTTGCATGGTTGATGACTTTTGGAGGATGGACTGCTGCAGTCAGGATTCTGATGGAAAAGGCGTTGTTTGGAGGCGAAATTCTCGAAGATCAGAAAATTCGGGAAAATACATGGAAAATTCTATTTTCCAGAAGACGAAGGATGCCAGAAGGGGGAGTGGAGTTGGTGGGGGGGGCACCACACCTGGCAGCCACCTGTCGCGCCATCAGGTGGTGTGGCCACCCTGGCCCACTCATGGCTCTCCCCTTTGGCGTATATCATCCCCACGAAACCCTAAGCCTAGGGGAGCGACCACAAAAGATTCTGCCGCCTCTGCACGGCGGAAAACTACATAGAGAGAAAGATCTCTCCGGCAGACATAATTCTGCCGGGGGAATTCCTTCCCGAAGAGGGGAGATCATCGCCATCAACACCACCATCAAGATGGACTTCATTGGGATCATCATCATCATCTCCACCAGCACCATCATCACCAATCCATACCGCTGTAACAATTGGGTTGAATCTTGCATAGTTCTTAGGGGAAACTTTCCCGGTATTGATTACTTGTTGTAGTTAATGCTATTGAGTGGAACCATTGAATTATTGTTATGTTCAGATTGTTACTTATCATTATATCATCTCTGATATTGATCCATATGATGTCTTGTGAGTAGTTCGTTTAGTTCTTGAGGACATGGGAGAAGTCATGTTGTTAGTAGTGTAGTTGTGTTGAGAAAGATTCAATAGTTTGTTATTTAAGTTGTGGTGTTATTCTTCTAGTGGTGTTATGTGAATGTCGACTACATGACACTTCACCTTTATGGGCCTAGGGGAATGCATTGTGTATTTCGCTACTAATCGTAGGGGTTGCCGAAGTGATAGAAACGTGAACCCCCGTTAGGAAACCTTTGCACAAGGGATGTCAAGATCTTAGAGTTTAAAGTTGTAGTTAGGTTTCTATCTTAATTACTTTCTTATACTAGCGGATGCTTGCAAGGGGTATAATCACAAGTATGTATTAGTCCTAGGAAGGTCGGTACATTAGCACAAGTTCACCCACACAACACTTATCAAACTAAAGAAGATTAATCAACTATATGAAGCGAAAGCACTTGACAATATTCCCATGTGTCCTCGAGAACGTTTGGTCATCTTAAGTAATACAACCGACTTGTCCTTTGCTAAAGAAAGGATTGGGCCACTTGCTGCATTTATTATTATTGTCTTTTATTTACTCGCACTTTATTTATCTGCATTATCAAAAAAAACCTAAAAATCCATTTGCTAAGTATTTACAGAGAATTCCTGCTCCAAGCCACTCGTCAACACCTTCTGCTCCTCGTCGGGTTCGACACTCTTACTTATCGAAAATATTGCAATACACCCCTATACTTGTGGGTCATCATCGGACTGATCCATATTGAGATACAACAAACAAGTCATCATTTGTATGTCTCAATCAATATAATCCTTAGACGTGAGGTTGTTGCACAATCCGAGTTGTGGATCACCGACTTAGGTTCTGTCAAAAGTTGTTCCATCAAAGGGCAGTTATAAAGGTAGAGTTTGGGTCGACTGAGAATCAAGCTACATGATATTGATAACCCCAAGATGGGATTTTGCCCCTCAGACTGGAGAGATATTCTCTGACCCCTCTCGGATGATATGATTCGGAAAGCATGGCCATGCATGACTTGGTTAAGTGTTAACCGAGACGCCCGACTAAGAGTTGGTTGGATGAATCACTTATCTCGGATCGAGAAGAGAGTTAAGATATTTGAAGGATGATAATTATTCGCATATAGCTTGACAAGATCTATCGTGAGGCAAAAGGGACTCGGATGCAAGTCGCATCGAAAGGTATGTCATCATGACTTTTTCGTACTTGGGAGTCGGCACGTTCTGCTAGGAGCCACTACCGACCGATCAATTACGAGTGAGACTCAAATCGTGTCAAAGTCACCATGAGCCTATCGGGTCACACACTTAAGAGCGGGAGCAAGTTTGGGTTGGAACCGAACCAAAAATCTATTTGGGTTGGACCTGAATCAGACACGGGCTGAGTCAGTGAGTTGGACTCGTAGTGACTAATATAGGCTTTAGTGAATGGGCCGCAAGTGAATGGATCCCACTTTCACTCCCTATATATACTGAGGCGCGGATGCCCAAGGAGTATGGTTAGGTAATTCCGTGTGTTGGAAGCCCTAGCTTAATTTTAGTCCAGCCGCCGTACTGGACCTAGCAGTCCACCGCCGGTGCTCCTCCTTGTTCATGTGGATACTGGCAGAGGTGCTATACGATCAGCACTTCGACGATTGTGGATCAAATCAGATCATAGAGACTGCACTACATAAAATGACGCGCTTCATTAGTTCCGCAACCGCGTGTCTAGTGGCAATCCTCGTGGCCTTCTACCTTAGCTAGATATTGGGATCACTGCGTAGGAGTTTTTTGTTTTATCTCTATGTGGCCCAACATCGACGCCACAAAGTACGCGAGGGGGATGTTCTCCCTGTGTTGCATGATGGCTCAAAATATGTCAAGCTCGTTGGGAACCCCAAGAGAAAGGTATGATGAGCACAACGACAAGTTTTCCCTCAGTTATGAAACCAAGGTTATCGAACCAGTAGGAGTAAGGAAACAACTCCAAGGTGTTGCTAGCAACTTGGAATCCTGCACAACACAACCACAGAACTTTGCCCCAACTTACAGTGAGGTTGTCAATCTCACTGGTTTTGCTGAAAACAAAGGATTAAACATATAGTGTGGAAGATAGTAATTGCTTGCAGAAAGTAAATAGTAAACGGTAAACAATAGATGGTATATCAATGGTAAAGGAATGGACTGGGGTCCATAGTTCACTAGAGGTGTTTCTCCTTAAGATAAATAGCATGTTGGGTGAACAAGTTATAGCGGGGCAATTGAAAGATTTGAGAAAGCATAACAATGCATATACTAGACATCTTGACTCCTCTGAGATTTGATTGGGCATTACAACATTATACATAGACCGTAATCCAACTGCATCTATGACTAATAATCCACCTTCAGGTTATCATCCAACCCTTCAAAGATTAAGTTGCAAGCAACAGATAATTGCATTAAGAAAAGTGTGTAAAGTAAACAATACAATCACCCCATGGACAAAGGATTGTTGTTTTCTCTCTAGTAGCAACAGCAAATCTACAACCTTAGAGATTTCTGTCACTTCCCCAGATTACTAGAGGCATGAACCCACTATCGAGGATAAACACTCCCTCTTGGAGTTGCAAGCATATACTTGGCCAAGATAGCTACTAACAACGGAGAGCATGCAAGATCACAAATAACATAGACATGATATAATCAATAATCAATCTGAAATAGTATCTCAATATCCATTGGATCCCCACAAACACAACATGTAAGATTACAAATAGATGATCTTGATCATGAACGAAGCTCACAAGATCTAAACATGATAGCACAAAGGAGGAGAACCAACCATCTAGCTACTACATGGACCCATAGTCCAAGGGTATGGTGAACTACTCACGCATCACTCCGAGGGCTTGCATGGTGATGAAGACGGCCTCCAGGGTGATCTCTCCCCTCCGACAGGGTGCCGGGAAGAGCTTCGGATCCCCCCGATCTAGGGATGGAGATGGCGGCGGCTATAGACTCTTTCGTGGATTTATGATCGGGTACTTAGGGTTTTCATCCGGGGAGGCTTTTATAGGCGAAGGGGCAAGGTCGGTGGAGCACCAGGGGGCCACAACCCCTGGTGGCGTGCCCCCTGCCGTGCGGCCACCAGGTGTGGCCGCCCTGGTGCGCCACTACGTCTCCCCTTCGGTCTCTGTATTGCTTCGGGTAAAATATTGACTTTGGCTTTTGTCCCATCCAATTCCGAGAATATTTCTTTACTAACTTTTCTGAAACCAAAAACAGAAGAAAACAGGCAACTGGCACTGTGGTATCTTGTTAATAGGTTAGTTCCAGAAAATGTATAAAAATACCTCAAAGTGTAAACAAAACATAAGAAAGTAGATATAAAACAAGCATGGAACATAAAAAATTATAGATACGTTTACGACGTATCAAGCATCCCCAAGCTTAACTCTTGCTCGTCCTCGAGTAGGTAAGTGATAAAAAGAATAATTTTTGAGGTGACATGCACCATCACAATATTGATTAAGGTATTCGTGAAACATTGATAGCTAGGATCAAAGTGCTCTAAACATAAGCATGAAACGTAGAGTTCTAACAATAAGACATATCAACTATGTTGTAACATGAAAAGGTACAAACAAAAGATCATGAATAACAATGCATTGAAAGATGTTTGTTTGTTTCACATATAGAAAACATAATAAAAGCGGTATTCAGCTTGTCCCTCATGGTATAGCAAAACATAAATGCATAGGACACCTTCAAAGTTCATAAGGGTGTCTAGATACAAATAATTTAAAAGCAAGTAATATCAAAGTTATGAATCAATCAACAAGTTTTGGGACAATGCACATTAAACTAAGAATGACCACTATGCTCTCTCAATTGGTGCATAAAGATAGAAGATGGAGACTCAACATAAAATTAAAAGGAAAGGCCCTTCACAAAGGGAAGCAGAGATTCAAGTTTCATAAAGAGCTTCCAAAAATTATGGTACTTATTAGCTTTCAGCTCTCATTGCCCCTATCATAAGTATCTTGAGGTGATTAAGGTTAAAGTGACACAAATATGAAGATATGCTTGACAAGTTATAAGTTGAAAATCTCATGCCCCGTGCTTATGAGTACAAAACCTCATGCTACTCAACTTCAGTCACAAGTAAGTTCTTGTCATTTTAAGTACATGTGTATCAGAGAACCGCGAATGGGGTACCACTTGCCCCATGATACAGGAGTTATCCCATATCAAAATGACAAGGCAACAGACAATGAGCATCTCAGCGATCTTTTTATTTTCTATTTGCATAGGTTTTTATTGAGGATGCTTCATAGAATGCTCAGTATGGTTATGCTGCAAGTTTCCACCATGATTAGGCATGGCTTAGGCTAGCCGCCTAGGCGTTTCTCTAACACACATACAAACTCCATGAGCTTACAAGCTCCCCTTTTATTTCACACCGCCGGGATCCATAAGCAAAACAATATGGTATCAACTGAATAATAAATGCAATGTTGAAAGCGTTCCCCATGACAGCATGGTTCTACTAATTCACAACTTATAAAGTGCAAGCATATAAGCAACATAGATGGACACAATGGTTCAAGTTTATTAAGTGCAATAAAGTAAAGTGTGCCATCAAGTTTGTGAGAGCTTTTATCACTAATTTTCACATAACAAGTTTAATTTGGAAGGTAGATAAAAGCATGAATATACTTGGAATGGTGTAACACAACATGTATAGGAATTTATAGTGTACTCTTTGGAATAACTTGGTTTTATTGGGAGTTAGATGCATGAGTAGAAATCATACTTGGTACAGGTGGAGGCTAGCAAAATACTGGGAGCGACCAACTAAGAGAGAAATAATGGCCATAATCATGCAAAGCAACAAAACATTATTAATTAAAGCATAAAGTGATATTACAAGTCATAAACTAAATGATCATAGAGGCTAAGGTCACTGGTTCATAGTCTTAACATGGTGTAAGCATGTGCCAAGTCAACCCAAATAAAGCATCAAAGGAGAATACCACAATATTATGCTTTTGTATGCTAAAACAACACATGATTCTTTCAAGGCACATTAAGAAATCTCAATTGTTTGGAACAAGTCATGCTACAGCAATAATCACTAAGCATAAATTCAAAGCAATATCAAACATGACATGATAAAGTCTAGGCCATAGTCTAAAGAAGCTCCTTATGTACCACTTATAAGCATGAAGCTTCCTACTCTTTTCCAACACCAATCAACTTATTTGAAACCACATATGAATGCGGGGGTCCAACCAATTTATTTAAGCAAATCAAACAAAAGAAAACTAAAAACAAAAACAAAGATGCTCCAAGAACAACACAATTGTGCATGAAACAATAAAAATGAAGTGTTTGGAAGAAAACCTGAGATTTTTATTGATGAAGAAGGGGATGCCTTGGGCATACCCAAGCTTTGATGCTTGTACTTCTTGAATATTTCTTGGGGTGACACGGGTGGCATCCCCAAGCTTGAGTTTTTTCCATTCTTCATCTCATCATATTATTCTTCCCTACACTTGAAACTTTCTTTCATACAAAACTTCACACAATCTTCATTAGCAACATTAGAGTATTCAAGATAATAAGTTTTTAGATTTAGTTTCTACACAAGTAAAACTTCGATTAAAACACAAGCTACTGTATCAATTCCTTCTAAAAGCTCAAGTGATCAAAGAGAACTCAAAGAGAAAGAGATTAAGAGGCAAATGCAAATAATGGCAGAAATTTGTCAAAACAGACCAGCGGGTAAAAATGGATTTTTTTTCGAAGACCTTCTGTTGCTCAAATCGAAAAGTGATAAACTAACGAAAGTTAGATAATAACCTGGGGCATAAGCACAGAAAATTACAGCTCAATCCGACGTATAGGGATTTTTCACAATGTTTTAGAGTAAAGCACAAAAAATATGTTTCGGGACAGCAACTTTCCCAAGTCTTCTCTCACATTAGAGGTTATTATTGGCACAAAAACCACACAAAAAGGATAAGGAGAGGTTATTACTAAAGCAATAACTTCCAAGACTCAACAAAAGAAAAACTTACTGAATAAAAAATTGGGTTATCTCCCAATAGTGCTTTTCTTTAACGCCTTTCAGCTAGGAATTTCAAGTATTTTCAAATGAAGAAGCATTAAGAGCAAATTTTGTTTTAATAGGAGAGGCAAAAGGTATCTTTTTTCTCTTCTTAGGGAAGTGTTCTATACCTTTCTTGAATGGGAATTGATATTTAATGGTGCCTTCCTTCATATCAATAATGGTACCAACAGTTCTAAGAAAATGTCTTCCCAAAATAATAGGACAAGAAGCATTGCATTCAACATCCAAAACATAGAAATAAACGGGGACATAGGTATTATTAACCATAATAAGAACATCATTAATACTCCCCATGAGTTTCTTTTTAGCATTATCATCAAGTTGGACATCTAAATAAGAATCTTCTAATGGTGGCAAATTAAGCATTTCATAAATCTTCTAGGCATAACAGAGACACTAGTACAAAGATCACATAAAGCTTTGAGATCAAAATAATTCACTTTCATATTAATGAGGGGTTCCCAACCATCTTCTAATTTCCTAGGAATAGAAGCTTTATGTTTCAGTTTTTCTTCTTTAATTTTTATGAGAGCATCTGTAATGTGTTTTGTAAAGGCCATATTCATAGCACTAGCATTAGGACTTCTTGCAAGCTTTTGTAGGAACATAATTACTTCAGAAATGTTACAACCATCAAGATCAAAATCAAAATTACCATCCAAGGTAGTAGAGCTATTGTCTCCCATATTTCGAAGAAATTCAACATTTTTATTGGAAAAAGTTCCATTGGTTTTAGGCATTGTTGCAAAAGGAATGGGGACTTCATGTGGTTTGTTAGCATCAATATTGGTAGTGGTAATAGTACAAATACTACTATTCTAGCAATTTCATCTTCTCTTTCCCACTTAGCATGCAATTCAGCTATCAGTCTAACATTTTCATCAATTCTAAGTTGTATGGCATTAGTAGCAGCAAAGGGGTTTTCCATAGTTTCAGGTTTAGCAGCCATTTTATTAATCAAAGAGGATTGTGCTTCAGACAAAGATGATATATTTTTTTCAACATTCAAAAGTTTTTCCTCAACTGTTTTATTGAAAGAAGTTTGTTTACTAATAAAATCCTTAAGCATGACTTCAAGTTCAAAGGGTGCACTTCTATTGTTGTTGTAGGAACTTCTGTAAGCATTACCATTATTGGGAGGATATGGCTGGAAGGGCATTTACTGTCATAATCACTTTTGGTGTTCGTTAACAACAAGTAGAGCCTTTTTACAGTTTGCTAATGTCTACAGGTTGATATTTTACAAAGTGAAAAGGACCCTTGGCATGCGGAACATTCCCTGCATATTTACTTATCTCCTGGAAATTCCAGACCGGAGTTTCAGATATGTCTAGACCGGAGTCTCCGGTGTGGTCCGGAGTTTCCCCAGGAGTCTCCGGAGGGGGTTCCTGCTTCCTGCTTGGGTAGCCAGAGAGGTGGTCCGGAGCTTGGTCCGGAGGAAGGTCCGGAGTCTCCGCCCCGTGCCTCAGACCGGAGTCTCCGGTGCAGAGGGAGCGGAGTCTCCGGTCCACTTGGCTCACAGAAGGGCTGGGTCATTCTGTTCGACGGTCCGGAGGCTGGTCCGGAGATTGACCGAATTCTCCGGTGTAGACCGGCGTCTCCGGTGTGCAGACCGGAGTCTCTGGTCTGACTTTTCTCCAACGGTCATAAAACGGTTCAGTGGAGTGAAGGGCTATAAATAGAGGACCTTATCCCCTTCCTCAAGCTGCTCGTCCACCTCAAGAACACCATGCCCATTTGAGCCACCAAATCAACAAGATCTCTTCATCCAACCATCCAAAGTCACTGATCTTTGGAGAATCGAAGGAGGAGGCCTTGATCTACAGCTTCACCAAGAGAGATCTTCATTTCCCTATCATTCACTTGAGGGCCCCTTGCTCTAGTGTTTCATTGGAAACCCTAGCTTGTGATTTGGTTCTTACTAGCTTGTCTTTGATTGTGTGACGGCTAGCTTGTACTTGGGAGCCTCCAATTAAGTTGTGGATGTGTGCCCCGAACTCGTTGTAAAGGTGCCGGCTTCCACCTCAAAGGTTGCCGTATAGTGGAAGAGGTGAATCGAACCCCTTGGGGTGAGGTTCATCGGAGAACAAGGGAGGCCTCTTGTGGCGTTGGTGGTTTGAAACCACCCCCTCTCCAAACGTAGACGTACTTCCCCTCAAAAGGAAGGAACTACGGGAAACAAATCCTTGTCTCTCCGTGTGCTCCACTTTGGTTACTTCTATCCTTTACCACACTTTACTTTCTAGTTATTGCTTAGTATGTGCTTGTTTGACATATAGGTAAATCCACCATAGTTGCATAATCTAGAGAATTTACCTTTCATATCAAACCCTAAATTGAAAAAGAATAAAATTTGAAGTAGCACCTATTCACCCCCCCCTCTAGGTGCCCATACGATCCTTTCAATTGGTATCAGAGCCTCGACTCTTTATTTGGGCTTAACCGCCTAAGAGATTATGGGCAACACATAGGAGGGAGAAAGTGAGGCTAGCCATTCGGTGACCATGGTAGATCTCAAGAAGTTGGAAACAAGCTTGAGCTCTACCTTGGGCAATGAAATCCAACAGTTGTGTCAACTCGTTGAGCAACTTGTTAGGGATAAGCATACCTCACCTCCTCCCTCTCAAGAGGAAACACCACCTAACCCAAAGGCTAATGCTCCGGCTAAGCCTTTGGAGGAAGTGGCGGGGGATGAACATAATTCCACTAACTCCACCACCAAAAAGGGTGATGGGAAGGAAGAGCACCATGCGGTTCCCGGATGGTACTCTCCCGACCCTCCTATCCCTCACACACATATAAATAATAGAGGCAACCCACCTAAGTTAGTTGCACATACTTTTGCTCAATGGCAATTATTAATGAAATCTCATGTGCGCAGCTCTTGCATTGATTTGTGGAATATTATTGAAGAAGGACTCAAAATTGAGGATCCAACCAACTTGACTAGAAGAGAAGTGATCAATAGCCAACTCAATGCGACTGCCTTGCACATGATCCAACTTGGAGTGGGGCCAAAGGATTTTCCCCACATTGAGCACTACAACACTGCCAAGGAAGCTTAGGATGCTCACATTGACTTTTTTGTTGGCAATGAGAGTATGGGAAGAAATAGATATGATGCTTTAAGCAATGAGGCCGAAGGTTTCTTCATGAAGGATGGTGAGGATCATGAAGACATGTATCGAAGACTCAAATCCACAGCCACCGCCTTCAGGAATGTTGGTGCCTCTCACATTGATGATGCTTGGATCAAGAGGAAGTATGTGAGTGCACTCATGCCTTTCAAGCCTACTGACTTGAAGCGTCTCCAAGGAAGACAAAACTACCATCTCATGACCTCCAATGAAGTGATGCAAGAGATGGCCGCCTTCAAGGTTGCTACCAAGAATGCCAAAGACGCTCGTGCTCGTGCTATTGGAATGAGTAGTGGTGTCAATCTTGCCTTGAAGGCCAAGGTTGTGGAGTATGATGAAGATGAAGGAAGTGATGAGGGACTTTCAATGAGCCACCCTGAATATGTCAAGGTTGCTCATGGTGAATACATGGCCTTCTATGCAAGAAACTTTTGGAAAGATCCCACCAAGGCCAAGGTGGAAATGCAACAAAGAAGCAACCTCAATGGGAGAAGAGATAATGGGTCCAAGTTGAGAACTTGTTTCAATTGTGGTGACCGCTATCACTTCGTGGCAGCTTGTCCCTATGAGAAAAGAGAAGATCATGGGGGTAAACTTGTGTTGAAGAAGACCTTCAAAGCTCCCTACAAGAAACTCTTCATCAAAATGAACTCAACCAACAAGAAGCCGGGAGAAATTGTCTTGATCACACATGAAGAGTACTCCTCCGATGATGATGATGAAGATGAAGAAGAGGATACATCAAGTGGTGTGGCGGCTCTTTCCACTACTTCTACCCCGTCATTCTCGCTCTTCGATTCTCCAAATGAGAATATCTCCAACAAGAACGTCACTTGCCTTATGGCAAGAGGAACAGACACCTATGCTTCCGGAGGGTCAAAATGGGTGCTTGATAGTGGATGCACAAGTCATATGACCGGAAGCGCGTCTAGTGTCAAGGAGTTGAGACCAAATGTTGATCAAATATCTGTGACATATGCCGATAAGTCAAAGTCTAAGGTAATGGGTTTCGGTAAGGTTGTGGTTGCACACGATATCACTCTCGTGGACGTCATGCTTGTTAAAACCCTTGGTTATAATTTACTTTCAGTCTGTGCTCTTGGAAAGATGGGCTTTGCCGTCTTTATTGATAATAATATTGTGATCCTCATGTGGAGCAAGTCTCTAAAGGTTGCTTTTGTTGGGTATGTGATGACCCACAAGTATAGGGGGTGTATCACAGTATTTTCGAGGGAAGTGAAACCCAATTTATTGATTCGACACAAGGGGAGCCAAAGAATATTTATAAGCCTTAACAATTGAGTTGTCAATTTAGCTGCACCTGGAAACAATCTTGCTCATAGCAGTTTATCAGTAGCAACAATTTTGTAGTAGGAATAGTAAAATAATAGCAGTAGTAAAAGTAAAGACAGTAGTAACAATTGCAGTAAATAGTAGGATTAAAGCGCGGTAGGCATAGGGATGGATGGACGGGCGTTGCATGGACAAGACAATTCACATGGCAATCAAGACATCGGGCATTTGCAGATAAATAAGATAAAGCATCCAAGTACTAAATAATCATAGGCATGTGTTCCATATATAGTCATACGTGCTCGCAATGAGAACTTGCACAACATCTTTTGTCCTGCCAGCCCGTTTGCAGCGGGGCCTCAAGGGAACTACTGGCAATTAAGGTGAGCAAAGCATTAACACTCCATGAACACATGTGATCCTCACATCAAAGCCATTCCCGCCGGTTATCCTGATTTCTATCACTTCGGGGCCTTCGGTTCTAGACAACGACGTGTGTATACAACTTGCAGGTAAGACCATAAACAATACTATCATAATGAATCAATAACATGTTCAGATTTGAAATCATGGCACTCGGGCCCTAGTGACAAGCATTAAGCATAACAAGTTGCAACAAAGTCAAAAAGCACTAATAAAAGACACTAGGCACCAAGCCCTAACAATCCGATGCCATTACATGAACGATCTCATCCAATCCCTACCATCCCCATAGCCTACAGTGGGGGATTACTCACTCATAGATGGGGGGAACATGGATGGTCGATGGAGAAGCGATGGTGATGATGATGGCGATGATCTCCTCCAATTCCCCGTCCCGGCAGGGTGCTAGAACGGAGTTTCTAGTTCCGAACCGTGGAATCTGATGGTGGCGATGGAGCGGAACTCTTTTTGGAAAACTTCAAACCCCCTGGGTTTTTAGGTCAGGAGGCAACTTATAGGCAAATAGAGAGGCCGAGGGTGCACTGGGCGGCAGACCACCTGGCGTGGCCAGCCTAGCAGCGGCCAGTGGTGGTGTGGCTGCCCCAGCCCTCTCCGTCTCGTATTGCTCTGGTGTCCCTCGGGAAAAACTGACTTTGGCTTTTGTCCCGTCAATTCGAGAATATTCATTTTTGACTTTCCTGGAACCAAAACAGCAGAAAACAGCACTAATCGTGGCTCTTGTTAATAGGTTAGTCCAAGAAATCATATGAAAAGTACTCCAAAGTGTGGACAAAACATAAGAAAGTAGATAAAACCAAGCATGGAACATCAAAAATTATGGATACGTTTGCAACGTATCAGTTCGTCGAGAATGACTTGTATGTGGTGGACTTCTCGGGGAAAACCACTACAAGTCCAATGTGCTTATTCGGAAAGGCCGATGTGGGTTGGTTATGGCATCGCCGTCTAGCCCATGTCAACATGAGAACTTTGCAAAGCATCCACAAGGATGATCATATTGTTGGACTAAAAGAAAATGTTTGCATTGCCAAAGATCGTGTCTGCAGGGCATGTGTTGAAGGAAAGATGCATGATTCTCCCCACAGCCAAAGAACTACATCAAGTCCAAGAGGATCTTGGAGCTCCTTCATGTGGCTTTCTTTGGTCCTCCTTCTCATGCAAGTCTTGGTGGGAAGAAATATTGCTTGGTGATTGTTGATGACTATTCAAGATACACTTGGGTATATTTCTTCAAGCTGAAAAGTGAGACACAAGAGAACTTCATTGACTTCATCAACATGGCTCAACGTTAACACAATGTCCCAGTATTGACAATAAGAAGTGACAATGGTACCGAGTTCAAGAACTACACATTGAATGGATTTCTAAGTGATGAGGGAATAAAACATCAATATTCCGCTGCATATACCCCTCAACAAAATGGTGTAGCTAAGAGGAAGAACCGGACTCTTATTGATATGGCAAGGACTATGTTGGCGGAATTTAAATCTCTATACAATATTTTGGGCTGAAGCTATCTCCACCGCATGCCATGCATCAAACCATCTCTACCTCCGCAAAGAATTGATCAAGACTCCATATGAAATCCTTATCGGTAACAATCCCAATGTCTCTTACTTCCGGGTGTTCGGTTGTAAGTGCTTTTATCGCATTAAGGGTATTCGTTTGTCCAAGTTTGATTCCAAAGCATTAGAGGGTATTTTTGTTGGTTATGGTCTCGAATCCCACACTTATAGAATCTATGACAAGCTCTCCAGAATCGTCATAGAATCTTGTAGTGTGGTGTTTGAAGAATATGATGGTCCCCAAGCGGGGCATGTTGATGTCTGTGATGTAGATGATGAAATGCCTCAGGATGCCATAGGAAGAATGGGTGCGGGTTTCATCCGCCCTGTTGAGGAACCCCTTATGGCGGATCGAGAAGAACTATGCTCTACTCAAGTGGAGCCCTCATCTTCACAACATCAACAAGATCCTATCGAGGAGGACAATGACCCATGCCAAAGACAAGTTATGGACCCTCAACCTGCTGATCAAGAAGAAACCTCTAGCCAAGAGTTACTTGAGTCTCCATTTGCCAGAATGTCCAGTGGTGCTAAGTCTATTACACAAGGGAGATCTATAGAAACTGCCATAAGGAAAGCTCAATGCATGTCTAGAAGTATGCTTGATCAAGACCAAGGTCAATCTTTGCCTCTTGTAGAAGAGAATAATTCCAATGATGATCAAGGTCAAGTTGATGGTCAAGACGAGGACCAAAATGATGAAGTGATCCCCCAAGAAACAACAAGGAGATCGAAACTCGTCGCCAAGCTAGAATGGATAGAATATTGTAATTAAGAGACCACACTCTTGAGAATGTGGTAGGTGATCTAAGAAGAGGGATATCTACTCAAGCTCAACTGAAGAACTTTGGTGAGCACCAAGCACACATTTCCATGGTGGAACCAAAGAAAGTATGGGAAGCTCTAGAAGATTCGGATTGGTTGGATGCAATGCACAAAGAGCTCAACAACTTTGAGAGAAACAAAGTATGGAAGTTAGTTGAAAAGCCAAAAGATTGCCGCAATGTTATAGGCACCAAGTGGATTTTCAAGAACAAGCAAGATGAGCATGGAATTGTGGTGAGGAACAAGACAAGATTGGTTGCACAAGGGTTCTCTCAAATTGAAGGCATTGATTATGGAGAGACTTATGCACCCGTGGCTCGCCTTGAGTCCATCCATATCCTTCTTGCTTATGCGGCACATCATAATTTTAAATTACAACAAATGGATGTAGAAAGTGCATTTCTTAATGGTCCATTGCATGAGTTGGTATATGTGAAGCAACCCCTGGGGTTTGAGGATCCCAACTTTCCAAACCACGTCTACAAACTTGATAAGGCACTCTATGGGCTCAAACAAGCCCCACGCACGTGGTATGAGCACCTTAGAGTGTTGTTGTTAGATCGTGGGTTTGAGGTTGGGAAAATCGATCGCACTCTTTTTACTAAGAAGGTCAATAGGCAACTTTTTGTATGCCAAATTTATGTAGATGATATTATCTTTGGCTCATCTAACAAAGCTTTTAATGATGAATTCTCAAAGCTTATGACTGACAGGCTCAGGATGTCTATGATGGGAGAATTGAGAGTATTTCTTGGTTTTGAGATCAAGCAAGTGAGAGGAGGAACATTCTTCAACCAAGCCAAGTATACTCAAGATATGCTCAAAAGATTCAACATGAAAGACCTAAATGGAGCTCCCACTCCCATGGCAACAAAGACTCATCTTGAACTAAACCCAAATGGTAAAGATGTGGATCAAAAGGTATACCGGTCCATGATTGGCTCTTTGCTTTACCTTTGTGCATCTAGACCTGATATTGTGTTGAGTGTAGGAGTGTGTGCAAGATATCAAGCGGATCCTAAATAAAGCCATTTGATGGCAGTCAAGAGAATCTTACGATATTTGGTTAATACCCCAAACTATGGTATTTGGTATCCTAGGGGCTCAACTTTCTCTCTTTATGGGTACACGGATTCGGATTGGGCTGGTGACAAGGATGATAGGAAATCAACCTCCAGGGCTTGCCAATTCCTTGGGAGGTCCTTGGTGTGTTGGTCTTCTAAAGAAGCAAAATTTTATATCTCTTTCCACCGCCGAAGCCGAGTATGTGGCAGTTGCTAGTGCTTGTACACAATTTCTATGGATGAGGCAAACTTTAAAGGAATACGGTGTCCATTGTGACAAAGTGCCTCTTCTATGTGACAATAAAAGTGCTATCAAGATTGCATATAACCAAGTGGATCATACAAGGACAAAGAATATTGAGATTCGTCATCACTTCATTAGAGATCATGTTGCTCGAGGTGATATTGAGCTATCCTACGTATCAACCAAAGACCAACTTGCCGACATTTTCACGAAGCCACTTGATGAAGCAAGGTTTTGTTATTTGAGGAATGAACTAAATATTGTAGATTCTAGGAGCTTGACTTGATCACCTTGCATACTCACCTATGTCTTAACTCATATTTGGTGTAGGGCTGGCATGGAGATAGGGGGAGTGTGGTTCTAATACATTGGACTATCCCTCCCCCCATAATGCCAACATTAAGAAATTCAATCCTCTTAGTATCACTTAGTGATATGTGAGTGTTATTGTTGAGTAGTGGCTATGAACCCAAGGATAATTCATTGCGGTGTCATGCCACAAACTCTTACATGGTGGCTTCGGCCACCACCCTCTTCTCATTTGAAGAGTTGGTTCTTAGTTCGGGTTTATTTGGCGCATGATACATTGCAAATGTATCTATAATTTTTGATGTTCCATGCTTAGTTTTATCCACTTTCTTGTGTTTTGTTCCAACTTTGGAGTACTTTTCATATGATTTCTTGGACTAACCTATTAACAAGAGCCATAGTGCCAGCTGCCTATTTTCTGCTGTTTTTGGTTCCAGGAAAGTTAGAAAATGAATATTCTCGGAATTGGATGGGACAAAAGCCAAAGTGCCTATTTTTCCGGAAGTGATCAAGTGCCAGAATACGAGACGGAGAAGGGCCAGGGATCCACCACACCACCTGGCCGCGCGGCTAGGCCTGGCCCGCGCCAGGGGGTGGTGTGGCCTCTCCCGGCACCCCCTCGGCCTCTCCTTCCGCCTATATATTGCCCTCGGGACGAAAACCCTAAGTACCCGATCAAAAATCCACGAAAGAGTCTCAGAGTCGCGTCATCTCCATCCCTAGATTGGGAGGGATCTGAAGCTCTTCAGACCTGCCGGAGAGGGGAATTCACCCTGGTGGCCTTCTTCATCACCATGCAAGCCTCCGGTGTGATGCGTGAGTAGTTAATCCTTGGACTACGGATCCATGTAGTAGCTAGATGGCTGGTTCTCCTCCTTTGTGCTTTCATGTCTAGATCTTGTGAGCTCCGTTCATGATCAAGATCATCTATTTGTAATTCTGCATCTTGTGTTCAGGATCCGATGGATATTGAGATGCTATTTCAGATTGATTATTGATTCTATCATGTCTTTGTTATTTGTGATCTTGCATGCTTTTCGTTGTTAGTAGCTATCTTGGCCAAGTAGATGCTAGCAACTCCAAGAGTTAGTATTTATGCTCGATAGTGGGTTCATGCCTCCGTAACTGGGAAGTGAGAAATCTCTACGGTACTAGATGTGCTGTTGCTACTAGGGAGAAAACAACAATCCTTTGTTCATAGAACAATCGTATTGTTTACTTTACACGCAGTTCGAAAAGCAATAATCTGTTGCTTGCATCTTAATACTTGAGGGGGTTCAGATGATAACCTGAAGGTGGATTATTATTCATAGATGGCGGTCTATGTATAATGTTGTAATGCCCAATAAAGTCTCAAAGGAGTCAAGATGATTAGTATATGCATGTATTGCTTTCTCGGTGTTTGTCAATTGCCCCGCTATAATTTGTTCACCCAGCATGTTATCTATCTAAGGAGAGCCACCTCTAGTGAACTATGGATCCCGATCCTTTACTTTACATACAATCTACAATCTTTTACTGTTTTGTGTTTACTTTCTGCAAACTTTTACTTCTTTCCATTCGATACGTTTAATCCTTTGTTTTCCGCAAAACACGGTGAGATTGACAACCTCATCGCAAGTTGGGGACAAAGTTCTGTGGTTGTGTTGTGCAGGTCTCCACGTTGCTACTAGCACCGGTAGCGCCTCGCCAAGCTCAGCTAGTAACACCTTTGGGGTGTTTCCTTGCTCCTACCGGTTCGATTAAACCTTGGTTTCATAACTGAGGGAAACTTGCTGATGTGCTCATCATACCTTCCTCTTGGGGTTCACAACGAGCTCTACATCAACACCGCCATCAAGCATTTTTCTGGGCGCCGTGCATTGAGCCATCAGCGCACTAATGAACATTTGAATAGATCTCAGTTGGTTTTCTTCATTTTTCATAGTATGACATCTTAACCCAAGCCTACTCTTTGTCCTGAAAACTCTCTCTATCTAATATATGTCCCCATATACATATCTTGGAGGTTTTGGTCGAGGAGGACCGGAGTCTCCGGTGTGATCACACCGGAGTCTCCGGTGTAGACCGGAGTCTCCGGTCCGGACGGTTTCTAGCCACTTAGAGGGAGGACGGGGTGAACTGAACCAGACAGTTTCATTCATCCACCCCCGTCCTCCCCTCTCTACCCCATTGCCTCCTCTCCCAAATCGCCTCCCCGGAGGTCAAGAAGCCCCCAGGATCCGCCGTGCCGCCGGCCAATCTTCTCCCCTCCACCATTGGGTGATTCCCAACGGTGGAATCAATCCCATGGACAGATCCGGTACCTCTCCTCCTTTTTCCTCACCTAGGGTTCTTCCCTTGCTTTGTTTTTGAGGATTGGTACTATTTTTGCCCACAAGAATCTCATGTTTGCGTGCACACGTGTACTTTACCCTTGTTGCCCTGCCCGATCTGTTGGATTCAACACTACTGGAGCCACCCTGATCTTCCCCCGAGTCTCCCGACCGGAGACTTCGGCCCCAGGGTCGGAGACTCCGGTCTAGGCCGGAGACTCCGGTCTAGGCCGGAGACTCCGGTCTAGGCCGGAGACTCCGGTCTGAGCCAGAGATTCCGGTGTGGACCAAGGAGTCTCCGGTGTGGTTTGAATCTAACATATCTTGCAAGGCCTCAAGGGACCTGTGCTGCCTCCTTGGGACATATATATACTTACCTCCATGCTATTTCCCTCGCTGCTCTTCACAGGTTCTGGCTCTCGTCATCCTCCTCGCACCAAGGCCAAGTTGAAGAGATCGGATCCTTGCTATGATGAGTCTGAGAGTCAGTACATTGTGCCCCCGTCCAACCGTAGATAGCAGGCCCGTGATGCAGCCTATATGCAGAGGGAATAGGAAAGGGCTGAGGAAGAGAACCGTGCCAAGAGGGCAAAATACAACAACCTTCAGTCTTTGGCCTGCATGTCAAAGCAGGAGTATCATGAGCTGCGGAAGACTAATTGCTATGCCTTGTCTCGCACCAGTGATGACCCATGCTATTGGAGGATGGAGCAAGCTGTCTTCATGAAAGACATTTACAGCATGCTCAAGAGATCCCCCGTGTGCCCCCAGAAGTACTTGAGTGTTGAGCAGATGAGGAAGAGACCCTACTTCTCTGATGCACTCTGGATTAGTGAGAAGTTGGGGTTGTTCAACTTGATGGAGCTCCGTGAAGACTACAACATCACCCTTGTGCAGCAGTTCTACGCCACAGTTGTGTTTGGGACTGACCAAGCCAGGACTATGACTTGGATGACTAGCAACCACCGCTATTCTGCAACTTTCTATGACTTTGTTGAGGCCATCTTTGAGACATTCCAGGGGGTGTCTACTCATGTTGGGGTGCGCATGCACTCAGCAGCTCTTGGGGTGAACAAGAACAAGCTTGCCCCTTTATATGGTAGCGAGGGTGTTGTGGGAGGGTCCAAGGGACTCAAGCCTCTCTACAATCTGATGTTGAGGATCTTCCGCCAGACCATTTCTCCTAGTGCTGGGAATGATGATGCCATCAGATGTGGTTTGGTCAACTTGCTGTATCATACCCACAGGATTTACATGGCTGGCCCTGAGGCAGATGCAGATACTATTGATGTTATGGATTACATATTTGAGGAGATGTACCATGTCATCTTATACAAGAAGGCTCCACCATATGCATCACTTGTCATGAGACTCATCAACACACAGAAACATGGTTCTCCACTTGCCTTGCCTCCCAATCTTACCGAGCACACTCTGGTATCTCTGTAGCAGAAGGGGGACATGAGGGCTCCTCCTAGACACTCCCATGCCCATATGTAGGAGGAGATCTCAGAGACCGAGAGGGCCCCCTCTCCTACTAGGGCTCAGAGGAAGAATGCTTCCAATGCACCTCCTCCTCCCATGACACGTGACTATATTGAAGTGCCTAAAAAGAAGTGGAATAAGTATCATGAACCTTATAAATATGTTGCTAAGAGTGTTCCTGCAAGAAATACTGAAGTTTATACTGCTAATCATGTTTTACCTGAACCTTATATTGAGAAAATGCCTTTTCCAGTTAAGGTAAAGGAACATTCTATGATAGCTAGTATGGTTAATGAAAGTATGAATAAGGCTATTGAACTTGATAAAAAAATGGTTGATGAACCTATAATAGCAAGTGTGAAAGACTTTGTCACTAAATATGAAAAAGAGGGACACCCTATCCTTTGTAAGGATACCTCTAATATTGTTTCACATAGTAGTGTTATGAGAGCTAGTATTCCTGTGTTTTCTGTTAGAATAAGTGATCATTGCTATGATAGTCCTTGTGATAGCTATATTGTTAAGTTTATGCATGATACTGAAAGTTACTATGAGAGAGGGAAAAGTGTTCTTTGTATCTCAATAATATCAAGTTTCCTCGTTTTATGCTGAAAGTTTTTATATTGCGCTTCTTTTGCCTTCTTATGCGAGTTGCCTTTGGTTTCAATAACTTGTTTGTTTACAAAATACCCTTGCATAGGAAGTGGGTTAGACTTAAATGTGTGTGTTTTTGATACTTAATGCTCTCCTTCACTTCAATTCATATCCCTATGAGAGCTTCTTCAAAATTATCATGCCCATCTTAATGGCTATAAAGAAAGAGCTTTATGGGAGACAACCCAATTTGTTTTTGCTTTTAGTTTTTTTTTTGAGTCTTGGAAGTTATTACTTCGGTAATAACCGCTCCTTATCCGTTCTGTTTGGTTTTTGTGTCAAGATCAACCTCTAATGAGAGAGAAGTAAGATTTGGGGAAGTTGCTGCCCCGAAATAGATTTTTGTGCTTCACCGTAAAAATTCGTGAGAGACCTCTGTATGTCGGATTGAGCTGTAATTTTTTGTGCTTCTGACCTAGGTTGTTATTTAACTTTCGTTAGTTTTACACTTTTTGATTTGAGCAACAGAAGATTTTCTAAAAAATTGATCTTTACCTTCTGGTCTGTTTTGACAGATTTTGCCAATCTTGCATTTGCTTCTTTATTCGATTTCCTTTTTGAATTCTTTTTGGGTTTTCGGAAGGAGTTGCTACAGTAGCTTATGTTTTGATGGTTTTCAGTTGAAGTTGGACTCAAAAGGTTCTATCACTTCACTTATACTAATGTTGCTAATAAGAACTGTGTGAAGTTTTGTGTGAAAGAAATTTCCAGGAAGTGGAGATAATGGTGTAATAAGAAAGAGAAGGGCTTTATGACTCAAGTAATAAGTGTATGAAGATGAAGATATTGATGCCTTTCAAGTTATAACTCCGGAAGAATCTACTATATACCAAATTCAGAGACCTGTAGAGTCCGTTCCCAAATAGGTAACAGTTCTGGTAAGAAAAGTTCCGCGAAAATACAATCCAACTATATTTTTGCAGTTTTCAGTCAATAAGGAAAGTTACGAAGCAAAAAGGGACGGAAATAGAGCCGAGGTGGCCCACACCACCCCATGGCGCGGGCCCACCCCTGGTCGCGCCACCAGGTGGTGAGGCCACCCAGGACTCCGCCTCTGACCCGTTTTCTCCCAGTACCTTCCTTTTGATACGAATCTTCATAATATATAACCCCCCGGATCCCCTGAGGTCTGTATATCGTGTTTTCGTCGTGTTTTTGTTTCGATCTGTTTCTGTCAGGACATACTCTTTGAAATCTTAGAAGCACAATGGTGTCCGCCAAGGATAAAGGGAAGGAGCCCATGGAGGAAGACCTCCAAGACCCCGGGAAGGAGAAGGAGATCAAGAGTGAAGGTGAAGAGGAGCAAGGCCAACGTCCCAGATACCGCACCACCATTGCAAGCATTGGAGTGGTGAAACCTGCCAAGATTAGAAGGACTGCACGGATGCAGACTGGGGGGAAAGCTCCTCGTCACAGTTTGGCTCCACGGTCACTTCCTCCACGCACCAAGAATCCTTTCCATACCCTTATCCATGAGCATCAATACCAGAATATGCCCAAGGGGAAATTACCCTCCAATTGTAATTTGCCTCGTTCTAGCCATGCAGGAAAGGAAGACTTCAAGGAGGAAGAGTGGGGAAGGAGTAGCAAGAGCTGGAATTCTCAACACGACATGATCATGAGCCGCATGGAGCAAAACTCACAGCTGATTCGTAATCTCACCTTTGAGATTGAGGACTTGGGGAAACTGATCAAGGAGCTCATCGAGAGGATACCACCACCACCTAAGGAGTAATTCGTCATCAGGTTTGGCATCCCCTTGGTTTGTTCCAAGCTTGGGGGAGTGCCGCGGTATCATATCACTATCTTCTATCTTTTTACCTTATTAGTAGAGTCATATCATGAATAAAGGAGTTATTTTGTAGTATGGTTTGCATTATGGAAGTGTCCCCTCTCTCGTTAGATTTGTATCCCTTGGTGTGAGTTCCGTTATGGAATATTAATGAGAAGTTCTATCATTCACTCTTTTGCATAGCTTATGATAGTTTTCGATTCGTAGTTATATGATTTATCTTGTTGTTAGTATTGGTAGCACTTTGGGATCATTGAGTTAATTTAGTTGGTTTTGGCAAACCTGGCTCGGTTAGTAGCAACACTATTTTTGAGTTGAAAGAAAAAGATAAGAGTACTCTAAAGAAAAATAATTTCATCATCTTTCTTTCTTGATTTGCTCATAAGTTTAGTATTCTCTAGTTAAGATATTTTGTGCTTCCAAGGAAGATTGCATGTTTGCCTTTATAATTTGTATGATTGTTTGTTTCCTTCAACTCTTGTACTTGCTACCCAGCCTTGCTAGCCAAAAACCCGTACTGAGAGGGTATTCTTCTCGTGCATCCACCTCCTTAAAACCAAAACCTTTGCCATTTGTGTCCATCATACCTACCTAGTAGCATTATTGCTATTCCAATTAAATTCTAGTTTTATCTACCTCCCAAATTAAACTTGTTATGTGAAAGTTAGTGATTAAAGCTCTCACGAACTTGATGGCACACTTTACTTTCTTGCATTTAATAAACTTGAACCATTGGGTCCTTCTTGTTGCGTATATGTTTGCGCTTTATGGGTTGAAGTTAGCTGAACCATGTATCATGGGGACCGCTTTCAACACTTCATTGGTACTTGTACCTAGTTGATATCACGTTCTTTTACTTATGGATCCTGGCGGTGTGAAATAAAAGTGGAACTTGTAAGATCATGGAGTTTATATGTGTGTTAGAGAAACGCCTAGGCCGCTAGCCTAAGCCATGCCTAATCACGGTGGAAACTTGCAGCATAACTATAGTGAGCATTCTATGAAGCATCCTCAATAAAAACCTATGCAAATAGCAAATAAAAAGATCGCTGAGATGCTCACTGTCTGCTTGCCTTGTCATTTTGATTATGGGATAGCTCCTGTGTCATGTGCAAGGGGTACCTCGTTGGCGGTTCTCAATGATACGCATGTATTTACAATGACAAGAGCTTTCTCGTGACTGAAGTTGAGTAGCATGAGGATCGGTACTCATAAGTAAGGGGCTTGAGATTTCAACTTATAACTTGTCAAGCATATCCTCTTAGTTGTGTCACTTTAACCTTAATCACCTAAAGATGCCTATGATAGGGGCAATAAGAGCTGAAAGCTAGTAAGTATCATAATTTTTGGGAGCTCCTTATGAGACTTGCACCCTGCTTCCCTCTGCGAAGGGCCTTTCTTTTACTTTGTAGTTGAGTCGGTAAACCAACTCCCTTCTATCTCAGCAAGTATTTTGAGTTGTTGTGTTTCATTCATTCATATGATGATTTATGCATTCATGTTTCTTATGTTCCTTGTTTTGCACTTTGCTCTTATCCTGATGTTTACTACTTTGAAAGCTTTCTTTGAAAAGCAGCTATTTGTGAACTCCAGAAAATGATCAACTATTCTTCGACCAAGAGCTAAGTTTGCCATTACCAATTATGATTCACTTTTATGTATCTTTATTGTGTTTCCTTTACTCATTGCAAGTTGAGTTATATAATAGTGAGTTGTCTTCTATTATGATCTATGTATTAGATGAATGTGATGGTTCTTGTCCGTATTCTTTTATCGACTCTTCACTCCATAAACCTGAGGTCATGTTTAGTGAGCCTCCGCTTTGGGGACAAGCGAAGTCTAAGCTTGGGGGAGTTGATACGTCCATTTTGCATCACTATTCTATGTCTTAATTCACTATTATTCATTGATATATTTCGTATTGAGAGGTGATACTTATGTTATTTCATCTATTTTTGCATGGTTGATGACTTTTGGAGCATGGACCGCTGCAGTCAGGATTCTGATGGAAAAGGTGTTGTTTGGAGGCAAAATTCGCGAAGATCAGAAAATCCGGGAAAATATACGGAAAATCCTATTTTTCTAGAAGACTCAGGATGCTAGAAGATGGAGTGGAGGTGGGCCACAGGGGGCCCACACCACCCCATGGCGCGGGCAGGCCTAGGCCACGCCAGGGAGTGGTGTGGCCACCTGCCCAGCCTCTCCTCCCGGCGATATCATCCCACGAAACCCTAAGACTCGTGGAGTGACCACAGAAGATTTCGCGCCTCTGAAGTGAAAACTCCGAGAGAAAGATCTCTCCGGCAGACAGATTACGGGGAATTCCTTCCGGAGAGGGAGATCGTCGCCATCAACACCACCATCAAGCTGGACTTCATCGGGATCATCATCATCATCACCACCATCATCACCATTAGCACCCTCATCATCATCTCCATATTGCTGTAACAATTGCGTTGAATCTTGCATAGTTCATAGGGGAAACTTTCCCGGTGTTGATTACTCTTTGTAGTTGATGCTATTGAGTGAACCATTGAATTATGGTTTATGCTCAGATTGTTATACATCATTATTCCATCTCTGATCATGATCCATATGATGTCTTGTGAGTAGTTCGTTTTGTTCTTGAGGACATGGGAGAAGTCTTGTTGTTAGTAGTGGAGTTATGTTGAGAAAGATTCAATAGATTGTTATTTAAGTTGTGGTGTACTTCTTCTAGTGGTGTCATGTGAACGTCGACTACATGACACTTCACCTATATGGGCCTAGGGGAATGCATTGTGTATTTGGCTACTAATCGTAGGGGTTGCCGGAGTGACAGAAACCTGAACCCCCTTAGGAAACCATTGCACAAGGGACGTAAGGGTCTTAGAGTTTAAAGCTATGGTTAGGTTTCTACCTTAATTACTTTCTTGTACTTACGGATGTTTGCAAGGGGGTTTAATCACAAGTATGTATTAGTCTTGGATGGGGCGGTACATTAGCACAGGTTCACCCACACAACACTTAGCAAGCTAAAGAAGATTAATCGACTATATGAAGCGAAAGCACTTGACAGTCTTCCCATGTGTCCTCGAGAACGTTTGGTCATCTATAGAAATACAACTGGCTTGTCCTTTGCTGCATAAAGGATTGGGCCACTTGCTGCATTTATTCCTACTTTCTTTTGTTTACTCGTACTTTGTTTACTTGCTTTATCGAAAACCCCTAAAAATCCGTTTGCTAAGTATTTGCAGAGAATTCCTGATCCATACCACTAGCCAGCACCTTCTGCTCCTCGTTGGGTTCGACACTCTTACTTATCGAAAATACTGCGATACACCCCCTATACTTGTGGGTCATCAATTAGCTCAAAATAATTCAGCATAGTAAACATAAAGTAAGCATAAGGTTAGTCCAAATAACAAATGTGGGCTCGATTAAGTTCTTTTCCTTAGTCGTTTTTCATGTGCTACGCAATTCCAAACTTGTTCTCTTGCTTGCCATGAAGCCAAATCTTGTTGGACAGCAGCAAGTCGAAGAGTTAGGTTTTTGGGGCTCACACACTACTAATCCGGCTTAGGTAGAAGCAACTTACGCCAGCCGACATATAATAAATACAGAAGACAAACAATAAATACTACTAAGGCAGTCCCCGAGTTACTGCTCGAGGTGCCAAGATTTCATCGATAAGCTCATTTCCGGCATACATACCGACATATGAGAGACTCGGATACACACACTTCTTTGCTAAGTGTAGAACGGATGAAGTAAAGCTACATTCCACAGACGCTTAGATTCTTCGCCGGACCTGTCCGCCTTGTTCTTCTCCTGTGGTTTTGCATCGATAAGATAATATGAGTCATTGTGCAATGCTTTGCTCACAATGAATGGTCCTTCCCATGGGGGGGGATAGCTTATGCATGCCAGCAGTATGTTGTACCAACCGGAGTACCAGATCACCTTCCCGGAAGACTCGGGGGGTTTACTTTCCGGCTATGATAGCGTTAGAGATTTTGCTGATATATGGCGGATCTGGACAATGCCAATTCTCTCGCTTCTTCCAGCAGATCAACATCATTTTGCCGGGCTTCTCGCACTTCGGCTTCTGTGTATTGGGTGACTCTAGGCGAATCATGCTCTATGTCGGCTGGTAATATAGATTCTGCCCCGTATACCAGAAAGAATGGCGTATAGCCTGTTGATCGATTCGGAGTTGTTCTTAAACTCCACAGTACCGCTGGTAGTTCTTCTATCCAGCACCCCGCTGCTCTTTGCAGCGGCTCAATGAGCCGGGGTTTTATCCCGGATAATACTAATCCGTTGGATCTCTCCACTTGTCCATTCGATGCGGGGTGGGCTACTGAGGCAACGTCCAGCCGGATCTTCTTATCTCGGCAGAATCACGCAAATGCTCCTTCAGCAAAATTTGTGCCATTATCTGTTATGATACTGTGAGGATAGCCGTATCTCAAAGATGATATCTTTGAGGAATGTCACGGCCGTAGCTCCATCACATTTTCTTATTGGCTTCACTTCAATCCACTTTGTAAACTTGTCAACCATGACTAAGATGTGGGTCATGTTCCCCCTTGTTGGTTTAAACGGGCCAACCATGTCCAAACACCATACAACAAATGGCCATGTAATTGGTATAGTCTTGAGCTCCAACATTGGCATGTGTGTCTTGGTAGCATACCTCTGACAGCCATTGCATTTTCTTACTAGATCTTCTGGTTGTTCCAAGGCACTTGGCCAGTAGAACCCATGTCAGAAAGCTTTTGCCACCAACGCTCTGGATGAGGCATGATGCCCACATTCCCCTTGATGTATGTCCCGGAGGATGTCAAGCCCTTCTTTCGGGTCAACACATCATTGGAGGACATTTGTGACGCTTCTCTTGTATAGTTCGGCATTGATGATTGTGTACGCCTTTGCGCGTCTCTGAATTTGCCTGGAAAGCACCTCTTCGCTGGGCAAAGTTCCATCCTTCAGGAATTGAAATATGGGCAGCGCCCAAGCTGGTATAGCTCGCACTAGAAACACCTCCTCATCTAGTTCCATTTGCTCCACCGGCATAACCTCGGCCGGATCACGCTGCGATCCCGGGTTCTGAAGCGATCCGGTTTCCTGAACCACTTCCCACGTCAATGTCCATGGGTACAGCTCCGAACTCTGGGTCTGCCGGGATATAGATTGAGTCGGTTTCTGGGGACGGCCTGATAGATGGTTTTCTGAGGTGTTCTAGTGCTACACCCGATGGAATTGCTTGTCGGGTTGATCCGAGCTTCACAATATGTCGGCAGCCTCATTTTCCAGCCGGGGTACATGGTGAAACTCGCATCCCTCAAAGTACCCAGATATCTTTTGCACATGGAATCTGTACAATGCCATGTTTGGATCAAGAGCGTCCCACTACCCTGAAACTTGCTGAACTACCAAATCCGAGTCGCCAAAGCACTGGATCTGACGTATTCCAATTTCCTTTGCCACTTTGAGCCCATGCACAAGTGCTTCATATTCGGCGACATTGTTTGACGCTGCAAAATGGATCTACAGCACATACTTCAGCTGGTCGTTCTTTGGCGAGGTAAGTACAACTCCGGCGCCTAACCTGGTTTTTGTCTTTGATCCATCAAAATGCATTCTCCAATAGTTCGGATCTGGTAGCGGTGGTTCATATTGCATCTCGGCCCAATCTACAAAAAATTGGCCACAGCCTGAGACTTGATCGCATCTCTCTTGTCGTATTGCGGAGAATAAGGAGCTAGCTCAATTGCCCATTTTGCGATTCGACCGCTTGCATCCTCGTTACTCATTATCTCAGATATAGGGGCTTCGCATATCACTTTGATGGGGTGATCTTCAAAGTTGTGTTTTAGCTTCTTTGCCGACATGTACACACCATATGCCATTTTCTGATAGTGAGGATAGTTTTGCTTTGATGCGGATAATACCTCGCTCAGGTAATAGACTGGCCTTTGCACCGACTTACCCTCTTCGTCGCGCTCTACCACTATTACTGCACTTACAACTCGGTTGGTTGCGGCTATATCGAGCAACATTGGCTCTTTGGATAGTGGTGAGGCTAACACTGGCGCAGTGGCTAACATTTTCTTTAATTGGATAAAGGCTTCGTTGGCCTGCGGCGTCCATATGAACTTATCCGTTTTTTTCATCAGTTGATAGAGAGGCAATGCCTTTTCTCCCATTCGACATACAAACCAACTTAAAGATGCCAGGCAACCAGTGAACTTCTGTACATCGTTAAGACACTTCGATAGCTCCATTCGCTCTATGGCTCAGATTTTAGTTGGGTTAACTTCGATACCTCGGCTGGATACAAGAAATCCGAGTAATTTTCCAGTCGGGACACCGAAGGTACATTTCTCCGGGTTAAGCTTCATTCATAACCTCCTTAGGTTTGCGAACGTTTGCCTGATATCATCAAGGAGCGTCTTGCTTTCCTTGGTCTTTATAACCACATCATCCACATATACTTGCACATTTCCACCGATTTGATCATGCAAACATTTTTGCATACATCTTTGATACGTCGCCCCTGCATTATGTAAACCAAATGGCATGGTGCGATAGCAATAAGCCCCATACGGGGTAATAAACGCAGTCTTTATTTGATCGTTCGGATTCAGAGGTATCTGGTGGAAACCAGAATATGCATCTATGAATGACAACAATTCACACCCTGTAGTAGAATCTATGACTTGATCTATCCTTGGCAGCGGAAATGGATATTTTGGACACGCCTTATTCAGGTTCGTGTAATCGATACACATACGCCAAACCACTGCCACATTCGGATCATCCTTCTTCTTTTCCACCAGCACCGGATTAGACAACCAATCCGGATAAAGCACTTCCATGATAAACCCAGCTGCTAGGAGTCGAGCTATCTCATTCCCAATGACTTTTCTCCTATCTTCGGCGAAGCGGCGGAGAGGTTGCTTCACCGGCCTTGCTCCGGGTCTCACATTCAAAGAGTGCTCGGCCAACTCCCTCGGAACACCTTGCAAGTCTTGTGTGGACCAAGCAAAAATATCCCGATTCTCATGGAGGAAGTTGACGAGCTCGCTTTCCTATTTGTCATTTCACCCGGCACCAATTATTACGGTGCGCTCTAGGAACAGATCATCAACAGGAACTTTCTTCGTATCTTTCGTTGCTTGAAACGAAACACTTCCATGCGGGTTACTCAGCGCCGGCATATACTGCTGAGCGGATTGAGCCAATGCTGCCACTTCTTGTATCTTTCTTTTCTCTTGCGTAATCACGAGTGACTCAGCCAGGTTAGACCCGGCTGACCACACTCAATGGAACGTCGGAAATCTCCAGCTATGGTAATTACTCCATTTGGGCTGAGCAACTTCATCTTCAGGTAATTGATGTGGCAACTTGCCATGAACTTATTCAGTGTTGTCCTGCCGAGTAACGCATGATATGCACTTTCTAGGTTCACAACCTCAAACTCCAAGTTTTCAGTTCGGCAGTTATCTCGCGTGCCGAATAACACGTCAACCCGGACTTTTCCAATGGGCTCACAAGATATGCCCGACACAATACCATGGAAAGTTGTTCTCGTGGCCTGGAGCATGTTCTCCGAGATACCCAACTTGCGCATTGTATCCACATACATTATATTAATGCTGCTGTCATTGTCTATCAGCACCTTAGAAAATCTCACATTGATATTTGGCCCGATGAATGTCGGGTCTAGCACTAGCGCATACGAACCAGGGCTGGGCATAAGCTTGGGATGATCCTTGATATTCCAAGTAATCTCCTAATCCGACCAAGGCATATACCTCGTCACTGCGGGCATTACCGCATTCACCTCCATATGTCGGCGCTACAAGCTCTTTCTATCTGTTTCCTCTGTGGTGAACACATAGTAACTCTGGTGATGCTCTCTATATTCATTTCTCCCCTCATTTTCGGGATACCTCTGATCTGGCTGATGTTGGTTTTCTACCTGATGCACTGCATCCCTTCTTTCATGGTTTTCATACCTCGGCGGAGGGGGAGGCAACATTAACTATTGCGTGTTCACTCCGGAGAGCAATTGCTGCCGGGGTAACTCCTGCCGAGGTTGATCATTCAGAGGTGCCTGAGCATTTCCCGAACCACTTTGTTCTATCTTCCTCATCCACTCACATTGCCGAGTCGTGTGACCCGCCGGGCATGGAACATCAAAAATTATAGATACATTTACGACGTATCAGTGCATGGCCATGTCGACAGCGAAGGCCAACACCACCATGGTGATCACCAGGTTAGAATTATTTTGGAGTACTCTATGTCTTATTTTTTGTACTACTCGATATCATTTCTTGTCAATTAATATTTTTTTACTTGCACATGGCAAGTATAGTTTGTACTATACTTTTTTTTCAAAAAATCTACCAATCTATTAGTCCAAAAGGTAATAAGAATTACAATTAGACACTAGACACAAATGAACAAAGATGTATTTACTGCACATCAATGCAGAATGCAGAAAACAATAAAGTGTTGGAGAGAGCTGGTGAGAAGGAAAGGGAGTTGGAAAGAGAGGATAAGAAAGAAATGTCTGACAACAATGAAGAAGATGAGGAGGAGGAACAGGTGGACCATGAAGATAGCCCAAAAAAGAGTGGAACCACAAGAGATGTATGAGGAGGAGAACTTCCCCGACTCCCAGGAATCATTTGGCACAAAAATTTCAAAAAATCAAGTTGAAATAGTGACTATAAGGGCGCAGAAGAAGGAGGCAGGGAAACAGAATGAGGTTGTCACTGGTACTTCAGGTAATGATCATAAAATATCCGAGAGACTCAAAGATCAATAAGATGTCGACATGACTATTCTAGCTATGAAGAGAGCAGAATAAAAGAACACTATTTCAGGAGCTGAAACTCAAAAGAAGACAGTCCTAGTTACTGAGATTTACACTCCTACAGTTCTTACTACTAATAGTTTTTTCTTTGTGATTTTGTTAATAAGAATGGTATTAAGGATGATATGAATGATATAGAATTAAAAACTCTAGTTGATATCATTCAAAAGTTAGAATTGTCTAGAAAACATATGTTTGATGAAAGCAAGAAAGATAAAAAACATGGTTAAACCTAATAGTGATGATTTGTTTGTTAAGATATCTGAGGATGTGGATGGGGGATTCTGATAGTGAAGATGCTGGTTTGAATTTGCATATTAGGCCTAGTAGGTCTGAATTAAGCAAAAACACTAGTAAAATTGTGAAGTCGCGCTCCCCTATTTTCAGGGTTGAGCTAACTAAAAAAGGGGGAGACCCCCAAAGCCTAAATGATAGGTTACTTTGCAAATATCAGGGGTTTGGAACACCCTGACAAGCAAAGGTCCCCGAGGGAGATTATTAGGAGGGGAGCTAACTTTATTGGTCTTGGAGAGACCATAGAAGGCAACTATACTCCCAATTGGTTTATGAAAATATTAGGAAATATACAATTTTCCTGGAATTTGTGCCACCTAATGGGAGATCTGGTGGGATCCTCCTAGGGCATACAGACTACTATGATGTGCTCGAAACTGAGACAAGTAAACACTTTGTTAGAATGTTTCATATGTATAAAACTTCCAAGTTTAAGTGGCATTTAATAGTTATCTATGGGCCTGCTCAAGCTGGAGGGAAATATTTTTTTCCTTTCTGAATTAACTAATTTGTGTAGCAGATGTACCAGAGATGTAGTCATTGGTGGTGATTTTAATATCATCAAGAAAACCAGTGAGAAAAACAAACCTTGTATTATGCCTAGATGGAGTCATATGTTCAATTCCATTATTGATCTTAATGGATTAAAAGAACTAAAACTGATGGGTAGAAAATATACGTGGTCTAACAATTTGGCTGGTCCTACCTTTGAAAAAATAGATAGAATTCTAGTTTCAGTAGAGTGGGATCTTTCCTTTCCTTTGGCAACAATCATTGGAATGACCATAGAAATATCTAATCATGCTCCTTCGATGTTGTCAAGTGGAAATCTTTCTCCACATAGCAACTTAGGGGTTTCATGACTTGGTTAGAGAGAGCTAGAATGCTAAAACCTTTTGCAAAATTGATTTGGACAAATGGCAAGAAATCTTGAGGAGACTCAGAAGACACTTAAAGGGGTGGCATATAAATGTTGGAGGTTCCTATAGGAAAAAACAAAGAGCTGATATCTCAACTAGATATGATGGACAAGAAAGCGGAAATTGTAACCCTGAATTTCTAAGAACTTGAACAGAAGGTGGATATGCAGAAACATTGAAAGAAATTTCTTAGGGATGAGGACCTAAAATTGAGGCAGAGAGCAAAGGAAAAGGATTTGAAGAAAGGTGACGGCAATACTAGATACTTTCATCTAAAAGCTAGTGGGATACAGAAGAAGAATCATATCTATATGTTGAAATACAATGGAGATGAGGTCCTGGGTCAAGATAATTTAATTAGGAATGTCACTAATTTCTACCCAAAAAATTGGGCAAAGTGGGAGAACAAGTGTAAATCTAGATGGGATTGATGCAAACAACTGGATAATGGTGAAAGGGAGATGCTAACTATCCCTTTTTCTCTGGAAGAGATAAAGGAGGTAGTTTTTGGCATGAAACATAATAAAGATGCAGGACCATATGGATTACCTGCTGAATTTTATCAGATATTTTGGGACACTATCAAGCTAGATTTGAAAAAAACTCTTTGATGCTTTCCAGGTTGGTAAGCTAGACATTGGGAGATTATATCATGGAATCATTACCTTGATCCCAAAATTGGCTAATGCAGATATTATCCAAAAATTTAGGCATTTTTTCTTGTTGAATGTCTGTTACAAAATACTGACCAAGCTTTTAGCCAACATGTCGGGTCTGATTATACACAAAGTTATTATTGATACTCAAATAGCTTTTATCAAGGGGGAGCTACACCATGGAGGGAATTGTTTAATTGCATGAGACTATTCATGAGACACATCATAAGAAGATGTTAGGGGTGCTTTTCAAAATATATTTTGATTTTTTATCATAAAGTTAACTACCTTTTTGTATCAAATGATGTAGAAGAAAGGGTTTAGGGATCTTTTCTCTAACTGGATTGTGAAATCTATGAGAGGAGGTAGGGTAGCTATCAGAGTTAATGATCATCTGGGACCCTACTTTCCAACTCACCTAGGGGTGAGGCAAGGGAATCCTCTTTCACCCAGCATCTTTGATATTGTGGGGGGGATGGTCTGGCCTTGATAATCAATAATGCAAAGTAACAAGGTATGATTCAAGGATTAGTACCTCACCTAGTGGATGGTGGATTGAGCATATTTCAGTATGATATGATACCATTCTGCTATTGGAGGAAAATTTAGATAACGCCAGAAATATTAAGTTCATCATGTGTCTGTTATCTCTAGCCTTAAGAAAAAATTTCACAAGAGTGAAATCTATTTTCTTGGGGGGAAAAACAAGAGCACAACAGTATAGTGCAATTTTCACTTGTGTGACTATGTATGAAGTACCTCGGGATGCCAATAGATGAGAAAAGGCTAGCCAGGTCTTAGTGGGGTCCAATTGATGAGAAAGTTACAAAAAAGTTGTCAGGTTGGGAAGGGAGGATGTTGTCTATTGGAGACATGGCCACTTTGGTTAATGCTTTCCTAAGTAGTATACCTCTACACATGATATCCTTCTTGAGAGATCCTAGAGGTGTGCTGAAAAATCGGACATATATAGGAAAACAATGGTGTGGGATGAATTGGAAGACAAGAAAAAATATAACTTGGTAAATTGGCCAACGGTATTCTTACCAAAGGAGTGTGGAGGTTTGGGAGTGTTGGATCTAGATACAATTAATAAAAGCCTATTATGGAAGAGGTTGTGGAATTTGGAAGCACCAAAGGTACATGACGGGAGCTACTGACAAAAAAGTATTTGAGTAATCGGGTGTTGGCGCAGGCTATGGCGGGTCCTGGTTGCTCCAACTTTTGGCAAAGCTTAATGGAGGTTAACCATACCTTTCAGATTTTTACCAAAAGGATTACAAATAATGGCAAAAAAACTTAATTTTGGGAAGATACTTGGCTAAATAATTCATCTTTAGCACAACAATTTCCTAGATTATATGGCCTTACTTTCTTAAAGTTTTCACTTTTGATGCTATCAAGAGTGAGGGTTGGGGTTGCATCAAATTCAGAAGAACCCTTTGGGGAGAAACTGCTAGGATGTTGAAGCAGATGAAGGACTTTCGAGCATTTCCAGATCAACTAGGACAAGACTCGATAAAGTCACCAATGTTGCTGCTTGCTTGACTTTGCTTTTTTGAATCTACTTCTTTGTTTGCCTCGCCAATGAAGACAGCTGAAAGAAAACCAGGTCAATCTTCCGATCGCAAGTCTTTACAAGCTTGAAACAACTTAAGCACAGGCGGGAGTCGCCCCTTTTGAAGTCAGTATTTATGCGGCGCTAAACTAACGAGCGGATACCTAACCTTCGAAGGAGAAGAAAAGACGGATGTATCTTTCATTCATATCGATCAGCGGACCTCTCCGCAACTACTTCCCGAATTAAGTCTGGAGGCTTTGCATCTGCTCTTGTTCTTGTCCTTAGTCTACTTCGCCAATGTAGTTCTTGTCCCGGGTCCCATAGGGTATTGGGTGAAAGATTTCTTCTAGACAAAGACTTCGAGCTGAGTGAATATTCATCATAACTGTTATAGTCCAAGAGATTGGATATGATATCCCAGTTTCTCCTACTACGACAGCCAGCTTCTATCAGCGGTGGATCAAGTGCAGTTGAATGATGAGGAAGACAACGTCGGTTGGAAGATTGGTGATAAGTTTATTGTTAAATGGTTGTATATGCATCTAAGAGCTGGAGAGATTTTTTCACACAATTTTTTTGTGGAAAGCAAACATTCCCTTAAAGTTTTTTTTGTCTGCTTGGTGCTTAGAAATTGTATCTTGACAAAAGATAACCTAATCAAGAGAGGCTGGTATGGTAGTGAACAATGTCACTTATGTAGCCAAAAGGAGATGGTAGATCATTTGTTGTTTGGGTGCTTTCTGGCCAGATTGATCTGGACTGTGATACAATGTGCCCTTAATCTGATTAGAGTTCCTGTTAGTGCTGAGGATATGGCAGGGGGATGACTAAATTCCTTCCCTGGCAATCAGAGGTAATTAGTCTTGGTTGGGGCTGCAGTAGTGTGCTGGACACTCTGGAAAACCACAAATGACATATGATTTAACAAAAAATTCATGATGATCGTTCAAGTGTTATCTTTAGACTCTATAACATCCTTAACGCTTGGCAACTTCTATAGTATCTTTTACTAGTCACTGGAGAGGGACTAGTATAAAAATGAGATCAAACGGCTGAGATTCATCAACAAAAGTTAAGCCCAGCAGGCCTACGAAGCCATAATTATTTGGAACTCGAGAGAGATCTTTTCGTCACGAACTCATGATCGTGAAAAGTTAGGGAGCAGAGGAGGGGCGGATGAGCCGCTGAACACCAACCCTTTGATCAGCGACCTTGCCGGCAACTCCGGCGACCACTATGGTGTTGGTTCACTGTGAAACCACTCTTGCGACTTCAGCGACCACGGACGCGCGGGAACCGAGCATGGCCAGACCCCGACGACAGCGGGAGGGGATCTATTGACAGCAGCTCTGTCGAACCCGGCGCGCACCCGTAATTCCAGCGACCACTGGGCACGGGCTACATGTGATCTTGTAGTACAGGAAAGAACAAACGAACCCATTGCCACATTGCTACTGATTGCTAAAGCAATACTGCATTGTGTAAGCATAATGACAGATAAGGAGAAATTAATTCACCAGTTTCGGCAAAATAATCACATATTATATATTAAGGAAAACTCTTACCGATGGATAGATTCCACAAACATGTTCAGATGACGAGCGACTTCAGTATGTCAGAAAATATGGAATCAAATGTCAAAACACGCTGAGGCAGATCAGTTTTAGATAAGAAGCATCTCAATATTTCCATCGTATATCACTTGATATTACAAGCAAAGAGACTGCATTTGTCATGTAGGAATGGGTTATTTGGATCGTGGGAGTGTCGTCCGTTGTTGCCGATCATGGCTGCCAGTGGCAGTTCCGCCCTTCCTCTGCCTCTCCTCTGCAGCAGCCTGTGAAGCTGCGCCATCATTCCGGGGGAGATGGAGTCGCCGCCTGGAGGAGGGCCGCGCCGCCCAAAGTCCGACAGTGGTCGCTGACGGCAGCTCCGCGCCTCCTCTGCCTCTCTGCCACACATGAACATGACGAACAGAAAAGGGACTACATGTTCTTGACTAATCGATTTAGGTTGAATGTGACTTGGACTCTCTTGGGCTCTTGGGCCAGGGCCGGTCTATGGCCTTTTTCTAGCGCGTTGCCTAAATTTAGCAGTAGTATAAATTATACTAGTCATATTTTTGACACTAGTATAAATTGTTGTGGGCCTTTGGTTGAACAATTTTTTTTTGAAAACGCGGAGAGCCCCCGAAGGGACTAGAACCTTTCATTGATACAACATTGGGGTTACACGATTATTACAAAGGTTCCCATAGAATAGGAAATGAACACATAGACCCCTGACATTTGTAGAAAGGACCTTGCTAAAGGATTTCGAATTACAATCTAGTCCTTCCTCTTCCTCACTGTGGAGCAGAGAGCTCTGACTGCTGCTGCCATGGACGAAGACGGGGATGACGCCACTTGCCTCCGGCCCGGCAAAGCTCTCAGCAACAGGGCTCAAAAAGGGCCTCCCGATGGAGGTTGAAAGTTTCGATGAGGCCATTTTGGCCAAGGATTTTGGCGCTTTCTTAAGCGCAGAAGATGAGCTCCCAGATAAAAAGGTTCTTTGACCCCAAATCCACTCCAGCTGGGCTTCATCTCTGTGAACCACTTCCCCAATCTCTACCATGGAGCTTGAGGCGAAGAGGAAAGATAGAGAGGAAGACAGAGCCAGAGTTAAAACATCTTGCCAACACCACATAGAGAGAAACGGCTCACCGTCAGACCCGGAGAACCTGCCACTGACTCGGGGAGGTGGGCGTAGAAGATAGCAATATTGACGAGCTGGAGCCTCCACGATCCACTTATTGAAGAAGGCCTCACCGGATTCGCTGTCGTCGCCCAGACTCCACCATGGAGACTCGACCAACGGCGTCACCGGCGACCGCCTGGCGCCGTGGAGAAGCGTCAGAGCGGAGGACCTCCAGAGAACAGAGAGGGCAACCTTATTCTTGGAGATGCCAAGCTTCAGGCTCCGATCTTGCCACCGCCCTTGCCACCGGAGCAGCGCCTCGAGGGAGAAGAAGCGTCGAGCGCGCCAGATCCGGCCAATGGGATCCAGCGACCTACTCCAAATCGCCAATGAGGGACAAGCACAGCTAAATCTGATCCTAAAACCTAGACTACTAGATCCGGCGCCGCTCCTTGGCATCCTCCGGCCGTCATCGCCGCCGAGAGGAGCTTCGGATTGGCCCGGGGCGGCGGAGACGACTCTCAAGCAGGAGAGGGAGGTGGGAGACGCGTGAGGTGGGAGGGTCGTAAGTCCGTCCGCAGGGATCGAGCAAAGTTGAGAGAAGAAATAGATGGAAGAAAGAAAACAAAAGGGCAGCGAGTCATGGTTGAACAAAAATAAACGGCTGTTATTTAATTGGGGGTACCATAAAACATCTCAATCCTTTGGGGGGATTATGCATAAAAATCAAGGTCGAGGAAAGGTTGAAGCTAGAGTCGAGATGATCAAGAAGGTGATGAAGGTGGCTTTGCAAGATCGCATGGATGAGCGTCGACAGTACTAGGATTACGATGTGATGTTATGTTGGCTCACTAGGGAGTGATCTCTCTGTTTCTTTTTTTTTAGTTTCCATGTTTGGAGCTGATACACTCTAGCTTGGTTTTTCCTTCTTCTTCTTTTGTCGGTTGGTCTGTAATAATTGGGCATTTTTTATGTGAAATCGATGGGTAGCCTGTTTCGTAAAAAAAAACATGAGCCGAAAGAGGGTGCTGTCCTCGCCTCTCCATCACCGGAACCGGCAAAACTTGTTGTAGTAGATATACGGGAAGATGTCGTGCTAATATCCTAAAGAACCAACGCACAACAATCCTCACCAATGATGACAATAGTAGATCCGAAGAGATATACCTCAAACCATACCAACCAACACGAAAAATGAGGATCCCACGAGATCTGTCGGACACATGACTTTGCATACTCTCCGCCGATACTAGATGCACCAGCGGAGTGAGAATAGGACGGAGAGGGTCTTATTCTAATTCCAGGATGTAGCCGACACCTCACTATCCCAAGAAGACACTGAAAAATAAACTAAACAAAAAACTGAAACCACCCATCAGCAAGGGGTCCAGCAAGGGGTCCTGGTCTACCACATCTCCAATCCTCTAAGACCACCTAAGCCGGAGCGAACCGAAAATGTCACCGGTGGCGAGAGGGATGAATAGATGGGTTTTTAGGAACGCTGTCGATGGCCTCTTTTCTGACTCACGTCACGTACCGGTTCACAGTTGTTTCTCGGCTCTGTACTGTACCTCTTTTCTTGTGATTATCTATGTACCTTGTTCTTGTTCGGCGACAACGAAATATACGGCAACGTATGGTTTTATGCCATTGCTCTGGTGTGGGATGGTTTCATCGGTCCTGCAGATCGTCATTGGTGAACTCGCCACGACAGAGACATGCACTCCAGCTGTCCAGCACCCGCCCCGCTGCACGCCGCTATAAATTACGTTCATATACTATCAGTGCAACTCACACCACAGACGTTCAAATGGACACCAAAACGAAGCTAGACGAAGCGGTTCCAGTCGTCCCAGACTTGGAGCAGCAACCGCTGCTGCCAGCGCCGCCAGCAGACCCCAAGCTAACCGTCAGCTCACCTGAGCGCGAGCTACCACGCGACGTTGCTGCTGCTTCCCCTGGCACGTCCCCCGCCACCGTCCGGACCCTGGCGCTGGTGACGGCGACGGCGGCGCTGGCCTTCGGCGTCGACCTGGCCGCGCGCCGGGAGTACCCCACCCTCGTGGCCTTCGCGGCGTCGTTCGTGCTATTCTGCGCCTCCTCGTCGCTCTTCGCGTGGTGCCAGGGCCGCGGCCGGGGGCAGCAGCAGCCTCCGCCGCCGCCGCCGCCGCGCGCGTGGCCGGCGGCGGCGGCGGCGCGGGTCCTGTTCTGGTCGTTCACCATGGCCCTCGTCGTGAGCATGACGTGCTGGGCGGCCGACAGGCCCAGGGTGCCTTGGGCGGCCGGGTCCGCCCTGTCCGCGCTGGGGGTCGTTGTCAGCTGGATGTGCCTAGCGGAGATCGCGCCGTTTTTCGGTCGCGCGACGGTGCAGATATCCCTGGGGGTCCGTGTTCGGGAGAAAGCAGTGAACAAGGAGTAGCAGCGACGAGCTCAGACTCAGAGCCCCACACTGCTGACTGACAGCTGATTGCTTGATGCAGCCACCATTTGTCTTGCCAAATGTTTGAGCATGACCAGATAGTCATTGGTCCTCTACCGTGCTATCTCTCGCTCACCAGACACGCCCTCTCTGCTCCACTTCTTTTCCTCTGAGAAACGAGTCATGCAAGTTTATTGGCCGATTGAATCTTACTATCAGCTTAAGTGCGCGCCTAGGTAGCATTGGACATAAATTCAGTTGCATCAAGAAAACACAGAAAACTGTTTCTGACGGTTTATAATGGAATAACATGAAAGCTAGTTTAAGCAGGAACCAGGCGTATGCACAAGATCAACTGACAATAGGTTGCGTTTCCATGACCTGTTAAAAGAACTGTACGTGACAATACCTAGCTAAGGTAGCACTAAAACTTGAATTCAGTTGCATCAGTCTGACCATCTTAGACCAAAGAAGAGCAACAGGTATAGTAGCAGCACGTAGGAAATGATGGCCATCAGGCATGTGACGGGTAGCATGAAATTGGTCCTATTTGCATCCTCAGCCTGAGAATATCCAATGAGGTATCAGAGCATCTCCATTCGGGGTCCTCAAAGCCCCCCAAAGGCCTATGATGGCCGTCGGCGTCAAAAAACGCGTCCAGCCGCGGTTCTCATTTTAGAATTTTCGTCGGCGCGGTCCAATTATTTAGCCGGCGGCCCTATGCAAAATCCAATGTACAGGGAGTCAAGCGGGGCGCCGGCGCGTCGAGAAAACGTTGCGGGCCAGCCTTGTCGGTGACAAACGGCCAGAAATCCTGTCCTATACCCTTTCGACCCCGACTTCGGCGTCGCCGACCACCCTACCGCTGCCGGGAACCCGCCCGTAGCACTCCCCACCGCCAAATAAAGCCCTCCACAGCTCCAACCACCCACACCGCCTCTTCCTCCGCCGTCCTTACGTCCAACCGCCGGCCGGCGAACCTCAGCTCCCACCCGACTTCCGCCCCGCACACAAGGTGTTCGGCCATTTGCCAAGGCGATGGACTCGGACGACGAGGAGGTTATGGCCACTCTGATGGACGAGGAGATCGCTTCGATCAATGCAGCGGCGGCCGGGGACGACGAGCACCTGTCTATCCTCCTCGCCCTCATGTCCATGATCATCGAGGAGGACAAGCCGGTCCGCGGCGGCTCGGCGCCTGGACGCCGCAAGAGCAAGCCGAGGTAGAGGATGGAAGGGTACTGCATGTTGTATGCAGACTACTTCGCCGATGATCCAGTGCACGGCGATGTCACATTCCGCCGGTGTTTCAGGATGAGTAGAAAGCTCTTCCTCAAGATCGTCGAGAAGCTGAGAGAGTTCGATGACTACTTCAAGCTGAAGAGGGATGTCGTCGGTACGCTTGGCTTCTCCACTATCCAGAAAGGCACATGTGCCCTTCAGATGCTAGCATATGGAATGCCTGGAGACACACAAGACGACTACATGCGCATGGCCAAGTCCACGACCATTGATTGCATGTATAGGTTTTGCAGGGCAATTGTGGCGGTGTTTGGCGACACATATCTACGCACACCCAATGAAGACGACACTGCTCGTCTGCTGGCACAGAACGCAGACAGAGGGTTCCCTGGGATGCTTGGAAGCATCGACTGTATGCACTGGGCATGGAAGAACTGTCCGTTTGCAAACCAGAGCATGTACAAGGGCCACAAAGGAGCATGCAGTGTGGTTCTTGGGGCAGTGGCTGATAAGGATCTCTGGATTTGGCATGCTTTCTTCGGGATGGCAGGATCTCACAATGACATCAACATGCTCCAGTGCTCGGATGTGTTTGCCAAGTTTGTTTCAGACAATTCTCCTCCTGTGACTTATGAGATCAATGGTCACCAATATGACAAGGGCTACTATCTGGCTGATGGCATCTATCCAAAGTGGTCAATATTTGTCAAAACCATTTCAAATGCAGTGCCTGGAGGGAAGAAAGCTTGGTTTGCTCAGTGTCAGGAGGCTTGCAGGAAAGATGTGGAGAGGGCATTTGGTGTGCTGCAAGCTTGATTTGCCATTGTTCGGTACCCTGCGCTTACATGGTCCAAGGATCAGATATGGGAGGTCATGACTGCTTATATCATCTTGCACAACATGATCATCGAGAGCGAGTGGGAGAACCCAGTGTTCGACACTCAACCATACTATCGTCAGGGTCCTCTTGCAGATGTTGATCATCATGTGCCTACTGCCTTTGCCTCTTTACTGGCCAAGCGTCAAGAACTTCGAGACTCCAACACTCATCACTAGCTACAAAATGATTTGATTGAGCATTTGTGGAACATAAAAGCAGCTGTCTAGTTTGTTGGCCATTATGATTCTAACTTGTTTAATTTGTGTGGTGTGTTAAACATAATTTATTTGTGTACTATGTTGAACTTGTTGAATAATTGTGTTGAATTTGTATTGAATTTATGTTCCAATTTGATTGATTGCTTGTGTTGAAATAATTCAGAAAAAAAAAATGGCCGGCTTGGGGTGCACGGCTGGGCGCCAGCCGACCCCCATTTCTGATTTCGTGCCGGTGCCCCCCCCCCCCCCATACGGCCCAAAAAATGGCCGCGCCGGAGCCCGTATGGGGATCACGAGTGGAGATGCTCTCAGTGCCCTTAAGATAAAACCCTATATAATTCCAACACTCTGGCAATAATTACGATTAAAAGCCATACAGTTTGCAGTAAATATGTACTGAGCTATTTAGCAACTACAAATATCAACTTAACTTGTATACTGATACCAACTAGTTTTTCAGGATAGCAACTATCACCAACATAGCATAGAAATGTGAAATCTAAGAACATCAAAAGGGTTAATAAAGAATCAACTACAGCAATCATCCTGTCCAATGCCAGCTTGGCGTGCCATGCTGCATGATAGCAGTAAGACAAAGAGAAGTGTAGGTGACGAGTTTAGAAACTTGCATAAAGAATATTCCAAGTTCAGAAGATGACCGACCGCTGTGGAGACAGAAAAAGGCATCAAGGTAAGTGGGAATGCCAATAACAAGAAATACAATCTGTAATAGGAACAATTAGAAAAGGCAACAACTACACAATAAATTCAGTTCGTATATACCAGGGAACTGAAATTTTGAACAATATAGGTTAGTGTACTATAATAGCAGGTAGCCTGCCTAAATATTGGTGTAGCCCCCGACTATGCAGAGGTAAATCAAAAAATAAGATAACTCAAACACTAAGGCATAGAATTTCATCGACACCGTGTAATAGAGCATCTTCAACAGTGGCTGCATATTTTGGCGCTGTATATCGCGATTACAGCGCACGATGTCACGTTGCGGCGCGCGGCGCCGGCACGGCCTCCACCGGAGGCTGCATTTTGCAGCGCTCACGCAGCGGCGGAAAAGAGGTCCCAACAGGCGCTGCAAACTATAGCACGCAGCGCCGGCGCAAACAACATTCACACACTTGTATAGAATCAACAAGATCAAACAAACCCAAATACAACAATAAATTGTCTAGTTATTATTACAATACAAGCAAATAATTCATGGGCAATACAATAAGTACAACAAATGTTCATCAACAAATACAACAAGTTGTTCATCAACAATACAATAACACAACAAGCAAAGCGGCCACTATAGTGGCATCCTTTTTGTGCCCATTGAATTGTACATGCCATGCCGCCGAATAATTCTTCCAACTCCAGTGCATGCAATCAATTGAGCCAACCATGCCTGGAAACCCACGGTTCCTGTTGAACTCCAAAAGCCTAGTCGTGTCTTTAGCATTGGGACTCTCGAGTATGTGGAGCCAAACACATGCACAATTGCTACGACAAAGCGCTTGACACACATGATAGCCATACTCTCACCCATGGCCAAGTTGTCGTCAACTAGATCTGCCGGTATACCGTATGTGAACATATGCAAGACGGCGGTCACCTTCTGCTAGGTGCTATGCCCAAGTTCTCTGGCAGCATTCCTCCATTGCTCAAAGAACCGATCAAACTTCATCACCTCCGTCGCGATGTGTTTGAACAGCTCGATGCTCATCCGAGAACACCGACAAAAGTAGCTCCCTGGATATGTCGCGTCTTTATTGAAATACATCTGCATCAACTTGTTGTGGCCTTCGATATGCTCCCTCCATAACTTCTGTCTACCTAAAACTGAACCACCAATTTTTGGCTTCTTATTGGCGCGGCAAACCAATAGCATGGAGATGTTCTCTTCTTCCTCAATTCTTGGCTTCTCCATAGATAGCAAGTTTGGATTAGTATACACAAAACTAAACCAATGAATATTCATGATTCCATCCATATTGGATCAATTCTCTATACCACTTTGCAATGAAAAGAGGAATGTTTGTTATGGTAAAACTTCGTTTAAAACGATGTGGTAGAAAGCAACGTGTGACTTGAAGGACATGATCGATTGTGGATTTTGCTATCCACCATTTTCCATAGTAATGAAAATGCTCTTGGCTCGATATAGTCTGTTCTATTCGTCCCGAACCTAATTTGCACTGGGTTGTTTATTTTTAAATAAATAGTACACAATGGAGCTCGAGAGGATAGAATTGATTTTTTATCAAGGGAAAGGATCTAGGGTTAGTGAAAACTAATAAATTAGGCCAACTTTGCCAGTCTATCCTTAATATAGAAATCGAAAGGTTAAAATAAGAAAAAAGGTAATAAATTATTACATAAAAAACTGATAAGAGGGATACACAATCAACGCAGAAAGTGAATATTCAATGCACATTCAAATTTGTGGGATGGGTAACTTGGAATAATGTTAACACAAAAAATAAATTGTTTTATCACCATAGCATAAAGTAAACGTTGTTCATTAGTAACAACCAACAGGTGTTAAAGGAAAGAAGTACAGTTTGAACAAATGGAAGGTAAACATGATTTAAACACAACCCAGGATTGCAAAATAACCTTCTACTTATTCCATGCATCAGTTGCATATCTGACTCTTCGAAGTAGCTAGGTTCTTTTTTTGGACCGAAACGGCTTTTTCTTGTTACTCATGAGAGTTCAGGTTGTATTTTTCCCTTTTCTTAGGGAGGGAGCTCCCTGAATTGTTTGACCATGTATCCTGTCCTATACTGTTTTTCCCAGGTTAGATAAATAAAAGCAAGCCTTGACAAGGATAAACCTTTAATCCACAGTAACAAAAGAATTAGGATTGCACCTTCATGATCATCAGTCATGCTGGCGATGCTTCGCTGCAGCCTTACCTGCCCTGGCTCCGCCTCCACCAAGAATAAGCCGACCGCTGCCACCAGCATCAAATGCAATTGGATCACATAGCAAACGCTATAGCTTAAAATTCTCAGTTGATAATTTAATAATTATGTAACTGCAAAAACTATAAACTGGGATTTTCATAAAACATACAGTGAAATAACAAGTCACATTTCACAGCTACAGCATACAAACTGATAGTAAAACACTAGCAAGTTTTACATCTATAGAGATTTCAGTGTATTCCACAATCTATAGACCATCATGTAATATTTACCTAATTCAGCTGTGAAAATGGAAGAACAAGGCAGGCCAGATTATACATAACTAAATAAATGTTAATAATCTGCGATTTCAGGGTTACCGGGACATTACTGTAATCTAGATAATAACAAATTACCTAACAACTGAGCAAAAATTGATGGCAGGGAGTAGTAAAAAATAGTGACGCAACAAGTCACATTTCACGGCTACAACATACAAACTAATACTCCTAGTAAAACACTGGAAAGTTTCAGATCTACAGGAATTTGAGTGTATTCCACAATCTATAGATCACCATGTAATATTTACCGAATTCAGTTGTGAAGATGGAAGAACAAGGCAGGCCATAATATACAAAAACTAAATAAAATGTTAATAATCTGCAAATTTCAAGGTTACCAAGACAATACTGTAATCTACTCCTAAAACAACTGAGCGAAAATTACCTAAACCAACTGAGCGAAAATTGATGGCAGGGAGTAGTAAAAAATAGCACACTCACGTATGTACTATAATAAGCTTAGTACACTCGTCAAGTGATTAAGTTCACCTCTCCTCACTTTGGCTCCTCTTCCGATGGTTTCACTTTCACCCAATCAGGTTCACCGAGGAGCGAGAGTATTGGTGCGGTAAAGCAAGCTTCATCATAATCTTCATGCCAACATTTTCCTTCAGCTATAGCTATTTTCTTCATATCTATAATCACCTTCTTCGTTTCCTTACGCAGGGAGTCGTACTTCTTTTTCTCATCCCTTCTCCTCTTCAGTACTTCCAACTTCTTCCTCTTCTGCTCCTCTAGCTGGAGCATCGGATCCTCCTGCTTGCACATCATCTCCACTGTCTCCTGATTATCTTGCTTCTCCTGCATTTTCTTTTTATCTTGCTCATCTAGCTCATACATTCGGTAGAGCTTCTTGATCAGGTTCTCAACAGGGACCGTAATGTCGATGAAATCAAGGTCAGCCCTGGCGTACAACGGCTCCCCCGTAAAATTGGAAGAGACAAAGAACTCCCGCTCGGTGAAGCTCAGGGCCACGGTGATGGACCAGGAGTGCAACAGAAAGAGAACATCACCAAGCTTGACACCGAGCCCCCTTATGTAAGACATGATAGAGATCCCCTCGCCGCCGGGCAGCCTCTTCATAACAGCAACCTCCCTGAGAGGCACAGAGGAGCCTTCCCTGAAGATGCCTTCTTTGGAGGTGGCCACCCCACGTACTTCATGTCGGTGTGGTAGGAGAGAGCGCCCCGGTGCCCGCCCTCCCCTGCCTGTTCCAGACGAAATCCGTCCGGTCCGATCACTAGGCGTGCAATGCGTGCCGCGTACGTGTACCCCGGACGCTCCGGAGGGAAGAGGTCGTACTTCTTCTGCCACCAGGACACCTTCGCTTTCTTGGCGGACGCCTTCATCTTGAAGAGGAAGAAGGGGAACTTGGGGGCTGCTCTGCTCCGGTCGCTGGGGCGTATCCACTGCTCCAGATCGGTGTCCTCCTTTCGAAGATCGAAGGACGCGAGCAGCTGCTCGAGCAGGCAGCTGTATATTTCCTCCTCGGTCTTTAGCCCTGTGCGGATGGCGGCGGTGAGGGTCTCCTCGGCGTTAAGCCCGCTTCGGACGGCGAGGAAGAGGATCTTCTCCGCCTCCTCGGCCTCGAGCCCGCGATGGACGGCGTTGTCGAGGAGCTTCTTCACTTCCTCGGCCTCGAGCCCTCCCCGGACGGCGAGGTAGACGGCTGCATCGGCTTTTAGCCCGCACTGGACGGCGAGGCGTACGGCCTTCTCCCTTTCCACGGAATTTAGCCTGCTCTCACAGGCGGCGAAGAGGGCCTTCTCCCCTTCCTCGTTCTTGAGTTCGGTCCGGACAGCTCCCTCGGCAAGTGGCCTGCTGCCGACGGTGTATGAACTCATGTCGAAGAAAACAGCCTCCTCCCCTCTCCGTCTGCCCCGGCTCAAGTTGCCACGGAGTTTCGCCGCCGACGGCCGACGCGAAGACGAGATCGAGATTAGGATTCCGGACGAAACGGCCTTTTTTCCTCCCTATATGTTTCTCGGGCCTCCCATATTTTGTTGGGATTCCGAACAGGGCCGAATACTCAATACTCAATCGACTGGGCCAGCCTCATCGAAAGTGGAGTATTCGTTGATAATAAATGTTCCGCTCAAAAAAATACTCCGTTTAAAAATATAAGATGTTTTTACTTTGTTAAAAAGAGTGTATCTAAATCTCTTTTAGTATATACGTTCATATATGTTTAGAGTGAAACTATACACTAAAAGGGGTCTAGATACACTCTTATCACAAAGTTAAAACAACTTATATTTTGAACTGGAGGGAGTAGTTGATAATAAATGTGTGCTTGGACTAGGGTTGGTAAGCAAACTTTCAGTTTGTTTCTGAATAAAAAGAAAATAAAGTGCTAAAAAGGAAATGGAATCGGTATTTTATTAAAAAAGAACGTAACGAAATATTCTAAACGTAAATGGAAAAGAAAATGGGCCATTTCCAGTGAAACGGAATAGGTAAGAGAAATTCGTATAAGCAAATACAAAATCTTTTCGAAAATATAATCATCCATGCCAGTGTACATAACAGTACTTTGTGTGGATGATTTTCTTTGCTCTCGTCGAGCCAAAAAAATATATGCAGAATTTACATAATACATGCAACTAGCCTAGGCTACATACTAATATAAGTTTCATAATGTCTATGTAAAACTATTATATAAACTTATGTGCTTGTCAAAGTGTTAGATTATCTGTGTTACTTTATATTAATTTAGATTTGGCCAGATTACATCCAACATAACCAACGACTTGACCAAGAACGTCTATTCAGAATCCTACCATTTTAAATAAAGCCTACATCTATATTTGTAATATCTTAATTGCATACTTATTTTTGCTTGTTTCGATTGCTCGCATGGATTAAGGATCTTCGTGGTCAGGCTGCTCGTGCATCTGCAAGATCAGTAATCTCCAGAAGATTGGTTTAGTGATTGTATTGGCGCAACGTCGCTGCACGTTGTAGTCGGTCGTCAATATCAAACTCCACCAGATCGAATTATCACATCTCATCGAAAGATCGGACACCTTTCCGCTATCAGTCGCCGAGCCCGGTCTTCAGCACGATCTGGGAGATGTCATAGCGTCGCCACCACCAAGGTCTCCCGATGTCTGCTCCTCGCCACCCAAATGACCAACGAATAAGACTGTCACCACCGCCACATTGCTTGCCGAAGATACACCCACGTGGTCCAACTTCTGAGGCCGCCGCCTGGCATCCACAAACTCGAGGCCATGCCCTAAACAAACATCACGCTATAAGGTCGACAATTTGGGCGAGGTAGATGGGCACAAGACCCAGTAGTCATCAGGCTGCACAGCAGCCAAGGTAAGGGGAACTAACTACATCCACCCGAGGTGGTCAGTATCCACACACAATAGCAGGGCCGATTAGGCCCTAGATCAAGCCCACATGCCCTACCAGGCCTAGTTCAACCCCGACGTCGCGTTGATGCGCCCTGGTCACCACTTTCGTCCACGCTCAAGCAGGTCTGAGTCGTCTCGAGCCCCACCACCACCAAGTGAAGCTTGCATCATGCGTTGTCATCATTGCCATGAGCGACACCACCGCCGCCTTGCTCCACCCAAGCCGGCACCGACCAAAACCACGCCGTCGCAGGGGAGCACCACCGCTGTGTCGCCAAGGGATGGGTCGCGTCGCTAGGAGCACCTGCCATGGTAGCACCACCGCTGGTGCCATGCTCCGGCGAGACCGCTCTAGCGCTGGGTAGAGGAAATCTCCCCGTCGCCGGCACCGCAAGGGTTCGGCGCCGCCGGCGTGGGGGGGAGGGGGAGAGGGGAGAGGGGAGAAGTGGGGCTGGGAGAGGCGTCACTAGGGTTTGCGTCTCTTTTGCCCACACGAAATGGAGATATATAGACTAAGCCATGATGAACTGGTTAGAGTTAGAAGCCAGAGGCACCAAATACGAGGGAGCGCCACCGCCCACCACCAACGGTGGCAGGACCAAAGGGAAAGATAACACAAACAGTTACAAGTTGGGGAGAAATGTGATTCTAGTATGCATGCTATATCAAGTGGATTGTTTGAGTCAGTGTTGGATATAGATTTCCGAAACATACTTTGATAGAACTTGCAGCACGAATTGTAAACCAGTAAACTAATGGCACAAACATGCACCTAGAATCACCGCGTTCCAAGTTGGGGCTGTTGAACGAGGTTGAATTGAGGCAGCTATAACAGCCGGGGAAAGAACAAAATTTGAACGTGACTCGGATCGGACGGCTGAAAAAACAACTTTTATTTTGGAGAGAGAAAAAACTGCAATTGTTCCCGAGGTCGTCCCTTTGTGTGCCTACCTAAGATACTCAGACGTATGCACACTCTTGCGGTCTCGTAAAGCCCGCTCGCTATTCAAGCTTGGTCCGGCTTATTTTTGTAGGTATGTGACTATGTGTTTCTTGGTTTTGCCGCGCCCCGAGCTTATCAGCTTGTACAAATTTATTTACTCGGATGGGATCAAGCAGGCAGCATCTCGTCTTTATATACTCCGTCCACTTCATCAGTTTTGCCTGCACGGATTAGTGGGCGCAACACGTACCATTTGGCATCGTGCACAGGTCGTACGCGATGGACGCCCGACCGGAGACATACGGGTCGGATCCCGACATGGAGAAGCAGCAGCCGCTCCTGCTGCCGTTGCCTGCGGCGAAAGGCCACGAGGCGCCGACGGTCTGCTGCAAGGCCAAGGGCTGCTCCTGCGCGTCGCCCACGGCGGCGCGGACGTTGGCGCTGGTCGTCCTCGCCACCGGCGTCCTGTTCGCGGCGCAGCTGGCGGCGCGGGAGGAGTACCTCCTCCTGGCCGTGTCGGCGTCGCAGCTGCTGAGCTTCATCGTGCTCACGTCGTTGTTGGCGCTGTGCGCGCTCCCGGACGAGGAGAAGGATGGTGCGCCACGGCGGCTGGTCGCATGGGCGCGCGCCGCGGGCGGGCAGGTGCTGATGTGGTCGTTCGCCATGGCGCTGCTGGTGAGCATGGCGCTGTGGGTGGCGGGGAACTCGCCGGTCGCCGTCGGGGCGGCGATGTTCGGGCTGGTGCTGGCCGTCGTCTTCGCGTGCTACGCCGAGCTCGTGCACTCCCTGTGGCCTGACCAGTGATACCGTTTGGATATCATATCTTGCTAGCTAGCTGGGCTTTCCCAGTGTATCAAGCGATAATATACAAGCCCTTCAGCATTGGATTAGGCTAGTGTGCTAATCAGTACAATCTTAGCCCTTGGGTTGGGCCCGCGTGCTAGTCAGTACAACGTGAGTCCTGTTTATTTCCCTAGAAAAAAAGATTGAGGCATGTTTCCCCTACTCATATGGAAAATGTTTTTTTTCGAGGTTGATATGGAAAATGAATACCTAAGGAGCTCTAAGGCTCTGTTTTTTAATGCTTCAGCTTGGACTTTTGGGTTCCAAAAACGGAAGGTGAGGAAGCGCTGCCCAGAATCGTGCCTGAAAAATGAACGTGCGATCACCCGCGAGCAAAAGCTGATCCAGAGCATCTTCCTGGGCGATTCTACCGTTTTCCGAGTGCAGCGGACGAAGGTAGCCTTCATCGGTCAGGATAATTACGGAAAATCTGCCACCGCGCCCACACCCCAGCCCAATCAATTCCCCAATCGGCCCACTCGTTGTCGAGTGCCATGGAGAAGGCAAGCTAGGGTTCTACCCGTCGCCGGCCATCCCCGTCGCCAGCGCCGCAGTTCACCGTCCAAGCTCCCTTCCCAGCCTCTCGTCGCCATTCCTGGGTGTGGTGCGGTGGCTCCCGAGCATTGGACGGCGGCGGTTCCCGGCCATGGGACGGCGGCGGGGGTGCTTCGATGGGGGACGGTGGCTCCCGGCCGTGCGGCGGAGGCGGTTCCCGGCCGTGGGTTGGCGGCGGTTGTTCCCGGCCGTGGGGGTGGCGGCGGCGGTTGTTCCCGGGCGTTGGGGCGGCGGCGGCGGTTCCCGAGCGTGGGGGTGGCGGCGGCGGTTGCTGAACGTTGGGCGGCGGCAATTTCTAGGCTGGGTAGGTAGGAGCGACGGTGGGGGGTGGCGATTTCATCGACGGGATTGGGATTGAGCTCGAGCTCGTCTCCAAGCCACAGTGTCCTCTTTTTCTTTTTTACATGGATGGATAATAATTTTTTAATAATTTTTTAAGTTGCTCACCACGTATGCTCGTGATGTGTACTGTTCGGTAATGACAACTTTGGAATATGTGTGTATGCGGTTAGCCTCCAAAAGCTAGAGAAAGTAAAAAAGAGCCTAATCAGACACCTCAAAATTTTTGATCCGTTGATTAAAAAACGATAACAACTTATTCATTTTAAATTAACACTTATACAAAATCTTCTACACTCAGGGGCATTTGTGACATTTCAGTATCAGCAACAACAACCATCAAAAGCACCGTTGCCAAACATTAAATCTTTGCTTCCAATAGCTGTTTCCTACAGCTGATTTTCCACAGCTGATTTTCAAAAGCTACAACCCAAACAAACACAGCCTAAGATTGCTGGTTTTGCAGTTCTCTCCTTGCTTCTAGTGTTCAGAGGCGTTTCCTTGAGCCCTTTTTTGTTATTGGGTCTATGTGGGTTTGCGTAGAAGTTGGGTCACCTTCATTAGTTGTTTGTGGGCCTTGCCTAATGCGTGTCGCTACGGTGAGGATTGAGGCGTCAGGGTGGGGTTACGTCGAGCGGTTCTGTGGGCGGTGGTGTTGATCTGGGGTCGCTTTGACCGCTTGGTATTCATATCCGATGGTAGTTTCGCTGTGCTGCCGGGTTTCTCAGAGTGAGCCGGGTGCTGGGTGTGGAGCAGGTTGCTGGGCGCGGCCGCGGTGGTTGTTTGCATCTCCTAGGGCTGTTGTCCGCCGCCGTTCAGGTTTGTCTCTTTTCCCCTTCGCTACATTGTGGATTCATTCGGCGCTGGCTTGGTCGCCGGCACCAGGCAACCAAGAATCAGGGCGAGTTATCGAAGCTTAAGGAGTGCTTCAGGCGTGGCGCCCTAACATCGAGCGGCGGTATCCAAAGAGTATGTTGGCTAGTACGGTGGCTCTGCCCGTGAAAAGGGGGTTCAGATTACATGGATTCACATGTTGGACTATATGAGTTGTTGCAAAATTAACTTTCTAGAACAACAATATCTCCGAGGTAGATCTGCAACCTCATATGTATGCATGAGAACCGATTCACCTTGAGGCATTTTCATTAGTCCCTTTCCATGACGTTTTGGTGGTTTTGGAATAGCTTCCTTTCTATGCCTTGATCTCCAGGCCATAGCAGTAAGTAGTCCCCAAGATTTTAGTAATTTCTTTCTCACTCTAAATGTTTCCACTCTACCCGCAAAAAAAATGTTTCCATTCATATTGTAAGGCGTGGAGATAGCCTTTGGGTCAGATCATCTCTATGAAATATTTCATCCTAGGGCTAGGTGTTGTGCTTGCAGATTTCTTGGTGATAGACCTTGTTATGAATTAAAGCAAAAGATAATGTAGTGTGTTGGTTCTAACCTCTCACCTTTTTTATTTTCAGCAAAATTTCAAGTAAACCATGGAGAAAATTAACGAGCTGTGATCATGGATTTATGGGAGGACTCAGGAGGGACACTAGACTACAGTTATCCGGTAAAATTTATATAGAGAAATGGATGCATTGCACCAGATGTCAAAGGTTGGAAAGAATTAATAACCAACACTAACAAACTTTATTATTTCCCCTGGTAAAAATATGAGGGGTTTATTTCACCAACTATATGGTTAATGTTAATCAATGTCTACATGAACCAATTATAATGGTGTAAGGCAGACGAAGGTGCCCGCAGAAGGTTTGACTGATTGCTTTGTGCCCCCTCTCAATGCAGCAATTCCTCTTCCTTTGATTAAATATTGGATTTATACCCGAAATGACATGGTAGAAAATTAAAATGCATATGCCAGCTAATTACCAATACTGCTTGCAGCAGGCCACATGTTAGTTTTTTTTGTTCTTAGTAAACACAGGACACCATGCTCAACCATTATTTTTAGCAACAACAGTATTAGTGTTTGTGATGTCGTCTATACTACAATTCAACTTACACGCTTCATATAAGTTTATAGGCGGTTTTAAGCAACAATCGTATAGGTATATATTCATGGAAAGCATACAAAGTACCAAGGTCTGGTCATTCTCTTATTTTTTGAAGGTCCAGGTTTGTCTAACAAGTGGGAATATCTGCAAGATCAGAGGTACGGGTGATGAGTGCATATTTGCATCATGTTTTATATTATTATTTTGTATTATAGATGTAGGATCTTGGTATTTTACGACGCTCGCACACACATTTTATGTTTATTTTCACCAGGATCAGGACAGATGATGGATCCAATGGATACAATTCTTGAAGCAGTTGTACTGTGGAGAAAAGGAGTCAAAAACAACGTAAATCCCTTATTTGAGAAATATTAATAATACCATAAGAAAACGAGAAGCGAACAAGGGAGACAGAGAGTCTAACGACCAACTATACGACCGGAGCAAATTCCGAACGTATAACTCCGGCCATATAGTTGGCACCGCCTCCGCCTCGTCATATAGTTTCACCCCGTGCAATTGGTTCGAGGAGACGACATACAGAATACCCAGAAATCATAGAAACCTCACCTCCGGAAGGCATCTGGAGAGGAAACTCATCCACCAAGGATCCATCTTCGCCCTGCGCAGATCCGGGAGGCTAAGGCATCAATCTTCATCATCCACCGCTGCATCACCACCATCTCGTTCATCCCATCTACATCTTGTCTAGATCTTGTTGTAATTCTCGTACTCGTTGTGGATTCATACAAGTACTATTTATCTATGATTGTTTCCATTACCATTGCTATGATGTTGATTGCCTCCATGTCTGAGTAGATCATTAGTTCTTGAGGAGATGGATAAACCCTAGTATGATATTGAAATAAGATAAAGTCTATTATGATATTCATCGCTGTGACCATGTGTTAGATTTTCTATATCTTGATGTTGAGAGAAGTCGACCTCTCAATATTTGCCTCTCGTTGGGACTTGATGGAGGAAACTACTTGTTGGTAGACGGAGGTGTGCTAGCACTTATAGTGACTATAAAGCTGTTGACACCCCTTACGTATCAACTTGGGAAACCGAGGAAACTCATGAAACACTATCCATGCCACGGGATACGTCCTAACGGATTACATCTCTTAATAGCGCAGTAATTCGATTGATATCGATTGCTGACTATTGTGGTTATGAGGATGATGTGAGAAGCGGTTGCTGTCTTTTTGTCCAAATACGGAGTTTCTCCCACACATTCATAGTTGAGAATGTTCATGATGATAATCTTTATCTTAGCTCCTTATAATGCTAGTGGTGTATCCGCTACTCCCTGAGAACGTTTTTCCCCTACTGCAGTTCAACTCTCTCTTACATACGCGATACTTACTTTCTGTACTCAGTTGTTTTACTTTACTTTATTATTGCTCTTATACCTAAAACCCCAAAACGCCTTTTTACACAATACTCGCATTTTATCTTGTCACTCAGAACTTTATCTAGCATTTCTATCATAATATTTATTTCAAGAGTTATTAGACTTCAGATTCCTGCTCCCTGTGGGATCGATATCTTTATTTCGAAACTAGCTACAAACAATATGTGCACTTGCAATCATCAAGCTATTTTCTGGTGCCGTTGCCGGGGAGCTAAGCGTTGTAGGTCTTTTAGTTTTTGCTTATTTATTTTTGTCTTGATAAATTTTGTTCTGAGTTACAGGTTTCCACCAATATGATGAAGTTTGAGCATATGACTAGTGCTAACCCACTCAACCACTTTGGGAAGCCCTATGATATATATATATAAGAGACAACTCCAATGCGAAGACAAGGGGGTTTGAAATAAATCCTCTAATACTTAGTATTCTACATAAGAAGAAATCTACTGGAGATGAAGAAGATCCTGATCCATATGAGCATATTGCATGTTTTAAAGATATATGTGGCACTTTTCTATTGACAGGATATACCGCTGATGAGGTAAGGGTTAAACTTTTTAGTCAGACTTTGACAAGTACAACTCTCTCATGGTATAGAACTCTACCCCCTGAAGCCACTACTACTTGGGATAATATAGCCTGTGAATTTCTAGCACAATATTATCCATTATCGAAATCTTTTGGAATCAGGCGTCTTATAATGACTTGGAAGAATCGTTCTAATGAAGGACTGGTAAGAGCTTATATTAGATTTAAATATTTACGACGACTATGTCCTCATCATGATTTGCCTGAATGGTATTTACTACATATCTTTTATGGCGGTTTAATTGAACCTAATAAAATTGAACTAGACTCTTTCGCCGAAGGAGCCTTTATGAATCTTCCTATACCTAAAGCTTGGGATTTACTTAATAGAATTCGTGATCATAGAGTTTCATGGAATTTTGGTCTAGGAAGTGAAGGAGGCGTAGAAATAGAGCATGATTGTATTCATGACTATAATAAAAAAAGGCCATGTTAAAGAATTATCTAAAGAACTTTATTTGAATTCAGATCTTATGTTGCAAGTTGTTAAATCTTTTACAGAACATATCAAAGCTCCGAAAGAGGGACCGACCAAGTATGATCGACCACCCGAACCTGAAAAGAAAAGAGAAGATAAAGCAACACTGGCCTCCTGTGGCATCCCGCAAAACCACTACTAGAAAATCGCGTTGTTCTTGTGCATTGCATCATCATGACCGCATGCTCATGTCATCATGCCACATTGCATTTGAGCATCGTCATCTTGCATTTGCTTGTATAAAACTATTTCGGAAAAAACCTGTTTGTGTTTTCTAAACGCCCCGTCTTTGTTCAAACGCAAAACCCGGGTCTCCGGAATATTTGTTTTGTCTACCCGCGGTTTGCAAAAGTCCCGTTTGTAAATAATAAAATATTTAATTATTTTTAGTGGGGCAGTCGAACGGGCCGATTCGACCCAGTCGACCACCCCCAGAATAAAATCGGTCCACCTTAGACCCCACCCCAAATCTTTTTTTACCCCAGTCCTATCTACCCACCCCAACAGCCACATCACCCCATCCTATCAGAGTTCGCCACGTCACCATGTCCCCAGCCCCCACCCAACCAGACACCGCCACCTCACCCCACTCCCCACACACACCACCTCTTTCACCTCAACCCCACACCTCTCCCTGCCACGCACACCACCCCCCACCCTGCTGGCCACCCCCTGCACCCGACCCACCTCCTGCCTCCCCCTGGCCGCCCGACAGGCCCCACCTCCCGCCTCGGGATCCTGCCCGCGACCCAGCCCCGCATCTCTCTCCTCCCACCAACCGCGCCCCGCGCCTCTTCTTCCCTCGTTCCCATCCCGCCACCGGCCGCCTCCTTGTGCGCCTCCCCGACGCCGCCTCCCGATCCGGCCAGCCCCGCCCCTGTTCCTCCTCGCCCCGGCGCCCTCAACCTCCACCGCCACCGCCTTGCCCCCTTTCCCGAGCCGGCGCAGTCGCCGCCGCCGCTCCCTCTCTCTGCCTCACCGCGTCGCTCGCCACCCTCGCTCCCCGGCGCCTGCTCGCCCTCCTCCCCGAGCCTCCTTCCCTCCGAGCGTCCGCTGCCTTCCCCTCTCTGCAGCGAGCCGGCAGCAAGCTCTGCCTCGCCGGCTTCCCCGCCTCCAGCGCCGCCCGACCCCGTGCTCGCCGGCCCGAGCCGCTCCTCCGTCCTCCCCGCCGGTCACCCCCTTCTCCGCCTCCCCCACGACGCGCCCCGCCGCCTCGGATCCCCTCCACCCGGCCTCCTCCCTCCGGCCGCGTCGCCAACCTCGCCGCCGCCGTTGCCAGGGCCGCCTCCCGTGTCGACCTCGCCTCCGACCGGCGCGGCTCCTCCGCTGCCCGCTCACCCTCGCCTCCCAGCCGCCTCTCGCCGGCCGTGGGTCCCTCCTTCCAGCGCGGCTCCCGCCCGGCCGTCCTCGTGCCCCGAGCCTCCCCGCCGTCCTCGCCGGACCCCGTCGCCTCCATCTGCGACCGCCGCCGGCTGCCTCCGCTTTCCCCGAGCCTAGTGCTCGTCCCCGTCGGCCGCGCCCGCCCCTGCTTCGTGCCCGCCAGCGAGCCGCTTCCTGCCGCCCCTGCTCCGCCCGTCAGCGAGCCGGCCGCCTCGTCCACGACCCTCTCTGAGCCGCTCCGTCGTCTGTCATCGCGTGCACCGACGACCCCTGCCGGCCTCCTGCAGATACCGACCGTGGCTATTCAAGAACTGCTGGATAGTTCACCGTTGCGATGATGATGGTATGGCTATTCAAGATCTACCGTGAACCAGTACAACAAGAGGGACCCGAAGGTCCTAAGAACCCCGGCATCGGCTTCATGCTCTCCTCCATAGACCCAAGTACGACACCGGCTGTGAAGACGCCGACCCCGTGTTCTCCCTCTCGTACCATCAAGCACTCCTACAAGGATATGAAGACCGAACTCTAACCAAGATCTCCGACCCCTCGACCCGAAGACCGATCCCCGAAAAACCTGAGTGCGCCGACGACCAGATCTCCACGGTGTAACGACAAGACCGACGACAGGGACCGACGACCGCGGATGCGACAAGATCGTCGCTCGGACGCCAAGACCGCCACATGGAACGATAAGCGCTTCATCTCGGATACGCCAAGTACTTCAGCCAGATGCCAAGACCGACTCGATGGCACGGACCCGACAAGATCTTCACGACGACAAGCACGACACCGAACCAAGCTCTTCTCCGTGGATGCGACAAGACCTACTTCCCCGATCCGAAGGCCCTAAACCCCGGAGTCCGAACCCCAGATCCGAACCCTGAGACCGACCCCGAACCCCCCGAACTAAGATCGCCGAACCCTAATGTGTGAACCCCTTCCCGAAACCCTATTTTATAATATAATACAACTTGTCGCATATTAAATGTTCATGCATGCATACTTGTCATGTGGTTTGGGGGCCTTATGCCGATTCACCTTATAATTAAATATGGGGCCCATATGCGGGCAAATCTAGTCTTATATCGGCCTCATTTAAATTTGTGTAGCGAACCGGTGCTGTCTTTTGCCATGTTAAAACAACATTTAAATTGCGGGGGTTCTAAATAACTCGAACCGTTTAATTAATTGTCGGGACCCCGGTTCCGCTTAATATGACCTAATTGCATCGCACCTTTGCCATGCCATACATCATACATGCATCATGCCCGATCTTTTGCCGAAGTATTAAATATTGCATCCGGTGTTTCTTCTAGTGTTTTGCTTCTTCGCGGATAAGGCCGTTGAGTTGATGTGAGCTTCGCCCCGATCTTCGGATGAACCTTCGACCATGTTTTCAGGCGAGCATCTCCCCCTTTCTACCTATCTTACTTTTATAGTCTTTATTTCCTCCTGTTGATCTATTGCTATCTGTGTTGCGATGCTCTAGTTTCCGTACCCGTGATATCCCCTGCAGCCTTATATTGCCTTGGACACATCCTATTACCTGTTGATTGGTAGATAGTTGGACTTGCGTGTCATAGTCGTTCGCTCAAGTGCTGTTGCGTGTCGTCAAGTACCACAGTTGTTGGAGTGTTGCCGTAAGTTAATTGTTGGAGATGATCATGGATTTAATTACTGTTCACTTTAATTACTGTTTAACAACTAAAATTGAAGTAGGTAAGCAGAGGCACCGGTGGGTGATAGATAATATCTGGTTTCCGACCGCCCATTTGTGTCCCGTAGGACCCCGAGTTCTTGACACCTGTTTCGAGATCGAGCGCGCTAACCACAGGTGGGGAGATATGGGCCCCCCATCGATTAGTACCTGATTTCAAAGTATTGTACTGGGGGCCACAACTAGTTTGAGGTTTTATTTACTATCCTGTACCTATGCCATGCTTTACTGCTTTATTTACGATTGTGTGAGGAGCACGCTGTACTGTTTAGGAAGCGGAGTGTTTTGCGTATCGACAGTCCAGCTTTTGGGATTTGTCGTTGTACCATCGCGCAAACCACGAGTCCGTCTCGGAGACCGGCCGACTTTGCTATGGGTGTACTTAGTGGGTGGCCCCGTGCTTGCTTTAGGTGCAGAAAGCGTCGTGACTTAGGCCCCGCCGACACACCGATGGGTGTATGTTAACTGATCTAGCAAAAAGGGTCGAAGTGCTTGTGGATACTTTGGTGCACCCCTGCAGGGTTAAATCAAGAAGCCGTGTCCGCGGTTATGGACGACTTGGAGCACGTGCTTGATCATAGACAACTATAACTAAAGTTTTTGTTATAAATTGACTTGTATCCGATATGACTAGTAATCAGCTTCACTACAACGGAATGGCTAAATAAAAGTACCAACAACTGCTGGGTTTTGGGGTTATCTCATGCTAATTGTATCTGACTAGTAAGTGTTGCAACTATCACGGAATGGTCAACTAAAAGTGCCCACTGCTTATTTTATCAGGATGATTATCTAAACCTGACTAGTAATTGCTGCAACGATAACTGAATAAATAAAACTGCCAACTGTGTGAGTTCCTCGGTTGACTTCTCGGTTGGTATCGAGGGGAAATACCAGGATGGGTTTGTTTGGTGGTAGTGTCAGGTTGGTTCCGAATAGGTCCTTCTTATCCCTCTCTGATAGCCGACAGTTATATCGAGTCTCTATAGGTTGTTTAGTGCATCTTTGTTGCCGCTCGATCCACCATACCTATGTGGCGAGGACCGCCAATTCTAGCCTCGCTGTCTTGGCCTCGATCTTGGCGCTCCTCTTTTTCCTTTGCCCTTTGTCGGCACCCCTTTTGTTTAAGCAGGTTTTGAGATCGACGTCGTTAGCAGGGTTACCCTTCCGGCTTGGCCTGGGCAGGGTTATGGACGCCATTGGTTATTCTTCAGGGCTCTTAGCCCCATTTGCGTCTTGTCCGTAGCTGGACGCTATATCGTTTTCAAGGTGATTTGGATCTTTGTTCTGTATATCTGTATTCTTGACTCATTGAGTCGATGTTGTATATATACCTGTTCTGTGGGTCCCATCGAGGACTGTGTAATATTACTTGCGTTTTCCACCCTTGCGAAGTGCCTGGTGGGCACCTTTGAATCGTTTCTATGCGGGTTTGGCGGGAATCGCTAAAACTTGCATAGGGCCGATTCTGAGGGTGTTACACCTCCCTAGAACCGATATATGAAATGCCTTTCCCTAACACTGCACAAAAGCATATTCTTGAATATGAACAGGTCAAAGTAGTACAAGAGAAGAAGGAGGAGGAAAGTATGCCAGAAGTCGTGGAACATCTGGAAGAAACCAAAGATGAAGAGGTAACAAAGCAAGCAATTATGGCTATGTATGCACATTGTAACATAGTTGAACTTGATGAGGAGACTTCCATATTGGTTGAAGGTAAAACAAAGGTAAAAGATGTGGATAAGCCTATTCTTCCCTGCATATTTAAAGAAACCTCGCATTACGGTTTATGTGATCTTGGCATCAAAGTTAATGTTATATCTTATGATTTCGAGTTAGAAATAAAAGAAGAAATAGAACCGGCTACAATTAAAAATACTGATATGACAATTATGTTAGCCAATAAAAATCTTAGAATTCCAATGGGAGTAGTTGAAGATGCAACTGCCACAATCGGCAACAAAAACTTTCCTATCGTTTTTGTAGTTGTTGATATGCCAGCTGACACTCTTTTCCCAATTATATTTGGAAGGAACTTTTTGGGTGATATAGGTGCCTATGTTAATTTCAAGAAGGAGATTGTGTCTCTTAAGCTTGGGGGAACGGAAAATAAATTCTACTTTTCCAAATTTAAAGACAGGCCTCCAAAGATACAAGAAGAAGAGAGAACTATTGAGGAAATGATGGCTCTTTTCTTTAGGAATCAATAAGAAGAAATAAATGAAGATCCAAATTATGAAGAAATAGGTATGGAAGACAAGTCCCTAGGAGAACTAGAAGATGAATTTGATTCACTTCCCATAACGGGACTCCAACTGATGAGGCTTTTGAAGAGCCAGAAAAGAGAGGGGACGAAGAACTACCACCCCCAGAATTGAAGACTCTACCAGAAAATATTAAATACAGGTTTTTAGATGATACAAATAAATTTCTTGTTATTATTAGTGCTAAACTTTTAGGAGAAGAAGAAGAACTCATGAAGATACTTAGGGAGCATCTCCAGGCCTTTGGGTACTCAATGGATGACTTGAAGGGCATCAGTCCCATGATAGCCGTCCATCGAATATTCATGAAATAAGGTGCTAAACTAGTTGCAGAATTTAATAGAAGATTAAAGCCTGAAATGAAAGAAGTGGTAAGAAAAGAATTTGTACGCCTATTGGACGCAGGTATAATCTATCATGTTAAAGAAAGTGAATGGGTAAGTCTTATTCATTGTGTCCCTAAGAAGGGCGGTTTTACTGTTGTTCCTAATGACAATGAATTGATACCTACTAGAATTATTGTTGGGCATAGGATGTGCATAGACTTCAGAAAATTAAATAAAGAGACTAGAAAATATCACTATCCATTACCGTTCATAGATCAAACTTTAGAAAGGTTAGCAAACCATACTCATTTTTGCTACTTGGACGGATACTCTTGTTTTTCCCAAATAGTTGTTCATCCTAATGACCAACTTAAAACAACTTTCATTAGTTCTTATGGTTTACATGCTTACCAACGTATGCCTTTTGATTTATGTAATGCTCCAGCTACTTCTCAATGATGTATGACTGCTATTTTTGCGGATTTTATAGAACTTGTAATGAAAGTATTTATGGGTGACTTTTCTGTCTATGGAACTTTGTTTACTAGTTGCTTGGATAATCTCAAAAGAGTTTTGCAGCGTTATGAAGAAACTAATCTTGTTCTAAAATGGGAGAAATGCCATTTTATGGTCAAAGAAGGTATAGTCCTTGGACACAAGGTATCAGGTAAGGGAATTGAAGTTGATAGAGCTAAGGTTGAGGCAATAGAGAGAATGCCACAACCTATGGATATTAAAGGCATAATAAGTTTCCTTGGTCATGTAGGTTTTTATAGAAGGTTCATTAGAAATTTCTCTGAAATATCTAAACCTTTGACAAACCTCCTGCAAAAGGGAATAAGATTTAATTTTGATGATAAGTGTCTTGAAGCCTTTGATAGACTCAAAAATGCTTTATCTCGTGCTCCCATCATTAAACCACCTATCTAGGATACAACCTTTGACTTAATATGTGAAGCTAGTGATGATGTTGTAGGAGTAACTCTAGGACAACATATTGGTCGTAGATTTAATATTATACATCATGCCAGTAGAGCTCTTAATGGTGCTCAAAAGAATTACCCTAAGGAAGAATAGGAACTCTTTGCTGTATTTTTCTCTTGTGATAAATTTTGTTCATATATAGTTGATGCAAAGGTAAGAGTTCACACGGATCGTGATGGCTTAAAAGAACTCCTCGAAAGGAAAGACCATAAGCCAAGACTGATCTGTTGGATTCTTTCACTTCAAGAATTTGAGTTGCAGATTATGCAGAGGCAAGAAATAAAGATGTTGGATGTAGTGTCAATTATTTCCCCACAAGACACCAATCTTATTGAGAGGAACTTTAGTCCTAGTGATTTTCATTTACGAGAATTATTCAATGAATTAAGGTCAATTCCTCCAAGAGAGAAGAAGTCTTTGTTGTGGGAGGAACTTTTCATCCCCGAATAAACAATGGTAAGTGCAAGGTAAGTGTTCTTACCCAAATAAGTGATTTGTTTTCACATTTTTTACTTTAAAAAATTCTGCCTTTGAATTCCTTGTATTTTTCTGAAGTTTTAGAGGGGTTTTACCAACTATACGGACGGAACTATACGACCGGAGAGGAAGCTCCCGACGTATAGTTGGTCGGTTAACTCTCTATATCATCTTCGTGAAATTTTTTCGCTATCTGAGCCTATACGGTCGCAACTATACGACCGGAGCCAAAACTTCCGGTCGTATAGTTGGTCGTTAAACTCTCAGATAGTTTTGCTTTTGGTGTCTGTATCTATATGGTCACAACTATACGACTGGAGCAAAAATTCTAGCCATATAGTTGATCGTTAAACTCTCAGACACTTCTGATTTTCGGTGTTTGTATCTATACGGTTGCAACTATACGACCAGAGCCAAAATTCCGGCCATATAGTTGGTCGTTAAACTCTCAGACACTTTTTCGTTTAAACTTTCGTTTATTCATTAAAAAAATGTTATTGTCGGTTCCGAGTCGTGATTTAATCGACCTGGACTCGAGATATTTGGAAATATCTGCCCGGAACCAACTATACGACCAGAGCTATACGAGCCGCGCCCATTTAGTTGGTCGTTACGCGGTAGGAAACTTTCAAATCCGTGATTTCTTTCCCTGTTTCATTTAGATTCTTTTCTTGGGCGATAATTTGGTGTTTCTCGCAAGTTTTACCGACCTCTGACCCCCTTACATACTGCCATTGTCTCTCTCTCTAATCATAATATCCAGGAACCAATCTAGCGATGCGCTATCCCGTCCTAGGCCGTGGAAAACCCTTGGGGCTCATCGCTCCTTCCAGGGACCGCTCTAGAAGCCCGTCCATGGAGAACAATGATGAGGAGCTGGGGAGGTTTAGCCCGAGGTACAAGGAGTACATCGAGCCAAGCTACTTCAACAATGATTCCAATGATGACGTGGTTGACGTCTACATCCGCCATGACGTCTATGATCCACCGGAGATCAATTGGGCAGCGATGAAGAAAGCTCAACAAGAGAGAAGATCGCAAGCCGCATGGAAAAGGGTGTGTGTGGAGACGGTCAAGTTCATCACCACGGATCAAACGCTACACAAGCGTAAGGAATTATCTAATATTGGTGCAGGTGCTAACAAGAGAACGGAGGAACCACTCTCGAAGACAACCATTGGTGCTCGTATGAAGGTTAAAGCCTCAAGAAGAGTGGAGGTACGGTTTCCACTTCCCCGATCCATCAATTATGGACAAGGAAGAAGAAGTTGTCCCCAGGACCAAGGATCACGTGCGGGCATTGGAGATATATCAGAAGCAGGAGCTACTCCATCGCGTTTAAGTCCGTCACCGTCTCAATGAGATGGAGAAGAAGGAAGACCTCCTTGCATTGGTGACTAAGCTCACTGATAGAGTGGACAATCTGTAGTCCGATTTGTGGAGGTGCTACAGCCGCATAACTGCTTTGGAGGAGACCAACAATAAGCTACACACCGTGGTGTTACATGCCATGGCACCACAATGATCTACAACAATAACAGTATCAAATAATCGCAAGGGATTATTCGATCTTGCCCGGCTTGATTCCAAGATTGGGGAGATCTTTAAGACCTTGTAATCTATCCTATAAGTTTTTATTACTATTTCCGCATTAGTTCAAACTAGCAATAAAGTTTGCATCATTAGAATAACCTTCAGAAATAGTCGATCCCTTTTATGAAATTCCGAGTTTATTATTAAATATGGAGCAATATTGACTTTGTGTTTTGTTTGTTGATATATGAATGGCTTGAGTATAATTTTACTTGCACTTGATGATAGCAATAGGAGTCTTCCACAACATTGGTATTAATGGAACACTGATACGTTGCTAACGTATCTATAATTTTTGATGTTACATGCTTGTTTTATATCTACTTTCTTATGTTCTGTCCATGCTTTGGAGTATTTTTATATAATTTCTTGGAGTAACCTATTAACAATATGCCACAGTGCCAGCTGCCTATTTTCTGCTGTTTTTGGTTCCAGGAAAACCAGAAAATGAGTATTCTCGGAATTGGACGGGACAAAAGCCAAAGTTAATATTTCACCGAGGGGAACACGGAGCCAGAATACGAGACGGAGAGGGGCCAGGGGTCGGCGGCCACACCACCTGGCCGCGCGGCCAGGCCTGGCTCGCGCCTGGGGGTGGTGCGGCCGCCTCGTGCACTCCCTCGGCATCCCCTTTCGCCTATAAGAAGCCTCTGATACAAAAACCCTCAGGACCCGATCAAAATTCCACGAAAGAGTCTGTAGTCGTCGCCATCTCCATCCCTAGATCGGGAGGGATCTGAAGCTCTTCCCGGCACCCAGCCGGAGGGCAGAATTCACCCTAGAGGCCTTCTTCCTCACTGATATGTTGCAAACTTATCCATAATTTTTGATGTTCCATGTTTGGTTTTATCTACTTTCTTATGTTTTGACCACACTTTGGAGTACTTTTCATATGATTTCTTGGACTAACCTATTAACAAGAGCCACAGTGCCAACTGCCTGTTTTCTGTTGTTTTTGGTTCTAGGAAAGTCAGAAAATGAATATTCTCGGAATTGGACGGGACAAAAGCCAAAGTCAGTTTTTCACCGAGGGACACCTGGAGCCAGAATACGAGACGGAGAGGGGCTGGGGCCCGGCAACACCACCTGGCTGTGCGGCCAGGCCTGGCCCACGCCAAGGGGTGGTCTGGCCGCCCAAGGCACCCCCTCGGCCTCTCCTTCCGCCTATAAGTTGCCTCTGATACGGAAACCCTAAGTACCCGATCAAAATTTCACGAAAGAGTCTGTAGCCGCCGTCATCTCCATCCCTAGATCGGGAGGGATCTGAAGCTCTTCCCGGCACCCTGCCGGAGAGGGCAATTCACCCTGGAGGTCTTCTTCATCACCATGCAAGCCTCCGGTGTGATGCGTGAGTAGTTTATCTCTGGACTACGGGTCCATGTAGTAGCTAGATGGCTGGTTCTCCTCCTTTGTGCTATCATGTCTAGATCTTTTGAGCATCGTTCATGATCAAGATCATCTATTTGTAATTCTGCATGTTGTGTTTGTGGGGATCCGATGGATATTGAGATGCTATTTTAGATTGATTATTGATTCTATCATGTCTTTGTTATTTGTGATCTTGCATGCTTTCTGTTGTTAGTAGCTATCTTGGCCAAGTAGATGCTAGCAACTCCAAGAGTTAGTATTTATGCTCGATAGTGGGTTCATGCCTCTGGTAATCTGGGGAAGTGACAGAAATCTCTAAGGTACTAGATGTGCTGTTGCTACTAGGGAGAAAACAACAATCCTTTGTTCATAGAACAATCGTATTGTTTACTTTACAGGCAATTCGTAATGCAATTATCCGTTGCTTGCAACTTAATACTGGAGGGGGTTCGGATGATAACCTGAAGGTGGATTATTAGTCATAGATGCAGTTGGATGGCGGTCTATGTATAATGTTGTAATGCCTAATCAAATCTCAAAGGAATCAAGATGATTAGTATATGCTTGTATGTTTTCTCGATGTTTGTCAATTGCCCCGCTGTAATTTGTTCACCCAACATGTTATCTATCTTAAGGAGAGCCACCTCTAGTGAACTATGGACCCCGGTCCTTTCTTTTACTATCAATCTACAATCAACTGTTTACTGCTTTGTGTTTACTTTATGCAAACTATTACCTTCTTCCACTCGATACGTTTAATCCTTTGTTTTCAGCAAAACCGGTGAGATTGACAACCTCATCGCAAGTTGGGGACAGATTTCTGTGGTTGTGTTGTGCAGGTCTCCACGTTACTGCTGGCACCGGTAGTGCGCCCTGCCAAAGTTCAGCTAGCTACACCTTTGGGGTGTTTCCTTGCTCCTACTGGATTGATAACCTTGGTTTCATAACTGAGGGAAACTTACTGTTGTGCTCATCATACCTTCCTCTTGGGGTTCCCCAACGAGCTCGTTAGTACACGAGTCAGCAAGTATTTTTCTGGCGCCGTTGCCGGGGAGTTAAGGACATCTTCACAAGGGGAGTCCCTCATAACCAATCTCTTTACTTTGTTATTTTTGTTTTGCTTAGTTTCCTTTTGCTTTGTTTGCTTGTTTCTTTATCAAAAATACAAAAAAATAGTTTTACTAGTTTGCTTTCTTTATTAAAAACACAAAAAATGACTACTCTTGAAAACACTAAGTTGTGTGACTTCACTAGCACCAACAACAATGATTTTATGAGCACACCTATTGCTCCACCTGTTCCTGAAGCTACTTTCTTTGAGATAAAACCTGTTTTACTCAATCTTGTTATGAGAAAACAATTTTCTGGTATTGGTAATGAAGATGCTGCTGCCCATGTAAATAACTTTGTTGAACTTTGTGAGATGCAAAAGCATAGGGATATAGATGGAGATATTATTAAGCTTAAATTGTTTCCTTTCTCTTTGAGAGGAAAAGCTAAAGAATTGTTGAATTCCTTAACTAGGAATAGTATTGATTCTTGGACTAAATGCAAAGATGCTTTCATTGGAAAATACTATCCTCCTACTAAGATTATATCTATGAGAAGTGAAATAATGAAGTTTAAACAATCTTATAATGAACATGTTGCTCAAGCTTGGGAAAGAATGAAATCTTTGGTAAAGAATTGTCCCACTCATGGACTGACTACTTGGATGATCATCCAAACCTTTTATGCAGGATTGAACTATTCTTCAAGGAACCTATTGGATTCTGCTGCTGGAGGTACCTTTATGACCATTACTTTGGGTGCTGCAAGAAATCTTCTGGATAATATGATGGTTAACTACTCCGAATGGCATACTGAAAGATCTCCACGAGGTAAGAAGGTAAATTCTGTTGAGGAAACCTCCTCCTTGAGTGATAAGATTGATGTTATTATGTATATGCTTGTTAATGGGAAAGACCATATTGATCCAAATCATGTTCCCTTAGCCTCTTTGGTTGCTCAAGAAGAGCAAGTTGATGTGAACTTTATAAGAAATAACAATTTTAGCAACAATGCCTACAGGAATAATTTTGGTAACAACAATTATAAGCCATATCCTCCCAACAATGGTAATGCTTATGGAAATTCCTACAACAACAATAGGAGTGCTTGATACGTTGCAAACGTATCCATAATTTTTGATGTTCCATGCTTGGTTTTATCTACTTTTTTGTGTTTTGTCCACACTTTGGAGTACTTTTCATATGATTTCTTGGACTAACCTATTAACAAGAGCCACAGTGCCAGCTACCTATTTTCTGCTGTTTTTGGTTCCAGGAAAGTCAGAAAATGAATATTCTCGGAATTGGACGGGACAAAAGCCAAAGTCATTACCGAGGGACACCTGGAGCCAGAATACGAGACAGAGAGGGGCTAGGGCCCGTCCACACCACCTGGCCGCGCGGCCAGGCCTGGCCCACGCCAGGGGTTGGTCTGGCTGCCCTAGGCACCCCCTCGGCCTCTCCTTCCGCCTATATATTGCCTCTGATACGGAAACCCTAAGTACCCGATCAAAAAATCCATGAAAGAGTCTGTAGCCGCCGTCATCTCCATCCCTAGACCGGGAGGGATCTAAAGCTCTTCCCGGCACCCTGCCGGAGAGGGGAATTCACCCTGGATGCCTTCTTCATCATCATGCAAGCCTCTGGTGTGATGCGTGAGTAGTTCATCTCTGGACTACGGGTCCATGTAGTAGCTAGATGGCTGGTTCTCCTCCTTTGTGCTTTCATGTCTAGATTTTGTGAGCTCCGTTCATGATCAAGATCATCTATTTGTAATTCTACATGTTGTGTTTGCGGGGATCCGATGGATATTGAGATGCTATTTCAGATTGATTATTGATTCTATCATGTCTTTATTATTTGTGATATTGCATGCTTTCCTTTGTTAGTAGCTATCTTGGCCAAGTAGATGCTAGCAAATCCAAGAGTTAGTATTTATGCTCGATAGTGGGTTCATGCCTCTGGTAATCTGGGGAAGTGACAGAAATCTCTAAGGTATTAGATGTGCTGTTGCTACTAGGGAGAAAACAACAATCCTTTGTTCATACAACAATCGTATTGTTTACTTTACACACAATTCATAATGCAATTATCCGTTGCTTGCAACTTAATACTGGAGGGGGTTCGGATGATAACCTGAAGGTGGATTATTAGTCATAGATGCAGTTGGATGGCGGTCTATGTATAATGTTGTAATGCCCAATCGAATCTCAAAGGAGTCAATATGATTAGTATATGCTTGTATGCTTTCTCGATGTTTGTCAATTGCCCCGCTGTAATTTGTTCACCCAGCATGTTATCTATCTTAAGGAGAGCCACCTCTAGTGAACTATGGACCCCGGTCCTTTCTTTTACTTTCAATCTACAATCAACTGTTTACTGCTTTGTGTTTACTTTCTGCAAACTATTACTTTCTTCCACTCGATACGTTTAATCCTTTGTTTTTAGCAAAACTGGTGAGATTGATAACCTCATCACAAGTTGGGGACAGAGTTCTGTGGTTGTTTTGTGCAGGTCTCCACGTTGTTGCTGGCATCGATAGTGCGCCCTGCCAACGTTCAGCTAGCAACACCTTTGGGGTGTTTCCTTGCTCCTACTGGTTCGATTAAACCTTGGTTTCATACTGAGGGAAAACTTGTTGTTGTGCTCATCATACCTTCCTCTTGGGGTTCCCCAACGAGCTTGATATATTTTGGGCCATCAAGCTATTTTTCTGGCGCCGTTGCCGGGGAGTCAAAGACATCTTCACAAGGGGATAAAACCTACTTTACTCAATCTTGTTATGAGAGAATAATTTTCTGGTATTGGTAATGAAGATGCTACTGCTCATTTAAATAACTTTGTTGAACTTTGTGAGATGCAAAAGCATAGGGATATAGATGGAGATATTATTAAGCTGAAATTGTTTCCTTTCTCTTTGAGAGGAAAAGCTAAAGAATGGTTGAATTCCCTAACTAGGAATAGTATTGATTCTTGGACTAAATGCAAAGATGCTTTCATTGGAAAATACTATCCTCCTACTAAGATTATATCTATGAGAAGTGAAATAATGAAGTTTAAACAATCTGATAATGAACATGTTGCTCAAGCTTGGGAAAGAATGAAATCTTTGGTAAAGAATTGTCCCACTCATGGACTGACTGCTTGGATGATCATCCAAACTTTTTATGCAGGATTGAACTGTTCTTTAAGGAACCTATTGGATTCAGCTGCTGGAGTTACCTTTATGACCATTACTTTGGGAGCTGCAACAAAGCTTATGGATAATATGATGGTTAATTACTCCGAATGGCATATTGAGAGAGATCCACAAGGTAAGAAGGTAAATTCTGTTGAGGAAACCTCCTCCTTGAGTGATAAGATTGATATTACTATGTCTATGCTTGTTAATGGGAAAGCCCATATTGATCCAAATAATGTTCCCTTAGCCTCTTTGGTTGCTCAAGAAGAGAAAGTTGATGTGAACTTTATAAGAAATAATAATTTTAGAAACAATGCCTACAGGAATAATTTTGGTAACAACAATTATAAGCCATATCCTCCCAACAATGGTAATGCTTATGGAAATTCCTACAACAACAATAGGAGTGCTCCCTCTGAACTTAAAGTTATGCTTAAAGACTTTATTAGTAAACAAACTGCTTTCATCAAAACTATTGAGGAAAAACTCTCTAATGCTGAAAGAAATATATCATCTTTGTATGAAGCTCAATCCTTTTTGATTAATAAAATGGCTGCTAAACCTGAAACTAATGATAATCCCTTTGCAGCTACTAATGCCATACAAGTAAGAATTGATGAAAATGTTAGACTATTAGCTGAATTGCATGCTAAGTGGGAAAGAGAAGATGAAATTGCTAGAAACATGAGTGTTTCTACTATCACTACCACTAGGGTTGAAGCTAGTAATAGCTCTACTATTTTAGATGATAATTATGATTTTGATATTGATGGTTGCAATATCTCTGAAGTTATTAATTTCCTACAAAAGCTTGCTAAAAGTCCTAATGCTAGTGCTATGAATATGGCCTTTACAAAACACATTACTGATGCTCTCATAAAGATTAAAGAAGAAAAGATGAAACATAAAGCTTCTATTCCTATAAAACAAGAAGATGATTGGGAACCCATCATTAATATGAAAGTGAATGATTTTGATTTCAAAGCTTTATGTGATCTTGATATTAGTGTTTCTATTATGCCTAGAAGGATTTATGATATGCTTGATTTGCCACCACTTGAAGATTGTTATTTGAATGTCCCACTTGATGATAATGCTAAAAATAAACTCATGGGGAATATTAATGATGTTCTTATTGTGGTTAACAATGCCTATGTCCCCGTTGATTTCTATGTGTTGGATGTTGAATGCAATGCTTCTTGTCCTATTACTTTGGGAAGACCTTTTCTTAGAACTATTGGTGCCATTATTAATATGAAAGAAGGCACCATTAAATATCAACTACCACTCAAGAAAGGTATAGAACACTTCCCTAAGAAGAGAGAGAAGATTTATTTTGCCTCTCCTATGAAAACAAAATTTGCTCTTAATGCTTCTTCATTTGAGAACACTTGATTCTTTTTCTTGCTTCTTATGCCTAACTTAAAGGCGTTAAAGAAAAGTACTTATTGGGAGATAACCCAAAAGTTTTAGCTGAGTCTTGGAAGTTATTACTTCAGTAATAACCACTCTTTATCCTTTTTATTTGCTTTTTTGTGCCAAGAGTGTCCTCTAATGAGAGAGAAGTAATGATTGGAAAAGTTGTTGTCCCGAAACAGATTTCTATGCTTCACCATAAAAAATCGTGTAAAATCTCTGTACGTCCTTTTGAGGCGTGATTTTTTTTGCTTCTGCCCTAGGTTGTTATTTATCTTTCGTTAGTTCAACACTTTTTGATTTGAGCAACAGAAGGTCTTCGAAAAAATTCGTCTTTACCTGCTGGTCTGTTTTGACAGATTTCTGCCATTTTCTGCATTTGCTTCTTGTTGGTTCCTTTTTGAATTCTTTTGGGGAATCGGACTTTTTGAAAGAAGTGCTACAGTATCTAGTGTTTTAATCAAAGTTTTATTGGTGTTGGAACTGAACCTAAAGACTTATTATCTTGAGTGCACTAATGTTGCTAATAAAGATTTTGTGAAGTTTTGTATGAAGGAAAAATTTCAGGTGTATAGAAGGAATGAGTAATGAGATGAAGGATGGACTAAAGCTCAAGCTTGGAGATGCCACGCGTGTCACCCCAAGAAATATCCAAGAAGTACAAGCGTCAAATCTTGGGGATGCCCAAGGCATCCCCCTCTTCATCAATAAAAATCCCAGGTTTCTTCCAAACGCTTTATTTTTATTGTTTCATGCACAGTTCTGTTGTTCTTGGAGCGTCTTCTTTTTCGTTTTTGTTTTGGTTTTTCGTTTGCTTTGTTTTCTTAGTTTTATGAATAAATTGGTTGGACCCCATCTTTCATACATTGGTTTTCAAATAGTTTGGCTTGGATTGGAAAAGAGTAGGAAAGTTCATGCTTAAGTGGTAAAGAGAGCTTTGTTTTTGACTGTGGCCTATGTTTTGTCATGCCATGCTTGATATTGTTTTGGCTTTATGCTTAGTATTCTTTGGTGTAGAATGACTTGTTATAAACAATTGAGATTGCTTAATGTGCCTTTGAAGAATCATGCGTTGTTTTAGCATATTAAAGCATAGTATTGTGGTATTCTCCTTTGATGCTTTATTTGGGTTGACTTGGCGCATGCTCACACCATGTTATGACTATATCAAGTCACCATAGCCTTTATGATCCTGTAGTTTTCAACTTGTAGTATCACTTTATGCTTTGATCAATGATGTTTTGTCGCTCTGCATGATTATGGCCATTATTGCTCTCTTAGTTTGTCGCTCCCAGTCTTTTGCTAGCCTCCGCAACCAAGTGTGAGTTCCACTCATGCATCCAACTCCCTAAACCAAGTTATTCCAAAGAGTCCACCATACCGACCTACTAGCATATGCTATTCCAAGTATATTCATGTTTTTATCTACCTTCCAAATTAAACTTGTTATGAGAAAACTAGTGATTAAAGCTCTCACGAACTTGATGGCACACTTTACTTTTCTTGCCCTTAATAAACTTGAACCATTGTATCGTCTATGTTGTATATGCTTGCACTTATTTGTTGGGGATTAGCAGAACCATGTTGTCATGGGGAACGCTTTCAACATTGCACTTGTACTTTGTACCTAGTTGATATCAAGCTCTTTTGTCTATGGATGTCGTCGGTGTGAAATGAAAGGGGAGCTTGTAAGTCCATGGAGTTATGTATATGTGCTAGAGAAACGCCTGGGCCGCTGGTCTAATCCATGCTGACATGGTGGAAACCTTCAGCGTAACCATAACAAGCTGTCTATGAAGCATTCTTCTTATAAAAAAAGAGTCAGATATTGAGAAAAAAGAGAAAAAAAAAGATTATGAAAAGAGGAAAGAGAGAAAAAAGCACCATATTCCCATGGTAAATAAGAAGATTGTTGAGATGCTCATTGTCTGCTTGCCTTGTCATTTTGATATGGGGATTCTTCCGTATCATCGGGCAAGGGGTACCCTGTTGGCGGTTCTCTATGATACACATGTACTTACGATGACAAGAACTTACCGCTGACTAAACTTGAGTAGCATGAGGAGCGGCCCTCGTATTCAAGGGACATGAGATTTCCAACTTATACTTCGTCAAGCATATACACCATAGTTTGTCCACTTTAACCTTAATCACTTCAAGATGATTATGATAGGGGCAATAAGAGCTGAAAGTTATTACGTACCATAATTTTTGGAAGCTCTTTATGAGACTTGAATCGCTACTTACTTCTATGAAGGCCTTGCTTTTACTTTTATGTTGAGTCTCCACCTTCTATCTTTATGCACCTACTTTGAGAGCATAGTGGCCATTCTTAGTTCTATGTGCATTGTCCCAAGACTTGTTGATGCATGCATACCTTGATATTGCTTGTTCTAAACTATTTGTATCTAGTCACTCTTATAAACTTTGAAGGTGTCCTATGCATTTATGTTCACTACTCTATGAGGGACAAGCTGAATACTACTATGCTATGTTTTCTTTATGTGAAATAAACAAACGTCTTGCAAAGCATTGTTATTCATGAATATTTTGTTTGTGTATTTTCATGTTGCAACATAGTTTCTTTGTCTTATTGCTAGAAATTTGTATTTCATGTTATGATTGAAGTACTATGATCCCAGCTTTGAATGTTTTACAAATACTTTGATTGCTACTCTTTTCCAAACCAAACCAAACTATTTGAAAACCAATGTATGAAAGAGGGGGTCCAACCAATTTGTTCATCAAACTAAGCAAACAAAGCAAACGAAAAAACAAAACGAAAACGAAAAAGAAGTCGCTCCAAGAACAACACAACTATGCATGAAACAATAAAAATGAAGCGTTTGGAAGAAACCTGGGATTTTTATTAATGAAGAGGGGGATGCCTTGGGCATCCCCAAGCTTTGACGCTTGTACTTCTTGAATATTTCTTGCGGTGACACGTGTGGCATCCCCAAGATTGAGCTTTAGTCCATCCTTCATCTCATTACTCATTCCTTCCATACACCTGAAATTTTTTCCTTCATACAAAACATCACACAATCTTTATTAGCAACATTAGTGCACTCAAGATAATAAGTCTTTAGGTTCAGTTCTAACACCAATAAAACTTCCATTAAAACACTAGATACTGTAACACTTCCCTCAAAAAGCTCAATTCCCCAAAAGAACTAAAAAATGAACCAACAAGAAGCAAATGCAGAAAATGGCAGAAATCTGTCAAAACAGACCAGCAGGTAAAGACAAATTTTTTCGAAGACCTTCTGTTGCTCAAATCAAAAATTGTTGAACTGACGAAAGTTATATAACAACCTTGGGCAGAAGCACAAACATTTACGCCTCAAAAGGACGTACAGAGATTTTACTCAATTTTTTACAGTGAAGCATAGAAATCTGTTTCGGGACAACAACTTTCCCAATTATTACTTCTCTCTCATTAGAGGTTACTCATGGCACAAAAAGCAAATAAAAAGGATAAGGAGAGGTTATTACTGAAGTAATAACTTCCAAGACTCATCTAAAACTTTTGGGTTATCTCCCAATAAGTACTTTTCTTTAACGCCTTTAAGTTAGGCATGATAATTTGAGAAGATGCTCACATAAGAAATATGAATTGAAGTAAAAGAGAGCATCAAGAAGCAAATTCAAAACACATTTAAGTCTAACCCACTTTCTATACATAGGAATCTTATACGCAAATAAACTCACAAAGAACAAAGTGACATGCATAGGAAGATAAAACAAAAGTAACTTCAAAACTTTCAGCACATAGAGAGGTGTTTCAGTACCATGAAAACTTCTACAGCCATATTTTCCTCTCTCATAATAATTTTCAGTAGCCTCATGAATAAACTCAACAATATAACTATCACATAAAGCATGCTTTTCATGATCTACAAGCACTAGAGCTTTATTATAAACTTTTTCAAAAGAATCCTCGGGAACATAACATTCATCCTCCTTTGGTAAGCATGGGGGACAATCAAATAATATAAGGGGTAAAGAGTTACTCTCATTAGAAGGTAGGGATGGGTGATGGCTCACTGCACGACGCCCAGAAAAATGCTTGATGGCGGTGTTGATGTAGAGCTCGTTGGGAACCCCAAGAGGAAGGTATGATGAGCACAACAGCAAGTTTCCCTTAGTTATGAAACCAAGGTTTAATCAAACCAGTGGGAGCAAGGAAACACCCCAAAGGTGTTACTAGCTGAGCTTTGGCAGGGCGCACTACCGGTGCTAGTAGCAACGTGGAGACCTGCACAACACAACCACAGAACTTTGTCCCCAACTTGCGATGAGGTTGTCAATCTCAGCGTGTTTTGCGGAAAACAAAGGATTAAACGTATCGAATGGAAAGAAGTAAAAGTTTGCAGAAAGTAAACACAAAGGAGTAAACAATTTATAGATTGTATGTAAAGGAAAAAGGACCGGGATCCATAGTTTACTAGAGGTGGCTCTCCTTAAAATAGATAACATGTTGGGTGAACAAATTACAGCGGGGCAATTGACAAACACCGAGAAAGCAATACATGCATATACTAATCATCTTGACTCCTTTGAGACTTGATTTGGCATTACAACATAATACATAGACCGCCATCCAACTGCATCTATGACTAATAATCCACCTTCAGGTTATCATCCAAACCCCCTCCAGTATTAAGTTGCAAGCAACAGATTATTGCTTTACAAACTGCGTGTAAAGTAAACAATATGATTGTTCTATGAACAAAGGATTGTTGTTTTCTCCCTAGTTGTTGGAAATATGCCCTAGAGACAAATAGTAGTAAGGACTATTATCATATTTCATATAGTTTATGATTAAGTTTTATATCATGCTATAACTGTATTGAGTGGAAACATCAATACATGTGTGATATACAAACAAACCAGAGGTTCCCAGTGAAACTCTAGTCACTGGTTCATTGGTCAACAAATGATCATGTTTCTTGGTCATGTGGCATTTATGCCAGTTGGAAATGAGGTCATCTCATTCTGGGAATGAGATGATGAACCAATACCCAACCTAAACATCGTGATTCGATCATGTCATGAAGTTCAAGTTACGATGATTAGAAATGGATCCTCATAGACTATTCCTTAGACCGTGAGGCTATATCAATCACTGTCTCCCGAGAATGCTTAGATAGCATCAAACGCCATCTAGTAAAACGGTGGTTATAAAGGTGTGTTCAGGTATTCGGAGGAAACCGTAGAGGCAATATATGTCAAGAGCGGGATTTGTCCGTCCATGTGACGGGAAGATACTCAAGGGCCCACTCGGAGAGGTTATATCCAATAGATGTGCAGCGTGTGATTAGATCATGTGGATATCACTTGTCGGAACGAGTCAAATAGCATTGTTCAGTAACGAGATTGAACATGACATGGTGATGTCATTGATCAGGTCTCGGGCAATGCAAGTATCGAATGACAAAGGGAATAAGACACGACTGTCCCGGTTCAAACGACGAAAGATCTTCGTGGAATGCACACGGGTCACATGGCCATCTAGGTCCCTCTGTTGATCATTGGTGTGGGAGTGTCCCGACCATGTCTGGAGTGTTCCCGAACCGTGGGGTATGACGCTTAAGGGCTTGATGATGCTTAGAGAGTGTTTATAGGATTGGTAGAATCACCGAAGAAAAGAAGGGAGAAAACCAGAAGAGTTTCGGTAAGTCCGGAGGATGTCCGGAGTGGAGGTGGAAGGTGTTCCATGGCCACAGAGATTAGATAATATGTGAATGAATGTTAAATATTGATTTAATCATTTATTCATAATTATTTAATAAAGAGAAAATCAATTAAAAGGTCAAAAGGCTTAATGGGCCAATTTCTAGAGGGAGAGGGCCCATTAGGGAAAGGAGAGAGGGAGAGGGGCCAAAGGGGGAGGCCGGCTGGGCCTTGCTCCCCCCTCCCGCGGGGCCCACTAGGGGCTGGCTGGCGGCCACCCCACCCCTTCCTCCCCTTTAATCCCACCCCAGAACTTGAGGGGAGGTAGTACCTCCCCTCCCCCTATATAAAGTGGGGTATTTGGCCTAGAAAATACACCCCTTCCTCTCCTTTAGTCCCACCCCGGGACTTAAGGGGAGGTAGTACCTCCCCTCCCCCTATATAAAGTGGGGTATTTGGCCTACAAAATACACCCAATAATCAATAAAGGTCTCCCCACTTTTGGGAGGACCTCTAGTTGATATTTTCTCTCTCCCCCTCTATCTCTCATGACTGTGGTCCCAAGTCTTGACTGCGCGAGTGAGAGACATCTTCACCGCAGAGCGCAGTCGCGCTGCGGGATTCGGATCCGGGAGCTCTACTTCCGCAACTGCTGCTGGATCGGGGAAGCGGGAGTCATCGTCAGGCACCGAACGTGTGTAACTCCCCGCGAGGTGTCGCACTTCAGGCACTCAAGTCATTGGAGCCAGAAGGAGCGCAAGGACTTCATCACGACCTTGAGGTCGGCTTTGGCTCATCTACATCAACCATGCTCTCCTGAGCGTTGACAACGCTTTTCGGTCTTCAAGGGTAAGTTCGCGAAAAGCCCCTCCTGTTACTGTATTACTAATAGATAGGTCCTGGCAGCTTCAGGGGTTCAGGGGCGTAGAGTAAAATTTATTGTTTTTATGTGCGGAACCCCTACAGTGGTATCAGAGCTAGATCTATGTGTAGTAATGCTAGTACGGGTAGAACACACGAGATGTAGCGTGTGGGCGTTGATCTTTTAGTTGTTACCCTCCCACGTGTACTTGTGTATACCGCAGTAATGCTTGATGAAGCGGCCCCCAACCGACTTTACGCGTTCATTCGTGAGACTGGTCCACTCTTGACATACGGCTTGTACCGTATAAAGTGGCTTAGGGGGGTGTCTGTCTCTCTCGCATTAGTTGGTATACCATTTGCAACGAAGGGCCCCGAAAGGGGTGTAGTATAAACAACTACTTGATCAGCGTTGTGCTGAAAGTTCGTAGGTAAGAACGGTTCTTGTGCGAAAGCCCATTCAGACACGTAAAACATGCAAAGATAAAGTAGAAGCGTCTAACTTTGTTTTGCAGGGGGGCGTTGCTTTGTGATATGGTTGTGGCAAAGGTAAAGTAATTACCTTTTGTTACATAGTAGTAGATAGTCACGGTAATGACAAACTACCACGTCGGAGTGACACTGGTACCCTGGTGTCCACAGCGCCGAAACCCTGGCGCTAGAACCCGGTGACGGCGGATGGAGATCACGACGTGAAGGACCATATCACATAGTATTTACATTCAATGTTATTGTTTGTATGTCTTATTGTGTGCTAGTATTAGATACTTGACGGTAGCCTAATAAGATGATCCCTGTTAAAATAACCAACGATTGTGTTCCCCCTTAGTGTGCACCACCAATAAAGTTCTTCGGTATGAGGCAATCTAGGGTTACAGGCCTGGGTGTCAGACATATCTATGTTCGCATACAGTGGGTGCAAGCCATGTTGCACAGCGAATACACTAAGGTTGAGTTGGCGATCCTAGCATGTACAGACATGGCCTCGGAACGCGGATGGTCGAAAGATCGAGCACGAGTCGCATGAATGATGTGACCGACGTTTAGCGTCCACCTTTGAACCCACATTGATGGCCGTGATGATCGGGGGAGATGTGGCTGATAGGGGTCGTGTTATCACTAGGAACCCTTACTGGGGATAGATGTTTCTGAGTGGAGTTATTATTAACTCATTTAATTATAAACTTAGTCTAAATTCCTTTTGCAATTATAAATGTAGATGGCTCACCGTGAAGCTTACTTTGAGATTAAGGATTGGGTAAAGGGTGAGAAACTTAGACTTGATGGATCCAACTTCCCTAGTTGGCTTGGGCGCCTAGATGATCTCCTTACTAGGAACCATGTGGTAGACTACATACGCCGCACGATGGACTTGACTGAGCCAGACTACTATGAGACCCCACAAGAGCTGGCAGATCGCTACTATCGCCAAGAGATGTCCACTTACATTCAGATAATAATGCATTACGAGATGGTGGATGAACTACATCCGCTCATGGGTGATTTTGACCCATATTCGATGGTGGATCAGCTGAGAGCAGAGTTCATAGGCCATGTGCGTATGTGGAAGCACGAGTTGCTTGGAGAGTTCCTTTCCATACAGATGGAGGAGCATACATGTCTGAAGAGTCACTTAGAGCGCATGTTTGATGCACACACGAGACTGGTTCACTTCGTGGATTACTGGATGGCTGATCCATTTGCGATAGACGTACTGCTTCGGTCATTGCCTCCCAGCTACAAAGGACATGTCCGGAGTAGCATCATGAGTGGTGATACGGAAGCATTGGACTTCCATGAGTTCATATTACGTTTCTGGAACGTAAAGGTTGAACCAATCGCCGGAGAGGTCATCGACGACCAAGGTATATATTTGATATACAGTTTTATAAATGTTATAATCTTGCAAACACATTGCAGTGTTAAGTATATCTGATACTTATTCTGTTTTGGTGAAAATAGGTCCTTCTGCATGAGAGGTGCTTGCTGGACAGGAGGTGACGTTGCGTGTTGATGGCGAGCATGATTATGATGGCCAACGACACTCTCCCTCGACATTTATCACTTAGTTTGTGTTTTAGGATGATTAATGTAATCAAGAGATTGTGAACTTCTTTAGTGTGTCTCACACTTCGTGAGACGGTTATTCATATGAGTTTGTAACAAACAGTTGTTCCACTTTTATGAATGATTTCTATTTGTGTTCATATCTTGTTTGATTATGTGTGAATTATCCTTGTTGTTTGAAACTAACTGATAATGTATGAACATTTGTGAAACATTAAAAATGCCTTGTTTAAAATACCCAACTTAATGATATTTCATTAATGAATGAAACCATTGTTTAGATTCAAAGTTATGTGATAATATGTGAAAGTCATTCGATTTCTTCTCACATATAAATCATGCCTAAGTTCGGCGAAATAACTTGAACACCTTGTATTACTTGAATACAAAGTGTTTAATGAATTGTTAAAAGAATATACATATCCGATGTATTATGTTTTAACGAAAATGGTAATTATCATTAAATAATTGTTTAAATGTGTAAAGTAGTTTACCAAAGGAAACATGAATATGAAACTATTTTGATTTGATCAAAGTACTTCATCAATACAAGGGTATAAGTATAAAAGAGAATCCAATTACTATGATTTGATCAATAGTAATGAAATTCGACTTTATAAGAATGGCATGAAAGAAATTGTGGAATGCAAAGTGTTTTGAAATGTCAAAATACAAAGCATCACAATATGATATTAGATATCAAAAGGGGGTTGAATAGAAGGCACCAAATAAATCGTTGTAGAGTATATGTAGAGACCATTAGTTTAGAAATAGTTAGCACTCAATTAGAATTAGTAAACCATTTGAATTCGTGAAAGTTTTGGGGTTATTTGATATAACCAAAACAATAGTGAATAAGTCCTTGTAGAGTATTCATTGGAAACTTTGAATACGAAATCCATAGCTAAAACCAAAAGGAAAGCAAGATTCGTATTGCTGGGATTTTGGTGCATTCTTGAGAAAGCTCACCTTTAGTGAAGTTTCTCAATTATGAAGCAAATGGAAATTAGTGTAAAACATGATGAGGATTCAAAACCATGCATCAGAGTGTTGAGAAGCGCAACGGACAGCATTCCTGAACGATTCTCTTCACAGAAGGAAATAATCAATGATTTTGATCATTGTGTTTTTCCCTCCACTATTGTTTTTCACTACATGAAGTAGGATTCAAAATGTAAATCCACATCTTGTATGGAAACATTTGTGAATCACTTGTCATGATTTTTGAAATATGACATACCTACGAACTACAAAGGAAATAATGGCAAACTAGAATTATGAGAAATCCTAAAGAAAAAATTCCCTTGAGACTAGAAAGCAATTCGTTGCTGAATCTCACAAGTAAAAGGGTTACTTGAATTTTTCCCAAATGACTCCAAAGCCATAGTAGGAAAAGGGGGTAAATGACAAAAGCACAATTTGTCAAGTATTGGACAAATTCAGATGAATTTGATTCATGTGTGCTAAATGTCTAGTGGATTTAAAACTAGTAAACTACTAGTATCTCATAATAAATCTCCAAGTTTGATAATTGATCAAAGGATTTTGAAGTTATTCAAAATAGTAAGGAGATATGCAATTTGCATAAAATTGAGTGGGAGCTATGAAAGTCTTCCTTAAACAATATGTGATTGACATATTTTTAAATGGGAGCAACATAAGACTCAAATTCAAATATGTAGGAACATAGTTTGAGTAAGAGTACTGACTCGTACCCAAATATGTTAGCAACATAATTTGAGTGGGAGATTATAGGAGTAATTCTTAAGTAAGTTAAGGATGAAAGCGCAAATACTTATAAATAATGATTTATAAGATGTAGAAGTTGATAATAATTGTATTGAGATATTATGTAGTATTCCTTAAAGGATTCTGAAAGCTGTTTCAGAATAGAAGTTAATTAAGGAACTAATCCTTAATGACTAAAATTAGGAATAGCATTAAGTTTAAACATCAATGGTTGAAAGAAAGAACAGGATGATCATCATCCACTATGTTAAGACATAGGTTCTACCTTAGTAAACCATGATGACAGCTTAGCATAATATGTGATCAAATAAGAATCGTTTGAAAGTGATTAAATCCGAATCACAGAACGTTGAGCTAAGTTTGTCCGCAATGTCTATTAGAGAACTGTGGATATATTTTCCAAATCCATAAAGGATGACATATCTTAAAGCATAAAGAGTTATGTTATAAGGGAATATGTTGGAAACTCCTCTAGATACCAATTAGAGTCAAGTAGGAAGCGAGGTGAACAAAACATCGAAAGTTGCATGGAGTGCACTAGTGTTTCGATGAATACATTTATAATAATAGATAAGGGTACCATCTAAAGTGTTGTATAATGTTGTGGCGGGGCTAGTTCGCTTTTAACATAGAATGATGTGTCCCAGGGCACAGTGCCCATGAGAAAGCCCTCGAGGCTGATCTAACATCACTGTAGGCTCCTGGAATCAGACCTCGTTCTGCTGCCATAGCAACGATGCATACACACAGATGCTGTCATGAGATGATAGAATATTAATGTCAATCAAAGTGACATTAGTAACTTGCAAAGGATTTGGGACTGTAAAGTACAGACCCAAGACTCAACCTCTTCCATAAGCAAGCATGTTCTAGGTACCGGTTATATGATACCAATAATTAAGAACAAATGCAGCTAGTGTATTTGTACTCTAGTGCAAGTGGGAGACTGTTGGAAATATGCCCTAGAGACAAATAGTAGTAAGGACTATTATCATATTTCATATAGTTTATGATTAAGTTTTATATCATGGTATAACTGTATTGAGTGGAAACATCAATACACGTGTGATATACAAACAAACCAGGGGTTCCTAGTGAAACTCTAGTCAGTGGTTTATTGGTCAACATATGATCATGTTTCCTGATCATGTGGCATTTATGCCAGTTGGAAATGAGGTCATCTCATTCTGGGAATGAGATGATGAACCAATACCCAACCTAAACATCGTGATTCGATCATGTCACGAAGTTCAAGTTACGATGATTAGAAATGGATCCTCATAGACTATTCCTTAGACCGTGAGGCTATATCAATCACTGTCTCCCGAGAATGCTTAGATAGCATCAAACGCCATCTAGTAAAACAGTGGTTATAAAGGTGTGTTTAGGTATTCGGAGGAAACCGTACAGGCAATATATGTCAAGAGCAGGATTTGTCCGTCCATGTGACGGGAAGATACTCAAGGGCCCACTCGGAGAGGTTATATCCAATAGCTGCGCAACGTGTGATTAGATCACGGGGATATCACTTGTCGGAACGAGTCAAATAGCATTGTTCAGTAACGAGATTGAACACGACATGGTGATGTCATTGATCAGGTCTCGGGCAATGCAAGTTGATGGGTTCGTAGCATGGAAAACAAAAAATTTCTACCGCAAGAACGAACAAAACCCAGATCTAATCTAGATAAAAGCCAAGATCTAATCTATTAGACATGTGCAACGAGATAGATCTATACTAACCCTCGTAGATCCGAAAGCGTTACGAGATTAGATCTCGGGGTTGATGTAGTAGATCACTTGCCGATCTCAAGATCGTGTGGACGATCCTTCCAGCGCCATGCGTTCAGCGCTCGCGATGGTCACACGTCTTGAGTCGGCAGACCTTCCTCTCCCATTCCAGCGGAGGTAGTAGATCTTCTCCACGGAATCCCAGCAGCACGACGGTGTGGTGGTGGTGGTGGAGTAGAGAATTCTACAGGGCTTCGCCTAAGCCGGAGCAGAGCGAAGGAGGAGGAGAGAGGCGGTGGCTAGGGTTTGTTATGGGAGAGGTCTAGGGGGTGGCGCCCCTCCCCTCTATTTAAAGGAGGGAGGCGCCATGGGAGGGGGAGTCCTAGTAGGACTCCCCTCCCTCCTGGCGGCGGATTGGGAGGGAGAATCCTCCTCCCCACGAATCCGTGTCTTGCCCCACAAAGACTCCTTGATCCTTTCTTGATTTTCAAGCAAACTCCAAGAAATCTTCTAGAACCTTCGTAACATTCGAAACCTTCTAGAATCTCCATACAAACACTCTAACATTTCCTAACTTAGAAAATGATCCCCAATATATGAATCTTATTCTCGGCAATTCCGGATCTCCTCGTGATGTCCGGATCCAATCCGAGACTCAACAACATTCGCTCTCCAACGCATATTCCATATCTACTTAAAACAACTTCGAACCTTAAGTGTGTCACCCTACGGTTCGTGAATATGCAGACATGATGAAGACACCTCTCCGATCAATAACCATCAGCGGGATCTAGAGATCCATAACGGCTCCCACATACTCAACGATGACTTCGTGATCGATAGAACCATTAACATATGAAACCAATTCCCTTTGTCACGCGATATTCTACTTATCCGAGGTTTGATCGTAGGTCTCTCCATACCTAGTTCTTCCTTGTTACTGATAAGTACTCTTTACTCGTTCCATGTTATGTCATCCCTTGTGACCTAGTCACATGCTTGCAAGCTAACTAGACGACATTCCACCGAGAGGGCCCAGAGCATATCTATCCGTCATATGGATGGACAAATCCCAATCTTGGTCCATGCGCTTCAACACATACTTTCAGAATACCCAATGACACCTTTATAACCACCCAGTTACGAAGCGGTGTTTGATGTCATCAAAGTACCCATCCGGTGATGGTGATTAACATAACCTCATGGTCGAAGGATTGGGTTACTATGCATTTGAAAGCTTATAGCATCTGAACTTAATGGCTTGATCTTATGCTACGCTTACTATGGGTGTGTGTCCATCACATCATTCTCCTAATGATATAACCTTGTTATTAATGACATCCAATGTCCATGATCAGGAAACCATGATCATCATTTAATCAACAAGCTAGTTTAACAAGAGGCTTACTAGGGACTCTTTTATGTTTACAAAACACACAAGTATTAATGTTTCCGGTTAATACAATTATAGCATGGGATGTAAACATTTATCATAAACATAAAGATATAATAATAACCACTTTATTATTTCCTCTTGGGCATATCTCCAACAGTCTCCCACTTGCACTAGAGTCAATAATCTAGTTAATAACTTGTGCATTCAACACCTATGGCTTTCTGGTGTTGTATAGACTTATTGCTAGTGGTAAACATAATCTTCGGATCTGACACTTCCAGGTCCGTGTGTATTTGCATGTCCTTGTGTCTCTACGCATTACTCATTCTCCAATGAGATGGCATTGTATAAATTTGGTCCTTTGGTGAGACCTTTAGTTCCTTGGGATTAAATCATGTTGATACAATTGTCGTACAATGTATCTTCATAGTATTATCCTGCTATGAACCACACCTAGTTTGATAACAAACTACTTGACGCAAATGCCCTCATTTGCTTCTACAATAGCAGTCATATACTCAGCCTTTTGTTGTCGTATCTATCACAATGTTTAACTTTGGTACTCAACCAAATCCGTTATGGAACATCCTTTCCATTACATTGTGCCACCCATAGTTTAAATTGAGATAAACTTAATTTGTGACAAAATTAGTATCAATGTAACAATTTACAATGAACTATTTGTCACCACTATATAAATAATATATTCTTAGTTCTTCCAAAGATCATAGGAATATCCCTACTATTTTCCAATGATCATCTTATGAGTCATTCTGGTATATGCTCATAACATTTAGAGCATAGGACATATCTGGATGTGTACATCTCAAAGAATGATTGATCAAAATATTCTTGTGATTTCACCAAGTGTCAAAACACTTGAATCTCGTGTCAACACACTTGAATCTTGATTCAGTCCTTTCCGTGCATCAAGAACCTTTCTTGTTGTTTCCATATTGAACTCATTCAACATGTTATCTATGTACATTTGGCAAAACCATATTAGCGCCTCAATCTATCCATATAGACATTGATGCCTAATTCTTGGATTATGCCTAAGTCTTTCATCGAAATGAAATTCTTAACCCGTGTCAATAAAAGATACATCATTTCTAATCAACAATATGTCTTTCACATAATGTATTAGAAATATGTCTTAGCGCTCCCACTAAATTTCTTGCAAAATGCAAACATCTTCATCGTCTCTGATGAAATTAAACCTTTTAACGGTTTCATCACGGTGAAGATTCCAACTCCGCGATGCTCACTTCAACCATTGAAGTTTTGCATACTCTTTTAGCATCCTTTGAATTAACAAAACCCTTTGGATCGTATCATGGACACATCCTAGGTAACCATTCTATTAGAAGGACTTGTTTTGTTTGTTCAACTACCATATACCAAAATATATGTAGTGGTTGCTACATTAATCTGTCCAGACTAAATATCGCTATGAAAGATCAAATCTTATCATAGTCAATTCCTTGAACATTGTCGTAAACTCTTTCTGACATGTCGACTATTTCATAGATGTGAAACATCCATGTCTATTTCTTTATAGATCCATATACGACTGTAAGGTCTTGCACCTTTCCAGAGGGTCTTTCAAATTCAAAGCTTGATTTCTCGTGTATGGAATTATCACAGATTTTATGGCTTCAAGCCACTTAACAAAGTCAGGGCCCATCATTGCTTCTTTGCATGTAGTTGGTTCATCATTGTCAAACAACAATGATTTAACTCTCAAATCTTGGCATTTGATTACTTACCCGACCTACTTGGTTCAATAGTAACTTAGATCTCCGTGACCACAACCTTTGAGGCACGTGAGCCATGAGCATTGTTGCTGCCTCCGGGACACTTTCCGACGCTGCGCAACTCAGCACATATTAGCCAAGGTTCAACAACCTTGTCAAAGTTCTATTGTCCTCCCACTTAACTTTTCACCAAAAATTCCTTCTCAAGAAACTCGACATTCTAAGCGACAAACACTTTTGTCTTCGGTGTTATGGAGGAATACCCAATGGTTATTCGAATTAACCTACAAAGACATTCTCATCCGACTTTGGTTGTAAACATTTTACTTATGCGTAGCATACCAAAAATTTAAGAAAGGACAACCTGGGTTTTATCCCAAACTATGACTTATATGGTGACATTTCAACGGATCACGATGGAGCTCTTTTCAGTGTAAAAGCGGTAGTCACTAAAGCTTTAATTTTTAAAATATAATGGCAGTTTTATAAATGACACCTTTGATCTTACCATGTCAAACAAGGTTTCATTACATATCTTGAACACTCCATACTCCTATGGTGTTTTGGGAAATGCAAATCCATGGAACGATTCCTCAAATCTTAGGTGTTTTGCTAAACTTGTAACTCAAACATCTTTCTTTATGATCCAATCATAAACTTTTTTATTTTCTTGTTACAATGATTTTCTACTTCATCTTGAAAGTCTTTGAACATTTTTCAAATGTTTCATACTTATTCCTTATTGAGTAAGTATATACATATACTCACTCAAATCTTCGGAGAAAGCATATGAAGTTGAAATCCATCGCCCACGACTACACATAATGGACTATATACATCAATATGTACAAATTCCAATCAGTTAGTCGTCTCCTTTTTTGGCCTCTGACGGAGTTTTAATTATCTCCAGGAAAGTATCACAAGCGTCATTTGATCAAAATCAAAGACTCCAAAAATCCATCAACACGGAGTTTCTTCATGTATCCCTTTCAATATAATTTAAACAGCGATGTCACTTCGCAAGTGATCTTTCAATCATTTGTCTTGCGACATTTTAGCATTATTTTTATGGTCGTTATTTCTCCAACCAGACTTGTATATCATCCATCTATTATGGAATACGGTAATTATTTGAACAACCTTTTGTCGTCATAATACCTGATCACAATAACAATTATTGAAACAAATCTTGAAGGCAAGCTTTGATGTTAACGAGCAACACAACAACCCTTTGTTTGTTTTCGATGAGCATCATAACATATTCTCTTGCTAGTTACTTAGGCCATTGCAGTTCATGAATTTTGTTGTCCTGTATGACACTTCATACCACCCAATTCGGTATCCAATACCGCAGAACCACATTGTTTAACAACCAAGGAATACAGCCATAACATGTATCTTCTATATACCTAAGTTGGACATCTCCAATCTTTTCTTTTCTGCCAAATATTTTATAGATTCTCTTTCAACAATTCCCTTTCTTTTAAAATAATCTATCAACATCAATAGTGGTGTCATTCACATGACACATAGTACAAAGTGTGTATAGTCAAATACTAATACCTTTGGACTTGCACTTTGAAGTGGATCACCTTCATCAAATGTTTGGCATTCTTTCAAAATTCCATTCTTTAGTAATCTTTTAGTGTAGTAAACATTTTACTTACATCTTCTATTCATCCTTATCATGACAACTTTCATGATCAAGCTGCTATAGCTTAAAAAGGTGAATTGAGAGTACAATGTTTCTTTTCCAAAACCTTTTGGAGGATTAGGACGACTAGCGTCTCCAACCTTCACAAATTCTCATCAAATATGAGGACATATACTCTATCATGTTGTAACCAATACATTATTTTAGATATCGCAATACCTTTCACATATGATGGTTTCTGAAACATTGCTTTCAGCTCTTAGATAAACTTGATATTAAAAACCACCTTTTGAGTATCAAGAATCATGGAGGCAAACATGATACATTAGATACTAACACTGGAATTGTTACTCTTGATTTAATACTGTTTATTAAACTTCACAGAGTAAACGGAGTTTGCTGAAAGTTTGCAATATGACTTTTAAACTTTAGATTGACACTCAAAACAATACGATACCAGTTCGTAAAGCAAATATCCAGAATTTCTATAGTTCCACTATCTCAACTATAACTAAGCGTAAGGTGGTGAACGGATGCCAATGACTACAACAAACTATGCAAATTCACTTTGATTGTGTTTATGATAAATTGAGTTTGACTAATCCAAATTACAAATGAACTACCACTCAAAACAACATCCCTCGAGTTGTTTTAGTGATTACACGAACCAAATCCACTACACCAAGTCCGATCATCACGTGAGATGATGTAGCTTTAAAGGCTAACAATCAACATGTTCATCATATCATCCATATGACTCATGCTTTACCTTTCGGTATTCCGTGTTCCAAGACCATGTCTGTACATGCTAGGCTTGTCAAGTTTAACCTTAGTATCCGCATGTGCAAATCTGGCTTGCACCCGTCGTATGCACACATACAATCTATCACACCCGATCATCACGAGATGCTTCGAAACGACGAGTCTTAGCAACGGTGCCTACTAAGGACGAACACTTTATTACTTGATATTTAGTGAGAGGGATCATCTTATAATGCTACCGTCGCGATCTAAGCAATACAAGATGCATAAAGGATTAACATCATAGGCAATTCATAATTAGTGTGATATGATATGGCCCTTTCTTCTTCTGCCTTTGATCTCCATCTCCAAAGCACGGACATGATCTCCATCATCACCAGCATTGCGTCAAGGTCAGTGGCGCCGCTTCATGGTTGTCCATCATCACTAGCAACTATTACAACTACTTGGAATAAAGCTATTACAAGATGAATAGACACGCAGGTCTTAACAGAATTAAAGACAACCATTAGGCTCCTGCCGGTTGCCATATTACAACAAGGTTCATTGCATACATCAAATATAATCACAATCACATGATGGCCATATCACATCACAAAACCCCTGCAAAAACAAGTTAGACGCCTCTAATTTTCTTTGCATGTTTTATGTGGTTTGGGGCTTTCGAATAAGAACAGATCTTACCTACGAAACTAAACCACAACGTTGATACAAGTGCTATCAAGTGCAAAGTGTAGATTGGATCTATACTATGATGGGAGAGACAGACACCCGCAAAGCCACTTGTGCAATACGAGTTGCACGTCAACTGTGGAGCAAGTCTCATGTGCGATGACATGTAAGGTTAGCCCGAGCCGCTTCATCCCACCATACCGCAAGATGCAAAGTACACAAAGCAAAATACGGCACGAGCACCAACGCTCACAAAACCATTGTGTTCTACTCATGCAACAGATCTACGCATAGATACGGCTCTGATACCACTGATGGGTTCGTAGCATGGAAAACAAAAAAATTCTACCGCAAGAACGAACAAAACCCATATCTAATCTAGATAAAAGCCAAGATCTAATCTATTAGACATGTGCAACGAGATAGATCTGTACTAACCCTCGTAGATCCGAAAGCGTTACGAGATTAGATCTCGGGGTTGATGTAGTCGATCACTTGCCGATCTCAAGATCATGTGGACGATCCTTCCAGCGCCCGCGTTCGGCGCTTCATGATCGGTCACACATGCGGAGTCGAAGCAGACCTTCCTCTTCCCATTCCAGCGAGCAGCGGAGGTAGTAGATCTTCTCCACGGAATCCCAGCAGCACGACGGTGTGGTGGTGGTGGTGGAGTAGAGAATTCTACAGGGCTTCGCCTAAGCCGGAGCAGAGGGAAGGAGGAGGAGAGAGGCGGTGGCTAGGGTTTGTTATGGGAGAGGTCTAGGGGGTGGCGCCCCCTCCCCTCTATTTAAAGGAGGGAGGCGCCATGGGAGGGGGAGTCCTAGTAGGACTCCCCTCCCTCCTTGGCCGGCGGATTGGGAGGGGGGAGGAATCCTCCTCCCCCACGAATCCGTGTCTTGCCCCACAAAGACTCCTTGATCCTTTCTTGGTTTTCAAGCAAACTCCAAGAAATCTTCTAGAACCTTCCAGAACATTCTGAAACCTTCTAGAATCTCCATACAAACACTCCGGAACATTTCCTAACTTAGAAAATGATCCCCAATATATGAATCTTATTCTCTGGACAATTCCGGATCTCCTCGTGATGTCCCGGATCCAATCCGAGACTCCGAACAACATTCGGTCTCCAACGCATATTCCATATCTACTTAAAACAACTTCGAACCTTAAGTGTGTCACCCTACGGTTCGTGAATATGCAGACATGATGAAGACACCTCTCCGATCAATAACCATCAGCGGGATCTAGAGATCCATAACGGCTCCCACATACTCGTGATCGATAGAACCATTAACATACGAAACCAATTCCCTTTGTCACGCGATATTCTACTTATCCGAGGTTTGATCGTCGGTATCTCCATACCTAGTTCTTCCTCGTTACTGATAAGTACTCTTTACTCGTTCCATGTTATGTCATCCCTTGTGACCTAGTCACATGCTTGCAAGCTAACTAGACGACATTCCACCGAGAGGGCCCAATGACACCTTTATAACCACCTAGTTACGAAGCGGTGTTTGATGTCATCAAAGTACCCATCCGGTGATGGTTATTAACATAACCTCATGGTCGAAGGATTGGGTTACTATGCATTTGAAAGCTTATAGCAATACGAACTTAATGACTTGACCTTATGCTACGCTTACTATGGGTGTGTGTCCATCACATCATTCTCCTAATGATATAACCTTGTTATTAATGACATCCAATGTCCATGATCAGGAAACCATGATCATCATTTAATCAACAAGCTAGTTTAACAAGAGGCTTACTAGGGACTCTTTTATGTTTACAAAACACACAAGTATTAATGTTTCTGGTTAATACAATTATAGCATGGGATGTAAACATTTATCATAAACATAAAGATATAATAATAACCACTTTATTATTGCCTCTTGGGCATATCTCCAACACAAGTATCGAATGACAAAGGGAATAAGACACGACTGTCCCGGTTCAAACGACGAAAGATTTTCGTGGAATGCACAGGGGTGACATGGCCATCCAGGTCCCTCTGTTGATCATTGGTGCGGGAGTGTCCCGACCATGTCTGGAGTGTTCCCGGACCGTGGGGTATCACGCTTAAGGGCTTGATGATGCTTAGAGAGTGTTTATAGGATCAGTAGAATCACCGAAGAAAAGAAGGGAGAAAACCGGAAGGGTTTCGGTAAGTCTAGAGGATGTTCGGAGTGGAGGTGGAAGGTGTTCCATGGCCACAGAGATTAGATAATATGTGAATGAATGTTAAATATTGATTTAATCATTTATTCATAATTATTTAATAAAGAGAAAATCAATTAAAAGGTCAAAAGGCTTAATGGGCCAATTTTCGGAGGGAGAGGGCCCATTAGGGAAAGGAGAGAGGGAGAGGGGCCAAAGGGGGAGGCCGGCTGGGCCTTGCCCCCCCCCTCCCGCAGGGACCACTAGGGGCTGGTCAGCGGCCACCCCACCCCTTCCTCTCCTTTAGTCCCACCCCAGGACTTGAGGGGAGATAGTACCTCCCCCCCCCTATATAAAGTGGGGTATTTGGCCTAGAAAATACACCCCTTCCTCTCCTTTAGTCCCACCCCGAGACTTGAGGGGAGGTAGTACCTCCCCTTCCCCTATATAAAGTGGGGTATTTGGCCTAGAAAATACACCCAATAATCAATAAAGGTCTCCCCACTTTTGGGAGGACCTCTAATTGATATTTTCTCTCTCCCCCTCTCTCTCTCGTGACCGTGGTCCCAAGTCTAGACTGCGCGAGTGAGAGACATCTTCACCGCGGAGTGTCGTCGCGCTGCGGGATTCGGATCTGGGAGCTCTACTTCCGCAACTGCTACTGGATCGAGGAAGCGGGAGTCATCGTCAGGCACCGGACGTGTGTAACTCCCCACGAGGTGTCGCACTTGAGGCACTCAAGTCGTTGGAGCCAGAAGGAGCGCAGGGACTTCATCACGACCTTGAGGTCGGCTTCGGCTCGTCTACATCAACCACGCTCTCCTGAGCGTTGACAATTCTTTTCGGTCTTCAAGGGTAAGTTCACGAAAAGCCCCTCCCGTTACTGTATTACTAATAGATAGGTCCTGGCAGCTTCAGGGGTTCAGGGGCGTAGAGTAAAATTTATTGTCTTTATGCGTGGAACCCCTACACTAGTAGCAACAACACATCTAGTACCTTAGAGATTTATGTCACTTTCCCAGATTACCAGAGGCATGAACCCACTATCGAGCATAAATACTAACTCTTGGAGTTACTAGCATCTACTTGGCCAAGATAGCTACTAACAACGAAAAGCATGCAAGATCACAAATAACAAAGACATGATAGAATCAATAATCAATCTGAAATAGCATCTCAATATCCATCGGATCCCTGCAAACACAACATGCAGAATTACAAATAGATGATCTTGATCATGAGCAGACTCACAAGATCTAGACATGAAAGCACAAAGGAGGAGAACCAGCCATCTAGCTACTACATGGATCCGTAGTCCAAGGATGAACTACTCACGCATCACCGGAGGCTTGCATGGTGATGAAGAAGGCCTCGGTGAATTCCCTCTCCGGCGGTGGTGCCGAAGAGCTTCAGATCCCTCGATCTAGGGATGGAGATGACGGACTCAGACTCTTTCGTGGATTTTGATCGAGCACTTAGGGTTTTCGTCTCGAGGGTAATATATAGGCGGAAGGAGGCCGAGGGGTGCTGGGGCCACACCACCTGGCCGCGGGCCTAGCCGCGCGGCCAGGTGGTGTGGTGGCCCCCAGGCCCTTCTCCGTCTCATATTCTGGCACTTGATCACTTCCGGAAAAATAGGCACTTTGGCTTTTGTCCCGTCCAATTCCGAGAATATTCATTTTCTGACTTTCCTAGAACCAAAAACAGCAGAAAACAGACAGCTGGCACTGTGGCTCTTGTTAATAGGTTAGTCCAAGAAATCATATGAAAAGTACTCCAAAGTTGGAACAAACCACAAGAAAGTGGATAAAACCAAGCATGGAACATCAAAAATTATAGATACATTTGCAATGTATCAACATCCCCAAGCTTAACTCCTGCTCGTCCTCGAGTAGGTAAGTGATAAAAAGAAAGAATAATTTTTGAGGTGACATGCACCATCAAAGACTTGATCAAAGTATTTGCAAAACATTCAAAGCTGGGATCATAGTACTTCAATCATAACATGAAAGACAAAGTTCTAGCAAATAAGCAAAGAAACTATGATGCAACATAAAAAGGCACAAACAAAAGATTCATGAATAACAATGCTTTGCAAGACGTTTGTTTGTTTCACATAAAGAAAACCTAGCATAATAGTATTCAGCTTCCCCCTCAATAGAGTAGCAAATATAAATGCATAGGACACCTTCAAAGTTCATAAGAGTGACTAGATACAATAGTTTAAAACAAGCAATATCAAGTTATAAATCAATCAACTAGTCTTGGGACAATGCACATAGAACTAAGAATGGCCACTATGCTCTCAAAGTAGGTGCATAAAGATAGAAGGTGGAGACTCAATATAATGGTGGAAGAAAGGCCTTTTGTAAAAGGAAGTAGGGATTCAAGTCTCATAAAGAGCTTCCAAAAATTATGGTACTTATAGCATTTAGCTCTCATTGCCCCTATCATAAGCATCTTGAAGTGATTAAGGTTAAAGTGAACAAACTATGGTGTACATGCTTGATGAAGTATAAGTCAGAAATCTCATGTCCCTTGTATACGAGGGTCGCTCCTCATGCTACTCAAGTTTAGTCACCGGTAAGTTCTTGTCATTGTAAGTATATGTGTATCATTGAGAACCGCCACGGGTACCCCTTGCCCGATGATACGGAAGAATCCCCATATCAAAATGACAAGGCAAGCAGACAACAAGCATCTCAGCATTCTTCTTATTTACCATGGGAATATGGTGCTTTTTTCTCTCTTTCCTCTTTTCATAGTATCTCTTTTTTTTCCTCTTTTTTTCTCAATATAGGACTCTTTTTTTATAAGAAGAATGCTTCATAGACAACTCATTATGGTTATGCTGCAGGTTTCCACCATGTCAGCATGGATTAGACCAGCGGCCCAGGCGTTTCTCTAACACATATACATAACTCCATGGACTTACAAGCTCCCCTTTCATTTCACACCGACGACATCCATATACAAAAGAGCATGATATCAACTAGGTACAAGTACCATGTGCAATGTTGAAGGCGTTCCCCATGAAAGCATGGTTCTGCTAATTCCCAACAAATAAGTGCAAGCATATACAACATAGAAGACACAATGGTTCAAGTTTATTAGAGGCAATAAAGTAAAGTGTGCCATCAAGTTCGTGAGAGCTTTAATCACTAGTTTTCTCATAACAAGTTTAATTTGGAAGGTAAACAAAAGCATGAATATACTTGGAATAGCATAAGCTAGTAGGTAGGTATGGTGGACTGTTTGTAATAACTTGGTTTAGGGAGTTGGATGCATGAGTGGAACTCATACTTGGTTGTGGAGGCTAGCAAAAGACTGGGAGCGACAAACTAAGAGAGCAATAATGGCCATAATCATGCAGAGCGACAAAACATCATTGATCAAAGCATGAAGTGATACTACAAATTGAAAACTAAAGGATCATAAAGGCTATGGTGACTTGATAGTCATAACATGGTGTGAGCATGCGCCAAGTCAACCCAAATAAAGCATCAAAGGAGAATACCACTATACTATGCTTTAATATGCTAAAACAACGCATGATTCATCCAAGGCACATTAAGCAATCTCAATTGTTTATAACAAGTCATGCTACAACAAAGAATACTAAGCATAAAGCCAAAACAATATCAAGCATGGCATGACAGAGCATAGGCCACAGTCAAAAACGAGTTCTTTTTACCACATAAGCATGAACTTTCCTACTCTTTTCCAGACCAAACCAAACCATTTGCAAACCAATGTATGAAAGAGGGGGTCCAACCAATTTATTCAGAAAACTAAGCAAACAAAGAAAACTAAAAACTAAAACAAAAACAAAAAAGAAGACGCTCCAAGAACAACACAACTGCGCATGAAACAATAAAAATGAAGCGTTTGGAAGAAACCTGGAATTTTTATTGATGAAGAAGGGGGATGCCTTGGGCATCCCCAAGCTTTGACGCTTGTACTTCTTGGATATTTCTTGGGGTGACACGCGTGGCATCCCCAAGCTTGAGCTTTAGTCCATCCTTCATCTCATTACTCATTCTTTCCATACACCTGAATTTTTTTCTTCATACAAAACTTCACACAATCTCATTAGCAACATTAGTGCACTTAAGATAAATAAGTCTTAAGGTTCAGTTCTAACACCAAATAAACTTCCATTAGAACACTAGCTACTGTAGCACTTCCCTCAAAAAGCTCAATTCCCCAAAAGAACTCAAAAAGGAACCCACAAGAAGCAAATGCAGAAAATGGCAGAAATCTGTTAAAAACAGACCAGCAGGTAAAAATACGAATTTTTTAGAAGACCTTTTGTTGATCAAATCAAAAAGTGTTGAACTAACAAAAGTTAGATAACAACCTGGAGCATAAGCACAAAGAATTACAGCTCAATCCAACATACAGAGCTCTCTCTCAAATTTTTACGGTGAAGCACAAAAATCTGTTTCGGGACAGCAACTTTCCCAATCATTACTTCTCTCTCATTAGAGGTTACTCTTGGCACAAAAAGCAAATAAAAAGGATAAGGAGAGATTATTACTGAAGTAATAACTTCCAAGACTCATCTAAAACTTTTGAGTTATCTCCCAATAAGTACTTTTCTTTAACGCCTTTAAGTTAGGCATAAGAAGTAAAGAAAGAATCAAGTGTTCTCAAATGAAGAAGCATTAAGATCAATACCAGAAATATTTTCAACAAGGCAAGGTATATCATCCAAATAAGTTCTAGAGGATCCTTTCTCAATGCTCTTAGGTTCACTATTCTCATCAAAAGGGTTTGCAGGAACAATCCAATCAAGATTCTTTTCTATGGCATCATGTATTGCTACTAGTTTAAAGGGTATTGGTATCTTAGGTTCCTCCCCATTAGGTTCGGTTTTGTTCATATTTTCTCGTGTACCAACAACATCTACACATGAGCCTAGCATATTGAAATGTTCAAAGACTTTTCTAACTTCCTTGGCAACATCATAGAACTCCTTAAACAAAGTTTCTAGAATGAAACCCCTCTTTTCAGGATCCTCAATTTCTTTAAGCTTAAGAAACATTACTTGAATTAAGGGGTTGAGGTTAAAAAACCTAGCTTCTAACATATGAATTAAAGAAGCTGCAGCAATCTCATAGTTTGGAGCAAGTTCTACAAGGGATCTATCCTCAGTATCTTCATGCTTACTAACATGATTAAAGAATTCTTCAATGTTATCTTTCCCAATTATAGAACCACTACCAATTGGAAGGTATTTCAGGGTGAATGTAGGGATCAACATGGTGAGCTAAGGAAGAGGTGACAACTAAAGGAGACTTAATTTTTTTTGTGTGTTTTTGGTAAAGAAAGCAAACTAGTAAAACTAATTTTTTTGTGTGTTTTTGAAGAACAAAACAAGCAAACAAAGCAAAAAGAAACTAAGCAAAACAAAAACAACAAAGTAAAGAGATTGGTTATGAGGGACTCCCCTTGTGAAGATGTCCTTGACTCCCTGGCAACGGCGCCAGAAAAATGCTTGATGGCTCAGTGCACGGCGCAAAAAAAATGCTTGATGGCGGTTGATGCACTCGAGTTTCAACGTAGAGCTCGTTGGGAACCCCAAGAGGAAGGTATGATGAGCACAACAGTAAGTTTTCCCTCAGTTATGAAACCAAGGTTTAATCGAACCAGTAGGAGCAAGGAAACACCCAAAGGTGTTACTAGCTGAGCTTTGGCAGGGCGCACTACCGGTGCTAGTAGCAACATGGAGACCTGCACAACACAACCACAGAACTTTGTCCCCAACTTGCGATGAGGTTGTCAATCTCACCGTGTTTTGCGGAAAACAAAGGATTAAACGTATCGAATGGAAGGAAGTAATAGTTTGCAGAAAGTAAACACAAAGCACTAAAAGATTGTAGAATGTATATAAAAGACAAGGACCGGGATCCATAGTTCACTAGAGGTGGCTCTCCTTAGATAGATAACATGCTGGGTGAACAAATTACAGCGGCGCAATTGACAAACACCGAGAAAGCAATACATGCATATACTAATCATCTTGACTCCTTTGAGACTTGATTGGGCATTACAACATAATACATATACCGCCATCCAACTGCATCTATGACTAATAGTCCACCTTCAGGTTATCATCCGAACCCCTCTAGTATTAAGTTGCAAACAGATTATTGCTTCTGAACTGCGTGTAAAGTAAACAATACAATTGTTCTATGAACAAAGGATCGTTGTTTTCTCCTAGTAACAACACATCTAGTACCTTAGAGATTTCTGTCACTTCCCAGTTATCAGAGGCATGAACCCACTATCGAGCATAAATACTAACTCTTGGAGTTGCTAGCATCTACTTGGCCAAGATAGCTACTAACAACGGAAAGCATGCAAGATCTCAAATAACAAAGACATGATAGAATCAATAATCAATCTGAAATACCATCTCAATATCCATCGGATCCCCGCAAACACAACATGTATGAATTATAAAAAATAGATGATCTTGATCATGAACGAAGCTCACAAGATCTAAACATGAAAGCACAAAGGAGGAGAAACCAACCATCTAGCTACTACATGGATCCGTAGTCCAAGGATGAACTACTCACGCATTACACCGGAGGCTTGCATGGTGATGGAGAAGGCCTCCAAGGTGAATTCCCTCTCCGTGAGGTCTGGAAGACTTCAGATCCATCCCGATCTAGGGATGGAGATGATGACTGACTCTGAGACTCTTTCGTGGATTTTTGATCGGGTACCTAGGGTTTTCATCGAGGGAAACTTATAAGGCGGAAGGAGAGGCCGAGGGTCTTGGGGTCAGCCAGACCACCTGGCTGGCCAAGCTTGGCCGCATGGTGGTGTGGTCGGCCCCTCTTTGTCTCATATTCTGGCACTTGATCCCTTTTGGAAAAATAGGCACTTTGGCTTTTGTCCCGTCCAATTCCGAGAATATTCATTTTCTGACTTTCCTGGAACCAAAAACAGCAGAAAAGCAGGCGGTAATTGTGGCTCTTGTTAATAGGTTAGTCCAAGAAATCATATGAAAAGTACTCCAAAGTTGGAACAAAACACAAGAAAGTGGATAAAACCAAGCATGAAACATCAAAAATTATAGATACATTTGCAATGTATCAACATCCCCAAGCTTAACTCCTTCTCGTCCTCGAGTAGGTAAGTGATAAAAAGAAATAATTTTTGAGGTGACATGCACCATCAAAGACTTGATCAAAGTATTTGCAAAACATCAAAGCTGGGATCATAGTACTTCAATCATAACATTAAAGACAAAGTTCTAGCAATAAGCAAAGAGACTATGATGCAACATGAAAAGGCACAAACAAAAGATTCATGAATAACAATGCTTTACAAGACGTTTGTTTGTTTCACATAAAGAAAACATAGCATAATAGTATTCAGCTTGTCCCTCAATAGAGTAGCAAATATAAATGCATAGGACACCTTCAAAGTTCATAAGAGTGACTGGATGCAATAGTTTAAAACAAGCAATATCAAGTTATGCATCAATCAACTAGTCTTGGGACAATGCACATAGAACTAAGAATGGTCACTATGCTCTCAAAGTAGGTGCATAAAGATAGAAGGTGGAGACTCAATATAATGGTGGAAGAAAGGCCTTTTGTAAAAAGGAAGTAGGGATTCAAGTCTCATAAAGAGCTTCCAAAAATTATGGTACTTGTATTTTTCAGCTCTCATTGCCCCTATCATAAGCATCTTGAAGTGGTTAAGGTTAAAGTGACACAACTAAGAGGATATGCTTGACAAGTTATAAACCGAAATCTCATGCCCCTTACTTACGAAGACCGATCCTCATGCTACTCAACTTCAGTCACGAGTAAGCTCTTGTCATCGTAAGTATATGTGTATCATTGAGAACCGCCAACGGGGTACCCCTTGCACATGATACGGGAGCTTTCCCATAATCAAAATGACAAGGCAAGCAGACAATGAGCATCTCATCGATCTTTTTATTTGCTATTTGCATAGGTTTTTATTGAGGATGCTTCATAGAGTGCTCATTGTGGTGATGCTACAAGTTTCCACCATGATTAGGCATGGCTTAGGCTAGCGGCCCAAGCATTTCTCTAACACACATACAAACTCCATGATCTTACAAGTTCCACTTTTATTTCACACCGCCGGGATCCGTAAGCAAAAGAACATGATATCAACGGGGTACAAAGTACAAGTGCAATGTTGAAAGCATTCCCCATGAAACATGGTTCTGCTAATTTCAACTTATAAAGCGCAAGCATATACGCAACAAAGAAGGACCCAATGGTTCAAGTTTATTAGAGGCAATAAAGTAAAGTGTGCCATCAAGTCCGTGAGAGCTTTAATCACTAGTTTTCTTATAACAAGTGGAAGGTAAACAAAAGCATGAATGTACTTGGAATAACATAAGCTAGTAGGTAGGTATGGTGGACTCTTTGGAATAACTTGGTTTAGGGAGTTGGATGCATGAGTGGAACTCATACTTTGTTGTGGAGGCTAGCAAAAGACTGGGAGCGACAAACTAAGAGAGCAATAATGGCCATAATCATGCAGAGCGACAAAACATCATTGATCAAAGCATAAAGTGATACTACAAGTTGAAAACTAAAGGATCATAAAGGCTATGGTGACTTGTGACAGTCATAACATGGTGTGCCAAGTCAACCCAAATAAAGCATCAAAGGAGAATACCACTATACTATGCTTTAATATGCTAAAACAACGCATGATTCATCCAAGGCACATTAAGCAATCTCAATTGTTTATAACAAGTCATGCTACAGCAAAGAATACTAAGCATAAAGCCAAAACAATATCAAGCATGGCATGACAAAGCTTAGCCGCAGTCAAAAACGACCTCTTTTTACCACATAAGCATGAGCTTTCCTACTCTTTTCCAAACCAAACCAAACTAATTGCAAACCAATGTATGAAAGAGGGGGTCCAACCAACTTATTCAGAAAACTAAGCAAACCAAGCAAACTAAAAAATGAAAAAAGAAGACGCTCCAAGAAAAACACAACTGTGCATGAAACAATAAAAATGAAGCGTTTGGAAGAAACCTGGAATTTTTATTGATGAAGAAGGGGATGCATTGGGCATCCCCAAGATTTGACACTTGCACTTCTTGGATATTTCTTGGGGTGACACGCGTGGCATCCCCAAGCTTGAGCTTTAGTCCATCCTTCATCTCATTACCCATTCCTTCCATACACCTGAAAATTTTCCTTCATACAAAACTTCACACAATCTCATTAGCAACATTAGTGCACTTAAGATAAATAAGTCTCAAGGTTCAGTTCTAACACCAAATAAACTTCCATTAGAACACTAGATACTGTAGCACTTCCCTCAAAAAGCTCGATTCCCCAAAGGAACTCAAGTGTTGAACTAACGAAAGTTAGATAACAACCTGGGGGCAGAATCACAAAAAATTACAGCTCAATCCGACGTACAGAACTTTCTCAGGAATTTTTACGGTGAAGCACAGAAATCTATTTCGGGACAGCAACTTTCCCAATCATTACTTCACTCTCATTAGAGGTTACTCTTGGCACAAAAAGCAAATAAAAAGGATAAGGAGAGGTTATTACAGTGGTAATAACTGTAATAACTTCCAAGACTCATCTAAAACTCTTGGGTTATCTCCCAATAAGTACTTTTCTTTAACGCCTTTAAGTTAGGCATAAGAAGCAAAGAAAGAATCAAGTGTTCTCAAATGAAGAAGCATTAAGACCAAATTTTGTTTTCATAGGAGAAGCAAAAGAAATCTTTTCTCTCTTTTTAGGGAAGTGTTCTATACCTTTCTTGAGTGGGAGTTGATATTTAATGGTGCCTTCTTTCATATCAATGATGGCACCAACAGTTCTAAGAAAAGGTCTGCCCAAAGTAATAGGACAAGAAGCATTGTATTCAACATCCAAAACATAGAAATCAACGGGGACATAGGAATCATTAACCATAATAAGAACATCATTAAGACTCCCCATGAGTTTCTTTTTAGCATTATCATCAAGTGGGACATTCAAATAGCAATCTTCAAGAGGAGGCAAATCAAGCATATCATAAATCCTTCTAGGCATAATAGAAACACTACTATCAAGATCACACAAAGCTTTGAAATCAAAGTCATTCACTTTCATATTAATGATGGGTTCCCAACCATCTTCTTGCTTTATAGGAATAGAAGCTTTATGTTTCATCTTTTCTTCTTTAATTTTTATGAGAGCATCAGTAATGTGTTTTGTAAAAGCCATGTTCATAGCACTAGCATTAGGACTTTTAGCAAGCTTTTGTAGGAACTTAATAACTTCAGAGATGTTGCAACCATCAAGATCAAAATCAACTTTATCATCTAAAGTAGTAGGACTATTACTAGCCTCAACACTAGTGGTGGTAATAGTAGAAACACTAATGTTTCTAGCAATTTCATCTTCTCTTTCCCACTTAGCATGTAATTCAGCTAATAGTCTAACATTTTCATTAACTCGTCCTTGTATGGCATTAGTAGCTGCAAAGGGATTCTCATTAGTTTCAGGTTTAGCAGCCATTTTATTCAAAGAAGATTGAGCTTCAGCCAAAGATGCTATATTTCTTTCAGCATTAGAGAGTTTTTCCTCAATAGTTTTATTGAAAGCAGTTTGTTTACTAATAAACTCTTTAAGCATAACTTCAAGTTCAGAGGGAGCACTCTTATTATTGTTGTAAGAATTTCCATAAGCATTACCATTGTTGGAGGATAAGGTTTATAATTGTTGTTACCAAAATTGTTCCTATAAGCATTATTACCATAAGCATTGTTGCCAAAGTTGTTATTTCTTATGAAGTTCACATCAACTTGCTCTTCTTGAGCAACCAAAGAGTCTAAAGGAACATTATTTGGATCAATATGGGCTTTCCCATTAACAAGCATAGACATAATAATATCAATCTTATCACTCAAGGAGGAGGTTTCTTCAATAGAATTTACCTTCTTACCTTATGGAGCTCTCTCAGTATGCCATTCAGAATAATTAACCGTCATATTATCTAATAGTTTTGTTGCAGCACCCAAAGTGATGGTCATAAAGGTACCTCCAGCAGCTGAATCCAATAGGTTCCTTGAAGAATAGTTCAATCTTGCATAAAAAGTTTGGATGATCATCCAAGCAGTTAGTCCATGAGTGGGACAATTCTTTACCAAAGATTTCATTCTTTCCCAATCTTGAGCAACATGGTCATTATCAAGTTGTTTAAACTTCATTATTTCACTTCTCATGGATATAATCTTAGCAGGAGGATAGTATTTTCCAATAAAAGCATCTTTGCACTTAGTCCAAGAATCAATACTATTCCTAGTTAAGGAATTCAACCATTCTTTAGCTTTTCCTCTCGAAGAGAAAGGTAACAATTTCAGTTTAATAATATCACCATCTATATCCCTATGCTTTTGCATCTCACAAAGTTCAACAAAGTTATTTAGATGGGAAGCAGCATCTTCATTACCAATACCAGAAAATTGTTCTCTCATAACAAGATTGAGCAAGGCAGGTTTTATCTCAAAGAAAGTATTTTCAGCCACAGGTGGAGCAATAGGAGTGCTCATAAAATCATTGTTGTTGGTGCTAGTGAAGTCACACAAGTTAGTGTTTTCAAGAGTAGTCATTTTTTTGGGTTTTCAAATAAGAAAGCAAAACAAGTAAAACTAATTTTTTTGTGTTTTTGAAGAACAAAACAAGCAAACAAAGCAAAAAAGAAACTAAGCAAAACAAAAACAACAAAGTAAAGTGATTGGTTATGAGGGACTCCCCTTGTGAAGATGTCCTTGACTCCCCAGCAACGGCGCCAGAAAATCTTGCTAGAGCGTAGTTGACATGGGAGTTTCTTCTTCTTCGTTCCTCGGCAATGGCGCTAGAAAAGATCTTGATGCACTTGACTTTCAACGTAGAGCTCGTTGGGAACCACAAGAGGAAGGTATGATGAGCACAACAGTAAGTTTTCCCTCAGTTATGAAACCAAGGTTTAATCGAACCAGTAGGAGCAAGGAAACACCCCAAAGGTGTTACTAGCTGAGCTTTGGCAGGGCGCACTACCGGTGCTAGTAGCAACGTGGAGACCTGCACAACATAACCACAGAACTTTGTCCCCAACTTGCGATGAGGTTGTCAATCTCACCGTGTTTTGTGGAAAACAAAGGATTAAATGTATCGAATGGAAGGAAGTAATAGTTTGCAGAAAGTAAACACAAAGCAGTAAAAGATTGTAGATTGTATATAAAAGACAAGGACCGGGATCCATAGTTCACTAGAGGTGGCTCTCCTTAGATAGATAACATGCTGGGTGAACAAATTACAGCGGGGCAATTGACAAACACCGAGAAAGCAATATATGCATATACTAATCATCTTGACTCCTTTGAGACTTGATTGGGCATTACAACATAATACATAGACCGCCATCCAATTGCATCTATGACTAATAATCCACCTTCAGGTTATCATCCGAACCCCCTCCAGTATTAAGTTGCAAGCAACAGATTATTGCTTTACAAACCGCGTGTAAAGTAAGCAATACAATTGTTCTATGAACAAAGGATCGTTGTTTTCTCCCTAGTAGCAACAACACATCTAGTACCTTAGAGATTTCTGTCACTTCCCCAGATTACCAGAAGCATGAACCCACTATCGAGCATAAATACTAACTCTTGGAGTTGCTAGCATCTACTTGGCCAATATAGCTACTAACAATGGAAAGCATGCAAGATCTCAAATAATAAAGACATGATAGAATCAATAATCAATCTGAAATAGCATCTCAATATCCATTGGATCCCCGCAAACAGAACATGTATGAATTACAAAAATAGATGATCTTGATCATGAACGAAGCTCACAAGATCTAAACATGAAAGCACAAAGGAGGAGAAACCAGCCATCTAGCTACTACATGGATCCATAGTCCAAGGATGAACTACTCACGCATCACACCGGAGGCTTGCATGGTGATGAAGAAGGCCTCCAGGGTGAATTCCCCTCTTCGGCAGGGTGCCAGGAAGAGCTTCAGATCCCTCCCGATCTCGGGATGGAGATGACGGTGGCTACAAACTCTTTCGTGGATTTTTGATCGGGTACCTAGGGTTTTCGTCCCGAGGGTAACTTATAGGCGGAAGGAGAGGCCGAGGGGGTGCTGGGGTCGGCTAGACCACCCCCTGGCGCGGGCCAAGCCTAGACGCGCGGCCAGGTGGTTTGGCCGGCCCCTGGCCCCTCTCCGTCTCGTATTCTGGCACTTGATCCCTTCCGGAAAAATAGGCACTTTGGCTTTTGTCCCGTCCAATTCCGAGAATATTCATTTTCTGACTTTCCTGGAACCAAAAATAGCAGAAAACAGGCAGCTTGCACTGTGGCTCTTGTTAATAGGTTAGTCCAAGAAATCATATGAAAAGTACTCCAAAGTTGGAACAAAACACAAGAAAGTGGATAAAACCAAGCATGGAACATCAAAAATTATAGATACATTTGCAATGTATCAGCGGTGTTGATGTAGAGCTCGTTGGGAACCCCAAGAGGAAGGTATGATGAGCACAGCTGCAAGTTTCCCTCAGTTATGAAACCAAGGTTTAATCGAACCAGTAGGAGCAAGGAAACACCCCAAAGGTGTTACTAGCTGAGCTTTGGCAGGGCGCACTACCGGTGCTAGTAGCAACGTGGAGACCTGCACAACACAACCACAGAACTTTGTCCCCAACTTGCGATGAGGTTGTCAATCTCACCGTGTTTTGCGGAAAACAAAGGATTAAACGTATCGAATGGAAAGAAGTAAAAGTTTGCAGAAAGTAAACACAAAGCAGTAAACAGTTTATAGATTGTATGTAAAGGAAAAAGGACCGGGATCCATAGTTTACTAGAGGTGGCTCTCCTTAAGATAGATAACATGCTGGGTGAACAAATTACATCGGGTCAATTGACAAACACCGAGAAAGCAATACATGCATATACTAATCATCTTGACTCCTTTGAGACTTGATTGGGCATTACAACATAATACATAGACCGCCATCCAACTACATCTATGACTAATAATCCACCTTCAGGTTATCATCCAAACCCCCTCCAGTATTAAGTTGCAAGCAACAGATTATTGCTTTATGAACTGCGTGTAAAGTAAACAATACGATTGTTCTATGAAGAAAGGATTGTTGTTTTCTCCCTAGTAGCAACAACACATCTAGTACCTTAGATATTTCTGTCACTTCCCCAAATTACTAGAGGCATGAACCCACTATCGAGCATACATACTAACTCTTGGAGTTGCTAGCATCTACTTGGCCAAGATATCTACTAACAACGGAAAGCATGCAAGATCACAAATAACAAAGACATGATAGAATCAATAATCAATCTGAAATAGCATCTCAATATCCATCGGATCCCATAAACACAACATGCAGAATTACAAATAGATGATCTTGATCATGAGAGCTCACAAGATCTAGACATGAAAGCACAAAGGAGGAGAACCAGCCATCTAGCTACTACATGGATCCATAGTCAAGGATGAACTACTCACGCATCACAGGAGGCTTGCATGGTGATGAAGAAGGCCTCGGTGGTGAATTCCCTCTCCGTGAGTGCTGGAAGAGCTTCAGATCCCTCCCGATCTAGGGATGGAGATGACGACTCTGAACTCTTCGTGGATTTTGATCAGGCACTTAGGGTTTTCATCCCGAGGGAAATATATAGGCGGAAGGAGGCCGGGGGTGCACAGGCTGGTCACCACCCCAGCATGGGCGAGCCTAGCCTGTGACCAGGTGGTGTGGTGGCCCCTAGGCCCTTCTCCGTATCGTATTCTGGCACTTGATCACTTCTAGAAAAATAGGCACTTTGGCTTTTGTCCCGTCCAATTCCGAGAATATTCATTTTCTGACTTTCCTAGAACCAAAAACAATGAGGAAAAGCAGGCGGTGGCTTTGTGGCTCTTGTTAATAGGTTAGTCCAAGAAATCATATGAAAAGTACTCCAAAGTTGGAACAAAACACAAGAAAGTGGATAAAACCAAGCATGGAACATAAAAAATTATAGATACATTTTCAATGTATCAATGGGTAGATCCATTCTTCCTCCTCTTGATCATCACTCTCTTCCTCTTTTTCATCCAATGAGCTTCTAGTTTCAGCAATTTCTTCTTCCATAGGCTACTACAAGGCATTAGTCTCTTCCATTGGTGGAGAGCATCTATTAAGATATTCAAGAATATAGCCATTTTCTACCTTATAATTATCAAAGAAAAATTTAAGTATATCATAAACCTCATATTTCTAAGGTGAATCATCAGTATTTTCAAGCAAACTAGCAAGTTCAAATGCACCCTTCCAAGCAATAAATTCTTTAATTTGTTCCACATCATAAAAAGTCATAATTTCCTTTAACATAAGAAGATATGGTAACATTATCATTATACTCACATTGAAAAGGGAGGTGTTTATACCTCCTACAGCAACAAGATTTATCAAAGCAATAAGTAACATTATAAGTAGAGCACGCGTTTATAGCAATGGTATACAATTTATCAATTTGTTCCCATAAGTGTTTCCCTTTTTCTGACAAGCGGTGTTCCTTATAATAATATTTTTGTTCTTCCATGAACCCACCTTGCCAATAAGATTCAGTTTCAAAGAAACCAACCATTGATAGAAAGCATGATAAAGCAAGGCAATAATAGACCGACAACTATAGTAGGAACTATTTTTTTTTGTTTTTGATAAAGAAACAAGCAAACAAAGCAAAAGTAAACTAAGCAAAACAAAAATAACAAAGTAAAGAGATTGGTTATGAGGGACTTCCCTTGTGAAGATGTTCTTGACTCCACAGCAGCCCTTGAGAAAAAAGGCTTGATGGCCCAAAATATATCGAGCTCGTTAGGGAACCCCAAGAGGGTATGATGAGCATAGCAACAAGTTTTCCCTCGATCTGAAACCAAGGTTATCAATCTAGTAGAACAAGAAACACCCCAAAGGTGTTGCTAGTTGAATGTTGGCAGGGCACACTACCGGTGCCAGCAGGAACGTGGAGAGCTGGACAACACAACCACAGAACTCTGTCCCCAACTTGCGATGAGGTTGTCAATCTCACCGGTTTTGCTGAAAACAAAGGATTAAACGTATCGAATGGAAGGAAGTAATAGTTTGCAGAAAGTAAACACAAAGCAGTAAACAGTTGATTGTAGATTGAAAGTAAAAGAAAGGACCCGAGTCCATAGTTCACTAGAGGTGGCTCTCCTTAAGATAGATAACATGCTGGGTGAACAAATTACAGCAGGGCAATTGACAAACATCGAGAAAGCATACAAGCATATACTACTCATCTTGACTCCTTTGAGACTTGAGTGGGCATTACAATATTATACATAGACCGCCATCCAACTGCATCTATGACTACTAATCCACCTTCAGGTTATCATCCGAACCCCCTCCAGTATTAAGTTGCAAGCAACAGATAATTGCATTACGAATTGCGTGTAAAGTAAACAATATGATTGTTCTATGAACAAAGGATTGTTGTTTTCTCCCTAGTAGCAACAACACATCTAGTACCTTAGAGATTTACATCACTTCCTAGATTACGGAGGCATGAACCCACTATCGAGCATAAATACTAACTCTTGGAGTTGCTAGCATCTACTTGGCCAAGATAGCTACTAACAACGGAAAGCATGCAAGATCACAAATAACAAAGACATGATAGAATCAATAATCAATCTGAAATAGCATCTCAATATCCATCGGATCCCATAAACACAACATGCGGAATTACAAATAGATGATCTTGATCATGAGCAGACTCACAAGATCTGAACATGATAGCACAAAGGAGGAGAACTAGCCATCTAGCTACTACATGGACCCGTAGTCGGAGATGAACTACTCACGCATAACACGGGCTTGCATGATGATGAAGAAGGTCTCGGTGAATTCCCTCTCCGTGAGTCTGGGAAAACTCAGATCCTCCCTCTCGATCTAGGGATGGAGATGACGGCGGCTACAAACTCTTTCGTGGAATTTTGATTGGGTGCTTAGGGTTTTCGTATCAGAGGCAATATATAGGCGGAAGGAGACCCCAAGGGGATGCAGGGTGGCAGACCACCCACAGCACGCAGGCCGGCTGAGCCCTGTGACTGGAGTGGTGGCTGGGCCCTAGCCCCTCTCCGTCTCGTATTCTTGCTCCAGATGTCCCCTGGTAAAATTATAACTTTGGCTTTTGTCCCGTCTAATTCCGAGAATATTCATTTTCTGACTTTTTGGAACCAAAAACAGCAGAAAACAGGCAGCTAGCACTGTGGCTCTTGTTAATAGGTTAGTCCAAGAAATCATAAGAAAAGTACTCCAAAGGATGGACAAAACACAAGAAAGTAGATAAAAGCAAGCATGGAACATCAAAAATTATAGATACATTTGCAATATATCAATGGTGCATGTCACCTCAAAAATTATTCTTTCTTTTTATCACTTACCTTTCGAGGGAATGACGGGGAGTTAACTGAGGGATGTTGATCGTTGCCAGCGTATCCATAATTTTGATATTCCATGCTTGGTTTTATCTACTTTGTTGTGTTTTGTCGACACTTTGGAGTACTTTCATATGATTTCTTGGACTAACCTATTAACAAAACCACACTGTTTTTCTTTGAATTCGAAAATGAATATTCTCGGGTGAATTGGAAAAGCCAAAGTCATTTCCCTCTTGCTTTGGTGAACAGGCACCTACCAAAGTTGACCAGAGCACCTTTTGGTGTTTCCTAACAGAAAGATTTGATAAAGCGTTTTCATAAAAGAAACTTACTTTTGTGCTCATCATACCTTCCTCTTGGGGTTCCCCAACGAGCTTGTTAGTACACGAGTCGACAATCACCATGCATGCCTCCGGTGTGATACGTGAGTAGTTCATCCCTGGACTACGGGTCCATGTAATTGCTAGATGGTTGGTTCTTCTCCTATGTGCTATCATGTTTAGATCTTGTGAGCTCCGTTCATGATCAAGATCATTTATTTGTAATCATACATGTTGTGTTTGCGGGGATCCGATGGATATTGAGATGCTATTTCAGATTGATTATTGATTCTATCATGTCTTTGTTATTTGTGATCTTGCATGCTCTCCGTTGTTAGTAGCTATCTTGGCCGAGTAGATGCTAGCAACTCCAAGAGGGAGTATTTATGCTCGATAGTGGGTTCATGCCTTTAGGAATCTGGAGAAGTGACAGAAATCTCTAAGGTACTAGATGTGCTGTTGCTACTAGGGAGAAAACAACAATCATTTGTTCATAGAACAATCATATTATTTACTTTACACACTTTGCTTAATGCAATTATCTGTTGCTTGAAACTTAATACTGGAGGGGGTTAGGATGATAACCTGAAGATGGATTATTAGTCATAGATGCAGTTGGATTACGGTCTATGTATAATGTTGTAATGCCCAATCAAATCTCGTAGAAGTCAAGATGATTAGTATATGCATGTATGCTTTCTCAATGTTTGTCAATTACCCCGCTGTAATTTGTTCACCCAGCATGTCATCTATCTTAAGGAGAATCACCACTAGTGAACTATGCACCCTGGTCCTTTCTTTTACCATAAATATACAATCTACTATTTACTATTTTATGTTTACTTTCTGCAAGCAATTACTATCTTCCACACGATACGTTTAATCCTTTGTTTTCAGCAAAACTGGTGAGATTGACAACCTCACTGTAAGTTGGGGCAAAGTTCTGTGATTGTGTTGTGCAAGATTCCAAGTTGGAAACAACACCTTGGAGGTGTTTCCTTGCTCCTATTGGTTCGATAACCTTGGTTTCATAACTGAGGGAAAACTTGTTACTATACTCATCATACCTTCCTCTTGGGGTTCCCCAACGAGCTCAACATATTGAGTAAGCAAACACCAAAAGATAATTTGGTCAATATGTTGTAAGTCTACGGTTTGATTTACAAAGAAAAATTATACATTTAAGTTGAAAAAGAAACCTTGAACAAAGGAAAATGAAAATCCTATCAAAATAGAGTAAGAACAAGTCGAGGTAGAATCTTCAAGTCATAAGAATGCTTCATATACAATTGGAATTTGATAATTGAGATCGTTAAACTTTGAATTCCTACCTGAAGTGGAATGTATGGCTAGCTCCTTTGCACATCACTTAAACAAAAGTGTGAGCATATATACAAAAGAAAATAAAAAGAAGAAGAAAAAGGGCGAGTGTGCAAAGAGCAAGTAGGCATATACCACTGTATTGTAGTATGACAAAGAGACACTTTTGAGATTCTGAATCCCAAATGAATATGTTGATCCTAAAACACTTGGGACTACCTCGCTAACTCATTCGGTTGAACTGGATACTTTTACATTATGTTGAGATTCATCTTTTATGAACTGTTGATCACTAAGGTGTGGAAGCCTGCTAATACTATTCAGATGGTTCGAGTAAGGTACTATTCATAAACTTATTCCCATGTATCGTACATGATAAACACATGCTGCAACTGCCTCATTTATTTTATCAACTCAGCTTCATGAATATGAGGATCACATCCATTAAGCTAAAACTTGCTCGGGACGAGCAAGAGTCTAAGCTTGGGGAAGTTGATGAGTGCATATTTGCATCATGTTTTACATTATTATTTTGCATTGTAGATGTAGGATCTTGGTATTTTATGGTGCTCGCGCGCATATTTTATGTCTGTTTTCACCAGGATCAGGACATATGATGGATCCAATGAATACAATTCTTGGAGTAGTTGTACTATGGAGAAAAAGAGTAAAAAACAACGTAAATCGTTTATTTGAGAAATATTAATAATATCAGAAGAAAACCAGAAACGAACAAGGGAGGCAGAGAGTCCAACGACCAACTATATGACCAGAGCAAATTTTCGGGTCGTATAGCTCCGGCCGTATAGTTGGCGCCGCCTCCGCCTCGTCAAATAGTTTTACCCCGTGCAATTGATTCGAGGAGACGACATACAGAACACCCAGAAATCGCAGAAACCTCACCTCCGGAAGACATTTGGAGGGGGAACTCATCCACCAAGGATCCATCTTCGCCCTGCGCAGATCCGGGAGGCTAAGGCATCGATCTTCATCATCCACCGCCGCATCACCACCATCTCATTCATCCCATCTACATCTTATCTAGATCTTGTTGTAATTCTCGTACTCGTTGTGGATTTATACAAGTACTATTTATCTATGATTTTTTTCCATTACCATTGCTATGATGTTGATTGCCTCCATGTCTGAGTAGATCATTATTTCTTGGGGAGATGGAGAAACCCTAGTATGAGATTAAAATAAGATAAAGTCTATTATGATATTCATCGCTGTGACCATGTGTTAGATTTTCTACATCTTAATGTTGAGAGAAGTCGACCTCTTAATATTTGCCTCCCATTGGGACTTGATGGAGGAAACTACTTGTTGGTAGACGGGGGTGTGCTAGCACTTACAGTGACTATAAAGCTGTTGGAACCCCTTACGTATCAACTTGGAAAACCGAGAAAACTCACGGAACACTATCCATGCCATGGGATACGTCCTACGGGATTACGTCCCTTAATAACACAGTAATTCGATTGATGTCGATTGCTGACTGCTGTGGTTATGAGGATGATGTGAGCAACGATTGCTGCCTATTTGTCCAAATACGGAGTTCCTCCCACACATACATAGTTGAGAATGTTCATGATGATAATCTTTATCTTAACTTCTTATAATGCTACTGGTGTATTTGCTACTCCCTGATTACGCTTTTCCCCTGCTGCAGTTCCAATCTCTCTTACATATGCGACACGTACTTTCTGTACTCAGTTGTTTTACTTTACTTTATTATTACTGTTATACCTGAAACCCCAAAACACATTTTTATACAATACTTGCATTTTATCTTGTCACTTAGAACTTTATCTAGCATTTCTATCATAATATTTATTTCAAGAGTTATTAGACTTCAGACTCCTGCTCCCAGTGCACTTGCAGTTTTGAAACTAGCTACAAACGATCTGTACACTTGCAGTTATTAATGGGGTGCTAGATCAACACCTAAGCAATATATAGTAGTCTAGATTAGTTTCAACATATTCCCTCTGATTTCATATTTCCATTTTGAAAGCATGCACAAAATCTGAAACTCTCCATGCATGTTTTGTAGGTAGATAGTTCACGACGAACATATGTGTGTTGCTTAGAATTTATAATTCCATTTCTCTATAAAATTGATTAACTTGTGCATTAGTTAGTAAAGGTTAAATGTTTTTCTTGTTTGGGTGACATGTTATTACATTGCTTGTGACTAATGGTGTTATTATTATTTCAAAGGTATGATCTTGAATGTGTCAATCACTAAAATGTATTTAAGGTAAAAAATGAGGTACACCAACACTGATTAACTGTGGGAACTAGGAAGTATTCGGACAATGCATATGCAATTCTGGAGCCAAATGCACACCTTCCCACGCTGAAGCATGTTATAGGTGGTCAACGTGCCAAAATACCAAACCATGCATCCACTGAAGGTATGGTCTCATGATGTTAGCTCTATTGTTAATATTTCTTGCAATGACCATTTTGTGGAGCAGATTTCTGTGTGCATAGTTCAGTGTTTACAAACGGGCAAGTAAGGTACAAAAGAGGAAGGAATCAACAACTTTCTTGGCCAGCCAGAGTCTTGATTGTGAAAACAAATCATGTAGTTCTGTTACCATATTTTATTTACTATTAAGAAGTGATACTTTTATCCCTTTACAAAAAAATTACCACGAAAAATCTCCTTAAATAAAAAATATTTTATTGTAGCAATACCTTAATGATGGTATGCATTATGTTGCGCTTGGGACTATGTGGTTCCAATGTGGGTACTTATCTTTTAGAAAATCTAGAGTCTTGTTTTATAGGTGCGTTGTATGTTTCTTGACTTTAATTTCTTGCAAGATTGATGCATTGGTTCCATTTGAAAAATCTAACAAATCTTGTTTTCTGATGTAGTTCAATTATATTAGAGATGAACTAAAACATTAGGCAAGGCAGCGAAGAATCAATAGATAACATATTTACCATGAGTATTGTCTATCTCAATGAGGATTTACCTAAAGTATTGTCTGTCACAATGGAAAATATAAAATATGAATATTAAGAAAAACGATGATTATTCCATAAAGTTCTATTACATTTGTCTGGTACACATGAACCATATTGTAGTTTAATCTTTCATTATTCGCACTACCCTCTGTTGCTACATCAGTAATATTATATAAGTATGTTCACCGAAACCTCTTTATACATTAGATTCTGAATATCATTGTAGATGATTGATGTCACATTTCCCTTTTTTCTTCTAGCGCGTGCGTCCGTGTGTTTGCGGCATTTGAAGGGCGTTCAACAATAAGCACCTCTCGGATAAAGCCAAAATATACACACAACACAAAAAACACACGCAAACAATATAAAACAGGGCAACAAAGCGTGCAAGGTCCTTCTAGTTCTACCTAAAAGCGAAGGAAAATGAGGCGATTCATACGAATATGTGTGGAATTCTTGGGAATGACCGACTTCCAAGATTGCCTAGAGCTAAAGCTAGGGGAAAAATAGCTACATAAGCAATCTGACTTATGATCTGTCATAGGTTCTCACTGCATCAGGTGAGGTTTCAGTCAAGGCTAAGCATCCATTCTTTTTTTTTTACCCTTGTGAATGGAATATATCTAGACGTCAGTATATTTCTGAACGGAGGGAGTACTACCTAACCAAAGGGTGTCAGGCCACGTGGAATGCATAACTTCAACACGTACACCTCGTCACTAGGTAGTCCAAGTATCTAATTATAATTATTAGTATTTTTTAAAACCTTTTTTACTGTAATTGATGATTATTTGTAGGTGGAATTTCACAAAAAAGTTCAAACCTGCCTCCAACTTGCACGACACGAAGAGATGTGAAGTGAGGTGTATCCCATCTTCAGGATATTTGCCTCAGTTTTTCTACCAGTATAATGTTCACATTAGCAGTATAATGGGCCCCACAGTTCAGTCGCCCATGGTTGATCCCTCCCAGGAAGCAATGTCATCATACTCTTCTTTGCTCCCAAGTAACGGACAAGAAGTATTATTATACGCATTATTATATTATAACCGACTAACTAAAGAAACAGTAGAACATTCCAGTCCATATCCGCTATCGGCCCAACTGACCAAAGTCCCCACTAGACGATAGAAAACCGCAGTCTCCCACCCGGACAATGAGGAAATTACACACGCCGAACCCCACCGGAGGAAAAACGTGAACTGTCCCGCATGCAGCGCGCCACGCAATTGCCTCCTACCACTGACGAGTGGGCCCGTAGGACCCACGGGGAGCTCCGCGTAATAACCCGGGAGTCACCGTGAAAAGATGACAACTTTTCCAACTCTGCCTTCCCCTCGAAGCCTCGAAGGCAACGGAAGGCTCGATAAATCGGGGCCTGAAACGGCGAAGCCTGGATCGTTCCTCCTCTTCCCCATCACACCACCCCCACACAAACCCCACTGCCACCGCCGACGCACTGCCTCCTCCTCCCGCTCTCAGAACTCCACTCGACGCACTGCCTCCGGTCGCTTCGCCCCAGAGTTCCGGCAGCTCCATCCGCCGCCGCGGACTCGCGGCGCGATGTCTCGACGGAACGTGACGCCGTCGCTCCACGGGTTCGGGCTGCCGGTCCGCGACGAGGCCCGGGATCTCGTCATCAAGGTACTTCTCTTCTCCTGTTCCCTGGCGCTCGGCCCTTCTATGTTCTGATGTTCGATCGGTGGGGGATTAGGAGGGGAGTACTGCTGGTTCCCCCCTTATCACTCGTGTAGGGCTTGGGTTTTCCTAGTCACTCTGGAGTCTAGGTGCGGTTTTGCGGATTGCTAGTTTTCTCAGCGATCTGGGCGATGCTTGTGGTATTGTTTATTGTGTTAAGAGTAATAATTTCTGTTATATACTGCGATGGTTTCCGGTTCTGGCATCGGGGACTTCTCCCCACCGATTCGAGATGAGGGCGTGGTCGGGTGCAGATGGGCTTTGGTGTTGCATCTGCCTGTAGAAATTGGGGATTCTGCTTACCTAAGTGTGTATTATAAGGTCAGATTGCATTGATCTGTCGCCATTGTGAAAGCGTGGGCAAAATTTCTGTGAAGGGTTTGCCATGATGGATCCTGGCACAGATTACTGTAGGCCTAGTTCTGCCAATATTATTATACTTCCTGTTCGTATCTGATAGTAGAGTACCTTGATCTACGTGTCGGCAGTTTCTGACGAGTTGTAGGGAATTTTATAGCATGGAAGGGAAATATTTGCCTCTGTGTGCCATCGACCTGCATACTTAGTTGTCTTATGCTAGTACGCTTGCTGTGGTAGTCTGACTTTCCAAGTGTATCATCTTCCAGCATGATAAAATATAGGAACAACATGCGCTCTTTCTAGGCAAATATTTTCTCTCTATCACTGAGTCTGGGTGGGGTTTTGCGGATCGTTAGTTTTTTCAGCGATATGGGCGGTGCTTGTGGTATTGCTTATTTTGTTGAGCGTAATAATTTCTGTTGTATACCACCATGCTTTCCGGTACTCGCACCAGGGGTCTTTCCCCCCTCGTTTGAGATGGGGGTATAGGAGATGACCAGTCCATCTGCTTGTCGAAAGTAGCACGGATTTTGCTTATAGATGGGTGTATCTGAGATCAGATAGCTCTGATCTATCGCCATTGTAAAAGCATGGGCGAAATTTCAGTGATGGGGTTGCGTTGACTGTTATAAATTCAGATTACTGAATGCCTATTTCTTCCTTCAGTAAGATACTTCATGTTCGTATTTGGTAGTAGAGTACCTTGATGTATGTTTAGACCGATGAGTTGGAGTTGTTATGTACGAAATATAGAATGGAAGGGAAATTTTTCTGTCTGTGTGCCAATGACCTGCACACTTAGTTATCTTAGCTGTGTGGTAGTGTGACTTTCCATGTGTACCGTCTTCCAACATAACGAAATACAGGAACAACAATCCCTGTTTACCCCCTCCACTTATAGGAGTGCTCTCAAGCAATAGTATGTATTTTAGTCCTATGTTTTTCTTGTGGCTGTTCCATTTACCTCTGGTTGATGTTTCAGGTCAAGTATGGTGGCACTCTCAAGAGATTCAACGCTTGTGTGAATGGTTCACACTTTGATCATAATCTTGACGCCCTTCGGTCAAAGATTGCAAATGCTTTTAAGTTCAGTCCCAATGATGAATTTGTTCTCACATATACTGATGATGATGGGGATATCGTCATGCTGGATGATGATGATGATTTACGTGATGCTGCTATTAGTCAGAAGCTAAACCCTCTTAGGATTGATGTTCAGTTGAACAGCAGCAGTGCAGGGGCCAAGCAGCAGGCCTCAGATTCCAGATCTCCGATGTCAGCTATGGAAGAGCAACTAGCTCAGGTGAAATCAGCTATTGATGAAGCGTTGAAGTTTGTACCAGAGCAAGTTCCTGCGGTCCTTGCAAAACTATCACATGAGCTGCGTTCTAAAGCTGCATCATCAGCATCACCATTGGCTGAGTTTCTGGATCGAATTGCTAAACTGATAACACCCAGGAGCAGCGCGCAACCTACCAGTGGTCTTACGGACAGTTCTTCTGGCTCCCCTAGTGATCATCTACAGCATTTGACGAACTTGCTAATTAATAATCGCTTATCTGGATCTGCAACTGTTTCAGGTTCACATTCCTCTGAAACGCAGTCCTCTAAACCACTTGGTCTTAAGAGCGTGCTAGCTGAGGAAACCAAATCTCAAATTGGGCTGGCACCAGGATATACTTCAACTGAGAATCCATCTGTTTTAGGTAGTTCTGGTGGAAAATTGATCTACCCTCGCAAAAAAAGAACCGATGCCCCAAATAAGGTGAAATCTCATGCCCAAATTAGGGGAAAATCTGTCATATCTTCTTTGGTGCCACCTGTTCCTTACATGGCTCATGTTCCTTCTCCTGGTTCTGCTGCTGAATATGAACGGAACATGTATATGCCCTTTGGGTCTTATGGAAGGACCAACAGTGATTTGCGTTCAGCAGCCCCTCCACCCAGAGGCCCTCAGTACTGCCCGACTCCGACCCTTGAATCTAATGGGAAGATCAATGATGATTTGCATTCAATGTACCGTCCAGTTCCGACTGTTGAATCTAATGGAAAGATCAATGGTGAGCATTCAGTATTCCCTCCGCCTAGAGGCCCCGTGTATGGTCCAAGTACAACCCCTGGATGGAATGGAAAGATCAATGGTGGTTTGCAGACAACATTCCCTCCTCCACCTGCCTATGACCACAATCCATTTAATTTCAGTATGTATCCATATGGGTTTTATCAAGACACCAACGTACTTGGTTCATACAGTTTTGCCAGTAGCGCTCATGGTAGCATCCCACAGCAGACAGTTCATAAATGGGTAGAATGTGATGGCTGCGGGGTGACACCTATTGTTGGGTCTCGCTACAAGTCCACCGTGTAAGTATTTTGGTTTCCGTTAAACTCTTAATCGTGTTCTGGAAGCTGTTCTCTAACATGCTTTCTTCTTTGCTGGCAGTAAAGAAGACTATGATTTATGTAGTGCCTGTTTCTCTCTTGCTGGCAATGAGGCTGAATATACCAGAATGGACAAGCCAATGTCCGTAAGCGAAAGATTGAGAGGCTTTGATAAGGTGACCATATCTGCTTGTTCATACTCATGTTGGATAATTCAAGTGATGTGGTTGCATAATGATTTCAACTTGCTTTATTCTCAGAACTCAAGGCTCCAACTTGACTGCCGCTTCATCAAGGATCTCACTGTCCCTGATGGAACAGTAATGGCACCATCAACTTCATTTCGCAAGATTTGGTGCATGCGTAACAGTGGATCTACCGCGTGGCCTTTTGGGACCCAGCTTACCTGGATCGGTGGAGATCAGTTTGCTCGCCAGAGCTCGGTGAAATTAGAGGTACTGCCTACTAACAACTCTGTACATATAATTGATTTCTTAATTAGCTGTGAATATCAGATAGCATGGGTGCATCTCAGAACACTAGAAAGATTTAACTTCCATTTGAACTTCTCAGATTTCCCAGTTTGGGTTTCCTGTGGGTGGAGAAACCGATGTTTGTGTAGATTTTGTTGCGCCTGCGAAACCTGGTAGGTACATATCGTACTGGAGATTGACATCGCCGGATCTACAGAAGTTTGGTCAGCGAGTTTGGGTTCTTATTCAGGTTTTTACTCGCCCTTACTTGGTCCTGCTCACATCTTCCTTGGTACTTCTTTTCTTACAATTGGTTGCATTCTGAATTCGTGTGCAGGTGGAACAGCCTGTTCAAACCAGTGGCAAGAATGACACTGCTGCAATAAACTTGAACTTGCCTGCAGACTGCAACCCCACAACATCAAAGCCTTCTGTGGTATAGCCTCATTACACCACCGGGTTCTCTTTTGCCAGTGGTGTATGTCATTTTTTTATCTGATCATTTGCATGCTATAAACATATATATGCAGGTGGAACAGCCTGCCCAGAACAGTGGCAATAAGCAAACTGCTGCGATAAACTTGAACTTGCCTGCAGAAGGCAGCACCACAACATGGACAGATTCTGCATCTGACTCTGACAACAACAATGAGGAAAAAATCAATTACAGTGACGTTGTTCACATAATTAGATACAACGAACACAAGGGATCCAAAGCTGTTGGAAGTGTTGTGCCCTGTGCACCTCCAGGAGTTGAACATGTTCAAGAGCCCATCAATCATCCTCACACTTCATCTACTGGAGCTGTAGCGATGCCTGCTGGTGTGCCTCCATCTGAAGCTGCACCACTCAGTGTGCCAGCGGCTGTACCTGCAGCTGCAGCTACAGCTACTCCTGTTAACTCACATGGCGCTCCTGTTAGCGGACCTGCTTCATCTTCGCCTGATGAAGTCTTCAGCGCCATGGAGGAAAAGCTCCTGAGAGAGCTGGCAGGTATGGGCTTCAGGCAGGTTGACCTGAACAAGGAGGTGCTTAGGGAGAATGAGTATGACCTCCAGAAGTCTGTTGACGATCTGTGTGGTTTCCACGAGTGGGATCCACTCCTTGTGGAGCTGAAGGAACTGGTATGCACCAATCCTCATCCTGTGCAGGCCATTCCAGCAAAAGATCTTCTTTAACATAAGGCCTTTCTTAACTCTTATCCCTTTAGGGTTTTGATGATGACGCAGATATGAAGGATGCACTCGCGAAGGACGGAGGAGGAAGCATCATGAAGCGTGTGGCGATGAATCTTCTGTCCAGGGAGAAGGACCAGTGATGGCCTCCTGCGTTCGTCCTACGTTCATCCGTTGCAGCGCTGCTGCCTAGTAGTAACCTATAAAGTAGTAATGCGTGAATAAACTTGGACGAACTGAACTGCGATGCTGCATAATGTAGTGGTACTGTAGTAGTAGCAGCCAGCAGCACTATAGTCTGGCGTGTTCTGGTGACTTGTGGTGTGGTGCATCGTGTGTGTGCCGTTTGTGTAAGGAGGTACTTATCAAGTGAACTGCGAATGCCACTAGTGTGGTTTTTAACTTTATATGCAGGGATGAGAAAATATCCAGTGATACCACCATCTAAATGATATCATGGTATCATTTAGAGGGTGGTATCATTGTATTCTCATGCAGGGATGTGTTTATATTTGTTGTGAAGTGGCGGACCCAAAATGTTTTCTAAGCCCGGGCAAACCTCAAGTCAAATTGGTTAAGGCGTTGATTTTGCTTGTAAATACACACCAAAATCCCACCCTATCTTCTTTTCTTTATTGTTTGTGGGAACATGTAAGATTGGCAATGGAAATTTAGCTAAGGCCGTCCCTGAACTCGTGCCGCATTCGAGATCATCTTCCACTTGTCCTTCTACCACCGCGGTGACTTAGACAAAGCCATAGATCATTTAGTATCGCATCGCGAAGGTTCCTATGTTCCTCGATGAGTAGCGGATATGTCTGGACTCGGCTGATTTTATCTCAGTGAACTGCGCTTATGTGAAAATATTGCATCTCATGAGACTTCGTGAATTCATCTAAAAAGGATTATCAAGGTTTGCTCCAACTCATCTAAAAAGGATTATCAAGGTTTACTCCAACGAGAAGCCATGGGTCAATTTAGCCTAAATATGTCATAATTAACTATGTCGGTGAAGAGTGTACTTGCAACTTTTATCGATGTCAAACATTTTTGGTCATTTTTTAAGTCCGATCGTGCTTATATAAAAATACATCAAGATTTATGCTAGCAAATCAAATTATCATTAGATTCATGATAGAAATATATTTTCATCACTATCTAGTTTTATAAATATTGTTATTGTTACTCCCTCCTATTCAAATTAATGGATCCATATTTATGTATATCTAGATGTATCTAGTACTAAAACATGAAATATGGCTAAATACATCCGAATCTAGACAAACCCGAGTCAATTTTTGTGTATACTCAATCAAAGTTTAAAATAGGTTGACTTTGAAAAAAACTTGAAGTACACTCTTTCATAGACAGAGAGAGTAATAGTACGTGTAGCCTCGAGGTGCCAGCCACATCATAGTAGGGATGGCACCTGCAGGGTATAAGTATGGATGGAGCTAGCACATACCATGACCCTTCAATCCTACCCATACCCATTAGTGGGTATAAGTTCTTCACATACCCGTTAGTGCGTACAAGTTTTTCTAGGATAAACGGGTAAATACGGTGTTTACAACACTTTAAATTGAGAAAAAAATAATAGTATATTATAAACAACAGCCAAACCTGAAATAGAGGCGCCGCCAGTCGGACGGCAACCCTGGCAGCGCGACTCACAAAGTTGCGATGCATAAAAGAAGTACGAGATCGATACCGTTCGCTCGAGAATAAGAATGTCATCACATAAAGAAAATATGGACTATGAGCGCAAAAAATAAGATATAGACTATGGCAGTCACATGGCGAGAGCTGAAACAATTCTAACTAACCTACAAGCGATTGTAGAACGTGAGACGACCTAGAAAAATTAAGTACGCTAGAATGTTACAGAGACCCCACTTGTCACATACCGTTCTAACTATCTATATCCATATCCGCTCTATCCGATGGATATGAAATACTCGATGGGTATGAATTTTTCCAGTTCACATATCCATGAATAATTTTGTCCCATACTCATACTTCTAATGAGTTTTTACCCGGGTATGAGGGACATGGGTAACCATTGCCATCCTACACCGTAGTATGGTAGTAAATGCTTTGAAAAACGCGCTTTTCACTTCTATAAAGACAATGAAAGTTAGCTTCTTTTTTCGGGAGAACTTCCTATTTATTTAGAAACTTCCAACATGAAAGCTTCGTTGTAAGATTCAACACTTAGCTTCTTCCAACATGCACCGCATTGCACAACCCATATCCCGCTAATTATCATAAGCATCACTTCGTCCTTCAGAAGGGCGTCATGAATGACAACGCAAATCTCATCGCCTTGTGGTGAGGATGAGAATGTTGTGGTGGAGAGGCATCAAGTGTAATAACCAGACTTGCCTTGTCACCAAACACCTTCATAATACAATCCCAAAATTATACCTTAAATGTAGTAGCGGAGCTTGACCAACATGATAAAAGGAGCTAAAAAGAATTGAGGGGCAAAACTGAAGTATCCTATCAAATGTATGGTAAAAAAAGTGCTAAAAATGGGGGGGGGGGGGGGCAATGGCCCCCCTTAGTCCCAACTAAGCTACCGCACCACTTCCATGTCCCTAGAACAAATGGGCCTTACCATGAATTGTTTGTTTGGGCCAAACTGCCAAATTCCTAATTTATTGGGTTGCATGGAGAACTTGAGATATTTGAACCTCTCTCGCATACCATTCACCAGTAGAGTGCCTTTCCGTCTTGGTAATCTGTCTAAGTTGCAGTATTTCACATTGACCAGTTTGAAGTTTTTTATTCTGGTACGTATTCAACATAAATTACCTCTTTAAATAATCCGCCTAACCTAATGTACCTAGGCATGAGCGAAAAGATCTATCAGAACTCAAACGGGATCATATGTTTCCACCTCTAAGGGTCATCTGTCCCGCTTCATGTTCACTTACTACTAAAAACAAGCCCCCCCTACGTTAATAATATCACTAAACCTAAGAAACTCGACCTCTACAACAACGGTCTAGACCACACAATTGGGCCTAGTTGGTTTTGAAAAGCGACGAGCATTAAGTACCTTAAGATTCTTTGGTCGGTTCCCTCATGCACTAGGAAACATGGCATATCCCCAATCTTCACTTTTTCTTTGATTTATCACAGAATTTAAACAAGAACATGGTGATCACAAAAAACCTAGAAATCCTGTGTAGCTTGGAGGCCTTTTACTTTGTGTGAATGATATGAATAGAGATATAGGAGCCTTCATGGAGGCATAGCAGTAGTGGGCATGGATACATTTGCAGAAGTTGCATTTTGGTCCAAACAATTTCATTGAAACCTTGCCAAGTTTGAGAGAGAAATTTAACAACTACAATGGAAGAATACCTTGAGGAATTGGTACCCATACTAATCTAGTTTCTTTGGAGCTAAGGCGCAACGAGTTCACTGGTAGCGTACCGTACCTTCTGAAATCAGTGCCCTTTACCAATCTACCTTCTGAAAGTGCTAAAGGGAGGCAATGCCCCCTAGGCCCAACTAATCTCCCGCACCACATACATGTTCCTAGGACACATGGACCTTAGCATGAATTATTTTCTAGGGCCAAACTGCCAAATTCCTCATTTATTGGGCTGCATGGGGAACTTGAGATATCTGAACCTCTCTGGCATATCATTCACCGATAGAGTGCCTTCTCGGCTTGGTAATTTGTCTAAGTTGCGATATTTTGACATTGACCAATTTGTTGCTTTTGATTCCGATATGTATTCAACAGAAATTTCCTGGTTACGAGGACAATTGACTAACCTCATATGTTTGCACCTCTAAGGGTCATTTACATATTCATTTCCTTGATTTGACATGGAATTTAAACAAGGGCATGGTGATCACAAAAAACCTAGCTTGGAGGTTTTTGACTTCATGTGAAGGATATGAATAGAGATGTAGGAGCCTTGATGGAGGTGTAGCTGCAGTGCGCATGGAAACATTTGCATATTGCATTTTGGTACAAATTATGTTGTTAGAACTCTATCAAGTTTGATAGAGAAAGTTACCAACTTGAACACACTTGATGTCTCCAGTAACTAGTCCAATGGAAGTATACCTTGTGGAACTGGTACCCATACTAATCATGTTTCTCTGGACCTAAGATACAATGAGTTCACTAGTAGCGTACCTTATGAAACTGGTGCCCTTACCAATCTAGATTCTTTGGAACTAAGACAAAACTTTAGTATGTACCTCTTAAAATCAGTGCCCTCACTAATCTAGTTTCGTTGTACCTAAGCTACAACAAGTTTATTGGTGGTGCACCTTTCTAAATTGTTGCTTTGACCAATTTGTCTTATTTGGACCTAGGTTACAACAATTTTTAGTGGGTGATTACGGGAAAAACCTAAAAATTCTACAAACTTTGAACTATATAGACTTGTTATCCAATAATTTGAAGGTTGTTCTGGATCCATACTTGGATCCTCCCTTCATGCTTGAACTTGTCGTATTTTCATATTGTCAGATGGGTCATATGTTCCTAGATTAGCTTGTTTGTTTGAACCTCTCTCGCATACCATTCACCGGTAGAGTGCCTTTCCGGCTTGATAATCTGTCTAAGTTGCAGTATTTCACATTGACTAGTTTGAAGTTTTTTATTCTGGTATGTATTCAACATAAATTACCTCTTTAAATAATCCGCCTAACCTATACCTAGGCATGAGCGAAAAGATCTATCAGGACTCAAACGGGATCATATGTTTCCACCTCTAAGGGTCATCTGTCCTGCTTCATGTTCACTTGCTACTAAAAACAAGTCTGCTTCATGTTCACTTACTACTAAAAACAAGTCCCCCCTACGTTAATAATATCACTAAACCTAAGAAACTCGACCTCTACAACAACGGTCTAGACCACACAATTGGGCCTAGTTGGTTTTGAAAAGCGACGAGCATTAAGTACCTTAAGATTCTTTGGTCGGTTCCCTCATGTGCTAGGAAACATGGCATATCCCCAATCTTCACTTTTTCTTTAATTTATCATAGAATTTAAACAAGAACATGGTGATCACAAAAAACCTAGAAATCCTTTGTAGCTTGGAGGCCTTTTACTTTGTGTGAATGATATGAATAGAGATATAGGAGCCTTGATGGAGGCGTAGCAGTAGTGCGCATGGATACATTTGCAGAAGTTGCATGTTGGTCCAAACAATTTCATTGGAACCTTGCCAAGTTTGAGAGAGAAATTCACCAACTTGAACACAGTTGGTGTCCCTAGTAACAACTACAATGGAAGAATACCTTGCAGAATCGGCACCCATACTAATCTAGTTTCTTTGGAGCTAAGACATAATGAGTTCACTGGTAGTGTACCTTCTGAAATCAGTGCCCTTTACCAATCTACCTTCTGAAAGTGCTAAAGGGGGGCAATGGCCCCCTAGGCCCAACTAATCTCCCACACCACATCCATGTTCCTAGGACACATGGACCTTAGCATGAATTATTTTCTAGGGCCAAACTGCCAAATTCCTCATTTATTGGGCTGCATGGGGAACTTGAGATATCTGAACCTCTCTGGCATATCATTCACCGATAGAGTGCCTTCTCGGCTTGGTAATTTGTCTAAGTTGCGGTATTTTGACATTGACCAATTTGTTGCTTTTGATTCCGATATGTATTCAACAGAAATTTCCTGGTTACGAGGACAATTGACTAACCTCATATGTTTGCACCTCTAAGGGTCATTTACATATTCATTTCCTTGATTTTACATGGAATTTAAACAAGGGCATGGTGATCACAAAAAACCTAGCTTGGAGGTTTTGGACTTCATGTGAAGGATATGAATAGAGATATAGGAGCCTTGATGGAGGTGTAGCTACAGTGCGCATGGAAACATTTGCATATTGCATTTTGGTACAAATTATGTTGTTAGAACTCTGTCAAGTTTGATAGAGAAATTTACCAACTTGAACACACTTGATGTCTCCAGTAACTAGTGTAATGGAAGTATACCTTGTGGAACTGGTACCCATACTAATCATGTTTCTCTAGACCTAAGATACAATGAGTTCACTAGTAGCGTACCTTATGAAACTGGTGTCCTTACCAATCTAGATTCTTTGGAACTAAGACAAAACTTTAGTATGTACCTCTTGAAATCAGTGCCCTCACTAATCTAGTTTCGTTGTACCTAAGCTACAACAAGTTTATTGGTGGTGCACCTTTCTGGATTGTTGCTTTGACCAATTTGGCTTATTTGGAGCTAGGTTACAACAATTTTTAGTGGGTTATTACAGAAAAAACCTAAAAATTCTACAAACTTTGAACTATATAGACTTGTTATCCAATAATTTGAAGGTTGTTCTAGATCCATACTTGGATCCTCCCTTCATGCTTGAACTTGTCGTGTTTTCATATTGTTAGATGGGTCATATGTTCCTAGATTAGCTTGTTTGATTAGTTATGGTCTATGTCCGCACATTCCAAATATCTAGACATCTCTCATAACCAAATAAATGGAATGTATCTTACTAGAACATATGCTTGACATATCTTCTAAAGTACTCAACCTTGGATCAAACAAGTTTAGCGGGCCATGTAAGGGTAATTGTCCCTATGTGTGATTTTGGTAACTAATGATAATTCCTATGGACTAATTTTTTCATTGAGTTTATATGAAGGAATATTCCATAGGTCATGCTTGTAGTCCATTTGTTGGATTCGAGTGTGGATGCCATGAAGATAACAATATACATTAAGTATTGGCATCAAGATCATCGAGTTGAAGAGAAGAATATGATATGTTAAAGATCTTGAGAGTTTGATCTTAATAGAAGAATTCAAGTTATGGCTCTAAGTGGGTGTCATGATAGCCTCAAGAGTTGAGTTATGGTTCACTAAAGGTTTAGAGCATGCAATAAAATGAAGAGTTTTTTATGTACCTCAAGATATTGAGATATAGTATGAGAAGATACTTGGTTGACCAATACAAAGAGTGAAGAGTGAATTCAATTTGGTCAACACATGAAGCATAAAGAATGTACCACATGGATCTTGCGGTATGGTAAGCATAGTCAATTATGCTTCATGAACTAACCCATTATATATGTGCCTTTGCATTTTCTATATGGGCTAGGTATCTTTCCATGGGCATGCATCAAAAGTGAAGATTTCATATAGCCCATGAGATGATGACATCAAGTGGTGATCATCATCAAGGTCGAGAAGTGCAAGTTCAACATAAGCATTCATGAAGATCACATGGTCGAAGATTGCTGTCCATATTGGAGCCAATGGACATGTGAAGATGCGCCTTAATTAAGCTATCCCATAGTGGTGTATGGGCGGGGGGCAAATTATGAGTCTTCACGAAGCAACAATGATCAAGTGAAGCATTCTACCTTGGATGGATCTTGAAGCGTTGTCATCAAGATCAAGTGGGACGCGCAAGGCAAAGGTATGGACTTTCTAGGTTTTCCTTTTTACCGGTCCTAAGGTGGTGGTTGGGAGACCGGGTTATAGGATATATAGCCACACTATCAAGAGGGGCTTTCGGTTGGGTAACTTGATCACATCGTCTTAGGGAGCTCGATCCTTTGCATACCTTGCATATACCTACTTTGTTGTTTCTCGGTGTTTATTTGTGTGAGGTTCTTGAGCTTGTTGCTAGCTTTTCAACAATCCCAAGTTCATCGAAAATGGAATTCATATGCATCTCTATTGCATGGAGGTCTTACTGGTTCTTCAGTTAGGAAGGTTTCATACTTCTCCTTATTTGGTATTTTACATATTGCTCCTTTATATTATTATATAGATCTTTTTCTTGGCCTTTCAGAAAGCCCAAGTTTGCTTTACTCGGAGTTCAGACGCAAAAGTTATCGCTATTTTCGTCATCGTTGTTTTCTGTCTGCGAAATCGGCAGGATCTCCGGTGCCACCAGCCCTTCCGCCGAAATGATCGGCCATTGCCAAACCACTCCGGCCACTACCGGAATTTCCCTCATTATAGGGGTTTGGTGGTGTGAAACGCTTTATTGCCGTCAATTCATCGGCCAGGACTTGATCGTCGCGCCGATTATTCGCCCGAATCGGTCGGATGGCCGTGTCACCGATCCATCTGGCTTGTGCTTCGGTCGCTAGACTTATTGACGGTTTTGGCGCAGAATGTCCCCAACGGTCAGATTTCCATTCTCCTATAAAAGGGGCTTCTTCCCCGAGGTTTTCTAGGGTTCTCAAGCACAAAATTAACCACCATTGTTGACCCCTTTGAGCTTGCTTCCTCTCCCTTCTCTCCTATGATTATTGCATATTTTTGAGGGCTTTGGAAGAGGAGCCTAAGATCTACAATCCCCACCAATCATTTCCTCCTCTAAGTGAGGGGAACCCTTTAGATCTAGATCTTGGAGTCTTTTGTTGATTTCCACCTTTGTTCTTCCTCTCTAATTCCTCCCTAGCACTTGTTGCTTTGGTGGGATTTGAGAGTGAAGGATTTGAACACCTTTGGTGTTCTTGATTTGCATTCTTGCACAAGTGTTGAGCTCTCCATTACAATTTGTTCGAGTGAGAGACCATGATCTTGTTACTCTTGGAGGGTGACCTCCTAGTTGGCTTGGCGGTTGGTGTCGCAGTGCCCTCTTCATGGAAGATTATGAAGAGGCCAGGACTTTCCCTTTCATGGGATTTGTGATGTGGTTGTGGAGCTTGCCATCTCTGGAGTAGAGAAAAAGCTAGCCATAAGGGAAGTGGCTATTCCTTCATCGGGATAGCCTTAGATATTAAGGTGCCCTTCATGGTCTTGGGGAACCCCTTAGTGGGATCCCACACCTCTCCAGCGTGATGTACCTTACTTGTAAGGGAACACGGGAATACATCTTCGTCTCCGCGTGCCTCGGTTATTTCTATACCTGAGTTTACTTTCCTTGTGATAGCCATCAAGCTTGAAGTTCTTATCTTGTGTTATCTTGCTTAGCTTATCTTGTTGTTGGTGCACTTAGTTGAGCCTAGTGTATTTAGGTTTTGTGCTTGTAAAATAAACGTTAGTTTAATTCCGCATTCTATCAAGCCAAAACCGTAATAGTTTTGAAATTGCCTATTCACCCCCTCTAGACGTCATCTCTATCCGCTTCAATCCATTACCACATCTACCAAGAAACATCACCATATTAGTCATCTACAACAACACATTTTTAGGAACACTATTATATTCGAAGATTCAAACCTTCACACGGTTCCTAATGAATTAAAATAAAATTGGTGTCCAGATTCCAGAATAACTATGCAAATTGGTCGGAGTACCTTGTTTTTTCAAATAATATTTTGAAGAGAAGAAATCCTTTTGGATCGAATAAATCATGCATATTCTGTTAAGCAATAATACTTTAGCGGGTACATTTATAGGATTTTTTAATAACTATACATGTCTTGAATTTCTTGATTTAGCATGGAATAAAGTTCATGGAAGATTACCTAATACATCCCAACACATGGCAATCACCATTGGTACACATCATGTCACCCCAATCATTCCTACAAAGGTGAACTTCCTCCATCTCTTGCCTTCCTTTGGTTATCATGTGAATAGGATCTTGCTTGAGACCAATTCTTATTGTATGACTAGGCCCATGACCATGATGCCAAGAGGAGGAGACAAGGATTCCCTAGGAGCCAAGACCCCCAAGCAAGAGGCTTGGAAGTGGAGAAGGAAGAAGCAGCTGAAGCAACCCCGGAGTCTCCAACCACTAACGCCCTGAGTCTCTACCCCAGGAATCTGGCCAGGTCTCTGGTCCAAGTTCCAGGAGCTCTAGACGTGACCCCGGATGTTGGGGTTATACTTTCCGGTTATACCTGCAGCTACTCACTAACCAAGGTGGCCCACCTCTATGTTAGAGCTTTGATCCGTGGACGACCCAGTTAGGGAAAGAAGATGGAGGACCATCCGGCTATGCAAAGGCCTAGAAGACTTATGGACTTAGGCCTATAGATTCAATTGTAGTCCAAGTTGTACTTTGTATTGACTCTATATCATAGCTGGATAGGTTTCCCCTATAAACCCTAGGTTGGGTGACTATATAAGCCAACCTAGGGGCCAATATTTAGGGCAACAACCACAATCAACTCACATAGGCGAAACCCTCTCTTGTAATCCTATGTCACATCCAACTTTGCTGATATACTGGATTGCTAGCAGGAGTAGGATCCGACCATCACAGTCGGATCTGAACCTGGGTAAACTTGTGTGCTCACCGTCCCAGACCACCATACCTTTCACACACCACCTTTCATCATGCTTTGAGGACCCCCTCATGGCGTACTTGTCATCAATCCGATGACAGCTGGCACCCACCGTGGGATAGGTGAAAGATGGGCTTAACAAAGGCAGAATAAAACTAGCGTTTACTTTGTCAAGCACAAAACCTATATATACTATGGTTCACCTATGTGCACCAACAAATTATGCTAAGCAAGACAAGAAACAAGGTGATAGTAAGATATATTACTTCAAGCATAAAGGCTAGCACAATGTAAAGTGCATAAGTAAAGGGCTCGGGTATAGAGATAATAGAGGCACACAAAGATGACTATGTTTTACTAAGTTCCTCCCTACAAGGGAGTACGTCTCGTTGGAGGGGTGGGCGGTACTAAGTGAAGGAGATATGCCCTAGAGGCAAATAATAAATAGGTTTTTATTGTCATATCTCAATTAGTTTATAATAGTTTCATATTGTGCTATAACTGTGCCAAGTAGAAACATTGGTACAGGTGTGGTATGAAACAACCAAGTCCCTAGTAGCCTCTATTCATACTAGTTCGTTGGTCACGGAGATGATCTGGGTTTCAAGATCATGGGCATTTATGCCGACTGACAACGAGATCATATCATTGGAGAATGATGTGGTTGGACATTCCTCAAAGGATTGCAACACGATCAAGTCATATAGTTCATTGTTGCAACAACTATACCTAGACTCCTTCTCCTTAGACCGTGAGCTCATACTACTCACTGTTTCCCGAGGCTGCTTTGACTACATCAACCGTCATCTGGTAATACGGTGGCCATAAAGGTGTATGTTGGGTATTCCAAAGGAACAGTTGATGACATGTGACTGCAAGACCGGGATTTGTTCACCCACATGACGGGTAAAGATACATACGGCCGGCTTGGTGAGATTACATCCATAAATGTTGCAACATATGACTAGGTCACGGGGATATAATATCACGGTAACAAAAAAACAGAACTTGTTGAGAACGAGATTGAACAAGGTATAGGATACCAATGATCGGATCTTGGACAAGTTGTATTGAGAAACAAAAGGAAGAGGATGCTATATTTAGTGGTTCAAACGACATTGTCATCAGGAATGCATAGGGGTCACATGGACATCCCTGGTCCCTCTGTTGATCATTGATAACAGATCATGTCTAGAGCATTCCCGAGCCGTGAGAGGATACACTTAAGGGTACGATGAGAGCGATCATTCGTAAGACGGAATCACAGTAGAGAAAGAGAGAAAGCCGGAATCATTCCACAGAGAGATCTGAAGTTGTTCGGAGAAAGAATAAAGGAAAAGGCCTGAAAGGTGTTTTCGGATAAATGGGAATTTAAATATATATTTATTATATGTTAATTATAAATTAATATATTCTAAATAATATTTAAGTTAAGATTTATAAAAGCAACTTTTATATTAGGCCAAATCCTGGAAAGAAATAGCCTAAAATAAAAGCTATAGAAAAATAAATGGAAAAAGGAAAAGAAACATCCCACGTGGGCGGTTTTTATTAACTGCCGCACGGGGGGTGGATCGCAGATACCAGCCGCCACCGGGGCCTGCTCGACCTGGCCCACACGGGCGCCAGGGAGCTGGGCCGCCGGGGCGAGCCGGCCCACACGGGCGGGGCGGGTCGGGGCACGGGTGCCGCCAGGCGGTGTGGGGCGGGCTGGGCCGCGGGGGGAGCAACCGACCCACCCGGGCGCTAGCCGCCGCCACCTTGGGCCGCTGAGGACAAAGGCCCACCCGGGGTGGGAGCCAGGCCGCTGGCCGCCGTGCGCCAGGGCCCACCCGGCTGGCTGTAGTTAGCTGTTGTTCCCCTTTTCTTTTTAATTAGCTATTTCCTGTTTTGTCTATTGGCTGAGTAGATTCGGCCCAATCGGCCAGGATGAAAATGCCTATTATTTTCTTTTGACTATTAGTCCCACATGGCTAACCCAATGGGGAGGGCACACCCCCTCCGCCTATATAAAGGGGTGTCCATGGGTGGGATTAAACAGACAATATTGGAAAAGTCCTTTGGTTGACTTTCTCCTCCCCCCTCTCTCTATACCTTGTGACCATGGCCCCAAGTCTGGGTTGTGCGATCAAGGCACACCTACAGTACGCCATTGCGCTGCAGGGATTCCTAGTCGGATATCAACTTCCGCATTCCTTGCGGGATCGGGGAGCCGGAGGTCTCATCGTGCACCGGATGTGTACGAAGACACGAGGCGCAACACTTGGGGCGCTAAAATGTCGTGAGCCGGAGCTGTTGCATGATGAAGATGATGAAGGAGCAAGGGGTGATCTGTGAGGAGCTTCACGACCTTGAGGTCGGCTGCGAGTACAACTACTTCAACCACGTTCCCCGTGGAACGTTAACCGCGTACGGTCTACAAGGGTATGTATTCTCTACGCTCCGGCCGTTACCGCATTACTACATAGATAGATCCTAGGCAGTTTCTGGGGTTTCAACGTAGGAATTTTTTTGTTTTCCGCACCGATCCCCTACAGTGGTATCAAAGCCAATCTATGCGTAAGAGTGTTGTACGGGCAGTACTCACAAGTATTGTGCGAGCATTGATCCCTTAGTTGTTACCCTCTAACGTGTACTTGTTTATATCGTGGTATTGTTTGATGAAGCGGCCTAGACCGACCTTACGCGTATTCGTACGCGAGACTGGTTCCACGCTCGACATACGGCTTGTACCGTATAAGTGGCTAGCGGGTGTCTGTCTCTCATTAGATAGTTGATATAACATTTACAACGGAGGGCCCCGAAAGGGGTGTAGTAGAGACAACTGTTGGATCCATGTTGTGGTTGGAAAGTTCGTAGTTTAGAAATGGTTCTAGTGCGAAAGCCCTAACAACCACGTAAAACTTGCAATAGATAAAGTAGAGACGTCTAACTTTATTTTGCAGGGGGGCATATGATTATGATATGTCAATGGTCGATACGAAGGTAAAGTAGTTTACTTTTCTGTTACTAAGTAGTATAGTAATAGGCATCGTTCTGATGGACGACCTGGTGGAGGCGTCGTGGACTTGGCATCAAACCAAGGGCATGATGGAGATCATGCCGGAGCGCTCGATGGAGATCAAGGCGCAAGAAAGACCATATCGTATCACATTATACATATGATATTGATACCAGTTTTTACATCTTATTGTGTGATAGTATTTAGATACTCAACGGTAGCAAATAAGATAATCCCTATTTAATTCCAATGTTCCGTGTTCCCCTTGTGTGTGCACCACCAAGAAAGTTCTTCGGTATGAGGCGATCCAGGATTACAGGCCTAGGTGTCAGACATATCTACGTTCGCATACAGTAGGTGTAAGCCATGTTGCACAACGAATACACACAAGTTAGATTTGGCGAGCCTAGCACATTAGAGAAGCGTGGCCTCGGAACACAAGACATCGAAAGATCGAGCATGAGACACATGGATGATGTGATTGACATTAGTGAATGTCTACCTTTGATAATGCACTGATGGCTGTGTAACACGGGGTAGGTGTAGAGGATAGGGATCATGCGATCACTAAAATCGTCCAGGGGATGACCGTTTTACTGGAGACCAACTATAAATTGATCTCTTATTATGAACTTAGTCTAGATGTCTGTTTGCAAATATCTTAGTAGACCTTAGCCTATCCCATTGAGGTCCTTTTCGACCATGGGAATATATTGCTTAATTTGGAACTTAGCAAAAGATTCCAACTTCATATATTAATACCCACGCCTGAGGGATATCCTCGTAAAAGGTGATCTTCTCTTCTTGATACAATATCCATTAGGAGATAAGTCGATGACTCTGGATTGTTTGCAAAAACACTTAGTGATCTTGCATTAGAGTTGAGAACTCTTGGAAGGGCTTGATTGCAAATGGAGGTCATGGATGAAAAGGTATATGTAAGATATACAAATTATAAATGTGGTTTCTGCAAAACTCGTTGTAGTTTGCAAAGTATTTGATGCTTGTCCCGTTTTGTGAAAACAGGAGAATCTCCTTGAGAATTGTTGTTTTTGAGGCAACGTGACTTGATGACGGCAAGCAAAACAGTTGATGGCCGACATCACCTCTTCCCTCAAAGTTTGTCATTTGGATTAGTGGACTCGAATATAATTTTGTAATCTCTGTATGTGTGTCTTGCTTTTGGCAAGACGATTATTCATATGAACAAGTTACAAACCAGTTTGTACTATTCTTATGTACAATACCATTATGGTCACATTACGATTATAAATAAGTTATTCTCATCACTATGTTAATGATAATAGTTTAAACATTTATAAGAGGATTAGAATGCTAAATGATATCCAAAGTTTAATAATGAGATGACACTATAGTTTAAGTCATTTTGGTTATTGCAGGTTCTTTATGAAAGATCGGGGGTCCTAGATGCTTAATCTAGAGACTTTGCAAAACCATGCCTCTTGGGAAGATTGACTAAAACTCCGCATTCTGGTAAAACGGTGATATGCGAAGAAATGTTGAATCTTATACATAGTTATGTATCGTATTTTCAACAAGTAGTGGAAATCATTTGTTGATTGTGGACTTAAGTGAATAAGCATATTTATTTAATGAAACATGAGTTTGAAATTATTTGAATTGTTCAAATGAGTTCATAACGGAATGAGATATTGAAATAACTGAATTAACAAGTCTCTTCGAGTTGATCGACATGACTAAGGTATTCAAGTTAAGTTTAGTATAAAAGGAATTTGTGAAAGATGTTTCACAAATTATGATAATTGGATGAATTCAAACTGTGTTGAAATATCTAAACATCATAATCATTATGTATTAAGATACATATGGTATAATATCATCTCTTATAGGAGTTATAGTTATCGTTTAGAGTTAGAGACCAAAATAAGCAAACACTCATTTGAAATACAAAGGAACATCTAAAAGATTCGTGGAAACAACACCATAAGTGTTATGGCACGTTCGAGTTTCTGGAGATTTTGATAAGTCGATATCGTGGCGAATAAACAAGTCTTTGTAGAGCATTCTTAGGAAGCTATGAATGCATCTTCCACAAAAGAGGCAAACCAGTTGTTGTCCTAAATTGATGTGTCTTGATGAAGATACAGGTGGAAGAAAGTAAAAGATCAAAACAAGGTATTTGACCTTACCTCCGAATTATTGAGTGGCGCAGCGGAATTTGTTTCGTAAAACCAAACTCTACAAATAGAGGAGAAACTAATGATAATGATCACAAAGTTTCAGTGAATACTTTTACTAAAGTAAGTAGGATTCAACTATATATTCTACAAGTTTGTGGAATTATATTGTTGATTCACTTGTCATGTTTTGAACAAGACATACCTACGATTTACAAAGAAGCGTGATGGACCTAAGTATGAGAAATGAATTGTCATTGAAATCTCGTTAGTGGAATTCTCGTTTTGATAGTGATCAAAGAATTTTGGAATGTCCAAGATTATCGAGAGGACCTAGATTTGAGTGGGAGAAAATCAGCTTGGCTAAATCATAATATGTATCTAACATATTTTGAGTGGGAGCTAAGTGAAATCCCTGGATCTCAAACATGAATGTCATATTTGAGTGGGAGCGTGAAATCATTCTGGAATATGTAGACGACATATGTGAATTATGTGATTGGTGTTTAAGTTAGGATGAAGTTGAAGTTATTAAACAATAAGATCTATCGAGATAGATTGGTGAGTTTAATAAATGCTGAATGTCAAATGCTTCTTGGACTTGATTATGAAAGATGTTCAGAAAGTCCTAAGCAAGATTCTGAAGTAGCTCAGAATGGAACAAGGTAAGAAATAAGTTCTTACTGTATGAAGCATTGAGTATTGCAACTATGGTTGAAAGAAAGAGATGCATTGCATCTCCTATGCCTTAGTCATAGGTTCTTCCATAAAACCATGTTGTATACTCGACATAAAGTGACCCGAGGTTCTGGTTAATAGGACAAAGTCTTAACTGTAAGAGCATGTCTTTAAGTGATTCCTGAGTTGATCACTGAACCAGAATTAAGTTTGTACATAAATAGCAATAAGAAAAGTAAGTGGCATAGTTGCATTTCATGCACTAGGATCTACATAGATATAGAAGTATAAAAGATCCATCTGATGTGATGTATAATGTTATGGTAGGGCTAGTTCGCTTTTAACGTAGAATGATGTGTCCTAGGGCCTAGTGCCCATGAGAAAGCCCTCGAGGTTGATCTAACGTCACTGTAAGCTCCTGGAATTCGGCCTCGTTCTACTGCCATGACTATAGTATATACACAAAGGATAGCAAAATGTGTTTCGAAGTTTAGATGACAATGGTGAAAACGACCGTCATCATAAACACTAGAAACAAAAGTCTCACTTTGTTGCCAAACAAATACTTCGACCCATTATAAGATAATGGTGTGAATGTAAAATTAGGAAGACATTAACGATTTGCAAAATACATAATGATCTGGTAAAACAGAACATGGACATGACGTTTCCCATAAGCATGCATGATCTGTAAATGCATATGGTATATGGTTTATATGAGTAAAATGCGAGCTAGGTTATTTGTACTCTAGTGCAAGTGGGAGACTGAAAGAGATATGCCCTAGAGGCAAATAATAAATAGGTTTTTATTGTCATATCAATTAGTTTATAATAGTTTCATATTGTTCTATAACTGTGCCAAGTAGAAACATTGGTACAGGTGTGGTATGAAACAACCAAGTCCCTAGTAGCCTCGATTCATACTACTTCATTGGTCACGAAGATGATCTGGGTTTCAAGATCATGGGCATTTATGCCGGCTGACAACGGGATCATATCATTGGAGAATGATTTGGTTGGACATTCCTCGAAGGATTGCAACACGATCAAGTCATATAGTTCATTGTTGCAACAGCTATACCTAGACTCCTTCTCATTAGACTGTGAGCTCATATTACTCATTGTTTCCCGAGGCTGCTTTGACTACATCAACCGTCATCTGGTAATACGGTGGCCATAAAGGTGTATGTTGGGTATTCCAAAGGAATAGTTGAAGACACGTGACTGCAAGACCGGGATTTGTTCACCCACATGAAGGGTAAAGATACATACGGCCGGCTTGGTGAGATTACATCCATAAATGTTGCAACATGTGACTAGGTCACGGGGATGTAATATCACGGTAACAAGAAAACAGAACTTGTTGAGAACGAGATTGAACAAGGTATAGGATACCAATGATCGGATCTCGGACAAGTTGTATCGAGAAACAAAAGAAAGAGGATGCTACATTTAGCGGTTCAAACGACATTGTCATCATGAATGCATAGGGGTCACATGGACATCTCTGGTCCCTCTGTTGATCATTGATAACACATCATGTCTAGAGCATTCCCGAGCCATGAGAGGATACACTTAAGGATACGATGAGAGCGATCATTCGTAAGACAGAATCACACTAGAGAAAGAGAGAAATCCGGAATCGTTCCGTGGAGAGATCCGAAGTTGTTCGGAGAAAGAATAAAGGAAAAATGCCCGAAAGGTGTTTTCGGATAAATGGGAATTTAAATATATATTTATTATATGTTAATTATGAATTAATATATTCTAAATAATATTTAAGTTATGATTTATAAAAGCAACTTTTATATTAGGCCAAATCCCGGAGGGAAATAGCCTAAAATAAAAGCTATAGAAAAATAAATGGAAAAAAGGAAAAGAAACAGCCCACGTGGGCAGTTTTTATTAACCTCCGCAGACGGGAGGGCCGCTGGGTCATGCTGGGAGCAACTGCCCACCCAGCGCCACCACCACCTTGGGCCGCCATGACGAGGCCCACCTGGTAGGCGCCAGTCATGGGGCGAGCTGGGCCACCGCGTGCCAGGGCCCACCCGGCTGGGTGCAGTTAGCTGATGTTCGCTTTTTCTTTTTAATTAGCTATTTCCTGTTTGTCTATTGGGCTGAGTAGATTCGGCCCAATCGGCCAGGACAAAAATGCCTGTTATTTTCTTTTGACTATTAGTCCCACATGGCTAACCAAATGGGGAGGGCACACCCCCTCCGCCTATATAAATGGGTGCCCATGGGTGGGATTAAACAGACAATATTGGAGAAGTCCTTTGGTTGACTTACTCCTCCTCCCTATCTCTATACCTTGTGACCATGGCCCCAAGTCTGGGCTGTGCGATCGAGGCACACCTGCAGTACGCTATTGCGCTGCAGGGATTCCTAGCCAGATATCAACTTCCACACTCCCGGCGGGATCAGGGAGCCGGAGGTCTTATCGTGCACTGGATGTGTACGAAGACACGAGGCGCAACACTTGGGGCGCTTAAATGTCATGAGCCGGAGCTATTGCACGATGAAGTTGACAAAGGAGCAAGGGGTGACCTACGAGGAGCTTTGCGACCTTGAGGTCGGCTACGAGTACAACTACTTCAACCATGTTCCCCGCGGAACGTTAACCGCATACGGTCTACAAGGGTATGTATTCTGTACGCTCTGGTCGTTACCGCATTACTACATAGATAGATCCTAGGCAGTTTCTAGGGTTTCAACGTAGGAAATTTTTTGTTTTCCGCACCGATCCCCTACACTAAGACCACTGATGACTGCAAGTGCACAGATCATTTGTAGCTAGTTTCGAAATAAGGATATCGATCCCACAGAAAGCAGTAGGTGAAAGACTAAAATGTTTTTAACTAAAACTAAACGTAGTACTTAAGGAATAACTTTAAGATATAAGAAAAGTAGAATTGTTTTTGGGTTTTTGATTGAATGAAGCAATTAAAATAAAGTAAAACTTAATGCAGAAAGTAAGAATCGCGTATGTGAACTGCAATAGGGAAAAGGCATTCTCAGGGAGTGGTGGATACACCACTAGCAATTTAGACTAAGCGAGCAAGATTATTCCCGTCGTATAGTTGGTCATTAAACCCTCTGGATGCCTTGATCGCTTCGGGTTTTCTTCTGGTGTTATTGATATTTCCCAAATATGCGATTTATGTTGTTTTTGACTTGTTTTCTCCCCAATATAGCTGCTCCAAGAATTGTGTCCATTATATCCATCATCTGTCTTGATCCTAGTGAAAATAGACATAAAATGTGCACGCGAACACCATAAAATACCAAGATCCTACAACTATAATGCAAAATAATAATATAAAACATGATGCAAATATGCAGTCATCAACTTCCCCAAGCTTAGACTCTTGCTCGTCCCGAGCAAGTTTAGCTTAATGGATGTGATCCTCATATTCATGAAGCTAAGTCGATAAAATAAATAAGGGAGTTGCAGCATGTGTTTATCATATATGATACATAGGAATAAGTTCATGAATAGTACCTTACTTGAACCATCCAAATAATATTAGAAGGCTTCCACACCTTAGTGATCAACGATTCACAAAAGATGAATCCTAACATGATGTAAAAGTATTCAGTTCGACTGAATGAGTTAGCGAGGTAGCCCCAAGTGTTTAAGGATTAACATATTCACTTGGGATTCAAAATCTCAAAACGCTTCTTTGTCATACTACAATATAGTGGTATATGCCTATTTTATATTTGCACATTCGCTCTTTTTCTCTCTTTATATATATATATATATATATATATATGCTCACACTTTTGTTTAAGCGTTGTGCAAAGGAGCTAGCCATACATTCCACTTCATGTAGGAATCCAAAGTTTAATGATCTCAATTACCAAATTCCAATTGTATATGAAGCATCTTTATGAATCGAAGATTCTACCTCAATTTGTTCTCAGTCTATTTTGATAGCACTTTAAAAAAATTCCTCTGTTCAAGGTTTCTTTCTCAACTTAACTAATTAGATTATTTTTACTTTTGTAAATCAAACCATGAACTTACAACATATCGATTAAATTATCTTCATATGTTCCATTAATACCAATGGTGTGGAATACTCCTATTGCTATCATCAAGTTCAAGTAAAATTATACTCAAGCCATTCATATATCCAATAAGACAAGCACAAACTCAATAATGCTCCATATATGATAATAAACTCGGAATTTCACAAATGGGATCGACTATTCCTTAAGGGAATTCAAATGATGCAAACTTTTATTTTCTAAGCTCAAACTAATGCAAAACTAAAATAGTAATGTAAAAGATAGATTACAAGGTCTTAAAGATCTCCCCAAGCTTGGAATCAAGCCGTGCAGGATCAAATAACTCCTTGTTGGTACCTATTCCTCCTCCTGGATAGGAAGAGTATTGCTTTCCTCCCCTGTGTTGCAAACTTTAGCTATGCTTGCGAGGCGGATGCTAAGCTCAGCCATGTCATATTGAAGCTTCAATTTTTTCTTCTAGAGGAATTTCTTCTCATCTGTCAACTCAAAAACAATTTTAATCAAGAAACCAACTATACCATCGATGTCATCGATCTTTTTCTCAAGGTCTTTGCTCATCATCCAGTAGGAGTCAATCCCTTCTCCAATTGTTTCAACACATGCTTTCGAAGACTTTTCCAACTGATAGATCTTATCATGAATCTCATCTTGCCACACCTTCTTAGGCTTAAGAGGTGACGAACCGGGAGAAGGTTTATAATAGGATCCCATGTTGTGAAGATAGGGATTAGGGAGATACTCATCCGTGCTCTTTCCCTGCTCTGCTTGCCTCATCATCTCCATCCTTTGCAGGAACATGTCCTCCCAGTTTGGGAGAGGCTTGATCTCTGGGCTGGACGATGATGATGATCCTTTAGGTTCTACTTCTTTGGTTCTCTTCACGGGCTTCTCTTGTTTCTTCCTCCAAATCTTGTTGATATGGAAGGGCTGCATAGCTTTGCTGCAAGAATATTGTTAGAAGGGGCTTGTATAGGGATGGCGAGGATTTTCTTAGGCTGGAGGCTGTAGCATTGCGAAAACTTAATGAAAAAGGTAAGATGCGATCAACTTTAAAAAGGGAGGTTGAAAACCCTATCCACCGTCCGTAACGAGAAACTATACGGGAGCAGCCCATATAGGTCCCGTCGTATAGTTATGAACTGACTATAGATTTCCTTCTATGGTGGAACCAACTATAAGGCCGGGACTATACAGGCGGGGATTTTTATTCCCGCCATACAGTTGGTCGTGAAACCTTCTGTACTCCGAATATTTTTTTGGAGATGGGTCAATATCTATATGACGACAACTATACGGGCAAAATTTTATTCCCGCTGTATAGTTGGTCATTGAACTATCAGTATCTAGAAAAGAATAATGACGAAGGCATCAATATCTATACGACGACAACTATACGGGCGAAATTTTTATTCCTGCCGTATAGTTGGTCGTTAAACTATCAGTACCTTTCGTGGACGGAAGGGGTGATGTCGAAACAACTACACGACCACAACTATACAGCTAGAATTTTATTCCCGCCGTATAGTTGGTTGTTTAACCTTCTGGATCCACAAAAAATTACCTGCTTCTCTGATACTTCTTTATTAATCTGAAAGTTAACGAAATATCAAGTTTTGATAGAAAAATGACAACTTAAATTTTTTACCAATATTAGCATTATGAATCTTCCTTTTTCTTTGCTAGAGCTTTAAATGTTCCTTATTTAACACAAGCTCAATTAAAACTTAATTAAAAATCTAAACACTTACTCAAACCTTTACTTCGCATGGGTTGCCTCCCATGAAGCGCTCTTTTATGGTCAATATCTTGACCATAGTGTTGCTCATTTTGTCTGGAGTCTATTCTTCTTGCAGTTGCCATTCCTTGTATATCTTTGCTTAATCACCTCTTCCGGGGTGATCACTTTATGGTTATGATGCGCTCGACTTTCGACGTAGAGCTCGTTGGGAACCCCAATAGGAAGGTACGATGAATATAGCAGCAAGTTTTCCCTCAGTTATGAAACCAAGGTTTAATCGAACCAATAGGAGCAAGGAAACACCCCAAAGGTGTTACTAGCTGAGCTTTGGCAGGGAGCACTACCGGTGCTAGTAGCAACGTGGAGACCTGCACAACACAACCACAGAACTTTGTCCCCAACTTGCAATGAGGTTGTCAATCTCACCGTGTTTTGCGGAAAACAAAGGATTAACCGTATGGAATGGAAAGAAGTAATAGTTTGCAGAAAGTAAACACAAAGCAGTAAAAGATTGTAGATTGTATGTAAAGTAAAAGGACCGGGATCCAATGTTCACTAGAGGTGGCTCTCCTTAGATAGATAACATGCTGGGTGAACAAATTACAGCGGGGCAATTGACAAACACCGAGAAAGCAATACATGCATATACTAATCATCTTGACTCCTCTGAGATTTGATTGGGCATTACAACATAATACATAGACCGCCATCCAATCGCATCTATGACTAATAATCCACCTTGGTTATCATCCGAACCCCTCCGAAGATTAAGTTGCAAGCAGATTATTGCTTTGACTGCGTGTAAAGTAAACAATACGATTGTTCTATGAACAAAGGATTGTTGTTTTCTCCTAGTAGCAACATCACATCTAGTACCTTAGAGATTTGTCACTTCCCAGTTACGAGAGGCATGAACCCACTATCGAGCATAAATACTAACTCTTGAGTTGCTAGCATCTACTTGGCCAAGATAGCTACTAACAACGGAAAGCATGCAAGATCTCAAATAACAAAGACATGATAGAATCAATAATCAATCTGAAATAGCATCTCAATATCCATCGGATCCCCGCAAACACAACATGTATGAATTATAAAAAGATGATCTTGATCATGAACGGAGCTCACAAGATCTAAACATGAAAGCACAAAGGAGGAGAAACCAGCCATCTAGCTACTACATGGATCCGTAGTCCAAGGATGAACTACTCACGCATCACATCGGAGGCTTGCATGGTGATGAAGAAGGCCTGTGGTGAATTCCCCTCTCCGCAGGTGCCGGGAAGAGCTCAGATCCTCCCGATCTAGGGATGGAGATGATGGCGGCCAGACTCTTCGTGGATTTTTGATCGGTACTTAGGGTTTTCGTCCGAGGGCAACTTATAGGCGGAAGGAGAGGCCGAGGGGTGCCGGGAGCAGCCACACCACCTGGCGTGGGCAGCTGGCCGCTGCTAGGTGGTGTGGTGGCTCCTGCCCTTCTCGCCTCGTATTCGGCACTTGACCCCTTTCGTAAAAATAGGCACTTTGGCTTTTGTCCTGTCCAATTCGAGAATATTCATTTTCCGACTTTCCGAACCAAAACAGCAAAACAGTACCGGCACTTTGTGGCTCTTGTTAATAGGTTAGTCCAAGAAATCATATGAAAAGTACTCCAAAGTTGGAACAAAACACAAGAAAGTGGATAAAACTAAGCATGGAACATCAAAAATTATAGATACATTTGCAATGTATCAACATCCCAAAGCTTAACTCTTGCTCGTCCTCGAGTAGGTAAGTGATAAAAAGAAAGAATGATTTTTGAGGTGACATGCACCATCAAAGACTTGATCAAAGTATTTGCAAAACATTCAAAGCTGGGATTATAGTACTTCAATCATAACATGAAAGACAAAGTTCTAGCAATAAGCAAAGAAACTGTGATGCAACATGAAAAGGCACAAACAAAAGATTCATGAATAATAATGCTTTGCAAGATGTTTGTTTGTTTCACATAAAGAAAACATAGCATAATAGTATTCACCTTGTCCCTCAATAGAGTAGCAAATATAAATGCATAGGACACCTTCAAATTTCATAAGAGTGACTAGATACAATAGTTTCAAACAAGCAATAACAAGTTATGCATCAATCAACTAGTCTTGGGACAATGCACATAGAACTAAGAATGACCACTATGCTCTCAAAGTAGGTGCATAAAGATAGAAGGTGGAGACTCAATATAATGGTGTAAGAAAGGCCTTTTGTAAAAGGAAGTAGGGATTCAAGTCTCATAAAGAGCTTCCAAAAATTATGGTACTTAATAGCTTTCAGCTCTCATTGCCCCTATCATAAGCATCTTGAAGTGATTAAGGTTAAAGTGAACAAACTATGGTGTACATGCTTGATGAAGTATAAGTCAGAATCTCATGTCCCTTGTATACGAGGGCCGCTCCTAATGCTACTCAAGTTTAGTCACTAGTAAGTTCTTGTCATCGTAAGTACATGTGTATCATTGAGAACCGCCAACGGGGTACCCCTTGCCCGATGATACAGAAGAATCCCCATATCAAAATGACAAGGCAAGCAGACAACGAACATCTCAGCATTCTTCTTATTTACCATGGGAATATGGTGCTTTTTTCTCTCTTTCATAGTATCTCTTTTTCTTTTCTTTTCTTTTTTTCTCAATATAGGACTCTTTTTTATAAGAAGAATGCTTCATAGACAGCTCATTATGGTTACTGCAGGTTTCCACCATGTCGCATGGATTAGACCAGCCCAGTGCTTTCTCTAACACATATACATAACTCCATGGACTTACAAGCTCCCCTTTTATTTCACACCGACGAAATCCATATACAAAAGAGCATGATATCAACTAGGTACAAGTACCAAGTGCAATGTTGAAAGCGTTCCCCATGAAAGCATGGTTCTGCTAATTCCCAACAAATAAGTGCAAGCATATACAACATAGAAGACATAATGGTTCAAGTTTATTAAGGGCAAGTAAAGTAAAGTGTGCCATCAAGCTCGTGAGAGCTTTAATCACTAGTTTTCTCATAACAAGAGGAAGGTAAACAAAAGCATGAATATACTTGGAATAGCATAAGCTAGTAGGTAGGTATGGTGGACTCTTTGGAATAACTTGGTTTAGCGAGTTGGATGCATGAGTGGAACTCATACTTGGTTGTGGAGGCTAGCAAAAGACTGGGAGCGACAAACTAGGAGAGCAGTAATGGCCATAATCATGCAGAGCGACAAAACATCATTGATCAAAGCATAAAGTGATACTACAAGTTGAAAACTAAAGGATCATAAAGGCCATGGTGACTTGTGATAGTCGTAACATGGTGTGAGCATGTGCCAAGTCAACCCAGATAAAGCATCAAAGGAGAATACCACTATACTATGCTTTAATATGCTAAAACAACGCATGATTCATCCAAGGCACATTAAGCAATCTCAATTGTTTATAACAAGTCATACTACAGCAAAGAATACTAAGCATAAAGCCAAAACAATATCAATCATGGCATGACAAAGCATAGGCCACAGTCAAAAACGAGCTCTTTTTACCACATAAGTAAGAACTTTCCTACTCTTTTCCAAACCAAACCAAACTATTCGCAAACCAAAGTGTGAAAGAGGGGGTCCAACCAACTTATTCAGAAAACTAAGCAAACCAAGCAAACTAAAAACCAAAACAAAAACGAAAAAGAAGACGCTCCAAGAAAAACACAATTGTGCATGAAACAATAAAAATGAAGCATTTGGAAGAAACCTGGAATTTTTATTAATGAAGAAGGGGGCTGCCTTGGGCATCCCCAAGCTTTGACGCTTGTACTTGTTGGATATTTCTTGGGGTGACACGCGTGGAATCCCCAAGCTTGAGCTTTAGTCCATCCTTTATCTCATTACTCGTTCCTTCCATAAACCTGAATTTTTTTCTTTATACAAAACTTCACACAATCTCATTAGCAACATTAGTGCACTTAAGATAAATAAGTCTCAAGGTTCAGTTCTAACATCAAATAAACTTCCATTAGAACACTAGCTACTGTATCACTTCCCTCAAAAAGCTCAATTCTCCAAAGGAACTCAAGAAGGAACCCACAAGAAGCAAATGCAGAAAAATGGCAGAAATCTGTCAAAACAGACCAGCAGGTAAAGACGAATTTTTTCGAAGACCTTCTGTTGCTCAAATAAAAAAGTGTTGAACTAACTAAAGTTATATAACAACCTGGGGCATAAGCGCAAAAAAGTACAGCTCATACCGACATACAGAGCTCTCTCAGGAATTTTTACGGTGAAGCACAAAAATCTGTTTTGGGACAGCAACTTTCCCAATCATTACTTCTCTCTCATTAGAGGTTACTCTTGGCACAAAAAGCAAATAAAAAGGATAAGGATAGGTTATTACAGAGGTAATAACTTCCAATACTCATCTAAAACTCTTGGGTTATCTCCCAACAAGTACTTTTCTTTAACGCCTTTAAGTTAGGCATAAGAAGCAAAGAAAGAATCAAGTGTTCTCAAATGAAGAAGCATTAAGGTCAATACCACAAATATTTTCAACAAGGCAAGGTATATCATCCAAATAAATCTAGAGGATCCTCTCTCAATGCTCTTAGGTTCACTATTCTCATCAAAAGGGTTTGCAGGAACAATCCAATCAAGATTCTTTTCTATGGCATCATGTATTGCTACTAGTTTGAAGGGTATTGGTATCTTAGGTTCCTCCCCATTAGGTTCGGTTTTGTTCATCTTTTCTCGTATACCAACCACATCTACACATGAGCCTAGCACATTGAAACGTTCAAAAACTTTTCTAGCTTCTTTGGCAACATCATAGAACTCCTTAAACAAAGTTTCTAGAATAAAATCCCTCTTTTTAGGGTCTTCAATTTCTTTAAGCTTAAGAAACATTACTTGCATTAAGGGGTTGAGGGTAACAAACCTAGCTTCTAACATGTGGATTAAAGAAGCTGCAGCAATCTCATAGTTTGGAGCAAGTTATATAAGGGATCTATCCTCAGTATCTTCATGCTTACTAACATGATTAAAGAATTCTTCAATGTTATCTTTCCCAATTATAGAACCACTACCAATTGGAAGGTCTTTCAGGGTGAAAGTAGGGATCAACATGGTGAGCTAAGGAAGAGGTGACAACTAAAGGAGACTTAATTTTTTTGTGTTTTTCAAATAAGAAAGCAAACAAGTAAAACTATTTTTTTTTGTGTTTTTGAAGAACAAAACTAGCAAACTAAGCAAAAAGAAAACTAAGCAAAACAAAAACAACAAAGTAAAGAGATTGGTTATGAGGGCCTTCCCTTGTGAAGATGCCCTTGACTCCCCGGCAACGGCGCCAGAAAATCTTTGATGGCGTGTAGTTGACGTGGGAGTTTCTTCTTCTTCGTTCCCCGGCAACGGCGCCAGAAAATCTTGATGCGCTCGACTTTCGACGTAGAGCTTGTTGGGAACCCCAAGAGGAAGGTACGATGAATATAGCAGCAAGTTTTCCCTCAGTTATGAAACCAAGGTTTAATCGAACCAATAGGAGCAAGGAAACACCCCAAAGGTGTTACTAGCTGAGCTTTGGTATGCACTACCGGTGCTAGTAGCAACGTGGAGACCTACACAACACAACCACAGAACTTTGTCCCCAACTTGCGATGAGGTTGTCAATCTCACCGTGTTTTGCGGAAAACAAAGGATTAAACGTATGGAATGGAAAGAAGTAATAGTTTGCAGAAAGTAAACACAAAGCAGTAAAAGATTGTAGATTGTATGTAAAGTAAAAGGACCGGGATCCATAGTTCACTAGAGGTGGCTCTCCTTAGATAGATAACATGCTGGGTGAACAAATTACAGCGGGGCAATTGACAAACACCGAGAAAGCAATACATGCATACACTAATCATCTTGACTCCTCTGAGACTTGATTGGGCATTACAACATAATACATAGACCGCCATCCAACTGCATCTATGACTAATAATCCACCTTCAGGTTATCATCCGAACCCCTCCGATTAAGTTGCAAGCAAGATTATTGCTTCTGAACTGCGTGTAAAGTAAACAATACGATTGTTCTATGAACAAAGGATTGTTGTTTTCTCCCTAGTAGCAACATCACATCTAGTACCTTAGAGATTTCTGTCACTTCCCCAGATTACCAGAGGCATGAACCCACTATCGAGCATAAATACTAACTCTTGGAGTTGCTAGCATCTCCTTGGCCAAGATAGCTACTAACAACGAAAAGCATGCAAGATCTCAAATAACAAAGACATGATAGAATCAATAATCAATCTGAAATAGCATCTCAATATCCATCGGATCCCCGCAAACACCATATGTATGAATTACGAAAAGATGATCTTGATCATGAACGGAGCTCACAAGATCTAAACATGAAAGCACAAAGGAGGAGAAACCAGCCATCTAGCTACTACATGGATCCGTAGTCCAAGGATGAACTACTCACGCATCACACCGAAGGCTTGCATGGTGATGAAGAATGCCTCTAGGTTGAATTCCCCTCTACGGCAGGGTGCCGGGAAGAGCTTCAGATCCCTCCCGATCTAGGGATGGAGATGACGGAGGCTACAGACTCTTTCGTGGATTTTTGATCAGGTACTTAGGGTTTTCGTCCTGAGGGCAACTTATAGGCGGAAGGAGAGGCCGAGGGGGTGCCGGGAGCGGCCACACCACCCCTTGGCGTCGGCCAGGCCTGGCCGCGCGGCCAGGTGGTGTGGTGGCTCCCTGGCCCTTCTCCGTCTCGTATTCTGGCACTTGATCCCTTCCAGAAAAATAGGCACTTTGGCTTTTGTCCCGTCCAATTCCGAGAATATTCATTTTCTGACTTTCCTGGAACCAAAAACAGCAGAAAACAGGCAGCTGGCACTGTGGCTCTTGTTAATAGGTTAGTCCAAGAAATCATATGAAAAGTACTCCAAAGTTGGAACAAAACACAAGAAAGTGGATAAAACTAAGCATTGAACATCAAAAATTATAGATACATTTGCAATGTATCAGGTTACTGCACTTATATCTTCGTTTACTCAATAATGCTTCAAGCGTTGTCCATTTACCACCCATGAAAGAGAGGGTGTTTTTCCCTGTAGCTCCTCCGCTCCCGATGAATAAGCTTCTTCAACTATATAAGGGCCTTCCCACTTTGATTTGAGCTTCCCTGGAAACAAGTTAAGACGAGAATTATAGAGTAACACTTTGTCTCCACTTTTAAAGGTCTTATTTTCTATTTTTCTATTATGCCATCTTTTCACTTTTTCTTTAAACAATATAGCATTCTCATAAGCCTCACTTCTAAACTCATCTAAAGCATGAATATCTAATAAACGCTTTTCTCCCGCTGCTTTAAGATCATAGTTTAGGTTCTTGATTGCCCAAAAAGCTTTCTGTTCCAATTCTAAAGGTAGATGGCATGCCTTACCGTATACCATCTTATAAGGTGTCATACCCATTGGATTCTTAAACGCAGTACGGTATGCCCATAGAGTGTCATTTAACTTGTATGACCAATCTTTTCTTGATTTGTCCACCATCTTCTCAAGTATGGTCTTTAATTATCTATTGGAGAGTTCCACTTGACCACTTGTTTGAGGATGGTATGGTGAAGCAATGCGGTGAGTTGCTCCATATTTGCTAAGGATTTTCATGAAAGTTCCTTTCATGAAATGAGAACCACTGTCAGTGATAAAAAATCTAGGAACTCCAAACCTAGGGAATATAACATCTTGATAATCTTCACTGAGGCAACTACATCCACATGACTTGTTGGAATAGCTTCAACCCATTTAGTAACATAATCGAAAACAACAAGAATATGGGTGTAACCATTTGATTCTATAAAAGGTCCCATATAATACATTCCCCATATATCAAAGGGTTCGATTATAAGACTATAATTCATTGCCATATCTTGTCTCCTACCTATATTATCCCTTCTTTGGGAAGCATCACAGTGTTCTACATACCTATGTGCGTCCTTGAGCAAGGTGGGCCAATAGAATCTGGATTGAAGTACCATTGTTACAGTTCGCTTGCCTGCATGATGTCCTCCATACGGGCTGTAATGACAAGCTTACAAAATTACATTCATTTCATGGTTAGGAACACACTTCCGAATCATTCCATCAGGTCCATGACGATATAGATACGGATCATCCCAAAAGTAATATTTAAGATCATTAAAGAATTGCATCCTTTGATTTGTTGTCATACCAGGAGGTATAAATTTTACTGCGAGATAGTTAGCATAATCTGCAAACCAAGGATCAGCAATTTCAACGTTTGCTAAATATTCTCCTAGAAATAACTCATTTATAGGTACGCGGTTAGTAATTATTCCCTCCATCCTAGAGAGATGATCTGCTACCGGATTATCCTTACCCCTCCTATCTACTATTTGCAAATCATATTCTTGTAGTAATAAAACCCACCTAATCAACCTAGGCTTCGCATCCTTTTTCACAAGGAGGTGACGCAAAGCTTGGTGATCCGTATGAACTATTACCTTAGAATTAATGATGTAAGATCTAAATTTGTCGCAAGCAAAAATTATAGCTAGGACCTATTTTTCTGTAGTAGCATAATTTTTTTGAATCTTATTAAGAGGTCTACTAGCATAATAAATTACATTTAAATTATTTATGTCTTGCTGTCCTAACACAACCCCTAAAGCATAGTCACTAGCATCACACATGATTTCGAAAGGTTCATTCCATTTTGTAGATTGCATGATGGGTGCTGAAACTAATTTGTTTTAAGGTTCTCAAAAGCTGAAATGCAATTATGATCTAAGTAGAATGGAGTTTCTTTCTCAAGAAGTTTGTGAGAGGCATAGCTATTTTAGCAAAATCTTTTATAAAACGCTTATAAAAACCTGCATGTCCCACAAACATTTTTATGTTTTTGATGTCCTAAGGTATTGGAAGATTTTCTATAGCATTTATATTAGTTTTATCTATTTCTATACCCTTCTTCGAAACCTTATGCCCAAAAACTTTACATTCTCTTTCCATGAAACGGCATTGTTCCCAATTCAAAACCAAATTTGATTGCCTGCATCTCTGCAAAACTTTGGTTAGATTGTAGAGGCAATTATCAAATGTTGTTCCACAAGCAACAAAATCATTTGTTAGAACTTCCATAGTCTTCTCAATAAAATCATCAAAGATTTTTAAAACACATTCTTGAAAAGTCATAGCTGCATTACATAAGGCAAACAGAATTAATCTATAAGCATATGTGCCATAAGGGCAGGTGAAAGTTGTTTTCTCTTGATCTTCCGGTTGTATAGCAATTTGAGAATATCCAGAATATCCATCAAGAAAACATAAATAAGAATTATTACTAAGTCTTTCTAAAATTTTATCCATAAATGGTTTAGGTTTATGATTTTTTCGTGTCTCATGGTTTAGTTTTCTAAAATCAATGCACATGCGATATCCAACAAAAGGTTTTACAGGAACTAGCTCACCATCCTCATTCATAGCAGCATCAAGACCCCCTTGTCTTGGTATGCAATGAGCTGGGCTAACCCACTTACTGTCAGAAATAGGATATATTATGCCCGCATCTAATAAGCGTATAACCTCTTTTCTTACTACTTCCTTCATTTTCGGATTAAACCTTTTTTGTGTATCAACTATAGGTTCAGCATCATCAAGCATGGTAATCTTATGTGTTACAATAGATGGATCTATTCCTTTAATACCACTTAGAGTATATCCAAAGGCCTCACGATGCTTAACCAAGACCGAAATGAGTTTATTTGTTTCATTTTTTGATAGATTTTTACTAATAATAACTGGACATTTATTTTCATTATCTAAAAACTCATACCTCATATCGTCTGGAAGTTGTTTCAATCCAATTGGCGGAGGTTCTTCATCTCCTTTTCTTACCAATTCTTCATAGTCATGTGGATTTTGTGCTTCCGAAATTGAATCAAGGTAATCATCCATGTCTTCTCTCTCCTCACCACGGTGCTTCCTACCAATTAATTAGGCTCCTCTCTAATTCATCTTGTGGAGTACTGAAATGAATTGCGGCCAGCTCAATAATCATTTTCTCTTCCTTGATATCTTCCAATTCATATGGCCTGTTCTTTAGTTTGGCGAAGTGGAATGTCATTTCCTCTTCTCTAAACATTAGTGAAATAGTCTCATTATTACCAACTCGATCTTTGGTTATGGAAACAAAAGGCCTGCCTAAAAGAATAGGGTAAAAAGAATCTCGAGGCATGTCAACAATATGAAAATCAAGGGGATACATGAGCGATCCAATAAATACATAGATATTTCTGATAACACCTTCCAGTTTTATATTAGTTATATTAGACAATTTAATAGTAGTGTCAACCAGTTCCACATCTGGATTATTCAAATTGTAGCGAAGTTCCTCGTAAAGTGATGATGGCATAATGTTTATAGTGGAAATCGGCTCACAAATTCCGTATAAGAAAGTTTCTCCACGGTATATAGGAGTCATAGGTTTAGAAGTTTCTTTACCTCGTACCTTACCTTCAATGAATTCTGAGGTTTCAAAGTCTAGCATAACCACTTCATTATCCACTGTTCATGCTTCCATAAGATCCTTCAATATAACATTATTTATATTGGTAGTTTTGGGGTTCTTTTCTGGTTTCTTTAATCTTCTCTTTGTTTGTTCTTCCTCTTTTTGCTTTTTCTTGATATTCTCTTGAATAGGTGCAGAGGAGAACTCTTCCATTAGCGCTCTCGCATGCTTCTTTTCTTCGAGGGGTTTATGAGATTCCCATTCTGTAGGTACCTGTAAATGCCCCGCATAATTCTCAATAATTTTATTTACTGAGTAAGAATCAATACCGAGGGTTTTAATCATTGCACAAGTCCTTTCATCTATAAGGAAATCATTAACACAAGGATATTCAGAAAAACTATTTGTAATGTTCTCCTCGTTTTTAAGATTTTTTGTTGCCTCCCTCATTTTCATTATTAATTTCCAGGCTTTATTATAGGTATAGGATAGAAAACTACCATTAGAACTGGTGTCTAGATTCATTCTATTTTCATTATTAAGCCCTCCATAAAAAGTGTGAGTAATTAACCAATCAGGCAAACGATGATGGGGGTAATTATCTAGATAGCTCTTGTACCTTAGATACCCTTCATACAAACCCTCAACCAGGACTATTTTTGAAACTAATAATAATACCTCTCATCCTGTGAGCTTTGCTTTCAGAGTAATATTTTGATAGGAAATTGGTTGTCAATTCCGTCCAAGTCCTTGGTGCTTCTACACAAAAAGATCTATACCAGTCACAAACATTATTAGAGAGAGTTTGTCTAAACAACTGGGTTTTAACCATATCAAGATTATAGTCGTCAAATATAAAGGAACCAAGAACGTCTTCAAAGAATTGTAAGTGTCCATATGGACTCTCTTCATTGGTTCCTACAAATTTCTTAGAGTGTAGTAGTTCAAATAATAAAGGGTGGATCTCAATTCCATCCAGATTTATGCTTTTATTGATAGTTATAAAAGCGTCCATAGGCGAACCCATTTTCCTTACTGCCTCAAGCTGGATTAAATGCTGAGTGTTGTCCATCGTTGCGACCCTACAACTTAAATTAAAAATTAGTACAACGAAAGTAAATAACTAAAAGTAAAGTGACTTATAGCGCTAAGCTCCCCGGCAATAGCGCCAGAAAATAGCTTGATGACTGCCAGTGCATAGATCATTTGTAGCTAGTTTCAAAATAAAGATATCGATCCCACAAGGAGCAGTAGGCGAAAGACTAAAATGCTTTTAACTAAAACTAAACGTAGTACTTAAGAATAACTTTAAGATGCAAGAAAAGTAGAATTGTTTTTGGGGTTTTGATTGAATGAAGCAATTAAAATAAAGTAAAACTTAATGTAGAAAGTAAGAATCGCGTATGTAAAAGAACTTGGAACTACAATAGGGAAAAAGGCATTCTAAGGGAGTGGTGGATACACCACTAGCAATTTAGACTAAGCGATCAAGATTATTATAACAAATATTCTCATGATATGTATGTATGTGGGAGGAGATCCATATATGGACAAATAGGCAGCAACCACTGCTCACATCATCCTTCATAACCACAGCTGACAGAGAAACGACATCAATCGTATTATCCCGCTATTAAGGGATTTCTCCCGTGGCATGGACATAGCTTTATGAGTTCTCCTTGTTTCCCCAAGTTAGTACGTAAAGAATGACAACAGCTTTATAGTCACAGTAAGTGCTATCATCCCTCCGTCTACCAACAAGTAATCCCCTTCATCGTGTCCCCATAAGAGGCAAATATTAAGGAGGTGCACAACTCCCAACATCAAGATGAAGACAATTAATGCATACACATAATGATGTATAACATAATAATCTCTATATCATCTTAATCATATGCTAGGGTTTCTCCATCTCCCCAATAACTAATGATCTACTCATACATGGAGGCAATCAACATCATGGCAATGGTAATGGAAACAATTGTAAATGAATAGTTCTTGTATAAATCCACAATGAGTATGGAAATTACAACAAGATCTAGATGGGGTGAAGATGGGATGGATGGAGATGATGGTGGTGTAGTGATTGATGAAGATGAAGATCGATGCCTTGGCCTCCCAGATCTGCGTAGGGTGGAGATGGATCCCTTGGGCAAGTTCCCCTCCAGATTCCTTTCGGAGGTGAGATTTTTGGTGATTTCTAGGTGTTCTGTATGTCGTCTCCCCGATCCAGTTGCACGGGGTGAAACTATTTGAGGATGTGGTGGCGGCGCCAACTATACGACCATAACTATATGTCCGGATTTTTTTTCCTGCCGTATAGTTGGTCGTTAAACCATCTGGATGCCTTGATCGCTTCGGGTTTTCTTCTGGTGTTATTGATATTTCCCAAATAATTGATTTACGTTGTTTTTGACTCCTTTTCTTCCCAATAGAACTGCTCCAAGAATTGTGTCCATTGTATCCATCATTTGTCCCGATCCTGGTGAAAATAGACATAAAATGTGTGCGCAGACGCCGTAAAATACCAAGATCTTACAACTACAATGCAAAATAATAATATAAAACATGATGCAAATATGCACTCATCAACCACCAGCCCCAGAAGATGCCTCACCCTATTCTCCCGAGCACCCGCCGCACGACAAGCACTCGGTCCACTATGGGACACTTGAGGGCGGTCACCAAACCCGTACAAGATTGGGATAATCTCCACAACTTAATTGGAGGCTCCTAATAATCACCACCAAGGCCACTACACTGTCCAGGGTTCCAAGAACCCAAGAGAAACAAACTTCTTGATTTCACCAACTAAATCCTCCGAGGATAACTCAAACTAATGCACCTAATGCAATGTCAAGTCCTTCACTCCCAAATTCCACTAAAGCTACAAAAGCTACTAGAGGAATAAGAGACGAAGAACAGAAGAGGAAACCCACACAAGTCTCCAAGATCTAGATCCCAATATGCTCCCCTCACTTAGATGAGAGATGGATTGGTGAGATTGTAGATCTAGATCTCCTCTCTCTTTTCCCTCAAATATATGCAAGAATCATGGGAGGAAGAGGGAAAGGACAAGCTCAAGAGATTCAACAATGGAGGGGGAAAGGATCTCAAACAGATAAGGTCCAATGGAGAAGGGCATCTTTTATAGAGGGGCCCAAAATCTGCCTGTTGGCTGCTACGAAGAGAGGTACTATCATAGGCCGCCGGTAGTTCCGGATCCAAGGGCAGTGCTACCTCTTACTAGTAGTTCTAGGCCATGGAGCGGTGCTACCACTAACCCTGGTAGTACTGGGAGGATGTACTAGACGCTCCTGAGGAGGAACCCCAGCTTGCAGATGGGTACATATGTGACCAGTACTGCCAGGCGGTACTACCAGACAAAAATGTCCGGTACTACTGGACAAAAATGTATGGTACTACTGGACATGACATGCAGTTCTGGTAGCTGCAGCAACTACAATAACTCGAGCAACCAAACTCCAAATTGAATGAAATCCATTATGTTGAAAATATTGGATACCACCAAGGGAGAAAATATCAAGTATTATTATGTGAGATACCTCCCATGGTGTGGAGCTGGAAAACCGTCAAGATCAAAAATGCAATAAGATATAAAAGGTAAATCCCTTTTTGATGAACTAGAGCTTGTTTTGAAGATTAGCACAATCTCTAGAACCTCACTTGGATAAGATCCAAATAACAACCAAGAAAGATGATGCTAAGTATGCAAAGGCTTGAGCTCTCTTCGAAAGATACGATCGAGTTACTCACTCGAGAGCCCATATTGATAGTACGATTATCTATCCTAAATCCGGTCTCCCAACATGAGACCGGTAAAAGGGAAAACCTATCAAGATCATACCTTTTCCTTGAGCATTCCACTTGAGCTTGATGTAGATGATCTTGGCCTCCTCAAGATGGAACACCTTTCTTTTTGCTCTTGCTCGCGCTTGCTTGATGAAGACTAGTGAAGTGCTCCCCCATACACATGAGGAAACTCTTTCTTATAACTTTTCTTCATTGATCCATGATCACCAAGGATGGCAAGCTTCAAGCATGAGATCTTCTAGAGATGGCACATATTGAACTTGCACAACTTCATTTCTTCTTGAGTGTTGATCCATTCTTTGTCTTGACCAACCTTGAATCGTCTTATTTATTCAACATGATTCCAATAGGCCCAAATCCCTTGGGCATTGCTTCTTCTTCTTCATTTCTTCTACCTTGAAGCCAACACATGGTCCAAGCAATGCCAATGGACAGTTCCTACAAGTGTAGCTCAATGAAAACATTAGTCCATAGATATTGTCATTAATTACCAAAACCGCACACACGGGCACACATGCTCTTTCAACAGGTGACTTTTGGACCTTCATTTTGGGAGAAATCTACGTGTGTGGGAATCGGCAAAACAATCTCCATCGGTTGCATCCGCTATACCAACCATATCCCTCTCGTCCTTCTTGACAAGACCTGGATTTCGGCTAGGGATCCCATGATGACCTACACCATCATGCCCATCGGTGAGATCAACATCTACCTCGGTTTCACTGAACCTGCCCAACACACCCCAACGGTGATGCTAGAGACGGAAGAAAAATCTGGATCTACTTTATCCACAGAGGTGGCAGAGTTTCAGATCTCAAAAAACACTAAACCCACCTAACCCCCTCCTGAGGCGGAAGTTGTGGTGGAAGACAAGTCTGAGTCTGATCCCCTTGTTGGGATGGAATCTCAGGACGAAGATGACTATAGAACCTCTGGATCCAGATTTGCCGATGCTGGAGCAGGAAAAATCACTTCTGAGGCACATGCTAAACTAGATAATGGCTCGTCCATGAGTGAACTTCTACGATGTCACCAAGACGATTCAAAGCTTCTCGAATGCTGATGATGAAAGCCATGCCTACTTCAGATCTCTACTTGATGCCATCGAAACAGATGCCTACTTGCCGATGGAGTTAACAATGTTGGAAGAACTTTGGGTGTTCAAGAAGGAACTAGAAGAGTACAGTGAAGAAATCACCTCTAAAGATGCACAAGGCGGAGAAGGAAAAGATCTGAGTCTGTACGATAGTATGGATGAAGATTACAATCAAGAAAATCCCACCCCACACAACAACATGGATCTCGGAGGTACTTCCGACGTCCCAGTGTCCGAGCATGTTCAACCCAAAAGCACTGATGGAAGCCTCTCTCCAGGTAACGGACCAAAAGCCCTCTTTGCCACAGGCACCCACATAAAGGTTGACATAAGGGCAAAGAAGAAGAGGAACAAGAGAACTCCAAAACTTGATCTTCTGGCGGAAGAAGAGTCCGAGGAAGAATTCTACCAAGAACTCGAGATGGAGACCATGGATGGCGATCCGGTTGAACCCATCCCGAAAGATTCTCCGGTGAATGGCCACATGGTTACTCAAAGTGCCTGTTAAATCTACGGAGAGGCACTTACAACACCAATCCTAACAGCTTCAGATGAAGGGCCGAGGACCTAGAGAAGCAGCGCTTGCTACTCCTCGACAAAGCCACACATCTCGTCAAGGTAAAATAGCGCCTCGATAGCAATGTCGTAGACCCTGATAAATTCAAGCCAGATTACAAGCGGCTGCAATACCACAAGACTCGAGGTGGTTAGTACTGGCTAACAAAAATCCGAGTGTCCACAAAATTCTCTTTGACATAAATAACATCCTCATAGGACAACATTGGCTCGATAGGAAGGGAAACCGGATCTACAACACGCTAGTGGAAAACACTGTCGTGGCTCGAGCTATCCTCGCGAACAATCCGTTTCTAGAACAGGTTCAATAGTGCTTAACATTGCTCGAAAAAGGTTTGGAGCAACAGAAGACCGCCACATCTTTCAGCGGCAAGGTGGTATCGAAATCCGACTAGTGCTGCACTAATGTGGACAAGAATGCTGATTCAAGGCCCCGTGGGGAACTGTATCAACACCACCGTTCTGACCCTCGGGATGGCAATCACTCTAGAACCGGCTCTTTAGGCCATCAACGCAGAGTTGTGTGAGGCTGGAGCGAAGTTCTTCTAGTTGTGTCACGAGATGCTGTGAAGGAATTAGCTCCCCACCAACCCCATCATCGGCAATCTAACGGGCACGGGGACAAATAAGCGCGATGCCGGGAGGAGTGAGATTGGAAACATATGCCGCTTCCGAAGCACACAAGCCGTCCGGCTGAGCCCCATCACAATGACAATAATGCCGAACTAAGACATGATGAAGATCGTGACGTATCTAGCCGGCACGGTGGCCATCGTCATGAAGATCCACCTCAGAGCCGATGCAATGATGCTCTAGAAGGAAGCAGACGCTCAGTCGACAATAACCCATGAGAACCGCCATCCCACCAGGAAGTGAACACAACGGCTCCCATCACGGAAGCCAGGGCGGCCGTGGGGAGGGGAGGTGGAGGCAGAATAAGCAGAGATCCGACTCCACATCCCCGCAGGCATGAAGAGCATCCGAGGTGTTGTTCACTGTCACCAAATGACGCTCAGAATCACATCAACTCCAATATAGAAGCACGGCGCAACGGGACAGATGATGTATACGTGGTTCCAAAATGCTTTGGACCTCAGATCTGTAAGGTGAAATTTCCGGTTAATTTTGGGATTACGAAGCACATTCAACCCTATGAAAGTGTGGCTCAGCCAGACACTTGTCTCCAGGATTTTTTACAGGCTTGTTGCATCACCAAAGGAGGAAACAACTTGGTTGTAGTCCGGTATCTCCCACTTATGTTACAGAAGATGGCTCGATCATGGCTCAATGAACTGCCAGAAAACACCATCCACAATTGGTATGACATGCAAAGTGCATTCTTTCAGAATTTTGAGGGGACTTATAGGAGGCCGTGCATAGTCAGAGACCTGCAGCGTTGTGTACACCAACCCGGAGAAACTTGCTGGGACTATGTCAGATGATGGATCGACATGAAAAACTCTTGTGAAGGAGTCAATGACCAAACTGCAATCGAAGCTTTTATTGTAGGACTTTTAGTCGGATTGCCGCGCCACCTGCTCAAGCACGACAAAGTTACTGACTTGGAAGATATGACAGAGATGACCAACAAATATGCTGATGCCGATGATGATTCACTAGGCCTGTTGAACGGCTTGGCCACACCAAATCTAAAACAGGCGAAGCAGCAACAGTCTAGAAGTGCAAGAACAACTCTCAGGACAAGCCCAACCCGGAAAATGCTACTATCAATGCAACTTTCGGGTCTGGAGGTCACGACGGACGCAGAGGCGGCTGATGACAAGGCCGCGGAACTTCTCGGATCTAGGGAAGGGTCGGTCAACAGCCCAACAAGACCTACTCATGGGCTAACATTGGACACAATCCATGTGTACATCACCTGGATAGGAACAGAGGTTCTTCCCAAAAAATGTTGAGTGTCTCTTCAATGAAGACATCAAGAAAGTTGAAGCCGCTGGCTATAGGGCCAAGTGAAGAAAAGGAAAGAAAAATTTCGAGAAAGGCAAGGAGTCCAAGGAAGATTCCTACATGGAAGAATCAAATGATGCTAACCCTAAGTCGGATGGTAAGAAGGACTATCCAACCAACAAAGACACTTATGTCTTCTTCCTCGGGTCTAAACCCGCCAAGGTCAAGAAAGCAGTTCTCCATCAGCTCAATGTTATGGTTCTGGCTGTCCCCCAATACTTGGACTAGTCGGAAGTAACCATCACCTTTGATCGAAGCGATCACTGTGGTGACCCAGCATACCACTACATGATGTAGTACACTATAATCGTTAACATAACACCAATGAAACACCTTCACTAGTGTTACATCCATCATAGTGGTACAACAAAAACACAGCAGGTCCAAGACATGACTATAGATTACAACTCGACTCTTTACAAAAGATCCAGTGAACACTCTAGGTTAAAGAGGAAGAAAGAAACGTCTTACAAAGAAGAACTAGAATAACAACTCAGAACTATCTAGTGACTAAGACTAGCATATAAACTAATTGGCTTGCAACTGCTACTATTGCAATGCTCTACAGAAGTGGGTTTTATGGCTAGAGTATCTACTCCTATCTAATCAGGAACTTTGTCTTCACTTTGGTTGATGTATATGTTGACTTCATTGACTTTGTTGAAGAACTTGAGCTATCGATGATGGTTTCTTAAGCATAAGTTGCTGTTGACACCGTCTTCAACGGCTTAGAACCTAGCAAGGGTTAAGAAGGTACAGTTGAGTACGAGCATACTCAGCAAGTTCACTAAAAAGGAGTGTTTAATGCACTATCTCAACAGCCATAGACCAAAGGCCGTAGGCAATGCAAGTTTTTGTAAACATTTCTTCAAAGGTTGCTTTTATTTTGAACACTATGTCCGACAACCTTCACAGGTTTACCAAAACTTTTGTGGAGTTCCTTTCCTGCTGCGTTTGTAGCTCCTTTCCGAAACAGGGAGTAACATGTCATAGTTCTTACACTCTGCAGAGGTGCGTTACTTTACCCACGAGAGACCAAATCCTTGTTGCACAACCAGACATTTTTCTCGTCCACAATTCCTTGATGTGAGGCCTAGTAGATGATCCAAGCCAATCACTATCCTTCTTCGCGACCCCACATGGAACACGACTCCCCAAGCAGGAATACCTCCGTTAACCCCCATATAGGCAGATATAACCCTAGCAACCCCTTGGAGACTCCAGTGAGCAGATCATGTCCCTAGCAACCCCCACCGAAGTGGCATATCTACCTCCGACAACCCCTCACAGATAATCTAGACACCAATATTGCAGGGACATAAGGATTCCCACCCATGCTGAGTCCTCACAGGGAATCTACAGCTTCATGATAAGGTCATCCGTTCATGTGAAAGGAAGAAGATCCAGTTGGCTTCTCCATCCCATTCCAAATCTCATGGTTAACGTGTAATATACGGTGCTAGAATCACTGGGGACATTGGTTGATTAAGTCCTAGATATTATGTTCCTTTACTACTAGAACTGTATCAGTAGATTATTACCATTCAGTAAATAATCCATAATCATATTATTATGAAAATAGTGTTTTTTGACCTTTTTGAAATGCATGTGATGACAACATTTGAGTTACAAACATTTGATAGAAAATAATCAAAGGACATGAGCAAGTGTGAACTTGCCTTTTGTGATTGCAATATTATACACTCACGGTCTTCAGGACACTAGAAGATCCAAAATCTGAAAATAGCATCATTGGTCCGATAAGGACGAATGTTTAAAGAAGCAAGATGCAATTATGCATAATTAATGTAATGCAATTTGATAAACATGAATACTTAGAATAATTATATTTGATCTAGGGTTTGAATCTTGTGATGAGCTTTTTGGAATGTGTTGCACTTTTATACCAATTTCAAACTTGTGCTTCTTATTAAGGCTTGTGAGAGTGTGTGTGAAACAATATGTAAAAGCAACAAGTAACATTTAATAGTAAAGCACTCAAGTGTGGAATGGTTCACAAGGATTTCTTAAAAGGGTTATTAATTCATTAGAGTCTTCATAGAAATAATTAAGGATTACTTTTAATATTTCTTGAAAGAATAACTTTTTGAGGAAAGATTAATTTACAAAGGAAAGTATTCAAATTTGAAGTTAATACCTTTTTAGGGTTCCTTATTAACTATAATAATTCAAGAACAAATTAATTTAGCATTTTTGAATAGTTGTTCTACTAGTAAGTGGAGACTTATATATTTTGAATATGGCATCATATTATGGGTGGTTCACTTATTAAGGTTTCACAATCAAGAGAAATGCAAGTAGTATTACTTTTATGGGGTGGTGTTTTCTTAACTTTATAAGTGAATAGAATCACTTACTTGTTTTATAAGTAATGCTTATATTTTATAAACATGGGACAAAGCATTACTTTAATTACTTTAAAACTTTGTTTAGATTTTTAAGTGAATTCCCAAATTGGTTCAAGAACTAGATAAATATTACCTGGATGACTTTATAAATAAATAAAAGAGAGCTGATTTGCTGCCACGGGGGATAGCTTCTCCCCATGCAGCTATCATATGATTTTCCTAGAGATGCGAGCTTTGACTTATCCCCACTTGACATTAAACAAAGTGTTCTGATGGTAATCAATAATTAGAGATGGGGATGCATGCCATTGTGTGTCAGATATAAATGTCTCTGTCTTGATGGATGTGTCAATAAAATAGTACTAGTACAAGATAGACAAATCCTTTGGTACTCTAGAGTGATATGATTAGAAGGTGGCAGCCTGGTAGTATTCACCTGGTGGTGGCGAAAAGGACAAAAAATGCATGCAAGCACTTGATACTATACAAGCATGGATACAACGTGGCTACTTGAACTGAGTGAAGCACTTTATCTTTATGATCTATGCATGTCGACGGTGCATGCATAAAGTCATATAGAGCCTTGTACTAATACTAACATGGATGTATATGCCGCGATGCGTTGGTATTTACCTTGGTAGGCTATTTTAGCCTACTAAGATATTTTATACTTCTTCCGTTCAGAAATAACTGACTTGAGTTTGTCTAGATACAAATGTATCTATACACTAAAATATATCTAAATACATTCAAATTTATACAAATCTAAGTTAATTATTTCTTGACGGAGGAAGTATTTTAAAACAGAGGTATTAGAAGCTAATATAGTCCAACTTGTCTAATGCACGTATATATCAAGACAGCCATGCATCAATCACATCATGTCTAGCATGAGTAATTAGTTAACTTAACTTGCATATATACTTGGTCTGGTAATTAATGGTACGTAATCATTTTATTTGCTGACACAACTTGCATGCACGTTAAGTAGATGATTGATGATTGCATCAGTAAATAGCGTGTGAGTTATCTCAAATTTGTGTATGTTCTCCTCGCAAAGGAGAAAATACTCCCTCCGATCCATACTAGTTGACTCAAATTTATCTAGATACGAGTGTATTTAGCACTAAAACTTAACTAGATACATTTGTATCTAGTTAAACCCAAAACCCTAAACCTTAAACTAGATACATTCGTATCTAGATAAATCTAAATCAACTAATACGAGTCAGAGGGAGTAGCGCATTTCTAGTGTATCACACATACTGACATACTAGCCGTACTTACATACTTAGTAATGCATATAGCTAGTAAAACATGCTACATCAGGTATGCACGCATGTTCGACACACACAACATGCCAATGTTTGGTTGAGTTGGACACATGCAAATGGATGCATCCTCAGACATAAGTGTAGGACAAGTTGTCCTTTGTCTCCACTCGTTTCTCGATCCTCGTGTCAATGACATGTGCTGGGAGCAGTTTGTTCACACACTCTCTCACTTCTCTTGTCACATTCATGATATTAGTTGTCAGTGTAATTAGAGGAAAACTAACCATGTGCCAGCGCGTGGTACAAACTAACTAGGTCTGGCACATATCCCAAAGATTTGATCGGATGGTATTCACATGGGGGCAGCTATCCCCCGTGGCAGCACAATATTATCGATAAATATAATCCTTCTGACAAACCATACACTATTTTAAATGATTTTATTATTGATAAAATCTTTTTTAAAACTAAGATTAACTGAATTTTAAAAGGTGGTTTTACTAAATACATTTTAAAATAGTTAGACCTACTTTAACTTCACTTAAATATCAATTGAACTTGTTATAAACTTATACACTTCAATAACTTATATTAAAGATATAAGCAAAGGTTTCTATAGATTTTATGCAATAAAATAATAGAAAATGGTTTAAATAAGACTTATTAAACATTTGCCTTTATTTTACTTCAAATGTGAAAGGTTATTATTTTTAATGTGTAGATTTAGTTTTTTAATCATTTTGGTATATTATGTTTATTTTTGTGATTTTTAAATAATAAGATAAGATTTTTATAAGTTTTATCACTTTATAAATACTAAATAAATAATAAGTATTTAGTTAAGTGACAGAAAATTGAATGAAACAAGTTTATAAATGTATATCTTGTTTTTCTAAGACTTTAGGTATATCATACCTATTTTTATGAATTTTTAATAACAATATGATATACTTATTTAAGATTTATCCTTAATAGGTTATTTACTAATTAATAATATTATTTTATTTAAGTTGGAAAATAAAATATTATAATAGATTTAAATTATAGAGTTTATTTTTTGAATATTTTGATATATTATACATATTTTCTGAATTATAAAACAAAAGATATTGAATTGACAAGATTTTATCATTTTCTAGATTTATAAACTATCTAAATGATTTAATGCATCACTGATGATGTCAGCATGACACACACATGCGGGTTAGACCTTCTTACACCGAACCAGTTCTACCCTAAGCCACTAACTAGTGGGACCTATGCCATGTCATATCCAGAAATTATAAAACAACTAAATAAAAGGATATTATGACATCGCCCGAGAATGATCTTCCCAGGTCGATAACCGATCTATCGATCGGCAGCGCGCGAGCAAGCGAGGTTGTTATGGTTCGATTCAGTGCAGCACGCTGAGCCACATAGTGGTTGCGCCGCTCGGAAATGGTCTTCAGAGCTACTCCGATGACGACGAACTGCGGCGACTGACTATGTATCATGGCGGTAGGGCAAACCAGAGTGAGAGGAAACTAATTGAGGGGCCTAGGAGAAGCGCGACCTCACTCTGATGCTTGTACCATGGTGGAAAGGTCTTGGGGTGGACTAGCAACGGCGAATCGATGACAATGGCTGTGACGGTCGGTCGGATGCAGAGCTCAACTTGGCGCCGCTTGTTGCGCGTCTACTTGCGAGTCTTATCGGAGATGAACGAGGAGATAGTGGTGAGCACGATGATGCCCTTGGTTGGTTCAGAGGCGGTCTGAGGTGGCAAGGCCAGCGAACTCCGGCGAGCTAGGGTTTCAGAGTGGGTAAATGGGGATAAGGATGGGCGATATCATCTCCGTGGCCTTCTTATCCTCGCAGATGACAACGATGAGCATCGCAATGCGTGAATGACGTCGACGAGGGCATCGGGCAGTGGCGCGGTGCTCCAGCAAGCTGTCTGTGTGTGAAGATGACGACGATGACATTTTGCAGAAAACCCCGTGGAAATTCTTCTGTCTCAACCCGCGATCCCTGGTTGTGTCCCACTTGTCAGTCATAGAGTGAGAGACAACTCGGCCTGTTGTTGGGCCATAGGGAAGTAAGTGAAGATTTGCTGCTGCTGCACGCGGGCGTTGAATAGAACATAGGCCGTGGGCCACATCAGATGGTTATTCTGTCTCCTTTTATTTTTATTTTTATTTTTTTATTTCTGTTTTTCTCATTTCCTTTTCAATTTGAATTTTCTCAATGATTCAAATATTCAAAATTTAGTGAATCAACAAGGGTTCAACATGGTTAATGTAGCTAGTTGGTTTAGCATTTCTTTTTAGTATTTTCATTATTCATGATTAAATAAAGGATTATTTTCATTACAAAATATAAAGAGGAATCAGGGTTTTAGGGATTTGTTTCTTATAATAAGATTTCATAAAAATGATTATGTTTTCACTTGATAATTATAATGGTAAGGATTTAATGCTGTATATAGAATCTTATTCATACTTAACCTCATAAAGGAATTATATATATATTCATTATAAGGTATTAAACCTTGTGGTTTATAATATGATGATTTGAGTTTCATGGTTCTACATATTTGGTGATTTCTCCTATTCAAATTCTACTTGATTGATAGTGTTTAGAATTACCATGGAAGAATCTTGGTTGAATCATTAAGCATGATTAACACTCATTAATGGAGGAACGAAGATATTTATTTACAAATAGATAGTATGGGTTTGAAGAATAGTTAATGAACTTACATTCTATTATGGGTATGGATGAAGATTAGGGGCTAAGACATATTGCCTTGATGATTTGTAACCATGAACAATAACTCACTTAGAATGAGCTATTGAGATTTCTTTACTAAAGTGATCTAGTTGGTTTATAAGACTAGGTTCTTATTTGGTCTAAGAGAACAAAATGGACAAGGCTCTCATCCATACCCTCTCAAGTAGTATTCTAATTATCTCTTAGAAACTTTATTTTAACTAAGAGATATTATTCAATGTTTACCTAGGAATAGGAAATGGTTTCACTATCAATTTGATTCTAGGGTTTTAAATAAAGAGGTATACATGGGTTTTGTCATGGCTTGATATTATTTTGGTTAAGGCTTCTAAAGAATTCCAATCCTCACACTTCACTAAGCTTGGGTCATAGTTAAGGAATTCCTTTCCTAAATATACTCTATTTAAATCTCTCATCTGCTTCACTAAGATCTCTTCCGTCTAACTGATCTAGTCATCTGGCTCCACCATATCCATCATCATATGATGACATGGTCATGCCACTTCAACAATATTCCCTACATTCATCTCTAGTATAACTTCCATTATTTAACTACCTCTGATAGATCCACCAAAGTGGTTATTACTAACTTCACTCCATAAACTCCTTTATATTTACCTTGGATCTACTTCTAAGGCTTGCAAGCTTACACTTATCTCTATACCACATGTGCTATAAATCCTTTGGGATGGGTATGGTACTACTCCCATAATACAAGTTTGTCCTTGTATTAGCTTGGTTAAACTACTATGCCCCCAACTACTCCATACCATCATATTATATACTTCATCATACTCTAGCTTGACTTCTCATGATCAAGCTAGATGATTCAGCTTACTAAGGCTTTGCCTAATTTGGTATAATCATAACTCTTCATCATCATCTAGTCATCTATTCTCAAGTGACTTGAGAATAATGACCACCAACCTTTGATCAAACTAAACTAAGGCTACTAATCGTCTGATCAAGATCTATTAACACTAAGTAGTAGACTTGTACTAGTCTCTCTAAACGCTTATCTTGTTAAGGAAGCTTACTTTGAGTTTATACCTACTTGGCTTAACAAGATTATCATTTGATACTCTATTACTACTAGCTTTCTCATGGCTTCATAATTTCTAGCTTAACTCTTAGGTTTAGATATTTCTTCTAGTTAACTCATGAGTGAGTTATCTCCTCCAACATCAGATGGTTTGATCTCCACTAAGGATCACATTCCATTGATGATGGCACACTCTACCACAACTACTTCCTCCTTCTTATTAATTTACTTAAGGTCTTTGGAAGGTCAATATAATAGGTCAAAGCTAAGAGTTAATAAGTGCTAGGTCAAGAATTGATCACCCAACATTGATGATCAATTGACACTAGGACTTGGTTACATAGGAATGTCCTCTATTAACATGAAATTAAGAATATGAGATGAATGGTCTTGGCTCAACTTCCCTCCTACTCTTACTTGTGATAATGGGGTTTCGTTTAGAAGCTACCATGATTCTGATGGTAGGAATAACTATAGTAAACATGTATACCAAGGTTTAGTTATTAAGTTTCTTGGACATGTCTAGGAAGTGCCCGAGCGCTAGATCGACAATTCTGGCGCACCCTCAGTCAACTAACCCGTCGCCTCCAGCCCAGGCGCTAGATCAACAAGTCTGGCGCACCCTCGTTCAACTAACCTGTCGTCTCCAACCGAATCACCGCGTGGGCATCCCTCGGGCATCTACCACAACGCCTTCCGGGCCACCAACCCGCGCCACCAGGAGCTACCACACCCATAGCGCGCCACCGGGAGGGTCCAACTCATCCATGACCTCCTACATCCACAACACCGACCGACCTTGAGTAGACCCTACCAGTCATGATGAGGAGGGGATGATGCGAGAAATTGGTAGAGGAGAGTGAGCCAGATCGATCCACGTCCTTACCTCGGAGAGGCGAGCACAACGACAGCGGGAATCGAGACGGCGACATGACCAAAGCCACATGAGACTTCCTTGCTAGGGACAACCACGCCATACCTGATATGGGGAAGACGACCACGCAGGGCTCCTGATGGGCCTCAGGTTGTGCTGGATGTGAGAAGAAGAGAGAGGGGCAAAGCTACGACTTCCTAGTTTTGGCCTAGTACTTTTTGTCAAATGTTGCCTAATAACATATGATAGTTGTCCAATTTTGCCAATTTACCGTCTTACATCTCTATTAGTTGCTCACTATATTCATCTGTTAGTAATAGTTGATTCCCTAGCAGTAGACCATAATTGTAATTTCCCCTGGTAGCGGCATAGCTATTAAATTCTAGTTGCTTACAAACATTATGAACTTGCTTATAGAAAAACTAAGGAAACAATTTTGGTGCCCAAGATAGCTTGGTGCGTGACGAACAAACTTTCACGTGTGACAAGGCAACTTTGGTGCCCGACGAGACAACTTTTGTGACAGACAAGGCAACGTCGGTAGGCCATTAGGACGGAAGTGCGGTGGTGGGTGGGGTCATCACTTCTTCGGGCAATCTGCTGGCCGACGAGGCAACATCGGAGCCCATCGAGGCAACTTCGGTAGGTCATTAGGACGAAACTACTATGGTGGGTGAGGATGGACCTTCTTCAGGCAAGCTGCTGCCGACAAGGCAACATCGGAGCCCCACATGGCAACTTTGGTGCCCGATGAGACAACTTCGGTAGGCCACTATGACAGCGCTACCACGGTGGGCGAGGATGACCCTTCTTCAAGAAAGTCGCTATCGACGAGGCAACTTTGGAGCCCGATGAGGCAACTTTTGTGCCTGACTAAGCAACTTCTATGCCCGACTAAGCAACTTTGAGCCCGGCGAGGCTACTTTGGAGCCAGACCGAGCAACTTCTGTGCTAACTAAGCAACTTCGGAGCCTGGCAAGGCAACTTTGGCACACTTCAGAACCTGGTGAGACAACTTTGGTGCCTGACTGAACAACTTCGGAGTCCGACGAGACAACTTTGGAGCCCGGTTAGCCACTTCTGTGCCTGACTAAGCAACTTTGGAGCCCGACGACGCAACTTCGAAGCCTGATGAGGCAACTTCGTAGCCCGACGAAGCAACTTTCGTAGCCCCGTGAGGGAACTTTGGTGCCCGACTGATCAATTTATGTGCCCAACTGAGCAACTTCTGTGTCCTTTAAGCAAGCCGTTGCCTGATGAGGCAACATCGGAGCCCGACGAGGCAACTTCGAAGCCCAGCGAAGCAACATCAGAGCCCAGCGTGGCAACTTTGGTGCCCAACAAGGCAACTTCGGTAGGCCACTATGATGGTGCTACCATAGTGGGTGAGGATGACCCTTCTTCAAGAAAGCTGTTGTCGACAAGGCAACTTTGGAGCCCGGCGAGGCAACTTTTGTGCCCGACTAAGCAACTTCGAGCCCGGCGAGGCAACTTTGGAGCCTGACCGAACAAATTTTGTGCTGACTAAGCAACTTCGGAGCCCGGCTAGGCAACTTTGGTAGACTTCGGAGCCCGGCGAGACAACTTCGGAGCAACTTCAGAGCAACTTCGGAGCAACTTCAGAGCAACTTCAGAAGCCAAAAAGACATAATAGTTGCGTAGTCCTACTAATTTGTTGCCTAGCGTAGTCCTACTAAACTTGCTAGAGCATGGCGAGCCAACTTCAGAGCAACTTCAAAACATCATTAGGAAACTTTGCTAATAGAAAGCTGTCTATCCCTCGTACAAAGTTGCCTACCGAGGTTGTCTCGTTGGGCTCTGATGTTGCCTTGTCAAAGCAACGTTAGAGCCTCGGCAGGAAACTTTGGAGCCTGGTGGGCCTCCCGTCAGGGCTCCAAAGTTGCCTCGTCGGGCTTCAAAGTTGCCTCGCTGGGCTCCAAAGTTGTGTCACCTGTCTCCGAAGTTGCCTTGTCACGCACAGAAGTTGCCTCTCGGGCACAAGTTACCTCATCAGGCTCTGGAGTTGCCTCGCCGGGCTCCAAAGTTGTCGCGCCGGGCTCCAAAGTTGTCTCGCTGGGCTCCGAAGTTGCCTCGTTGTACACCAAAGCTGCCTTGTCGGCCTCCGAAGTTGCCTCGATGTACACCAAAGTTGCCTTGTCGGGCTCTGAAGTTGCCTCGCCGGGCTCCAAAGATGCCTTGTTGGGCACCGAAGATGCCTCGCCGGGCTCCAAAGTTGCCTCGATGGGCACAAAGTTGCCTCGTCGGGCTCTGAAGTTGCCTCGCCAGGCTCTGAAGTTGCCTTGTCGGGCTCTGAAGTTGCCTCGCCGGGCTCCAAAGTTGCCTCGCCGGGCTCCGAAGTTGACTCGTCAAGCACAAGTTGCCTCGTCGGCTTCAAAGTTGTGTCGCCTGTCTCCGAAGTTGCCTTGTCACGCATAGAACTTGCCTCTTGGGCACATGTTACCTCGTCAAGCTCTGAAGTTGCCTCGTCGGGCTCCAAAGATGCCTCGTCGGGCTCTGAATTTGCCTCATCAAGCACTGAAGTTGCCTCGCCGGGCTCCGAAGTTACCTCGTCGGGCTCTGAAGTTGCCTCGTCGGGCTCCAAAGTTGCCTCATCGGGCTTCAAAGTTGTCTCGCCTGGCTCCAAAGTTGCATCGCCAATCTCCAAAGTTGCATCGCTGGTCTCCGAAGTTGCGTCGTCGGGCTTCAAAGTTGTCTCGCCGGGCTTCAAAGTTGTCTTGCTGGGCTATCCAACTTCCATATCATTAGTAAGCAATTTAATGATAGCAGCAGACAACTTTATTATAGTAATATGCAACTTTATATAACTGTATTCAAAATGAATATAAATTCATCTTTAGTACTAAAAAAACCAAAAAATGTTGAATAGGCCCGTAGAAATTTTCGGTGGCCTCGGGCGGCATTGAATAGCCCACTTGTAAGGGGCTTGATATTTGCCTAATAATGCCAATTAGTTGCTTAAAAATACTAGTTTGTTGCCTTCTACATCATAATTACAATTCTCCCGAGGAGCAACTGTTTAGATGATTGGACTCTAAGTGTTGTATCGTTGCCTAATAGTGCACACTAGTTTCTCATTGTTTCGATGATTGGATTGGATCGGATCGAGTCAATCGCCTCCCGCCCATTCTAGTTGAGTAAGACTCTAAAAACAGTGGCTAACTTCACAACAACGATATGCGATTTTGCTAGGGCGGTAGGCAACTTCACTGAGGTGGTAGATGACTTCACAAAAATAGTAGGCAAGTTGAAAACAACAATAGACAATTTTACTGTGTCGGTAGGCAACTTCACTGCTGCGGTTGGCGACCCCAGTGCTGCGGTATATCCATCGGTCGTGTACACTCCTGCGGGGTTGCCGATGGAGCAACTTTGTTGATAACTAAACTTCGGTGCCGGACAAGGCAACTTTGGTGCCCGTCGAACCAACTTTGATGCCTGACGAGCCACCTTTTGTACTCGATGAGACAAATTTGGTGTCCGACAACCAAACTTTCGTGCCCAACGAGGCAACTTTGGTGTCCGATGAGGCAACTTTGGTGCCCGATGAGGCAATTTTGGTGCCTGGCGAGGGAACTTTTGTGCCGAACGAGGAAACTATGGTGCCAGACAAAACAACTTTGGTGCTCCAAAGTTTCCTCATCGGGCTCCGAAGTTGCCTCGCCAGGCTCCGAAGTTGCCTCATCGGGCTCTGAAGTTGCTCAGTCAGGCACATAAGTTGCTAAGTCAGGCTCCGAAGTTGCGTCGTCGAGTCACGGCTTGCCTAAAGAAGGGTCATCCTCACCCAGCGCGGCGTGTCCTACCAAAGTTACCTTGTCTCGCTCCAAAGTTGCCTCATCAAGCATCGACTTGCCTAAAAAAGGGGCATCCTCACCCACCATGGCAGCGTCGTCCTAATGGCCTACCAAAGTTGCCTCGATAGACTCTGAAGTTGTCTCACCAGGCTCCGAACTTGCCTCGTCGGGCTCCGATATTGCCTCGTCAAGCAGCGGCTTGCCTAAAGAAGGGCTACGAAGTTGCTCGGTCAGGCACAGAAGTTACTAAGTTAGGCTCCAAAGTTGCCTCGTCGGGCACAAAAGTTGCTCAGTTAGGCACCAAAGTTGCCTCGGCGAGCACAAGTTACCTCGTCAGGCTCCGATGTTGCCTACCAAAGTTGCCTCGCCAGGCTCCGATGTTGCCTACCAAATTTGCCTCGTCGAGCTCTGAAGTTGCCTCGTCGGGCAATGAAATTGCCTCGCCAGGCTCCGAAGTTGCCTTGTCGGGCGCAAGTTGCCTTGTTAGGCTCTAAAATTGCCTCGTCGGGCTCTAAACTTGCATTGTCGGGCTCCAAACTTGCCTCGCTGGGCTCTGAAGTTACCTCATCGTACACCAAAGTTGCCTTGTCGGGCTACGAAGTTGCCTCGTTGTACACAAAAGTTGCCTTGTCAGGCTCCAAATGTGCCTCGCCGGGCTCCAAAATTGCCTCGTTGGGCACCAAAATTGCCTTGTCGAGCACAAGTTGCCTTATCGGTCTCTGAAGTTGCTATGTCAGGCACAGAAGTTGCCTCGTCGGGCACAAGTTACCTTGTCGGGCTCCGATGGTTCCTACCAAAGTTGCCTCGCTGGGCTCCGAAGTTGCCTACCAAAGTTGCCTCGCAGGGCTCCGAAGTTGCCTCATCGGGCTTTGTTGCCTCTCCAGGCTTTGAAGTTGTCTCGTCGGGCTCTGAAATTGCCTCGCCGGGCTCCAAAGTTGCTACGTCTGGCACATAAGTTGCCTTGTCAAGCACAAATGACCTTGTCGTGCTCCAATGTTGCCTACCAAAGTTGTCTCGCCGGGCTCCGAAGTTTCCTACCAAAGTTGCCTCGTCGGGCTCTATTGCCTCGCCAGGCTCTGAAGTTGTCTCGTAGGGCTCTGAAGTTGCCTCGTTGGGCTCCGAAGTTGCCTCGCCGAGCTCCGAAGTTGCCTTGTCGGGCTCCAAAGTTGCCTCGTCGGGCTTCAAAGTTATCTCGTCGGGCTCTGGAGTTGTCTCGTCGTACACTAAAGATGCCATGTACGGTTACAGAGTTGTCTCGCTATACGCCAAAGTTGCCTTGTCGGGCTTCGAAATTGCCTCGTTGGGCACCAAAATTTCCTCATTGAGCACAAGTTGCCTCGTCGGTCTCTGAAGTTTCCACGTCAGGCACAGAAGTTGCCTCATCAGGCACAAAAGTTGTCTCGTCAGGCACAATTTGCCTAAAGAAGGGCTCCAAAGTTGCTTGGTCGGACACATAAGTTGCCAAGTTAGGATCCGAAGTTGCCACGTCAGGCATAAAAGTTGTGAAGTTGCTTATCCCAAAAAGTGATGATACGAGGCAACAAAATTGGTGTAGGGAGCAACTACAAGGTGTTATTATGCAACAATCTTACGAAAATAGACTAGTGTGCATCGACCATGAACTGGACATAGTAGGCATCTGTGCTTGTGCTTTTCCTCTCGACACACTCCCCAAACAGCCAAATCGTCCAAGGCTCCTCGTCAGTCCCAACGAATGCACGTCACATCCTAGCAGTTTCTCAATCACTCGATGCAACTCCCTCATCCTCTGCAGCAACCGATCGTGGCAACAGCCCCTCCTCCCCCGATCTCTTCTCTGGTCCTCCTCTTCCCCCCACCACCCCCACTCAATCCTTCTCCGGTCCAACTCCACTTTCCTCCACAGATCGATCCCCCCTTTTGCCAATTTCCATTGTAGCGGCTGCAGTGGCAGACTCACATCTGGGATACAGATTCCGCATGCGGAAGAGGACATCGGGCACGTGGAGGATCACGAACGGCAGTGGATCTTTGGGGCGGCGTTACCTCCTCCCCGCGCATGATTCTCTGCCATTACCTCCTCCCCACACCTGCTCCGTCGTGACCACGTCATCCACCTCAGGTGAAGAGCTCTAACAACAGCCATGGAGGGGTGGGGGAAACCGAGATTTCCGGGAAGAGATTGAACGCTAGGTCATCGGGGAATAGGGGATGGGCGGGCCCGTGGTGGGAGAGGTAGGCCGGCGGTGGGATGGGCCTAGGAAAGCAGTCGTCCGCGGGGGCTTCCTCTACTTCCATGGGGGGATGAGTTCAGAAGAACAGACGATATTGGATTTAGAGGAACTTTTTAGCTCGTGCGTTTCCATGTCGCTTAGTGGGTGCGCTCGTTCTGTCGATCTGGCGCCTGCGCGTCGAGAAGTATTTAGGTAAGTTATAATGAATACCCAGATATGATCCCTATGAGTTCATTTATAAATGTGTTGTGGGTTTAGCTTGATTCTATTTGATCTACCCATAGATCAAATTTTATTACTCAAAGATAAGGTTTTAGCAAAGGTCATAGTGAAACTTATCGCAGTCAACTTGATGATCTACTTCAGTTCCACCAAGTTAAGAGAAGGTTCAATCACTTTTTATTTAAAAGTGTGTTTCTAAACTAATGCTGGGATGTTACAGTCTCTTCCATTTAAAATAAACTTCGTCCCCGAAGTTCGTACTCTCTTATGTTTCGGCATGAGCTAGTACTTGTATTGATCACGACATTACTTAACTCCATGGTGATCACAAATGGGGATAATTGTAGTATCCCGTATCCAAACCTTTTCATTGCATCTTCTGCGTTCTTGGCAACTTCCAACTGTCATTTCTAATTTACCATATAGTTCCTTTTACTTAATTAAATCCCTTTAGGTTATGTCTTCACAATCCTACCTAGGATTGGTTTTGGATAGACTCAACCCAATCCAATCAGGGTGTCCTATTACTCTACACAGGTCTATATTAGAATACTTTCTTCCTTCTTAAGACGAACTTAAGTGTGGTTTCCCCTTTACAATAGCCTATTAGGATTAATCTATTACATCTCCTTTGATGTTTCATCCAGACCTATTCTTGGGAGTACTTTTATAATGATGACCCTTATAACCTTATGAGAATAAGGCTTAATCTCATCATAACTTAGTACTTCGTTTCCAACCTTCAGTTGGCAAGTTAGATAACAACACTTTCGTGTTTATTGTTTACTCTCCCCCTTGGGGTTTACTACTGGCCTTTTAACTATATGTATAACCATCTTTGACTCTATAGTTAGGATCTCGATCTCTATCTAACTTATACTTTACCTCTAAAGTCTCACGTAAGGTTCTACGGTATACCAACACAGTTGTGGATCTCCGAAATGAATCTTCCAACATCCTTTTTTTCTTTCACCCCTTTTGGGTGTTCTCTTGTTAGTAAACCCGTTTTCACAAAGCGTCTCAAAAGACGACCACTTTAATTTCATACTCCTTGATGTATTTCTTAACTTAGGCCAAGTTTGATGCTCTTGATGGCATACCAAGATGACCTAGTTAGTTAAACTGCTTGGATACCAGCTACAGATACCAGCTATAGATCCTTCTAGGTGTATAGATTAGTCTATGGTTTTCTACTTCCTACCGGCATTCTCTCTGAGTTGTCAGAGCTTGAATACCACTTTTGTTCCAAACTTCTTCCTTGCTCCATCTCATGTTACTTCCATGAAATGGGAACAACTACTTTGTTAGCTTCTGAGCAACATCCCCTACTTTAAGTGAACTTAAGTTCATTCCTTCCTGTTGCTCCATACCTTTTCCTACATTAACATTTCTGCTTATTGCCGTCTAATAACGAATTGGGACTGATCCATCCTTCCAAATACTATTGATACTCCTTATATTTGGCTTCACTCTTCATGTAAGTCTTCATCTTGATCTTCGGAACTCGTCACTCCCTTACACGAATTCCCTTTTATATCTAGGTCTATAACATCAAGTAATAACTTGATGATGCAACATGCATTTGCACACCAAGTCAAACTTCATGTACAGATCTAGTCAATCAAGAAGATCCAAGAAAAACCAAGAAATCCAAATGGTACATATAACTCACATCATTCTAAGCCCATAATATTGTAGTTGAGTAAAACATCTCGAAAATGCAGGCTTAGCTATGTAGTATATGACACCTCCTAGGATAGGTTTACTTTGTGATACTTAGCACATAAGAGTTAAACTATTCTTTGTTTCAATATCTACCCAAATTGCACAATTGCAGTTGGATAATTTTGAGAAAAGTGGTCTCACTTTGGTTCTAACTAACCTCTTACCTTTCTTTTGGGACTACCAAAGACTACCAACTTCCATTCTATTGTAAGCTATTCTCACATAATCCCTCAAACTACTAACGGAATTGTATTTACTACCTTAATCCAGAAATTGTTGTAATATTATGACACCTATGCCTTCTATCATACACCTGTATTGTTCTTTACTTACTATAGTTACAAGACTATTTGCTAAGTACTAGTCCTAATTACACACTTATCATGGTCTCGGAGCTAATCTCACCATGATGTCTCTTCTTCTTATTTACTATTGTTGATTCTAAACCAAATCCTACTTCATCACATAGAATTCTCAAGTGAATCCCATATGATTTACTTCCCACTACATCTACACATGTTCTAATGGTCTTCAACATGTAGCCTATCATTACCATATAATGATAAGATCTTTGCTACCTTATATGGATCCTATGGACATACTACACCATTTAAACTACTCCACAAGATATTCTCATCTCAGTCCTAATCTTCTTTGATATTCAAACTTACTAAAGATATCTTAGTGGTGGTATACCTATTTAGAGCTACACTCAAATGACATTTCTCTAGAGAAGACATATAACTAATCCTTAGGAAAGATGATAAAAACATCCAACTTAAGTGTGACAAGGTTTATCCTCAAGTGGATACCTGTTGGGGGGATACCCCCGGGTAGGGTAATGTCAGTATAAGGTAGAGTTAGCGGTGCTACGATCAAAGCAAGTGCTGACCGGGTCACCTCAAGGCAGGCCGAACCACGGTGTGATCCAGCCCATGGAGCATCTCATTAACTATGGTCCGACCAACATAAATTGTATGTCGGCCATGTTTATCTAACTGTTTTGCAGGTAACTTGATAAGCCGGATTAGCTATATGCTATCCGGACTATCTCGTGGCTTCCAAGAGAAAGAATATCCCGCTGGTCAAAAGGTGGCTTTATTAGCAGTAGCATGAGCAAAGCAAAGTAAAGAAGAGGACCAGCGCGTCAGGGGCGACCAAGGTGACGCGAGCAATGTCGGATGACGTAGCCCATGTCTGGTGATGCTAAAAGACAAAGATTACGTTGTGGGTTACGTCCAAAGCCCGGATGAGCCGTTAAAGAGAATAAAGAAGCATCTAGCTTTAGATGAGGAGCATATTCTCCAAATATGCTGCCACGTGTGCCCTAGTATTGTAACCCGGGCTCCCCTATATAAGGAGCACCGGGGCCTCCTTAGAAGGGGATCGATCATTTTGTCTGTCTAGGGTAGAACTCTAGAGCCAGTTGGTAGGGAGTAAGAGACATAGTCTCCTTCTTACTGAGAGCCTCAAGAGCATTTGTAAACACTATTGATAGAGGGAATACAAGAACATCTGTGCATGGAATCACCACGTTCTCCCTCCCTGGATTCCCCTTGCACTCATTGGCCCCATCTTTAGCCTATCCATGTCATCTGTCGTGCCACCACCACGATAGTTGGCGCCCATCGTGGGGCTAGCGGTGCTAGCAGGGGTGAAAATCCAAACAGGAAGCTTCTCCAGCACCGGCGAGCGCATGGTCTCCGGTTTGGTTTAGCGCTTTGGAGCGCTCGACTATGTCGGTGACAATGAAGGAAGCTTCGGCAGACACCCGCCTCCGCGCAACGGTGTCTTCATCAAGCTTGGCACGCACAAGATCTACGTCTGTGTGGACGAGTCCTGCGTTCATCCATGGCACATCGTCGAGGGAGGCGAACCACGTCTCAGCGCAGCTCGTGGAGTGCGCATCACTCGCCCCACCAGTAGCGTTGAGGTCCAGATGACCGCATCTGACGTGGAACTGAGTAAGGGCCCGACGCCAGAGCGGGAGGTAACGCCAAAGCAAACCAGGTCTAGGTTTCCTCCACTAGAAAGGCCATAGAATGTGCTCCAGCAAGCAATAGATAGCCTAGTAACGCCAATAGCACCTGTGGTAGATCTGGCTCAGGCACAACCTAAGTTAGAGGAAACTAGGCGGAAAATGTTAGCTGGGGCAAAGAAGGTAGTAGAGCTGCATCAGTCTTTGAACATCACCTTGAGAGAATATGCTAAGGCAAACTGCATAGATGGAGTGAAGATCCGGGGTAGGAACCTGATTACTGAGATTGACAAGGAATACGAGCCTAGGACGGGTCAGACAACCACGATAGTAACAGGAGGGCTGGATCGGTACAACACTCCGGCAAAGAACCTCAGGGCAGCAAACGCGGCCGCATCCGAGTTAGAAGGTTTAACTGGAGAGGCCCGGCAAAGGCAACAAGAGAGGGTGAATCACTTGCTGAGAGTTGCTTGCCAGCAAAATGAAGAAATGAACAAGGCAAACCTGGCGCCACCAGGAGCGTCACATGTGGTACATTCAGCCAGGAATAACCCGGCAAGATCCGGAGGAGCCGCGTCATCTCCGGGTCACAATCCCAGGAGAGAAGAAGTAGTAAACTCCAGAAGAAGAGACAAACAGATGGTTCCCTATGATTCGGTAAGGGCCGGAAAGGGCAAAGCAGTGCAAGTTGATGAAGATCGGCACAGTACCAGCCGAGGTGTGGCCGGCCGAGCTAACCGTGACCAAGGCAATGTCGGTCAGAGAAATTCTGCCAACGGCAATGCCGGACAGCATGATCCCGCGGGAACGGGGCAAAATATACCTCGGACACAGCAACAGTGCGCACCTCGGCAAGAGGGGAGTGCAGGACAAGCAGCACAACAACAAAATGCTTGCCCGGATCAGGAAAGATACAATGATGGTTATTCAGCCATGATCAACGATGGATACCCCAGATCGGATCATCACATAATTGGGTCAAGGCTGGGAAGCAGGAACTTGCAGCCAGATGATGCGAGGCTGAAACTGGATAGAATTTATAGGTCGGAGCTAATTGAGGTACAAGGTCCACCGGGTCCAGCATGCTTTGGGCCCCGGATCATGAAGGAGCCACCAGTGCCGAACTTTCAGTTGGCCAGAGGAACCCGAACATATGATGGTAGTACTAGGCCAGAGGATTGGCTGATTGATTACGCCACAGCGGTCAAGATCGCAACAGGAAATTTGAGATGGGCAGTAAGATATGTGCCACAGATGCTAGAAGGACCAGCGAGAGTTTGGCTGAACAGAGACCAAATGGGCCAGACCGAGATTTCCTGACTCGGTGGTGCAATGTGCGAAACTCGTGCGAGGGGGTAATTGAATCACAAGGTATTGCGTGGTTCGCTCAGGGATGCAGATATGGAAGTATGTTGTGGCAGAGGTTACAGCGAGACATGCCAACTACCTTGGCTGAGACAATCTGGATCGCGGATTCGTATGCCTTGGGAGATCCAACACAACCCCGGCTAATGTCGAGCGAGGCCAACGAGGAATATTATAGCAAGATGGCTCCGGATCATCAAGGAGGAATGATTTTAGAGGAAAGAGAAGGGATGAGCGCCCGGATTACCGGTATAACTCGCGGCAGGTAGCAGCGGTAGACCGGGATCAACCCAATGCCAGCGCCAGCCAACGCCAAAAAACTAGAGGGCAAAACTGGCAGCAAAAAAATGAAGGGAAAAAGCCTTGGACCCCGGAGCAGAAAAAGCAATGGCAAGAGTGAAAGGATAGACCGAGGTATACATTTGAGTCCATGCTAGATCAACCTTGCAAGTTCCATACACCAAGCCCGAATAGTCCGATGAATCATACAACTCGGCAATGTGAATGGATGAGTAAGTTAGAACAAGGCAGTTCGGGGAATGCTTAGGCACCTCGGAATGAAGCACCTAGAAATGAAGCACCACAACCACCATTACTAATAGGGGGGAATGGACAACAATTGATGTTGCCACCGCCTCTGCCGAGGTACGAGAATCCAGAAAGAAGGGACGCGGTACATCAAGTAGGCAATAACCAGCAACAAGGTCAGGGTTACCATGAGAATGAGGGACGAAATGAGTACAGGGAGCATCATCAGAGCTACTGTGTGTTTACCACGGAAGAGAATGACCAGAAAAGCTTGCAGCACCGGCATATGGAGGTGAACACAGTAATGCCAGCCGTAGTGAGATATATGCCCTAGGCGGATCAAGAGATTACATGGAGTATCAAGGATCACCCAAAGATCATGCCTAGCCCAGGAACCTATGCTCTGGTCCTGGATCCGACGTTCATCGGGCCGAATCTCATTGTAAGGTTTTCCAAGGTACTGATCGACAATGGCAGTAGTATCAACATTATGTACAAGGATACCATGCACAAGTTGGGAATAATAGAGAACATGTTTCAAGCAACGAGGACCACCTTTCATGGCATTGTACCAGGTATTTCCTGTGAGCCAATTGGTAAGGTCTGGGTTGACGTGTTATTCGGCACAAGAGACAATTGCTAGACTGAAAACTTGGAATTCGAAGTGGTGAATCTAGAGAGCGCTTATCACGCGTTAGTCGGCAGGCCAGCGCTGAACAAGTTCATGGCAACTACTCACATCAGTTACCTTAAGATGAAGCTGCCCAGGCCAATGGCATGATAACTGTATCAGGGGACTTTCGGCGTTTGATCGAGTGCACCTCAGCCGGAATTAATTTAGCCGAGTCACTCGTAATAGCTCAAGAAAAAAAGGAAGATACTGGAAGTGGCGGCACTAGCTCAATCCGCGCAACAACATATGTCGGCTCTGACCAACCCGCACGGGAGCGTATCATTCCAAGAAACCAAGGACACGAAGAAAGTGCCAATCGATGATCAGTTCCTAGAGCGCACCGTGACCATTGGTGCTGGGTTAAGCAGCAAATAGGAAAGCGAGCTCGTCAACTTCCTCCGTGAGAATCGGGATATCTTTGCTTGGTCTACTCAGTATCTGCAAGGTGTACCGAGGGAGTTGGCTGAGCACTCATTAAACGTAAGGCTCGAGGCTAAGCCGGTAAAGCAACCTCTCCGGGGTTTCGTCGAAGACAGAAGGAAAGTCATTGGGGACGAAATAGCTAGGCTCCTAGCGACCGGATTTATCATGGAAGTACTCTATCCGGATTGGCTCTCTAATCCGGTGCTTGTGGAGAAAAAGAAAGATGATCCGAACGTGGTTGTGGTATGGCGCATGTGAATTGACTACATGAACCTGAATAAGGCGTGTCCCAAAGATCCATTTCTGCTCCCTAGGATAGATCAAGTCATAGACTCAACGGCCGGATGTGAGCTACTGTCATTCATTGATGCATATTCTAGCTTCCACCAGATACCCCTGAATCCGGATGATCAAATAAAGACTGCATTTATTACCCCGTACGGGGCTTATTGCTATCGCACTATGCCGTTTGGACTATGTAATGCAGGAGCAACGTACCAACGATGCATGCAAAAATGCCTACATGGCTAGATAGGTCGGAACGTGCAAGTTTATGTGGATGATGTGGTAATAAAAACCAAGGAAAGCAATACGCTCCTCGATGATATCTGGCAGACGTTCGCGAACTTGAGAAGGTTCCAAATGAAGCTGAACCCGGAGAAGTGCACCTTTGGCATGCCCACCGAAAAGTTACTCGGTTTTTTAGTATCTAGCCGTGGCATTGAAGCTAACTCGACGAAAATCCAGGCCATAGAAAGAATGGAACTGCCAAAATGCCTTAACAATGTGCAGAATTTCACTGGTTTCCTGGCATCGTTAAGTCGGTTCGTGTGTCGGTTGGGAGAGAAGGCCTTGCCCCTCTACCAATTAATGAAAAAGGCAGACAAATTCACATGGACGCCACAGGCGGACCTTGCATTTCGAGAGTTGAAAAAGATGTTATCTACTGCGCCAATCCTAGCAGCACCATTACCTAAGGAGCCAATGTTGATCTACGTAGCCACGACCAACCGAGTCATAAGTGCGGTAATCGTAGTGGAGAGTGAAGAGGAAGGAAAGTCGGTTCAAAGGCCGGTGTACTATCTGAGCTAGGTATTGTTAGACTCGAAACAGAACTACCCTCACTATCAAAAGATGGCGTACGGCGTGTATATGTCGGCCAAGAAACTCAAACACTATTTTGAGGAACACCCCATCAAGGTGATATGTGAGGCACCCATTTCGGAAATTATGAGTAACAAAGATGCAAGTGACCGGATAGCAAAGTGGGCAATCGAGTTAGCTCTATATGCGCCACAATTTGACAGAAAGGATGCTATCAAGTCACAAGCCGTGGTAGATTTCTTTGTGGACTAGGCTGAAATGCAATACGAGCCACCCCTGCCGGACTCCAGTTATTGGCAAATGCACTTCGATGGATCGAAACTGAAAGATGGGTTGGGCGCCGGAGTAGTGCTTACCTCGCCCAAGAAGGATCAACTGAAATATGTCCTTCAAATCCACTTCAGTGCCTCGAATAATGTGGCGGAGTACGAAGCATTGGTGCATGATCTCAAAGTAGCGAAAGAAGTAGGGATACCTCGGATACAATGCTTTGTAGATTCCGATTTGGTGGTGCAGCAAGTGTCTGGAAATTGGGATGCCTTGGATGCTAACATGGCCCTATACAGGTTCCATGTTCAAATGATAAGTGGGTTTTTCGAGGGGTGTGAATTCCATCACATACCTCGGATTGAAAACGAGGCGGCAGATACGTTGTCCACGTTAGGCTCATCCCGACAGCCAATCCCGCCAAATGTTGCTTTGGAGCACCTGAGAAAACCATCTATCATGCCCTCACCCGAATCAGATTCAATTTATATCCCGGCACTCTCCGGATCATGAGCTGCACCTATGGAGATAGAGTGGGGAAGCACCTCAGCAAACCCGGGGACTGCTATAGCAAACCCGAGGACTGTCTCAGCAAACCCGATGACTGCCTCAGCAAACCCGGGGACTGATTAGCCTGGTCCGGCAGGAGTTATGTCGGTAGATGCGATAGAAATTCATGAGGAACCATTTCTCGTCCGGACTGTACCAACTTGGGCCAAGCCAATTTTTGATTTCCTGAAAGAGGGAATCTTGCCGGATGACGAAATAAGCTCAAGGCAGATCCAGAGAAGGGAAAAGGCCTATACAATTATCAACGCCGAACTATACAAAAGAAGTGTGACAACAGTACTGCAACGGTGTGTTGATCCGGATGAAGGACTTGACATACTCCGGGATATTCACCAAGGGGAATGTGGCCACCATGCCTCCTCAAGGGCATTAGTGGAAAAAGCTTTCCGGCATGGATTTTATTGGCCTACTGCTTTGGAGAAAGCAGAGGACCTGGTGAGAAAATGCAATGGCTGTCAAAGATACACCACAAAAACTCATCTACCAATGTCGGAGCTGAAAACTATCCCCATTACCTGGCCATTTGATGTATGGTGCCTAGATATGGTAGGGCCATTTAAGCCGGCCAAAGGAGGGATGGCCCATATCCTAGTCATGGTTGACAAGTTCACCAAATGGATTAAGGTGAAACCAATTCAGAAATGTGATGGGGCAACAGCTGTAAGATTCCTCAAGGATATAATCCTAAGATATGGCTATCCCCATAGCATCATAACTAATAATGGAACAAATTTTGCTGAATGAGCGTTTGCGAGATTCTGCCAAGAAAAGAAGATCCGGCTAGATGTCGCCTCAGTCGCCCACCCCGCATCGAACGGGCAAGTGGAAAGATCCAACGAGCTGGTATTGTTCGGGATAAAACCCTGACTCAGAGCCGCTACAAAGATCAGCAGGGTGCTGGATAGAAGAATTACCAGCGGTACTATGGATCTTGAGAACATGTCCAAATCGATCAACAGGCTATACGTCATTCTTTCTGGTATATGGGGCAGAAGCTGTATTACCAGCCGACATAGAGCACGATTCGCCAAGAGTCACCCAATATACAGAAGCCGAAGTGCGCGAAGCCCGGTAAAATGATGTTGATCTGCTGGAAGAAGCGAGAGAATTGGCCTTGTCCAGATCCGCCATATATTAGCAAAATCTCCAACGCTATCATAGCCAGAAAGTAAACCCCCGAGTCTTTCGGGAAGGTGACCTGGTACTCCGGTTGATACAGTGCACAGCTGGCATGCATAAGCTATCCCCTCCATGTGAAGGACCTTTCATTGTAAGCAAAGCCTTGCACAATGATTCCTACTATCTTATTGATGCATAACCCCAGGAAAAGAACAAGGCAGACAGGTCTGGAGAGGAATCCAAGCGACCGTGGAACATAGCACTACTTCGTCCTTTCTACACCTAAGAGGTGAATGTATTCGAGCTACTCATATGTCGGTGTGTATGTCGGCAATGAGCTTATTAATAAAAACTTTGGCACCCCGAGCAGAGACTCGGGGACTGCCGTAATAATTGTCTCTCGTTTTCGTATTTTTATGTCGGCTAGGTTAAGTCGCTTATATCTTAGTCGGATTAGTAATGTGTGATCACCAAAAACCTAACTCTTCGACTTTCCCGCTGTCCAACAAGAATTGGCTTCATGGCAAGCAAGAGAACAAGTTTGGAATGGCAAAGCACATGAAAAACGACTAAGGAAAAGAACTTAAGCGGGCCGGCATTGGTTTTCTGACTAACCCTTGTTTTATTGCATTTATCTAACGCCGGATCATTTTGAGATAATCTCAAAGTTTCAAGTATTATTAAATCAAATTTTTGAACCTCGGACTCGTAAGTCGAAAAACCGAATCAAGGTAGACGCGAGCCGAGTCAAAAATTGGGGGAACAAGAAAACGAAACTCGGGGACTTCGCCCATGATAATCCAGCAATAAAAACTTAGTTCAGAACATTAAATTGTAGCACAACCAAACTAAAGTATTTAGATACATTTATGCCCGGCATTCCGGGGATCTGATAAATATGATGAGTGTTTTCTAAGGAGCACGAGCAGCAGATGAATCATTCGTTGATGAAGGATGTACTTCGGAGTGTGGGGGAGGGGCGCTAGCCTCAGCTTCATCCTCAGGGTTAACCTCGCCATCCTCCGGGTCTTCAGCCTTGTCGCCAAGCTCGGAGGCCTCACCTTCACTCCCTTCCTCTTCATCTCCAGAAACAGCTTCTTCGTCAACGACATCGAGATAACTCGGCCCTTCATTCCAAGTGTGGCAGAAGGAGTAGTGGATGAGCTTGTTGGCACAGGCTTTACGGCGCGTGATCCAATCCGTATTTTTGCAGCACTTAGACCCGGTGCGCATGCGAGTGAGCAACCCCATATCAATTCCTTCATACCACGACAGAACAAATTGCAAGGCAATGTTGGCCCCGGCCCGTGCAGCAGACTCGCGCCACAGATGCACCTGCGTATCGCACTCCATTAATTTGGCTATGAAATCCGAGCCTCTTTTTGGAATGGTTTCACTGGTCCAGAGGGAGCCGGACATTCGTGTTGCCGCCGGTATGATATCCACGCCATGGTTCTTCACTACCTCAAGACGAGCGGTGAGGCTCGCTAGTAGATCCTCTGTATTATATGGGATTGGCTCGGCACCAGGGGCAGCAAGAATACCACGCTGTTCGTGGGACCGGGTTACGACAGCGGCACCAATCGTATCACTCTCTGGAAATTTGCCTGAGAATGGGGAAGAAGAAACAGTGAACAAAAGCACCAAACCTGGAGGAAAGAAAATCAAGCAAGGGCAGAAAACTCACGTGCAATCTGGAAGAGGAGTCGCTGAAGCTCGGAATGAACGTTGGTGCTATGGGCCTGGAGTTTCTCATATTCAGTGGTCACTGACGTAAGCTTGATGTCGGCTTCCTGCAAGAAGCTCTTGTCCTTGGAGATTTGCGTGGTTAAACGCTCTTTCTCCTCGGCAAACTCCTGGTCAGCCTTCTCCAACTCGGACTCATGGAGGCCCTTAAGCCTCTGAATTTCGGCATTCAGCCGAGTGATCTCCGAGTCCTGGAGCTGGAGCCGAGCTATTTCTTCATCCTTCTTCTTCAACTCAGCCTCATGCTTCCCTGCTTGTTCGAGGAAATGGGTCATCATTTCAGGCATAGTGACGCTATCCTCGAGAGCAACTGCAACAACATAATGATCCGGAGGACCCAAAGTATAAGTGTCCACCGGATAAAGGAAGGAAAATACAGCGATCATGTGGAGGGGATAAATTTACCTTTGATCTCAGCAAGGTTTTTCCGCATGATTATATTTTTAGCTTCAACCTCGGCTGCATGATTCAGATAACAAATTAATATGGATCCTAGGAAGTTCGAATAAACGAATACGGAAGAGGAAGAAGGGAAAATTACCCCTCTTCTGGTACTCCTCTAGGAGTTTACCATAACGCGCTCGAATGTCTTTATAGGAGTCCAGTAGGCGCTGGAACTCAGCGAATCGGTGGTTAGTGGTAATCTGAAATAAGCAAGGCAATGGCAAAGTTCAAAGGCAAAGTAAAAATAATCCAAAGTCTACGAGATCCGGGCCAAGTGGAACTTAACCCGACTCTAGGTGTGTGGATATTCAAAGTCTACAAGATCCGGGCCAAGTGGGACTTAACCCGGCTCTAGGTGTGTGGATATTCAAAGTCTACAAGATCCGGGCCAAGTGGAACTTAACACGGCTCTAGGTGTGTGGATATTCAAAGTCTACAAGATCCGGGGCAAGTGGAACTTAACCCGGCTCTAGGTGTGTGGATATTCGAAGTCTACAAGATCCAGGCCAAGTGGGACTTAACCCAGCTCTAGGTGTGTGGATATTCGAAGTCTACAAGATTCGGGCCAAGTGGAACTTAACCCGGCTCTAAGTGTGTGGATATTCAAAGTCTACAAGATCTAGGCCAAGTGGAACTTAACCCGGCTCTCGGTGTGTGGATATTCGAATTCTACAAGATCCGGGCCAAGTGAAACTTAACCCGGCTCTAGGTGTGTGGATATTCAAAGTCTACAAGATCCGGGCCAAGTGGAACTTAACCCAGCTCTAGGTGTGTGGATATTCGAAGTGTATAAGATCCGGGCCAAGAGAACTTAACCCGGCTCTAACTATGTTAAAATTTGACGTTGCTATGGACAAAAACTAAATTCTATAAGGAGCATCCGACCGAATAACAAGTTATTCTCTCGGAGGCTCGGCGACTATAGGCTATGTCTACAAGTGCTCAGTTATGCAAAGTATCAACAACAGAGGAAAAGAGTTACCTCCATCATCCGGCCATCTAAAGAGATAGCCTTGGTAGCGGAGTTCATCTGGGCACTGAACTCGACTGGGCCGAATTTCTCCGGCAGATCATCTTGAGGGTCGATGAATTCTGCATTATTCCAGTTCTTCACATACTCAAGGAGTAGAGGACTGTAACTTTCACCACTAGAAGAATAGTTCACCACAAGGCCTTTCACGTGGGCCTCTCGCCTGGCGGATTGAGCTGCAGTGGGGCTGGTATGCAGAACCAGCTGCTTGCCACCCTCTGACCCAGAGGCGGTAGACCCAATCGAGATCCCCTTAGCTGACCAGGTAGCCTTCTTGGGCTTGCTAGATGTAGCCTAAGGAGCTGGCTGGAAAATGTCGGCAACTGAAAGAGTTGACCCGGAGGGAGCTGATGGAGCTTTCCTCTTGGGAGGCTTGGTGAAGGCTTTGGCTGCTGCTGTTGGTGCTGGTGCTGTTGTTGCTGCCGGTGCTGGTGCTGGTGCTGTTGTTGCTGCTGGTGGTGCTGCTACTACTGGTGCTGTTGTTGTTGTTGATGCTGGGGCGGGTGCTGGTGCTGTTGTTGCTGATGTTGTTGATGCTGGAAACACTAGGAAAGAAGAACTTGTTGGGGGTGGTGCCAATGAAATAGGCACCTCTTGACTTGGCGCTGAGGCCGAAGAACTGGGGAGATCCGGCATATCCAGAGCTGCCCCGCTAGCCCCCGCGCCGACATTGCCCTCCTCATGACGAGGTGGGCTCTAGTCAGGCGTAGCCGCGGAGCCCTCTTGAATGGGGCTGAGTGGGCGAGTATTGTCATTGCGGGGGAGAAGGGCTGCTCCGAATTGGGGAGGCTATGCCGGAGCCGCTCTGAGGGATGACCCTAGGAGCTCTGAAAATAAGAAAAGCACCAAGTCAAAAAGAGAGAACCAATAAGAGACGAAGGCAAGCAAAGGAAAAATCCCCAAGTATCAGTGCAAAAGGACTTACTGATCCGTGGTTGGGGGAGCCCGAGGTTTGGGCGCCCTCCGGACCGTGCTCTTGGCGGCCGGCTTAGACGAGGCTTTCACCCCAGACTTTTTCTGCCTCTTCTTGGGCAGCGGCACCTCCGAAGCTGTGGCCGAGGTAGCTGCGTGCTTCTGGGAAGAAGCAGGGGCCGGACCACCAGTGGCGAGGGAAGGAACCTCGTGGACCTGACCGTCCGGGTTAGCTAAACATTCGGACATAACCAGATGCGCGTAAGAGATGGGAACCGGATCAAATACCTCCAGGACCTCAACGTCTGAGTCATCATCGTGTGGCCAAGCCCTTAGAGAAGAGGCCTTACCAGCGCTGCGTTTGACGATGTCCGGGGTAGGAAGGAAGGTCTCCGGATCAGGCTCCTCCTCGTCCTCCTCGGTGCGGTCCGGCAACCACTTACTCGCCATCACCTCGCCATCCTCTAGTGGATGTTGGAGGAATCGCTGAGAACAAGACAACAATTGACAAGTTACAAAAGTGAACCGACATACAGAGAAAATCCGGAGAACAGGAAAAAGTAAATTCACCTAGAGGAGGGTTGTCCTGGGTGAAGGGCTCAAGTCCCCACTCCCAATCCTCGGTGAACTCCTTCTCCACATTGAAAATGGATTTAACCCGGCGGTAAACCGCCGAATTATCCAGCTCGATAGATGAAGTCCGGTGGGGATCGAGAGGTCTGCTCAAATAGTAGATCTTGTGGGCTCGCTTTTGAAGGGGGGAGACCTGGCTGTGGGCGAAAGTAATCATGATGTCCTCCCCTCGGAGCTCCTCCTTGAGCAGCTCCTTGATTCGGCGCTCAACTTGATTCACCAGGGCCATGGGCCGCTTGGGAATGCTCTCCCAACACGAGGTGTCAAGAGGGCCAAGCTTGAAGGGGAGGAGCCGGATCAAGTCCTCATTGGTGGTGTTTCGGACATAGAAGAAAGTTCGGGCCCAAGCCTTGCAAGATTCGAGTCCGGTAACCTGGGGGAACATGGAGTTCTTACGGGGAGAAATAGAGGCAGCGCCACACTGGGTCAAATGCTTGTCCTTCGGGGAAAGCTCCTTATCCGGAACCATATTCCTCCGGAGACCAAAGAACTTGATCCAAAGTTCCTTGGTTGGCCAGAGGCCAATGTACCCCTCAATGCTAGAAGCAAAGGAGGACAGAGAAGTGATAGCATTGGCGGGGAGATGATGCGATTGCAGTTTATAGGTGGAAATGAAATCAAAAAAGAAATAGGAGGTGGGGAGGCCGAAGCCGTGCTAAAAATGCGAAAGGAAAACTACGTATTCCCCAGGATTGGGGGAAGGAGAGATTTCACCGGAGGCGAGGTGGCAGGCGACGTCGGCAGGGATGCGGCGCGTGGCACGGAGCCAGTCCAGGTCCTCCTCGCGGACAATAGAGCCATCCCAGCAGCGGCGCTCGCGGCCCTCTGCTCCTTCCTCTTGCTGCGCCACCACAACTCTTTCCTCGTCAGTCATGGTGGATTCAAGATCCTTGAGAGATAAACCCGAGTAGAGGTAACCGGAGGCGGGGAAACGGGAAGCGCAAGGCCCCGTGATGGAAATCTTGAGTGGGAACGGCGGCGCATGCGCAAGATGCTGCCTGTGCATGGTCACGACGGCACCGGAGCAACAAGAAACTAGCGGCGGCGGCAAGGCTACGGCGAGAGAAAAATGAGGCAGGGAAGTATAGATAAAATGGGAAACTTCCCATGGAATCGCCCCAGGCCCTCTACTTAACCGCGCAACAGGCGCGTAGTGGGATCCTTTACGGTTGCCACACCACACGCAACAGGCGTGTACGCGGCCGAATCAGCCAATCAGAGCATGGCCACAACAAGGTCCACAGGGACAAGGGATCCCATGACACGATGTAATGTTACAGTTAACGAGGCGCCACAGTGAAGGGATGTGCGTAGTAGTTATTCCTGACATTGTGACAGTAACCAGCACATTAAATGCGCATGGCCCTTAAAATGAGGCAAAATGATGATTACCCTCCACGTAGGACATGAGGAAGCGTACAAGGGAAGGAAAGGTAACCCGGATAGGCAAGCAAGAGACCCGGCCAGCGAGGAATAACTCGAAATGAGCCAAGGGATCGCAAGATGAAAAACTCCGGGTTATGGGGTAGCTCGGCCAAAGAGGTAAAGATCTGGATATGGGAACCTGATGTGGCCTTAACAACTAAAAGTTGCTAAGACCGTACCAGCTTCGGGGACAAATGTTGGGGGGATACCCCCGGGTAGGGTAACGCCGGGGTACAAGGGCCGAGTTAGCCGGGGTACGGCGAGGTCAAAGCAAGTGCTGACCGGGTCACCTCAAGGCAGGCCGAGCCACAGTGTGATCCGGCCCATGGAGCATCTCCTTAACTATGGTAAGTCCGTCATAAAATGTATGCCAGCCATGTTTATCTAACTATTTTACATGTAACTTGATAAGCCGGATTAGCTATATGCTAGCCGGACTATCTCGTGGCTTCCAAGAGAAGGAATCCCCCGCTGGTCAAAAGGTGGCTTTATTAGCTGTAGCATGAGCGAAGCAAAGTAAAGAAGAGGACCATCGGGTCAGGGGCGACCAAGGTGACGCGGGTAATGCCGGATGACGTAGCCCATGTCTGGTGACGCCAAAAGACAAAGATTACGCTGTGGGTTATGTCCAAAGCCCAGACGAGCAGTTAAAGAGAATAAAGAAGCATCTAGCTTTAGGCGAGGAGCATATTCTCCAAATATACTGCCACGTGTGCCCTAGTATTGTAACCCGAGCTCCCCTATATAAGGAGCACCCGGGCCTCCTTAGAAGGGGATCTATCATTTTCTCTGTCTAAGGTAGAACTCTAGGACCAGTTGGTAGGGAGTAAGAGACATAATCTCTTTCTTACTGAGAGCCTCAAGAGAATTTGTAAACACCATTGATAGAGGGAATACAAGAACATCCGTGCGTGGAATCACCATGTCCTCCCTCCCTGGATTCCCCTAGCACTCATTGGCCCCATCTTTAGCCTATCCATGGCATTTGCCGTGCCACCACCACGACAATACCCATCACAAGTCTTGGTTTAGATAAGATGCATCCTATAGTCACTATCCAACCTACATATCTTCCTAAAAGGGTTTTAATCCTAAGGTCAAAGCATATGCTCTGATACCAAATTGGTGACCCAAAGATACCAACGCATGATGTAGTACACTATAGTTGTTGACATAACACCAATGAAACACCATTCACTAGTATTACATCCCTCAGAGTGGTACAATAGAAACACAGTAGGTCCAAGACATGACTATAGATTACTACTCGACTCTTTACAAAAGATCTAGAGAACACTCTAGGTTAAAGAGGAATAAAGAAACTTCTTACAAAGAAGAACCAGAATAACAACTCAGAACTATCTAGTGACTAAGACTAGCATCTGAACTAATTGGCTTGCAATTGCTACTATTGCAATGCTCTATAGAAGTAGGTTTTTTGGCTAGAGTATCTACTCCTATCTAATCAGGAACTTCGTCTTCACTTTGGTTGATGTATATGTTGACTTCATTGACTTTGTTGAAGAACTTGAGCTGTCTATGATGGTTTCTTGAGCATAAGTTGGTGTTGACGTCGTCTTCAATGGCTTAGAACCTAGCAAGGGTTAAGAAGGTACGGTTGAGTACGAGCATACTCAGCAAGTTCCTAAAAAGGAGTGTTTGATGCACTATCTCTAAAGCCACAGACCAAAGGTCGTAGATGATCTAAGCCAATCACTGTCCTTCTTCGTGACCCCACATGGAACACGACTCCCCAATCAGGAATACCTCCGTTAACCCCCATATAGGTAGATATAACCTTGGCAACCCCGTGGAGACTCTAGTGAGCAGATCATGTCCCTAGCAACCCCCACCGAAGTTGTAGATCTACCTCCGACAACCCCTCACAGATAATCTAGACACCAATATCGTGGGTACATAAGGGTTCCCACCCATGATGATTCCTCCCAGGGAATCTACAACTTCACGATAAGGTCATCCGTTCATGTGAAAGGAAGAAGATCTAGCTAGCTTCTCCGTCCCATTCCAAATCTCATGGTTAACGCGTAATATGCAACGCTAGAATCACTAGCGGCATTGGTTGATTAAGTCCTAGATATTATGTTCCTTTACCACTGGAACTGTATCAGTAGATTATTACCATTCGGTAAATAATCCATAATCATATTATTATGAAAATAGTGTTTTCTGACCTTTTTGAAATGTAGGTGATGACAACATTTGAGTTACAAGCATTTGATATAAAATAATCAAAGGACATGAGCAAGTGTGAACTTGCCTTTTGTGATTGCAATATTATGCACTCATGGTCTTCAGGACACTAGAAGATCCATAATCTGAAAATAGCATCATTGCTCCGATAAGGACGAATGTTTAAAGAAGCAAGATGCAATTATGCATACTTAATGTAATGCAATTTGATAAACGCGAATCCCGGGAATAATTGTATCTGATCTAGGGTTTGAAGCTTGTGATGAGTTCTTTGGAATGTGTTGCACTTTTATACGAATTTCACACTTGTGAATCTTATTAAGGCTTGTGAGAGAGAGAGTGTGTGTTAAACAATATGTAAAAGCAACAAGTAACATTCAATAATAAAGCACTCAAATGTGGAATTATTCACAAGGATTTCTTAAAAGGGTTATTAATTCAATAGAGTCTTCATAGAAATACTTAAGGATTACTTTTAATATTTCTTGAAAGAATAACTTTTTGAGGAAAGATTATTTTACAAAGGAAAGTATTCAAATTTGAAGTTAATACCTTTTTAGGGTTCCTTATTAACTATAAGAATTCAAGAACAAATTAATTTAGCATTTTTGAATAGTTGTTTTACTAGTAAGTGGAGACTTCTATATTTGGAATATGGCATCATATTATGGGTGGTTCACTTATTAAGGTTTCACAATCAAGAGAAATGCAAGTAGTATTACTTTTATGTGGTGGTGTTTTCTTAACTTTATAAGTGAATAGAATCACTTACTTGTTTTAGAAGTAATGCTTATATTTTATAAACATGGGAGAACGCATTACTTTAATTACTTAAAAACTTTGTTTAGATTTTTAAGTGAATTCCCAAATTGGTTCAAGAACTAGATAAATATTACCTGGATGACTTTATAAATAAATAAAATCCTTCTGACAAACCATACACTATTTTAAATGATTTTATTATTGATAAAATATTTTTAGGAAAACTAAGATACACTTAATTTTAAATGGTAGTTTTAGTAAATACATTTTAAAATAGTTAGACCTACTTTAACTTCACTTAAATATCAGTTGAACTTGTTATTCACTTCTAGACTTCAAATCACTTATATTAAAGATATAAGCAAAGGTTTATATAGATTTTATGCAATAAAATAAAAGAAAATGGTTTAAACAAGACTTATTAAAAATTTGCCTTTATTTTACTTCAACTGTGAAAGGTTATTATTTTTAATGTGTAGATTTTATTTTTGTGATCATTTTGGTATATTATATATGTATTTGTGATTTTTAAATAATAAGATAAGATTTTTATAAGTTTTATCACTTTATAAATACTAAATAAATAACAAGTATTTAGGTAAGTGACACAAAATTGAATGAAACAAGTTTATAAATCAATATCTTGTTTTTAATAATTTAGATATATCATACCTGTTTTTATGAATTCTTAATAACAATAGGATATACTTATTTAAAATTTATCCTTAATAGGTTATTTACTAATTAATAATATTATTTTATTCAAGTTGGAAAATAAAATATGATAATAGATTTGAATTATAGATTTTATTTTTCTAAACATTTTGATATGTTATACATATTTTTCTGAATTATAAAACAAAAGATATTGAATTAACAAGATTTAATCATTTTCTGGATTTATAAACTATCTAAATGATTTATTGCATCACTGATGACATCATCATGACACACACACACATATGCGCGTTAGACCTTTTTACACTGAACTAGTTCTACCCTAAGCCACTGACTAGTGGGACCTATGTCATGTCATATCTAGAAATTATAAAACAACTAAATAAAAGGGTATTATGACATCAGCATGATGTGACTCTAACGTCGCCCGAGAATGATCTTCCCAGGTTGATGATCGATCTGTCGATCGGTAGCGTGCGAGCAAGCGAGGTTGTTATGGTTCGATTCGGCATGGCACGCTAAGCCACATAGTGGTTGCGTTGACCGAAAATGGTCTTCGGAGCTACTCTGACAGTGACAAACTGCAGCGGCCTACGGTGTATCACGGTGGCAGGGCAGACCAGAGCGAGATGAAACTAATTGATCGGTCTGGGAGAAGCACACGCTCACCCTAATGCTTGTACCATGGTCGACAGGGCTTGGGGTGGACTGGTGATAGCGAATCAATGGCAATGGCTGCGACGGTCGGTCAGATGCAGAGCTTGATTTTGCGCCGCTCGTTGCGCGTCTGCTTGCGAGGCTTGTCGAAGACAAACGAGGAGATAGTGGTGATCACGATGGTGCCCTTGGTTGGTTCGGAGGCGGTCTGAGGTGGCGAGGCCAGCCAACTCTAGTGAGCTAGGGTTTTAGTGACCCCCTTCTGTGAAGAGGAAAAGAGAGAGTGGGGAAATGGGGATAAGGATGGACGAGATCATCTTCGTGGCCTTCTTATCCTCACAGATGATGGCGACGAGCATCGCAATGTGTGAATGACGTCGACGAGGGAATCGGGTGGTGGCGTGGTGCTCCAGAGAGCTGTTTGTGTGCGTGAAGATGACGACAACAACATTTTGTAAAAAGCCCCTTGAAAATTCTTCTGTCTCAACCCGTGATCCCTGGTTGTGTCCCACTTGTCAGTCACAGAGTGAGAGAGGACTCGGGCTGTTGTTGGGCCATAGGGAAGTAAGCGAAGTTTTGTTGATGCACGTGGGTGTTGAATAGAACATGGGCCGTGGGCCGCATCGGATGGTTATTCTGTCTCCTTTTCTTTTTCTTTTTTTATTTTTCTCTTTTCCTTTTCAATTTGAATTTTCTCGATGATTCAAATATTCAAAATTTAGTGAATCAACAAGGGTTCTACATGGTTAATGTAGCTAGTTGGTTTGGCATTTCTTTTTATTATTTTCATTATTCATGATTAAATAAAGGATTATTTTCATTAGAAAATATAAAGAGGAATTGGGGTTTTAGGGATTTGTTTCTTATAATAAGATTTCATAAAAATGATTCTATTTTCACTTGATAATTATAATGGTAAGGATTTAATGTTGTATATAGAATCTTACTCATACTTAACCTCATAAAGGAATTATATATATATTCATTATAAGGTATTAAACCTTGTGGTTTACAATATGATGATTTGAGTTTCATGGTTCTCCATATTTGGTGATTTCTCCTATTCAAATTCTACTTGATTGATAGTTTTTAGAATTACCATGGAACAATCTTGGTTGAATCATTAAGCATGATTAACACTCATTGATGGAGGAATGAAGATATTCATTTACAGATAGCTATTATGGGTTTGAAGAATAGTTAATGAACTTACATTCTATTATGGTATGGATGAAGATTAGGGGCTAATACATATTGCCTTCATGATTTGTGACCATGAACAATAACTCACTTAGAATGAGCTATTGATATTGCTTTACTAAAGTGATCTAGTTGGTTTATAAGACTGGGTTCTTATTAGGTCTAAGAGAACAAACTGGACAAGTCTCTCATCCATACCCTCTCAACTAGTATTCTAATTACCTCTTAGAAACTTTATTTTAACTAAGAGATATTATTCAATGTTTACCTAGGAATAGGAAATGATTTCACTATCAATTTGATTCTAGGGTTTTAAACAAAGAGGTAGACATGGGTTTTTTCATGGCTTGATATGAGTTTGGTTAAGGCTTCTAAAGAATTCCAATCCTCACACTTCACTAAGCTTGGGTCATAGTTAAGGAATTCCTTTCCTAAATATACTCTATTTAAATCTCTCATCTGCTTCACTAAGATCTCTTTTGTCTAACTGATTTAGTCATCTGGCTCCACCATATCCATCATCATATGATGACATGGTCATGCCACTTCAACATTATTCCCCTACATTCATCTCTAGTATAACTTCCATTATTTAACTACCTCTGATAGATCCACCAAAGTGGTTATTACTAACTTCATTCCATAAACTCCTTTATATTTACCTTGCATCTACTTATAAATCTTGCAAAATTTCACTTCTCTCCATATCACATGTGATATCAATCCTCTGGGATGGGTATGGTACTACTCCCATAATACAAGTTTGTCCTTGTATTAGCTTGGTTAAACTACTATGCCCCCAGCTACTCCATACCATTCATATTATATACTTCAGCATACTCTAGCTTGGTTTCTCATGATCAAGCTAGATGATTTAGCTTACTAAGGCTTTGCCTAATTTATTATACTCACAACTCTTGTTCATCATCTAGTCATTATTCTCAAGTGACCACCAAACTTTGATCAAACTAAACTAGGGCTACTAATTGTCTGATCAAGATCTACTAACACTAAGTAGTAGACTTGTACTAGTCTCTCTAAAGGCTTATCTTGTTAAGGAAGCTTACTTTGAGTTTATACCTACTTGGCTTAACAAGATTATCATTTTATGCTCTAGTACTACTAGCTTTCTCATGGCTTCATAATTTCTAGCTTAACTCTTAGGTTTAGATATTTCTTCTAGTCATGAGTGAGTTATCTCCTCCAACATCAGATGGTTTGATCTCCACTAAGGATCACATTCCATTGATGATGGAACACTCTACCATAACTAGTTCCTCCTTCTTATTAATTTACTTAAGGTCTTTGGAAGGTAAATATAATAGGTCAAAGCTAAGAGTCAATAAGTGCTAGGTCAAGAATTGATCACCCAACATTGATGATCAATTGACACTTGGACTTGGTTACATAGGAATGTCCTCTATTAACATGATATTAATAATATGAGATGAATGGTATTAGCTCAACTCCCCTCCTACTCTTACTTGTGATAATGGGGTATGTGTTTAGAAGTTACCATGATTCTCCTGGTAGGAATAACTATAGTAAATGTCAACACCCGGATTTTTAATCCCAGATGCCCGTTATGCCATACCTCGCAATCCCAGGATTACCATTTTTGCGAGACATAACGGATTGGATATCACAGTACATCATCCATTACAAACCATACAAAAGGTCTTACACAAATAAGGATCTCATGATCCAGTCTTAATACAACAAGCAGCGGAATAAAAGATAAGCGTAGCGGTAGGGTCCATCTTCAGGGGCACAGGCAATGCTGACGAAGGCAGATAGTCCTAGTTATCATAGCCGTCCTGCTGGCCATCATCTTGGTAGTCTCCTTCATAGTCTGGCCATGAGAATAGCCAGGGACAAAAGCCATGAGTACTCTTTAAGTACTCGCAAACTACCACTAACAAGTAGTATAGTTCTAAGTTAAAATGCTAACTCTAAGTTTAACTATAAAGTTAAGTTTGAAACCTAAGTTAAGTTCTGAAGCAAAGAAAGATAAAATAAAGTTCTAGAATCACTTAAGTTGGGGATCTAGTGTCATAAACACAACCCTGTTGTGGTCAAGTCAAGATTCATCATTCATTTCATAAGTCATTTTGAAAACATCTGACAACGAAACAGTATGGCCATTCCAACTGTCCATAACCGTGGACGCGGCTATTCGAATAGTTTGACACTCTACAGAGGTAGTACACTTTCACCACAAGATTTGATACATCTGTCAGGGATAACCCTGAATCATCATACTTAGTATGCAGATAATCAAACATAATCTTTCCTTTACACACCCTAGTATAAGCACCTCTCCTATGAGCATGGCCTCCCAACCATGACCATCAGTCATCTTGGGCACTGCATAGGTGGTAAACATTGAGAGGTAGCCTCAGCTCAAACCTCTCCCGCGAGAGAACTAATACTAATGCATATAAACTTCCGGCTAAGCCTTACCCAATTCAGGTAATGTGGTTGTACGGTAAATTTGGAATGGTATCGCATCTGAATCCAAACATCAGTTTTATAAAAGGGTTAAGGCTCATGCCTCAACATTTTCATCATCATAACCATTTGTGTTTGTCAACACATGTCAAAACATCTCAATAGAATGACTCATCATTCCAAGGTTTTCACAATTCATTTTCACCAATTGTTCCCATCTATAGTGACTCAAGTTTTTATCTACTCTAAACTACTAAGTTAAGAGTGTTCACTAAGGTGGAATTGATGGGTTCAATCTCATGCCATAGAATGACATCTAAAGGTTTCTAAATAGGTCAAGCTTTATACTCTTTATGCTACCTTTAAAAAGTAAAGAACTTTGGGTAAAGTAAAGGAAGTAAAGCTTGAAAATAAGACTTGGGGTAAATAGTAGTCAAAGGGGTATAGTCAAAGCATGCCTAAAGCATCTTTGTTAATCCATCTAGTTCAATCCTAGCTTGCTAATAGTAGCTTGCTAAGTATAATACTTGCAAGTGTTAGCTTGCCTTGGTTGGTGCAGTGGTTGAAGTTTTCTTCTTCTTCTTGGTAGAACTCCTCCTCCTCGTAAACTTGATCGGTACTATCTTCTATAAATACATACGGAGTACACAATCACCAAACAATACTTAACTAATAAAATTAGCACTCTAAGGCACATATTGGATGATCTATTATCATCACAAGCATCACAAGTTTTATTCACTAGTTTCCTTCTTTTTATTTAAGAAAAGTAATTTCTACTCATTGAAAATTAACTAAGATTTAATATTCACCACTTAAAATATGGGATCATGTGGACACATGTCCTCACCACATATTCTAACATGTGGGAATGTGATTTAAGGGTTGGATCATAATTACTTTGGTTTAAGTTCATTATTTAATGATTTAAAGTGACTAGAAATGCCTATATAGCATTATTTTGGTACTAGTCCAAAGTCACTGCATGTAAACCTTAATATTATTACATATTCAGATAGGTATGATGAAATGTGATTTTTGAGAGTTGGAATCAACTCAAAATCTATCTGGGTTGATTTTATAAAAATGTTGCAAGGTGCAAATGCTTCTGTTTTTATTATTTTAACTAGGAGGGATCTCTAACTCTAATTGAATTAAATCCAATGGGCTTGGGTAGATCTTTTTAGTAGCTTTCTAACAAAACTGGAATCACTCCATTTGGATTTGTAAATATCTCTGAATTGATTTTCAAACTAGGGGACGGAACTAAGTTTAAACTAAATAGAAAAATTCTAATTCAAAAAAACAAACTCTTTTTTGGAACACTAACAACACCCCCAGTGATCTCTCTTGTGTGTGAGGCTCGGTGACAGGGTCCACCGGTCGGCTCATAACGCCAAGCTTGACAGGCGATATGGGTCGTTGGATTAGAACGGGGATCAACGGCTGGGGGTCGTCGTCGACGACGAACTAGTCGTCGGCAAACTCTAACCCTAGCAGCTCGGTGGGGGTGCATAGGGGGCGTACCAGGGCTCCAGCAATGACGGCGATGGGGGCAAATAGACTGGTGGTCGACGGCAAGCTTAGGGACGGTAGAGGCAGCTATGGGGGTGGTGGCAATCAGCGGCGCCCTTCTCCTCTAGAGGTGGCCTGCTCCGGTGCAATTCCGGCGAACGGCTGCTCGCCTTGCTCTGGCTAGAGGTGTGGGATGGTCAGTGAGGTGAGGGGAGGGGAGTGGTGTGCCGAGTGGGGTTGGGGCTGGCCTCTATTTATAGGACGAGGACACGACCGAGAGGGATGGGCAGGCGGCTCCGGCGAGGGCTGCACAGCGAGCTAGCAGCGTGGCGCATGGTAGGGGGCGGTCGCTGGTCTCCTGGCGGTGCTCTACGTGATCAATGCAGTACTAGGGGCGGGGGTATGCGGTCGGGCGGTGCTGGCGCTGTGAGCGGTAGAGACGGTGGCTTCCGCGGCGAGCGGTGGCTGTGAGGCGTTGGGAGGCGAACGGGCATGTCCGGCATGCTCCCTAGGTCGTGGCGAAGCAGTGGGCGCGGGCTGCGGTCGAGGGGCGGCTTGTGCACGCGTGTCGGGCGCGGCGCTCTGGCGCGTGCTTGGCATGGCGCAGTCACACAGGGCGTGGCGGTTCCTCGGTGGTCCACAGTTTGGCCTGGCTCGAGGAGGGGACAGAGGGTGGCGGTGAGGTCCTGGCTAGCTGCTAGGCATGGCGAGAGAGGGGGAGATGGTCTGATGCGGTGGTAACCAAGTTGGCCGGCGAACATGTGCTCGGCATGGCTTGGCATGGCCACTAGGGGATAAGGGATGGGTTGATAATGGCATGGTTTGATCATCTAGGGACAAGGAGAGTGTTTGGAGGAAAAATGGGAGACAAGTTTGGCCAGAACACTATTCAAATAGTGAATTTGGTTTTTGTTTGAAATCTGTCCACAAGGTGTTTGTGAAAATGGCCAAAAGAACTTTCTTTTTGAATTTTGAAAAGATTTTTGGTGAGTGTGCTAGGCATAAGCTTGAGACTCTGTGGGTGCTTGGGTTTTGAAATTTGAGCTTGTTTGAGTGGTTTTTGAAATAGTGGGATCTTCCCATATGAAATAGATTCAATTTTCCAATGCCATTTAAATATAGTGTTTGAATGTTTTTGGCAGATCACAAAGTGGGCCTTGGTACCTCATTATGTGTACTAGCAAGGGGTGCAAAGATCCATCATTGTTTCTGTTAGGTTTTGAGTACTAGGAATAGCCAAAGTAGGCATGATAGTTAATTTGGCAAAAATGACCATTCACTTCATTTATTCATTTTGAGTTGTTTTTCTTTGGGAAAAGTTTGGGAATGATTTAGATGATGTTTATTTCACCTAAGAATCATTTTACAATCAATGGATCACAGAACCATGGAAATTCAAACAACTCCTATTTTAAATGCACACACACATGAATGCTTTCATATTTTTAATTGGAAAAGTTTTTGTTAACCATAATTTTGATGATTTGGATCTTAATAACCTTGGATTAAAGTTTTGGGATGTTACAAACCTCCCCCCCTTAAACAAAATCTCGTCCCGAGATTTACAAAGAAAACTAGGAACTAAAGAGATCGGGGAACTCTGTCCTAATGTAATCTTCGCGCTCCCAAGTGGCTTCCTCCTTGGTATGGTTGCTCCACTGAATCTTGAGAAACTTGATGCTCCTGGTCCTGGTGGTTCTGTAAGCTTCTTCTAAGATATGGATGGGAACTTCCTGATAGGTCAGGTCATTGTTGATCTCTACAGCTCTGTGATTGATGTTCTTGAAAACTTCAGTCTTCTTCAGCACTTCCAGGCATTTGCGAAGTAACGAGATATGGAACACATTGTGTATGGCTGACATCTCTTCAGGTAGTTCCATTTGATACGCTACTTCGCCTCGACGGTTCAGAATCTTGAATGGCCCGATATATCTGGGGGCTAACTTTACTTTCAGACTAAAGCATTGAGTTACCTTCAATGGCAAAACCTTGAGATATACAAAATCTCCGACATTGAAAGTCAGGTCTCTCCTTCTTTTGTCAGCGAACTCTTCTGTCTAGATTGGGTGGTCTTGAGGTGCTCACGGACTTTGTGAACCTTCTCTTCGGCTTCTCGGAGAATGTCGGGTCCAAAGATCTGACTCTCTCATACTTGCGACCAATTTAGAGGGGTACGACACTTTCTTCCATATAGGAACTCAAATGGTGCCATTTGCAAACTAGCTTGATAACTGTTGTTATATGAGAATTCTGCAAAAGGCAGGCAGTCTTCCCATTTTGATCCGTATTCCAACACACAAGCTCTTAACATATCCTCTAGGATCTGGTTGACTCTCTCAGTCTGTCCATCAGTTTGCGTGTGATAAGCGGTACTGAAGTTCAACTTGGTGCCTAATCCTTCCTGCACTTTCTGCCAAAATCTCGAGGTAAAGTGGGTTCCTCGATCTGATACTATGGTCTTGGGGGTTCCATGCAGACTAACAATCCTAGCAATATACAGCTCTGCTAACTATGCACTCTGGTAGGTAGTCTTGACAGGTATAAAGTGAGCTACCTTGGACAGTCTATCAACTATGACCCAGATTGAGTCATTTCCCCTACTAGAAGTAGGCAAACCGGTGATAAAGTCCATTCCGACGGAATCCCATTTCCATTCCGGAATCTGCAATGGTTGCAATAGTCATGTGGGTCTCTGATGCTCTGCTTTGACTCTCTGACAGATGTCACATTTGGCGATGTAGCTTCCGATTTCCCTCTTCATCTTGTGCCACCAAAATTGCTCTTTCAAATCCTGATACATCTTCGTTCCTCCGGGGTGGATAGAATAAAGAGTATCATGAGCTTCCTTCATGATAACTTGCTTCAGCTCTGAATCTGCTGGCACGCAGATACGTCCTTTGTACCACAGTACTCCTTCTTCGTCTTAAGTGAATCCAGGTACGTTTCCTGTACCAATATGATGTTTGATTCCGTCGATACATTCATTCCCCTTCTAGGCTTCCTTGATTTGGCTAATCAAAGTGGGCTGAAGTTCAATGCTAGCTAAGAATCCTTTGCTAACTAACTCAGTCCTGAACTGCTCCAACTCCTCATACAAACTTGGTTGCTTCTCCTTGATCATGGTGTTTAGCCTACATGGCAATCTGCTAAGAGCATCCGCTACCATATTGGCTTTGCCGGGGTGATAGTGAATGTCAAGGTCATAATCCTTGATTAACTCTATCCATCTCCTTTGCCTCATATTCAGCTCCTTCTGAGTGAAAATATATTTCAAGCTCTTGTGATCTGAGTAAATCTCATAGCGATTACCCATCAAATAATGACGCCATGTCTTCAATGCCAGCACTATGGCTGCTAACTCAAGATCATGGGTTGGATAGTTCTGCTCATGCTGCTTCAGTTGTTGAGACAGATACGCGATGACTTTGCCTTCTTGCATCAATACACATCCGAGACCAATCTTGGATGCATCACAATACACATCTAACGGCTTCTTGATGTCTAGCATGATCAATATTGGGGCTGATATCAATGTCTTCTTCAGCTCCTGGAAACTGGCTTCACACTTGTCTGTCCATTCAAACTTCTTGTCCTTCTTCAACAATTGGGTCATGGGTCTGGCGATGCTCGAGAATCCTTCTATGAACTTGCGGTAGTATCCCGCTAATCCGAGAAATGCACGGATTTGGGTTTGAGTGGTTGGGGCTTCCCATTCTTTGACATCTTTGATCTTGGCGGGATCAACGGAGACTCCTCCGGCAGACACAATATGTCCTAGGAATCCTACTTCTTTCAGCCAAGACTCACACTTGCTGAACTTGGCATATAACTGATGCTCTCTCGGGGTTTCTAGGATGATTCTCAGATGTTGCTCATGCTCTTCTTCTGACTTGGAGTAGATAAGGATGTCGTCGATAAACACAACTACAAACTTATCTAGGAAATTCATAAAGATCTTATTCATGAGATTCATGAAATAAGCAGGGGCATTGGTTAATCCAAAAGACATAACCGTATACTCGTATAAACCATAGCGAGTAGTAAAGGCAGTCTTCAGAATATCCGTTGCACGAATCTTAAGTTGGTGATAACCAGTCCTAAGATCAATCTTTGAGAATACCTGGGCTCCAGTCAACTGATCAAATAGATCCTATATCTTTGCCAAGGGGTTCTTCTTCTTGATGGTGACGTCATTCAACTTTCTGTAATCTGTGCACAAACAATTGCCTCCATCTTTCTTGTCGACGAATAACACTGGTGATCTCCATGGCGAAGCGCTTGGTTGAATCAAGCCTTTTTCTAACATAGCATCCAACTGCTTCTTCAGTTCCACTAACTCTGAGGGGTTGATGCTATAGGGTCTCTAGGCTATGGGTCCGGTTCCGGGGATTAGTTCGATAGTGAACTCAATATCCCTATCCGGAGGCATACCTGGCAATTCATCTGGGAATACGTCGGGGTATTCACAGACTACTCTGACCTGGTCTATGGTGGGTAGGGCTAGACTCTTGTTGCACTTGAATTGGCGAGGTAAGGTTTTAGAGATATGCTCTACTATTACTCCAGAACTACTGGTCATGGTGATGGCTTTCTTAGCACAGTCTATCAGTCCTTTATGCCTTGACATCCAGTCCATACCTAGTACTACTTCCAATCCTTTGGTTCCAAGTACAATTAGGTTGGCATAAAAATCTATCCCATGTATTCTGATAGGCACAGCTTTGCAAATTTTTCTAGCTTTGGTTGTTGAACCGGGGATTTGAACTATCATGACATGCTTCAAGTTGGTTGGGTGAATCTTACTAGTGCATGCAAATTCTTCGGTGACAAATGAATGCGATGCTCCCGAATAAAACAATACTCTTGCTAAAACTGAGTTGATAGAAAACATACCCAACACTACATCTGGCGCTTCTTGGGCTTCTTCTGCGTTCATGTGGATGAGACGACTGTTGCAGTTGTGAGGGTTCCCTAGGGCAAATCTTCTCCCTAGTTGAACACGAGCTGCTGTTGAGCTGGGGCATTCACATTGGCATTGGCGGCAGTCTTCTTGGGACACTCATTGGAATAGTGACCCTTCACTCCATACTCGAAACAAGTGATCTGGGACTTGTCCTTTGCTGCGATAGGTACAACATTGCTGCCAGTTCTAGGTGCAGTGTTGTTGTTGTTGTTGTTGCTCTTGGGAGGTGCATGGTTGAAATTGTTGGCGTTGCCAGAGTTGTGATTGTTTCCTCCGGGCTTCACATTGCTTCCACTACGGTTGGGGTAGCTTGGGCGAGACATTGGGGGTCGATTGTTCCTTAGTGCGTATCCTGGTGAGGGGTTGGGACGGTACTTCTGGTGACTGCTGGATCCTGATTGCTGCATCATACGACGCTTGTGGTTGTTGTTTGCCTAGTTAATCTTCCCTTCCATCTGAATGGCAGAGTCGACTAGCTCTTCGAGATCCTCGAAACGGATGTTGACGAGGATAGTCTGGATCTCATCATGCAGTCCGTTCAAGAATCTCTCCTTCTTCTTTGCCTCCGTGTTGATCTCGTCAGGTGCATATCTAGCAAGTGACAGGAATCTGTCACGGTACTCCACCACAGTCATTCTTCCTTGCTTCAACTCTCGGAACTCATCCCTCATTTGGGTGACTAGACCTTGCGGCACGTGGGTGCGGCTGAACTTGACTTTGAATGCTTCACATGTCATAACTTGACCATGGTTCATCAGGCGGATACTGTTCCACCATGCTCTTGCACATCCCGCCAGATAGTGGGTGGCGAAGAGAACTTTCTCGTTGTCATCAACTCTGGCTACCTCCAAGTTATTCTCCATTATGCGCAACTACCATTGACATCTAATGGGTTTTCTGACGTGCTAAAGATTGGGGGATTTGTATTCTGGAAGTTCTTCATCTTGGATCCTTGATGATCCTGATTCCCATGCCCTTGGTTGTTGAGAGCCATCTGGGTGATCTGTTGCAGTGTTGCTACGTTGGCTTGGCATTCTGCCCTGCTTGCTTCTCTGTCTGCGATGAGATTCTGCAAGATCTACAGCATTGGGTCTTGCGACGAGCTGCTCCCTCCTTGGTTTCCACGAGTCATCTGAAGATTGAGATAGATACAGGGGTAAGAGGGAAATTCTAAGGTTCATGGTTTTGGTTTCAAATCTAAAACTTTGAGTTAGACTCAGGTTTTTCAACTAACTCCATTTCATTCATGCAAACAAGCACACGATACAACACACACCACAACAATCAAAAGAAAACAGATGGTTTGAAGAACCATTCTGTAAGCTACGATACAGTGGGACCGATACATCTCATGCTATGACAGTGCTCTAGTGCATCCACTCATCGTCGATGAAGTCAGAGTCCTCGTCGTCAGTGTAGAAGTCCACGGCATCCTCCTCCAGAAAGTCATCATCGTTGCTGAGGTAAGAATCCATGCCTCCCTAGATGTCTTCACCCTCCTCTTCTTCCTCCTTTGCGGCAAGCTGAGCTTCCTTCTCCTTGACGGTCTTCTCGAGGTCGGCCACCTTCTTGCGAAGACGGGCGATGGTGCGATCCTTCTTGGCACGCTGGCGGCGAAGAGACTGGCGATCCTGAACGAGCAGTGCGAAAGTCTGGGCCTTCTGGTCGGCAATGGCACGGTTCTGGTTGGCCAACTCCCTAGCATTGTCTAGTTCCTGTTGTCTATCATGCAGCAAGAAGTCAAGATTCTCCACTTGACGCCTCAACTCTGGGTGACTTGGCATCTCCATCGGTATTCCCTTGAAGTCACGTCTTGCATAGTGAGCAAAATGGGTTCCTTGGATTTGGTTGATGCTGAGGGCACATAGACGTGCGAGATCTTCATGCATTGCCCTGGCTAATCCATCTAGCCAGTTGTTCTCTCTCACGGAGAACTGGATTCTCCCGGACGTTGGTGCTTTGATGCTTCCTCTAAGATCAGCTGTGACTAGCCACTATAATTCTCCTCCTGGGGGTCCTGGAAGTTGAGCTCCAAGAAACTCCAGATGTGGGCGTCCCAGTAACTCCGACAGTGAATCCAGATCCCTCGCGAAGATCAACTGACCTCCGTTTCCCAACTGGTAGAACTTGCTGAACTGAGTCTCCATCTACAAGAATTTAGGATGAGGAAATTAGTGAAGTGATCAAGTGTGTCAAATTTTAAGTAGTAATGTAAGAATTTTGAGGAACATGAATTTTTGAGAAAGAATGAATTCCCAAGGATAAGAGAGGAAATAGTTTTTCATAATTACTCACTTTGGTTTGGAAATTAAGTTTTAGTTCGGACGTCCATTCTAACTAGGGTCTCCTATGGTCAGGATGGCTCTGATACCAACTTGTCAACACCTGGATTTTTAATCCCAGATGCCCGTTATGCCATACCTCGCAATCCCAGGATTACCATTTTTATGAGACATAATGGATTGGATATCACAGTACATCATCCATTACAAACCATACAAAAGGTCATACACAAATAAGGATCTCATGATCCAGTCTTAATACAACAAGCAGCGGAATAAAAGATAAGCGTAGCGGTAGGGTCCATCTTGAGGGCACAGCAATGACGACGGCAGATAGTCCTAGTTATCATAGCCGTCCTGCTGGCCATCATCTTGGTAGTCTCCTTCATAGTCTGGCCATGAGAATAGCCAGGGACAAAAGCCATGAGTACTCTTTAAGTACTCGCAAACTACCACTAACAAGTAGTATAGTTCTAAGTTAAAATGCTAACTCTAAGTTTAACTATAAAGTTAAGTTTGAAACCTAAGTTAAGTTCTGAAGCAAAGAAAGATAAAATAAAGTTCTAGAATCACTTAAGTTGGGGATCTAGTGTCATAAACACAACCCTGTTGTGGTCAAGTCAAGATTCATCATTCATTTCATAAGTCATTTTGAAAACATCTGACAACGAAACAGTATGGCCATTCCAACTGTCCATAACCGTGGACGCGGCTATTCGAATAGTTTGACACTCTACAGAGGTAGTACACTTTCACCACAAGATTTGATACATCTGTCAGGGATAACCCTGAATCATCATACTTAGTATGCAGATAATCAAACATAATCTTTCCTTTACACACCCTAGTATAAGCACCTCTCCTATGAGCATGGCCTCCCAACCATGACCATCAGTCATCTTGGGCACTGCATAGGTGGTCAACATTGAGAGGTAGCCTCAGCTCAAACCTCTCCCGCGAGGGAACTAATACTAATGCATATAAATTTCCGGCTAAGCCTTACACAATTCAGGTAATGTGGTTGTACGGTAAATTTGGAATGGTATCGCATCCGAATCCAACCATCAGTTTTATAAAAGGGTTAAGGCTCATGCCTCAACATTTTCATCATCATAAACCATTTGTGTTTCTCAACACATGTCAAAACATCTCAATAGAATGACTCATCATTCCAAGGTTTTCACAATTCATTTTCACCAATTGTTCCCATCTATAGTGACTCAAGTTTTTATCTACTCTAAACTACTAAGTTAAGAGTGTTCACTAAGGTGGAATTGATGGGTTCAATCTCATGCCATAGAATGACATCTAAAGGTTTCTAAATAGGTCAATTTTTATACTCTTTATGCTACCTTTAAAAAGTAAAGAACTTTGGGTAAAGTAAAGGAAGTAAAGCTTGAAAATAAGACTTGGGGTAAATAGTAGTCAAAGGGGTATAGTCAAAGCATGCCTAAAGCATCTTTGTTAAACCATCTAGTTCAATCCTAGCTTGCTAATAGTAGCTTGCTAAGTACAATACTTGCAAGTGTTAGCTTGCTTTGGTTGGTGCAGTGGTTGAAGTTTTCTTCTTCTTCTTGGTAGAAATCCTCCTCCTCGTAAGCTTGATCGGTATTATCTTCTATAAATACATACGGAGTACACAATCACCAAACAATACTTAACTAGTCTAATTAGCACTCTAAGGAACATATTGGATGATCTATTATCATCACAAGCATCACAAGTTTTATTCACTAGTTTCCTTCTTTTTATTTTAGAAAAGTAATTTCTACTCATTGAAAATTAACTAAGATTTAATATTCACCACTTAAAATATGGGATCATGTGGACACATGTCCTCACCACATATTCTAACATGTGGGAATGTGATTTAAGGGTTGGATCATAATTACTTTGGTTTAAGTTCATTATTTAATGATTTAAAGTGACTAGAAATGCCTATATAGCATTATTTTGGTACTAGTCCAAAGTCACTGCATGTAAACCTTAATATTATTACATATTCAGATAGGTATGATGAAATGTGATTTTTGAGAGTTGGAATCAACTCAAAATCTATCTGGGTTGATTTTATAAAAATGTTGCAAGGTGCAAATGCTTCTGTTTTTATTATTTTTACTAGGAGAGATCTCTAACTCTAATTGAATTAAATCCAATGGGCTTGGGTAGATCTTTTTAGTAGCTTTCTAACAAAACTGGAATCACTCCATTTGGATTTGTAAATCTCTCTGAATTGATTTTCAAACTAGGGGATAGAACTAAGTTTAAACTAAATAGAAAAATTCTAATTCAAACTAAGCGTTCAGGTTGTTGGAACACTAACGGGCAGCCCGACAGTGACACTGCTGTGTGAGGCTCGGTGACGGAGGGTCCACGGTCAGCGGCTCATAACAGCGTGAAGCGTGCAGGCGATATGGGTCGTTGGATTAGAACGGGATCAGCATGGGATCGTCGATGGCGACCAGTGGCCGTGAACTCTAACCCTAGCGGCTCGGTGGGGGTGCATAGGGGGCGTACCAGGGCTCCAGTGACAACAGCGATGGGGGAAAACGGACTGGTGGTCGACGGCGAGCTCAGGGACGGTCGAGGTAGCTCCGGGGGTGGTCGCAATCAGCGGCGCCCTTCTCCTCCAGAGGCAGACTGCTCCGGTGCAATTCCGGCAAATGGCTGCTCACCTTGCTCCGGCTAGAGGTGTGGGACGGTCAGTGAGGTGAGGGGAGGTGAGTGGTGTGCCGAATGGGGCTGGGGGTGGCCTCTATTTATAGGACGACGACGCGACCGAGAGGGATGGGCAGGCGGCTCCGGCGAGGGCTACACAGCAAGCTAGCGACGTGGAGCGTGGTAGGGGGCGGTCGCTGGTCTTTTGGCGGTGCTCTACATGATCAATGCGGTACTAGGGGCGGTGGTATGCGGTCGGGCGGTGCTGGCGCTCTGAGCGGCAGAGACTTCCATGGCGGCGGTGGCTGTGGCGTTAGGCGTGACGGGCATGTCGGTGTGCTCACTGGTCGTGTGGCGAAGCGGGCGGCGGCTGCGAGGCGGCTTGTGAAGCGTGTCGGCAGCGCTGGCGTGCGTCTTTCATGGCGTAGTCACACTAGGCGTGGCGGTTCCTCGGTGGTCCACGGTTTGGCCTGGCTCGGGGAGGGGACAGATGGTGGCGATGAGGTCCTAGCTAGCTGCTAGACATGGCGAGAGAGGGGGAGATGGTCTGCTGCAGCGGTGACCAAGTTGGCCGGCGAGCATGTGCTCGGCATGGCTTGGCATGGCCACTAGGGGATAGGGGATGGGTTGATAATGGCATGGTTTGATCATCTAGGGACAAGGAGAGTGTTTGGAGGAAAAAATGGGAGACAAGTTTGGCCAGAACACTATTCAAATAGTGAATTTGGTTTTTGATTGAAATCTGTCCACAAGGTGTTTGTGAAAATGGTCGAAAGAACTTTCTTTTTGAATTTTGAAAAGATTTTTGGTGGGTGTGCTAGGCATAAGCTTGAGACTCTGTGGGTGCTTGGGTTTTGAAATTTGAGCTTGTTTGAGTGCTTTTTGAAATAGTGGGATCTTCCCATATGAAATAGATTCAATTTTCCAATGCCATTTAAATATTGTGTTTGAATGTTTTTGGCAGATCACAAAGTGGGCCTTGGTACCTCATTATGTGCACTAGCAAGGGGTGCAAAGATCCATCATTGTTTCCATTAGGTTTTGAGTACTAGGAATAGCCAAAGTAGGCATGATAGTTAATTTGGCAAAAATGACCATTCACTTCATTTATTCATTTTGAGTTGTTTTTCTTTGGGAAAAGTTTGGGAATGATTTAGATGATGTTTATTTCACCTAAGAATCATTTTACAATCAATGGATCACAGAACCATGGCAATTCAAACAACTCCTATTTTAAATGCACACACACATGAATGCTTTCATATTTTTAATTGGAAAAGTTTTTGTCAACCCTAATTTTGATGATTTGGATCTTAATAACCTTGGATTAAAGTTTTGGGATGTTACAGTAAACATGTTTACCAAGGTTTAGTTATTAAGTTTCTTTGCTTAAGTTATAAACTTAATTGAGCATTCAAGAGTTGTTATAATGAATACCCAGATATGATTCCTATGAGATCCTTTATAAATGTGTTGTGGGTTTAGCTTGTTTCTATTTGATCTACCCATAGATCAAATTATATTACCCAAAGATAAGGTTTTAGCAAAGGTCATATTGAAACCTATTGCAGTCAACTTGATGATCTACTTCAGTTCCACCAAGTTAAGAGAAGCTTCAATAACTTTTTATTTCAAAGCGCGAAAATTATCCAGATTTTCTATGCATGAATGCAATGCACACACCTCATATCATCTTATTTCTATGCTCTAATGCTAGGATGTTACCATCACCTGCAAAAGTCTCACCGGCAAGGAAAGTACAATGTAGTTGTCAATCCACTTATTGATGGCTATGAGTTCTCCAAGACTCTCATGGACGGTGGAAGTAGCATCAACATTCTCTACATCAAGACATTACACCTCATGAGGATATTAGAAAGCCAGATGAATCATAGCAACGTGGTTTTCCATGGCATTGTACCAAGGAGACAAGGGAACTCTCTGGGTGAAATCACTCTTGATGTCACTTTTGGTACTCCAAGGAACTACCAGATCAAACCGCTATCTTTCGAGGTGGTACCGCTCAAGAGCGTATAGCATGCCATCTTCGGGCATCTAGCTTACTGGGCGTTCATTGCTCTCCCTGCTACATCTACAACATAATGAAACTTCCCGATCCTAAAGGCGTCATCGCAGTCCAGGGAAACCCGACGAAAGCACGAGATTGTGAAGAGGGAGCTATTGTATTCGTTGAAGCCATGCTTCACGTTGAGGGGTACCAAGAGATTACGAAAAACACTAACCCGTCCGAGATGCCGGCTACGAAGGAGGTGCTGAAGTTGACTGCATGGTTCAAGGAATCGGAAGAGACGAAGACGATGCCGCTGAAGGAAGATGATCCCTCCAAGGTGACCAACGTAGGCATAGGCTTATATCATGCATAGGAATGCGCGCTCATCGAGTTCCTCAAAGCCAATAAAGATATCTTCGCATGGTAACATTTTGACGTGATCGGAGTACCTAGGGAACTTGTCGAGAACTTCTCAATGTGTATCCTGATGCTAGAACCGTAAAACAGTCCTTATGACATTTCGGCGATGAAAAGCGCAAAGCCATAGCCGAATAATTAGCTCGACGAGATATAGCCGGATTTATCCAAGAGGTCATCCATACTGATTGGGTGGCTAATCCTATAATGGACCCTAAAACGGACACCACTGATTTAAGAATGTGTGTTGATTATACTGCCTTGAACAAGGCTTGTCCTAAAGATCTGTTTTCTTTGCCTAGAATCGATCAAGTTATTGACTCAATGGCAGGCTCGGAACTCCTTTGTTTCCTCGACACATGTTACGGTTATCACCAGATAAAGATGAAAAATTCAGATCAATTGAAGACTTCGTTCATCACTCCGTTTGGAACCTTCTGCTACACAACAATATTGTTCGGCTTAAAAAATGCAAGAGCTACATACCAGCGCATGACGCAATGTGCATGTATATGTGGATGACATAGCAGTAATGTCCAAAAGTAAGGAAACACTGATTTCCTACTTGGGGAAAACATTTGCTAATCTTTAGAAATACAATATGATGCTTAACCCAAATAAGTGTTTCTTTGGAATCCCAGCCGGAAAATTGTTAGGTTTCATCTTATCTCAGAGAGGCACTAAGGTGAACCAGGACAAAATAAAGGCTATACTCAACATAACTAGGCCTACTCGCCTAAAGCAAGTACAATGTCTCACTAGCTGCATCGCAGCACTGAGTCGGTTCGTCACCCGGCTCAGCGAAAGAGCCACACCATTATACAAGTTCTTGAATAAAACCGACAAATTTGTCTAGACTGAAGAAGCTGAAGCTGCCCTCCATAGCCTAAAACAAGTACTCTCATCCGAAACTATTCTTGCAGTGCCAAAGCCTCAAGAACCCATGTTATTTACATTGCCGCGACAAACAGAGTCATCAACATCATCACGTAGTTGGAGCGAAAAGAGGAAAAACGGGAACAATTGGTGTAGTGTACGACTTACTACCTCAGCGAGCTTCTGACAGAGTCAAAACCGCGATATCCACACTATGGTGTACTTTTTGCCACCAGAAAGCTAAGGCATTATTTTCAAGATAACAAGATCACAGTGGTGAGCACAACTCCCCTGAGAGATATAATCAACAACCATGATGCCACATGACGTATCCCCATGTGGGGAATCGAGCTAGCAGCTTTTGACATTGAGTATAATCCTCAAACAACTATTAAGTCCCAAATTCTTGCTAATTTTGTTGCTGATTGGATAGAGACGGTAGGACAAATGCCCCAGAGTCAGAATATTGGACCCTACATTTTGACAGGTCGAAAGCGCTCGGGGGCTCGAGGGCTAGCGTGGTGCTCAAATCACCCCAAGGAGACAAACTTTTATATGTCTTACAGATCCACTTCACAGGAACTAATAATATTGATGAATATGAAGCACTATTGCATGGAATTTGAATTGCCAAAGACATAAGCATAAGCTGACTCAAGTGCTACGGAGACTCGAATTTAGTAGCACAGCAAGTATCTGATCACTATAGGGAAAATAAACTCATGGTAGCATATTGTGCTGTCGTGGAAGAACTATCTAAATCGTTTGAAGGGTTTGAGGTTCAACACATCCCTAGATTAGAAAATGAGGAAGCAGATGCTTTATCAAGAATAGGCTCCATGCAGAAACAAGGTCCGGATGGTGCTTTCCTGGGGTAGCTAAATGTTCCCTCTATCATAGGAGTTGATGAGGAGTATCCGACAAAATCTGACTCACCACTAGTATAAGTTCTAGTTGTTATTCCTAGATGGACACAACCCTACCTTGATTCTTTGGTAGATGGAAATTTACCCAAAGATAAGATTCTGAGCCAGCAGATCTACCGACGAGCGAAAGACAACATGATAATCAATGGTAAGCTCTATAAGCAGTGTGTTTCTAGGCGTTTTCAGCGTCGTGTTTCTCCGGAAGAAGGATTGTAAATCTTACAAGAAATCCATGAAGGAAAATGATGCCGCAACCAGACCTTTAGTGGCAACAGCTTTTAGACATGGATTCTATTGGCTAATAGCTAAGGAAGATGCTGATACATGTTATTATGAATCATTTGAGACATGTGAGCCATGCCTTATGGGCAAGTTAACTAGAACCCTGTTTTCCAGAACAATGGAACGAACAACCGACTTATTAGAAATTATACATATTGATGTATGTGATCCAATGAGTGTGTCAGCACGCGATGGATATCATTATTTTGTGACCTTCACGGATGATTTAAGTATATATGGGTATATTTACTTAATGAAACACAAATCTTAAACATTTGAAAAGTTCAAAGAATTTCAGAGTGAAGTACAAAATCATTGTAACAGAAAATAAAATTTCTATGATCCGATCATGGAGGAGAGTATCTTAGTCACGAGTTTGTCATGCACATGAGACAATGTGGAATTGTTTCACAACTCACTCCCACTGGAACACCACAACTAAATGGTGTATCCAAATTTTGTAATCAAACTTTATTAAATATGGTACGCTCTATGATGTCCCTTATCGATTTTCCACTGTCATTTTGGGGTCATGCATTAAAGACAACTGCATTCACTTTAAATAGGGCACCATAAAAATCCGTTGAAACGACACCGTATGAATTATGGTTTGGTCACAAACCTAAGCGGTCATTTCTAAAAGTTTGGGGTTGTGATTCTTATGTGAAGAAACTTCAGCCTGATAAGCTCGAACCCAAAGCAGAAAAATGCATCTTCATAGGATACCCTAAAGAAATAATTGGGTACACCTTCTATCACCGATCTGAAGGCAAGGTTTTCATTGCCAAGAATGGATCCTTCTAGAGAAAGAGTTTCTCTCGAAAGGTGTGAGTAGTAGGTAGGTAGAACTCGATGAGGTTATTGAACCTCCTCTTCCTGAAGTGGCAGGTAGCGCATCACTAGAAAATGTTCCAGTGTTGACTCCACCAAGTGAACAGGGAACTAATGATGAGAATCATGAAACTCATCATGAAACTCCGGAAGAGACCACTATCGTGCCTCGCAGGTCAGGAAGGACACGTACATCTCCTAAACTGTATGGTGATCTAGTCTTAAATTCAATGGTAGATGCAAGCAATGACCCTGTGACATAAGAAGAAGCGATGATGAGCCCGGATTCCAACAAATGGCTTGAAGCCATGAAATCCGAGATGGGATCCATGTACAAAAACCAAGTTTGGACTTTGGAGGACTTACCTCACGACCGTAAGCCTGTTGAGAATAAATGTATTTTCAAAAACAAAACTGACACTAACGGTAATGTAACCGTCTATAAAGCACGACTTATCGCGAAAGGGTTTCGACAAATTCAAGGAGTTAACTACAATGATACTTTATCCCTTGTAGCAATGCTAAAGTCTGTTAGGATTATGTTAGCAATTGCTACATTTTTCGATTATGAAATCTAGCATACGGATGTCAAAACAGCGTTCCTTAATGGAAACATTTAGAAAGAGTTGTTTATGATGTAACCAATAGGTTTTGTCGATCCTAAGGATACTGACAAGGTATGCAAACTTCAGCATTATATTTATGGACTGAAGCAAGCATCCCAAAGTTGGAATCTCTGCTTCGATGAGGTGATTAAAGGGTTTGGATTTGTCCAAACTATAGGAGAGGCTTGTATTTACAAGAAAGTGAGTGTGAGTTCTGTAGAATTTCTGATATAATATGTGCATGACATATTATTGATTGAAAATGATATAGATCTTTTGAAAAGTGTAAAGGATTACTTAAATGGTATGTTTTCAATGATGGACCTTGGTGAAGCTGCCTATATTTTAGGCATCAAGATCTATAGAGATAGGTCAAGACTCTTCATTGGATTATCATAGAGTACATACCTTGACAAGATTCTAAAAAGTTTGAGAATGGACAAAAGTAAGAAAGGGTTCTTACTTATGTTGCAAGGTACAACATTGAGCAAGACTCAGAGTCCAGCTACAACATAATATAGAGAAGTGATGGATAATGTCCCCTATGCCTCAGCCATAGGATCTCTTATGTATGCTATGTTGTGTATAGGACCGGATGTGGCACATGTTGTTAGTTTCACTAGCAGGTAGCAATATGATCCAGGTTTGGAACATTGGAAGGCGGTCAAGAACATCTTTAAGTACGTAAGAATAACTACATATATCTTTCTCATCTATGGCGGTGAAGAAGAGCTCATCGCAATGTGTTACGTCGATGCTAGCTTCGACACTGATCCATATGACTCTAAGTCACAATACGGATATGTATTTCTTATGAATGGAACAATAGTGAGTTGGAGGAGTTCCAAGCAACCTATGGTGGCAAGATCTTCAATGGAGGCATAATATATCTCTGCTTCAGAAGAAGTGGCAGAAGAAGTTTGGATGAAGGAGTTCATTTCCGAACTAGGTGTGGCTCCAAGTGCTTTGGATCCAATGGTTATCTATTATGATAACAATGGGGCCATAGTCAATGCTAAGGAACCATGGTCTCACAAGTATTCCAAGCATATCAAGCGCCATTTCAACTCCATCCGGGAACATGTCTAGGATGGTGATGTATAGATTTGCAAAGTAGACACGAATCTAAATGTTGCAAACCCATTGACTAAAGCTCTCCCAAGGGAAAAACATGATCGACACCAAAACACTATGGGTGTTAGATACATCACTATGTAAACTATATTTTGACTCTAATGCAAGTGGGAGAGTGAAAGGAATATGGCCGAGAGGCAATAATAAATGGTTATTATCTTATTCTAGGTTTATATTAGATGTTTATTTCCCATGCTATAATTGTGTTAACCAGAAACATTAATACATGTGTGTTTAATAAACAAATTAAAATATTCCTAGTAATTCCTCTCATAACACTAGCTTATTGATTAATTGATGATCAAGGTTTCTTGATCATGAACATTCGATGTTATTAATAACAAGGTCAAGTCATTAGAGAATGATGTGATGACCATTCACCCACAATAGATCTAGCAATACGACAATGTCCTCAAAGTATTGCTATCTCTTTCGAAGTAACTCTAATCCTTAGACCATGAGATCACGTCAATCACTAACTCTAGAAGAGTACTTTGATTCCATCAAATGTCACACCGTAACAGGGTGATTATAAAGATGTCGTTGAGTACTTGGAAAGTGTTGGTTTAGGCTCGTGGATCAAGAGTGGGATTTGTCCATCCTGATGACAGAGAGATATACTTAGGGCCCTCTCGGTGATACCACATTGACATAGCTTATAAGCAAGTGATAAGATCACTAAGAATGTTATATCATGGGAATGAGAAAAGAGTACTTGTCGGTAACGGGATCGAACTAGGTATGGATGGTACCAAATGATTAGATCTCGGACAAGTAAAATATCGCGAGACAAAAGGAATAGATTACTATGAAGAAGGTTCATGCGATCACTAGTCCACGTTGAATTAGTGGGAGTAAGTATGGATATCTAGGTCCCGCTAATGATTATTGATCGGAGAGAGTCTCGATCATGTCCACTCTGTTCTTGAACCCGTAGGGAGACACACTTAAGGGTCATCGAGGCATTTGAGTGGATATGGAATTGATGGAAACAAACACAGGCACTTTTCGTTGGGACTCCAAGTGCAGAGTGTTGTAGCAAGCTTCTTTTCCCCACAAGGGTGACTCGAGGGTTTATATCAAACTCTTGGGGAATTGGTTATGGAAGGATGTTCGTCTTCTCCTCTTCAAACAACCTATAAAGTAAAATAATTTTTCTTGTGTGCCCAACTCCACCAAGTGGTTATCAAGCACAAGATTTCATATTAGTACTATGAAATAAAATATAAAACAAACTAAAGTAAATAAAGTAATGGAAAGTAAAGTAATGCAAACTAGATGATATGGAAGATAGTAGAGTTGTTTTTGGGTTTTAATGAGTGATTGCAAGTAGAGAAAGTATTTTTGTATATTAGATATAATAAGTTGTAGAAGTTGTAAAGGGTAGTAGATGCAATGGAAAGGTGTTTCTTATGATAAAAATCGGACTAGGGTTCATGGGTTCACTTGTCTACTCTCTTTTTAGGTTGTAGTGATCACAAAACAATTCATCAATGATAAAGATTCAAGGAAATTCTATAAGTGCTTGATAAAAGGAATTAATATGGGCATCACTGTCTAATATTGAGATGGAATACATCTCTCTCTTATACTCCTCAAGAAAGGGAAATCTCCACGCAATCTTGATTTAAGAACAAATCAGAGTATAGCCTTGAGAAATATTATATGATGTTTGAAATACAAATATGCTACCTTGATTTAACAAGGTCATCACACTGTCACGTGATAATATAGCACATGATTTCACTCCATCCCTAGTGAGGCAAGAAAAGAAAGGTAAAAACCAAAGTAGATCTTGAATATTATGTGTCACAATTCAATCTCCACCCCCATGCTACTCCATCTAACACACACTTCTCACCATACAAGTTCTTGCATACAGGTTGGATCAAAACAAGCAACAAAGAATGGGGTGCATGATATGCATCTATTAAAAAATGTTACACAAAATAGATTCCAATCTCAATATCAAATCATAGAACAAAGATCCACCACATAGGAATTACAAATATGACCATAATCATGTTGGGCAACTCATATGGTACTAGATCTATGAAGAACATAAGAGAAATGGATCAAGCTACTGCCACAAACCCATACCCCAGAGGTGGACTACTACCTCTTCATCATGGTGATGAAGCTGGAGATGTTGGAGAGGGTGGAGATCTCCCCGGAGGTGGCTCTAGCGGAGTTTCCCCTCCAATCTTCGCTGGATCTGGTGGTGTTTTTGTCTCTGGTGGATCTTGTTGCTTCTCATTTCCTCCTGTTTCGAAGACGCCCTGGGGTCCTTATATAGGGATTTTTAGGTCAAGAGAACTCTGTGGGCGAAAGAATCAAGACGATTGGACGGTCGAGGAGGGAAAGAGCATGGGTGGCGCTCCCACCAGGCCTGAGCATGCCACCTGGGCTCTTTTGGCCCTCCTGGTGAGATTCCAGTGGTCCAGATGCTTCTCGTGGATAAATATTGGAATTCCCAAAAGTGCAGGTCCATTTGACTTCTAATAGGTCCTCAAACATTGAAAACAGGTTTTTTCTGCCCTGCAGGGTTATAACCAAAATAAAGGGGATCACTGGTAAATCCCCAAAAATCAATTATATATGATGCAAATATGTGGGAAAACATGTTAACAAATATAAAGTTCATGTATGCATTTCACATGCATCAACATCCACAAGCTTAATCTATGCTCGGCCTCGAGCATGAACTTGATAAAACTAAACATGAACTATGGAGCTTGTTACCTTTGCTTCCTTCATTATCATGTAGAGTTCATAGGCTCAATTCCTTTCAATGAAACATAATATGCAAGTGTACTACCAAGTTGTATCTTTTACACACCCATAAATATGCTAAACAATAAGTGATGGTGTGATAAAACAAATGATGAACAAAATAAACCTTCAAGCACACTTTGATGAAACTATAGAATAAGAGACTCTTTTCATGATGGGATTGGTGTTGATGCCTTTATTTTTGGGCTACTTCTTAGTTTCATGCCCTTGACTGGAAGACTCACTTCTTAGTTTTATGTCTTCCCTTGAGATGTTTTGCATCCCGTACCCAAAGTAAGCATTGAATACATATGTTAATCCTCCATAAAGAATAAAAAATATAATTTTTGAGCTATGTAATTCATGTCAATAGTACTAAAGGATGGGGATCTCAGTAGCTTTTTATTTTCACTTTGTTTTAAAGCATCGTATGTTTTATGTGCTAAACATCTTACAAGTTGATTGTTTCATGCACCTAGTCTATGACCTTGCACTCCTCATGCTAGTCAACTTAGGCATGTCATTGTATACTCATGTTGGTCTTGTGAAACCGCATCACCGAAGTACCTCTTGCCCCTTTGTAGCTATATGCCCCCATGTTTGGCATTTATTTATTTTCTTATTTTACCATAAAAGCTAATATAATTCCTTGATTGTGTTCAAGGTAGGAGGGTGGGCAATACCTCTACTTAGAAGACAAGAAAAGCAAACATATGAATTATATCAACAAGGGTCATCATGATGTAAGTTTCCACCATCCCATGTATGGCTTTGGCTAGCAGTTCAGGAGCGTTTTCTACCAACATGCCTACTCCAGTGTGCACACTTCATTTCACATCGATGCAATCCATAGGCAGAACTTAAACATGATTAATTATCAACATTCAACATTGAAATCTTGTGCCATGCCAGCATGGTTTAGCCAACAACAACTAATAAGATGTAAAGCACAAAAATTTCCATAGTGGAATCACCCCAAACCTTACTTTCTTATGAGATTTTAAATACATGAAAAAAGGTGTTTTTAAGAATGTTTGGTGGATTAACATACATACTATACTTGAAAGTATCTTTTTCCACAAATAGGTAGATATGCCTAATCTAGTTTTAAGGGGCTTGGAACAAGTCTTAGCTTGTGTAGAAAAAGGCTTAGCAAAAAGAGATCTAAAGAGTGTGCCATCTAGTTCATATCGTCAACATTTATTTTCTCACCTTGCTTCTTAATGTTGAACATAAATATGCACAAGCAAAGGATACAATTTAATATGCATAAAATAGATCATGTTTCATATAAAATACTTTAGTTTAAGAACTAGACACAACATGAAATTCAGCTTTTGTTTTTATCTCCCCTTTTAATTTATTCCATGGCATTCTTTTTCAGTTTTAATATCATTAAGATAGAGTTTTTTTTCAGTAAATGATCATAAAAATTTATAATAATGGTGGTGGTCTTTCCAATGCAAAATAAAAAATAAAATGACAAAACAGACGCTCCAAGTTTCTACTATAGTTCTATGTTACTCAAAAAACAAAGTTTAGAGGTTTGCAAACCGAGAGTTGAGTTGGTCCAGTGGGGTGCCTTGGGCATCCCCAAGCTTATGGTTTTCATACTCCTTGGATTGCTCTTGGTGTGGTTTTCCTCTATTCCATGTCAAAAAACTTCAACACAAAACGTTTTCTCCCATCTCTTTTCTGAGAGGTGACATTAGTGGCACAAGAATATAATAGTTGCTTCTTATATATCAAAGCCAAAATTCTTTATAAATTGTCCATAAAGAATATAATGTTCCTACATATCCCTAGCATATAATATGACTCATACAAATCATCTTACAACACTTGGGAATGGTTAAAACAAAACACAGCAGAATCTGTCCAGATTTTTAGCAATAGCAAAACAATTTTTTTTAGTCCACTTAGACATGTCAGGAATTTGTATCCAATGTTTATGCATACATAGGATGAAAATTTTTAAATTCTGTATGAATATTAGCAGAATCGGAGTTATAGAAAAATCAGAAAATTTTACGCACTAAAAATTGTTCTGCAGAAATTTTCTACTCCATATGTTTAGCAACTTTTAAAACATCCAAAATGGGTTCCACTTGGTACTTTATTAAAAATTACAGAAATAAAACCAAAACAAAACTCTCTTGCTACACCAAGAGTTCAAAACAAAAATCCAATAGAAAAATAACCGGGTTGCCTCCCGCAAAGCGCTTTCTTTATAGCCATATAGCTAGGCTTTACTTACTTGGTTTAAGTGATGTGGAACTCATGGGATAGCTTGTGCTTCTTAGCTAACTCCTTCTTACTTGGTAAGTGTTCCATGCATTATACCAGCGTCCCATGGTGTGCTCATGCCAATAAAATAAATAATTGAATAGGAACATGGTATAAAGCAACACAAAACATAAAAGTGATAATAACGAGGTCTAACTTTCTTCCTATGCATAGGGCTTTTATATTTGAATAAGTTACAGAAAACAAGAGCATATATATGCATATTATCAGTAGGTGAATGAGTTTTATAATTATTATCAACATAAGGAGGGAATTGGCAACCTCCTCCTTCATAATAGTTGCAAGTACTAGAAGTAAATTTAGCAATATGACCATTGGAAACATGCAAGTCTGTAAAGTTTGTTATGTGATGAGAATCATAATAATTATCATGATATTCATTAGCATGCTTTCCTCTTTCAAAATATTTTGTATTGATATTCTCATTATTAAGATTATGGTTGCAATGATGATTTTCAACATAAGGTAATTGCAAACCATATATATAGTTTCTAGTAAGTGCAAATTTATCTTCTATGGTTAACATAGGAGAGTTCAAGAATGATATATGACTCTTAGTCATAAGGATATCATCATAGGCAGCAAATTCATCATTTATATCTTCATTTGTTATACATGGATGGTTATCAAGAAGCATAGGACAATCATCTAAAGCAATTTCATATAGCATATCCAAACAAAATTCCTCATTATCATCACTCATTTTAGTAGTAGCATTATTAGAATACAAAGGTGCATAATTAATTCCATCATAATAGGAAGGGTTCTCATAAATAACCATTTGAGTTTCAATTCCCTCACAAGAAGTGTATGGATTTTTAGTTGGACAATTATCATAGCATGGGTTATCATAGATGACAAATGAGTTTTGAGTTTGAGTGTTACTATCATTTGTTGATGGTGAAGGTGGAAGATCCCTCTCTTCCCCAAGCTTAGATTGGATTATCTCTACTTCATTTTCTTCTTCACACACTTGTTCTTCCAAGCTTATGTTTTCATCATCTTTTTCTTGCAATATATTAGTACTTTTCATGGTAGCAAGAGTTCTTTCTTTATATTTAATAATGTAAGCATTATCACTAAATTCTTTGTTGCAAATTTGAAGGATAATATCTATGTGTCCTTTCATGACACGAGCATCATGACTAGTTTCAAATTTTTGATTTTTAAGAGAATCTAGCTCATGGGCTCCCAAATAGGCAATATATTTCTCAACTTGTTCTATATCATGGCATGAAAATTTACACTCTTGGTAAGAAGCAATAATAGGATCACTATTATGCTTACATTTACGTGAGAGTGTTTATAGTCTTTTTTAGTGCAACAAGTTATATCATGTGATTCACAAAACTCAATAGCAAATTGATTGAGATCTGTAAGCAATTCATCCATTCTATTTCCTTCTTCAGTTCATCTATGTTCATAGTAGGCTTCCAACATTTTGTCATGACCTATAGGTATGTGGATTCCAAGTTTCTCCATATTTTAGCATACATATTTAGAGGTTATACTAATTTTTATGTGTTTTTGTGTTTTTAGAGAAAACTTAAAAAGACTAAAAACAATACAAAATAAAATACTTTAAAAATCTAAAAGGAGAAGAAAAAGCTCATAGTGGTGTAACCTCCCCAAGCTTGGGTTGTTGCACAGGTTGATGAAGATGACGGCGCCAGAAAATAGGCAGTTATCGTGGGAGTTACCTTGCTCTTCAAACTTGATGAGGATGTAGCTGTGATATACCTTCGCCAATTCCCTGGCAACAGCGCTAGAAAACAACCTTGATGGCAACAAATGCAGCCACTTTTCATTGGGACTCCATGTGCAGAGTGTTGTAGCAGGCTTCTTTTCCCCACAAGGGTGACTAGAGGGTTTATATCGAACTCTCGGGGAATTGGTTATGGAAGGATGTTCATCTTCTCCTCTTCAAGCAACCTATAAAGTAAAATAGTTTGGCTTGTGTCCCCAACTCCACCAAGTGGTTGTCAAGCACAAGGTTTCGTATTAGTACTATGAAATAAAATATAAAACAAACTAAAGTAATGGAAAGTAAAGTAATACAAACTAGATGATATGGAAGATAGTAGAGTTGTTTTTAGGGTTTTATGAGTGATTGCAAGTAGAGAAAGTATTTTTTGTATTTTCGAAATAATAAATTGCAGAAATTGTAAAGGGTAGTAGACGCAATGGAAAGGTGTTTGTTATGATAAAAATCGACCGGGGTTCATGGGTTCACTTGTCTACTCTCTTTTTAGGTTGTAGTGATCACAAAACAATTCATCAATGATAAAGATTCATGGAAATTCTATAAGTGCTTGACAAAAGGAATTTATGGGCATCACATTCTAATATTGATATGGAATACATCTCTCTCTTATACTCCTCAAGAAAGGGAAATCTCCATGCAATCTTGATTTAAGAACAAATCAGAGTATAGCCTTAAGCAATATTATATGATGTTTGAAATAGAAATACGCTACCTTTATTTAACAAAGTCATCACATTGTCATGTGATAACTATAGCACATGATTTTACTTTACCTCTAGTGAGGCAACAAAATAAAGGTAAAAACCAAAATAAATCTTGAATATTATGTGTCACAATTCAATCTCCACCCCCATGCTACTCCATCTAACACACACTTCTCCCCCATACAAGTTCTTACATACAAGTTGGATCAAAACAAGCAATGAAGAATGGGGTGCATGGTATGCATCTAGTAAAACATCTTACACAAAATAGATTCCAATCTCAAATATCAAATCATAGAACACTCCACCACATAGGAATTACAAATAGGACCATAATCATGTTGGGTAGCTCAAGCTACTGCCGTAGGAATAACAAGAGTGAAATAGATCAAGCTACTGCCATAAACCCATAGCCCGGAGTTGTACTACTCCCTCTTCATCACGGTGATGAGGCTAGAGATGTTGGAGAGGGTGGAGATCTCCCTGGATGTGGATCTGGCTGAGTTTCCCCCTCCAATCTTCGCTGGATCTGGTGGTGTTTTTGTCTCTGGTGGCTCTCGTTGCTTCTCGTCGCATCCTTATTCGAGGACGCCCCGGGGTCCTTATATAGGGATTTTTAGGTCAAGAGAACTCCGTGGGAGAAAGAATCAAGGCAATCGGATGGTCGTGGAGGGAAAGAGCATGGGTGGCGCGCCCACCAGGACCGAGCATGCCACCTAGGCTCTTTTGGCCCTCCTAGTGAGACTCCAGTGCTTGATACATTGCAAATGTATCTATAATTTTTGATGTTCCATGCTTGGTTTTATCTACTTTCTAGTGTTTTGTCCACACTTTGGAGTACTTTTCATATGATTTCTTGGACTAACCTATTAACAAGAGCCACAGTGCCAGTTGCCTGTTTTCTGCTGTTTTTGGTTCTAGGAAAGTCAGAAAATCAATATTCTCGGAATTGGGCCGGACAAAAGCCAAAGTCGATATTTTACCGAAGACTCGTGGAGCCAGAAGACGAGACAGAGAGGGGCCAGGGGCTGGCCACACCACCTGGTGGCGCGGGCCAGGCTAGGCCGTGCCAGGGGGTGGTGTGGGCCCCTCCGGCACCCCCTCGGTCTCCCCTCTCGCCTATAAGAGCCTCCCGATGTATAAACCCTAAATCATCAAGCCTCCAGCCATGAAAAGTTCCGCAGCGCCGCCGCCACTGAAGGGGAGATTCGGGGGACATAAAGTCTCTATTCCGGCACCCTGCCGGGACGGGGAAGTGCCCTCGGAGCCATCTCCATCGATCTCCACCGCCATCTCCATCACCATTGCGGATTCCCATGATGAGGAGGGAGTAGTTCTCTCTCAAGGCTAAGGTTTCTACCGGTAGCTATGTGTTCATCTCTCTCTATGCATGATCTTATCGAGATCATGAGCTTGCAATCTATAGATCTAACTTGCTACTCAAGTGCTTTAATAGATCTCTTCTCTCCCCATGTGTGTGAAAGTGACAGCGTGCACACCATGGTGGCACTTAGGCTAGAGATTACAATTACTTGTTATGAGTTATATTTGGAGTTGGATGTCTCTATGAAATTGTGGTGTTTGTTGGAACCATCTCGTGCTCAAGGTGATAGTGTGGGGTTTTCTAGATGGGAAAGAATTACTTTGAGGTGTGTTGTTATAGCCCTACCATCGATTAGAGTGTTCAACCAGAGAGTAGTTAAGAGTAGTATCATAAAGAGAAGATATTTATATGAGAGTGTTCACTAGTGATCATGAACGGATTACCAGAGGCATGAACCCACTATCGAGCATAAATACTAACTCTTGGAGTTGCTAGCATCTACTTGGCCAAGATAGCTACTAACAACGGAAAGCATGCAAGATCACAAATAACAAAGACATGATAGAATCAATAATCAATCTGAAATAGCATCTCAATATCCATCGGATTCCCGCAAACACAACATGCAGAATTACAAATAGATGATCTTGATCATGAACGGAGCTCACAAGATCTTAACATGAAAGCACAAACGAGGAGAACCAGCCATCTAGCTACTACATGGACCCATAGTCCAGAGATGAACTACTCATGCATCACACCGGAGGCTTGCATGATGATGAAGAAGGCCTGTGGTGAATTCCCTCTCCGCAGGTGCCGAAGAGCTCGATCCCTCCGATCTAGGGATGGAGATGACGGCTCTGAGACTCTTTCGTGGAATTTTGATCGGGTCCTTAGGGTTTCCGTACGGAGGCAATATATAGGCGGAAGGAGGCGAGGGGTGCCAGGGCGTCGGACCACCTGGCGTGGGCTAGGCCTGGCCGTGTGGCCAGGTGGTGTGGCCGGGCCTGAGCCCCTCTTCGTCTCGTATTCTGGCTCCAGGTGTCCCTCGGTAAAATAATGACTTTGGCTTTTGTCTCGTCCAATTCCGAGAATATTCATTTTTTGACTTTCCTAGAACCAAAAACAGTAGAAAACAGGTAGTTGGCACTGTGGCTCTTGTTAATAGGTTAGTCCAAGAAATCATATGAAAAGTACTCCAAAGTGTGGACAAAACACAAGAAAGTAGATAAAACCAAGCATGGAACATCAAAAATTATAGATACATGTGCAATGTATCAACATCCCCAAGCTTAACTCCTGCTCGTCCTCGAGTAGGTAAGTGATAAAAAGAAAGAATAATTTTTGAGGTGACATGTACCATCATAAACTTGATCAAAGTATTTGTAAAACATTCAAAGCTGGGATCATAGTACTTCAATCATAACATGAAAGACAAAGTTCTAGCAATAAGACAAAGAGACTATGTTGCAACATGAAAAAGGCACAAACAAAAGATTCATGAATAACAATGCCTTGCAAGACGTTTGTTTGTTTCACATAAATAAAACATAGCATAGTGGTATTCAGCTTGTCCCTCATAGAGTAGCAAACATAAATGCATAGGACACCTTCAAAGTTTATAAGAGTGACTAGATACAAATAGTTTAAAGCAAGCAATATCAAGGTATGCATTAATCAACAAATCTTGGGACAATGCACATATAACTAAGAATGGCCACTATGCTCTCAAAGTAGGTGCATAAAGATAGAAGGTGGAGACTCAATATATAAGTGGAAGAAAGGCTTTCATAGAAGGAAGTAGGGATTCAAGTCTCATAAAGAGCTTCCAAAAATTATGGTACTTAATAGCTTTCAGCTCTCATTGCCCCTATCATAAGCATCTTGAAGTGATTAAGGTTAAAGTGAACAAACTATGGTGTATATGCTTGACGAAGTATAAGTTGGAAATCTCATGTCCCTTGAATACGAGGGCCGCTCCTCATGCTACTCAAGTTTAGTCACCGGTAAGTTCTTGTCATCGTAAGTACATGTGTATCATAGAGAACCGCCCATGGGGTACCCCTTGCCCGATGATACGGAAGAATCCCCATATCAAAATGACAAGGCAAGCAGACAATGAGCATCTCAGCAATCTTCTTATTTACCATGGGAATATGGTGCTTTTTTCTCTCTTTCCTCTTTTCATAATCTCTTTTTCTTCTTTTTCTTTTTTTCTCAATATTCTGACTCTTTTTTTATAAGAAGAATGCTTCATAGACAGCTCATTATGGTTACGCTGCAGGTTTCCACCATGTCAGCATCGATTAGACCAGCGGCACAGGCGTTTCTCTAACACATATACATAACTCCATGGACTAACAAGCTCCCCTTTCATTTCGCACCGACGACATCCATAGACAAAAGATCATGATATCAACTAGGTACAAAGTACAAGTGCAATGTTGAAAGCGTTCCCCATGACAGCATGGTTCTTCTAATCCCCAACAAATAAGTGCAAGCATATACAACATAGACGACACAATGGTTCAAGTTTATTAAGGGCAAGAAAAGTAAAGTGTGCCATCAAGTTCGTGAGAGCTTTAATCACTAGTTTTCTCATAACAAGTTTAATTTGGAAGGTAGATAAAAACATGAATATACTTAGAATAGCATATGCTAGTAGGTAGGTATGGTGGACTCTTTTGACATAACTTGGTTTTTGGAGTTGTATGCATGAGTGGAACTCATACTTGGTTGTGGAGGCTAGCAAAAGACTGGGAGCGACAAACTAAGAGAGCAATAATGGCCATAATCATGCAGAGCGACAAAACATCATTAATCAAAGCATAAAGTGATACTACAAGTTGAAAACTAAAGGATCATAAAGGCTATGGTGACTTGGAATAGTCATAACATGGTGTGAGCATGTGCCAAGTCAACACAAATAAAGCATCAAAGGAGAATATCACAATACTATGCTTTAACATGCTAAAACAATGCATGATTCTTCCAAGGCACATTAATTAATCTCAATTGTTTATAACAAGTCATGCTACAGCAAATAATACTAATCATAAAGCCAAAACAATATCAAGCATGCCATGACAAAGCATAGGCCACAGTCAAAAACAAACTCTCTTTACCACTTAAGCATGAACTTTCCTACTCTTTTCCAATACAAACCAAACAATTTGAAAACCAATGTATGAAATAGGGGGTGCAACCAATTTATTCAGCAAACAAAGCAAACAAAAAACCAAAATGAAAACGAAAAATAAGACACTCCAAGAACAGCACAACTATGCATGAAACAATAAAAATGAAGCGTTTGGAAGAAACCTGGGATTTTTATTGATGAAGAAGGGGATGCCTTGGGCATCCCCAAGCTTTGACGCTTGTACTTATTGGATATTTCTTGGGGTGACACACGTGGCATCCCCAAGCTTGAGATTTAGTCCATTCTTCATCTCATTACTCATTCCTTCCATACACCTGAAATGTTTCCTTCATACAAAACTTCACACAATCTTTATTAGCAACATTAGTGCACTCAAGATAATAGATCTTTAGGTTCAGTTCTAACACCAATAAAACTTCCATTAAAACACTAGCTACTGTAGCACTTCCCTCAAAAATCTCAATTCCCCAAAAAGAACTCAAAAAGGAACCAACAAGAAGCAAATGCAAATAAAGGCAGAAATCTGTCAAAATGGACCAGCAGGTAAAGACGAATTTTTTCGAAGACCTTTTGTTGCTCAAATCAAAAAGTGTTGAACTAACGAAAGTTATATAACAACCTGGGGCAGAAGAACAAAAATTCACGCCTCAAAAGGACGTACAGAGATTTTACACGAATTTTACGGTGAAGCACAGAAATCTGTTTCGGGACAGCACCTTTCCCAATCATTACTTCTCTCTCATTAGAGGATATTCTTGGCACAAAAAGCAAATAAAAAGGATAAGGAGCAGTTATTACTGTGGTAATAACTTCCAAGACTCATTTAATACTTTTGGGTTATCTCCCAATAAGTACTTTTCTTTAACGCCTTTAAGTTAGGCATAAGAAGCAAGAAAAAGAATCAAGTGTTCTCAAATGAAGAAGCATTAAGAGCAAATTTTCTTTTCATAGGAGAGGCAAAAGAAATCTTCTCTCTCTTCTTAGGGAAGTGTTCTATACCTTTCTTGAGTGGAAGTTGATATTTAATGGTGCCTTCTTTCATATCAATAATGGCACGAACAGTTCTAAGAAAAGGTCTTCCCAAAGTAATAGGACAAGAAGCATTGCATTCAACATCCAAAACATAGAAATCAACGGGGACATAGGCATTGTTAACCATAATAAGAACATCATTAATACTCCCCATGAGTTTCTTTTTAGAATTATCATCAAGTGGGACATTCAAATAACAATCTTCAAGTGGTGGCAAATCAAGCATATCATAAATCCTTCTAGGCATAATAGAAACTCTACTATCAAGATCACATAAAGCTTTGAAGTCAAAATCATTCACTTTCATATTAATGATGGGTTCCCAACCATCTTCTTGTTTTATAGGAATAGAAGCTTTATGTTTCATCTTTTCTTCTTTAATCTTTATGAGAGCATCAGTAATGTGTTTTGTAAAGGCCATATTCATAGCACTAACATTAGGACTTTTAGCAAGCTTTTGTAGGAACTTAATAACTTCAGAGATATTGCAACCATCAAGATCAAAATCATAATTATCATCTAAAGTAGTAGATCTACTACTAGCCTCAACACTAGTGGTGGTGATAGTAGAAACACTAATGTTTCTAGCAATTTCATCTTCTCTTTCCCACTTAGCATGCAATTCAGCTAATAGTCTAAATTTTTCATCAATTCTTACTTGTATGGCATTAGTAGGTGGAAAAGGATTATCAATAGTTTTAGGTTTAGCGGCCATTTTATTCAAAGAAGATTGAGCTTCAGCCAAAGATGCTATATTTCTTTCAGCATTAGAGAGTTTTTCCTCCATAGTTTTATTGAAAGAAGTTTGTTTACTAATAAAGTCCTTAAGCATAACTTCAAGTTCAGAGGGAGCACTCCTATTGTTGTTGTAGGAATCTCCATAAGCATTACCATTGTTGGGAGGATAGGGCTTATAATTGTTGTTACCAAAATTATTCCTGTAGGCATTGTTACTAAAATTATTATTGCTTATGAAGTTCACATCAACTTGCTCTTCTTGAGCAACCAAAGAAGCTAAGGGAACATTATTTGGATCAATATGAGCTTTCCCATTAACAAGCATAGACATAATAATATCAATCTTATCACTCAAGGAGGAGGTTTCCTCAACAGAATTTACCTTCTTACCTTGTGGAGCTCTTTCAGTATGCCATTCAGAGTAGTTAACTATCATATTATCCAGAAGCTTTGTTGCAGCACCCAAAGTAATGGTCATAAAGGTACCTCCAGCAGCAGAATCCAATAGATTTCTTGAAGAATAGTTCAATCCTGCATAAAAGGTTTGGTTAATCATCCAAGTAGTAAGTCCATGAGTAGGACAATTCTTTACCAAAGATTTCATTCTTTCCCAAGCTTGAGCAACATGTTCATTATCAGATTGTTTAAACTTCATTATTTCACTTCTCATAGATATAATCTTAGCAGGAGGATAGTATTTTCCAATGAAAGCATCTTTGCATTTAGTCCAAGAATCAATACTATTCCTAGTTAGGGAATTTAACCATTCTTTAGCTTTTCCTCTCAAAGAGAAAGGAAACAATTTTAGCTTAATAATATCTCCATCTATATCCTTATGCTTTTGCATCTCACAAAGTTCAACAAAGTTATTTAGATGGGCATCAGCATCTTCATTACCAATACCAGAAAATTGTTCTCTCATAACAAGATTGAGTAAAGCAGGTTTAATTTCAAAGAAAGTAGCTTCAGGAACAGGTGGAGCAATAGGTGTGCTCATAAAATCATTGTTGTTGGTGCTAGTGAAGTCACACAACTTAGTGTTTTCAAGAGTAGTCATTTTTTGTGTTTTTGATAAAGAAAGCAAACTTGTAAAACTATTATTTTGTGTGTTTTTTAATAAGAAATAAGCAAACAAAACAAAAGGAAACTAAGCAAAACAAAAATAACAAAGTAAATAGATTGGTTATGAGGAACTCCCCTTGTGAAGATGTCCTTGACTCCCCGGCAACGGCGCTAGAAAAGTAGCTTGATGGCCCAAAATATATCGAGCTTGTTGGGGAACCCCAAGAGGAAGGTATGATGAGCACAGCAGCAAGTTTTCCCTCGGTATAAAACCAAGGTTTAATCGAACCAGTAGGAGCAAGGAAACACCCCAAAGGTGTTGCTAGCTGAACTTTGGCAGGGCGCACTACCGGTGCCAGCAGCAACGTGGAGACCTGCACAACACAACCACAGAACTCTGTCTCCAACTTGCGATGAGGTTATCAATCTCACCGGTTTTGCTGAAAACAAAGGATTAAAGGTATCGAATGGAAGAAAGTAAACACAAAGCAGTAAACAGTTGATTGTAGATTGAAAGTAAAAGAAAGGAGCGGGGTCCATAGTTCACTAGAGGTGGCTCTCCTTAAGATAGATAACATGTTGGGTGAACAAATTACAGCGGGGCAATTGACAAACATCGAGAAAGCATACAAGCATATACTAATCATCTTGACTCCTTTGAGATTCGATTGGGCATTACAACATTATACATAGACCGCCATCCAATTGCATCTATGACTAATAATCCACCTTCAGGTTATCATCCGAACCCCCTCCGGTATTAAGTTGCAAGCAACGGATAATTGCATTACGAATTGCGTGTAATGTAAACAATATGATTGTTCTATGAACAAATGATTGTTGTTTTCTCCCTAGTAGCAACAGCACATCTAGTACCTTAGAGATTTCTGTCACTTCCCTAGATTACCAGAGGCATGAACCCACTATCGAGCATAAATACTAACTCTTGGAGTTACTAGCATCTACTTGGCCAAGATAGCTACTAACAACGGAAAGCATGCAAGATCAGAAATAACAAAGACATGATAGAATCAATAATCAATCTGAAATAGCAAGTCAATATCCATTGGATCCCTGCAAATACAACATGCAGAATTACAAATAGATGATCTTGATCATGAACGGAGCTCACAAGATCTAAACATGAAAGCACAAAGGAGGAGAACCAGCCATCTAGCTACTACATGGACCCGTAATCCAGAGATGAACTACTCACGCATCACACCGGAGGCTTGCATGATGATGAAGAAGGCCTCTAGGGTGAATTCCCCTCTCTGGCAGGGTGCCGAGAAGAGCTTTAGATCCCTCCTGGTCTAGGGATGGAGATGATAGCGGCTACAGACTCTTTCGTGGAATTTTGATTGGGTCCTTAGGGTTTCCATATCAGAGGCAATATATAGGCGGAAGGAGAGGCCGAGGGGGTGCCTGGGGCGGCCAGACCACCCCCTGGCGCTGGCCTCGGCCACGCTGCCAGTGGTGTGGCCGTCCCCTCCCTCTCCGCCTTGTTTTCCGCTCTAGGTGTCCTCGTAAAAATAATGACTTTGGCTTGTCCGTCCAATTCGAATATTCATTTTGACTTTCCCGGAACCAAAAACAGCAGAAACAGTACCGGCACTGTGGCTCTTGTTAATAGGTTAGTCCAAGAAATCATATGAAAAGTACTCCAAAGTGTGGATAAAACACAAGAAAGTAGATAAAACCAAGCATGGAACATCAAAAATTATAGATACATTTGCAATGTATCAATCTTCTCCACCACCACCACTACCATGTCATAGTGCTGCTAGAGTTCCCGAGGATCCGCTACTTCCGCTGCCCAACTGGAGCAAGGGCCAGAGGTCGTCGGCACACCAAACGTGTGACCGATTACGAAGGCGCTGCTCCTTTGTGGCGCTGATCGTCTTCACTTCCTTGAGGATGGTCGTGTACAATCTACAATAGCCACATTTGTTTGTGGGAACGTTATCCCGCTTATGGTCCTCAAGGGTGAGTCCTTCTAAAACCGTTACAAGTGTTGCCTAGATTCGATCTTGGTAGTTGCAATCATAGGAATTTTTTATTTTCCATGCAACAAACCCCATTAGTGGTATCAGAGCCAGGTTTATGCATAGATGCTTTGTACGGTTAGAACACATAGAGATGTGGATGTTGATGATCATGTTATTGCATACCTGCGTAAATTTGGATCATGGTGGCATGTTGGGATGAAGCGACCTAGACTAACTTTACATCTCCTCGCACATGAGACTTGTCCCATGCTTGACATGCAAAATGTATTGCATAAGTGGATCATCGGGTGTTTGTCTCTCCCAGCATAGTCATGATCTAATTTGCACTGGTTTGCTAATAACTTGATTATCACCGTAGTGGTTGAATTTTGTAGGTAGAACGATTCTTTCCTAGAAAGCCCACAACCACATAAAATATGCAAAAAATGAATTATAGACGTCTAACATGTTTTTGCAGGGCATGTGATGTGACATTGTAGTTGATATAAAGATTGTTGTATGGAATGATATTTAGTGTAAGTTAAACAACTGGTAGGAGCCATATGGTTGTCTTTATCTTTTTATGGCATGCATGCTATTATTTATATATATCCAAGAGAGATATTGTAATTGTGGAGACTACCATGATTGTTGCGCCATGGACCTTGGAGCCACGCCGGTGGAATGATGGAGATCATACCATGATGCACAAGATGGAGATCGAATGCGAGAAGGACCATATCATATCACATTATTCCTTCATGTGATGTTTATCCCTTTTGATGCATTTTATATTGCTTTGATTTGATCGCCTCGGTAGCATTATAATATGATCCCCCCACTAAATATGAAGATAAAATATGTTCTTCCTTAGTATGCACCATTAATAAAGTTCTTCGTTTCAAAGCACCACGTGATGATCGGGTGTGATAGAATCTATGCTCGCATACAACAGGTGTAAGAAAGTTTTACACACGAGAATAATAAGGTTCTTACTTGGAGAGCCTAGCATGTATAGACATGGCTTCTGAACATGAACTGAAAGGTAAAGAATGAGTCATATGAATGATATGATGTCCATATGATGCTCACCATTGGAGCTACACCACCACATGTGATGATCGGTCGTGGTGTAGTGAATTTGGTTCGTGTAATCACTAAAAATGACTAGAGGGGTGTCGTTTTTGAGTGGGAGTTCTCACAGTAATTTTTAATTAATATTGAACTCTATATTTTATAAACCTAGTCTAAATAGTATTTGCAAATATATTGTAGATCATGGCACCCCCTTGCATTAAGTTTCAATGCATTCCTACATAGAGAAAAGCTGCAAGATAATGGGACTAACTTCACCAAGTGGCACCGCAACGTGAGGATTATCCTCATGGGCATGAAGAAGTCCTATGTGTTGGACGGTCCGTTAGGTAATGCCCCTACAAATGATGCGCCTCAAGAAGAGCGCAACGTGTATGGTATGAAGTATGATGGCTACACTCTTATGTGGTGTGCGATCCTCCAGTCGCTGGATCCTAAAATCCAAAAGCACTTTGAACTTACTGATGCTGATGTCATGGTGTCGGAACTCAAACCTATGTTTGGGGACCAAATCTGTGCTGAGAGATATGAGATCTCTGAAAAGTTCTTTGGCGCAAAGATGGAGGAGCATAGCTCTGTGAACAAGCACGTCATTAAGATGATGGGCTACACTCAACGTATTGAGACACTGGGATGTGAGATTCCACCTGATATCATGACGGACAGGGTTCTGTAGTCACTGCCAACCACCTACAAAGGGTGTGTGCTGAACTACAAGATGAGTGATGCGAACAAGTTTCTCACTGAACTCGCAGCCATGCTGACGACTGCTAAGGTAGACATAAATAAAGAGCACCAAGTGTTGGTTGTCAACAAGACCACCAGTTTTACAAAAAAGGGCAAGAAAGGAAAGTCCAAGGGTAACTTCAAGAAGGACAACAAATCTATTGTCGTGCCTGAGAAGAAGACCAAAGGAGTCCCTAAACCCAACACTAAGTGTTTCTATTGCAAGGGGACTGGTCACTAGAAGTGGAACCACCCAAAGTACTTGGCAGATAAGAAGGCCAAGAACATGAACAAAGGTATATGTGATATACATGTTATTGATGTGTACCTTACTAGTAGTCGAAGTAGCGCCTGGGATTTGATACCGGTTCGGTTGCTAACATATGTAACTCGAAACAGGGGCTAATGAATAGTCTACAACTAGCCAAGGATGAAGTGACGATGCACGTAGGCAATGAATCAAAGGTGGATGTGATCGTCGTTGGAACATTGTCACTTCATCTACCATAAAGATTGATAATTTACCTGAATAAATGTTATCTAGTGCCTGCGTTTATCATGAACACTATATCTAGATCATGTTTAATTAATGCAAGATGGTTATTCATTTGCTTCTGAGAACAATGGTTGTTACTTTTATATGAATAATATCTTTTATGGTCATGCACCTGTGTTGAGTGGTTTATTTATTCTAAATCTTGATAGTAATAGTACACATATTCATAATGTGAATGCCAAAAGAATCGAGTTGAATGATGATATTGCTGCATATGTGTGGCATTTCCATTTCGGTCATATTGGTGTTAAACGCATGAAGAAGATCCATTCTGATGGACTACCATAATCACTTCATTATGAATCATTTGAGACATGTCAGCCATGCCTTATGGGCAAGATGACTAGAACCCCGTTTTCTGGAATAATGGAGCGGACGACCGACTTATTGGAAATTATACATACCGATGTATGTGGTCCAATGAGTGTGTCAGCACATGGTGGATATCGTTATTTTGTGACCTTCATGGATGATTTAAGTAGATATGGGTATATTTACTTAATGAAAAATGAATTTGAAACATTTGAAAAGTTCAAAGAATTTTAGAGTGAAGTAGAAAATCATTGTAACAAAAAGATCAAATTTCTACAATCCGATCATGGAGGAGAGTATCTTAGTCACGAGTTTGGCACACACATGAGACAATGTGGAATTGTTTCACAAATCACTCCCACCAGAACACCACAACGAAATGGTGTATCCGAATGTCGTAATCGAACTTTATTAGATATGGTACGATTTATGATGTCCGTTACCGATTTGCCACTGTCATTTTGGGGTCATGCATTAAAGACAGTTGCATTCACTTTAAATAGGACACCATCAAAATCCGTTGAAATGATACCGTATGAATTATGGTTTGGTCACAAACATAAGCTGTCATTTCTAAAAGTTTGGGGCTGCGATGCTTATGTGAAGAAACTTAGCCTGATAAGCTTGAACACAGAGCGGAAAAAATGCGTCTTCATAGGATACCCTAAAGAAACAATTGGATAGACCTTGTATCACTGGTCCTAAGGCAAGGTTTTTATTGCCAAGAATGGATCCTTTTTGGAGAAAGAGTTTCTCTAGAAAGGTGTGAGTAGTAGGAAGATAAAACTCGACAAGGTTATTGAACCTCCTCTTCCTGAAGTGGCAAGTAGCACAACACCGGAAATAGACGTAATTTATTTACTGAGTCTATCATACAAACATAAGTATAAATATTACAGAGACAATAATCTGATTACAAAGTCAAACGTCAGGAAAGCCCTTTTTTACTCTCGCGCAAATGCACACCATGTGGCAACTTTTGTTTTATTTTTTTCGATTACAAACCTACGCATTACAAAGACATGATATTTGCAACAGGTAAACACAAACTCGATTAGAAAACGAAGCTGACAAAAACACCATTTCTTTAACCTGACGCAAAAAACACACTACATGGCACCTTTTTTTTATTCCTTTGCTTAGACTACAAACCTAACTATTACAACAAAGGCAGAGGTCCTATCGGACATCCTTACTCTATTCCTAGCTACCCCTACTCTAGTTGTATAAGAAAGTCATCCATGACCGCACGCATGAAGATCTGTCCGTAAAAGCGACTGACACGCAGATGGTGTGCGGATCCTCCCTAGGGATGGAAATGGGTACCCTAAATCCTATAACCCAACGGGTACCCGTCTTAAATGGGTAGGGTTTGGTAAAGAAAATACCAAGGGGTTCTTAGCGGTAAAAACTAGACCTGTCGGGTCTAGCAGGGGCGGGTATGGGGGTGCCAAACCCGTACCCGCATACCTAACTGTGACACCTGACCCCACATGTCACTCACTTATAATCCTACCTACAAATACCATGCACACACCGATGACATGAACTTAGCCCATCCACACATACAAACATCCTAAACATGCCACACATGCACACACAACCCATGTTGGCCACACATGCACATGATCTAGACGCAATGCAACCCATACCACACACACGCATTCGTCCTCGTCCATGTCCACTCGTCTGGTCCCTCTCTGCATGCACGCCCTCTTGCACCGCCGCTGCTCGCTATCGAGGAGGGGTGTGTTGCCGCCAGATCCCGCCACGCAGGCCCAACAATGTTGTCTCTTGCGACCACACACCATTCCCTCTTGTGCCGCCACCGCTCGTAGTCGAGGAAGGGACCATCGCTATCAGATCTCGGCCGCGCAGGCCCTAGTACTGCTGCTACCAACGCTGCTTGTGGTCGGGGCTCGATGAGGGGAGCGCCGTGCAGGCCCAACGCTACTGCTGTCGTTCAGACCCATCGGGTACCCACAAACCCAGTGGGTCACGTGTCTGGTGGAATTCTAGACCCAGCGGAGGGTATGGGGCCAGGTCATGGGGGCGGGGGCGAGGGCTGGGTGTGGGTATGGGGGCCAAACCCAGCCCTGAACCCGGTGGGTGCCAACCGGAATCCTCCAGAAGTTGTCATCCTGCAGCATCGACGACCATAGACACCATAGTAGGTAGGCTACCAACCGTCAACAAAGAAGAGACAGGGAGAGACAGGCGGACGGTCCAGATGTGGTTCTTGAGGCGATGTTGTTCGTCCTCTCCATCTTCGCTGCCTACATGTGCCGCCTGAGTTAAAGCATCTGCGAGCATGGAAAAAAAGAAGTAAGAATCTATAAATAGAGTGAGCACGATGTGAAAGCACACAAAAAGAGAGATGTAAGAGCACATTATCAACATTCACGATGAAGAAAGAAGCAGTCAGTATCGAGACAACCACCGAGTCGGTCTCGTGTGGGTCGTTTGTCCTATACATCAACATGGTTCTCGACACACATCATATCCGCCCTCATCAGCGAGGCTGGAAGCCAAATGCATGAGCTAAAGAAAGCAGGGCGGAGGTGGGAGATAAGAAAGTATATGTAATGCATTGAGAAGGAAGGAGCGGGCACGTGGTGTTTTATAGATAATGCGTGGGTGCGAAAACCTGGGGTGCTGTGAGCTTGGCTCTCCACCCCAATAACCCGCGGCCGCCTATAATCTAGGAAGCTAGTCATGCTCTCACCCGCGAGAACCCGCATTTGGCAAGAGTTTCCTTGGCCACGAGGGCTCTAGATGGGTCCCACCATACTATATCACCGCGGGAAACCGCGGGCACCTATGCCCTATGACTGCAAGTCTACTATTGCCGAGATCCACCGTATGAAATTGCCGCGAGAAACTACGGAGGCCTACGCTCTACAATGCTAGCTCGTCTCCCTGCCGCAAGAACCAGCATCTGCCCATGCCTTCCGACGCCACATTGCCTGCTAGCTCGCCTCTCCGTCGCAAAAACCAAGTGCATTCCTGCCCACGTACGCTAATGGTGGGCCCATGGGCCGCTCGAACGCCTCTCACCGAGAGCGGTATTGTCTGCGTACACTAATGGTGGGACTAGGGCGTGCGCGGTTGATGCATGTAAAATGCATACATGAACTTTATAGTTTATTGACACATATTCCCACATATTTAAATCATATTAGTAGTTATTATCAATGTTCTTATTGATTTTGGCGATTTTCTAAACAATCCCCTCTCTTTTGGTTCTAACTCTGTCTGGCAGAACATACCTTCTGTTAGTATTTTTACATTACAGGAGCTACGGGACACCAAAAAGGGCAAGGAAAAATATCACGGTTCACAAATTTTGATATGCATCCAACAAGCCAAAGAAGGGTCAGAGGGGCCTAATGAGCTGGGAACTAAGCCTTGTGTCACGTCCAGCCTAGTAGGGCACGCCACCAGGTCTCTTTCCAACCTCGGTTGTCTGATTCACATCAATCTTTCGCCCACCGACTTGTTTTGACCTAAAAACCTATATATATACCCCCTCTTAGCCTTCCTTGCCACAGACAGAGGCGGAGATCTAAAACACCAAATCAGAGAGTCTATAGGCTGCCGCTGGAGGAATATTGGGAGGGTAACCGCTGCCAGAATCACCTTCGGCCACCTCTCCTCCTTCATCAATGCTTCCTCATCACTCTCCATGACGAGAGGGGAGTAGTCCACCCCCTATACTATGGTTTTATGGTGGTAACTTGATCTAATCTCTCTATGTATGATCATTGTTGAAGTCCATATGATGTGCCTTGCATGACAATGGATCTATCTATGTAATTTCTATGGTGGATATTGTGGTATGAATACTTGTTATGCATTTACCCTTGTGTTGGATATTTTATGGCTTGTCATACTTTGGGAATATTCTATCACATGTAATGGTTTGATCTATGCAAAATGCCTTGTTTACACCCATGAGGTGTGTGATACCACCAAGTGGAGGTAGATCAGAGAGTTGTGGTAATGCACATGACAAATAAATCATTGCATTAGTGTTTGGAGTGTTTTCCATTAAGAAGTATGATGTATGTAGGTAATGGGTGGCTGAGTGACAGCGACATATGTATTGAGTGACACAATGCAGCAAAACATACTTTTATCTAGGGGTAAAAAGGGAGAAGTATGATGTGTGGTGTGACAATAACTAACGCTAGCCTTACGAGAGTGACCTGGTAGCACAAATGAGTATTTATTTCAACTATGTGTTTTAGAACATGTTGCCATCCTAAAAGTTACCATTAAAACATGAAAAATGTGTGTACCTTTATCTATAACATGATCATCTCCATATACGGAGAGAGGATTGAGCGAACCCATGAACCCAGGTACATTGTTACCATAAGAGAAAACCCTTATCTTGTCCTCTTGTGTTGAAGAGGATTGGGGAACTTTACATTACTCTTTTGTTGCCTCTTACTTCCTTGCATTAAATCAACCTCCATTATTTCTTAAATTGTTTAGTGCATAAACAACTAAGACTTGTGACACTTTAGTTGTAGAGAATAAATAGCTTTTCCTTCTTGCTCCCGTGGATTGATACACTACTTCCACATTGAGAGGTACTACAGTGATCCCCTAATCTTGGGGGTTATCAAGTACTTTTATAGCACTGTTTCCGAGGAGCGTAGCTCTTAGGATTTTATTTTTGTGTGCAATAGATGTTAGATTTACTTTCAGTTTTTCATCTTGTTTTATTTTTAGTTTGTTTTATATCTTACAATCATCTAAGCTTGGGGAGGTTACTTCTTTATCTTGCTTGTGAGTTTTATTTGTTTACTTTCAATTTTGTACTTACTTTTATTATATAAAAAACACATAAAAAATTATTGTTACTTTCACTATGGATAAATCTTTAGAAGAAGAAGTTAGGTTATTATTAAAAGAAGTTGATTGTATCTTTTCTCAAGAAAGATCACATATGAAAGACTTTATTGACTATTTAAATAAGATGGCTAAACAACTTTGTGAGTTACATGATGTGTCCTGTTGCACAAAACAAAATGATAAACATCTACACTATCAATGAAAATTTAACAATAACTTTATAATTGCCTCATATAATAAGAAGGATTATGGTGATTTTGAGATGAGACTAGTTGATCAATTTATTGCTTTCAAAGGGGCTCATGAGGTGGATTCCCTTACTGATAAAAAGTATCAATCTTGTGTTGTAGCTCATGATCTTAAAGAAATAAGTTCTATTCTCCATACACATTTCAAAAGAAACTTTCTTGATAATGCCTATGCCATTAACCGTGTTTAAAATGTTCTTGTTGCCATGGAAAGAACTAATATTTTGCAGGAAGAACATGACAAAGGCCTAAGCTTGGGGATGCCCATGCACCCCAAAGAAGAGGATAAAAATGAAGAAGAAGATATGGTCCAACCTGAGCTTGGGGAAGAGAATCTTCCACCTTCACCAGCAACATATGTAGTAACTCTGAAAACTAAAAACTATATTATCATGAATGGGTATATTAGTGATACATACTGTTATAGTGATGAACAAGATGATGATATTCCTATGGATGATACCGTTTATCCAAGTAAAGACTTTGATGAATGTGAGGAATATGTTTTAAATATGCTATATGATGATGCTTTAGATGATGATCCTATGCATCTTGATAACTATCCATGTGTAATACATGAGGATAAAAATGATATGCTTGATATCCATGATTATAATCTTATTAGTAAGTGTCCTACTATAATTTTGAGTTCTCCTCATTACACCATACAAAAGAAATATGCTTATGTTGAGAAATACTTGTGTGGTTTGCAACAACCTTTAGTTCAAAACTCTTATTGCAACCATGATAATGAGATTGAAATTACTGTTAGCAAATATTTTGAAACAGGAAAGCACGATAATGAATACCATGATAATCATAATGATCTTCTTTATATAACAAATTTTACAAACTTGCATGCTTTAAATGGTTTTATTGTTAAATTTACTTCTATTGATTGTAACTATTATGAAAGAGGAGGTGATAAGTGCCTTGTTTATGTTACTAATAATTATATGTTGCATTCACCTACTGATGTTATTCATTGTCCCAACTATACTTGTTATCATTTAGTCATATACAAAATACCAATGCATAGGAAGAAAGTTAGACCTTGTTGCTATTGCTTTTATGTCTTGTGTTGCTCTCTGCCATGTTTCAACTTCACTATTACTTTGATTGGTATGAGTACATCATGGGACACTAGTATTTTGTATGGAACACTTCCCAAGGAAGAAGGATATAGCACCAAGGTACAAGCTACCACATGATGTCCATATCACATAAACAAGTAAGTAAAACCTAGTTATATGGCTATAAGGAAAGTGCTTTTAGGGAGGCAAACAGGTTATTTATTTTTAGGCATGCTTACTTTAGTTTTAAAGGTTCATTTTTAAGTTTATTCTCTGAAGTTTTTAATAAAGTACCAAGTTGAACCCATTTGGATGATATAAAGTTTATAAACATATGGAGTAGAAAAATCCTACACCAACACTTTTTAGTAAACAAATTCTCCACAAAGTTATTTAACTCTAATTGAGATCATATTTAAACTGAAGATACAAATTTTCATCCTACATATGACAAAAATGCATAAAATTCATAACATGTTTAAGTGGTCAAAATAAATACATCCTGCTGCTGAAAATCTGGACAGATTCGGCCTTGTTTTGTTTAAGCCATTCTTTCGAGTCTCAAAATGTTTCACTATGAGCCTTTTGATAAGCTAAGAATGTATACAACTTAGTATACTTTATGTACACATAAAAACAAATTTTATCTAAAGATTATATGGCAGCTAGCATCATATCTTTGTACCACTAATGTCACCCCATAGTAAAGAAATGGGAGAAAGTTTTATGTTGATGTTTTTTGACAGGGAATAGAGGAACATCACACTAAAAGCTATCCAAGAATGGTGAAAACCATAAGCGTGGGGATGATCAAGGAACCCCACTGGACCTATTAAACTCTTGGTTCGCAAACCTCTAAACTTTGTTTTTTGAGCAACATAAAATGATCATAGAAACTTGGAGTGTATTTATCTAGTTTTATATTCAGTTTTGCATTTTACCTTTGAAATAAATGAGACCACCATAATAAATAGTTTTCATGCCCAAGAAAGAGCTACTACAATTTAAAATAATCTGAGTTGTATCCTATTAAGATAAAAACGGAATGAAAACAAAAAGTGGAATGCAAGCTATGCTAATTGTTACTTGTTACAAATACTTTAATGAATGTTAATTCACAAGTGCCTTATTTAGTTCTATAATTTATTCACATGCATAGATGGATAAATTTAAGGTTCTTTGTTATCTAAGAAATGACTAGCACTGTCGACACTTTAGCATGCTTGTAGAATTCTTTTTGATAAGCCCAAAATTCTCAAACAAGCAAAGACTTATCCAAATACCTGAAACTCCAACAACATACACCATACCTACCTATCTAACACTTGATACTCCAAGTATAATATATGTGTTATGCTTTCAAGTACTTCAAAATAATCTCTCTTCTTTTGTTCAAAGCTCATGGGAAAGTAAGATGTGGAGTGAAAACCACACATGCATGCAATCATATAAAACCTTCAGAAGGGAAAAAATGAATTTGACCATGGGTAATTGAAAGTTATGTGTTTGACAATTCATAATATATTTTTTAGCCCAACCATGCTAACATGGGGAAAGATTTCAAACATTTCACTAATCTATTTCATTGATATCATGTTCTTTTGGTTGTGGATGCCTATCAATGTGAAATAAAGTAGAGATGATCAAGTTTTTTCGAGTATGCATATGTGTTAGAAGGAGCATCGGGACTACTAACCTAATCCATGCAAATGCATCATGGTGGAAGTTTATAACATGAATATTCTATGAAGCACCTTTAATAAAAAGCTGCAAAATAATAAATAAAATAAAGTGTTGAGATGTTTCATTAAGCATGTTTGTCCTGTCATTGGACTAAGGATGGTCTACCTTGGAACTCAGGGGCAAGGATCACTCGTACAAAGGGACAAGAGGTATCTTAGTGCCACCTTGTTTGGAACTGTATGCATATAAGGATGAATCTCTTGTGATCTTAAGCTGAGTAGCATGATAAATTAGGTACTTATGGTCAACGGGCATGAAACATTTAACTTGTAAAATGTTAAACACATAAATCGTACCCACTTCTACCAAAAAATATGCTTGGAACCCCATTCTTATGATTACCATTGACCTGAGCTACATCTCTCAAAACTTTATTTTTATTTATCTATTATTGAAAGACTAGCACATATGTTCCCTGCTTACTTTCTGTTACAAAAGTTCATAATATCAAAAGGAGCAAAAGGGTCTTCCATATTTTCATAGGTTCATCTAAGCATGCTTAATTGTTCATGGTACTTTCATTTGTTTTCATTACAAAGCAACTTATTGTTAAGCATGTTTGTAGTGTATGAAAGATATCACTTTATAGCTCACTTGCTTATTACTCTTCTTTATAGATTGAACCTTGAAAACTTAGTGTAACAATGTATGACATGAAACATAGCAACAAACTCCAAAGTCCATGTTTGGTTTTATCACCTTCATGCTCGAGGATGAGCATAGGTTAAGCTTGGGGATCTTGATGCATGTAAAATGCATACATAAACTTTGTAATTTATTCCCACATATTTGAAGGAGTTATGCCCTAGAGGAAAATAATAAAGTGTATTATTTGATGTGACTCCTATATGTTCATAATATGTTTCATGCTATGCTATAACTGTGTTAATGCGAAACGTTAATACACATGTGGTATGTAAACAAACCGTGTCTCTAGTTACCTCTAGCGAACTAGTTCATTGGTCATGAGGATGGTATGGGTTTCAAGATCATGGGAATTTATGCCAATTGACAATGAGGTCATGTTATTGGTTGAATAACATGATAGACAAACATCCGACAGTTATATCTTAAATGAGATCTAGTTACAAAGTTCACCATTGATGATAAAACACAGAGAACCTTGCAACCTGATCCTTTGACTGTGAGGTAATGCAAATCACCATTCCAGAAGAAGCTTAGATGGTTATCAAGAATCATCTCGTAAAAGGGTGATCAAAAAGGTGCCACTCGGGTTTTCCAAAGGGATGCATAGAGGAGTACATATCAAGACCAGGATTTGTCTAGTCCATGTAACTGACAGATACATGTGGCCATCTCGGTGACGTTGCATTAATGAAGCTTGCAAGCATGTGACTTGGTCACATAATGCAATGACACAAGAACGAGTAAACAAGTTCATTGGTAACGAGACCGAACTAAGGTATGGGGATACCGAAGATCAAGTCTCGAATGAATTAGGTATCATATGACAAAGGGAACGGGGAATGGCTATCTCATGGTTCGAGCAATTGTATTCGTGAAACGCACGGGGTCACATGGCCATCCAGGTCGCTCTGTTGATCATTGATGTGAGAGTAGTCTCGGTCATGTCCGGAGTGTTTCTGGACCGAAGGATGTCACGCTTAAGGGTAGGGACGCTTAGGGTAGATGAGGTATCATAGGAGAAATAGAGAAAGAGAAACCGGAATAGTTCCTGGTAACATCCGATGGAGATCGGAAGGGGTCCAGAAGATGTTCCGGAGTGAAGGAATAATACAATATGTGTATTTGAATATTAATTGGAGAAAATATATATTTTATTATATTATTAAAGGCATCATAATGCTAATGGGCCTCACCCGAAGGGAGGCCCAATAGGGCATGGCGCTTGGGGAGAGGGGGCCAGTCGGCCTAGGCTTAGTGGGTCGCCCCAATGGGGCCCACCTGGGGCTGGCGGCTGCCCCTAGGAGGTCGGCGGGTGTGGGGGTTGGTCCCACACCGCCTGGCCCTAGGGTGGTACGCCCCCCTCCCACTATATATAGGGGTCACCCCTCCCCCTTTGGAATCACCCCATTCCCTCTCATTCTCTCTCTCATCCATTGAGGACTTCTCCGTAATATTGGGGAGGACCTCGTGGGTGAGTTGTCCACCTTCACACCACCGTCGTGTGATCTGCGATCCGGTATCTACTTCTTCCGTTGCTCGGCTAGATTGGAGTCTGGTTGACATCTCCTACACCAGACGTGTGACGAACTTCGGAGGCATCACACTTGGGGTGCTACTCGTCTTCATCAATATACGCCTTCATGCGTAAGGCATGCCTCGGTCTTCAAAGGTATGAATACCGTATCCCTTCTCCGCTACTTATGCTACATAGTATAGATCCTAGTATTAGTGTTCGAGTAGATAGAGTTTTTTGTTTTCTGCTACGGAACCCTACAGTGGTATCAGAGCGGGTCTATGGGTAGACATGTCGTACGGATAGAACACATAGCGATACGTGGGCATTGATTCTCTAGTTGCTACCATATTTAATGTTATTGTTCATATCGCGGCACTGTTTGATGAAGCGGCCCCCAACCAACCTCACGTGGTGATTCACGAGACTGGTCCACGAATCAAAGTGGCTTAGGGGGTGTTTGTCTCTCTACAGTAGTTGATATGGAATTGACATTGGAGGGGCCTGAAAAGGGAAGAAGAACGACAATCATTGAATCCGTGTTGTGGCTCGACGTTCGTAGGTGGGAAGGGGTTCTACTGCGAAAGCCCTAAAGCCGCGTAAAAGATGCAATAGATATTATAGAAGCATTTATCTTTATTATTGCATAGGGGCAAGTATTATAACATGGCAATGACAAGTTTATGAAACTCTCATTGAAGCTATTGATGATGATCATAATGCTATAACCATGTCATAACACTTTACTTTTGAAGTATTACTTATTATGCTGATATACTTATATTAGACGGTAGCATAATAAGATAATCCCTCATAGTATTCTAGTTATCGTATTCCCCTTGTGTGTGCACCACCAAGAAAGTTCTTCGGTATGAGGCGCCCTGTGGTGAGTAGGGGTCAGACATATCTACGTTCGCATACAGTGGGTGTAAGCCATGCTGCACTGCGAATACACACAAGTTAGAACTAGCGATCCTAACACGTTATACAGACGTGGCCTCGGAATACAGGAGACCAAAAGGTCGAGCATGAATCACATAGTTGATGTGATCGACATTTGGGAATGTCCACCCTTGATACTGCACTGATGGCCGTGTTAATCGGGGGAGGTGCAGGGGATAGGGATCATGTGATCACTAAACGAGTAGAGGGATGTTCGTTTGAGTGGGAGTTCTTTTGTTTTAAGTTCAAATACATGATTAAAACTTGAACTCATTATTATGAACATGGTCTAAACACTTTCCAAATCCATTGTAGATGTCTCGCCCACCCACCTTCAACCTTAGCACTTTCCTCGAGAAGGACAAGCTGAAAACTGATGGAACCAACTACACGGCGTGGTTCCGCAATCTTAGGATCCCCCTAGTCCCCTACAAGTTGACTTATGTCATCGAGGCTGAGCTTCCAGCTAAGCCTGCAGATTCCGCCTCCCAGGACGAAAAGAATGTCTGGCAGTCCAAGGCGGACGATTTCTCCCTCATCCAGAGTGGAATGCTCTATGCCATGGAGCCGAAGCTTCAAAAGCGTTTTGAGAAGATGAATTCTTTTGAGATCATTGAGGATCTCAAGGCCGTCTTTGCTCCACAGGCTCATGTAGAGATGTATGATGCTTCTAAGCTCTTCTTCTCTGCTAAAATGGAAGAGCACAGCAGTATTAGTGAGCACATGGTCAAAATGTCTGGCTATGTTAAGCATTTGAACGCCCTGGATTGCAAAATCCCGGAGGAGCTCGCGATTGATAGGGTGATGCACTCGCTGCCCCCTAGCTATAAGAGTTTTGTGATGAACTACAACATGCAAGGGATGACTAAGACCCTTGCTGAGGTGTTCGCCATGCTCAAAACTGCTGAGGTTGAAATCAAGAAGGAGCACATGGTGTTGATGGTAAACAAGACCACCAACTTCAAGAAGCCAGGGCAAAAGGGGAAAGGCAAGGGTAAGAAGTCTAAGAGGAATGGCAAGATTGTTGCCAGCACCTCAAAGACTACCAAGCCTGGCCCTAAGCCCGGCACAACGTGCTACTACTGCAAAGGGGATGGGCACTGGAAACGCAACTGCCCCAAGTACCTTGAAGACAAGCGAGTTGGCAAGATAGCCACCAAGGACAAAGGTATATATGATATACATGTTATTGATGTATTCCTTACAAGCGCCAGGAGTAACACCTGGGCATTTGATACCGGATCTGTTGCTCACATTTGTAACTCTCAACAGAATCTATAGAGTAAAAGGCGCCTGGGGAAGGACGAGGTGATGATGCGCGTCGGCAATGGTTCGAGAGTCGAAGTGATGGCCGTCGACACCCTGCATCTCCGTCTACCATCAGGATTATTGTTGGTTTTGAATAAATGCTACTATGTACCCGCATTAAGTATGAATATTGTGAGTGGGTCTTGCTTTTTGCAAGACCGTTATTCATTTAAATCAGGAAAAATGGTTGTTCAATTTATATGAATGATGTTTTCTATGTTCATGCTCCTGTGTGTGATGGTTTATTCTTACTTGATCTTGATTGTAATACACACATCCACAATGTTGATGCTAAACGTTGTAAGCATAGTGATGATAATTCCATGTTTATGTGGCATTGCCGTCTTGGTCACATTGACGTAAAGCGCATGAAGAAGCTTCATTCAAAAGGGCTTCTTGGATCATTGGATTTTGAATCCCTTGATACATGTGAGCCGTGCCTCATGGGTAAGATGACTAGGACACAATTCTCCGGGATAGTGGAGAGAGCTGTAGACCTACTGGGAAACATACATACGGATGTATGTGGACCAATGAGCGTCTCAACGCGCAATGGTTATTGTTACTTTGTTACCTTTACTGGCGACTTAAGCAGATATGGATATATCTACTTAATGAAGCACAAATCTAAAACCTTTGAAAAGTTTAAGGAATTTCAGAAAGAAGTAGAGAATCAACTTAACACGAAAAGCAAGCATCTTCGATCGAATCAAGGAGGCGCGTATTTGAGTTATGAGTTTAACATGCACTTGAAGGACTGTGGGATTATCCCACAACTTACGCCAGCCGGAACACCACAGCGCAATGGTGTGTCGGAACGTCGTAACCGAACCCTATTAGATAGTGTGCGGTCTGTGATGTCTTTAACTGATTTGTCCGTGTCTTTTTGGGGGTACGCGTTAGAAACCGCCTCTTTCATTTTAAACCGAGCACCATCCAAACCCGTGGAGACAACCCCATATGAGATATGGTATGGGTAGAATCCAAAGTTGTCATTTCTGAAAGTTTGGGGTTGTGAGGCTTACGTTAAGAAACTACAGCCTAACAAACTCGAACTGAAATCAGAAAAATGAATCTTTGTGGGATATCCAAGGGAAACCGCTAGGTATACTTTCTACAACCAAGCCGAAGGAAAAACTTTTGTCGCAAGAAACGACACCTTTCTCGAGAAAGAGTTTCTTGCAAAAGGACTGAGTGGAAGGAAAATTGAGTTAGATGAAATTGTTAACCCTTCTCTCCAAATCCCGAGTAGCGCAACAGAAGTTGTTCCGAAACCGCTCTCCAACATGGAGGAAGAGCCCATTGATGATGATCAAAACAACAACGTCGAGACTCCTGAGGTTCACATGTCTACAAGGGTTCGTGCCACTCCTGATTGGTACAGTAGCCTTGTAATGTTTGTCATCCTAGATGAACAGGAAGAGCCTGCAAACTACAAAGAAACTATGGATAGTGCTGACTCCAAGAAATGGCTAGAAGCCATGAAATCTGAAATAGGATCCATGCATGAAAACCAAGTTTGGACCTTGGTGGATCTTCCAAAAGGCCGCAAGGCCGTGGAAAATAAATGGATCTTTAAGAAAAAGATAGATGCGAATGGTAATGTGACCGTTCACAAAGCTCGACTTGTCGCAAAGGGTTTTCGACAAATTCAAGGAGTTTACTACGACGAGACTTACTCTCCTGTAGTGATGCTTAAGGCTGTCCGGATTTTAATAGCAATTGCTGCACATTTCAACTATGAAATTTGGCAGATGGACGTCAAGACCTCATTCCTCAATGGTCACATTGATGAAGAGTTGTATATGATGCAACCGGAAGGTTTTGTTGATCCTGAGAATGCTAGAAAGGTATGCAAGCTTCAACGGTCCATTTATGGATTGAAGCAAGCATCTCGGAGCTAGAACCAACGTTTTGATCAAGTGATCAAGAGTTTTGGATTTGTCTCAAAGAGTTTTGTGTTTACAAGAAAGCGAGTGGGAGCTCAGTTGTTTTCTTAGTAGTATATGTGGATGACATATTACTCATGGGAAACGATGTGGATCTTATGAAAAGCGTGAAAACATATTTGAGCAACCAATTTTCCATGAAGGATCTAGGTGAAGCCGCATACATATTGGGAATCAAGATCTATAGAGATAGATCAAGGAACCTAATTGCATTAAGTTAGAGTACTTACATCGAAAATATTTTGAAAAGGTTCAAAATGGAAAACACCAAAAGGGGTTTTACACCCATGATGAAGAATTGCAAAATGAGTATGACTCAATGTCCTGTAACGGATGATGATAGAGAAAAGATGTCTTACATCCCCTATGCCTTGGCCATAGGATCTATCATGTATGAAATGCTAAGTACACGACCTGATGTGGCATTGGCTCTTAGTTTGACAAGCTAATACCAAAGTAATCCAAGACCGGATCACTGGACAGCTGTAAAGAATATCCTAAAGTATCTGAGAAGAACAAAGGATATGTTCCTAATCTATGGAGGAAGTGATGAAGCTCTAAACATAACGGGTTACGTGGATGCGAGCTGGAACTCAGATCGTGATGACTCGAAGTCTCAAACAGGATTTGTGTTCCTAGTGAATGGTGGGGCGGTAAGCTGGAAGAGTAAGAAGCAGCCAGTGGTGGCGCAATCTTCAATGGAGTCTGAATACATTGATGCGGCCGATGCAACGAATGAAGTTGTTTGGCTAAGGAATTTCGTCATCGAACTGGTAGTTTTTCCAAATGCGCAAGACCCAGTAACGATCTATTGTGATAACATGGGTGCTATTGCAAATGCAAGGGAACCAAGAACTCATTCCACAGCCAAACACATCAAGCTTAGATTTCACGTCATCCGACAGAACATTGGCGAAGGTGAAGTCAAGATTTGAAAAGTAGATATGGAAATGAATGTGGCAAATCCTTTGACTAAAGCTCTCCATCAAGAAAAGCACGAACAACACCGGGATTCCATTGGTGTTAGGTTCCTGCCTATTGTAAACTAGTTTTGTTTATACTCTAGTGTAAGTGGGAGACTGAAGGAGTTATGCCCTAGAGGCAAATAATAAAGTGTATTATTTGATGTGACTCCTATATGTTCATAATACATTTCATGCTATGCTATAACTGTGTTAATGCGAAACGTTAGTACACGTGTGGTATGTAAACAAACCATGTCTCTAGTTACCTCTAGCGAACTAGTTCATTGGTCATGAGGATGGTCTGGGTTTCAAGATCATGGGCATTTATGCCAATTGACAATAAGGTCATGTTATTGGTTGAATAACATGATAGACAAACAACCGACAATTATATCTGAAATGAGATCTAGTTACAAAGTTCACCATTGATGATAAAACACAGAGAACCTTGCAACCTGATCCTTTGAATGTGAGATAATGCAAATCACCATTCCGGAAGAAGCTTAGATGGTTATCAAGGATCATCTTGTAACAGGGTGATCAAAAAGGTGCCACTTAGGTTTTCCGAAGGGATGCGTAGAGGAGTACATATCAAGACCAGGATTTGTCTAGTCCATGTAATGGACAGATACATGTGGCCATCTCGGTGACGTTGCATTAATGAAGCTTGCAAGCATGTGACTTGGTCACGGAATGCAACGACACGAGAACGAGTAAATAAGTTCATTGGTAACGAGACCGAACTAAGGTATGGGGATACCGAAGATCAAGTCTCGAATGAATTTAGGTATCATATGACAAAGGGAACGGGGAATGACTATCTCACGGTTCGAGCGATTGTATTCGTGAAACGCACGAGGGTCACATGGCCATCCAGGTCCCTCTGTTGATCATTGATATGAGAGTAGTCTTGATCATGTCCGGAGTGTTTCCGAACCGAAGGATGTCACGCTTAAGGGTAGGGACGCTTAGGGTAGATGAGGTATCGTAGGAGAAATAGAGAAAGAGAAACCAGAATAGTTCTGGGTAACATCCGATGGAGATCGGAAGGGGTCCGGAAGATGTTTCGGAGTGAAGGAATAATATAATATGTGTATTTGAATATTAATTGGAGAATTAATATTAAATATATTTTTTATTTTATTATTAAAGGCATCATAATGCTAATGGGCCTCACCCGAAGGGAGGCCCAATAGGGCATGGCGCCTGGGGAGAGGGGCCCAGCTGGCCTAGGCTTAGTGGGCCGCCCCAATGGGGCCTACCTAGGGACGGCGGCTGCCCCTAGGTGGCTGGCGGGTGTGGGGGTTAGTCCCACACCACCTGGCCCTAGGCTGGTGCGCCCCCCTCCCACTATATATAGGGGTCACCCCTCCCCCTTTGGAATCTCCCCATTCCCTCTCATTCTCTCTCTCATCCATTGAGGACTTCTCCGTAATATTGGGGAGGACCTCCTGGGTGAGTTCTCCACCTTCACACCACCGTCGTGTGATCTGCGATCTAGCATCTACTTATTTCGCTGCTCGGCTGGATTGGAGTCTGGTTGACGTCTCCTACACCAGACGTGTGACGAACTTCAGAGGCATCACACTTGGGGTGTTGCTCGTCTTCGTCAATATACGCCTTCCTGCGTAAGGCGTGCATCGGTCTTCAAAGGTATGAATACTGTATGCATTCTCCGTTGCTTATGTCTACATAGTATAGATCCTGGTATTAGTGTTCGAGTAGATAGAAATTTTTTGTTTTCTACTATGGAACCCTACAATATTTGCATCATATTAGTAGTCATTATCAATATTCTTATTGATTTTGGGGATTTTCTAAACAATCCCCTCTGCTTTGGTTCCAACTTTGTCTAGAAGAATGTACCTTCTATTAGTATTGTTGTTATTACAAGAGCTACGGGACTCCAAAGAGGGCAATGTGAGAGGCCACGGTTCACAAATTTTGAGACGCATACAACAAGAAAAAGAAGGGCCAGAGGGGCCTAATGAGATGGGAAATAGTCCCAGTGGCACGTACAGCCTAGTAGGGCGCGCCACCTGGTCTCTTTCCCACCTCAGCAACACGATTCACATCAATATTTTGCCCACTAACTTGTTTTGACCTAAAAAACTCTGTATATACCCCTTCTCGGCCGTCCTCGACACAAACAGAGGTAGATATCAAAAACACCAAAACAGAGAGTCTGCAAGCCGCCGCCGAAGGAAGATTAGAGGGGGAACCGCTGCCAGAATCGCCTCTGGTCGCCTCTCCTCCTTCATCAACACCCCCTCATCACTTTCCATGATGAGAGGGGAGTAGTCCACCCCCTAGACTATGGGTTTGTGGTGGTAACTTGATCTAATCTCTCTATGAATGATCATTGTTGAAGTCCATATGATGTGCCTTGCATGACTATGGATCTATCTATGTAATCCCTATGGTGGATATTGTGGTATAAATACTTGTTATGCATTTACCGTTGTGTTGGATATTTTATGGCTTGTCATACTTTGGGAATATTCTGTCGCATGTAATGGTTCGATCTATGCAAAATGCGTACCAATGAGCATGAGGTGTGTGACACCACCAAGTGGAGGTAGATGAGATAGTTGTGGTAATGCACATGACAAATAAATCATTGCATTAGTGTTTGGAGTGTTTTCCATTAAAAAGTATGATGTATGTAGGTAATGGGTAGTCGAGTGACAGTGCCATATGTATTGAGTGACACAATGCAGCAAAACATCCTTTATATAGGGGTAAAAAGGGAGAAGTATGATGTGTGGTGTCACAACAACCAACGCTAGCCTTACGAGGGTGACCTAGCAGCACAAATGTGAAGGAGATATGCCCTAGAGGCCAGTAATAAAGATGTTTTTATTGACATATCGCATTAGTTCGTAATAGTTCTGTATCATGCTATAATTTTATTAAGAGGAAATATTAATACATGTGTGATATATAAACAAACTAGGTCCCTAGTATCCTCTAGTATAGTTTGTTGGATAGTTGATGATCGAGGTTTCCTGATCATGGATTTTAACACGTCAACTGATAACGAGATCACTTCATTAAATGAATGATGTGATGGACAACACCCAACCCTAGTATTGCAATGTGATCCAGTCGCAAAGTTCAACATTGCGATATCTAGCAAAGCATAGTGATTCCGTCCTTCAACCGTGAGATCCTATTAATCACTATCTCCCGAGGCTGTTTTGATCACATCAACCGTCATGACCATAACTGGGTGACTAAAAAGGTGTGTATTGGGTATTCCTGGGAACTTTTGAGGCCATCTAGATCAATTTTCTTCTTGAGTGAGCAGTGAATGATAGGTTGAAGAGCATGGGGGTGCAAGCTATTTCGCAGCTAGATTTATTTTCCAAGGTTTCTTCCTTCTTCTTTAGACTCCACCAGCCCACCATCCTATTTGTTATGATTTTTTTTTCACATTATGTAGTGAGGTGTAGTAATCTAGATAGTTGTGTGCTCTGTACACTATTTTATTGAACAACCATGTTATAGATTCAGCGTCCATACTGAAAGGCTCATCTTTTCTAGTGTCTTTTGATTTTTAAACAACATTTTAGTTAATCCACCACTCTAAAAGTGTATCTAAATTTGGTCTACGATTCAGCGAGTGTGAATTTAGAATATAGACTCTACAATCTAGCTTCATTCTGGGTTCATCGTGGTTATGTGTATACTTGCATAAGACTAAAGCGTCCTTATATCAATGAGCACTGTAATTTATTTAATGTTTAGTGTTGTGCACAATATGTATGAATTCTTGTTGGGGCCTTCTGATTATTTTTTAGCCTTTTGATAGTACTTTGTTTTCCCAAATTTGTTTCTCTATCATGGTTTTTTGTGTCTGCGTTTCCATTTCTATTTTGATTTTTGTCAAAACCACTATGACTTGTGGGTACGATCAGCTATTTCAATTGCTGGCAGTGCATAAATTATCTGACTTGGCTTTAACATGCTTCCAAGTTGTTCAAAGAAATTTCCTGCGGTATATGTATGTGGATTTAAAGTTATCATCAACTAAGATAGTAAAGGTCTGGTGCCGCAGTCGAGAGGATGTGTGGTTGCAATTATTTTATGCTTGCAATGTGATGACTACACAAAGGTTGGGCCTACAATGCAAGTTACCATATTGCAATTATCCTTCGCTTGCGATGATTCCATAGAGTTTGGATAGGTTACTAGATCTGGATGTTTACTAGTAATTATTTTTCGCATGCAATACGGTGCCTCTTCAACGGTTGGGATATGGTGGATAAATTTCTGAATATTTTGAATACTCACCCTATGCCGCCTATGATGCTACCTTATTTTCAGTTTAGGTTTAGATGTAGTCTGTCTCATATCAATTTTCAGTGCACCCTTGAATTTTTTTGTATGATTATGGCTTAGTACGCTCATTTCCTTTACGTGGTGTTCCATATGCTTGCTTATGCTTATGATCTATTTGGGTAGTTTCCTCTATGTTGAATCCTTAGTTTTATTCCATTGTAAGCCTTCCATTATATTGATGTCCACAACTTAGTTATTCCATAGTCAGCTTTCAAATTAAAACAATGGTTGCTCATGAGCTTTCTAAATAACTCCCTTACCAGAATTTTTTATTGTCTTGCAGGTTATCACGTGCATGTATGGATGACTATCAAATTATAAAGAGTAGGCTATCTTGAATTTGCAGCCTGAATAGATTGCTAGCTCTTACGTTCAGTTTCTTAATAGTACTATGCATTTATATACGGCGGCAAATAGCTATTTGTTGGCACACTCATTTGTGGTCAATAGAATGCTCTAGAGCAATATATTTATCTATGAGATTTCATCTTGGTCATGTGTAATTTTCATGTGGTAATATTCATGTTATCCTACAAATTTAGTATCTGCATCTCACTAGCGATGTCTGTTGTTCATACCCTTCCCCCCTCCCATTTCAAGTAGTTTTAGTGGATAATGCTCGAATAAGATTGCTGGCGAGATTCAAAAGTTATTTAGTCACTGTTCAGGGTTTAAGCTTTACCTTCGAATTACTTTTCATGTGAAGTATTGGATTTTCAAAATTCAATGCCAATGTGGCAGTAGAATCAATTGGATCATTGGAATATTAGCTTGTGCATATTGAGTTGGTTTTCTAGCATGTTGTTATTCTAGCAAGAACCATTGTTTATTATTCCGATGAAACTATTGGTTGCTAATTTTGGTTAGAAGATGAATTTATGATATTTTTTATCACACGTTCTAACTTGGTTAGTCTGTGTAGAGTAGAAACTAAAATGGTTGGATTGCAACATACCTGTTTTGGTAATACCCAGAAGATAATAATGATGTTGCCATTCTGCTACACTAGAATACTGAAAAAATATTGAAAGAGATATGTTCAAAATCACTCATTATACACTCTTGGCGGTATTTGCAACTCAGAAATGAACATCTTATAGCCTATTACTGAAAATTTCTCGGCAAATGAAGAGAGGGGTGTTGTATTAAGAGGAAGACATAAAGACATTACCAAAGAAAATAACAAGGTAACTAGGATCCGATTTAAGGATGATAAGGTGTCTAGGATCTGATTTCAGATCGGATCACTTAAACATGGAAGCTAATGTATGTTGTGTTTCTAATTATCATAGAGGAACTCAAAACCCCTTCCATGTGGTATTTGAGAAGCTAATGTATGTATAGCCGTTTGTATAATATTTATTCTTTTGGTCTGTATTGATACCTTCGAAGCATCAATACTGAGTTCTTTGGAAGAACGCCTTTTTTTTTTTTTTTTTTGCAAGTAAGAATGCCTGGTGAAGAGAAGATAAATGTACATACAAACAGATTGTAGATTTATTGATTTATTGCTTAAAACAAAGCACACAGATTGTAGATTTATTGATTTATTGCTTAAAACAAAGCACACAGATTGTAGATTTATTGATTTATTGCTTAAAACAAAGCACACGTAAGTACCGCACTTGCCACTTTGTGCCAGAACGGCATGTAGGCGGTTGCCACTTTGTGCCAGAACAACATGTAGGCGTCCAAGTATGATTGAACCTGCAGCAACTTAGGGAATCAATGCTATTCTACGCACAGGTGCAAATTGTACAGGTGAGGGATCACAAATTATCTACTAGGTTAAACCTTGCAGTCACAAAAGAAACACAACTTAGAGTATATAACAAACACGTCTAAATGTCATTGTGTGAAGCAAAAAACACTAGGTTAAACCTTGCAGTCACAAAAGAAACCTCCGCAGCTTCAAAGCTTTGTTGCATCTTGGCTAAAAATATTTGTTCACAGTAACACATGTCGCTTCAAGCAAAGTGCAACGCCTTAAGTTGCAAATAACAAAATAAGAGTATGCCTCACACATGTTTCAGCTATATTATTGGACAATATCACAACAGAACCTTCGAAGGAAATCACCATCGGAGTGGAGTTAAAATGGGAAAATAAACACAGCCTGCCTCGGAGGACGGGGTTTGTAAGAGTGTATGCATCTTTCTGAGTCACCAGGAACACAAAACGGTATCCAGGTCAAGAGTTTTGTACTAGTATGTACATATCATGCTCAATCGCCATGCAAACTAAGCTCTCAGTACTGCTGATCCAGCATTGCGTCCTTCTCCGACTTGTTCTGACCACCACCGACATAGCCCACAAGGCTCCCGGAAACGTCTGAGACCCAGGAGACACTGCGAGCCAGCCAAGCCTTGGGAGTCGACGCTTGCGGGCTCTCTGCTGCTGCAGCAGCCATGCTCTTCTGTTCTTCCTCAAGCAACACATCAAGCCACTTATTTGTCATGTATTCTTTCACTGCGTCGATACCTTCTTTCACGATCTCCGCTGGTGGTATGGCCAGCGGGTTCTGCTCCAGGTTAAGCTTCTCTAGCTTATCAAGCCGGCCAAAACTGTCAGGAAGAGCATGGATCTGGTTGTTGCTGAGGTCAAGCTCCCGCAGGTTCAGCAGGTCCCCAAATGAGAAAGGGAGCTCCTTCATGTCACTAAAGTTGCTGCTTACATTGAGTATTTCAAGGCTTGAAAGTTTCCCTATGGCAGATGGCAGGCCGCAGAGTTCATTGAAATGAGCATCCAGGAGGTATAGTGATTGCATCTCACAGATAGATGATGGAAAAGATCGCAGCTTGTTCATGTGGACCCAGAGCCTTTGCAGATTAACCAGTTCATAGCCAATATTTGTTGGCAGATACGTGAGCCCATTGTAGCTTGCATTGAGCTCAATCAGTGACCTGGAGTGTGAATTATCAGTCTCTTGAATCGTGCTAATTAACAAACCCAAGGGGAACTTAAGGAGTAGTATCTACCTGCATTTTGAGATGCTGTCTGGCAGTGTTCTCAGCTTGTTAGTCGACACATCTAGAATCTTCAGATTGGATAGTAATCCAACAGTATCAGGAAGAGAAACCAATTCATTAGAAGCGAGACGAAGCTCTTCAAGATGTTCAAGCGCTCCTATAGAATCTGGAATAACCTACAAGCACAGCGAATCCACACATAAATTAGGGAACAAAAGAAAAATACTATTGCTAACAAGTGATACAAGCAACCATGTGGTTGTTGAGGATTTATAACCTGATTACCTGACACACGAATCCGAGTTTTTAAGAGCTAATAAAGAAAATCAGCATTTTATAACTAGCATGTGTTGTGTCTGCTGTCACAAGATTGCTATGGATCACAAAGTTCAACCATATAAATCAGATACAAACATCTCTTATAAGTGCAAGCAATACGGAAACTAAATTAACCTATAGTTCTCCAAATTACCAACCCAAACAAGACCTATCATTCTATTACTAGCATGTGTCATGTGTGCTGTTAAATTACTATTATGGATCACAAAGTTTAAACCATATAAATCATATACTCCCTCCGTCTCAAAATAGATGCTGGGAATTTGTCAAATTTTGACAAATTCCCAGCATCTATTTTGAGACGGAGGAGTACAAGATATTTTAGCCTTTTTCTGAAAGGTGTGTATCTAGACGCCGTGTGTAGGTTCGGAGCAAAATGAATGAATCTACACACTAAAAGGCGTCAAGATACATGTGTTTCAGAAAAAAGCTAAAAGATCTTATATAAGTAAGGGCAAGCAATACGGAAGTAACAAAAGTAGTTTCCACTGCAGTAACCTATGCTTCTCCAAATTTTCAACCCAAACAAGAGCTCCAGGAAATCAAGCTAAGCATACTCTTACCTCCTAACTCCTACAAAATTGGTATTCTGCTTTGCAAAAACATGTTTATAATTGCAATTGCAACATACTGTACTACCCATGACTAGATAACTCAACATGAGTGTGTGTATAGCCTAAATCAAATCAAAGCTAATGCCAAGCCCCACCTCCTTCCAGAATTGATTGTTGCAACTAACACTAACATGCATAGTACTTAAATGCATCCTTGCACAACTATGAATCGTCCACAGTAAAACATCAGATAACTTGTAGCATACAGCCTCACATTCATACCCGATCCCAGGTGACAAGTGACGAATGAGTACTTATATACTAATTTGACAAATTCCCAGCATCTATTTTGAGACGGAGGAGTACAAGATATTTTAGCCTTTTTCTGAAAGGTGTGTATCTAGACGCCGTGTGTAGGTTCGGAGCAAAATGAATGAATCTACACACTAAAAGGCGTCAAGATACATGTGTTTCAGAAAAAAGCTAAAAGATCTTATATAAGTAAGGGCAAGCAATACGGAAGTAACAAAAGTAGTTTCCACTGCAGTAACCTATGCTTCTCCAAATTTTCAACCCAAACAAGAGCTCCAGGAAATCAAGCTAAGCATACTCTTACCTCCTAACTCCTACAAAATTGGTATTCTGCTTTGCAAAAACATGTTTATAATTGCAATTGCAACATACTGTACTACCCATGACTAGATAACTCAACATGAGTGTGTGTATAGCCTAAATCAAATCAAAGCTAATGCCAAGCCCCACCTCCTTCCAGAATTGATTGTTGCAACTAACACTAACATGCATAGTACTTAAATGCATCCTTGCACAACTATGAATCGTCCACAGTAAAACATCAGATAACTTGTAGCATACAGCCTCACATTCATACCCGATCCCAGGTGACAAGTGACGAATGAGTACTTATATACAGACTAGCTCTTTGTACCAGGAACACAGAGTTAACAAAACTACCATACTTTACTGATAAATCAGTATCAAACTAAGTATTTAGCACATAATTCGAAGCATCCACTCAGGCCTAAAGACAGTCTAAGGTGTGCAACACACAGTCGCTATAGTAGATTAGCTGTAGATGCGATCTAAATAAGCAGATCTAAACATATGAGATGACAGGTTTCTCACCTGGAGCTGGTTGTGTGAGACGTCAAGCACGCGGAGGCCCTGGATCCTTCCGAACGCCTCGGGCAGGTGGCGCAGCTTCCGATCCACGAGGCGCACGTTCTCCACCGTGCCCTCCTGGGCCTGCTTTAGCACGGCGACGACTTCCTCCTGCACGGCCGCATCCCCCGCATCAGCCCCATCCTTCCCCTCGGCCTCCTCCAGGTCCCGTCCCTCCATCGCCGTCCGGTACACCTTCTCGAGCCTCTCCTCCGCCTCGTGCAGCAGCGCCTCGTACGCGTCGTGGGTCTCCTCGAGCTCCACCACCGCGCGGCACGCCTCGAGGTCCGCCTCGATGATCCGCTGCGCGCCGTCGCCGGCGGCGGTGGTGGCGGCGATGAGGGCGCGGGAGGAGTCGACGAGCTCGTGGTTGGGGCGCGGGCCGAGCTCCTGGAGCGCGGAGCGGGCGGCGGAGACGTCGGCGACGGCGCGGGACATGGCGTGGAGCACGGAGGGGTGGCGGAGGCCCGGCATCCGCTGGACGAGCTCGAACTCGCCGAGGGAAAACGACTGCAGGGACGGCGTGTGCACGCGCGGCTTCTCGATGTCGAAGTCGCCGGCGGCGTCGGGCCTGGGCTTGGAGAGCATGGGGATGCGGGAGAGCACGAAGGACAGGATCGGGTGGGACTGCGGCGCCGGATCCATGGCGGCGAGAGAGATGGGAGGCTGGGGATCGGAAGAGGCGACGAAGAGGGGGGAGGGTGGAGCTGGACTGGAACTGGAACTGGATGCTGTTTTATGGTGGGTTCGGGAAAGCAGAGGTGCGCCTCGGCAGTCAGCCGCCTGGCCGGCAGATCTGTGGGGATTATTTTGGGTCAGACAGACTCAGTCGATATCCAATCCAAATCTCATACGGAGTACGTATTATTCAGGGTGAAAGTATGTTTACTGCTCATTGGTTTCTACTTCTCGTTCAAGAAACGGTCAAGCGCAGGTTATTGTTCCTCCCAAAAAAAAACCTATGTACCGCATCTTATCCTTCGCAAGCTTTGCCTTTATCTTTTCAAAGGCCAACTCAATTATTTAATCTCTTTTCTACGAGGAAATTCCAAAAAACCACCACGTTTCGGCAGAAAATTCGCAAAACCACCGTATTGCGCGGAATTGCAAAAATCCACCGGTTCTGAGAAGATTCGTTCCAATGTGCACTAATTATGAAATTGAGTCCAGTTAACACGATTTCTGACTGATTAGGCCCACCGTCAGAGCTGACGTGGCGAGGGGAGACGGACGATGCGGTCACCGTTGCCTAGCCGTTAACTAGGAAGTGGGTCCCACCTGGCACACAAAACCCTAGCCTCTGGTTGGAACCGGTCAGTTACTTCTCCTCACTCCACGCGCGCGCTCTATCGACCCTCTCCCCCACGGCGACAAGTGGTGGTGGCGGCGCCGACGTCGGAGAAGATGACGTAGGTGGAGGTGGCGGCACCGGCGAGGATGCAGTAGGTGGAAGCGGCGGCGGTGAGCTTCATGATGTTCCCCTGGAGTTTGCTGAGATCTGTGGGAGCACAAACCACGAGATCTGGCAAAGACAAACCCCTACTTGACGACTTCTCCCTATTCCCTCCAAGGCTGCCAAGGCTGCTGTCCTGAAGGCTTGATTTCGGTTTACCTCCCACCTCATCTCTCGATGGCGTGGAGTAAGTATCTGAATCCTTCTCCTCTGTCACATGTAGATTCAGAGTTTCTTTCCTCTGTAGTGTTGTCCATTTAGGATGCGCATGTTAATTAGTTGTCCTATTTTTGTAGACTAGATGATGAGGTCTGAGAGGTTAGGTTCCACTTAGATGGCAAAGACAACTTTGAGAGGAGCATCGGTAGAGCAGATATCACTTTATGTAATCTGTTAGCACTGATAGAGGAAGAGGGGTTTGGATGGGTGACGACTCACATGTATAGGGGGTGTATCGTAGTATTTTTGATAAGTAAGAGTGTCGAACCCAACAAGGAGCAGAAGGTGCTGGCGAGTGGCTAGGAGCAGGAATTCTCTGTAAATACTTAGCAAGCGGATTTTTAGGGGTTTTTGATAATACAGGTAAATAAAGTACGAGTAAATAAAAGACAATAAGAATAAATGCAGCAAGTGACCCAATCCTTTCTTTAGCAAAGGAAAAGCCGGTTGTATTACTTAAGATGACCAAACGTTCTCCAGGACACATGGGAATATCATCAAGTGCTTTCGCTTCATATAGTTGATTAATTTTATTTAGTTTGCTAAGTGTTGTGTGGGTGAACCTGTGCTAATGTACCGACCTTCCTAGGACTAATACATACTTGTGATTATACCCCTTGCAAGCATCTGCAAGTACAAGAAAGTAATTAAGATAGAAACCTAACCACAGCTTTAAACTCTAAGATCATGACGTCTCTTGTGCAAAGGTTTTCTAACGGGGGTTCAGATTTTTGTCACTCCAGCAACCCCTATGATTAGTAGCTAAATACACAATGCATTCCCCTAGGCCCATAAAGGTGAAGTGTCATATAGTCGACGTTCACATGACACCACTAGAAGAAATACACCACAACTTAAATATCAAACCATTGAATCTTTCCCAACACAATTCCACTACTAACAACATGACTTCTCCCATGTCCTCAAGAACTAAACGAACTACTCAGAAGACATCATATGGATCATGATCACAGATGAAATAATGATGTGTAATAATCTGAACATAAACGATAATTCAATAGTTCACTCAATAGCATCAACTACAAGGAGTAATCAACACCGGGAAAGTTTCCCCTAAGAACTATGCAAGATTCAACCCAATTGTTACAGCGGTACGAAGTGGTGATGATGGTGCTGGTGATGATGATGATGATGATGATGATGATGATCCCGATGAAGTCCAGCTTGATGGTGGTGTTGATGGCGACGATCTCCCCTCTCCGGGAAAGAATTCCCCTGGCAGAATTCTGTCTGCCGAAGAGATCCTTCTCTCTCGGTGTTTTCCGCCCTACAGAGGCGGTGGAATCTTTTTGTGGTCACTCTCCGAGTCTTAGGGTTTCGGGAGGATAATATACGCCAGAGGGGAGAGCCTGGAGTGGGCCAGGGCGGCCACACCACCTGGTGGTGCGGCCTAGCCCTGCCCGCGCCAGGGGGTGGTGTGGCCCCCCTGTGGCCCATCTCCATTTCCCCTTCCGGCATTCTTCGTCTTCTAGAAAAATAGAATTTTCCATGTATTTTCCCGGATTTTCTGATCTTCGCGAATTTTGCCTCTAAACAGCACCTTTTCCATCAGAATCCTGACTACAGCGGTCCATGCTCCAAAAGTCATCAACCATGCAAAAACAGATGAAATAACATAAGTATCATCTCTTAATATGAAATATATCAATGAATAACAGTAAATTATGATATAGAATAGTGATGCAAAATGGACGTATCAACTCTCCCCAAGTTTAGACTTCGCTTGTCCCCAAGCGAAAACTGAGCTCAATAAACATGACCTCAGGTTTATGGAGTGAAGAGTCGATAAAAGAATACCGACAAGAAGCATCACATTCATCAATACATAAATCATAATAGAAGATAACTCATTATTATATAACTTAACTTGCAATAAGTAAAGGAAACACAATAAGATACATAAAGTAAATCATAATTGGTAATGGCAAACTTAGCTCTTGGTCGAAGAATAGTTGACAATTTGCAGGAGTTCACAAATAACTGGTTTTCAATGATAGCTTTCAAAGTTGTAGACACTAAGATAAGAGCAATGTGCAAAACAAGGAACATAAGAGACATGATTGAATAAGTCGTCATATGAATGAATGAAACACAACAACTCAAAATACTTGCTGAGGTAGAAGGGAATAGGTTTACTGACTCAACTAAAAAGTAAAAGAAAGGCTCTTCGCAGAGGGAAGCAGGGATTTCAAGTTTCATAAAGAGCTTCCAAAAATTATGGTACTTATTAGCTTTCAACTCTCATTGCCCCTATCATAGGCATTTTTAGGTGATTAAGGTTAAAGTGATCAAATATGAGGATATTGATACGTCCAAAACGTATCTACTTTTCCGAACACTTTTGCTATTGTTTCTCCTCTAAACTTGTGTGATTTGGATGAAACTAACGCGGACTGACGCTGTTTTCAGCAGAATTGCCTTAGTGTCTACTTTTTGTGCAGAAAATCAACTATCAGGAAAAATCCTGGAAAATATGCCAAAAATCCTATTTCACCAGAAGACTCCCGGAGCCAGAATAAGAGACGGAGGAGGGCTGGGCCCAGGCCACATCACCTGGCCGCACGGGCAAGCCCAGGCCAGGCCAGGGGGTGGTCCGCCTCTTCGCCTATAAGTTGCCTTGACCTAAAAACTCTAGGGGTTCGACGTTTTCCGAAGGAGTTCCGCTCACGCCACTACTGATTCCACGAACAAACACCGAAACTCGTTTCTAGCACCTGCCGGACGAATTGGAGGAGATCATCGCCATCATCATCACCATCGCTTCTCCATCGACCATCCATGTTTCCCCCATCTATGAGTAATCCCTCGCTATAGGCTATGGGGATGGTAGGGATTGGATGAGATCGTTCATATAATGGCATCAGATTGTTAGGGCATGGTGCCTACTATCTTTTATTAGTGCTTTATGACTTTGTTGCGACTTGTTATGCTTAATGCTTGTCACTAGGGCCTGAGTGCCATGATTTCAGATCTGAACATGTTATTGATTCATTATGATAGTATTGTTTATGGTCTTGTCTGCAAGTTGTATACACATGTTGTTGTCCGGAACCAATGGCCCCGAAGTGATAGAAATCGGGATAACCGGAGGGAATGGCTTTGATGTGAGGATCACATGTGTTTACGGAGTGTTAATGCTTTGCTCCGGTGCTCTATTAAAAGGAGCACCTTAATTTCCAATAGTTCCCTTGAGGCCCCGCTGCAAACGGGCTGGCAGGACAAAAGATGTTATGCAAGTTCTCATTGCGAGCACGTATGACTATATATGGAACACATGCCTAGGATTATCGAGTACTTGGATGCTTTATCTTATTTATCTGCAATTGCCCTATGTTCTGATTGCTATGTGAAGTGGCTTGTCCATGCAACGCCCGTCCATCCATCCCTATGCCTACCGCACTCAAATCCTACTATTTACTGCTATTGTTACTGTTGTTGCTACTTTACTATTCCTACTACAAAACTGTTGCTACTGATAAACTGCTGTGAGCAAGATTGTTTCTAGGTGCATCTGAATTGACAACTCAGTTGTTAAGGCTTATAAATATTCTTTGGCTCCCCTTGTGTCGAATCAATAAATTGGGTTTCACTTCCCTCGAAAATACTGCGATACACCCCCTATACTTGTGGGTCATCAAGACTATTTTCTGGCGCCGTTGCCGGGGAGCATAGCTTTATTTATCAAGTTCACTTGGATTCTCTGTTGTTCGTTGCTATCCATCCATCATGGGTAAGTCTCGTGATGGCAAGGTTCCTATTTTACCATCCACTACAAGAAGAGGTACGGTTCTGAACACCTCTGTTGCTCTTGATTCGCCATCTGTTATGAGTAAGCTCGTGTTGGAGATATGCCCAAGAGGCAATAATAAAAGTGGTTATTATTATATCTTTGTGTTTATGATGAATGTTTACATCCCATGCTATAATTGTATTATAAGTAAACACTAATACATGTGTGTTTTGTAAACATAAAAGAGTCCCTAGTAAGCCTCTTGTGGAACTAGCTTGTTGATTAATTGATGATCATGGTTTCCTGATCATGGACATTGGATGTCATTGATAACAAGGTTATATCATTAGGAGAATGATGTGATGGACACACACCCATAGTAAGCGTAGCATAAGATCAAGTCATTAAGTCCGTATTGCTGTAAGCTTTCAAATGCATAGTAACCTAATCCTTCGACCATGAGGTTATGTTAATCACCATCACCGGATGGGTACTTTGATGACATCAAACACCGCTTCGTAACTGGGTGGTTATAAAGGTTTCATTGGGTATTCTGAAAGTATGTGTTGAAGCGCATGAACCAAGATTGGGATTTGTCCATCCATGTAACGGATAGATATGCTCTGGGCCCTCTCGGTGGAATGTCATCTAGTTAGCTTGCAAGCATGTGACTAGGTCACAAGGTATGACATAACATGGAACGAGTAAAGAGTACTTATCGATGTGAGGTAGAACTAGGTATAGAGATACCGACGATCAAACCTCGGATAAGTAGAATATCGCGTGACAAAGGGAATTGGTTTCGTATGTTAATGGTTCTATTGATCACGAAGTCATCGTTGAGTATGTGGGAGCCGTTATGGATCTCCAGATCCCGCTGATGGTTATTGATTGGAGAGGTGTCTTCATCATGTCTGCATATTCACGAACCATAGGGTGACACACTTAAGGTTCGAAGTTGTTTTAAGTAGATATGAAATATGCGTTGGAGACCGAATGTTGTTCGGAGTCTCGGATTGGATCCGGGACATCACGAGGAGATCCGGAATGGTCCGGAGAATAAGATTCATATATTGGGGATCATTTTCTAAGTTAGGAAATGTTAGGAGTGTTTGTATGGAGATTCTAGAAGGTTTCGGAATGTTCTGGAAGGTTCTAGAAGATTTCTTGGTGTTTGCTTGAAAACCAAGAAAGGGTCAAGGAATCCTTGTGGGGCAAGACACGGATTCGTGAGGGAGGAGGACTCCTCCCCCCCTTCCCAACCCGCCGGCCAAGGAGGGAGGGGAGTCCTACTAGGACTCCCCCTCCCATGGCGCGCATCCCTCCTTTAAATAGAGGGGAGGGGGCGCCACCCCCTACACCTCTCCCATAACAATCCCTAGCCGCCGCCTCTCTCCTCTTCCTTCGCTCTGCTCCGGCTTAGGCGAAGCCCTGCAGAAATCTCTACTCCACCACCACCACCACACCGTCGTGCTGCTGGGATTCCGTGGAGAAGATCTACTACCTCCGCTTCTCATTTGGAACAGGAGAGGAAGGTCTGCCGACTCACGCGTGTGTGGCCATTGCGGAGCGCTTGAACGCGGAAGGAGGATCGTCCACGATCTTGAGATCGGCAAGTGATCGACTACATCAACCCCGAGATCTAATCTCGTAACGCTTTCGGTTCTACGAGGGTTAGTACAGATCTATCTCGTTGCTCATGTCTAATAGATTAGATCTTGGCTTTTATCTAGATTAGATCTGGGTTTTGTTCGTTCTTGCGGTAGAAATTTTTTGTTTTCCATGCTACGAACCCATCAGTGGTATCAGAGCCTTGTCTATGCGTAGATCTGTTGCACGAGTATAACACAAAGGTTTTGTGGGCGTTGGTGCTCGTGCCGTCTTTTGCTTTGTGTACTTTGCATCTTGCGGTATGGTGGGATGAAGCGGCTCGGGCTAACCTTACATGTCATCGCACATGAGACTTGCTCCATGCTTGACGTGTAACTTGCTTTGCACAAGTGGCTTTGCGGGTGTCTGTCTCTCCCACCATAGTATAGATCCAATCTACACTTTGCACTCGATAGCACTTGTATCAATGCTGTGGTTCAGTTTCGTAGGTAAGATCCGTTCTTATTCAAAAGGCCCAAACCACGTAAAACATGCAAAGAAAATTAGAGGCGTCTAACTTGTTTTTGCAGGGGTTTTGTGATGTGATATGGACATCATGTGATTGTGATTATATTTGATGTATGCAATGATCCTTGTTGTAATATGGCAACCGGCAGGAGCCTAATGGTTGTCTTTAATTCTGTTAAGACCTGCGTGTCTATTCATCTTGTAATAGCTTTATTCCAAGTAGTTGTAATAGTTGCTGGTGATGAGGGACAACCATGAAGCGGCGCCACTGACCTTGACACAATGCTGGTGATGATGGAGATCATGTCCGTGCTTTGGAGATGGAGATCAAAGGCATAAGAAGAAAGGGCCATATCATATCACACTAATTATGAATTGCCTGTGATGTTAATCCTTTATGCATCTTGTATTGCTTAGATCGCGACGGTAGCATTATAAGATGATCCCTCTCACTAAATTTCAAGTAATAAAGTGTTCGTCCTTAGTTGGCACCATTGCTAAGACTCGTCGTCTTGAAGCATCTCGTGATGATCGGATGTGATAGATTCTACGTGTGCATACAACGGGTGCAAGCCAGATTTGCACATGCGGAAACTAAGGTTAATATTGACGAGTCTAGCATGTACAGACATGGTCTCGGAACACGGAATACCGAAAGGTAGAGCATGAAACATATAAGTGATATGATGAACATGAAGATTGTTCGCCGATGAAACTACATCTTCTCTCGTGAAGATCGGACTTGGTGTAGTGGACTTGGTTCGTGTAATCACTAAGACAATGTGAGGGATGTTGTTTTGAGTGGGAGTTCACCTAGTTAATTTAAGAATTAAAGTAGAACTCAATTTATCATAAACTTAGTCTAAACTACTTGCAAATTTGTTGTAGATTATGGCGAATCTATCCATCAATTTCAATGCGTTCCTAGAGAAAGAAAAGCTTAAGAACAATGGAAGCAACTTCACGGACTGGCTCCGTGGTCTGAAGATTGTCCTCAGGGCTGGTCAGATGACCTATGTGCTCGAAGCACCACTAGGTGACCCACCTGCAGATGATGCCACCGATGACGTAAAGAATGTTTACGCCACTCGGAAAAATCATTACTCCACAGTTCAGTGTGCCATCACATGACGGTTTAGAAACGGAGCTCCAGAAGCATTTTGAGCACCACGACCCGTTCGAGATCATTAAGGAGCTCAAGCTCATTTTTGAGACTCACGTGGCCGTGGAGAGCTATGAGGCCTCCGAGAAGTTCTTTACCTGCAAGATGGAAGAGGGAAGCTCCGTTAGCGAGCATGTGCTCACCATGTCTGGGCACGCAAACAAGCTCCAAGAGTTGGGGATAACGATTCCTAATGAGTTAGGGATTCACCGTGTCCTCCAATCACTGCCACCGAGTTATAAGAACTTTGTGATGAACTACAATATGCACTGCATGAACAAGACATTGCCTGAACTATCGTCCATGCTAAAAACTGCTGAAGTGGAGATCAAGAAGGAGCACCAAGTGTTGATGGTCAATAAGACCACCAATTTCAAGAAACAGGGCAAGCCTAAGAAAAAGGGCAACTTCAAGAAGGACGGCAAGAAAGCTGTCGCACCTGCTAAGAAGCCCAAGGCTGGTCCTAAGCCTGGCCGAGTGCTTCTCTTGCAAGGGTCTGGTCCTTTGGGCGTAAGCGCCCCAAGTACTGGCGGATCGAAGAATGGAAACATCAAGAAGAAAGGTATATTCGATATACATGTTATTGATGTGTATCTTACTAGTAATCGTAGTAATGCACGGTATTTGATCTGGTTCGGTTGCTCATATTTGTAACTCGAAGCAGGGCTGCGGAATAAACGAAGGCGGCAAGAGACGGTGACGATCTGGCGTTGGAAATGGCTCCAAGGTTGATGTGATCGCCGGCACGCTCCCTCTACATCTACCATCGGGATTAGTTTTAAATTTAAATAATTGTTATTTGGTGCCGCATTAAGCATGAACATTATATCTGGATCTTGTGTATTGCGAGGGTTACTCTTTTAAGTCCGAGAATAAAGGTTGTTCGATTTATATGAGTAATATCTTTTATGGTAATGCACCTGAGATAAATGGTTTATTCTTATTGAATCTCGATAGTAGTGATACACATGTTCACAACATAGATGCTAAACGAATAAAATTGAATGATAATTCTACATACATGTGGCAATCGTCTTGGTCACATTGGAGTGAAGCGTATGAAGAAACTCCATTCGATGGACTTCTTGAATCACTTGATTTTGAATCACTTGAAAGATCTGAAGCATGTCTAATGGGAAAATGACTAAGACTCCATTCTGGAATAATGGGCGAGCTCTGGACGGACTTATTGGAAATAATACATACCGATGTGTGCGGTCCAATGAGTGTAGCATCGCGTGGTGGATATCGTTATGTTCTCACTTTCACGGATGACTTCAGTAGATATGGGTATGTCTACTTTATGAAACATAAGTCCGAAACTTTCGAGAAGTTTAAGGAATTTCAAAGTGAAGTGGAAAATCATCGTAACAAGAAGATTAAGTTTCTGCGTTCTGACCGCGGAGGTGAATATCTGAGTTATGAGTTTGGCATGCATTTAAAGAAATGTGGAATACTTTTGCAGTTGACACCACCGGGAACACCACAGCGTAATGGTGTGTCCGAACGTCGTAATCGAACTCTCTTAGATATGGTTCGGTCTATGATGTCTCTTAAAGATTTACCGCTATCGTTTTGGGGCTATGCATTAGAGACAGCCGCATTCACTTTAAATAGGGCACCATCTAAATCTGTTGAAACGACACCGTATGAATTGTGGTTTGGTAAGAAACCTAAGTTGTCGTTCCTTAAAGTTTGGGTTTGCGAAGCGTATGTAAAGAAGTTACAACCTGATAAGCTTGAACCCAAAGCGGAGAAATGCGTCTTCATAGGATACCCTAAAGAAACAATTGGGTATACCTTCTATCATAGATCCGAAGGCAAAGTTTTTGTTGCCAAGAATGGATCCTTTCTTGAGAAGGAGTTTCTCTCGAAGGAAGTGACTAGAAGGAAAGTAGAACTCGACGAGGTTATTGAACCTTCTCTCGGAATTGAGAGTAGCGCAGCACCGGAAGATGTTTTTGTGCCGCCTGCACCAATTGGAGAGGAAGCTAATGATGGTGATCATGAAACTTGAGCGAAGTTACCGTGAACCTCGCGGTCAACGAGGGTTCGTACCACTCTGAGTGGTATGACTCTTTGAACGTCATGTTGGTGGACAACACGATGACCTGCGGCGTATGAAGAAGCTATGGTGAGCCCAGTTCCGACAAATGGCTAGAAGCCATGAAATTGAAATGGGATCCATGTGAAAACTAAGTATGGACTTTGGTGGACTTCTGGGATGGCCGTAAGGCTGTCGAGAACAAATGGATTTTCAAAGAAAACAGATCTTGATGGTAATGTTACCGTCTATAAAGCTCGACTTGTCGCGAAAGGGTTGACAAATTCAAGGAGTTGACTACGATGAGACTTTCTCACGATGTGAAGCTAAAGTCTATGAGGATTTTGTTAGCAATTGCTGCATATTTCGATTATGAGATTTGGCAGATGGATGTCAAAACGGTGTTCCTTAATGGTGACATTGAGGAAGAGTTGTATATGGTACAACCCAAGGGTTTTGTCGATCCTAGTGATGCTGACAAGGTATGCAAACTTCAGCGCTCCATTTATGGACTGAAGCAAGCATCCTGGAGTTGGAATCAATGTTTTGATAAAGTAATCAAAAACTTTGGATTTATACAAACTTATGGAGAAGCTTGTATTTATAAGAAAGTGAGTGGGAGCTCTGTAGCATTCCTAGTACTATATGTAGATGACATATTGTTGATTGGGAATGATATAGAACTTCTTAATAGCGTCAAAACCTATTTGAATAATAGTTTTTCAATGAAGGATCTTGGCGAAGCGGCATATATTCTAGGCATCAAGATTTATAGAGATAGATCAAGACACCTAATAGAGCTTTCACAAAGTGCATACTTAGACAAAGTTCTAAAGAAGTTTAGAATGGAAGAGAGCAAGAAGGGGTTCGTGCCCATGTTGTCAAGTAAGACCTTGAGTAAGACTCAAAGTCCGGCTACGGCAGAAGATAGAGAAAAGATGAATAATATTCCCTATGCCTCGGCCATAGGTTCTATCATGTATGCCATGCTGTGTACAAGACCGGATATAGCACATCTTTGTTAGTTTGACCAGATATCAAAGTGATCTGGAATGGAGCCTTTGGACGGATCAAGAATATCCTAAAGTACTGAATAGGACTAAGGATATGGTTCTTTCTTATGGAGGTGATGAACAGCTTGTTGTAAATGGTTACCGATGCTAGTTGGAACACCGATCCGGATGACTCGAAGTCACATGCGGATCGTATTTATTTTGAATGGTGCTGCAGTGAGCTGGAGGAGTGCCAAGCAAAGCGTTGTGGCGAAATCTTCAACTGAATCAGAATACATAGCTGCTTCGGAGGCTGCACAAGAAGCCATATGGATGAAGGAGTTCATTACTGAACTTGGCGTGGTTCCCGGTCGTTGGACCCGATGGCCATCTCTTTGTGACAACACGGTGCCATAGCTAATGCACGAGCCAAGGTCACATAGCAAGTGAAGCACATCAAGCTACGTTTCCATGCTATTCGAGTATGTCCGAGATGGTGACATAAAGATTTGCAAAGTACACACTGATCTGAATGTGGCAGATCCGTTGACTAAACCTCTTCCTAGAGCAAAGCATGACCAACACCAGAACGCCATGGGTGTTAGGTATATTACCATGTAATCTAGATTATTGACTCTAGTGCAAGTGGGGGACTATTGGAGATATGCCCAAGAGGCAATAATAAAAGTGGTTATTATTATATCTTTGTGTTTATGATGAATGTTTACATCCCATGCTATAATTGTATTATAAGGAAACACTAATACATGTGTGTTTTGTAAACATAAAAGAGTCCCTAGTAAGCCTCTTGTGGAACTAGCTTGTTGATTAATTGATGATCATGGTTTCCTGATCATGGACATTGGATGTCATTGATAACAAGGTTATATCATTAGGAGAATGATGTGATGGACACACACCCATAGTAAGCGTAGCATAAGATCAAGTCATTAAGTCCGTATTGCTGTAAGCTTTCAAATGCATAGTAACCTAATCCTTCGACCATGAGGTTATGTTAATCACCATCACCGGATGGGTACTTTGATGACATTAAACACCGCTTCATAACTGGGTGGTTATAAAGGTTTCATTGGGTATTCTGAAAGTATGTGTTGAAGCGCATGAACCAAGATTGGGATTTGTCCATCCATGTGACGGATAGATATGCTCTGGGCCCTCTCGGTGGAATGCTATCTAGTTAGCTTGCAAGCATGTGACTAGGTCACAAGGGATGACATAACATGGAACGGGTAAAGAGTACTTATCAGTAACGAGGTAGAACTAGGTATGGAGATACCGACGATCAAACCTCGAATAAGTAGAATATCGCGTGACAAAGGGAATTGGTTTCGTATGTTAATGGTTCTATCGATCACGAAGTCATCGTTGAGTATGTGGGAGCCGTTATGGATCTCCAGATCCTGCTGATGGTTATTGATCGGAGAGGTGTCTTCATCATGTCTGCATATTCACGAACCGTAGGGTGACACACTTAAGGTTCGAAGTTGTTTTAAGTAGATATGGAATATGCGTTGGAGACCGAATGTTGTTCGGAGTCTCGGATTGGATCCGGGACATCACGAGGAGATCCGGAATGGTCCGGAGAATAAGATTCATATATTGGGGATCATTTTCTAAGTTAGGAAATGTTCTAGAGTGTTTGTATGGAGATTCTAGAAGGTTTCGGAATGTTCTGGAAGGTTCTAGAAGAGTTCTTGGTGTTTGCTTGAAAACCAAGAAAGGGTCAAGGAATCCTTGTGGGGCAAGACACGGATTCGTGGGGGAGGAGGACTCCTCCCCCCTTCCCAACCCGCCGGCCAAGGAGGGAGGGGAGTCCTACTAGGACTCCCCCTCACATGGCGCCTCCCTCCTTTAAATAGAGGGAGGCGCCACCCCACCTCTCCCATAACAATCCCTAGCCGCGCCTCTCTCCTCTTCCTTCGCTCTGCTCCGGCTTGGCGAAGCCCTGAAATCTCTACTCCACCACCACCACCACACGTCGTCTTCTTTGGGATTAGTGGAAGATCTACTACCTCCATTGCTCATTTGGAGCAGGGAGAGGAAGGTCTGCCGACTCCTTGCGACGTGTGCCATTGCAGGCGCTGCCGCAATGGAAGGATCGTCCACACGATCTTGAGATCGGCAAGTGATCGACTACATCAACCCCGAGATCTAATCTCGTAACGCTTTCGGTTCTACGAGGGTTAGTACAGATCTATCTCGTTGCTCATGTCTAATAGATTAGATCTTGGCTTTTATCTAGATTAGATCTAGGTTTTGTTCGTTCTTGCGGTAGAATTTTTTCTTTTCCATGCTACGAACCCATCAGCTTGTTACACCACCACATACACATGCTACACACACTGCTACTACTACTGAATCTGAAACTTCTGATGCTTATGATACTGCTTCTATTGTGCTTGATAAGAGTGGTTCATTAGGTCCTTTCCTAGATGCTACGATTGCTAAAACTATAGCTGGAAATACTGAAACTCCTAATGAAGACACTACTACACCTATTAGTTCACCTGAGTCTAGTGAAAGTTACGATATTGAAGATGGTTATGTTGAGATGACCGATGAATTTATTAAAGAATGTAAAAACACCCATGATAGGAGTGCTGCTAAGAGTCTCCTTGAGAGGCGTACTATTAGACCCAAATTGTCTCCTATTGCTAAGTTTGTTGCTTCTCCCATAGACATTAAAGATAAAGATTATGATTTCTCTCTTGATTTATCTTACATATCCATTGTTGAGAAAGAACCTTTTTGTGGGACTAAGAATGAGAGTGCGGTAGCACATATGAACGAGCTTTCTACCATGAGTGGCTTGTTTTCTGATGATATTAAGATGCGTACTTACTTTGTTGCTAAGATTTTCCCCTTTTCACTGAAAGGAGAAGCTAAAACTTGGTTTAGTAATTTACCTCCTGGATCTATTGATAGCCCTGATTGCTTGATTAGTACTTTCCTACAGAAATATTTTCCTCCTAGTGCTAGACATGCTATTTTGCAGGAACTTTTTGATTTTAAACAGGGAGAAAAAGAGATATTGCCTGAATCTTGGGCAAGGTTTTGTGATTTGATTCATGCACAGGCTGGAAGTCCATTACCTAAGAATGAGCTTCTTGATATATTTTATAATGGACTAACCGAAGAATCTAGGACATACCTAGATAGTTGTGCTGATTGTGTTTTCAGGAATAGGACTCCTAAGGAAGCTGAAGAATTAATGGCTAAAATAAGTAAGAACTATGAAGATTGGACTCCTCCTGAACAAGCTATACCTGAAGTAATTGTACCTGAACCAACTATTCCGGTGCCTATTCCCACATCAAAGAAGAGGGGAGTTATTGAATTAAATGATGAAGTGATGAAGGAAGCTAAGAAATGTCTTAAGGAGAAGGGAATTAAAGCTGCAGATGTCAAGAATTTACCTCCTATAGAAGAATTATGTAAGCCAATTCCCTATTCATCCACTATTAAGATACACTCTCTCCAACACTTCGGTGAAGGTGATATCCCTTACTCTAAACCTCCTGATCAATGCTTAGAAGAATTCGATATCTTTATCGTTAAGCAAGATAATTTTAATAAAAGGGTGCAAAAACATCTAATGGAAAACACTAGAGCTATTATTGAGTTGAAAGATATTGTGGAAAGAACCTCTAATGATGTTAACATGATTGTTAAACACTTTCAAATTGTTCAAACTCAAATAGATCAACTCATTAAAGTGCAAAAAGACTTGCTAGTTAATGCTGCTAAAGAAAAACATGCTTATGAAATTAGAACTAGAAGTGGTGCTGCTACCCAGGATCCTCTTTATCCTGAGGGGCATCCCAAAAGAATTGAGCAGGATTCTCAACAAGCTGAAAATAGTGCCTCTACTCATAAGAAAAGGAAAAAGAAACATAAAACTGTTAAAGAACCCTCTGAACCTGCTATAGATCATAATAGTATATCTATCTCTGGTGCTGAAACTGAAAGTGGTAATGAAGAAAATGAAGCTCCTAATGAAGAAAAAGTTGAAGAAGGACCTGAAAAGCACACTAAGAATACTAAATACACTAAAGAATATTTTGTTGCTAAGAAACATGGTAGTGAAAGAGAGCCTTGGGTCCAAAAACCTATGCCTTTCCCTGATAAGAAACACAAGTCAAAGGAAGATGAACACTATAATAAGTTTTGTGAGTGGATGAAACCTTTATTCCTGCAAATTCCTTTGACTGATGCTATTAAATTGCCTCCTTACTCAAAGTATATAAAGGATATTGTGTCGAATAAAAGGAAGATCCCTAAGGAAGAAATCTCTACTTTACTTGCTAATTATTCCTTTAGTGGTAAGGTTCCAAAGAAACTTGGAGACCCAAGGATTCCAACTATCCCTTGTTCTATTAAGAACAGTTATGTTAGAACTGCTTTGTGTGATTTGGGAGCTGGAGTTAGTGTTATGCCTTTCTCTCTCTATAAGAGCCTTTAACTTGAAAAATTAATACCAACTGATATATCTTTGCAAATGGCTGATAAATCTACCACTATTCCTATTGGTATATGTGAGGATGTACCTGTTCAAGTGGCTCATAATTGCTTGATATTAACTGATTTTGTTGTGCTTGAAATGCCTGAAGATGATAATATTATATTATTCTTGGGAGACCCTTTCTTAATACTACAGGAGCTGTTATTAATTGTAATCAAGGAAAGGTGACCTTTAATGTTAATGACAAGGAACATACTGTCTATTTCCCCAAGAAGATTGAAAGGACTTATGATTTGAATTCAATTGAACATGTTGAGGGCATTCAAGTTGGAGAGATATATTGTCCCATACCAAGAGAAAAATTTGAAACTATTATGATTGCGACCATTGCTATCAAGGTTGAGGTAACATAATCATTAGTGGAATACAAAGTTTTGTCTCATATGAAATTGTTTTGGTAACAAGACCTGATCAACCTTGTTAACAAAAGGATTTCATTGAACAAAACAATGTTTTCACCGTGATTATCTCCGCTTACTTCTATTCTATCCATTTTAGTTTTGTTTTCATTTAGTTTGCCTTTTGTTGTTAGTTGCTTGCATGTCAGAGTGTCTTAGAACTCCTGTAGTTTTAGCCTTGTTTTGTCATTGCATCATTTTTCGAGAAAATCTGTCTGTCAGAAAATCATTCTTCTATACCTAAAAAATGCCCAAAAATAAAGTGTCTCGAAAAATTCCAAAAAAATCATATTAAATTTTTACGTGAAAAAAGGGGCAGAGGAGTGCCTGGAAGGTACCAGGGGACCCACCAGGAAGGCACACCACCTGGTGGCGCGGCCTGCCCTAGGTGGCGCCATGCCTTGGTGTGGGCCACCCCTGGCCCTCCACTAACTCTCTCACCTACCACTTTCTTCTCTCTCCTGAGTAAGCTTCAGCTCATTGCTCAAAATCGTGTTCTTGCTGTGCTTGCTCTCGATTTTTTCGATCTCCTTGCTCAGCTTTCTTGCTAAAATTTGGAGCATTTGTTCCCTGGTATGTGACTCCTCCCCTTGTACAAGTAGATTTGTGTTTAGTGGATTATATCTTGAGTATTTTGCTGCTGTAGGTGACAGGTTATGAGAGCTTGTAAGCTTGTTTGATGCTTAGAGATATAGTTTTGATGCATGTTTAGGCCTCTTACAAGTCCCTATGAGTAGAATCTTTCATTATATTCGCTTTGCAATCACTTGTTTAATAGGTGTTTAAATTTCAGAATAGAAGATGAATGAGTATCACCTAAACCAACATGAACTATGGGTGCCTGAGGTCATGAAGGTCCACCGGGAGGAGGAAGTTTTTCCTTCCATTTATCCATGCTCTGAGTTCATGAGAGCTATGGGTATTCTCCAAGATTTCCACACTTTGGTTTCTAATGCAGGGTTGGAGCACTTTTTGGAAGATGAACCTTGTCAATTTGTGAAGCTAACCATGTCTATGGTGCAGGACTTTCAATTTAGTCACTCTTTTCCTAACCCCAGGGTCCGCTACAAAATTTACAATATTGCTGTCGACCTTTCTCTCGATGAATTTTGTGCAGCTATTAAGGTACCTCAATGGGGATCATGTAGAAGGATTAAGGAGCGACCTGAACCACTCATGGATTTATACGCAGAAATTTGCAAAGGGAGCAACTTCTCGAAGGAGAGTGGAAAAATTCGTAACATTCATCTTCCCTCCATTCGCTACTTTGCCTACTTTATTGCCAAGTGTGTTCTTGCTAGGAAAACTGCCAATAAGTTATCTTCATATGATCTAGCATTTATCTCTGCTGCTCTTAAACGAGATAGGTCTTACAACTTGGGTGTTTTGATAGCTTTCCGTCTTGCTGCTAACCGCGAGAAAGGTGGAATTTGTGGGGGCCTCATTGCTTCTCATTTACTAGCATTGCATGGTTTAGTGCCTCATCATCTAGACCTACAGTTTCCCATAGAAAGGCTTGATCTTAATTCCATGATACAGCATAAATTTGTTTCCTCGTGGGCTAGTATGAGTGAGTTGTCTTATGAAATAACCTTTCTCAAAGCTGGTTGGAGAAAGAGCAAGTCTGAGCGAGTTGTTCTTTTGCATGCACCTGTTTTGTTTAACCTTGATAACAGGGTAGGATGGTCCCTCACTAAGGAGGAGCTTGACACGTACTTGGGAGAGCTCTCCCAACAGGAGCAGGGTACTAGAAGGGAGGTCACGGATGATTCGGTCCAGCCCTCGAATGAGGGGGAGTCTTCATATCAGCAGCTTGCTTATGATTGGGGAGCTTCTTCTTCTTCCCACGGGCCCAACTACGACCATTCTTACCATGATCCTCCTGCTTGGAACCCTTACCCATATCTGGATTGATACCCACTTAGGCCAAAAGCCTAAGCTTGGGGGGAGGTACGCCGGCATCGCACTCATCTCTCTATCATGTTGCGTCGGTACTTTGTATATTCAGGTTTCGTTCTCTTTTTAGTTTTCATTCTTTCTTTGCTTTTGCTTTCTAAAACACAAAAAGACCAAAAATATTTCTGTTGTTTCTCTTTGGTTTGATTCTTCTTCTTTTTGCCTTGGTTTGATTTTCCCTTTTTGCTTTGTTTGAACTATTCAAAAAACACAAAAAGATTTTGCTTTGCTTGTTCTTCCCTTTTTGGTTCTTGTTTTAAAAATCGAAAACACCAAAAATATTTGTTGTTCTTCTTTGGTTTTGTGAGTTTGTTGCAGGGTTCAGCAGTTCTCAGTGGGATTTGGTTTCATATTATTATTCAAGCCACACAAGTGAAGAGCAATAATGAGGATTAATGACAACTTGAGGCGTGATAAGAGGCTGGTAATGAACTCTATTTGTTTCCATTTTTGTACATATACTCATCACTGTGGGCATGCTTAGTCTATTCATGTAAGGTGTATGTTATCTTTGGATGCTTAGTAGTTCTTGCTTTTGTATGATTAGTTCCAGCTTGCTAATAGTTTGTAGCATGTCTTATAAATGTTTGCTTGCATTACTCTATTCATAACTTGGTATGACACCGTGGTATCCTCCATTGAATGTTTCATTTGAATTGACTTGGCACATGCTCACGCATGCACATGACTGTAATAATCAGTTAAGCCTCGATGAATTATTTTGCCTTGAGGATCTTGAATCACTTTCATGCCATGATTAGTCATGTTTTGTTGCAAGCATGATTATGACAGCTATTGCTCTCTCGTTTGTCGCTCCCTTACTATTGCTAGCCTTCACTTTCACTGGGTATGTTTTACTCATGTTTCCAACTCCCTAAAACCAAATATTGCCAAAGTGTCTGATACATTGCAAATGTATCCATAATTTTTGATGTTCCATGCTTGGTTTTATCCACTTTCTTGTGTTTTGTTCCAACTTTGGAGTACTTTTCATATGATTTCTTGGACTAACCTATTAACAAGAGCCACAGTGCGGTACTGTTTTTCTGCTGTTTTTGGTTCCAGGAAAGTCAGAAAATGAATATTCTCGAATTGGACGTTACAAAATCCAAAGTTCTTATTTTTCATGAAGGGATCAAGTTAAATGCGAGAGGGCGGAGAGGAGGGGGGCGGCCACACCACCGCTGCCACACGGCTCTGGCCGCCAGGTGGTGTGGTGGCTCCCGGCACCCCCTCGGCCTCTCCTTTCGCCTATATATTGCCCTCGGGACGAAAACCCTAAGTACCCGATCAAAAATCCACGAAAGAGTTTGTAGCTGCTGTCATCTCCATCCCTAGATTGGGAGGGATCTGAAGCTCTTCCCGGCATCCTGCCGGAGAGGGGAATTCACCCTGGAGGCCTTCTTCATCACCATGCAAGCCTCCGGTGTGATGCGTGAGTAGTTCATCCTTGGACTACGGATCCATGTACTAGCTAGATGGCTGGTTTCTCGTCCTTTGTGCTTTCATGTTTAGATCTTGTGAGCTCCGTTCATGAACAAGATCATCTATTTGTAATTCATACATGTTGTGTTTGCAGGGATCCGATGGATATTGAGATGTTATTTCAGATTGATTATTGATTCTATCATGTCTTTGTTATTTGAGATCTTGCATGCTTTCCATTGTTAGTAGCTATCTTGGCCAAGTAGATGCTAGCAACTCCAAGAGTTAGTATTTATGCTCGATAGTGGGTTCATGCCTCTGGTAATCTAGGGAAGTGACAGAAATCTCTAAGGTACTAGATGTGCTGTTGCTACTAGGGAGAAAACAACAATCCTTTGTTCATAGAAAAATCGTATTGTTTACATTACACGCAATTCATAAAGCAATAATCTGTTGCTTGCAACTTAATAATGGAGGGGTTCGGATGATAACCTAAAGGTGGATTATTAGTCATAGATGCAGTTGGATGGCGGTCTATGTATAATGTTGTAATGCCCAATCAAGTTCCAAAGGAGTCAAGATGATTAGTATATGCATGTATTGCTTTCTCGATGTTTGTCAATTGCCCCGCTGTAATTTGTTCACCCATCATGTTATCTATCTAAGGAGAGACACCTCTAGTGAACTATGGATCCCGGTCCTTGTCTTTTACATACAATCTATAATCTTTTACTGCTTTGTGTTCACTTTCTGCAAACTTTTACTTCTTTCCATTCGATACGTTTAATCCTTTGTTTTCCACAAAACACGGTGAGATTGACAACTTCATCGCAAGTTGGGGACAAAGTTCCGTGGTTGTGTTGTGCAGGTCTCCACGTTGCTACTAGCACCGGTAGTGCGCCCTGCCAAAGCTCAGCTAGTAACACCTTTGGGGTGTTTCCTTGCTCCTACTAGTTCGATTAAACCTTGGTTTCATAACTGGGGGAAACTTGCTGCTGTGCTCATTATACCTTCCTCTTGGGGTTCCCAACGAGCTCTACATCAACCACGAGCCATCAACATTTTTCTGTGCGCCGTGCATTGAGCCATCAGTGTCCACCATACCTACCTATTAGCATCATTTGCTACTCCCGTGCATATTCAATATGCCTTGTTTTCTTCCGAATAAAATGTTTGCTTGTTATGAGAAAGTTAGTTAGTAAAGCTCTCACGAACTTGATGGTACACTTTACTTTCTTGCATTTAATAAACCTAAACCATTGCGTCCTTCTTTGTTGCATATATGCTTGTGCTTTATAAGTTGAAGTTAGCAGAACCATGTATCATGGGGAACGTTTTCAACATTTCATTGGTACTTAGTACCTCGTTGATATCATGTTCTTTTGCTTGGATCCCGGCGGTGTGAAATAAAAGTGGAACTTGTAAGATCATGGTGTTTTCATGTATGTTAGAGAAACGCCTGGGCCGCTAGCCTAAGCCATGCCTAATCATGGTGGAAACTTGCAGCATAACCATAATGAGCATTCTATGAAGCATCCTCAATAAAAATCTATGCACATAGTAAATAAAAAGATCGCTGAGATGCTCATTGTCTGCTTGCCTTGTCATTTTGATTACGGGATAGCTCCTGTATCATGTGCAAGGGGTGCCTCGTTGGCAGTTCTCTATGATACGTATATACTTATAATGACAAGAGCTTACTCGTGACTGAAGTTGAGTAACATGAGGATCGGTCTTCGTAAGTAAGGGGCATGAGACTTCGATTTATAACTTGTCAAGCATATCCTGTTAGTTGTGTCACTTTAACCTTAACCATTTAAAGATGCTTATGATAGGGGCAATGAGAGCTCAAAGCTAACAAGTACCATACTTTCAGCATTTGGAAGCCTTTCAAACTATTCAAAACCTTTTTCATTTCCTTGTTGAGTCTCCGCACATTCTTTGAGCACCTTCTTGAGAGCATAGTTGTCATTCTTAGTATAATGTGCTTGTCCCAAAACTTGAACTAATTGTGTTATGACTTTGATGCTTGTATCTTTGATATCTTTACTTCTAGTCTTCACCTGAACTTGAGATGTGCCTTGGCATTCATAATCAAAGGCAAGCGAGATACCACTCTATCATACCTTGTTATGAACATTGTAATGTTGCTTATGTTTATGCTTCATGCTACTTATTATTTTTGAGTTGGAATCTCTTCATAGCTTGCAATGCCTATTAAGTAAACTTAGTTGCATACTCCTTATTATGAATTGACTAAGTAGTTGATCACATGCTGAGAATATATACATCATATGAAGCAAATGTGTTCGTGAAAGTTCTTTTATCGCACTCAGTTTTCAACTGAATCGCTTGAGGACAAGCAATAAGCTAAGCTTGGGGGGAGTTGATACGTCCAAAACATATTTACTTTCCTGAACACTTTTGCTATTGTTTCTCCTCTAAACTTGTGTGATTTGGATGCAACTAACGTGGACTGACGCTGTTTTCAGCAGAATTGCCTTGGTGTCTACTTTTTGTGCAGAAAATCAACTATCAGGAAAAATCCCGGAAAATATGCCAAAAATCCTATTTCACCAGAAGACTCCCGGAGCCAGAATACGAGACGGAGGGGGGATGGGCCCAGGCCACACCACCTGGCCGCGCGGGCAAGCCCAGGCCACGCCAGGGGGTGGTCTGGCCGCCCCAGACTCCCCCTCGGTCTCCCTCTTCGCCTATAAGTTGCCTTCTAACCTAAAAACTCTAGGGGGGTTCGACGTTTTTCCAGAAGGAGTTCCGCTCCGCCGTTGATGGCTCGGTGTTGATGTAGAGCTTGTTGGGAACCCCAAGAGGAAGGTATGATGAGCACAGCAGCAAGTTTGCCTCAGTTATGAAACCAAGGTTTAATCGGACCAGCAGGAGCAAGGAAACACCCCAAAGGTGTTGCTAGCTGAGCCTTGGCAGGGCGCACTACCGGTGCTAGTAGCAACATGGAGACCTGCACAACATAACCACAGAACTCTGTCCCCAACTAGCGATGAGGTTGTCAATCTCACCGGTTTTGCTGAAAACAAAGGATTAAACGTATCGAATGGAAGGAAGTAATAGTTTGCAGAAAGTAAACACAAAGCAGTAAACAGTTTGTAGATTGTATGTAAAGAAAAGGACCGGGATCCATAGTTCACTAGAGGTGGCTCTCCTTAAGATAGATAACATGCTGGGTGAACAAATTACAGCAGGGCAATTAACAAACATCGAGAAAGCAATACATGCATATACTAATCATCTTGACTCCTTTGGAACTTGATTGGGCATTACAACATTATACATAGACCGCCATCCAACTGCATCTATGACTAATAATCCACTTTCAGGTTATCATCCGAACCCCCTCGAGTATTAAGTTGCAAGCAACATATTATTGCTTTACGAATTGCGTGTAATGTAAACAATATGATTGTTCTATGAACAAAGGATTGTTGTTTCTCCCTAGTAGCAACAACACATCTAGTACCTTAGAGATTTCTGTCACTTCCCCAGATTACCAGAGGCATGAACCCACTATCGAGCATAAATACTAACTCTTGGAGTTGCTAGCATCTACTTGGCCAAGATAGCCACTAACAACGGAAAGCATGCAAGATTACAAATAACAAAGACATGATAGAATCAATAATCAATCTGAAATAGCATCTCAATATCAATCGGATCCCCGCAAACACAACATGTAGAATTACAAATAGATGATCTTGATCATGAACGGAGCTCACAAGATCTAAACATGAAAGCACAAAGGAGGAGAACCAGCCATCTAGCTACTACATGGATCCGTAGTCCAAGGATGAACTACTCACGCATCACACCGGAGGCTTGCATGGTGATGAAGAAGGCCTCCAGGGTGAATTCCCCTCTCTGGCAGGGTGATGGGAAGAGCTTCAGATCCCTCCCGATCTAGGGATGGAGATGACGGCTCATGCACTCTTTCATGGATTTTGATCGGTACTTAGGGTTTTCATCCCGAGGGCATCTTATAGGAAGGAGAGGCCGAGGGGTGCTGGTCGCTACCACCCCTCGGCGCTGGTCGCCTGGCGCTGACAGGTGGTGTGGCGGCCCCAGCCCTTTCTCCGCTCAGATTCTGGCATCTGATGACTTCCAGAAAAATAGGCACTTTGGCTTTTGTGCCGTCCAATTCCGAGAATATTCATTTTCTGACTTTCCTGGAACCAAAAACAGCAGAAAACAGGCAGCTAGCATTGTGGCTCTTGTTAATAGGTTAGTCCAAGTAATCATATGAAAAGTACTCCAAAGTGTGGACAAAACACAAGAAATTGGATAAAACCAAGCATGGAACATCAAAAATTATAGATACATTTGCAATGTATCAGCCGCCACCACCAGATTCCACGAAACAGCACCAGAAACTCCGTTCTAGCACCCTGCCGGGACGGGGAATTGGAGGAGATCATCACCATCGCTTCTCCATCGACCATCCATGTTTCCCCCATCTATGAGTGAGTAATCCCCCGTTGTAGGCTATGGGGATGGTAGGGATTGAATGAGATCGTTCATGTAATGGCATCAGATTGTTAGGGCATGGTGCCTAGTATCTTTTATTAGTGCTTTATGACTTTGTTGCGACTTGTTATGCTTAATGCTTGTCACTAGGGCCCGAGTGCCATGATTTCAGATCTGAACATGTTATTGATTCATTATGATAGTATTGTTTATGGTCTTGTCTGTAAGTTGTATACACACGTTGTTGTCCGGAACCAATGGCCCCGAAGTGACAGAAATCGGGATAACCAGAGGGAATGGCTTTTGTGTGAGGATCACATGTGTTTACGGAGTGTTAATGCTTTGCTCCGGTGCTCTATTAAAAGGAACACCTTAATTGCCAGTAGTTCCCTTGAGGCCCCGCTACAAATGGGCTGGCAGGACAAAAGATGTTGTGCAAGTTCTCATTGCGAGCACGTATGACTATATATGGAACGCATGCCTAGGATTATCGAGTACTTGGATGCTTTATCTTATTTATCCGCAATTGCCCTATGTTATGATTGCTATGTGAATTGTCTTGTCCATGCAACGCCTGTCCATCCATCCCTATGCCTACCGCACTCGAATCCTACTGTTTACTACTATTGTTAGTGTTGTTGCTACTTTACTATTCCTACTACAAGACTGTTGCTACTGATAAACTGCTGTGAGCAAGATTGTTTCCAGGTGCAGCTGAATTGATAACTCAGTTGTTAAGGCTTATAAATATTCTTTGGCTCCCCTTGTGTCGAATCAATAAATTGGGTTTCACTTCCCTCGAAAATACTGTGATACACCCCCTATACTTGTTGGTCATCATATATGCTTGACAAGTTGTAAGTTGAAAATCTCATGTCCCTTGAATACGAGGGCCGCTCCTCATGCTAATCAAGTTTAGTCACCGGTAAGTTCTTGTCATAGTAAGTACATGTGTATCATAGAGAACCGCCAACGGGGTACCCCTTGCCCGATGATACGGAAGAATCCCCATATCAAAATGACAAGGCAAGCAGACAACAAGCATCTCAGCAATCTTCTTATTTACCATGGGAATATGGTGCTTTTTTATCTCTTTCCTCTTTTCTCATATCTTTTTTTTTCTTTTTCTTTTTCTCTTTTTCTCAATCTCTATCTCTTTTTTATAAGAAGAATGCTTCATGGATGCTCATTATGGTTACGTTGCAGGTTTTCACCATGATTAGGCATGGATTAGACCGGCGGCCCAGGCATTTCTCTAACACATATACATAACTCCATGGACTTACAAGCTCCCCTTTCATTTCACACCGACGATATCCATAGACAAAAGAGCATGATATCAACTAGGTACAAAGTACCAATGCAATGTTGAAAGCATTCCCCATGACAGCATGGTTCTGCTAATTTACAACTTACAAAGCGCAAACATATACGCAACATAGATGAGCACAATGGTTCAAGTTTATTAGGGGCAAGAAAAGTAAAGTGTGCCATCAAGTTCGTGAGAGCTTTAGTAACTAATTTTCACATAACAAGTTTAATTTGGAAGGTAGATAAAGACATGAATTTACTTGGAATAGCAATAATGCTAATAGGTAGGTATGGTGGACACAAATGGCATAGGTTTTGGTTTAAGGATTGGATGCACAAGAAGCATTCCCTCTCAGTACAAGTTTTTGGCTAGCAAGGCTGGGTAGCAAGCATAAGAGTTGAAGGAAGCAAACAAACATAAAAGTGATAAAAACAAACATGCAATCTCCCTTAGAAGCACAAAAGATCTTAACTAGAGAATACTAAACTTATGAGCAAATCAAGAAAGAAAGATGATGAAATTATATTTCTCTAAGAGTACTTTTATCTTTTTCATTCAATTCTCAAAATAGTATTGCTACTGACTGAGCCAGGTTTGCCAGAACCAATTAAATTAACTCAATGATCCCAAAGTGATACCAATACTAATGATAAGATCAATCATATAACCATGAATTGAAAACTAATATAAGATATGCAAAAGAGTAAATGATAGAACTTCTCATTAATATTCCATAACAGCAACTCACACCAAGGGATACATAGATATCTAACGAGAGGGAGGACACTTCCATAATGCAAACCATCCTACATGATAACTTCTCCATTCATGATATGACTCTACTAAAAAGGTAAAAAGATAGAAGATAGGGATGTGATACCGCGACACTCCCCCAAGCTTGGAACAAACCAAGGGGATGCCAAAACCTGATGACTGATGCACTCGACGATCGACGTAGAGCTCGTTGGGAACCCCAAGAGGAAGGTATGATGAGCACAACAGCAAGTTTTCCCTCAGTTATGAGACCAAGGTTTAATCGAACTAGTAGGAGCAAGGAAACACCCCAAAGGTGTTACTAGCTGAGCTTTGGCAGGGCGCACTACCGGTGCTAGTAGCAACGTGGAGACCTGCACAACACAACCACAGAACTTTGTCCCCAACTTGCGATGAGGTTGTCAATCTCACCGTCTTTTGCGGAAAACAAAGGATTAAACGTATCGAATGGAAAGAAGTAAAAGTTTGCAGAAAGTAAACACAAAGCAGTAAAAGATTGTAGATTGTATGTAAAGTAAAAGGACCGGGATCCATAGTTCACTAGAGGTGGCTCTCCTTAGATAAATAACATGCTGGGTGAACAAATTACAGCGAAGCAATTGACAAACACCGAGAAAGCAATACATGCATATACTAATCATCTTGACTCCTCTGAGACTTGATTGGGCATTACAACATAATACATAGACCGCCATCCAACTACATCTATGACTAATAATCCACCTTCAGGTATCATCCTAACCCTCTAGTATTAAGTTGCAAGCAACAGATTATTGCTTTACGAATCGTGTAAAGTAAACAATACGATTGTTCTATGAACAAAGGATTGTTGTTTTCTCCTAGTAGCAACAAAGACATCTAGTACCTTAGAGATTTCATCACTTCCCAGATTACCAGAGGCATGAACCCACTATCGAGCATAAATACTAACTCTTGGAGTTGCTAGCATCTACTTGGCCAAGATAGCTACTAACAATGGAAAGCATGCAAGATCACAAATAACAAAGACATGATAGAATCAATAATCAATCTGAAATAGCATCTCAATATCCATCGGATCCCCGCAAACACAACATGTATGAATTACAAATAGATGATCTTGATCATGAACGGAGCTCATAAGATCTAAACATGAAAGCACAAAGGACGAGAAACCAGCCATCTAGCTACTACATGGATCCGTAGTCCAAGGATGAACTACTCACGCATCACACCGGAGGCTTGCATGGTGATGAAGAAGGCCTTGTGGTGAATTCTCTCCGTGGTGCCGGGAAGATCTTAAGATCCCTCCTGATCTAGGGATGGACATGACGGCGGCTACAGACTCTTTCGTGGATTTTTGATCGGGTACCTAGGGTTTTCGTCCTGAGGGCAACTTATAGGCGGAAGGAGAGGCCGAGGGGGTGCTGGGGTCGGCATCACCACCCCAGCCGGCCAAGCGCCACGCCAGTGTTGTGGCCAGCCCCTGGCCCCTCTCCGTCTCGTATTCTGGCACTTGATCCCTTCCGGAAAAATAGGCACTTTGGCTTTTGTCCCGTCCAATTCCGAGAATATTCATTTTATGACTTTCCTAGAACCAAAAACTGCAGAAAACTGGCAGCTGGCACTGTGGCTCTTGTTAATAGGTTAGTCCAAGAAATCATAATAAAAGTACTCCAAAGTTGGAACAAAACACAAGAAAGTGGATAAAACCAAGCATGGAACATCAAAAATTATAGATACATTTGCAATGTATCAATCATGATCAGAGATGAAATAATGATGTGTAATAATCTGAACATAAACGATAATTCAATGGTTCACTCAATAGCATCAACTAAGGAGTAATCAACACCGAGAAAGTTTCCCCTAAGAACTATGCAAGATTCAACACAATTGTTATAGCGGTACGAAGTGGATGATGGTGCTGGTAATGATGATGATCCCGATGAAGTCCAGCTTGATGGTGGTGTTGATGGCGACAATCTCCCCTCTCTAGGAAGGAATTCCCCCGGCAGAATTCTGTCTGCCGGAGCGATCTTTCTCTGTCGGTGTTTTCCACCTCGCAGAGGCGGCGGAATCTTTCTGTGGTCGCTGTTCGAGTCTTAGGGTTTCGGGAGGATAATATACACCAGAGGAGAGAGCCTAGAGTGGGCCAGGGCGGCCACACCACCTGGTGACGCGGCCCCCTGTGGCCCATCTCCACTTCCCCTTCCGGCATTCTTCGTCTTCTGGAAAAATAGAATTTTCCATGTATTTTCCCGGATTTTCTGATCTTCGCGAATTTTGCCTCCAAACAACACCTTTTCCAATCAGCATCCTGACTGCAGCGGTCCATGCTCCAAAAGTCATCAACCATGCAAAAACAGATGAAATAACATAAGTATCATCTCTTAATATGAAATATATCAATGAATAACAGTAAATTATGATATAGAATAGTGATGCAAAATGGACGTATCAATGGGGTGACAGCATGTACTATGTCAGAGAGCAGCGATAGGCGATTCTGGTATGGCAGTAGTTGAAAGCATGAAGGATGTTGAAGAAATGATGTCCATATATGAAGATGTGCAGTGTGTTTCAATTATTGTCATTAAGGATAAAGGTGGTTTACCTGAGTCCTTCAATAAGAGGGACTGTGAAGAACAGGTCCATCTGTCTGACATAGGAGATCCTCCTATAGTTTATTATGTTGATGTGGATGGTTCCTTGTTTGAAAGTGAAGATTCAGAAATGCAGTATCTGCCTACTCAACAGAGAAATAACCAGCTTAAAGGTAAGCAAATTGTTCATGTGGAGATAGGGGAGGAGTATATGCTGACACAACAAAGCTATATTCCAGTTCTCCCAATAAATTCAGAAGAAGATGATGACATTAATGAAAGGATTATAGACCTGAAGAGGAAGAGGCAAACAAAATCACAACAGAAGGAGGATTATTTCTCAGAGGAAGAAGAACTATACAATGATTCAGACCAGGAATCAGAAGACAGTGAATTCATTATTGAGGCATGGCAGTTTGAGAAGAAGGAGGCAAGAAATGCAGGACCTACTAGTAGATCTCACTATGAGGAAGGCACTAGCTCATTTCCTGATTACGTGCCATCTAGTGATGAAGGCAAAGATGAATTTTTATCAGATGATGATGGTGGAGATGATGATGGTGGATTTCAGGCACTAAATTTTGTGCTTCCAAAGGGGAAGAAGAGCAGAGCCAAAAAGATGAAAGCAAGAATGTGGTATGATGAGCAGAGGTTGCAACCTAAGGAGTAGCTTTGTTTCAAACTGTGCTTTGTGGATGTATATCAGTTTAGGAGGGTAGTCCAATAGCTGCACATAGCACAACTTAGAAATGTTTATTTGCATAGAAACTGCAAGGATAGAGTGATAGCAAAATGCCATGAAAAAGATGTAGTGTGACTACCAAGATGCACCTAGAAAACCCTAGCAGTAACCCTAGGTTTCATGGGATGTTCATGTGCTTGAATGCGTCCATATAAGGTTTCTTGAATGGATGTAGACCATTTATTGGTAAGTCATTAGTTTTAATTCCTTTCTAGTTTGTTCATTAGTTTGTTTGTCACAGGGTTGGATGGATGTTTTGTGAAGCTGACCACAGGATAGCAAATCCTTGCTGCCACAAGTGGGGATGGGAATAACAACATTTTCCCTATTGCTTTTTGGACTAGTTGATAAATAAGATAAAGCTAGCTGGTGCTGGTTTCTCACCCAACTCAAGTATGCAATTGGAGGAGAGTGTGGAAAATTTGGTAACTACACTATAATATCTGATAGGCAAAAGGTATATTCTATGTTGTGTTCTCTACCATATTCTCTGCTATGTTGTCTACTATAATATCTGATAGGCAATATTTTAAACAGGGTCTGTTGCATGCAATCAACAAGGTTTTCCCAAGATGCCCACAAAGATATTGCCTTAGGCATATCTATGCAAATTTTCAGACAGTTGGTTATAGGGGAGAGGAGCTGAAGAAGTTCATGTACCATACAAGCTACTCCTGTACCAAGCATGGATTTGATACAGCTATGGCTCTGATGCATGAAGAAAGTGCAGAGGCACATAAATGGTTGAGCAACATTCCAGTGGAATGTTGGGCAAGGTATGCCATGGATACTAATTGCAAGACAGATCTGGTTGTTAGTAATCTCAGTGAGGTTTTCAATAGAATGATTCTAGATATTAGGGGCAAACTAGTGAGGACAATGTTTGAGGGCATTAGGAATAAGATCATGAGAAAGCATGAGACAAAGAGAACATGTGCAGTAGCAGCTAGGTGGGCCATCACCCCTACTTACACAGAAAATCTTGAAGAAACAAAGAAATGGAGTAGACAGTGCAATGCAAAGAAATCAGCTGATGACTTGTGGCAAGTGAGCACAGTTCAAGACAGAGTCTATGCAGTTCATCTTGGAAACATAACTTGTGGTTGCAGGAGGTGGGACATGGCATCCCATGCAGCCATGCCATCTCTGCAATTTACAAGTCCAAGCAGTAACCAGAAGATTTTGTTAGTGATTTTTTCAAGAAGGAGATGTACCTAGATGCCTACAACCCAGTTGTGTACCCTGTACCTGGTGAAGATCTGTGGATAAGAACTCCTAGTCCATACATTGATCCACCAATATTCAAGGTAGACTTGGGTAGAAAATAGTACAAGAGGAGGAAGGGAAAGTTTGAACCACCTCAGCCCAAGGTTTCTTCAAGAATGGCAACAATAACTTGCAGCAACTGCAATTTAGCAGGACATAGGTATACTAATTGTAGTGTACCTCTCAATCCATCCCTCCAAGTGAGGAAAAACCATCATCAGGTAACTTCATAAAATCATAGTAACATCAATTGTTTCAAAGGTTGCCATCTTATGCATGTTACAACATTCTCCAACTGTTACAACATTTTTGTAGGGAAGCATAGCTTCAGATGCTAGATTTGAAGGGACGACACTAGCACCTTATACAATTACCCATGCTAGTTCATCAAGTTGCAGTGCCAAGCCACCTTCTTCAGCACCCAGTTCTGCACCCAGTCCTACTACTCTAGCTTCAAGACCTGCACAATCTACTCCAGCACCCAGGCCTACACAGTCTACTCCAGCACCTAGGTCTGCACCAGCTCCAAGTGCTCCAACTACTGCTCCAAGGCCAAGAGCTCCATTTGCAGCACCAAGGAGCATCCCAGGTGCCAGTTCCAGGCCTACAAGGAATAGAAAGCTCCCTCACAGGCTAAATGGATACTTCACAGCCAGCAGGATCCATGAGAAGTCTGTTGAGGATCTCATGAAGGAGTAGTTACATTTGTGATACTATGTGTAGATGTTGCATTTGTGAGACTATGTGTGAGAGTGGTGCATGTGTGAGACTATGTGTGAACCTGGTGTATTCTATGTGTGAGACTATGTGTTCACTCATTTTGCTGCATTTCTGATTTTTTTTGTCTTATAAATGTTGTGGATGGTTGTCGAGAACCCTCGAGTGGTCTCGACAACCCTATGTCTTTATTTAAAGATGGCATCATTGGTTGTCAAGACCCCTCGACAACCATCCACAACACTAAACAATAAATTAAAACCACATGATAGTAACATTTACAATTGAAACATCACATAAGGTTCAAATTTAGACATTCATCCTCATTATAAAGAGGTTCACAACTTACATGGCACTAAGCCAAATTTAATAGGGTTCACAACTTACACAGATTCTACCTCATTATAAAGAGGTTTACTGCTTACAATCCACTAAGGTAAAAAACTATTACAACATAGCAGTACATAATAGGATCACTCATTGCATATAGCCTTGATCCTCTCCACTTTCTCCTTGTTGTCACTGTTGACCTTAAACACATCATACATTGCATACTCCACCTTCCTCTTTTCTTCCTTCAGTTGCTGCCTTTCTTTCTCCCATTCTAGCTTGTTGGCTTTCAGCATGTCAGCTTGAGTTCTTTGGACTTGACTTAGCTCTCCAACTTTCTTCCTCAGTTGTTCAAGTTCATCATGATCTCCAGACATAATCATCTGGTAGTTTTCCTGCACCACCTTTCTCTTTGTATCATCTGCAAATTTCCTTACCTCTTCCAGCAAAGTTGCATGCTTCCTCTCAAGCTTCTTCTTCTCTGCTGCCAGTTCTTCAATAAACTTCTCATGCTCTAATTTCTCACCAATCATAATATTGTTGCTGCTATGATACATTCCCCGAAGTTTGAGCAGACAATGCTTTAGTGTATCACACCACTCATCATCTATCCAAGAATGGAAACCACAATTCTCAACTTGCTGCAAATTTACAAACAACGGAATTATTCAAACAACATATCTAATAATGCTCATATCACTATCTCCTAAATCAATTGATGATAAGATAATAGTTCTAAATTATGCTGAGATAATAGTTCTAAATTATGCTCATATATGTACAGATACACTCACATTCTCCACTTGGCACATCATGAATCGACGCCCAGTGTCAGTTCCATCAAAGGCCACACATTGGCGCGGCTCCAGCTTGTGGACGCTGCAAACAGTGCCACATCCTACTTCTATGCCGGTGAATGACGGGTCCAAAATGGTGTCCGACGCATAGTCCATAGGGGTTAGGTCCTAGTAGTCAACGGAAGTCTTTAAATCTAAGCACATGGACAGGAAATCGAACGAATCCCCCAAATCTCATATATACCAGATTTGAAACCTTAGAAACAGAGGAAGGCGACCTTACCCCGAGAATGGAGTTGCTCGAGTTCGAGCCGTCGCCCCAGCTAGGCATCACTTTCCTCGACGGCAGCCCACACAGAACACGGCGGTGCTCCAGAGCTGCGGCGACAGAGCTCGGGAGAGAGACGAAGAGTGAGGAGGAAGAAGAGTGAGGACGGGGTAGGGGTCCTACCGGTACTTACATGCGTGCTAGGTGGGACCCACTTCCCAGTTAATGGCTAGGCAACAGTGACCGCGTCGTCCGTCTCCCCTCGCCACGTCAGCTTTGACGGTGGGCCCAATCGGTCAGAAATCGTGTTAACTGGGCTCAGTTTCACAATCAGTGCACATTGGAACGAATCTCCTCAAAATCGGTGGATTTTTGCAATTCCTCGCAATACCGGTGGTTTTGCGAATTTCAGGCTGAAATGTGGTGTTTTTTTGCAATTTTTTCCTTTTCTACCCACCGTCTCTACATTTTTTTTAGATCCACCGTCTCTACATTGTTGCATTGCTAGAGTCCTCTTTTGGCCTTTTTTTGGGTTTGCTTTTTATTTCTTTGCTTTCTGTGTGGTAGGTCTAGAATCTCTCTGGTAGAACAACTTCCATATTTCCTCATAAAACAAAACGTTCCAAGTAAGAACCTTCTTAGTCCACATGATTCACAGAAAATGATGCGAGGAAACACAATATGGTCATGGTATTTTGAATCGAACATGGTTGGAATGATGTTTGAATGCTTATTATACAAAAAAGGAAATATATACAAGATGTTGGAGTAATTTTTAATTTTCATATAAAATGCTTTGCAACAAGTTCCTCGCTGAAAAATATCAATTTTATGGTCATCCTAAAATCTTCTGGATAAGATGCAAAATGCATTAAACTGGTTCCAATGAAGAAGATGTTTGAGCTCATATAAGATTTTACATAAAGTAAGCACAAATTTTGGTGACCGCAGTCCTAAGCTTTTATCGGAGAAGGAAACCTTGCAGATTATATTCTTCCAACAAAGTTATCTATAAAATCAATGGTCGAGGTCGAAGATGCTTTGGGCCGCCACCTTTGATTCATAGGATTCCTAAAAGATATGTATATGATTGAGATTCTATGGAAATGTTTCCTCCCTCCAAAAAACCTACGTACCTCATCTTATCCTTCGCCAAGCTTTGCCTTTATCTTTTCAAACTCCGACTCAATTATTTCATCTCTTTATGAACCTAGCCACCGGGCACATTTCCCCCCTCCTCTCTCTAGAGCGGCTACAGTAGCTGAGCGAGCCTCCCCGGAGACCGGGCCCCTCCTGGGTCCTCTCCACCAGACTAGCCGGTCGGAGTTGGGCAGGGGGAGGCGCCGGAGTAGCTAGGTTTAGGTTTTGCTTTTTGCTTTGTGCTTGTAGTGGGCTTTTTGCCCGGATGGGGAGATCCAGATGTTGGCAGCGAGATCTAGAGCTTAGGGTTCATCAGGCTGGTGCTTGAGCTCTGCTGGTGGGAGCAGAGGACCTCTAGGGCGACCATCGCATCGACAAATAAAGTCGTCTGCCCTCCTGTGATGTGCGAGCGTTGTGCAGCTCTGCTTCTCTTTGCCGGCCATGGTGGCGGGGGAGGGGGGAGATGCGGAGCATCGTGCAGTGTGAGGTGCTAGAGCCCCTCCTGGCCAGCCATGGCGGCGAGGAGAAGGGGTCTCGTGGCTCGCCTTCCTCCACATCGACAACGTGGGTCTTCTCTGGCGTCGACAACTGCAAGATGTTCCCCTTCCTTCTTCTTCCTCTGGACGATCGTGGTGGCGAGGGGAGAAGGGGCCGGGAGGTGGTGTTGGAGCAGTGGTCTCGGCGCCAGCGGGACTCAGAGAAGCTCAAGATGCGACAGTTCCCAAGCAACAGCGATGAGCGCTGCTGCTATCTTTGGCCAAGGGGGGCTCTCCGCACCTCGAGAGATGATGCTCCGAGGATCTTTCTCCTCCAGACATGGAGGTCTTCCGATCCCAGCACGGCGACCCATCTTGATGGTGGACCAAGTGGCGTAGTCCCCGGCGCCGCCGCCAGCGGCCGTGTTGTGAGATCCAGATATCGAAGCGGTGGAGATGAAGGACTCGATTGCTCCCCTTTTTTGTTTTCCCTTTTTTGTCCTTCGTGTAAAAGTATAGGCCAAGCTTGTATTCCCTGTTATTGCCAGGCTCCTCTTTGTAATTTTTCCCACTGATAATGGAGCTTCTGGGGTCTTCGGGTCTATTCCCATTCAATTTTTATTTTATTTTATCTCTTTTCTACCCACCGTCTCCACGCTGTTGATCCGCAATTGCCCTTGGCGGTTTGGATGAAAACGAGCCAAGCGGTCAGCTTGTTTGTGGGGAGTAGTTGCAGTGCTAGAGTTCTCTTTTGGCCTTTTTTTGGTCTGCTTTTTATTTCTTTGCTTTCAGTGTGGTAGGTCTAGAATCTCTCTGGTAGAACAATTTCCATATTTCCTCATAAAACAAAAAATTCCAAGTAAGAACCTTCTTAGTCCACACGATTCACGGAAAATGATATGAGGAAACACAATATGGTCATGGTTGGAATGATGTTTGAATGCTTATTATACAAAAAAGGAAATGTATACAAGATGTTGGAGTAATTTTAAATTTTCATATAAAATGTTCTGCAACAAGTTTCTCGCTGAAAAAGATCAATTTTATGGTCATCCTAAAATCTTCTGAATAAGATGCAAAATGCATTGAACTGGTTCCAATGAAGAAGATGTTTGAGCTCATATAAGATTTCACATAAAGTAAGCACAAATTTTGGTGACGACAATCCTACGGCCAGAGAAGCTTTTATCGGAGAAGAAATCCTTGCACATTAGATTCTTCCAACAAAAATATCTCTAAAATCCTGCAATGGTCGAGGTTGAAGATGCTTTGGGCCTCCTTTGATTCATAGGATTCCTAAAAGATATGTATATGATTGAGATTCTATGGATAGTTTTCTACGTGGGCCGTTTGATTCATAGTATCAGTTCTCATATGAAACAATCTTATAGAAATCTTGAAGTGCAAAGTTCATAGGAAAAAAACATGAGAGGTTGGACCTAATGAAAAATTCCTTCATTAGGGGACACAGATAACTGAAAGAGTATGAGTTTGACGGAATATGATGGATATATTATTGAGCCTCATGGGCGAGTATATATAGGCGTACATGGATCAACTTGGAGTACAAAACAAGTTAGGCTAGAATCCTAACTATCCTAAACTACCACAATAACCGTGTATGTATCATACTCTAACATCCTCCGCAGTCGTAGCGGTAGCGTCGTGAACAACCGGAACATCGCGGACGGTCAGGCTAGATATAAACCGAAGTAGCATCCAGTAGGCTGACATCCCCCGCAGTCGTAGCGGAAACGTGTTGGACGGTGTCGCGTTACGGTAGCTTGAACCGTAGAGAAAGCTGGTGATGCTCAAGCGAGGTGGTAGCCCTTGTGCCGACGTCGAGGGAGCCGAGAGCGTGAGGCGGTGCCATGAGGTAGCCGTGCGATGGGTCGCCGTGGTCGATGTCGTGGTCGAGGATGCCCGTGTCGAGGTAGCCGCACGTGAAGCCGCATACGCATAGTGTGCGAGGAGGATGATGGAGACGCGTCGAGGTAGTCGCTGAGGGTGTCGATGCCGAAGTTGATGCAGTCCGAGCCGTCGAGGACGAGGTGCGGCCATAGTTTTGCCAGAACTAGGCGCACGTCGGGGACGAACGCACACTCCGGTTTTGCCAGAACCAAGTATGCAAAGAAGAACTCGTCGGTGACGCGATCGAGACAGTCGTAGAGGGGTCGATGCCGAAGAAGACGTTGTCGAAGCCGATAAAGACGAGGCGCCGATCCGAGTTTGCCAGACTCGGGAACACGTCGGGGACGAAGGCACTCCGGTTGCCGCAAGACCAGCGCGGGGGCAGGGACCATCATGAACTTGTCGCCATGTCAGAAAGACTAGCAGAGAAAGCCCACAGAGCGGTTGCAACGCGCAGAGCGGCTAAGGGAGAGATGCAGGCGCTGTCCGCGGTTGTCGGAGTAGAGTAGCAGGTGGTGTAGTCGGGGATGAGGCGATGACGCTCGCGGCGAAGTTGTAGTGGACGAAGACGTAGAAGGCGGCCAAACCAGCGGCGACCTGGGTTAGTCATGCTGGATGCCTAGAGTGGCGATGAGATAGTCGGCGGGACCTGCGACGATGAGAGGGCGCCCTGCAGGTTACCTTGTGAAGCGCGGCGGTGGTGCTCGAAGTAGGCGAGGAAGACCCGACGACATGACGAAGACCATGTGCAGTCGGCGGCGATCCGCGCCGTAGGAGATGGCGCGGTGGAAGTCGAGGCCGTCGATGCACGAGGACGGCGAAGTAGACTGGTGCAGCCACGCTACGACCCGAGGGGGCAGCATAGCTGCAGGGCGCAAGTTAGTGCAGCGGCTGGGAGACCACCAGCGACGTACATGCCAAGGAAGGTGCATTGGAAGCCGGTAGCATGGACCAAAGGCGGCGGCGCTGCGTCCCGAGGGGGCGACACAGCGGCAGCCCGTAGCTCGATCGGTGGTAGGCGCGTGCTCGGGGACGTGCTTGGCGTAGACAGGCACGAGATCGATTGATCAGACCGACGGTGCACCGTATGCGCCATGGCGTGGACGACGCGTAGATCAGATTCGATGGCGACGTTGTCGGTGAAGTCCCGAACGATGACGACGAAAAGGATCCAAGGGGGGGCGGTCGCGGTAGCCTTCCGAGGAAGGCGTAGCAGCCGTCCGCGCGGCAAGGCACGAGCGCGCAGCAGCGAGGCGGGCGCATGACGCTGGCGTAGATCCTCGATGCCGATGGTCGGAGTAGAGGCGCGGCGATGACGACGGCGGTGGGCGGCTCAATCCGATCTAAGATCGGTAAACCAAAAAGAAAGCCGATCAAGAGATCGGAGAAAAAGACTTACAGGACAGCCGATCACGAATCGGCGGACGAACCCTGCATACGGGTTGCGCAGCTTCCGATGGAGATCATGGAGGTCGACCTCCCCGGGGGCAGCGCGGCGGAAGATAGGGTTTGAGATCGATTTAGGCTGATACCATGAAAGAGTATGAGTTTGGCGGAATATGATGGATATATTATTGAGCCTCATGGACGAGTATATAGCGTACAAGGATCAACTTGGAGTACAAGACAAGTTAGGCTAGAATCCTAACTATCCTAAACTATCACAATAACCGTGTATGTATATACTCTAACAATAACGTTGCGACAATCAAATAACGAAGAACGAAAATAAAATCGCAGCAAAGAGCACACATTTTACGTGGAAAACCCTCTTAAACAAAGAGAGGAAAAAACCACGGACGCCAGCCAGCAGAACTTTACTATACGGGGGTGTTTACACAACATCGGAGATTTCACAGATACAACTTATCCCAGCCGGCGGCTTACAAGAGGTTTATATAACGGTGAAAATCTAGTTCTTCGACGATCCGTACCGGAGGGGCTGTCGGACCCCGCATCTATAAGTTGGCCTTTATTTTGTAGAATTTGGATTCAGTCAAATGAGACCTACACTTATCCCTGTTGTACGAATCAAATGAGGCCTTATCGTGGTGCGTTAAAATCGACAAACCTAATCGTTCGTCCGATCCATGGGAACCGAAAAGCGATCCTACGCTACACGGTCACTATTTGCGTCACATGCAATGACCCTGCACCAGACCGGAAGCACGCGGGCAAGATGGCAAGATTGAGCTTCACGAGGAGGACCCGATCATGCCTGCATTGCATCCCGTCACGAGGGTACCACGCGCGGCGCGAGCCGAAGGACACGGCAGGGCAGCGCAGCAAATGCTGCCCACGTTCCGCCCGCGCGGCCTCACCCGAACTGCTCAAACCAGCGCGGCCAGCCACGAGACAAGATGCCGACGCACGACGCCGCGAAGCCTTCCGCCGAGTGGCACCGAAACGGACAACCGCGCCGCACCAGAAGCAAAAAAAAAACAACGGGAACGGATCAGGCCATCCGGCCGGCGCGTTCCATGCCTCCATGGCCCCCATCTATCGAACACAGCGGCACATATCACGCACCCGGCTTGAACAGAACAATATCAAGAACTTTTCCGCGACAAACTTTCTTCCCGCGGAAGATTTAACCCGTTCTTCTTTTTATTCACTTGTATAATTAAGCTGTAACCAAGAATGTTTGTACTACAGTATTACTAGGTGTCAGCGCATTGCTCAAAAAAACGCCAGACCCTCCAGCTTGATTTTAGCTTAGCCCGACATGGCCGACGCGATCTCCTTGCCGGCCACCTCGAGCACCTCCTTCGCCCTATGCGCCAGCTTGTCGCAGATGTTCCTGGCGATCCGCTTCTGGAACTTGCTGCTCTTGAGCCACTCGATCCCCACCAGCACCTCGCACCGGCAGCTCGGCGGCTCCGTCGCCACGCTCCGTATGTCGTACCTCAGATGGACCTGCCACAGCACCACACACGATTAACACTATACAAAACTCCTCCCATCTCTTTTGCCTAACCCACTCCCATCACACCGCATAAACAAAGCCACATGGGACATGTCACGGCATGGTGGTGGCTGACTCGCTCGACGGCATCCAGCGGGGGGCTAGCGAACAAAAAAAAGCGTACCCGGAAGTAGTCGCCGAAGCGGACGTTGTGCAGCGTCATGACGTCGTACACCGTCCACCCGTCGCCGTCCTCCGAGGGCGACTTCAGCTGGGTGCTGGCCACCTCGCCGCCGAAGATGGACATGTAGCGGTTGAACTTGTAGCTGGCGTGACGCTCCAGGACGCCGGGCTTGGTCTCCTCCCACGGCGTGGCGGTGTACTCGAGGCACCCGACCCGGCTCATCGTTCGCGTCTCCAGGGGGCCGCCGTCGAACACCCCCATCAGAAGATTTGCCTGCGGTACACGTGCTGACAATGAATCAGAGGATCTCCGTCTACAAAAGCATACTGACAAACCAATATGGGCGTCGCCTTCAGGTATCACCCGAGGGTCCCAACTCTTGAGTCTAGACCCTTCTGCTTCCCCAAAAGTTGAGGTTGACAAGATAAAGTCTACTAGCATTGCTTACAGTTATCTAACAAATAGACTTCCTCTTCAATTCACCGAATATACTCATTCTACCTTTTGAAACAAGATAAAAGAAAACAGTGACAGTGATGTTTACTTTATATAATATATCGCCCCAACAAAACTATTAGTAAGGTGTCCAACCCTATTATTATAGCAAGAAAAAAGAATAACAAAAAAGAGAACAGATTCCTGCCGTTCTCGTCAAAAAAAAAAAAAGACCAGATCATAGAGAACTCACATCAATAGGATGTTCCACTGTATACTCCTTTGAGAGGTTCACATCTCCAATGCGCAACACAGACTGAACATCATCAAGATCGTCATAGCTCTCATCATCTTGATCGTCTTCAAGCTTGGCCCTCTGTTCAATAGCTGACGATTTTGTCTTCCACAGACCAATTATTGTCCTACAAAGAAATAGCCGTGGTTTCTCATGAGTGGGAACATCTTTATTTCTGACATTGATGGACAGTATTAGAAGATACAAACCTACTAGCCTTGCTGAACGATCCAAATGAGTGGAACTGGAATTTCAACCTCCCCTCCTTATCTTGCGATTTCGCGCCGTTCTTGGCGTCAAGCCCTCGCCCACTCTTTAACAGGAACACCAGTGATGGGGTGCCTACTGTTGTGAAAGATGGAGGTACCACTTCAACTTCCTCGACATCATCCCACAGGAAGAAGAATTTTGTTTTATGCCCAAACAAATTAGCATAGAAACCAACTATTCTGGCTGACAGAAATAGCCTTCCCTGCAGCAGCAGCAACTACATGTGAATATTCATAACCAATATAACACCAATGTTTACTGAGAAATGTGTTTCGGATTTCACATAAATGCTATGCTTGATTTCGTAACAAAGCTTCCAACTAAACTCCTCACATATCTAAAGATCTCCCATAATTAATGTAGCCTTTTTTTTACCTTATATCAGAAAACCACAAACCAAAGTAAATACAAGGAGCCAAAAGGAACAGAACAATTTTACCTGCAATGGCAATTTCCTTTTTAAGGAGCACGCATAATCTGCTATAAGGAACTCTTCGTGTGGCAAACTAAAAAGCTTCTGGAATGTTGAATTTCTGTGCGGTGACCGAACATGTAACTGCAATATATTCATGTGAATACACGAGTGTCAAAATGGTCACTACTAACGGACATCCGTTTGCAAGTTAATAGAAGAATACCTTCTTACCAACTTCCTTCTCCATCTTGCTGAGATACTCTCTCTTTGATGTCTCAGGTTCTTTAGTATTTTCAAGAAATATTCTCAAATGTAGCTTACTCTGGCATGTCTGGGCTAGCTTTCCCTCCAGTGGTACCCATATATCTGCTAGTTCTGTTGATGTGTGTTTAAGAAAATTAATTTCTGCATGTCCCAATGAGATTGCCAAGTCGAATGGGCCATCAAAATTGAAAACCTCAACATCCAACATAGCTGGTGGCTCTTCCATGGCATCAAACTCCATTATCTCTGCAGAAAATTTTCAGTTTGTAAGAAGTCGATTTATCATACATTGCACAAAGCTATAAGGTTTTCCACAAGTGTTCAGTGTCCTAATATGTACTCCCATAATATAAGATGTTATTATTACCTACTAACTCCTATATTGGTTGTAATAATGTCTTCTATCATGGGACAGAGGGAGTACTTTATTTTGATAAAACGTGTGCTAACTAGTGAAATATACTAACCATTCCATTGAGGTTCCTGAGTCTGAAGTTGAACAGAGCTTGTCCTCGTAATACCATTACAACTGAACACAACGTAAGGATCCACTGATCCACAAGAAACAGGCGGCAAGCTTGTAGCCTCTAACAGAGCTATAGTTACTAGCCAGCCGTCACCATTTGCCTTAACCCCATGATCACCTCCTGTGACAAAAGTGATTTTAGAAGTAACACAGTTAGGATATTGCCGAATCCAGTAGCATGTGCAAATGTGCAATGCATGAGAGATACACTATCTGCAAAGTTAAAACAGAGCATACCTCGTTTTATCCTTGCTTGTACAAAATGAGATACCATATTCAGTAAACGCTCCATCTGAAGAACTAGTATGCCAGATGTGATCAGCTCTCCAAATGTGTCAGGTAAATCTAGACCAGTGAACTCAAGACCCATAAGTGGGCCTGGTCTAGACAGAAGGATGTGCACAAGAACATACAGTGCCATGATCACAGCAGAGATCACGGTAAAATTACAAAAATACTTGTAAGCAAGTCTGATATGTGACTGGTGATCCGTCTGCAGTGGTGCCAACAACTGCTCTTTATCCATGCCTGCAGAATCAGCCAACTTCACATGCCGCGACAAAACTTCTGCAAAACTTTCGAAATTTTCTTTGACTCCATCCTTAACGCTTCCCTCAATCATACTTTTCATCATGGTACTCTGAAGAAACTCCACATTGTATGATACAGTCAGATGTGTGATCTCTTCACCTGGCGACGACTCAGGGCACTGAGTTATCTTGTAGAGTAAAACAACCTCAAAACAGTTTCCGAATGGAACTTCGGGTGTACGAACGCGAGTCATGATCGCAAAATTCTTGCCGTCAGCTTTGAGATATGTCTGTTCCTCAATAGTTTTGATATCTTTCATAAGCTTTGTTCCGCCTTGGGTGTATCGACATGTCCTGGTTAGGCTAGGTGGATCCTGGCTCTTCCATGTCCACGGCTGTTCCTCATAGTCCATGGTCCCTTGCAGCTCACGCAGGTCTTTGGAGAACTGGGAATCAGGTCCGAAGAGAAGGGAGTTCAGATCCTTCGACTCCACGATGTAATTGTGGTCAAATACTGTGCCACCACTGAGATCGTCAGGCATGTCCACTGTACTACTTCCTGACTTCATGGTTTCCATTGCTTCTTCAAAACCTGCATCCGGAATAGACGGTTCAGCGTCACTGTCATGTGCACTCTTTGCTGTTGTTGCTGCACTAGGCTCTGTCAGACTATCATCTTCAGAAACTGTATCGGAATTTGCTTGTGTTGAACAACGGTCAGAATTATCTACACATGTTTGTGCCACTGCAGAGCTCCTGGGGGAATCTACCATCACACCGTTTGGGCCTGAATGTTCCCTATAAGTTGACTTCTCAATTTCAACATCAGTGTCACTCCTGGAGCTCGAACAAGTAGACGAGTGGATGACTGCATTGTCATTGTTCTCTCCATAAAGTGATAAAGTGAGAAGAATTTTCCCTGCCAGAAATACATTAAAAAATCAATATCCATTCACCAACGAAGATGGTAAAAAGGCAATCAGCAGACAAGACAACCTTGGGCAGTACTCTCAATCTCTAGACCAGTAGGAATTGTTCGTGCAGCGTCTGAAAACTACCACTACAGGTTACAGTTTACATCAAGGTATCAAACAATAAATAAATCTGAGCGTACCGACATGATTAGTCTATCACCACTGCATATCGCAGAGCTTGGTGGTGCCGTTTAGCGTGCGTCTCTCCCAGCAAAATGTAGCAGCCGTTATGCTCGGCTAGCACTTCGGAGTGGCTCACGGTAGCTACTGCCTTTTCATTCCGTAAGAGCGTGCTCATCGCCTGCGAGGCTGCGAGCTTGCTGCTTGCGTGCGGCATTTGGCAATGGTAAAATAAACAATACGACGGGTAACTTGCGCGCCGAGACCCACCGACCATTCCGAGGACGAATTCACCCAGATCACGGCATATCAAGTATAGTAGTTTAGCAGCTAGCTAGAGAAGGGAAATGCGCGTACGCACCGCAATCCGCGGCGGCGTCGGCGCGGCCCTTCCGGCGGTGCTTGGGCTGCAGCGTGAACCACGTCGGCGGCACAGAGCGCCTCCCGCCGCTTGCCCCAGAGGGCGCCTGCACGGGAGGCACCGGCAGCTTCACCCTGCCCAGCACCTCCCTCCGGCCAGCCCCCTCCTCCCGGCGCCGCGCCACGGAGACCTCCACCACCTTGTCGTGATCCGCCCCCACCGCGAACACGAACTCCTCGTTCCACGCGGCCGCGCCGCCCGGTTCCGCCGGCTCCACCGCCCGTGTCCGCGCCCTCTCCCTCCCTACCTTCACCCTCGCGTAGACCCCGCCTTCCCCGTGACCGTGCGGTGGCCCCGGGAGCCCGCGCGCCTCGAGCACGCACACGTAGAGCCGCATGGTGGCGAGCTGTCGCTGGCAGCAAAAACGGTAGGATCAAAAGCGGTAATGGGGAAGTGGACGGGGATGGTGGTTTAATCCGGGGAGGTGGTGTGGGTTTGGGGCTTCAGCTTGGGCGGGCGTCGTGACGTGGGGACGGAGCACGGGCACGCGGCGGGAGGAGAGGCGCGACACGCGGTGGTGGGAGTGGGGCTCGTGACGCCGGGGCGGTCCGCGCTGGCCTGCTGCTGGAGTGCTTGGTACGCAGACCGGTGGTGGGTTTGCGTGGGAAGGGGAAACTTGTCAGTCAGTTGGCACGCCCACGGCCGACGAGGGGCAGGCGGGGACGGGTCGCACGGCTAAGAGCGAGAAGAATAGTAGAGTCAATTTTTGACTATCAGCCGTGGCAACGTCATCTATAGTTAGAGCCTAACAATATGCGATAGTTACTATAAAAGAAAGATAATTTTTAATATATACCACTGACACTCTCACAAACTGCCAGAAAGACGCGTGTTGCGGTGGCTCTTATCCTATGCATATCTTCTCCCTCCGCTTCTCTCTCATCCAACTCAGCATAAATATAGTATTTAAATTCTTATAGCCTGCTGAGTGTACTTATTATACTTGCTCTAAGGGCTCTGACTCTTCTTTTGCTCTTCTAGATCGCCTTCCACGCTCTCGCTGCGTCGTGGGCTCGTGGCATCTCGATTGATGCTTGCCATAAATGGTGATGGTATCGCTGCGACGAAGTTCAGGGACTCGTCCTGCGCTTAAACGGATGCTCGCCGGGTGGCAGCTACAACGAGCCCACTGGCTATCTTTGGTTCGAATTAGTACTATCACAACTGCATCCCAGTCTCACAGCCGAAAACTACATTGTGTTTGTGTTTGATAGCAGTACTGCCCAAGGTTTAGCTTGACGATTAGGAATTGCCACATTGTAAAATCATAAACTAGAGTGGACAAAAGGGCATTAACATTGCCATACCCCCATAACCAAGAAAATGGAAAGCACACTTTGACAACAATCCAGCAATCACACCATCTAACGAGGCCATCAAAGGCCTATCCATCCAATCAGCAAAAAACTGCATCTGAAATACACATTCCTGCTGGAAATAATGAAAAAAGAAACAGGTGGATCGGTGCCTTACCCATGAAGTAGCAGGCCATCAGCCCGGGCCTGGCCATATTGCTATCCTGCCTATGCACTATGCACCACCACCAGGCTTCAGTGCCGTACGATGAACATATTACTGTTCTCTAACATCTCTAACAGAAAAGCGTTGGTGGCTGGCTGTAAATACAGTGTGGTTACAGGATTTGGTGAAAGCTCCATAAAGGCAAAAGGCCCGCAAGGGTAGTACCAAGTACGAAGTACCAGCCTTCCTCGAAATTGCAATCCACAAGATCAGAAGCAGACCAACATTCAGAAGCAGCACTACATATAAGATTACATCCGAGTGAAGGGTGGTAATGCACAGTAGGCAGTCCAAAGCTGCACTAACTAACATCAGTGATCCCAAACCAAGGGTGGTTATGTACAGCAGGCGACACGAAAATGAAGTTCATCCTGCAGCAACAGATGGTGATATCAGTAAACACGCACAGACATGACGGACAAACTTATTCTAAGCCTGTAATTAAAAGGAATGAAATGAACAAAACTGTGGGCAGCATTGCAAAGCAGGGAAAGATAGAAACAGCAGAGTGAAAATAGCTCACTTCATCAGTGTCAGAAGATCAAGTGTTCCCCTTTCTCTTCTTTCTCTTCTTCGAGGAGTTGCTCACCACGTTGGGTGTTGGTGCTGGGGGTGGCACTACAGGTGGTACTGCTGTTGGTACCGCAGGGGTGAAGGGTGGAAAAACCATATGTGGGTGCATCGGTACAAAAAACATTCCTGGAGGCACAGCTGCCGACGTGGTTGCCATAGCCATCATTGCCGGTGGCACTGACATCGGTGTAGATGACGGCCCTAACATCGGTGTAGATGATGGTACTAACATCGGTGTAGATGATGGCACTAACATCGGTGTAGATGATGGCACTGTCACTGGAGCCGTTGCTGTGTTCGCAGGTGTTGAGACTGATGTGCTATTTCCCGCACCTTCAGCAGATGGCTTCGGAGACTTATCACCTTTCTTGCCAGCAGAAACTGGGCTTTTTCCGGGTCTTTTCTCTTTTCGAGATTCCTCAAACTTGCGTACCTTCTCTTTAGCTTCTCTCATCACAGACAGAACATACTCCATTGCATCAGGATCAGTTGCTCCCATTTCCACAATCTCAGCAAAGTACTGGTGGCCATCATTGTAGAGATTGTCCACTTTATCTTCACGGACATTTTCTGGTGCACCCTTCCCTGTAGGGTTTGCCGCTTTTGGTGAGATGGGAGTTTCCTTAGGTTCCTCAGGGCATTTGAAGTCCTTCCTCCACCGGTCAAGAATGTATTTGGAAGGTATTAGCATCACAAGCTCTTGCTTCAAGACTGCAAGAGCATGGCTACACAAAATACCTTTAAACTGGAATGACCGGCAGATACACCACACTTCTTTCTCAGCACTGTTATACATCACTCTGTAGTCAAACTTCCTTTCCTTCCCAATGACGGTAACAGTGTAGGTGACTATCGATCCATTCCTACTGGCTTCAGTGCAATTCACATTCATCAGCTGCTTTAACTGATCCTGGAACTTCTGAAACATATTTATTGTATAAGCATTTGCAAATTGCTCCTCAAACAACAAACCAGAGAGGGCCTGTGGCCTTTGCTGAAATGAACGGAAATCATCATAGGCTTCTCGATCAGACCTAAGCTTCATAGCAGTATCAAACTGTTCAATGAATGTTTTTATTGTGGTCTCCGGTGTAATGTATCCATCAAAGAAGGCCTCCAACCGTTCACTGCGGCGAACAGTAGAGATACCAGCCCAGAAAGTATCTTTCACATATGCTGGCACCCACTTTGCCCTCTCTTCAAACAAGGTTGTGAGCCAGCGATTATCATGAAGGTTGTACTGATTGACCATCTCAACCCACTCCCTCTCAAAATCAGCTGAGGTAATGGTGTCATAGACCACCTTTTTCATTCTCAGGCTAATTGCCTCCTTATCCTCAACTCTTCCAGACATTTCAGGAAGCTCTTTCATTATATGCCAAAGGTTGTACCGGTGACGAGTATTTAGGAATACCTCAGAGGCTGCTTTCACTACTGGTCTTGAATGGGTGGTAATAATTGCTTCCGGTGCTTTATCATTCATACATTTTAGCCATTTCTTGAATAACCATGAAAAAGTCTCTGGAGACTCATCTCCCAGTAAACCACATCCTAACAATACAAACTGACCATGATGGTTGATTCCAAGAAAAGCAACCAATGGAATGATAAACTGGTATGTCAAATAAACAGTATCAAAGCAGACAACATCACTGAAATGCTGGTATGCATCTCTAGATCTTGCATCTACCCAGCAAACATTCTTGAGACGGCCTTCATCATCCATGTCCCAGTTGTAGAAAAAGTTGGAATTTTGAGCTTGCATCTTATCGAAAAAGACTAATAGTGCCTCAACATCACCCTCTGCAAATCTCAGCTTCCCACACTTGCCAGCTGCTTCAATTGAATAGTTTGACTGAGAGAAGGACCTCACCATGAAATCTTTGTTTTGGTTGGGTGGCCTGCCTCTACCAGAATGAATCTTCGGGTTCAACCTAGTCTTTGCATTGAATGGGCGGTGCTCCCTCTGCCAGTCAGGGAGATCCTTAAAACACATCATGAATCTGACCATTTCAGGATTACATGGGTGGTTATGCTCCAGCTCAACAAACACTACTTCCCAATGGCTTTCACTTGCGTTATACTTCACTACCATCATAGCTTTGCAGCCAGTCTTTGCAACAAGCCTTCTTCGAGCTTTGAGGCCAGGCTTAATCCTAGCAATGCCACCTTTGTAACACACAAATGTTGCTCGGTATTTTACCCCATCAACACTATGGGAAGTTCTTTTTGAGACTCCGAAGCCTGCACGGTATCCATACTCCAAGTAAGACTGGTACGCCAGATCAACCGTCTCAAAAGTCATGCCAACACGAGGGGTGGGAACATCATGCTTAACCAAATCCACAATGTTATTCTCAAAGGATGTGGAGGTTTCAGTTTGTTGCTGTTGCAAGCTGCTCCTTGTATAAGGATCGCTCTGAAGGATGTCCATCACATCAGCGCTTGGTAACCAGAATCCTGGGCAACATAAGAGATCAATAAGCGTGTATGAACTAGTTAGAATAATTCCTGTAAAAGAAAAAAACTAGTTTGTATAGACTAAATAAACAAATTCAAATGCTTAGTTCGATCGTGTCCATTTCTAAATCACTAAGCAAAATTGTAAGTTTGGCAATGCAACAGTGTTTTACCAAAAATGACTAGGAGAAAGTGATGAATTGCAAAATAACACCTTAACTGCATTAACAAACAGGTAATGAAAACATAGTTTATTGTTCTCTCGGTTTCATTGAATGGGGGATAATGCAAGCACTGGACTGCCAAGAAGTGCATTCATAACATAAGTCACATAAATAAGAGGATTTCCATCACCAGAAAGTAATTGGTAGAACATGTCCCCGCATATGGAATCTAGGTACCTAAACCTAGATGGGACCTTAAGTACTACTACAAGCTATTTTGTAATCGCAGCCGTGCAGCATGTTTCAAATTTCTGTATCAACTTTGGAAAGATTTCAATACAAGATGGGTTCGGGTGGCATTTTCTCTAAAAGAAAAATAGCTGCGAACGCCCTGCATTATCTCAGTTCGCACAGAATGTTAACTTCTCCTCGGATGAAGCAGTAAAGTTTGAGAGCAAGTGGCAACTGTTATTACAGTGCAATGAGCTATGGGCCACAAATTGGACTGAAAACGGAATCACAAGGGCAGGAGCTATGCCGGCGCTGTTGCTGCTGCAGAAGACGGTGGCGGTGAGAGAGACGGAGAACAGGGGGGATCGGAGCAGATGGAATACGTACCTCACGCACGCCGGAGAGGCCGCTCCTAGCGGGACCGAGGGACTGGACACGGACCCTCACAGCGCGCCGCGGTGGAATCCCGTCGCTTGGCCCCAAACCCTTCCTCCCCACATCTCACGGGTGCGAGCACGGCAAGGAGAAGGAGGGTCGTTCCTGACCCAGCCCACCCTGGCCCTCCAAGCTTTGGTGGGGCAGACCGGCCGGCCGGCGCACCTCAGCCTCGGCCCTGCCCGCCTCCTGTGCCTCGCACGCTGTGGGGGTTAGTGAGACTGTCGATTCGAAGCAACGGCGCTCTCCGATCTGCTTGCTCACGGGGGCGGCGTCTTCGTGGACTCGACCTTTCCTTTGGCAGAGATAAACGAACGGCCGAACGGGGTCAGGCTCGCACCACCTGGTTTGGTTGGACCGATGTCTGGCTATCTTCTCGTCTCGTGCGCGGTCGCGCTCTGGATACGGTCATCCACCTCGATAATACGCGATATACGGTCACTAAATACGGCAGCGGTTTCATTACGGTCACTGGCTTCTATACTGGAGCCGTAGAGCAATGTATTCGCTGACGTGGCAGCATGTTGACCACTCTCTTGTAACCAGTTTTTTTTGCAAAGGCCCCTTGACTAAAAATAATTTGACAGGTGCCCTAGGGTCCCACCTGGCAGCCCCTTGCCATCCCGGTCCCACCCCATCCCCTACCTCCCGTCTAATGCGTGGCCAAATTGACCCAGCGATTTGGGGATATGCCGGTGACGGCCAGGACACTGCCGCCGTCCTCTACTCCTCAGGAACCAGCGGCCGAAGGGGGATTCTAGACTAGGTGGCGCTGGGGCGGGATTCCAAACGAGGAGCTGGAGCCGGGGATGGGGCAGAGGAGTGGGGCCGGCGGTGGATCACCCTAGCTGGTGACAGTGGAGCATAGTTGAGCGGCGGGGCGGTGACCTGCGGCTGGGATCGGTGGCACCCTCCATAGCCCATGCATCCCAACTAAAGTCGAGCATCCGAGGGCCTCCCTCGACAAGGACGGAAACGAATGCCGCCATCATCTTCGATTCCGGCGAACTCTATCGTTCCCACCAGACGCCGGCGACCTTCGCTTCACGCCGCCTGCCGCGACGAGCAAAGACGAGCACGGATCGGACGCCATTTAGCCACCTCCTCTATCTCCGACGCCCGGCATTAGCAGCATATGAACACAACAAAATATAGCAGCAGCGCGCTCGCGACCCCTCTCGGCCGAGCCGCGCGGTGTTGTTCTTCTCCAATTCCAGGCAAGATAGGGAGGGAGCGCGTAGGAGTTCTAGGAAGAAGGAGCAACGAGCATGAGGGAGCGGGCGTTAGCCGCCACGCCGGGCCTTGAGGAGGCGTCACCATCGGCCACCCGAGCCAGACGCGGGGAGAAGAGACAGCCTTATCTTTTGGGAATTTTGCACTTGAGCCCTTTCGATTTTTATTATTGTAAATTTGTTTCTTGTATGTGTGGTAGAGGCTGACACAGGTCCACTTTGTGCCACGTCAGCAAATACCTTCCTATACTGAATCCAATACAGAAGCTAGTGATCGTCGTGACACACCCGCCGTATTTATCAAAAAGTGGTGCCAAGTTCAGGTACTAACCCCACCGCCTTCTTGAATCCAAAATGAAGAAACACTTCCCATCCTCTCCCCCACCACCACAACCATCCAAGAGGAGGAAGAAGGCTTCAAAACCACTAGGAAGAAGGCAGTTGCGCACATACCTTGATCTCGCAGTAGAGCATGAACCGTCTCCTCCCTCGCCACCACGATCGACCAAGAGAAACAGTGCACTCGAGGATGACTGCATGGTGTTGCGCTGGAGCACCAGAGCAACAAAGCTTGATGTGGGCTTATTTATGGAGATGCTTGGTACGAACTCCTTCTCTTGCTCTACCACCTACCACCGGAGAGTAATAGCCAAGAACACTCGAATCAGGAACAACCAGATCTGACCCAAAAAATCTGGCCCTCTACTCTAAGACTCCACAACAGGAAGAAAACCTATCATGTATCTGTTGGGCTCGCAACATAGAAAACAAAATTTTTCCTACGATGGGAACTATACACCAAGATCTATCTATTATATACAAGCAACAGGTGGATATACATCCATAGAGAACTTATCCTCGAAGACAACAAAGCTTTGTTAACGAGATGGAACTCGTGGATGATGTAGTCGTACACCTGCCGATCTCAAGATCATGATGAAGTCCAGCAAGTCCAGCAGGTCCGGCTCCAGCACGTCCATCAGATCCAGCTCCAGCAAGTCCAGCACCACCAAGTCCAGCACCGCAAAGCAGCGGTGCATCCGTGATCACACACATATCCGGTACCCCGACAACCTCCATCCCTCGCTCCAGCAAAGCAGCGGAAGCAATAACTCCTTTCCAGATAAAGCCACCAGGAACATGTATCTGGCTAATCCGAGACCATGGGGAATAACTAGAGGGGGAGAGAGATCCTTCACGAGGAGGTGTGAGATGAGAGGAGGGAGTGGGGGCCTTTTATAGGGAGAGGGGGAAGCCCCTCACCATGGTCGGCGGCCAAAGGAGGTGCCCCCACCACTTCCACATTCATGTGGGTGGAGCTCCGACTCACATAATTAGCCTCCCACTCAAAATTCCACTCACCTTCATTAAATTTCCACCAAATTCATTAAATTTCCACCAAATTTAATGCAAGCTCTCATTAAATAAAACTATTTTATTTATTTTATTCAGAATTTTGTTAATTACTTTAATTAACAAACAGTCACATAAGACCCCTTGCAACATTTCAATATCAGATGCAGAACCAGTTTCTGCAATTTCACCCGAAATAATTCGTTTTCCATCAAAATGATTCCTGCGCTTTCTTAAATCTTTATCTGGAACATATTTGCTCCAAATGGTGTCGGTATCCCTTAAGTGTGTCACCCTACGGTTCACGAATAATCCAGACATGATCGAGACCCTTCTCCGATCAATAATCGCAATGGACTCGGAGATCCGTGATCGACTCTACATATTCAACGATGACTCTTGTGATCGTTTGAACCTTTAACGTAGTAACTAAATCTCTTTTTCTCGCGATATATTACATGTCTGAGATTCGATCATCAGTATCTCAATACCTATTTTGATCTCGTTACTAACATGCACTCTTTTCTCGTTCCCGTGATGTATTATTCTAGTGATCATATCACTTGCTTGCAAGCTATTTCAATGTGATATCACCGAGAGGGCCCTGAGTATATCTATCCGTCATCGGGATGGATAAATCCCACTCTTGATCCATGAGCCTCTACATAACACCTTCGTAGCACTGAACCCACCTTTATAGTCACCATGTTACGGTGTGACGTTTGATGTTATCAAGATACTATTCCGGTGTTAGTGATTAACATGATCTCATGGTCTAAGGACTAGGATTACTTCGTATGATGTTATAGCAATATAAACATAATGACTTTGATCGTAATGCTATACTTCGGATGAATGTTCATCACATCATTCCACCAGTGTTGTGACCTCGTTATTAACAACATCCAATGTCCATGATTAGGAAACCTTAATCATCTTGTTAATCAACGAGCTAGTTTATATGCGAGGCATTACTAGGAACTTTGTATTTTGTTTATTAAACACACATGTATTAACGTTTCCAATTAAAACAATTATAGCATGCAAAATAAACATTTATTATAAACATGGAATAAGATAATAACCATTTTCTTATTACCTCTCAGGCATATTCCCTTCAGTCTCCCACTTGCACTAAGTTAATAATCTAGTTTGTAAACTTGTATATACAACACCTAGGTGTTGAATATACGTGTTTGCTAGTGGTTAACATAATCTTCGGATCTGGCACTTTCAGGTCCGTGTGTATTTGCATGTCTTTGCGTCTCTACGCATCACTCATTCTCTAATGAGATGGCTTTGTATAAATTTAGTCCTTTGGTGAGACCTTTAGTTCTTGTTGGGTTAAAACATGTCGATACTATTATCGTACAATATATCTTCATAGTATTATCCGACTGTAAACCACACCTAGTTTGATAACAAACTTCTTGACACAAATACCCTCCTTTGCTGCTACTATGGTAGTCATATACTTAGCCTTTTATTATAGTATCCGTCATAATGTCTTAACTTTGGAACTCATCCATGTCGATTTCCTTTTTGAATTCCTTTTGGGCTTTCGGAAGGAGTTGATACAGTAGCTTATGTTTTGGCGGATTTCAGTTAAAATTGAACTTAAAGGTTTATTATCTTGCATACACTAATGTTACTAATGAGAATTGTGTGAAGTTTTGTGTGAAAGAAATTTCCAGGTTGTAGGAGAAAATGGTGTAATGAGATGGTGAATGGTTAAATGACTCAAACAATAAGTTTAAGAGGATGAAGATATTGATGCTATTCAAATGGTGAAACCAGAAGAATTTATTAAAAGCCAAGTTCAGATACCTACAGAGTCCGTTTTCAAATAGGTAACAGTTCTGGTAAGAAAAGGTCCGCGAAAAATCTGTCAATTTATATTTTTGCAATTTTTATCTAACATGGAAAGCAATGAGTAGAAAGAGGGACAGAAACAGAGCTCGGGTGGCTCACACCACCCCGTGGTGTGGGCCCACCGTCACAGCCACTGTGGGGTGTGGCCACCTGAGCCCGCCTCCCACCCTGCTTTCTCCCAAAGATTTCTTTTGTTGTCAAACTTCGTAATATATAATCCCCCGGATCCCTCGAGGTTCGTATATCGTGTTCTCGCTGTGTTTTCGTTTTGATCCATTTCTGTTAGGAACTATTCTTAAAGTTTAGAGGCACAATGGTCTCCGCCAACGATAAGGGCAAGGAGCCTGTGGAAGATGATCTCCAAGACCTTGAGCAGGAGGAGGAGATCGAGAGTGAAGTTGAAGAGGAGGCAACGGAAGACTAGCATCCGCACACCAGCACCACCATTGCAAGTATTGGAGTGGTGGTAAATCCCACCAAGTTCAAAAGGACTGCTAAAGGGAAGGTTCCGCGTCATTGCTTGGCTTCATGTGCACCTCCTCCACGCACCAAGAATCTCTTCCATACCCTTATCCATGAGCAGCAATTTCAGAATATGCCTAAGGAAAAACTACCCTCCAATTGGGATATTCCTCGTTCTAACCATGCAGGAAAAGAAGACTTCAAGGAGGAAGAGTGGGGAAAGAATCGCAAGAGCTGGGATTCACAGCCCGACATGATCATGAACCGCATTGAGCATAATTCGGAGTTGATTCATACTCTCACCTTCGAGATTGAGGATTTGAGGGAATTGATTGAAAATCTCATCGATAAAACACCACCACCATCGAAGGAGTAATTCATCATCAAGTTTTGGCGTCCCCTTGGTTTGTTCCAAGCTTGGGGGAGTGTCGCGGTATCACATCATTATCTTTTATCTTTTTACCCTTTTAAGTAGAGTCATATCATGAATAGAGAAGTTATCATATAGGATGTTTGCATTATGGAAGTGTCTCCCCTCTTGTTAGCTATCTATGTATCCTTTGGTGTGAGTTGCCGTTATGTAATATTAATGAGAAGTTCTATCACTTACTTTTTGCACATCTTATATTAGTTTTCAATTTCTGTTATATGATTGATCTTGTTGTTAGTATTGGTATCACTTTGGGATCATTAAGTAAATTTAGTGGGTTTTGGCAAACCTGGCTCGGTCAGTAGCAACACCATTATGAGAATTGAATGAAAAGGATAAAAGTACTCTTAAGAAATATAATTTCATCATCTTTCTTTCTTGATTGGCTCATAAGCATAGTATTCTCTAGTTAAGATCTTTTGTGCTTCCAAGGAAGATTGCATGTTTGTTTTTATCACTTGTATGTTTGTTTTTTTCCTTCAACTCTTATGCTTGCTACCTAGCCTTGCTAGCCTAAAACCTGTACTGAGAGGGAATGCTTCTCGTGCATACAATCCTTAAACCAAAACCTATGCCATTTGTGTCCACCATACCTACCTATTAGGATTATTGCTATTCCAAGTAAATTCATGTTTTTATCTACCTTCCGAATTAAATTTGTTATGTGAAAGTTAGTGATTAAAGCTCTCATGAACTTGATGTCATACTTTACTTTTCTTGCACTTAATAAACTTGAACCATTGTGCCCATCTATGTTGCGTATATGCTTGCATTTTGTAAGTTGTGAATTAGCAGAACCATGTTATCATGGGGAACACTTTCAACATTGCACTTTATTTAGTTGATATCATGTTCTTTTGCTTATGGATCCCGACGGTGTGAAATGAAAGGGGAGCTTGTAAGGCTCATGGAGTTCGTATATGTCTTAGAGAAACGCCTGGGAGGCTGGTCTAAGCCATGCCTAATCATGGTGGAAACCTGCAGCGTAACCATAGTGAGCAATCTATGAAGCATCCTCAATAAAAAAAAGGAGAAAAAACCCTATGAAAATAGGAAAGAAAAAAGCCTATGCAAATAGGAAATAAAAGGATCGCTGAGATGCTCATTGTCTGCTTGCCTTGTCATTTTGATATGGGGAATCTTCCATATCATCGGGCATGGGGTACCCTGTTGGTGGTTCTCTATGATACACATGTACTTACAATGACAAGAACTTACTTGTGACTAAAGTTGAGTAGCATGGGGAACGGTATTCGTAAGTAAGGGGCATGAGATTTTCAGCTTATAACTTTTCAAGCATATCCTCATATTTGATCACTTTAACCTTAATCACCTATAGATGCTTATGATAGGGACAATGAGAGCTGAAAGCTAATAAGTACCATAATTTTTGGAAGCTCTTTATGAAACTTGAAATCCCTGCTTCCCTCTGCGAAGGGCCTATCTTTTACTTTTTAGTTGAGTCAGTTAACATATTCCTTTCTATCTAAGCAAGTATTTTGAGTTGTTGTGTTTCATTCATTCATATGATGATTTATTCAACCATGTTTCTTATGTTCCTTGTTTTTGCACACTGCTTTTATCTTAGTGAGTACTACTTTGAAAGCTATCATTGAAAACCCCATTATGTTTGAACTCCTGCAAATTGTTAACTATTCTTTGACTAAGAACAAAGTTTGCCATTACCAATTATGATTTACTTTGTGTATCTTTATTCTGTTTCCTTTACTTATTTCAAGTTAAGTTATATAATAGTGAATTGTCTTCTATTATGATTTGTGTATTGATGAATGTGATGCTTCTTGTCCGTATTTTTTTATCGACACTTCATTCCATAAACCTGAGGTCATGTTTATTGAGATCAGTTTTTGCTTGGGGACAAGCGAAGTCTAAGCTTGGGGGAGTTGATACATCCCATCACTATTCTATATCATAATCTACTGTTATTCATTGATATATTTCATATTAAGAGATGATACTTATGTTATTTCATCTGTTTTTGCATGGTTGATGACTTTTGGAGGATGGACCGCTGAAGTTAGGATTCCGATGGAAAAGGCACTGTTTGGAGGTGAAATTCGCGAAGATCAGAAAATTCTAAAAAATACATGGAAAATCCTATTTTTTTAGAAGACGAAGGAAGCGAAAAGGGGGAGCAGAGATGGGCCACGGGGGGCCACACCACCCCCTGGCGCGGGCCACCCTTGGCCGCGCCACCAGGTGGTGTGGCCCCCTAGCCCACCTCTGGCTCTGACCTTTGGCGTATATAATCCTGCCGAAACCCTAAGACTCAGGGGGCGACCATAGAAAGACTTTGCCGCCTCTGCGGGGCGGAAAACTACAGAGAGAGAAAGAGCTCTTTGGTAGGCAGAAATCTGCCGGGGAGGGGAGATCGTCGCCAACAACACCATCATCAAGCTGGACTTCATCGGGATCAACATCATCATCATCATCTCCACCAACACCATCATCACCACTCCATACCACTGTAACAATTGGGTTGAAACTTGCAACGACAATGTTCGTGGTGGTGGCACGGCAGATGCCATGGATAGGATAAAGATGGGGCCAATGAGTGCTAGGGGAATCTAGGGAGGGAGAACGTGGTGATTCCACGCATGGAAGTTCTTGTATTTTCTCTATCAATGGTGTTTACAAGTGCTCTTGAGGCTCTCGGCAAGAAGGAGACGATGTCTCTTACTCCCTACCAACTAGCCCTAGAGTTCTACCTTAGACAGAGAGAATGATCGATCCCCTTCTATGGAGGCCCCGGTGTTCCTTATATAGGGGAGCTCGGGTTACAATTCTAGGGCACAGGTGGCTGCATATTCTATGAATATGCTCCTTGCCTAAAGCAGATGCTTCTTTATTCTCTTTAACGGCTCGTCCGGGCTTTGGACATAACCCACGGCGTAATCCTTGTCTTTTGTGTCACCAGACACGGGCTACATCATCCGGCTTTGCTCGCGTCACCTTGGTCGCCCCTGACCCGCTGGTCCTCTTCTTTTACTTTACTTCGCTCATGCTATAGCTAATAAAACCACCTTTTGACCAGCGGGGGATTCCTTCTCTTGGAAGCCATAGGATAATTCGGCTAGCATATAGCTAATCCGGCTTACCAAGTTACCTGCAAAACAGATAGATAGGGTTGACCGGCATTTAACTTATGCCGGCCGGACCATAGTCAAGGAGATGCTCCACATGCCGAGTTACACTGTGGTTCGTCCTGCCTTGAGGTGACCCGGCCAGCACTTGCTTCGACCGAGCCGTACCTTGGCTAACTCGGCCCTTATACCCCGGCGTTACCCTACCCGAGGGTATCCCCCTCCCAACATTAGTCCCCGAAGCTGGTGCGGTCTTAGCAACTTTTAGTTGTTAAGGCCACAACAGGTTCCCATATCCGGATCTTTGCCTCTTTGGCCGAATTATCTCATAACCCGGAGTTTCTCATCTTGCGATCCCTTGGCTCATTCTGAGTTATTCCTCGCTGGCCAGGTCTCTTGCTTGCTTATCTGGGTTACCATTCCTTCCCTTGTACGCTTCCCCACATCCTACGTGGAGGGTAATCATCATTTTGCCTCATTTTAAGGGCCATGTGCATTTAATGCGCTTGCCATCGCCGCAATGTCGAATAATTGTAAACGCCCTTCACCGCAGCACCGCTAACCATGACATTACATGACATCGTGGGATCATTTGCTCCTGTAGCCCTTTCTGTGGCCTTGCTCGATCGGGTTGTTTTCGCACAGACACGCCATATGCTGGGCGTGTCGCCCACAAAAGATCCCACGACGTGCGTGCTATGCGGTTAAGTAGGAGGCATGGGGCGATTTCAGGGGAAGTTCCCCCATTTGCTCTGCGCTTCCCAGCCTCTCTCTCTCACACAGCAACCTCGTCGCCGCCACCAGTTTTCTGTTACACAAACGCTTCTGCGACCGCACTCAGGCAGGCCTTCGCACCTGCGTCGCCGTTCCCACTCAAGGTTTTCATCACGGGGCCTTGCGCTTCCCGTTTTCCTTCTTCCGGCTACCTCTACTCCGATTTCTCCCTTGAAGACCTCGAATCCACCGTGATAGAGGAGGAGGCAGCGGTGGTGGCGCAGCAGGAGGAAGGAGCAGAGGGCCGCGAGCGCGGCTGCTGGGACGGCTCCATCGTCCGTGAGGAGGACTTGGATTGGCTCTGTGCCACGCGCCGCATCCCCGCCGGCGTCGCCTGCCGCCTCGTGTCCAGTGAAGTCTCTCCTTCCCCCAATTCTGGGGAATATGTTGTCTTCCTTTCGCATTTCCAGCGTGGCTTTGGCCTTCCCACTTCTGATTTTTTCTTTGATTTCATTTCTACATACAAGTTGCAATCGCATCACCTCCCCGCAAATGCCATCACTTCTCTGTCCTCCTTTGCTTCTGGCATTGAGGGGTACATCAGCCTCTGGCCAACCAAAGAACTTTGGATCAAGTTCTTTGGTCTCCGGAGGAACGTAGTTCCAGACAAGGAGCATGCCCCAGAGGACAAACACTCGACCTAGTGCGGCGCTGCCTCCATTTCTCCTCGGAAGAACCCCGTGTTCCCCCGGGTCACCAGACTTGAGTCCTGCAAGGGTTGGGCCCGGACTTTCTTCTATGTCCGGAACACCACCAAGGAGGACTTGATCCGACTGCTCCCCTTCAAACTTGGCCCTCCTGATACCTCGCATTGGGAGAGCATTCCGAAGCGGCCCACGGCCCTAGCGAATCAAGTGGAGCGCTGGATCAAGGAGCTACTCAAGGAGAAACTCCGGGGGGAGGACATTATGATTACTTTCCTCCGCAGTCGGGTCTCCCCTCTCTAGAAGCGAGCCCACAAGATCTGCTACTTGAGCAGAACTCTCGACCCCCACCGGACTTCTTCCATCGAGCTGGATAACTCGGCGGTTTACCGCCGGGTTAAGTCCATTTTCAATGTGGAGAAGGAGTTCTCCGAGGATTGGGAGTGGGGACTTGAGCCCTTCACCTGGGTCAACCCTCCTCCAACGGTGAATTTTCCTTTTCTTGTTCTCCGAATCTTCTCTGTATGTCGATTCACTTTTGTAACTTGTCAATTGTTGCCTTGTTCTCAGCGATTTCTCCAGCAGCCACTAGAGGATGGCGAGGTGCTAGCGAGCAAGTGGTTGTCGGACCGCACCGAGGAGGACGTGGAGGAGCCTGATCCGGAGGCCTTCCTGCCTACCCCGGCCATCGTCAAACGCAGCGCTGGTAAGGCCTCTTCTCTAAGGGATTGGCCAGACGACGATGACTCAGACGTTGAGGTCCTAGAGGTATTTGATCCGGTTCCCATCTCTTACGTGCATTTGGCTATGTTCGAATGTTCAGCTAACCCGGACGGTCAGATCCACGAGGTTCCTCCCCTTGCCACTGGTGGCCCGGTCCCTGCTCCTTCCCAGAAGCGCGCGGCTACCTCGGCCGCAGCTTCGGAGGTGCCGCCGCCCAAGAAGAGGCAGACGAAATTCGGTGTGAAACCCTCGTCCAAGCCGGCCGCCAAGAGCATGGTTCGGAGGGCGCCCAAACCTCGGGCTCCTCCTACCGCAGATGAGTAAGTCCTTTAGCACTGCTACTTGGGATTTTTCCTTTGCTTGCCTTTGTTTCTTATTGATTCTCTCTTTTTGACTTGGTGCTTTCTCTTTTTCTCAGAGCGCCTAGGGATATCCCTCAGAGCGGCTCTGGCATAGCCTCCCCACTCCAGAGCAGTCCCTCCCCCCCCCCCCCCGCAACGACGATTATCGTCCGCTCAGCCCTATTCACGAGGGCTCCGCGGCTACGCCTGACCAGAGCCCACCTCGCCAAGAGGAGGGCAATGTCGACGCAGGGGGTAGTGGTGCGGTTCTGGATACGACAATGCCGGACTTCCCTAGTTCCTCGGCCTCAGCGCCAACTCTTGAGGTGTTAGTTTCATCGGCGCCGCCCCCAACAAGTCCTTTTGTTCCAGTGTTCCCAGCATCACCAAAGACCAAAGACCAAGAATACCACCAAAGAAGAAGACAGAACATCAAGACCAAAGACCAAGAAGACCAACAACAGCAGCAAAAGCCTCCACCAAGCCTCTCAAAGGAAAAGCCCCATCGGCTCCCTCCGAGTCTACCCCTTCAATGGCAGATATCTTCCAAACAGTTCCTCCCCCTTCATCCGGCGAAGTCAAGAAGGCTTTCGGGTCAGCTAAAAGAACTTCATCCGGGTCTACTGCTTCTGGGTCAGAGGGCAGCCAATAGCTGGTTTTGCATACCAGCCCCGCTGCAGCTCAATTCGCCAGGCGAGAGGCCCACATGAAGGGTCTTGTGACGAACTATTCTCTGAGCGGTGAAAGCTACAGTCCACTGCTCCTTGAGTATGTGAAGAACTGGAACAATGCAGAATTCGTCGACCCTCAAGATGATCTGCCAGAGAAGTTCGGCCCAGCCAAGTTCAGCGCCCAAATGAACTCCGCTACCAAGGCTATTTCCTTAGCTGACCAGATGATGGAGGTAACTCTTTTTCTCTGTTGTTGATGTTTTACATAACTGAGCACCTGTAGATATAACCCCTAGTCCCCGAGCCTCCGAGGGAATAACTTGTTATACGGTCGGATGCTTCTTATAGGATCTAGTTTTTGTTCATAACAACATCAAATTTTGATATAGTTAGAGCCGGGTCTAGTTCCCTTGGACCGTATCTTATACACTTCGAATATCCACACACCTAGAGCCGGGTTAAGTTCCACTTGGCCCGGTCTTGTAGACTTCGAATATCCACACACCTAGAGCCGGGTTAAGTTCCACTTGGCCCGGATCTTGTAGACTTCGAATGTCCACACACCTAGAGCCGGGTTAAGTTCCACTTGGCCCGGGTCTTGCAGACTTCGAATATCTACACACCTAGAGCCGGGTTAAGTTCCACTTGGCATGGATCTTGTAGACTTAGAATATCCACACACCTAGAGCCGGGTTAAGTTCCACTTGGCCCGGATTTTGTAGACTTTGAATATCCACACACCTAGAGCCGGGTTAAGTTCCACTTGGTCTGGGTCTTGTAGATTTCGAATTCTTTTTACTCTGCCCTTGAACTTTGCCATTTCCTTGTTTATTTCAGATTACCACTAACCACCGATCCGCTGAGTTCTAGCGCCTGCTGGACTCCTATAAAGACATTCGCGCGCGTTATGGTAAAGTCCTGGTGGAGTACCAGAAGAGGGGTAATTTTCCATTCTTCGTCTTCCGTATTTATTCGAACTTCTTAGGATCCATATGAATTTGCTGTCCGAATCATACAGCCGAGGTTGAAGCTGAAAACATAATCATGTGGAAGAACCTTGCTGAAATCAAAGGTAAATTTATCCCCTCCACACGATCGTTGTATTTTCTTTGCTTTATCCGGTGGACACTTATACTTTGGGTCCTCCGGATCATTATGCTGTTGCAGTTTCTCTCGAGGCTAGTGTCACCATGCCTGAAATGATGACTCATTTCCTCGAACAAGTAGGGACGCATGAGGCTGAGCTGAAGAAGAAAAATGCAGAGATAGCTCGGCTCCAACAGCAGGACTCGGAGATCACTCGGCTGAATGCCGAAATTCAGAGGCTTAAAAGCTTCCATAAGTCCGAGTTGGAGAAGGCCGACCAGGAGTTTGCCGAGGAGAAAGAGCGTTTAACCACGCAAATCTCCAAGGATAAGAGCCTATTGGAGCAAGCCGATGCCAAGCTTACGTCGGTGACCATCGAATATGAGAAACTCCAGGCCCATAGTGCCGACGTTTATTCCGAGCTTCAGCAACCCCTCTTCCAGATCCCGCGTGAGTTTTCTACCTTGCTTGATTTTCTTTCCTCTAGATTTGGTCCTTTTGTTCACTATTTTTCTTCTCATTCTTAGGCAAATTTCCAGAAAGTGATACGCTCGGTGCCGCCTCCGTACACCAGTCCCACGAACAGCATGGTATTCTTGCTGCCCTGGTGCCGAGCCAATCTCGTATAATACGGAGGATCTTCTGGCGAGTCTCACCGCTCGTCTTGAGGTAGTGAAAAATCATGGCGCCAATATTATCCCAGCGGCAACGCGGATGTTCAGCTGCCTTTGGCCCAGTGAATCCATCCCAAAGAAAGGCTCAGCTTTCATAGCCAAGTTAATGGGGTGTGACACGCAACTGCATCTATGGCCCGAATCTGCCGCACGGGCTAGGACCGACATTGCTTTGAAATTTGCTCTCTCATGGTATGAAGGAATTGATCTGGGGTTGCTCACTTGCATGCGCACCGGGTCTAAGTGGTGCGAGGATCCGGGGTGGATCGCGCGCCGCAAAGCCTGTGCCGACAAGCTTATCCAGTACTCCTTCTGCCATGCTTGGAATGAGGGGCCGAGTTATCTCGATGCCGTTGATGAAGAAGTTGTCTCTGGAGATGAAGAGGAAGGGAGTGAAAGTGAGGGTTCCGAACTGGGCGATGAGGCGGAAGACCCGGAGGATAGCGAGGTTAACCCGGAGGACGAAGCCGAGGCTAGCACCCCTACCCCACACTTCGAAGTACCTCCTTCATCGACGGATGATTCGTCTACTGCTCCTGCTCCTTAAAAAACACTGGTCATATTTATCAGATCCCCGGAATGGCGGGTGTAGATGTATTTAAATACTTTGGTTTGGTTGTGCTACAATTTTATGTTCTGAACTAAGTTTTATTGTTGGATTATTATGGGTGAAGTCCCCGAGTTTCCTTTTCTTGTTCCCCCAATTTCTGACTCGGCTCGCGTCTACCTTGATTCGGTCTTTCAACTTACGAGTACGAGGTTCCAAAAATTTACTTAACAATACTTGAAACCCTGAGATTAGCTCAAAATGGTCCGGTGTTTTAGTGACCAAAACAAACAAAGGGTTAGTCAAAAAACCAATGTCGGCCCTCTTAAGTTCTTTCCCTTAGTCGTTTTTCATGTGCATTGCCATTCCAAACTTGTTCTCTTGCTTGCCATGAAGCCAATTCGTGTTGGACAGCAACAAAGTCGAAGAGTTAGGTTTTTGGTGCTTACACATTACTATTCCAACTAAGGTATAAGCGACTTAACCCAGCCGACATAGAAATACGAAAACAAGAAACAAGTATTATAGCAGTCCCCGAGTCTCTGCTTGGGGTGGCAAAGTTTTTATTGATAAGCTCATCGCCGACATACATACTAACGTATGAGTAGCTCGGATACATTCACCTCTTAGGCGTAGAAAGGGCAAAGCAGTGCTACGTTCCACGGTCATTTGGATTCCTCCCCGGACCTGTCCGCCTTGTTCTTTTCTTGGGGCTGTGCATCAATAAGATAGTAGGAGTCATTATGCAAGGCTTTACTCACAATGAAAGGTCCTTCCCATGGAGGGGATAACTTATGCATGCCAGTAGTGCATTGTATTAGCCGTAGTACCAAATCACCTTCCCGGAAAACTCGGGGGTTTACTTTCCGACTATGATAGCGTCGGAGATTTTGCCGATATATGGTGGATCTGGACAAGGCCAGTTCTCTCACTTCTTCTAGCAGATCAACATCATTTTGCCGGGCCTCGCGCACTTCGGCTTCTGTGTATTGGGTGACTCTTGGCGAATCATGCTCTATGTCGGCTGGTAATACAACTTCTGCCCCATATAACAGAAAGAATGGCGTATAGCCTGTTGATCAATTCGGAGTTGTTCTTAAACTCCACAGTACCGCTGGTAGTTCTTCTATCCAGCACCCCGCTGATCTTTGCAGCGGCTCTATGAGCCGGGGTTTTATCCCGGACAATACCAGTCCGTTGGATCTTTCCACTTGCCCGTTCGATGCGGGGTGGGCGACTGATGCGACATCTAACTGGATCTTCTTTTCTCGGCAGAATCTCGCAAATGCTCCTTCAGTGAAACTTGTTCCATTATCAGTTATGATGCTATGGGGATAGTCGTATCTTAGGATAATATCCTTGAGGAATCTTACTGCTGTTGCCCCATCACATTTCCAAATTGGTTTCACCTCAATCCATTTGGTGAACTTGTCAACCATGACTAGAATGTGGGTCATCCCTCCTTTGGCTGGCTTAAATGGTCCTACCATATCTAAGCACCATACAGAAAATGGCCATGTAATGGGGATAGTTTTCAGCTCCGACATAGGTAGGTGAGTTTTCGTGGCGTATCTTTGACAGCCATTGCATTTTCTCACCAAGTCCTTTGCTTGCTCCAAAGCACTGGGCCAATAAAATCCATGCCGAAAAGCTTTTGCTACTAACGCCCTTGAGGAGGCATGGTGGCCACATTCCCCTTGGTGAATATCCCGAAGTATGTCAAGCCCTTCCTCCGGATCAATACACCGCTGCAGTACTGTTGTCACACTTCTTTTGTATAGTTCGATGTTGATAATTGTATAGGCCTTTGCCCTTCTCTGAATCTGCCTTGAACTTATTTCATCATCTGGCAAGATTCCCTCTTTCGGGAAATCAAAAATTGGCTTGGCCCAAGCTGGTACAGTCCGGACGGGAAATGGTTCCTCATCAACTTCCATTGCATCCACCGACATAACTCCTGCCGGATCAGACTAAACAGTCCCAAGGTTTGCTGAGGCAGTCCCTGGGTTTGCTGAAGCAGTCCCTGGGTTTGCTGAGGTGCTTCCCCACTCTATCTCCATAGGTGCAGCTCCTGATCCGGAGAGTGCTGTGATGTAAATGGAATCTGATTCGGGTGAGGGCGTGATAGATGGTTTTCTTAGGTGCTCCAAGGCAACATTTGGTGGGATTGGCTGCCGGGACGAGCCTAACTTGGACAGCGTGTCCGCTGCGTCGTTTTCAATCCGAGGTATGTGATGGAACTCACACCCCTCGAAAAACCCACTTATCTTTTGAACATGGAACCTGTACAGGGCCATGTTAGCATCCAAGGCGTCCCAATTTCCAGACACTTGCTGCACCACCAAATCAGAATCTCCAAAGCATTGTATCCGACATATCCGTACTTCTTTCGCCACTTTGAGACCATGCACCAATGCTTCGTACTCTGCCACATTATTCGATGCACTGAAGTGGATTCGAAGGACATATTTCAGTTGATCCTTCTTAGGCGAGGTAAGCACTACTCCGGCGCCCAACCCATCTTTCAGTTTCGATCCATCGAAGTGCATTTGCCAATAATTGGATTCCGGCAGGGGTGGCTCATATTGCATTTCAGCCCAGTCCACAAAGAAGTCTGCCACGGCTTGTGACTTCATAGCATCCCTTCTGTCAAATTGTGGTGCATAGGGAGCTAACTCGATTGCCCACTTTGCTATCCGGCCCATTGTAACACCCTCAAATTGGCCCTATGCAAGTTTTAGCGCTTACCGCCAAACTCGCATAGAAACGATTCAAGGACGCCCACCAGGCACTTTCGTGCGGGTGGAAAACGAAGTAATAACGTTACACAACAGTCCTCGATGGGACCCATAGAACAGATATATATACAACACGACTCCATGAGTCAAGAATACAGATATACAGTACAAAGATCCAAATCACCTTGAAAACGATAGAGCGTCCGACTATGGACAAGATGCAAATGGGGCTAAGAGCCCTGAAGAATAACCAATGGCGTCCATAACCCTGCCCAGGCCAAGCCGGAAGGGTAACCCTGCTAACGACGTCGAAACCTGCTAAAACAAAAGGGGTGCCGACAAAGGACAAAGGAAAAATAGGAGCGCCAAGATCGAGGCCAAGACATGGCGAGGTTAGAATTCGGTGGCTCTCGCCACATAGGTATGGTGGATCAAGCAAAGAAGCCAGCACTAAACAACCTATAGAGACTCGATACAACCGGCGGTTATCGAGAGGATAAGAAAGACCTATTCGGATCCAACCTGAAGCTAACACCAAACAAACCCATCCTGGTATTTCCCCCTCGAGACCAAACGAGGAAGTCGGACCAAGGAACTCACACAGTTGGCAATTTTACTCATTCCGTTATAGTTTCAGCACTTACTAATCAGATATAGATAGCATGAGTCGTCCTGAAGCATAAGTAGTGGGCGGTTTTAATCACCATTCCGTTATAGTTGGAACATTTACTAATCAAATATAATTGTCCTGAGGAATCCCAAAACCCAGTAGTGGTTGGCACTTTTATCACATTCCCTTGGAGTTGTAATACTTACTAGGCAGGTATAGTATGACACAGATCACCACAGATCCACCAGTTGTTGGCATTTTTATTATCCATTCCATTATAGTTGCATCTGCTTACTAGTCACATATTAAGTCAAATTTATAGCACTGCTTTAGTTATGCTTGTCTATGATCGAGATATCAGGCTCAAGTCGCCCATAACCATGACACGGCTTTCAGAAAGTTTTACCTGCTAGGTGCACAAATAGCAACACACACCGATCAACCTTGAAAACCAACTCAAACCCAACGAGGCTTTCACGACAAAGCGATCACAGGATTCATAAATATTTCAGGGGCCACCCCACTAAGCTACCCAGAACGGTTGGCCGGCTCGAACGGACCTGTGGTTTGTGTGGACGGTCAGAAACGACTAGGAACCCGAAAGTGTGACTGGGCTTGTCGACACACAAAACGTGTCACGTTCCTAACAAAGACAGTGCTCCACGCACAATCGTAAATAAAGCAGTAAAGCATGGCATAAGTACAGGATAGTAATAAAGCCCCAAACTACTTTGTGGCCCCAAGAAATAGAAATGAATCAAGCTCTGGCTCAGGGGGGTCCATAAGGCCTCCCGGATGTGGATGGTGCGAAAAATCAAGGAACAGGTATCAAGTACTCGGGGTCCTACGGGACACAAGTGGGCGTGGAAGAACCAAATAACATCTATTGCCCACCGATGCCTCTGCATTAGTTATATCTAGCATTTTAATGGTTGTAATTAAAGTCATGATCATCTCCACCAGTAAGCATCTCCATCAATAAGCATCTGCCAACCTTCCAACAACTGTGGTACTTGACAACACGGGATCACACCTGAGCAAGCAACTACGACTCGCAAGGCCAGCTATCTACCAAACACGGGTAATAGGAGGTGTTCAAGGCAATATAGAGGCTGTACGGGATATAACTGGTGTTCGGAAACTAAAGCATCGTGACACGGATAGCAATAGATCAACAGGAGGAAATAAAGACTATAAATGCAAAATAGGTAGAATGGGAAGAGATGCTCGCCTAGGAAACACTGCCGAAGGTTCATAACCGGAGAACTTGTCGATACTCGCATCCACTCATCGGTCTAATCCGCGAAGAAGCAAACACTAGATGAAACACTGGATGCAATATTTAATACTACGGCAGAAGATCCGGCATGCTTATGATATGATGCATGGCATGGCACAGATGCGGTGCAATTAGGCAGTATTAAGCGGAACCGGGGTCCCGTCAATTAATTATATGGTTCACGTTATTTAACTACCCCGCAATTTAAATGTTGTATTAACAGGGCGAATCATGGCATCGGTTCGCTACACCAATTTAAATGGAGTCCGGAATAAGGCTAGAATTGCCCGCATATAGACTCCATATTTAATTATAGGTGAATCGATAAAATAACCCGGACCCACAAAATATGTATGCATGTGTGAACAATTTAATATGCAACAGATGAATGTCATATGTTATAAAATATGGGCTTAGGGTCACACATCTGGGTTCGGACGATCTTGGGTTCCGGGGGGTCCGGGGTTCGACAGGGTTCGACGGGGACGGCGAGGTTCAGATACAAGATGGAGAGCTTGGCGTGTCGTGACGGAGAACTTGGGTTCCAAGCGATCGACCTTGTCGTCGATGGCGAACTTGAATGGATCGGGTACCGGTGGTCTTCGGGTCCGTGTAGACGGTCATGGCGTCCGGGATGAAGAACTTGGCGTTCCGTGTCGGTGACCTTGGCGTCCTGGTTCTCGGGCATCGCAGCCGAGAAGGAGAACTTGTCGCATCTGTGGAGATCTTGGTGTTCCGGGCATCTTCCGGTCGGGGTCTCGGCGTCCATGAAGAAGATCATGATAATCTAGGAAGGAGATCTTGTCGGTTCCATGTCGAAGGCCTTGGCGCTTCGGATCGGTCTTCGGGTCCATGAAGGCGATGTTCGGTACATGTCGTCGACACCTCTTGATCCTTTGATTTCGGACTTCGGCGGCCACATGACATAGTCGGGGTAGCCGAGCCGTGTCTTCATCTCATCTATCTTGACCATCTCGAGGTCTAGAACAAACGCTCCTACATCACCAGATTGACATCCACCTGACAACACCGGGTAGCCCAACTTGTAGCACTTGAGGTTGTAGCGGGGGTGACTATTCTCAAGCATCAGCAACACAAACAGCAGGGCACAACTGTTGTTGGGCATCAACACTGTACGGGAGGAGCAACAGCGCTTCACGCGGATAGTCAGAGAAAACTCGACGGCAGCGAGCATCGTGGCGTCGCTTGGCCCGCTGCAGGTGGCAGGGCCGGCGCTGGAGACGAGGTCACCTCGAGGCAGCGGGACCACACGCTGCGCAGATGGAAGCGACGCTCGCTGGCAGTCACGTTGCTTGCCGACAATTCCAGGAGGAAGACGCAGGGGCTCGCAAGGCCTCAAGACAGGAGAGAGGCTCATGCAAGGCTGGAGCAGGGGAGGCCAACGACGAGAGGGACACGAAGGTGGGGCAGCCGAGCACTAGCGAGGGCAGTGGTGGCCATGGCGGTGAGGGGAGCCGCAGTAGGGGCCGGGTCAAGGGAGAAACTCGCGGGCGCCGGGCAAGCTCGGGTTGCGGACGTCGAGGACGCTGGCGGCTCGCTGAGGCGCGAAGGCGACAGAGACAGAGGACGGGGAGGGCTTCAAGGCGGAGGGAGCCCTTGGTGGCCGACAGAGGCCGAGCGGCGGCGGCGGGTGCAGAGGGCAGGTGAGGGAGGGGAACATGGCCGTCGGGAGCATCGGCGAGCGGCGGCGGCGAGGTCACCCAGAGGACGGGCGGCTCGGGCCAGGTGTGGGCGGCGAGGTCGGGGCCGAGACAAGGAGGCGGGGTTGGAAGAGGAGGTTCCTGGCGGCTCGGGGATCGCAGGGCTGGCGGAGGAGGTCGGGGTCGCGATGGCGGGGCTCGAGCGGCGGCCTCGGTACGCGGGGGCGGTTGCGTCGGGGGTTAGTGGGGAACGTGGGGTAGGAGAGGGAGATGGCGTGGGGGCGACGCGGACGTGCGTGGGTGGGGCCGAGCGCTGAACGGGGGTGGAGGTGGGAGTTTGGTGGGCGGTGGGGGCCTAGCACTGGGCTGCGCGCCAAAGGCGTGTACGTGGGGAGGCGGGAAAAGGTGGCCAGTGGCTGGGGAGGCGGCCACTGTGTGTGTGAGTGGTGTGTGTGTGGTGTGTTGGGTGAGGTGGAGGGAAAAAGGGTGGGGCTGGTGAGGTGTCGACATGGGATTGGAGGGGGTGAGGTGGAGGGCTGGGTAGGATTAGAGTGGGTAGAATATATGGTGGAATAGGTTTTGGGAAAACTGGTTTTTGTACTGGGGATGGCCGACTGGGTCGGATCGGCCCGGTACGGCTGTCCCCTAAAAATAAACTAAATATTTTATTATTTAAAACGGGGCTTTTAAAAACCGTTGGTAGACAAAACAAAATACATCCGGAGACCTGGGTTTTGATTTGAATTAAAGACGGGGTATTTAGAAAACAATAAAATACTTTTCGAAATAGTTTTAGACAAAACCATGCATGATGATGACGATGCAATGCACAAAAACAACGCGATTTTCTAGTAGTGATTTTTGCGGGGCGCCACACCCATTGTGTCTTTGTTACTCATAATTTCCGAAATGGGTGCCTCACATATCACCTTGATGGGGTGTTCCTCAAAATAGTGTTTGAGTTTCTTGGCCGACATATATACGCCATACGCCATCTTCTGATAGTGAGGATAGTTCTATTTTGAGGCTGACAATTTCTCGCTTAGATAGTACACCGCCTTTGCACGGAATTTCCTTCCTCTTCACGCTCCACTACGATTACTGCACTTACGACTCGGTTGGTCGTAGCTACGTAGAGCAACATTGGATCCTTAGGTAGTGGTGAGGCTAGGATTGGCGCAGTAGATAACATCTTTTTCAATTCTCGAAACGCAAGATCCGCCTATGGCGTCCATGTGAACTTGTCTGCCTTTTTCATTAGTTGGTAGAGGGGCAAGGCCTTCTCTCCCAACCGACACACGAACCGACTTAACGATGCCAGGCAACCAGTGAACTTCTGTACATCGTTAAGTCATTTTGGTAGTTCCATTATTTCTATGCCCGGATTTTTGTCGGGTTAGCTTCAATGCCACGGCTTGACACCAAAAAACCGAGTAACTTTCTGGCAGGTACGCCAAAGGTGCACTTCTCCGGATTCAGCTTCATTCGGAACCTTCTCAAGTTCGTGAATGTCTACCGGATATCATCAAGGAGCGTATTGCTTTCCTTGGTTTTTATTACCACATCGTCCACATAAACTTGCACGTTTCGACCTATCTGATCATGTAAGCATTTTTGCATGCATCGCTGGCACGTTGCCCCTGCATTACGTAATCCAAACGGCATAGTGCAATAGCAATAAGCCCCGTACGGGGTAATAAACGCAGTCTTTATTTGATCATCCGGATTCAGGGGTATCTGGTGGAAACCAGAATACGCATCAATGAATGACAGTAGCTCACATCCGGCTGTCGAGTCTATGACTTGATCTATCCTAGGGAGTGGAAATGGATCTTTGGGACACGCCTTATTCAGGTTCGTGTAATCAATACACATGCGCCATACCACAACTACATTTGGATCATCTTTCTTTTTCTCCACTAGCATCGGATTAGAGAGCCAGTCCGGATAGAGTACTTCCATGATAAATCTGGCCGCTAAGAGCCTAGCTATTTTGTCTCCAATGACTTTCCTCCTGTCTTTGGCAAAACACCGGAGTGGTTGCTTTACCGGCTTAGCCCCGGGTCTTACGTTCAATGAGTGCTCAGTCAACTCCCTCGGTACACCTTGTAGATCTTGAGTGGACCAAGCAAAGATATCCTGATTCTCACGGAGGAAGTTGACGAGCTCACTTTCCTATTTGTTGCTTAACCCGACACCAATAGTCACGGTGCGCTCTGGGAACTGATCATCGATTGGCACTTTCTTCGTGTCCTTAGTTGCTTGGAAGGATACGCTCCCGTGCGGGTTGGTCGGGGCCGGCATAAGTTGTTGCGCGGATTGAGCCAGTGCCACCACTTCCAGTATCTTCCTTTTTTCTTGACCTATCACAAGTGACTCGGCTAGATTAGATCCGGCTGAGGCGCACTCGATCGAACACCAGAAGTCCCCTGACACAGTTATCACGCCCCTTGGCCCGGGCAACTTCATCTTAAGGTAACTGATGTGGGTAGTTGCCATGAATTTGTTCAGCGCTGGTCTGCCGAGTAACGCGTGATAAGCGCTCTCCAGATTCACCACTTCGAATTCCAAGTTCTCAGTACGGCAATTGTATCTTGTGCCGAATAACACATCAACCCGAACCTTACCAATTGGCTCACAGGAAATACCTGGTACAATGCCATGAAAGGTGGTCCTCGTTGCTTGCAACATGTTCTCTATTATTCCCAACTTGTGCATGGTATCCTTGTACATAATGTTGATACTACTGCCATTGTCAATCAGTACCTTGAAAAACCTTACATTGAGATTCGGCCCGATGAACGTCGGATCCAGGACCAGAGCATAGGTTCCTGGGCTTGGCATGATCTTTGAGTGATCCTTGACACTCCATGTAATATCCTGATCCGCCCAGGGCATATACCTCACTACTACTGGCATTACTGCGTTCACCTCCATATGCCGGCGCTGCAAGCTTTTCCGGTCATTCTCTTCCGTGGTAAACACACAGTAGCTTTGATGATGTTCCCTGTACTCATTTCGTCCCTCATTCTCGTTGTAACCCTCACCTTGTGGCTGGCTATTGCCCACTTGATGTACCGCACCCCTTCTTTCCAGATTCTCATACCTCGGAGGAGGTGGTGGCAGCATCAGCTGCTGCCCATTCCCCCTGTCTGTAACGGTGGTAGAGGTGCTTCATTTCTAGGTGCTTCGTTCTGAGGTGCCTGAGCATTCCCCGAACTTCCCTGTTCTAACTTCCTCATCCATTCACATTGCCGGGTTGTATGATTCGCCGGGCTATTTGGGCTTGGCGTATCGAATTTGCAAGGTTGATCCAGCATGGACTCAAATGTATACCTCGGTCTATCCTTTCGTTCTTGCCATTGCTTCTTCTGCTCCGGGGTCCAAGGTTTTTCCCCTCATTTTTCTGCTGCCAGTTTTTTGGTGTTGGCTGGCTCCAGCATTGGAATGATCCCGGTCTACTGTTGCGACCTGTTGTGAGTTATACCGGTAATCCGGACGCTCATCCTTCTCTTTCCTCGAAAATCATTCCTCCTTGACTATACGGGGCCATCTCTGCCGTAATATTCCTCATTTTCCTCACTTGACATTAGCCGGGGTTGCGTTGGATCTCCCAAGGCATATGAATCTGCGATCCAGATCGTCTAAGCCAAGGTGGTTGGCATGTCTCTCTGTAACCTCTGCCACAGCATACTCCCATATATGCATCCCTGAGTGAACCACGCAATAGCTTGTGATTAAATTACTCCCTCGCACGAGTTTCGCACATTGCACCACCGAGTCAGGAAATCTCTATCTAGCTCATTCGGTCTCTGCCGGCACAATGCAAGGGTCTATGGCCTGTTAGGTCTCTTGTAAGTGCTTGAGAAGTTGCTAACGAACAACTCTTCAAAATCCAACCAATAGTTGACACTCCCTGATGGCAAATTGTTCAGCCAAACTCGCGCTGGTCCTTCCAGCATCTGTGGCACATACCTTATGATACATTGCAAATGTATCTATAATTTTTGATGTTCCATGCTTGGTTTTATCCACTTTCTTGTGTTTTGTTCCAACTTTGGAGTACTTTTCTTATGATTTCTTGGACTAACCTATTAACAAGAGCCACAATGATGTTTCTGCTTTTCTGCTGTTTTTGGTTCGGAAAGTCGAGAAAATGAATATTCTCGAATTGGAGGGACAAAAGCCAAAGTGCCTATTTTTCCTAAGGGATCAAGTGCGAGAATACGAGGCGGAGAGGGGGGGGCAGCCACACCACACGGCGGCATGGCATGGCTCGCGCGCCAGGTGGTGTGGTGGCTCCCCCTCGGCCCCTCCTTCCGCCTATATATTGCCCTCGGACGAAAACCCTAAGCACCGATCAAAAATCCATGAAAGAGTTCAGAGCCACCGTCATCTCCATCCCTAGATCGGGAGGATCTGAAGCTCTTCCGGCACCACCAAGTGGGGAATTCACCCTGGAGGCCTTCTTCATCACCATGCAAGCCTCCAGTGTGATGCATGAGTAGTTCATCCTTGGACTACGGATCCATGTAGTAGCTAGATGGCTGGTTTCTCCTCCTTTGTGCTTTCATGTTTAGATCTTGTGAGCTCCGTGATGTCTCAATGCACGGCGCCCAGAAAAATGCTTGATGGCGGTGTTGATGTAGAGCTTGTTGGGAACCCCAAGAGGAAGGTATGATGAGCACAACAGCAAGTTTCCCTTAGTTATGAAACCAAGGTTTAATCGAACGATGGAGCAAGGAAACACCTCAAAGGTGTTACTAGAGCTTTAGGCGCACTACGGTGCTAGTAGCAACGTGGAGACCTGCACAACACAACCGAACTTTGTCCCCAACTTGATGAGGTTGTCAATCTCACCGTGTTTTATGGAAAACAAAAGATTAAACGTGTCGAATGGGAAGAAGTAAAAGTTTGTAAAGTAAACACAAAGTAGAAACAGTTTATAGATTGTATGTAAAGAAAAGGACCGGGATCCATAGTTCACTAGAGGTGGCTCTCCTTAGATAGATAACATCTTTGGTGAACAAATTACAGCGGGCAATTGACAAACACCGAGAAAGCAATACATGCATATACTAATCATCTTGACTCCTTTGAGACTTGATTGGGCATTACAACATAATACATAGACCGCCATCCAACTACATCTCTGACTAATAATCCACCTTCAAGTTATCATCCGAACCCCCTCCAGTATTAAGTTGCAAGCAACAGATTATTGCTTTACGAACTGCGTGTAAAGTAAACAATACAATTGTTCTATGAACAAAAGATCGTTGTTTTCTCCCTACTAGCAACACCACATCTAGTACCTTAGAGATTTCTGTCACTTCCGGATTACCAGAGGCATGAACCCACTATCGAGCATAAATACTAACTCTTGGAGTTGCTAGCATCTACTTGGCCAAGATAGCTACTAACAACAGAAAGCATGCAAGATCTCAAATAACAAAGACATGATAGAATCAATAATCAATCTGAAATAGCATCTCAATATCCATCGGATCCCCGCAAACACAACATGTATGAATTACAAATAGATGATCTTGATCATGAACGGAGCTCACAAGATCTAAACATGAAAGCACAAAGGATGAGAAACCAGCCATCTAGCTACTACATGGATCCGTAGTCCAAGGATGAACTACTCACGCATCACACCGGAGGCTTGGATGGTGATGAAGAAGGCCTGTGGTGAATTCCCTCTCGACAGGGTGCGGTGAAGAGCTTCTGACCCCGATCTAGGGACAGAGACGATGACTCCATGAGACTCTTTTCGTGGATTTTTGATCGGGTACTAGGGTTTTCGTCGAGGGCAACTTATAGGCGGAAGGAGAGGCCGAGGGGCCGGGGCAGACCACCTCGGCGCTGCCCGGCCGCCAGCTGTGTGGTGGCTGCCCCCGTCCTTCTCCGTCTCGTATTCTGGCACTTGATCCCTTCCGGAAAAATAAGCACTTTGGCTTTTGTCCCGTCCAATTCCAAGAATATTCATTTTCTGACTTTTCTGGAACCAAAAACAACAGAAAAAAGGCAGTTGGCACTGTGGCTCTTGTTAATAGGTTAGTCCAAGAAATCATAATAAAAGTACTCCAAAGTTGGAACAAAACACAAGAAAGTGGATAAAACCAAGCATGGAACATAAAAAATTATAGATACATTTGCAATGTATCACTCCGTTCATGATCAAGATCATCTATTTGTAATTCATACATGTTGTGTTTGCGGGGATCCGATGGATATTGAGATGCTATTTCAGATTGATTATTGAATCTATCATGTCTTTGTTATTTGAGATCTTGCATGCTTTCCGTTGTTAGTAGCTATCTTGGCCAAGTAGATGCTAGCAACTCCAAGAGTTAGTATTTATGCTCAATAGTGGGTTCATGCCTCTGGTAATCTGGGGAAGTGAGAGAAATCTCTAAGGTACTAGATGTGCTGTTGCTACTAGTGAGAAAACAACAATCCTTTGTTCATAGAACAATCGTATTGTTTGCTTTACACGCAGTTTGTAAAGAAATAATCTGTTGCTTGCAACTTAATACTGGAGGGGGTTCGGATGATAACCTGAAGGTGGATTATTAGTCATAGATGCAGTTGGATGGCGGTCTATGTATTATGTTGTAATGCCCAATCAAGTCTCAAAGGAGTCAAGATGATTAGTATATGCATGCATTGCTTTCTCGGTGTTTGTCAATTGCCCCGCTGTAATTTGTTCACCCAGCATGTTATCTATCTTAAGGAGAGCCACCTCTAGTGAACTATGGATCCCGGTCCTTGTCTTTTACATACAGTCTATAAACTGTTTACTGCTTTGTGTTTACTTTCTGCAAACTTTCCATTCAATACGTTTAATCCTTTGTTTTCCGCAAAACACGGTGAGATTGACAACCTCATCGCAAGTTGGGGACAAAGTTCTATGGTTGTGTTGTGCAGGTCTCCACGTTGCTACTAGCACCGGTAGTGCGCCCTGCCAAAGCTCAGCTAGTAACACCTTTGAGGTGTTTCCTTGCTCCTACTGGTTCGATTAAACCTTGGTTTCATAACTGAGGGAAACTTGCTGCTGTGCTCATCATACCTTCCTCTTGGGGTTCCCAACGAGCTCTACATCAACCACGAGCCATCAAGAACTTTTCTGGGCGCCGTGCACTGAGACATCACCTTACTGCCTATCTCAAATTTCCTGTTGCAATCTTGACTGTTGTGGCGTAGTCAATCAGCCAATCCTCTGGCCTGGTACTACCATCATAGGTTCGGGTTCCTCTGGCCAGCTGAAAGTTTGGCACTGGTGGCTCGTTCATGATCCGGGGCCCAAAGCATGCTGGACACGATGGACCTTGTATCTCAATTTGCTCTGACCTATAAATCCTATCCAATTTTAACCTTGCATCATCTGGCTGCAAGTTCCTGCTCGCCAGCCTTGACCCAATTATGTGGTGATCCGGTCTGGGGTATCCGTCGTTGACCATAGCCGAATTACCATCATTGTATCTTTCCTGATCCGGACGAGCATTATGTTGTTGTGCTGCTTGTCCCGCGCTCCCCTCTTGCCTAGGTGCATGTTGTTGCTGCGTCCGAGGTAAATTTTGCCCCGTTCCCATGGGATCACGCTGTCTGGCATTGCCATTGGCAGCATTTCTTTGACCGGCATTGCCTTGGTCACAGTTACCTCGGGCAGCCACACCTCAGCTGGTACTGTGCCGATCCTCATCAACTTGTACTGCTTTGCCTTTTCTAGCCCTTACCGGGTCATGAGGAGCCATCTGTTTGTCTCTTCTTCCAAAGTCTACCACTTCTTCTCTCCGAGGATTATGACCCGGAGACGACGCGGCTCCTCTAGATCTCGTCGGGTTATTTCTGGCTGAATGTACCACCTGTGAGGCTCCTGGTGGCACCGGGTTTGCCTTGTTTATTTCTTCATTTTGCTGGCAAGCAACTCTTAACAAGTGATTTACCCTCTCTTGTTGCCTTTGTCGGGCCTCTCCAGTTAAACCTTCTAACTCGGATGCGGCGCATTTGCTGCCTGAGGTTCTTTGTCAATCTTGTACCGATCCAAGACTCTGTTTATTGTTGCCCCGACCTGGCCTAGGCTCGTACTCCTTGTCAATCTCAGTGATCAGGTTCCTGCCCTAGATTTTCACTCCATCTATGCGGTTTGCCTTAGCATATTCTCTCAAGGTGATGTTCAAAGACTGATGCAGCTCTGCTACCTTCTTTGCCCCAGCTAACATTTTCCGCCTAGTTTCCTCTAACTCAGCTTGTGCCTGAGCCGGATCTACCACAGGTGCTATTGGCATCACTAGGCTATCTATTGCTTGCTGGAGCACATTCTCTGGCCTTTCTAGGGGAGGAAACCTAGACCTGGTCTGCTCTGGTGTTACGTCTGGCTCTGGCGCCGGGCCCTTGCTCGGTTCCGCGTCAGGCGTGGTCATCAGGACCTCGACGCTGCTAGTGGGGCGAGTGAAACGCACTCCACAAGGTGCGCTGAGAGGTGGCTCGCCTCCCTCAACGATGTGCCGCGGATGAACGGAGGACTCGTCCACGCCGACATAGATCTTGTGCGTGCCAAGCTTGATGAAGACGCTGTTGCGCGGTGGAGGGTGTCTGTCGAAGCTTCCTGCATGGTCGCTGACATAGTCCAGCGCTCCAAAGCGCTAAACCAAGCCTGAGACGATACGCTCGCCAGTGCTGGAGAAGTTTCCCGTCTGAATCTTCACCCCTGCTAGCACCGCTAGCCCCATGGTGGGCGTCAACTGTCATGGTGGTGGCACGGCAGATGCCATGGATAGGCTAAAGATGGGGCCAATGAGTGCTAGGGTAATCCAGGGAGGGAGAACATGGTGATTCCACGCAGGGAAGTTCTTGTATTTTCTCTATCAATGGTGTTTACAAGTACTCTTGAGGCTCTCAACAAGAAGGAGACGATGTCTCTTACTCCCTACCAACTATCCCTAGAGTTCTACCTTAGACAGAGAGAATGATCGATCCCCTTCTATGGAGGCCCGGTGTTCCTTATATAGGGGAGCTCAGGTTACAATTCTAGGGCACAGGTGGCTGCATATTCTACGAATATTCTCCTTGCCTAAAGCAGATGCTTCTTTATTCTCTTTAACGACTTGTCCGGGCTTTGGACATAACCCACATCGTAATCCTTGTCTTTTGGTGTCACCAGACACGGGCTACGTCATCCGGCTTTGCCCACGTCACCTTGGTCACCCCTGACCCGCTGGTCTTCTTCTTTTACTTTACTTCGCTCATGCTACAGCTAATAAAGCCACCTTTTGACCAGCGGGGGATTCCTTCTCTTGGAAGCCATAGGATAATCCGGCTAGCATATAGCTTATCCGGCTTACCAAGTTACCTGCAAAACAGATAGATAGACATGGCCAACATTTAACTTATGCCGGCCGGACCATAGTCAAGGAGATGCTCCACGGGCCGGGTCACACCGTGGTTCGTCCTGCCTTGAGGTGACCCGGTCAGCACTTGCTTCGACCGCACCGTACCTTGGCTAACTCGGCCCTTATACCCCGGCGTTACCCTACCCGGGGGTATCCACCCAACAAGTTCTTAGGGGAAACTTTCCCGGTATTGATTACTTGTTGTACTTGATGCTATTGAGTGGAACCATCGAATTATCGTTCATGTTCAGATTGTTACTTGCCATTATTTCATCTCTGATCTTGATCCATATGATGTCTTGTAAGTAGTTCGTTTAGTTCTTGAGGACATGGGAGAAGTCATGTTGTTAGTAGTGGAATTGTGTTGAGAAAGATTCAATGGTTTGATAATTAAGTTGTGGTGTTATTCTTCTAGTGGTGTCATGTGAACGTCGACTACATGATACTTCACCTTTATGGTCCTAGGGGAATGCATTGTGTATTTGGCTACTAATCATAGGGGTTGACAGAGTGACAGAAACCTGAACCCCCATTAGGAAACCTTTGCACAAGGGAGTGTAGGATCTTAGAGTTTAAGGCTATGGTTAGGTTTTTATCTTAATTACTTTCTTGTAGTTGCGGATGCTTGCAAGGGGTATAATCACAAGTATGTATTAGTCCTAGGAAGGTTGGTACATTAGCACAGGTTCGTCCACACAACACTTATCAAACTAAAGAAGATTAATCAACTATATGAAGCGGAAGCACTTGTCAGTATTCCCATGTGTCCTCGAGAACATTTGGTCATCTTAAGTAATACAACCCGCTTGTCCTTTGCTAAAGAAAGGATTGGTCCACTTGCTGCATTTATTATTATTGTCTTTTATTTACTCGTACTTTGTTTATCTGCATTATCAAAAAACCCTAAAAATCCGTTTGCTAAGTATTTACAGAGAATTCCTTCTCCAAGCCACTCGTCAACACCTTCTGCTCCTCGTTGGGTTCGACACTCTTACTTATCGAAAATACTATGATACTCCCCCTATACTTGTGGGTCATTAGTCTGGCACAACCATATTAGCGCCTCAATCTATCCATATAGACATTGATGCCGAATATTCCGATTTTTCCCAAGTCTTTCATCAAAATTAAATTCTTAACCCGTGTCAATAAAAGATACATCATTTCCAATCAACAACATGTGCTCTGCATAATGTATTGGAAATTTGTCTCAGCGCTACCACTTAATTTTTTGCAAATGCAAGCATCTTCATCGTCTCCGATGAATTTAAACTCCTTTAACATTTTCATCACGGTGAAGATTCCAACTCCGCTATGCTCACTTCAACTATTGAAGTTTGCATGCCCTTTTAGCATCCTTTGAATTAACAAAACCCTTCGAACCGTGTCATGTACACGTCCTAGGTAACCATTCTATTAGAAGAACATTGTTTTGTTTGTTCAACTACCATATACCAAATTATATGTAGTGGTTGCTAGATTAATCCGTCAAGACTAAATTGAAGGGAATATGCCCGAGAGGCAATAATAAAGTGGGTATTATCTTATTCCATGTTTATGATAAATGTTTATTTTGCATGCTATAATTGTATTAATTGGAAACGTTAATACATGTGTGTTTAATAAACAAAATACAAAGTTCCTAGTACTGCCTCTCATATAAACTAGCTTGTTGATTAACAAGATGATCAAGGTTTCATGATCATGGACATTGGATGTTGTTAATAACGAGGTCACAACATTGGTGGAATGATGTGATGAACATTCATCTGAAGTATAGCATTATGATCAAAGTCATTATGTTTATATTGCTATAACATCATACGAAGTAATCTTAGTCCTTAGACCATGATATCATGTTAATTGCTAACACCGGAAGAGTATCTTGATAACATCAAACGTCACACCGTAACAGGGTGACTATAAAGGTGGGTTTAGTGCTATGAAGGTGTTATGTTGAGGCTCATGGATCAAGAGTGGGATTTGTCCATCCCGATGACGGATAGATATACTCTGGGCCCTCTCGGTGATATCACATTGAAATAGCTTGCAAGCAAGTGATGTGATCACTAGAATGTTATATCACGGGAACGAGAAAAGAGTGCATGTTGGTAACGAGATCAAACTAGGTATTTGGATGCCAATGATCGAATCTCGGACATGTAATATATCGCGAGACAAAGGGTTTTAGTTATGACATTAAAGGTTCACACGATCACAAGAGTCATCATTGAATATGTGGGAGTCAGTACAGATCTCCAGGTCCCGCTGCTGATTATTGATCGGAGAGGGGTCTCGATCATGTCTGCATTATTCGCGAATCGTAGGGTGACACACTTAAGGGATACCGACACCATTTGGAGCAAATATGTTTCAGATAAAGATTTAATAAAGCGCTGGAATTATTTCAATAGACACCGAAACTGTTTCGGGTGAAATTGCTGAAATTGGTTCTGCATGTAATATTGAAATGTTGCAGGGGGTTTTATGTGAATGTTTGTTAATTAAAGTAATTAACAAAATTCTGAATAAAAATTAATAAAAGAGTTTTATTAAATGAGAGAGCATTAAATTTGGAGAAAATTAATGCATTTAAAGTGGAGACTTTAAAAAAGAATGTGAAGGGGCATTTTAATGTGGAGGGGGTTACCACCACATGAATGGGGGAGGTGAAGGGACATCCTCCCCTCCTCCTATAAAAGGCCCCCCTCTCACTCCTTCTTCCTCACACCTCCTCATGAAGGATCTCTCTCCCCCTCTAGTATTATTTCCCCATGGTCTCGAATTAGCGAGATACATGTTCCTAGTGGCTTTATCTGGAAAGGAGTTGCTACTTCCGCTGCTTTGCTGGAGCGAGGGACGGAGGTTGTCGGGGTACCGGACATGTGTGCGATCATGGATGCACCGCTGCTTTGCGGTGCTGGACTTGGTGGTGCTGGACTTGCTGGAGCTGGATCTGATGGATGTGCTGGAGCCGAACCTGCTGGACTTCATCACGATCTTGAGATCGGCAAGCGTACGACTACATCATCCACGAGTTCCTACTCGTTAACAAAACTCGTTGTCTTCGAGGGTAAGTTCTCCATGGATGTATATCCACCCGTTGCTCTGTATCTAGTAGATAGATCTTGGCATATAGTTCTCATCGTAGGAATTTTTTTGTTTTCTATGCTGCGAACCCAACATAAATATCGCTATGAAAGATCAAACCTTGTCATAGTCAACTCCTTGAACATTGTCGTAAATTCCTTTCCGACATGTTGATTATTTCATAGATGTCAAACATCCTTGTCTATTTATTTATAGATCCAAACACGACTGATAGGCTTCATGCCTTTTCGGAGGGTCTTCCAAGTTCAAAAGCTTGATTTCTCGTGTATGGAAACTATCACAGATTTTATGACTTCTAGTCATTCTATGGATTCAGGGCCCATCATCGCTTCTTTGGATGCAGTTGGTTCATTATTGTCAAAACAATAACGACTTGTTTATCAAATATCATTATTTGATTGTTACCCGATGCATATGGTTCAAATAGGAACTCTAATCTCCAAGATCACAACCTTTGTAATCATGGGAGCCATGAGCATTGTGGCCGCCACTAGAACACTTTCCGGCACTGCGCTACTTAGCACATATAGCTAAGGTTCAATAACCTTATCAAAGTTCTATTGTCCTCCCACTTAACTTTTCATGAAAAAATATTTTTCAAGAAACTTAACATTCCAAGTGACAAACTCTTTTGTTCTCGTTGTTATGGAGGAATACCCAACAAATTCTTTGGGATAACCTACAAATACATGCTTATCCGACTTTGGTTGTAAACATTTACTTATGCATAGCATACCAAAATTTAAGAAAAGACAATTCGGGTTTTATCCCAAACCATAAATCATATGGTGTCATTTCAATTGATCACGATGGTGCTCTTTTCAGTGTAAAAGCGGTAGTCTCTAAAGCTTTATTCTTTAAAACATAATGGCGGTTTTATAAATGACATCTTTGATCTTACCATGTCAAACAAGGTTTGATTTGATCTCTCGAACATACCATACTCCTGTGGTTTATCGGGAAATGCAAATTCATGGAACAATTCTTGAAATCTTAGGTGTTTAGCTAAACCTGTAACTCAAATATCTTCCTCTATGATCAAATCATAAACTCTTTTATTTTCTTGTTACAATGATTTTCCACTTCATCTTGAAAGTCTTTGAACAATTTTCAAATGTTTCATACTTCTTCCTTATTAAGTAAATATATAGATATATTCACTCAAATTTTTGGAGAAAGCATATGAAGCAAAAAGATCCATCGCATATGGCTACACATAATGGACTATGCACATCAGAATGCACAATGTCCAATAAGCTAGTCATCCGTTCCTCTTTGGCCTATGAACGGAGTTTCAATTATCTCGAGGAAAGTTTCACAAGCATCAATTGATCAAAATCAAAAGACTCCAAAAATCTATCAACGTGGAGTTTCTTCATGTTATCTTTCCAATATAATTTAAACGGCAATGTCACTTTGTAAGTGATATTTCAATCATTTGTCTTGCGACATTTTAGCATAAGTTTTGTGGACGTGATTTCTCCAACTAGACTTGTAAAAGTTAATCCATGTTTTATGAAATACGGTAATTATTTGAACAACCAATGTTCTCATAATACCGGAACAAAATAACAATTATTTAGACAAATCTTGATGGTTAGCTTTGATGTCAACGATGAATACAATAACTCCTTAATTGTTTTCGATGAACATCATCACATATTCTTTTGCCAGTTACTTAGACCATTGTAGTTCATGAATTGCATCGTTTTGTATGATATTTCATACCAACAAATTCGGTATCCAATACCCAAGAACCACATTGTTGAACAAGCAAGGAATACAACCATAACATGCATATCTTCTATATACCTTAGCTGGACATTACCAGTCTTTTATTTACTGCCAAATATTTAATAGATTCTCTTTCAGCATTTCCTTTTCCTTTTAAAAAAATCTATCAACATCAACAGTGGCGCCATACATATGACACATAGTCCAAAGCATGTATAGTAAAATACTAATACCTTTGGACTTGCACTTTGAAGTAGATCACCATCATCAAATGTTTGGTGTTCTTTCAAAAATCCATACTTTAGTAATCTTTTAGTGTAGTAAATTTTTTACTTACATCTTCTATTCATCCTTATCATGACAACTTTCATTATCAAGCTACTATGGCTTATAAGGACGAATCCTGAGTATAATGTCAGTTCCCAAAACCTGTTTGGGAGATTAGGACGTCTAGCGTCTCCAACCTTCGCAAATTCTCATACAATGTGAGAACATGTATTTTGCCAAATTATACTCTATCATATTGCAACCATAAATATTGTTTCAGATATAAAAATATCTTCCACGCATGATGGCTTCTGAAACAATTATTTCAGCTCCTAGATAACCTCGATATTAAAATTAACTTTTGAATATCAAGAATCATGGAGGCAAACATGATACTTTAGATACTAACATTGGAATTCTTACTCTCGATTTAATATTAACTATTAAACTTCATGGAGTAAATAGAGTTTGCTGAAAGTTTGCAATAGGACTTCTAAAATTGACATTCAAAACAATATGATACCAGTTCGTAAAGTAAATATCCAGAATTCTATAGTTCTATTATCTTAATTAAAACTAAGCATAAGGTAGTAAACAGATGCCAATGACTACAAAAAATTATGCAAATTCACTTCGATTTAGTTTATGACAAATTGATTTCAACTAATCCAAATTAGAAATGAACTCCCACTCAAAACCAACCTCCCTCGAGTTGTTTTGGTGATTACATGAACCAAATCCACTACACCAAGTCTGATCATCACGTGAGTCGGTGTAGCTTCAAAGGCAAGCATCTATATGGGCATCATATCAATTATATGACTCATGCTTAACCTTTCGATCCATGTTCTAAGGCCATGTCTGTACATGCTATGCTTGCCAAGTAAGAACCTTAGTACTCGCGTGTGTAAAACTGTCTTACACCTGAAATATGATTGTGGATTCAAGTACACCTGATCATCACGTGATGTCTTGAAGCGGCGAAACATAAACGGTGCATACTTAAGGGAGAACACATTTTTATCTTGATATCTAAATGAGGGATCATCTTATAATGTTACTAAAACGCCAAACTAGCAATATAAGATGCAAACATCATATATGTAAAGTGGAATGATATGGTCCATGCATTTGATCACTATCATGTGCATCGTGGTATGATCTCTATCATTCCTTTGTGTGTAAGGCCAAGGTCTATGAAACTTACACGTTAGGTGTGTTGTAAGAGTATCAATTATACATCAACTTACAACATTACCATATGATGACACTATCCCAACAACAATCTAAACTACACGTCTCTAATTTATCCATTGCAAGTTTTACGTGGCTTAGGGCTTTCGAAGATAGAACTGGTCTTACCTACGAACATGGAACCACAATGATGATAACTAAGTTATTAGCGACTCATTGTAAATTAGATATTGACTATAGTAGGAGAGACAGACACTCGCTAGCCACTTATGCAAAACTGGTTGCATGTCAGTCGTGGAACCGGTCTCATGTGCGAGGACATGTAAAGTTAGTCCGGGCCGCTTCATCCCACTATGCCACCAATATCCAAAATACATGAAAGAAGTAATAACATGATCATCATCGCCCACATATAAACATATGTGTACTACGCATGCAAAACACCTACGCATAGATCAGGCTCTGATACCACTGTTGGGCTCGCAACATAAAAAACAAAAAATTTCCTACGATGGGAACTATACACCAAGATCTATCTATTAGATACAAGCAACGGGTGGATATACATCCATAGAGAACTTACCCTCAAAGACAACAAAGCTTTGTTAACGAGATGGAACTCGTGGATGATGTAGCCATACACTTGCCGATCTCAAGATCGTGATGAAGTCCAGCAAGTCCAGCAGGTCCGGCTCCAGCACGTCCATCAGATCCAGCTCCAGCAAGTCCAGCACCACAAAGCAGCGGTGCATCCGTGATCACACACACGTCTGGTACCCCGACAACCTCCATTCCTTGCTCCAGCAAAGCAGCGAAAGCAGCAACTCCTTTCCAGATAAAGCCACTAGGAACATGTATCTCGTTAATCCGAGACCATGTGGAATAACTAGAGAGGGAGAGAGATCCTTCACGAGGAGGTGTGAGATGAGATGAGGGAGTGGGGGGCCTTTCATAGGGAGAGGGAGAGGTATCCCCTCACCATGGCTGGCGGCCAAAGGAGGTGCCCCCACCTCTTCCACATTCATGTGGGTGGAGCTCCCACTCACATAATTAGCCTCCCACTCAAAATTCCACTCACCTCCATTAAATTTTCACCAAATTTAATGCAAGCTCTCATTAAATAAAACTATTTTATTTACTTTATTCAGAATTTTGTTAATTACTTTAATTAACAAACGTTCACATAAAACCCCTTGCAACATTTCAATATCACATGCAGAACCAGTTTCTGCAATTTCACCTGAAACAATTCCAGTTTCCATCGAAATGATTCCAGTGCTTTCTTAAATCTTTATCTGAAACATATTTGCTCCAAATGGTGTCGGTATCCCTTAAGCGTGTCACCCTATGGTTCGCGAATAATGCAGACATGATCGATCAAGACCCCTCTTCGATCAATAATCACCAGCGGGACCTGGTGATCCGTACTGACTCCCACATTTTCAATGATGACTCCTGTGTTCGTGTGAACCTTTAACGTCATAACTAAATCCCTTTGTCTCGCGATATATTACATGTCCGGATTCGATCATTGGTATCTGAATACCTAGTTTGATCTCGTTACCAACATGCACTCTTTTCTCGTTCCCGTGATATAACATTCTAGTGATCATATCACTTTCTTGCAAGCTATTTCAATGTGATATCACCGAGAGGTCCCTGAGTATATTTATCCATCATCGGGATGGACAAATCCCACTCTTGATCCATGAGCCTCTATATAACACCTTCGTAGCATTGAACCCACCTTTATAGTCACCATGTTACGGTGTGACGTTTGATGTTATCAAGATACTATTCTGGTGTTAGTGATTAACATGATCTCATGGTCTAAGGACTAGGATTACTTCGTATGATGTTATAGAAATATAAGCATAATGACTTTGATCGTAATGCTATACTTCAGATGAATGTTCATCACATTATTCCACCAATGTTGTGACCTTGTTATTAACAACATCCAATGTCCATGATCAGGAAACCTTGATTATCTTGTTAATTAACGAGCTAGTTTATATGAGAGGCATTACTAGGAACTTTGTATTTTGTTTATTAAACACACATGTATTAACGTTTTCAATTCATACAATTATAGCATGCAAAATAAACATTTATCATAAACATGGAATAATATAAAAACCATTTTATTATTGCCTCTCGGGCATATTCCCTTCAGTATCCTATTCTACAGAATCCAGCACCACACCTCAGCCATCCCCGAGCGGCAGCGCCGCCGAGGAAAACCTTGACTTGGCCTGACGATAAAGAATCGACTCTCAAGGAGAGAGGATACTGTAGCAAGGAGAGAGTATTGGGGACAAATCACCCCATAACTAGGTCCTTTTGTAGGAGATATTGTAACGCCCCGAATGAGTTCTATGCAGATCTTAGCATTTCTGCCAAAACCCGCATAGAAGCGGTTCAAAGACGCCCACCAGAAACTTTCATGTGGGTGGATTTTATTACAAGTATTTACATCACAATAGTTTACAACATTATCCATAAGAAACTCATGTATACAACAATGACTTGACGAGTCAAGAATACAAATAATACAATTCAAAGATACAACCCAGGAAGAAAGAAAAGTAATATCCGAGTATGGATAAAAACCAAATGGGACTAAGAGTCCTAGAGAATAACCAAGCGGTGTCCATAACCCTGCCCAGGCCAAGCCGGAAGGGTAACCTTGCTAATGTCGTCAAACACATACCTATCAAAGACAAAGGGTGCCGATAGAGGACAAAGGAGAACATAAAGGGAGTAGTCAGTACTGAGGCCAGTGATGGGGAAATACCAATTGGGATATACCCATGAAGCGGAGTCACCCACGTCGGATTGACTTGCAAAGCGACGACTGTCGCATACCGGACCCGGACGACTCACCGACTCAAGGCCCAAGCTGGCGACTTCAATGCAAAGCCCATTAGCACACTTGTAAATCCTAACTGGCTGCATATATAAAGTCACAAGGGGCACCTCACGGGGTACATCATATTAGATTTAGTCTCTCCCACTGCCTCCGGCGACTCCATTGTAATCCAATCTATAAACATATGCTGGATTAACAGCAGGACGTAGCGATCCTCCATTGAGGGGACGTGAACCTGGGTACATCGTGTGCCAATCTCTCTCCCGGATTCTCCTATTTCGCCTTGCCTCATCTACGTAAGCTACCACATAGCATCTGTCATGGTCAATACCACGACAGTTGACGCCCACCGTGGGGCAAGCAGTGCTTGGAGGTGATAATCTGGGTGGGATCCCTCATCATCAACAATGGCCTGATCGCGTCTGGACGATTCGCCCGTGTCGGAACGCACGGCTTCATCATCACGACTAGTTTATAAACCACCGAATAGATCAAACGATGCTTCTATCATGAACGAAGGCCAAATCCAGGAAGATTTGATTTCTTGGTGGACGTGTCGCCTACACCAGGGAGTTGGATCCGATGACTCCTACCACCGATAAAGCGGTGAAAGCCATCTAATCTCTTAATTTCTTGTTCTTACTAATTACTCTACCATTTGATTATTTTATTTAGACCTAATGCCCTGCATGTGTGTTGTTCGCATGTACAGATCATGTGGAGAATCAAATCCAAAACTGGACCGGCGCCTGCGTATACCTTGGAACTCGTCTACCATAATTGCACGAGTACTCTCTATGCATACTAGTAAAGTCCACCGTCCAAACGGCAACCCGGCATCGGAGTCGGCTAGGTCGGCGGCCATCACTGGCTTCCCTGCGAGCTACATCAAACCTATTCCCCGATGAGTTTTTCCCTTCAATCCCATCTCTCTCTCCTTAATTATTACTATTTGATTATTTAACCTAGTTTTGATCCTTACATGCATCGTATTGGCACGAAAGCTATACGATTGATGGTAACTAGAGAGACATGCATCCTTCCCGAGAGGGTTTGGCGTAATAAGCGCACATGGAGTGCATACGACCAGGACCGATTTGATAATCACATATGTTTCTCTCTTGCTGGTTATTCTCTCAAATAATATTATTTGATCTAATCATCAATGTGCATGCTATTTATTTTTATATGCATGACATCCTGTTTTGGAGTCGCGAAGGAGCTAACTCGGTAGCTCGGCTATTGCGGATTCCCCTCGCCCACCGTAGAGTCATCCATCACGAGCTTGCCACGCTCGGGGACTCGCCTGCTGCGGACTCGTCCAGCACGGACTCGCCACGGTCGCGGATTCTCCCGTCGCGGACTCGTCGTCCTCGCGGACTCTCCATGATTGGGACTCGTCTCGCCCCTTGCGAATTCACCACGCTCGGGGACTCTCCCGTTGTGGATTCGCCATGGTCGCGGGCTCACCCGCTGCTGACTCGCCATCGTGGGCTCGTTGCGCTCAGGGACTCGCGTGTTGCAAACATGCCGCCGCATACTCGCCGTCGCGAGCTCGCCCTCACATGCCCGCCATGTTCGCTGACTCCCCATCGCTGACTCGCCACTCTACTGGATAAACGCCGCAAGGCTCTGCCACACGACTCCATCGCTGCATCGACTCCTACCGGCTAGCTCCGCGTCGACTTCGCCATAGCGCGACCTCCGTCCCCCGCGTCGACCTCGTGTCCACTGCGTCGACTCCGCCACAACGCGAGTTCCGTCCGCCGCGTCGACCCCGTGTTCGCCGCGTCGACTTCGTCATAGCACGACCTCCGTCCGCCGCGTCGACCACGTGTCCACCGTGTTGACTTCGCCATAGCGTGACCCTCTTCCGCCGCGTCGACTCCGTGTCCACCACGTCGACTTCGCCATAGCGCGACCTCCATCCGCCGCATCAACTCCGTGTCCATCACGTCGACTTTGCCATAGAGCGACCTACGTCCGCCGCGTAGACCTTGTGTCCGCCGCGTCGACTTCGCCATAGCGCGACCTCCGTCCGCTGCGTCGACCATGTGTCCTCCATGTCGACTCTGCCAAAGCGTGCCTATACTTCCGCTATATCGAATACGTACGCCGTGCCTGCAAAGGGCCCCTCATCGTACGAGTCGCCAGAGCGGGTCGCATGCCACGCTGCATGGACTCACCACTAGGCATATCTTCCCCCGGGAAAAATCAATTCGCCTTTGTCAACCTTTGAAAGAGCAACTCGCAATGGCCAAGTAGTGCGAACGAGGACTCGCAAACCGAGCCTCGGATCGTCCATGAAAAATGCTAACCGAGATCCATCATTGAAGTCGCCTTGCTCGACTGGCCTTCCAGGCCAAGAAAAATGGCAGTGCTACACATACAGCACCATGTCCTCCTCAACCTTAGATAGTGCGACTCGCACGGCTAAGTACTGTGGATGAGGACTCGCAAACCGAGCCTCGGATCATCCAGGAAGAACGCCAAGCCGAGAGCCATCTTTGAAGTCGTCAAGCGACTGGCCCCCCGGTTCAAGACGAGAGACTCGCTAACAAAAATGGCGCAAAGATTCCTCGCCAACCACGGATGAGCGACTCGTGCGGCTAAGTAGCACGCTCGGGGACTCAAAAACCGAGCTCTGACGCATGCGCGAAAAACGCCAAGCGGGAGCTATCCCTGGAGTCGCCACGCGACTGACCCCTCGAGTCAAGGCGAGTCGACCAACTACCTACAGCTAAATATGTTGGGGGGATACCCCCGGGTAGGGTCACGCCGGGGTATAAAGGCCGAGTTAGTCGAGGTTCGGCAAGGCCAAAGCGGATGCTGGCCGAGTCGCCTCAAGGCAGGCCGAATCACGAGGTAACCTGGGCCAGGGGATGTCCACCTAACTGGGTCTCAACCGACTTAAGCCGTAAGTCGGATGGATGAATCTAACTGGTATGCAGGAACAGGTGTGGCCAGATCAACTATGTACGATCCGGGTCATATCAAGCTTGTAGGAGAAGGAAGGTATCTCGCTGGTCAAAGATAACCCCTATACGCACAGCATGAGCGAAGCGGACGGAGGCAGGACCACCGAGGCGTGGCCGACAAAGGTGACAACGCCAATGTCGGCTGATGCGGACGCCGCAGAGGCTCACGTAGCCTCTGCATGGATGACGTGGGGGAAAAGCGACCCGGTCGGCTTACTATTTTGGGAGGAGGCATATTCCCTGGAATATGCCTCCACGTATGCCCTAATTGGAGACCTAGCCACCCCTATATAAGGAGGGCTAGGGCCTCTGTAGAAAGGGTTGATCTCTATTGGGTAGTTGGCTAGTTTTTACTTGGTTCCTGTGGGCTAGCTAGTAGTGAGAGTAAGAGAGCTTCTTCTTCCTCCTCTCTCCAATATAGCTCAAGGAGCACTTGTAAACCTTGGAAGTGAATTGAATACAAAGCTACTGTGTGTGGAATCACCACACTATCCCTCCCTGGATTCCCCTAGTGCATTTAGTCCCCACCTTTAGCCTATCCATGGCATCTGCCGTGACACCACCATGATAGTTGGCGCCCACCGTGGGGCTAGCGGCGCTAGCAGGGGTCAAGATCTAGACAGAAAACCTCATCGGCACCGGCGAATGCATCGTCTCCGGGCTCGTTCAGCGCTTTGGAGCGCTGGACTTTGTCAGCGATAACGCTGGCTGCTTCGGCAAGCGCCCTCTTCCACGCAACGGCCTCTTCGTAAAGCTCGGCATGCACAAGGTCTACGTTGCTGTCGATGTGTCGTGCGTTCATCCGCGGCACGTCGTCGAAGGAGGCGAGCCACCCCTTAGCGTGGTTCATGGGGCACGTATCACTCGCTCCCCGGACTGTGCCGAGGTGATGATGACTGCGCCAGGTGCAGGCACAAGCAAGGATCCGACACCAGATCCGGAGGTAACGCCTAAGGCACCAAGGAAAGGTAGAGCTCCTCCACTAGAGAGGCCAGAGAATGTGCTGCAGGAAGCGATGGATAGCTTGGCAAACCCTGTAGCAGCAGTGGTAGATCCGGCTCAGGCACAGGCTGAGCTAGAGGAAACTAGGCAAAAAATTCTAGAGGGTGCGAAAAAGATAGCCGCGGCTTAGCAGTCGTTGAACATGACACTGCGTGAGTACGCGAAGGCAAATAAAGTAGATGCTGTAAAAGTAAAGGGGAGAAACATTATGAGTGAAATGAACAAAGAGGGTGATACAAGGATTGAGGAATCTAAGAACTGTTTGCCCGTGGGGCTGCCGAAGTATAGTACCCCGACAAAAAACCTCAGGGCAGCAGATGCAGCTGCATCCGAGTTAGAAGGTCTGACGGGTGAAGCCCGTCAGAGACAGCAAGATAGGGTCAATGAGATGGATCGAATCACGAACAGGCAAAATGAGGAATTTCTCAGGGCTAACCCGGAGAGAGCTGGGGCCTCCAAGATCGTTCATTCGGCGGTAGGTAACCCGAAGAAATCCGCTGGAGCTGCATCGTCTCCACATGGTGGTCCTAGGAGAGAAGAGGTAGTAACCTCGGCGAGGAGAAACAAACAGATCGTCCCATATGACCCAGCAAGGGCAGGAAAAGGAAAAGAAGTGCAGAGAAATGACGATCGACGAAGTGTGAGCCGAGGCGAAGCTGGCCGAGGTAACTGTGACCAAGGCAATGTCGGTCAAGGTAATGCTGTAAATGGCAATGCCGGACAGCGAAACTCGGCAGGAGCAGGACAACCGCAGCAGCGGAATATACCAAGGCAAGAGCAAAGTGCCGGCCGAGGTATGCAACAGAGAGGTGCTCCACGAGAGCAAGACCGGTACAACGATGGAGATTCGGAAATGGTGAACGCGGGATACCCAAGGCCGGACTATCATGTGATAGGGTCAAGATTGGGAAGCAGGGATTTGATGCCTGATGATGCCAGATTGAAACTGGATCGGCTGTATAGGTCGGAACAGATTGAATGTCAAGGTCCCCCGGGTCCTGCATGTTTTGGGCCCCGGATCATGAAGGAGCCTCCGGTACCTAACTTCCAGTTACCTAGAGGCACAAAGACGTATGACGGCAGTACAAAGCTAGAGGATTGGTTGATAAACTATGCTACAGCTGTGAAAATTGCTACAGGCAACTTGAGATGGGCTGTGAGATACGTACCCCAGATGTTGGAGGGGCCAGCAAGGGTATGGCTAAACAATTTGCCACCCGGAAGTATTAACTGCTGGATCGATTTTGAGGAAATGTTTATCAGCAATTTCTCAAGTATGTATCAGAGGCCAAATAGGCCACAGACCCTAGCTATGTGTAAGCAGAGACCGAACGAGACGGACCGGGAGTTTTTAACCCGGTGGTGTACCGTGAGAAACTCGTGTGAGGGTGTGATAGAGTCACAGGCCATAGCATGGTTTGCGCAAGGATGCAGATATGCAAACATGTTGTGGCAAAGATTGCAAAGAGATATGCCAACTACATTGACAGAGACGATCCAGATTGCTGATTCGTATGCTTTGGGTGATCCGACTCAACCTAGGCTCGGGTCAAACGAGTCAAATGAGGAGTGCTACCAGAGAGATGGAGTCGGGTCAACCCGGAGGAATGACTACCGAGGTAAAAGAAGAGACGACATACCGGATTACCGGTATAGCTCGCAACAAGTTGCTGCTATGAAGCAAGATCAGCCCGGAGCAGGGGGCAATCAACGTCAGAAACTGGAGGGCAACAATGGACACCGAGAAATGATGGCAAGAAAACTTGGACGCCAAAGCAAAAGAAACAGTGGCAAAAAAAGAAGGACCATCCGAGGTATACTTATGAGTCAATGTTGGATCAGCCATGTAAATTTCACACGCCAAATCCGAGTAACCCAGCAGGTCATACAACGAGGCAATGTGAGTGGATGCGTAAAATAGAACAAGGTGGTTCGGGGAATGCTCAGGCACCTCGGAATGATCAACCTTGGCAGGAGTTACCCCGGCAGCAATTGCTCTCCAGAGCGAACACGCAACATCTAATGTTGCCTCCCCCTCCGCCGAGGTATGATAACCATGAGAGAAGGGATGCAGTGCATCAAGTGGAAGACCAACATCAGCCGGATCAGAGGTACCCCAGAAATGAGGGGAGGAATGAGTACAGGGAGCATCATCAGAGTTACCGTGTGTTTACCACTAAGGAAACAGATAGAAAGAGCTTGCAACACCGACATATGGACGTCAACGCGGTAATGCCAGCAATGACGAGGTATATGCCTTGGTCGGACCAAGAAATTACCTGGAGCATCAAAGATCATCCCAAGCTTATGCCAAGTCCTGGTTCGTATGCGCTAGTGCTGGATCCGACATTCATTGGGCCTAACATCAATGTGAGGTTCTCCAAGGTACCGATTGACAATGGCAGTAGCATTAACATCATGTATGCAGATACAATGCGCAAGTTGGGTATCTCGGAGAACATGCTCCAAGCTACGAGGACAACTTTCCATGGCATTGTGCCTGGCATTTCTTGCGAGCCCATAGGCAAGGTCCGGGTTGATGTATTGTTCGGCACGAGAGATAATTGCCGAACTGAGAATTTGGAGTTTGAAGTGGTGAACTTAGAAAGCGCGTATCACGCGTTACTCGGAAGACCAGCACTGAACAAGTTCATGGCAAGCTGCCACATCAGTTATCTAAAGATGAAGCTGCCCGGGCCAAATGGAGTGATTACCATTGCTGGAGATTTCAGACGTTCCATTGAGTGTGTGTCAGCCGGATCTAACCTAGCCGAGTCACTCGTGATTGCGCAAGAAAAAAGAAAAATCCAAGAGGTGGCGGCGTTGGCTCAATCCACGCAGCAATATATGCCGGCGTTGAGTAATCCGCATGGTAGTGTCTCATTCCAAGCTACAAAGGATACCAAGAAAGTACCTGTTGATGATATGTTCCCAGAGCACACCGTAACAATTGGTGCCGGGTTAAATGATAAATAGGAAAGCGAGCTCGTCAACTTCCTCCGTGAGAATCTGGATATTTTTGCTTGGTCCACATAGGACTTGCAAGGTGTTCCGAGGGAGTTGGCCGAGCACTCTTTGAATGTGAGACCCGGAGCAAGGCTGGTGAAGCAACCTCTCCGCCGCTTCGCCGAAGATAGGAGAAAAGTCATTGGAGATGAGATAGCTCGGTTACTAGCTGCAGGATTTATCATGGAAGTTCTTTACCCGGATTGGCTATCTAATCCGGTGCTGGTGGAGAAGAAGAAGGATGATCCAAATGTGGCAGTAGTTTGGCGTATGTGTATCGATTACACGAACCTGAATAACGCGTGTCTAAAAGATCCATTTCCACTGCCAAGGATAGATCAGGTCATAGACTCAACTGCTGGATGTGAACTGTTGTCATTCAGTGATGCATATTCTGGTTTCCACCAGATACCTCTGAATCCGGATGATCAAATAAAGACTGCATTTATCACCCCGTATGGGGCTTATTGCTATCGCACCATGCCATTTGGTTTACGTAATGCAGGGGCAACGTACCAAAGATGTATGCAGAAATGTTTGCACGACCAAATAGGTCAAAATGTATAGGTGTATGTGGATGATGTGGTTATCAAGACCAAGGAAAGCAAAATGCTCCTTGACGATATCAGACAGACATTCGCGAACCTAAGAAGGTTCCAGATGAAGCTTAACCCGGAAAAATGTACCTTCGGTGTCCCGGCTGGAAAATTACTCGGATTCCTTATCTCCAGCCGAGGTATCAAAGTCAATCCAACTAAGATCCGGACCATTGAGCGAATGGAACTGCCGAAGTGTCTTAACGATGTCCAGAAGTTCACTGGTTGCCTGGCATCGTTAAGTCGGTTTGTATGTCGGTTGGGAGAAAAGGCATTGCCTCTCTATCAACTCATGAAAAAGTCGGACAAGTTCATTTGGACTGCGAATGAATAAACCTTTATCCAATTAAAGAAAATGTTAGCCACTGCACCAGTGTTAGCCTCTCCACTATCAAAGGAGCCAATGTTGCTCTATATAGCCGCAACCAACCGCGTTGTAAGTGCAGTAATTGTGGTAGAGCGCGACAAAGAGGGTAAGTCAGTGCAGAGGCCAGTGTATTATCTGAGCGAGGTATTATCAGCCTCAAAGCAAAATTATCCACACTATCAGAAAGTGGCGTATGGAGTGTATATGTCGGCAAAGAAGCTAAAGCATTATTTTGAGGAGCACCCCATCAAAGTAATATGTGAGGCCCCCATATCCGAGATAATGAGTAACAAGGATGCAAGTGGTAGAATTGCAAAATGGGCAATTGAGCTAGCTCCCTATGCACCGCAGTATGACAGAAGAGAAGCAATCAAGTCTCAGGCTGTGGCCGACTTTTTTGTGGACTACGCCGAGGTGCAATATGAACCACCACTACCAGATCCAAACTACTGGAGAATGCACTTTGACGGGTCAAAAACGAAAACCGGGTTAGGCGCCGGAGTTGTGCTTACCTCGCCAAAGAATGACCAGTTGAAGTATGTGCTACAGATCCATTTCGCAGCGTCGAACAATGTCGCTGAATACGAAGCACTTGTGCACGGGCTCAAAGTGGCAAAAGAAATTGGGATACGTCGGATCCAATGCTTTGGCGACTCGGATTTGGTAGTTCAGCAAGTCTCGGGACTGTGGGATGCTCTTGATCCAAACATGGCACTATACAGATTCAATGTGCAGAAGATATCTGGTTATTTTGAGGGATGCGAATTTTGCCATGTACCCCGGGTGGAAAACGAGGCTGCCGACGTATTGTCGAAGCTCGGATCAACCCGACAAGCAATTCCACTGGGTGTAGCATTAGAACACCTCAGAAAACCATCCATCAGATCGTCCCCAGAAACCGACTCAATTTACGTCCCGGAGGATCCGGAGTCCGGAGCTGCGCCCATGGACATTGACATGGGAGGTGATGCACGAAACCCGGGGACTGCCTTAGCTAACCCGGGGACTGCCTCAGCAAACCCCAGGACTGCTTCGCAAGACCCGGGGACTGCTCAGCATAATCCGGTTGAAGTTATGCCGGTGGATCAGATGGAAATTGATGAGGATGTGTTCCCCGTACGAGCAATACCAGCTTGGGCACTACCCATATTTCAATTCCTGAAAGATGGAACCTTACCTGTTGAGGAGGTGTTGTCCAGGCAAACTCAGAGGAGAGCAAAGGCATACACGATCATCAATTCTAAGCTATACAAAAGGAGTGTGACCAATGTCCTCCAGTGATGCATTGACCTGGAAGAAGGGCTTGACATCCTCCGAGATATACATCAAGGGGAGTGCGGGCATCATGCCTCGTCTTGAGCCTTGGTGGCAAAAGCTTTCCGGCATGGATTTTACTGGCCAAGTGCCTTAGAACAAGCAGAAGATTTGGTACGGAAATGCAATGGTTGTCAGAGCTATGCTACCAAGACACATATGCCAATGTCGGAGCTCAAGACCATACCAATCACATGGCCATTTGCCGTATGGTGTTTGGACATGGTTAGCCCGTTCAAACCAGTAAGGGGAAACATGACCCACATCCTAGTCATGGTTGACAAATTTACAAAGTGGATTGAAGTAAAGCCAATAAGAAAATGTGATGGAGATACGGCCGTGACGTTTCTCGAAGACATCATCTTGAGATGCGGTTATCCTCACAGTATCATAACTGATAATGGCACAAATTTTGCTGAAGGAGTATTTGTGCGATTCTGCCAAGATAAGAAGATCCGGCTGGATGTTGCCTTGGTAGCCCACCCCGCATCGAACGGACAAGTGGAAAGATCCAACGGATTGGTATTATCCGGGATAAAACCCCGGCTCATTGAGCCGCTGCAAAGATTAGCGGGGTGCTGGATAGAAGAACTACCAGTGGTATTGTGGAGTTTAAGAACAATTCCAAATCGATCAACGGGCTATACGCCATTTTTTCTGGTATATGGGGCAGAAGCTGTATTACCAGCCGACATAGAGCATGACTCGCCTAGGGTCACCCAATACACAAAAGCCGAAGTGCAAGAAGCCCAAGAAAACGATGTTGATCTGCTAGAAGAAGCGAGAGAATTGGCATTGTCCAGATCCGCCATATATCAGCAAAATCTCCGACGCTATCATAGCCGGAAAGTAAACCCCCGAGTCTTCTGGGAAGGTGACCTGGTACTCCGGCTGGTACAACGTACTGCTGGCATGCATAAGTTATCCCCCCCATGGGAAGGGCCATTCATTGTGAGCAAAGCATTGCACAACGATTCTTACTATCTTATCGATGCAAAACCACAGGAAAAGAACAGGGCGGACAGGTCCGGTGAGGAATCTAAGCGTCCATGGAATGTAGCTCTACTTCGTCCTTTCTACACTTAGCAGAGAAGTGTATGTATCCGAGTCTCTCATATGTCAGTATGTATGCCGGCAATGAGCCTATCAATGAAATATTGGCACCTCGAGCAGTAACTCGGGGACTGCCTTAATAATATTTGTTGTCTTCTATATCTATTATTTATATGTCGGCTGGCGTAAGTTGTTCTACTTAGGCCGGATTAGTAATGTGTGAGCACCAAGAACCCAACTCTTCGACTTGCTGCTGTCCAACAAGAATTGGCTTCATGGCAAGCAAGAGAACAAGTTTGGAATTGCGTAGCACATGAAAAACTACTAAGGAAAAGAACTTAATCGAGCCGACGTTTGTTTTTTGAACTAACCTTGTGTTTACTTTCGAATTATTATGCTGAATTATTTTGAGCTAAGCCTAAAGTTTCCAAGTATTGTTAAGACAATTTTTGAAGCTCGGATTCGTAAGTCATAAAACCGAATCAAGGTAGACACGAGCCGAGCCAAAAGATTGGATGAACAAGAAAATGAAACTCGGGGACTACGCCCAAGTTAATCCGGCATAAAACCTTAGTAGCAAAATATCACTTGTGTACTGGATACAATTCCACCTGGCATACCGGGGATCTGATAAACTTTAAAGTTTTTTCACTCAAGGAGCAGCAGGAGGAGGAAGTTCGGCGTCATCTTCGTTGTCTTCAATGTCTGAGGCATCGTCCTCTTCGTCCTCATCCGAGCCATCTTCAACATTCTCAGCGTTTTCATCATCCGTGCCACCAAGGAAGCTTGGACCCTCATTCCATTCATGAACGGGAGCATATTCGACGAGGCTATGGGCGCAAGCCTTGCGCCGAGCTACCCACTCCGGGTCACTGGTCCATTTCGATCCGGTGCGCATGCGCGCTAGGAGGTTGAGATCGATCTTCTCGTACCACGTAAGCACGTAGTGGAGAACGGTCTCATCTCCGGCACATCCAACGGACTCCCTCCAAAGGTCGAGCTGGGTCTCGCATTCCATCAACTTATCAACAAGAATTGCGGTCCCCTCCGGAGTATCTTCTGTAGGCCAAAAAGTGTTGAAGATTCGGTTGCAACGTCAAGGATATCCTTGCCATAGTTCTTCACGATTTCCACGCGGGAAGACAAGCTGACCAATAGGTCCTCCATGTCATAGGGAATCTCTACACCATCAGGAGCAGCGGGAGTACCCCTCTCTTGGCGGAAATTAGCAACAGCGGTGCTCGCAATGGCATTGCCCTCTGGAAATTTGCTTGAAAACAAGACAAGAGAAGCGGGTAAAGAAAAGACATGTGAAGTAACCCAGAGAAATATGCCGGATGAGGGAAAGGAGCTTACGTGAAATATGCCTATGGATCCGGGTCAACTCCTTGGTACAGTCATCATGCCTTCTGCGAAGCTGCACAAGTTTAGTGTTCGCCGACTCAATTTTGACGTCGGCCTCCTGGAGAAGTTCTCGGTCCTTGGCAATCTGAAGATTGAGGCGCTCGCGCTCTTCAGTATAGTCTTGGCCAGCTTTTTGCAGTTCGGATTGGTGCTGCGCTTTCAACTTCTTCATATCTGCTTTGAGCTTGGCAATCTCATCATCTTTGGCTCGGAGGAGGGCAGGCTCATCGTCTTTCTTTTTGAGCTCGGCCTGATGTTGCCCTGCTTGTTTGAGAAAATGCAGCATCATATCAGGCACGGGCACACTATCTTCAAGAGATGCTGAAATAGTGTGTTGACCCGGCAAAGCCGAGGTATGAATGTTCGTTGAGCCAAGGAGAAAAGGAGATAGAAAGCATAGCAAGGTCGCACAAAAGTAACTTACCCTTGATCTGGTCAAGATTCTTCCTCATGAGGATATTCTCAGCTTCAACCCCAGCTGCGAAAACCGAATGATGGGTTAGTTCGGCAGAAAAAGAGGAAGAAAACACGGAAAAATATCAAGAAGAGAACTTACCCCTTTTCTCGTGTTCAGCGAGAAGTGCATTATGCTTTGCGCGCAACATCTTGTGAGTGTCCAGGAGACGTTGAAACTCAGCGCTCCGGCGGTTGGTGGTCACCTGAAAAGAGTACAAAAATATAGCTTAGTCTCATGCATATTCGAAGTGTACAAAATCCGGGCCAAGTGGAACTTAACCCGGCTCTAGGTGTGTGCATATTCGAAGTGTACAAAATCCGGGCCAAGTGGAACTTAACCTGGCTCTAGATGTGTGCATACTCGAAGTGTACAAGATCCGGGCCAAGTGGAACTTAACCCGGCTCTAGGTGTGTGCATATTCAAAGTGTACAAAATCCGGGCCAAGTGGAACTTAACCCGGCTCTAGGTGTGTGCATATTCGAAGGGTACAAAATCCGGGCCAAGTGGAACTTAACACGGCTCTAGGTGTGTGCATATTCGAAGCGTACAAGATCCGAGCCAAGTGGAACTTAACCCGGCTCTAGGTGTGTGCATATTCGAAGTGTACAAGATCCGGGACAAGTGGAACTTAACCCGGCTCTAGGTGTGTGCATATTTGAAGGTATCAAGGAGCTACGTTAGTTATCTAAGGAGCATCCGGCCACGTAACAAGTTACTCCCCCGGAGGCTCGGGGACTAATGGTTATATCACTAATATATACAACATGCTAAGGAAAAGGTGAAGTAACATACCTCCATCATCCGACCTGCAAGGTTAATTGCCTTAGCGGCTGTGTTCATTTGAGCAGAAAATTCGGCGGGACCGAACTTCTCCGGGAGATTGTCGTTGTGGACGAACTCCGCCTTGTTCCAGTTGTTCACGAACTTGATCAAGGTCAGAGGGTATCGTTCGCCGCTGAGCATATGGGGCGCCACCAAACCCTTGGCATGCGCCTCCCTCCTCTCAACCTGGGCAAGGGCTAGGCTGGTGTGCAAAACGAGTTGCACGTCAGCTGGCTCGGCAGGGGCGTCCTTCGGTGGTGGAGTTTTCTTCGAAATCATGGACGCGAGTGTGCGCTGTCCAACCTCAACGGACGTTGCCCTGGTGGCGTCAGGGGCTTTCTTGCCCTTAGGTTGCTGCTGAGAAGTGGAAGTTGTTGCAGCAGATTTACCCTTGGGAGCTGCCTTGGTGCTTTCTCGCTGAGACTGGGAAGACTCGGACGAGGCGGAGAGGCTTGGTGCTGCTGCTGTTGCTTTTGCTGCTGGTGCTTGAGTTGGTGCTGGTGCTGGTGCTGGTTTCTTCTTCGGTGGTAGCTGGTTGCGGCTGAGCCGAAGTAGTGGTGGCCGCTGCCCTTGCAGAGCCAGTCTCCCCTGCTTCAAGGTTGCCCTCCTCTTGACGAGGTGGTCTGGAACCCGGAGCAACCGCTGAACCCTCCGGGATTAGGCTCAGCGAGCGTGAATCGTCGCCACAAGGGGGAGAAGGGCTGTGTCAGAGCGGGGAGGCAATGCCGGATCCACTCTGTGGGACCTCCACCACGGCCCTGCCAAATCAAACAGTGTCGGATGAGAAACTATAACAATAGAAGAACAAGTAAACGATAGAGGGAAAAGAGGCTTACTCATCCAAGGTCAGGGGCTCCTTGGGCTTCCGAGCCCTTCGTGCTGGGGCCTTGGTTGCAGGCTTGGAGGAAGTTTTTTCCCCGGATTTCTTTCGCCTTTTGGCTGGCTGAGAAGGTCCGGAGGAAGAAGTTGATGCGGCTCCCCTTTTCTTCTTCGGCGCAACCGGAATAGGATCACCCACGACAAGGGGAGGGTCCTCGTGGATCTGCCCACCGGGGTTAGCTGATGCCGGAAAAGCATAAGAAAGGGGGACAACGTCAAATGCTTCCATCACCTCAACATCCGAGTCATCTTCATCGTCGGGCCAATCTCTAATGGAAGAGAGTTTACCGGTGGGTCGCTTGGTTGCGTCGTCCATTGGAAGGAACATCTCCTGATCCGGTTCCTCCACGTCAGATGTATCCTGGTCAGGCGCCCATTTGAGGGAGGGCTCGGTGCCATCCTCGATAGTTTGCTGAAGGAATTGCTAAGGGAAAGAAAAGACAACAGAGTTAAGTATACAATAGCGACCGACATATAATTTAATTCATAGAAAGTTTGCGGCATGAAGCTTACTGCGGGAGGAAGCCTATCTCGGCAATAGTGTTCAAATCCCCACGTCCACTCAGAGGAGAAGTCCTTGTGGGTGGTGAAGAGGGCCTTGACCCGGCGGTAGATCTCTGTGTTGCTCAACTCGAAAGACGAGGTCCGGTTGGGGTCGCGACCCCAGCTCATGTGACAGACTTTATGTGTGCGTTTCTGAAGGAGGGAGATCCGGTTGAGGAAAAACGTGATCATGGTGTCCTCGTTGCGCAATCCAAGGTCCTTCAACTCCTGGAACCTTTTTTTGACCTGGTTCGCCAGGACGGTGGGCTTCTTGGGAACCACGTCCCATAGCTCCGGATTGGGAGGACCCGGAGCATAAGGGCGCAGCCGGATCATATCCTCATTAGTGTCGTTCCGGACATAGAAGAAAGTCCGGGCCCATCCCTTGCAAGAGTCCAGCCCAGTGACCCGGGGGAAGACGGACAACCTCCGAGGAGAAATTGACGCAGCACCGAACTGTGTGAGCTGCTTGTCCTCCGGGTCAAGCTGGATATTCGGAATCATGTTCCAGCGGAGGCCAAAGAAACGGATCTAGAGCTCCTTCGTGGGCCATAGTCCGTCATAACCTTCGATGGTGGAGGCGAAGGCGGAGAGAGATGTGATGGCATTGGCTGGAAGGTGGTGCGGCTGGAGTTCGTATGTGTTTAACCAGTCGTGGAAAAAGTCGCTCACTGGCAGACCAAATCCGCGTTGAAAATGAGATAGGAACACCACAAACTCACCCGGATTGGGTGAGGGGGCAAGCTCGGAGGAAGCGAAGCGTGCGGTGACGCCCTCCGGGATGCGCCTAGTGCGGTAGAGCCAATCCAAGTCATCCTGGCAGACCCAGGAGCACGCCGCCAGCATGATTGGCGCCGCGACATCTTCCTCCATCTCCTGCTCAGCGACGGCAAGCTCCTCCTCAGTCATCTCGAGTTCGCTGCCCTCACTGGCGCTAGCGGCGGTGGGTGGCAGTCGCCTAGACTGGCAGCGACCCGTGGCGGAAGAGATGGCGGAGGCGGAGGCGACGCTGGTGAGCGTAGAGGCAAGCGCGGCGTGGCGCTACTCTTCGAGGCGATGTAGTAGGCATGGGAGAAGAAGAAGAAGAAGAAGAAGAACTAGAGGCAGAGGGGCGCGGAAGTGGGGAAAACACCCAAGGGGCGCGCCCCTCTCCTATTTAACCACTCCCTCAAAGGGGTAGTGGGATCGTGTTATGCGGGTGTGCCACACGGTGTGGCCGTGTATAACCCGGATCGACCAATCAGCCATGAGCCACACGAAGGACCACAGGGCGTAGCGGATCCCATGACGCGACGCAGTGATACAACTAACGAGGAGGCAGGCGTGACATGACGTGCGCACAGTAACTCCTGATAATAACTGCGGTGGTTACTATTGCTAGCCCTTAAAATGAGGCAAGCTAATGATTAACTTCCACGTGGGGAAGCGTACGAGAGAAGGAAGAACGACCCGGACGAGAATGTGGTAACCCGGCCAGCAAGTGAAAACTTGGAATGTGCCAAGGGAAAGTAAACCCATGGAATCCGAGATAAGGGGGTAACTCAGAAAAGAAACTCAAAACTCAGTGAAATTGAACCTGCTGTGGCCTTAGCGGCCGAGGCAGCTAATACCGCACCAGCTTCGGGGACTAATGTTGGGGGGATACCCCCAGGTAGGGTCACGCCGGGGTATAAAGGCCGAGTTAGCCGAGGTTCGGCAAGGCCAAAGCGGATGCTGGCCGAGTTGCCTCAAGGCAGATTTAATCACGGGTAACCGGACGAGGATGTCCACCTAACTGGGTCTCAACCGACTTAAGCCGTAAGTCGGATGGATGAATCTAACTTGTATGCAGGAACAGGTGTGGCCGGATCAACTATGTATGATCTGGGTCATATCAAGCTTGTAGGAGAAGGAAGGTATCTTGCCGGTCAAAGGTAACCTACATGCGCACAGCATGGCGACGGAAGCGGAGGACCACCGAGGCATGGCCGACAAAGGTGACAACGCCAATGTCGGCTGACGCGGGCGCCGCAGAGGCTCATGTAGCCTCTACATGGATGACGCGGGGAAAAGCGACCCGGTCGGCTTACTATTTTGGGAGGATGCATATTCCCTGGAATATGCCTCCATGTATGCCCTAATTGGAGACCTAGCCACCCCTATATAAGGAGGGCTAGGGCCTCTGTAGAAAGGGTTGATATCCATTGGGTAGTTGGCTAGTTTTTACTTGGTTCCTGTGGGCTAGCTAGCAGTGAGAGTAAGAGAGCTTCTTCTTCCTCCTCTCTCCAATACAGCTCAAGGAGCACTTGTAAACCTTGGAAGTGAATTGAATACAAAGCTACTGTGTGTGGAATCACCACACTATCCCTCCCTGGATTCCCCTAGTGCATTTAGTCCCCACCTTTAGCCTATCCATGGCATCTGCCGTGACACCACCACGACAAAATACCACGCTCGGGAACTCACCTGTTGCAGACTTGCCACGCTCAGTGATTTGTCAGTCACCAGTCTCAGGGACTCGTCAAGCTCTCCACTCGCCATGCTCGGAACTACCACTACTATTTTCAAAATATGCATATCTAAAGAGGCTCAAGTCGCCTCTACAAGCCAACTCTAGCCCCGGGGACTACTCCTAGGAATATTGTTGAGCTAAGTATAAAGCAAGTCAACTCCAATCAGAGGACGACTCGTCAAGTTTTTAGTTGTTCGACTCGGGGCTCGATAATAACATTGCCCCTCGAGTGCGACATGGCTCCTGAGTCATTGTGCCCATGTGATTGTCGCGATGTGTATGCGGACTCGCCTCCTAGACTCTCCATCACGGGCTCGCCCTTGCCGACTCTCCACGCTCGGGCACTCACCATCACAGACTCGTCGTCGTGGACTCACCATGCTCGGGGACTCGCCTTCGTGGACTTGCCATCGCGAGATCGCCACCCTCGGGGACTCGCCAATGCCGCAATTCACCAACCTCGCGGACTTGCCATCGCGAACTCACCATCGCAGGCTCACCCTCACGGATTCGCCACACTCGGTGAATTCATCATCAACGACTTGACGACCTCCATGTTTGCTTCTTATCAGCTTCTACGACAGCAAGTTTACAAGGCACTGGTCAAACTTCTCCAAGGGCAACTCTGTCTAACAGAGCTCGCCAACGACTCACCATCAACTCCACCATAAAATTGCCTACAACGATTCATCGGTTTGAAGTCATCACCGAGTCCCTGACGCGCTTGGGGACTACTAATGGGGGAATACCAATTAGGGTATACCCATGAAACGGAGTCGCCCACAGCGGATCGACTGGCGCATACTAGACCCGGACGACTCACCGACTGAAGGCCCAAGCTGGAGACTTCAATGCAAATCCCATTAGCACACTTGTAAATCCTAACTGGCTGCATATATAAAGTCACAAGGGGCACCTCACGAGGTACATCATATTAGATCTAGTCTCTCCCACCGCCTCCGGCGAGTGCATTGTAATCCAATCTATGAACATATACTGGATTGACAGCAGGACGTAGCGATCCTCCATTGAGGGGATGTGAACCTGGGTACATCGTGTGCCAATCTCGCTCCCGGATTCTCCTACGTAGCCTTGCCTCATCTACATAAGCTACCCTGTAGCATCTGTCGTGGTCAATACCACGATAGCCAGTACACGGCGAGTCTTAGAATTCGGCGACTCTCGTCTACACGGGTATGGTGGGCTCAGCGGCAGCAAAGCTTGCACTATCTAACTTATAGAGACACGCTACAACTTTGACTATTAGAGCGAGATAAGAGAGAGATATACTTTAAGTATAATATATAACACCAAACATAACCCATCCGAAGATTTCCTCCTCGAAGACCAGTCGAGAAAGTCATCTTGTAGAACACACATGTTGCAATTTTAATTATCCAATTATTTAGTTGGTAAGTCTAATTACTAGTCATCTTATTAGAGGCAAAGCATTAGTGGCATTGAATATAATCATGACAATGTACTCCTGAGGTGTCCATAACCGTGGACACATGGCTTCTCAAAAAGATTTACCCTGCAGGGATGCACTACTATATCCAAACGCATGTTCAACCCTTCAGACAACATGTTAACATGCCTTCAGAATCTCACAACAAGAATTGTCCCATAACTACACGCATATCCAGAGACATCAACTACTGTGTGGAACCAACCAAGAGGTATGACGATTCTCAAGGAAGTCACAACGTTTGCACCTACTATACCGAACGACCCCTAGAAGATAACTTGTAGAGCTCCCCTTGGAACCTCCGGCATGTACCGCTTTTATGTATGCATGCCCTGGCGGTCCACCAAAATCATATCATCACCAAGTCCGAAGAAATATCATAGTCACCATGTCCGAGGACATATTATGCGTATGCACCAGATGGAAAACCAATTTTGTAACCCTCTGGAAACACGAAAAGCGTCGGTAGTTGAGGGGAGTCCTAGAGGCCCCCGCGTTTGGTTAGCGCGATCAACTCAGAACTAGTATCATAGAACAAACGGTTCCTAGGTCGACTCAAGTAATTCCCAAAGGTGGTCCTTGTCGGGGCCTTATCCTTAGGTGAAGCCGTAACCATAACCATAACCATAACCGTAACCAACATCACCAATTTAATTATTATGGTATCAACCATATCCAGATATCTCGGTTCACTTCTATGAGAGTGGACAACAAACCTAAGCATGAACTATGACTCACAAGTCCAACCTATCTACTCAAGCCACGGGTAATAGGATAACCAAGGCAATATAGTGGAGCAGGTAAATAAAGGAACGGTATTAAAGCATCGACCATAAGGATAACAGTAGACAAAGGAAGGAAGTAAATACTATAAATATAAAATAGGTAGAAGAGAGAGAATGCTCGCTTGTGAGACATAGTCGGAGACCGAAGGCTTGTCGCAACTCGCATCAACTCATCGTCCTATCCAGTGAAAAAGCAAAACACTAGAAAGAACACCCGGTGCAATGTTTAATACTATGCGTGGAAGATTCGACATGTTTATGATATGATGCATGGCATGGCAATATGCGATCTAACTTAGCGATATTAAGTGGAATCGAGATCCTGAAAATTAATTAGACGGTTCAAGTTATTTAGCTACCCCACAAATTAAATGTTGTTAACATGTCAAGAGCATGGTATATATGAGCTACACAATTTAAATGGAGTCGAGATAAGACAAAATATCCCGCATATACACTCCATATTTATTTGTTAGGTGAATTGACTATTTAACCCAAACCACATGATAATAGGTATGCAATCATGTACAATTTAATATGCAACTAGTTGTATGTCAATTTATAAATAAGGGTCAGACGTTGGGTTCGGAATCAAAGATCTTAGGGTACGCGGGATCGGTCTTCGGATTTGTGTAGGAGACCTCGATGTTCCGTTTAGATGCCCTTCGGTCATCGGATCCGTGAAGGAGGACTTGTGGTTCCATGTTTGAGGCCTTGGGATCCGGGATGGAGAAATGGGATCTATGTCAGGGTCTTCGAGTGTGTGACACCCCCGAGATCAGGATTAAACAAATCCCAGACCTTAGCCTAACATAAGCTTAACCTAGAGCTTGAGGATATTTAATGAAGAATCAGTAACACAACAATAACCCCACAACACAAAATTAGTACAGCAAGTTCATAACTGAGCAAAGAACCAAAATATTACAAGCAAAGGTGATGATCACAAACACCAAACAACGGAAGAAAAACTATGATATTAACTATATCAACAAATGACATAAGAGGCCTGAAGCATAATGATGATGTCCTAGCCCATAGATTCTAGGTTGCCGGTCGGGAACCCCAAGCTACGTGTTCAGGCTGTCGATGTCGTACGGAACTCGTCTTCAGGAAACATTTACTCTGCTACAAAAGTATGAACAAAGCAACGGTGAGTACAAGGTGTACTCTACAAGACCTATGGCTGGTGGGGCTATTTTGCATAAAGCCATCTTTGTTTATAAAACAATAGGGAGAAGAAGCTCGTCTAATCAGATCATTTTAAAAGAGGATAAGAGAGCGACATATCCAAAGTATTGATCATCATATTTGATATCCACCAAATCATCATCATCACATGTTAACTAGGATCACCCCCTCGTACCCATGAGGAAGCATCCTTAAGCACACGTTGATCTGCCCAGTTTTACGATTAGGTTAAAGTTCTCTATGATCTTAGAATCTGGTCACCGAGCGTTCATAACTGTGAACATGGCTTTTCAAAAAGATTTAATTCTGCAGGGGTGTACAACTTTACCCACATGTACAAACCGACTCTTAATGTTAGTACATTAGCCCTCTTCCTTGGAAGGCTAGCTGAGGGTGGTTGACCACGACCTTTATGTTGGGGATATACTTTCCGGGTATACCCACTGTGACTCACAGACCAAGATGGCCTACTTCGGGTTAGAGCTATGCTTTACAGGCGGCCCAATCAGGGAGAGAAGTTGGAAGCCCATCCGGCTACGGGAAGGCCCAGAAGACTTACCGACTTAGGCCTATAGGAATACTTGTAGTCCAGTATGTACTATGTAACGGACTATGTATCATAGCCGGATAGGACTCTCATGTAACCCTAGGACCAGATGACTATATAAGTCGGCCTAGGGATAGACCTTTAGAGCATCGATAATCACAACCTCAACTTGGATAGGCGAAACCTCTCTTGTAATCTGTACTTATGGCTCTTTCGTATTACTGGATTTCTAGCAAGAGCTGGATCCGTCCACCGTAGGCGGATTCGAACCTGGGTAATCTTGTGTGCTCACCGTCCTGGACGATAGTACGTTTCACGATGACTTGGTTGTAATCTTGCGATGTCCCTCTCGTGCTCCTCGATGAGACTTGGTTTCTAGCTAGGGAGACCATGACTAGCTACACAATCATGTCCTCGGAAGAAAAACCCAATCCAGAAACCGCAATTGTTAATGCAACTTCTAGATCTGGAGGATGAGTAGCACGTAGAGGCGGACAGGGACGAGGCCGTGGAACTTCCTGATGGCTCAATGCATGGCGCCCATAAAAATGCTTGATGGTGGTGTTGATGTAGAGCTTGTTGGGAACCCCAAGAGGAAGGTATGATGAGCACAATAGCAAGTTTCCCTCAGTTATGAAACCAAGGTTTAATCGAACCAGTAGGAGCAAGGAAACACCTCAAAGGTGTTACTAGCTGAGCTTTGGCAGGGCGCACTACCGGTGCTAGTAGCAACGTGGAGACCTGCACAACACAACCACAGAACTTTGTCCCCAACTTGCGATGAGGTTGTCAATCTCACCGTGTTTTGTGGAAAACAAAGGATTAAACGTATCAAATGGAAAGAAGTAAAAGTTTGCAGAAAGTAAACACAAAGCAGTAAACAGTTGTAGATTGTATGTAAAGAAAAAGGACCGGGATCCATAGTTCACTAGAGGTGGCTCTCCTTAGATAGATAACATGCTGGGTGAACAAATTACAGCGGGGCAATTGACAAACACCGAGAAAGCAATACATGCATATACTAATCATCTTGACTCCTTTGAGACTTGATTGGGCAATACAACATAATACATAGACCGCCATCCAACTGCATCTATGACTAATAATCCACCTTCAGGTTATCATCCGAACCCCCTCTAGTATTAAGTTGCAAGCAACAGATTATTGCTTTACGAACTGCGTGTAAGGTAAACAATATGATTGCTCTGTGAACAAAGGATTGTTGTTTTCTCCCTAGTAGCAACAGCACATCTAGTACCTTAGAGATTTCTGTCACTTCCCAGTTACGGAGGCATGAACCCACTATCGAGCATAAATACTAACTCTTGGAGTTGCTAGCATCTACTTGGCCAAGATAGCTACTAACAACGGAAAGCATGCAAGATCACAAATAACAAAGACATGATAGAATCAATAATCAATCTGAAATAGCATCTCAATATCCATCGGATCCCATAAACACAACATGTATGAATTACAAATAGATGATCTTGATCATGAACGGAGCTCACAAGATCTAAACATGAAAGCACAAAGGAGGAGAAACCAGCCATCTAGCTACTACATGGATCCGTAGTCCAAGGATGAACTACTCACGCATCACACCGGAGGCTTGCATGGTGATGAAGAAGGCCTCCAGGGTGAATTCCCCTCTCTGGCAGGGTGCCGGGAAGAGCTTCAGACCCCCCGATCTAGGGACAGGGACGACGGTGGCTACAGACTCTTTTGTGGATTTTTGATCGGGTTACCTAGGGTTTTCGTCCCGAGGGCAACTTATAGGCGGAAGGAGAGGCCGAGAGGGTGCTAGGGGCGGCCAGACCACCCCCTGGCGTGGGCCAGGCCTGGCCGCGCGGCCAGGTGGTGTGGCCGGCCCCTAGTCCTTCTCCGTCTCGTATTCTGGCACTTGATCCCTTCCGGAAAAATAGGAACTTTGGCTTTTGTCCCGTCCAATTCCGAGAATATTCATTTTCTGACTTTTCTGGAACCAAAAACAACAGAAAACAGGCAGCTGGCACTATGGCTCTTGTTAATAGGTTAGTCCAAGAAATCATAATAAAAGTACTCCAAAGTTGGAACAAAACACAAGAAAGTGGATAAAACTAAGCATGGAACATCAAAAATTATAGATACATTTGCAATGTATCAACATCCTCAAGCTTAACTCCTGCTCGTCCTCGAGTAGGTAAGTGATAAAAATAAATAATTTTTGAGGTGACATGCACCATCAAAGACTTGATCAAAGTATTTGCAAAACATTCAAGGCTGGGATCATAGTACTTCAATCTGAACATGAAAGACAAAGTTCTAGCAATAAGCAAAGAAACTATGATGCAACATGAAAAGGCACAAACAAAAGATTCATGAATAACAATGCTTTGCAAGACGTTTGTTTGTTTCACATAAAGAAAACATAGCATACTAGTATTCAGCTTGTCCCTCAATAGAGTAGCAAATATAAATGCATAGGACACCTTCAAAGTTCATAAGAGTGACTAGATACAATAGTTTCAAACAAGCAATAACAAGTTATGCATCAATCAACTAGTCTTGGGACAATGCACATAGAACTAAGAATGGCCACTATGCTCTCAAAGTAGTGCATAAAGATAGAAGGTGGAGACTCAATATAATGGTGGAAGAAGGGCCTTTTGTAAAAAGGAAGTAGGGACTCAAGTCTCATAAAGAGCTTCCAAAAATTATGGTACTTAAAGCTTTCAGCTCTCATTGCCCCTATCATAAGCATCTTGAAGGTGATTAAGGTTAAAGTGACACAACTAAGAGGATATGCTTGACAAGTTATAAACCGAAATCTTATGCCCCTTACTTACGAAGACCGATCATCATGCTACTCAACTTTAGTCACGAGTAAGCTCTTGTCATTGTAAGTATGTGTGTATCATTAAGTACCGCCAATGGGGTACCCCTTGCACATGATACGGGAGCTTTCCCATAGTCAAAATGACAAGGCAAGCAGACAATGAGCATCTCAGCGATCTTTTTATTTGCTATTTGCATAGGTTTTTATTGAGGATGCTTCATAGAGTGCTCATTATGGTGATGCTGCAAGTTTCCACCATGATTAGGCATGGCTTAGGCTAGCGGCCCAGGCGTTTCTCTAACACACATACAAACTCCATGATCATACAAGTTTCACATTTATTTCACATCGCCGGGATCCGTAAGCAAAAGAACATAAGATCAACGGGGTACAAAGTACAAGTGCAATGTTGAAAGCGTTCCCCATGGTACATGGTTCTGCTAATTTCAACTTATAAAGCGCAAGCATATACGCAACAAAGAAGGACCCAATGGTTCAAGTTTATTAGAAGCAATAAAGTAAAGTGTGCCATCAAGTTCGTGAGAGCTTTAATCACTAGTTTTCTCATAACAAGTGGAAGGTAAACAAAAGCATGAATGTACTTGGAATAGCATAAGCTAGTAGGTAGGTATGGTGGAATCTTTGGAATAAATTGGTTTAGGGAGTTGGATGCATGAGTGGAACTCATACTTGGTTGTGGAGGCTAGCAAAAGACTGGGAGCGATAAACTAAGAGAGCAATAATGGCCATAATCATGCAGAGCGACAACACATCATTGATCAAAGCATAAAGTGATACTACAAGTTGAAAACTAAAGGATAATAAAGGCTATGGTGACTTGTGATAGTCATAACATGGTGCGGGCATGTGCCAAGTTAACCCAAATAAAGCATCAAAGGAGAATACCACTATACTATGCTTTAATATGCTAAAACAACGCATGATTCATCCAAGGCACATTAAGCAATCTCAATTGTTTATAACAAGTCATGCTACAGCAAAGAATACTAAGCATAAAGCCAAAACAATATCAAGCATGGTATGACAAAGCATAGCCACAGTCAAAAACGAGCTCTTTTTACCACATAAGTATGAACTTTCCTACTCTTTTCCAAACTAAACCAAACTATTTGCAAACCAAAGTGTGAAAGAGGGGGTCCAACCAACTTATTCAGAAAACTAAGCAAACTAAGCAAACTAAAAACCAAAACGAAAACAAAAAAGAAGACGCTCCAAGAGAAACACAATTGTGCACGAAACAATAAAAATGAAGCGTTTGGAAGAAACCTGGGATTTTTATTGATGAAGAAGGGGATGCCTTGGGCATCCCCAAGCTTTGACGCTTGTACTTCTTGGATATTTATTGGGGTGACACGCGTGGCATCCCCAAGCTTAAGCTTTAGTCCATCCTTCATCTTATTACTCATTTCTTCCATACACCTGAAAATTTTCCTTCATACAAAACTTCACACAATCTCATTAGCAACATTAGTGCACTTAAGATAAATAAGTCTCAAGGTTCAGTTCTAACACCAAATAAACTTCCATTATAACACTAGATACTGTAGCACTTCCCTCAAAAAGCTCAATTCCCCAAAAGAACTCAAGAAGGAACCAACAAGAAGCAAATGCAGAAAATGGCAGAAATCTGTCAAAACAGACCATCAGGTAAAGACGATTTTTTTCGAAGACCTTCTGTTGCTCAAATCAAAAAGTGTTGAACTAACGAAAGTTAGATAACGACCTGGGGCAGAATCACAAAAACTTACAGCTCAATCCTACGTACAGAGCTCTCTGAGGAATTTTTACGGTGAAGCACAAAAATCTGTTTCGGGACAGCAACTTTCCCAATCATTACTTCACTCTCATTAGAGGTTACTCTTGGCATAAAAAGCAAATAAAAAGGATAAGGAGAGGTTATTACCCTGAGGTAATAATTTCCAAGACTCATATAAAATCTTGGGTTATCTCCCAGCAAGTACTTTTCTTTAACGCCTTTAAGTTAGGCATAAGAAGCAAAGAAAGAATCAAGTGTTCTCAAATGAAGAAGCATTAAGACCAAATTTTGTTTTCATAGGAGAAGCAAAAGAAATCTTTTCTCTCTTTTTCTGGAAGTGTTCTATACCTTTCTTGAGTGGGAGTTGATATTTAATGGTGCCTTCTTTCATATCAATGATGGCACCAACAGTTCTAAGAAAAGGTCTTCCCAAAGTAATAGGACAAGAAGAATTGTATTCAACATCCAAAACATAGAAATCAACAGGGACATAGGAATCATTAACCATAATAAGAACATCATTAAGACTCCACATGAGTTTCTTTTTAGCACTAGCATCAAATGGGACATTCAAATAACAATCTTCAAGAGGAGGCAAATCAAGCATATCATAAATCCTTCTAGGCATAATAGAAACACTACTATCAAGATCACACAAAGCTTTAAAATCAAAGTCATTCACTTTCATATTAATGATGGGTTCCCAACCATCCTCTTGTTTTATAGGAATAGAAGCTTTGTGTTTCATCTTTTCTTCCTTAATATTTATGAGAGCATCAGTAATGTGTTTTGTAAAAGCCATGTTCATAGCACTAGCATTAGGACTTTTAGCAAGCTTTTGTAGGAACTTAATAACTTCAGAGATGTTGCAACCATCAAGATCAAAATCAACTTTATCATCTAAAGTAGTAGAACTATTAGTAGCCTCAATACTAGTGGTGGTAATAGTAGAAACACTAATGTTTCTAGCAATTTCATCTTCTCTTTCCCACTTAGCATGCAATTCAGCTAATAGTCTAACATTTTCATCAATTCTTACTTGTATGGCATTAGTAGCTGCAAAGGGATTCTCATTAGTTTGAGGTTTAGCAGCCATTTTATTCAAAGTAGATTGAGCTTCAGCCAAAGATGCTATATTTATTTCAGCATTAGAGAGTTTTTCCTCAATAGTTTTATTGAAAGCAGTTTGTTTACTAATAAACTCTTTAAGGATAACTTCAAGTTCAGAGGGAGCACTCTTATTATTGTTGTAAGAATTTCCATAAGCATTACCATTGTTGGGAGGATATGGCTTATAATTGTTGTTACCAAAATTGTTCCTATAAGCATTATTACCATAAGCATTGTTGCCAAAGTTGTTATTTCTTATGAAGTTCACATCAACTTGCTCTTCTTGAGCAACCAAAGAGGCTAAAGGAACATTATTTGGATCAATATGGGCTTTCCCATTAACAAGCATAGACATAATAATATCAATCTTATCACTCAAGGAGGAAGTTTCCTCAACAGAATTTACCTTCTTACCTTGTGGAGCTCTCTCAGTATGCCATTCAGAATAATTAACCATCATATTATCCAATAGTTTTGTTGCAGCACCCAAAGTAATGGTCATAAGTGTACCTCCAGCAGCTGAATCCAATAGGTTCCTTAAAGAATAGTTCAATCCTGCATAAAAAGTTTGGATGATCATCCAAGCAGTCAGTCCATGAGTGGGACAATTCTTTACCAAAGATTTCATTCTTTCCCAAGCTTGAGCAACATGCTCATTATCAAGTTGTTTAAACTTCATTATTTCACTTCTCATGGATATAATCTTAGCAGGAGGATAGTATTTTCCAATAAAAGCATCTTTGCACTTAGTCCAAGAATCAATACTATTCCTAGTTAAGGAATTCAGCCACTCTTTAGCTTTTCCTCTCAAAGAGAAAGGAAACAATTTCAGTTTAATAATATCACCATCTATATCCTTATGCTTTTGCATCTCACAAAGTTCAACAAAGTTATTTAGATGGGAAGCAGCATCTTCATTACCAATACCAGAAAATTGTTCTCTCATAACAAGATTGAGCAAAGCAGGTTTTATCTCAAAGAAAGTATTTTCAGCCACAGGTGGAGCAATAGGTGTGCTCATAAAATCATTATTGTTGGTGCTAGTAAAGTCACACAACTTAGTGTTTTCAAGAGTAGTCTTTTTTTGGGTTTTCAAATAAGAAAGCAAACAAGTAAAACTATTTTTTTGTGTTTTTTGAAGAACAAAACAAGCAAACAAGGCAAAAATAAAACTAAGCAAAACAAAAACAACAAAGTAAAGAGATTGGTTATGAGGGACTCCCCTTGTGAAGATGTCCTTGACTCCCCGGCAACGGTGCCAGAAAAATGCTTGATGGCTCAATGCACTACGCCTGAAAAATGCTTGATGGCGGTGTTGATGTAGAGCTCGTTGGGAACCCCAAGAGGAAGGTATGATGAGCACAGCAAGTTTCCTCAGTTATGAAACCAAGGTTTAATCGAACCGGTAGGAGCAAGGAAACACCTCAAAGGTGTTACTAGCTGAGCTTTGGCGAGGACTACCGGTGCTAGTAGCAACGTGGAGACCTGCACAACACAACCACGTAACTTTGTCCCCAACTTGCGATGAGGTTGTCAATCTCACCGTGTTTTGCGAAAACAAAGGATTAAACGATCGAATGGAAAGAAGTAAAAGTTTGCAGAAAGTAAACACAAAGCGAAACAGTTGTAGATTGTATGTAAAGAAAAGGACCGGGATCCATAGTTCACTAGAGGTGGCTCTCCTTAGATAGATAACATCTTTGGGTGAACAAATTACAGCGGGCAATTGACAAACACCGAAAGCAATACATGCATATACTAATCATCTTGACTCCTTTGAGACTTGATTGGGCAATACAACATAATACATAGACCGCCATCCAACTGCATCTATGACTAATAATCCACCTTCAGGTTATCATCCAAACCCCTCCGTATTAAGTTGCAAGCAAGATTATTGCTTCTGATGCGTGTAAGGTAAACAATATGATTGCTCTGTGAACAAAGGATTGTTGTTTTCTCCCTAGTAGCAACAACACATCTAGTACCTTAGAGATTTCTGTCACTTCCCCAGATTACCAGAGGCATGAACCCACTATCGATCATAAATACTAACTCTTGGAGTTGCTAGCATCTACTTGGCCAAGATAGCTACTAACAACGGAAAGCATGCAAGATCACAAATAACAAAGACATGATAGAATCAATAATCAATCTGAAATAGCATCTCAATATCCATCGGATCCCCGCAAACACAACATGTATGAATTACAAATAGATGATCTTGATTATGAATGGAGCTCACAAGATCTAAACATGAAAGCACAAAGGAGGAGAAACCTGCCATCTAGCTACTACATGGATCCGTAGTCCAAGGATGAACTACTCACGCATCACACCGGAGGCTTGCATGGTGATGAAGAAGGCCTCCAGGGTGAATTCCCCTCTCCGGCAGGGTGCCGGGAAGAGCTTTAGATCCCCCCCGATCTAGGGACAGAGACGACGACGGCTACAAACACTTTCGTGGATTTTTGATCGGGTTACCTAGGGTTTTCGTCTCGAGGGCAACTTATAGGCGGAAGGAGAGGCCGAGGTGCCGGGGCGGGACCACCTCGGGCCAGGCCTAGCCGCGCGGCCAGGTGGTGCGGCCGGCCCCCAGCCCTTCTCCGTCTCGTATTCTGGCACTTGATCCCTTCCAGAAAAATAGGCACTTTGGCTTTTGTCCCGTCCAATTCCGAGAATATTCATATTCTGACTTTTCTGGAACCAAAAACAACATAAAACAGGCAGCTGGCACTGTGGCTCTTGTTAATAGGTTAGTCCAAGAAATCATAATAAAAGTACTCCAAAGTTGGAACAAAACACAAGAAAGTGGATAAAACTAAGCATGGAACATCAAAAATTATAGATACATTTGCAATGTATCACTTCTCGGGTCCAAGGAAGAGGAGACCAGCAACCTGGTAAAACCTACTCGTGGTCCGATATTGCCAATAATCTGTGCGTACATCACCTAGATGGCAACGAGGGCTCTTCCCATACAAATGTTGAGTGTCATTTCAATGACGACATCAAGAAAGACGAATCCAGTAGCTACAAGGCCAAGTGACGAAAAGGAAAGGAAAAATCTGACAAAGGTAAGGAGTCTAAGGAAGATTCTGACATGGAGGAGGCAGATACCTAAAATCCCAAGCTGGATGGTAAGAAGACTTACCCAACCAATAAAGACACCTACGCCTACTTCCTCGGATCCCAAACCGCCAAGGTCAAAAAGGTAGTGATGCATGAGGTCAACACAACTGTTCTGGCTGTCCCCCATTTTTTGGACTGGTCGGAAGTAACAATTGCCTTTGACCGAAGAGACCATTCGCTTAAACCACATATGCGAGAAAAGTACGCTCTGGTCATCAATCCACTGATCGATGACTATGGGTTCTCTAAGACTCTCATGGATGGTGGCAGTAGCATCAACATCCTCTATGTCGAAACACTGCACCGTATGAAGATATTAGAAACATAGTTGAATCACAGCAGCATGATTTTCCATGGAGTTGTCCCCAGAAGACAAGCAAACTCTTTGGGAGAAATTACTTTGGATGTTACTTTTGGAACGCCAAGCAACTATCGGACGGAACCACTGTCTTTTGAAGTGGTGTCGTTCAAGAGCGCATACCACGCTATCTTTGGGCGTCCGGTTTACTGGGCATTAATGGCTCGCCCTTGCTATATCTATAACATGCTAAACATTCCAGGTCCCAACAGTGTCATCACAATCCGAGGAAACCCGAAGAAAGCATGAGAATGCGAGGATGGAGCTGCCACCTTTGATAAAGCCGTACTGCACACCGAGGAGTACCAATAGATCAAGAAGAACATCGACCCATCTGAGATGCCTGCAACAAAGAAGGAGGTGCTGAAGCCGACTCCAGAGTTCAAGGCATTAGAAGAGACACAGACGACACTGCTGAAGGACGACAATCCCTCCAAGGTGATTGACATGGGTATGACTAATCATGTTCCTATGATTAGTTACCCTGGCTACATAAAGGCTCATAGCCCATGAAGCCCATAAAGAGTAGGGGAAAGTCCAGGAAGCATCCGACAGATAGAAAGTTCATCTTGGTGATCAAGGAAAGAAATAGGAACCAACATTGTATTAGTGTTGTAATTGTAACTTGTAACCTTTCTGTTGGATCCTCCCAGCCTTTATATAATAGGATGGATCCCGAGACCGTATACTGATAGGTGTAGGCTTAGACCGTGCATAGAAAAGCACGCTCGTTGAGTTCCTCAAAGCTAATAAAGATATCTTCGCATGGCAACCTTCTGACATGACCAGAGTACCTAGGGAACTTGCCGAGCACTCTTTAAACATGTATCCTAATGCTAAACCCGTCAAATATTCCTTACGATGTTTCGGTGATGAAAAGCATAAATCTATAGCTAAGGAGCTATCTTGATTAGAGTTAGCCAGATTTATCAAAGAGGTCATCCATGCTGAGTGATTGTCCAATCCTTTAATAGTCCCTAAAAAGGACACCACTGATTTAAGAATGTGTATCGATTATATTGCCTTAAACAAGGCTTGTCCCAAAGATCTGTTCGCTCTGCCTAGAATCGACCAAGTTATCGACTCGACAGCAGGCTCGGAACTCCTATGCTTCCTCGACGCATATTCCGTTTATCACCAAATTTGCATGAAGGAGTCAAACAAATTAAATACTTCATGCATCACGCCCTTCGGAATCTTCTGCTACGTGATGATGCCTTTCGGGCTCAAAAACGCAGGAGCTACATACCTGCGCACTATGCAGCGTTGCCTCCATGATCAAAACGGACGCAATGTGCATGCATACATGGACAACATAGCTGTGATGTCCAAAAAGAAGGAAAAACTCATTTCTGACTTGGATGAAACATTCACAAATCTACAAAAATACAACATAATGCTTGACCAGAAGAAGTGTTTCTTCGGAAAACCAGCCGGAAAATCATTAGGTTTCCTCGTGTCTCAAAGAGGCATAGAGATGAACCGGGACAATATATGTTATACTCAACATTACCAAGCCAACTAGCCTGAAGAACATACAACGGCTCACTGACTACATTGCTGCAGTCAGTCAGGTCGTAAGCCGGCTCAGTGAAAGAGTCGCACCATTATACAAGCTCTTGAAGAAGACCAAGAAATTTGTCTGGACCGACGAAGCTGAAGATGCACTCTAGGACCTGAAAGTCGTACTCTCATCCGCCCCTATCCTCGCAGCACCGGAACCTCAAGAACCTGTGTTGCTCTACATGGCTGCAACAAACAGAGTCGTCATCGTTGTAATGGTGGTGGAACGGCCGACAGAAAAACAGGAGCACCTGATGCAGCGTCCGACTTACTACCTGAGGAGGTCCTGATAGAATCAAAGCAACGGTATCCTCATTACCAAAAGTTAGCCTATGGTATGTTCTTCGCATCTAGAAAGCTGTGCCACTACTTTTAAGAGCACAAGATTACCATGGTGAGCACAACTCCCATGAGAGACATAATCAACAACAGTGATGTCACTAGACGCATCGCTAAGTGGGGAATTGAGCTAGCAGATTTTGACATCGAGTATAAACCGTGTACAATGATAAAGTCCTAGATACTTTCTGATTTTTTCACTGATTGGACGGAGACAGCGGAAAATATGAGTGTCCCAAATTCGATATATTGGACCCTGCACTTTGACGGGTCGAAAGTGCTTGGGGGCTCGGGGGCTGGCGTGGTACTCAAATCACCCCAAGGAGACAAACTATTCTATGTGCTGCAGATTCACTTCATGGCGACAAATAATATTGTTGAATATGAAGCCCTGCTGCATGGAATTCGAATTGCAAAAGTCATCGGCATTCGCCGACTCATGTGCTATGGAGACTCGGATTTAGTTGCTCAACAAGTATCCGACATCTATAGGGCAAATAAACACATGGCAGCATATCGAGCTATCGTGGATGAACTAGCGAAATCATTCGAAGGGTTTGAAGTTCAAAAGATTCCCCGAATAGAAAACAAGGAAGAAGATGCATTATCAAGAATATGCTCTACATAGAAAAGGGCCCCGAATAGTCCTAACTTGGGATCGTGCCAACACATGGAGACAACTAGAGAGAGAAGGAGATCATTCCAACCAAGGGGGATAACTCTATTTTATTGTGTGTTTAATCCTACCCATGGGCACCCCTTTATATAGACGGAGGGGGGGGCGTGTCCTCTCCATTGGGTTAGCCATGTGGTACTAAAAGAATCAGGAAAAACACACACATCTAGATGGGACAAATGCCTCAGCCCAACAAGCAATCAGGCAGCATCCGGTGGGCCGATGTGTGCCCACCACGGCCCAGCACCCACCGCCTCGCGTGGGCAGTAGACGGTCTAGCACTGCCCGGCCCGGGTGGGCTAGAGTGCTCCTGCGGCCCGTTAAGGAGCGACGACGCGTGGCAGCCAACCGGTGACCCGGGTGGGATGGTAGCCTGCATGTGGCCCACACTGGCTTGCTGCCGCCTTGCCTTGCTCCCCGTGGGCTAGGTCGACCAGGTGTGCGCGGCTACCTCCCTCTTTGCTGCCACAAAGACGTAGTATCCGCTACCTATGTGGGCTGGTCAAGCCAGCCCATTGGCTGTTTATTTCTTGTGACTTTTTCTACGGTTTTTCTCCTAGGCTATTTCCCTCCGAGGATTTGGCCTAATATGAAAGTTGCTTTTATAAATATTAATTTAAATATTATTTAGAATATATTAATTCACAATTAACATATAATAAATGTATATTTAAATTCCCATTTATCCGAAACACATTTTTGGCCTTTTCTTTATTCCTTTCTCCAAATAACTTCGGATCTCTCTACGGAACAATTCTGGCTTTCTCTTTATCTACTATGATTCCATCTTACGGATGATCACTCTCATTGTACCCTTAAGTGTATCCCCTCACGGCTCGGGAATGCTCTAAACATGATCTATATCAATGATTAATAGAGGGACCAAGGATGCCCATGTGACCCCTATGCACTCCAGATGACAATGTCGTTTGAACCGTAAAATATAGAATCCAATTTCCCTTTGTTTCTTGATACGACTTGTCCGAGATCTGACCATTGGTATCACATACCTTGTTCAATCTCATTATCAACAAGTTCTATTTTACTTGTTACCGTGATATTACATCCCCGTGACCGAGTCACATGTTGCAACATTTATGGATGTAATCTCACTAAGACGGTCGTATGTATCTTACCCATCACGTGGGTGACAAAATCCCGGTCTTGTAGTCACATGTCATCTACTGTTTCTTTGGAATACCCAACATACACCTTTATGATCACTGTATTACCAGATGACATTTGATGCAGTCAAAGCAGTCTCGGAAAACAGTGAGTAATATGAACTCACGGTCTAAGGAAAAGAAGACTAGATTTTAGCTATTGCAACAATGAACTATATGACTTGATCGTGTCATAATCTTTCGAGGAATGTCCATCACATCATTCTCCAATAATATGACCTTGTTGTCAATTGACATAAATGCCCATGATCTTGAAACCTAGATCATCCTCATGACCAACGAACTAGTATGAATAGAGGCTACTAGGGACTTGGTTTGTTTCGTACCACACATGTACCAATGTTTCTACTTGATACAGTTATAGCACAATATGAAACTATTATAAACTAATTAAGATATGAGAATAAAAACCTATTTATTATTTGCCTCTAGGGCATATCTTCTTCAGGATCCCATCTCGGATTGCATGGCTTCAAGCCATTTGTTGGAATCCGGGCTCATCATTGCTTCCTCATATGTCGTAGGGTCATCACTTCCATCTACCATGAAATTCAAGACTAGATTACCATACAGTTTAGGAGATGCACGTATCCTGCTTGACCTGCAAGGTAAGGTAGTGTTCTCTTTCGGAGTTTTATGATGAGTTTCATGTTCCTCATGATCCTCATCATTAGTTCCCTCTTCATTCGGTGGAGTCACCACTGGAACAATTTCTGGTGCTGCGTTACTTGCCACTTTAGGAGGAGGAGGTTCGATGACCTCTTCGAGTTCTACCTTCGTACTAGTCACACCTTTCGCGAGAAACTCTTTGTCCATAAAGGATCCATTCTTGGCAACAAAAACATTGCCTTCAGATCGGTGATAGAAGGTGTACCCAATTGTTTCTTTTGGGTATCCTATGAAGATGCATTTTCTGCTTTAGGTTCGAGCTTATCAGGTTGAAGTTTTTTCACATAAGCATCACATCCCCAAACTTTTAGAAATGACAGCTTAGGTTTGTGACCAAACCATAATTCATACAGTGTTGTTTTAACAGATTTTGATGGTGCCCTATTTAAAGTGAATGCAGCCGTATCTAATGCATGACCCCAAAATGACAGTGGCAAATCAGTAAGGGACATCATAGATCGCACCATATCTAATAAAGTTTGATTACGATATTTAGATACACCATTTATTTGTGGTGTACTAGCGGGAGTGAGTCATGAAACAATTCCACATTGTCTCATGTGCGTGCCAAACTCGTAATTAAGACACTCACCTCCACGATCGGATTGAAGAAATTTGATATTTCTGTTATGATGAGTTTCTACCTCACTCTGAAATTTTTTGAACTTTTCAAATGTTTTTAGATTTGTGTTTCATTAAGTAAATATATCTGTATCTACTTAAATCATCCATGAAGGTTACAAAATAACAATATCCACCACGTGCAAACACACTCATTAGACCACATACATCGGTATGTATTATTTCCAATAAGTCGGTTGCTTGTTCCATTGTTCCAGAGAATGCAGTTCTAGTCATCTTGCCCATAAGGCATGGTTCACATGTATCAAATGATTCATAATCAAGTGATTCAGTAGTCCATCAGAATGGAGCTTCTTCATGTGTTTAACATTAATATGACCTAAACGGCAATGCCACATATATGCAGCAATATCATCACTCAGCTTGATTCTTTTGGCATTCACATTATGAATATGCGTACTACTAATATCAAGATTCAAAACAAATAAACCATTCAACATAGGTGCATGACCATAAAAGATATTATTCATATAAAAGGAACAACCATTGTTCTCAGACACGAATGAATAAACATCTCGCATTAAACATGATCTAGACATGATGTTCATGCTTAACGTAGGCACCATATAACAATTATTTAGGTTTATTGTCTCCTAATGGCAGATGGAGTGGCGGCGTCCCAACGATGATCACATCCACCCTTGATCCATTGCCTACGCACATCGTCACTTCATCTTTTGCCAGCAGTCGACTACTCCTTAGCCCCTGTTTGAGTTACATAAGTTAGCAACCGAACCGATATCAAATACCCAGGTGCTACTTCGACTACTATTAAGGTACACATCAATAACATGTATACCACATATATCTTTGTTCACGTTCCCGGCCTTCTTATCTGCCAAGTATTTCGGGCAGTTTCGCTTCCAGTGACCAGTCCCCTTGTAGTAGAAACACTCAGTGTTGGGCTTAGGGCCTCCATTGGTTTTATTTTCAGGTTTGGCAACAGATTTGCCATCCTTCTTAGAGTTACCCTTGGATTTCATCTCTTGCCTCTTTTCTTAAAACTGGTGGTCTTGTTGACCAATAACAGTTGGTGCTCTTTATTAATGTCTACCTCATAAGTTTTTAGCATGGCTGCGAGTTCAGTGAGCGACTTGTTCGCACCACTCATCTTGTAGTTTAGCACAAACCCTTTGTAGCTAGGTGGGAGCGACTACAAAATCCTATTGGTCGTGAGATCAGGTGGAATCTCACATCCCAGTGTCTCAAGACATTGAGCGTAGCCCGTCATCTTAATGACGTGCTCGTTCACAGAGCTATGGTCCTCCATCTTAGTGTTAAAGAACTTATCAGAGATCTCATATATCTTAGCATGGATTTGGTCCCCAAACATAGTTTTGAGTTCTGCCACCATGACATCAACATAAGTAAGTTCAAAGCGCTTTTGGAGTTCAGAATCCAGCGACTGGAGGATCGCACACCACACAAGAGTGTAGTCATCATATTTCATGTCATTCGCGTCGCGCTCTTCCTATGTCACGGTAGCTACAGGGGCGTTACCTAACGGACCGCCCAATACATAGGACTTCTTCATGCCCGTGAGGATGATCCTCACGTTGTGGTGCCGGTTGGTGAAGTTAGACCCATTATCTTGCAGCTTTTATCTATCTAGGAATGCATTGAAATTGAACGCAGGGGGTTCCATGATCTATAATATATTTGCAAAGACTATTTTAGACTAGGTTTATAAAAGATAGAGTTCAAGTCAATTCAAAACTACTATGAGAACTCCCACTCAAAAATGACATCCCTCTAGTCATTTTTAATGATTACACGATCCAAATTCACTACACCATGACCGATCATCATGAGTGATGGTGCAACTCCAATGGTGAGCATCATATGGACATTATATCATTCATATGACTCGTACTTTACCTTTCTATTCATGTTCCAAAGCCATGTCTATACATGCTAGGCTCGCTAAGTAAGAACCTTAGTACCCGCGTGTGTAAAACTGTTTTACACCTGTTGTATGCGAACGTAGATTCTATCACACCCGATCATCACGTGGTGCTTCAAAATGCCGAACTTTCTTAACGGTGCATACTAAAGAACAACATATTATTATCCTGATATTAGTAAGAGGGATCAGCTTATAATACTACCGCCAAGAACTAAGCAATACATAAGCAAAATAAGATGCATAAAAAGGGATAAACATCAAATCCATATAAAATGTGATATGATATGGTCCTTTCTTGCACTTGATCTCCATCATGTGTTACATGGTATGATCGCCATCATTCCACCGGCGTGGCTCCAAGGTCCATGGCGCCACCATCATGTCTGTCTCCTCCATTACAATATATCTTTTAGATATACATGAATAACACGCATGCCATAAAATATAAGGACAACCATATGGCTCCTGCCGGTTGTTTAACTTACAATAAATCTCACTGCATACAACAATTTTTGTAACAATGACCACATTACATCACATGCCCTACAAAAACAAGTTAGACGTCTTCTAATTTATTTTTGCATATTTTACGTGGCTTTGGGATTTCTAGGAGAGAATCTCTCTACCTACGAATTTCAGCTACAATGTTGACAATCAAGTTATTTGGAAACAGTTGTAAATTAGATCAGGATTATGTTGGGAGAGACAGATACCCGCTGATCCACTTATGCAATATGAGTTGCATGTCAAGTTTGGAGCGAATCTCATGTGCGGGAACATGTAAAGTTAGTCCGGGCCGCTTCATCCCAACATGTCACCATGATCAAAATTTACACACGTATGAAATAATAAGACTATCAATGCCCACATCTCTACGTGTTTTAACCGTACAAAGCATCTACACATCGACATAACTCTGATACCACTGAAGGGTTCGTTGCATAGAAAACAAAAGAAATTCTACGGTTGCAACCACCAAGATCATATCTAGGAGATACATATAATACTTTCATATGGACTCACCCTCAAAGACGGTAACACGAGATTCCCAAAAATAAACGTGGCTGCTGTAGAGTGTACATGACCATCCTCAAGGACGCGATGACAACGTCACACGTGCAACACCTCCATAATCGTTCACACATACGGTGTGTCGATGACTTTTGTCCCTCGCTCCGGCGCGACAGCGGAAATAAGAGATCCTCGGGAACTCACATTAGGACATGGTGGCGATGGTGGTGAAGAAGATCTTGAGCATGGCTTCGCCTAAGCACCTCGCTCATGGCAATGGACAAGGCTAGAAGGGGAGGAAGATGCCAATCAAAGGGCATATGAGAGGAGGGGATGAGTGTGTGAGATGAGAGGAGGAGGAGGGGGCCTTTTATAGGTGAGAGGGCAGCCCTAAGGGGCATGGCGCATAGCCATGGTGGTGCCCCTACCTCTCCCCCAATTATGTGGGTGGACACTCCACTCACACCCATTTAGCTCCACTCATCTCTCATTCAATTTTCACTCAAAATCAAGAGTCATGCAATTAAAACTTCCTTTTAATTTATATGATTTAATGCCACTTATTCAATGAACACTTCATTTAATAAGCACTTCATTTAATGAACACATTAATAATCCAATCCCGATAATATTTCGATACACCTAAACTATTATAGCAGATTTATCACAACAATTCATGCGTTGTCCGGTATTTTCTCCGATATTCCCTATCCACTCAAATACGCTGACTACCCTTAAGTGTGTCTCCCTATGGGCTCACGAACTGAGTGGACATGATCAAGGCATTCTCGGATCAATAATCATTAGTGGGACATGGAGATCCATAATGATTCCCACTAGCTCAAGTGATGAACTAGTGACCGCGTGAACCTTTATTCGCAATAACCTATTCCTTTTGTCTCACGATATCTTACTTGTCTAGGATACGATCATTCGGTATCATCCATACCTAGTTCGATCCCATTACTGACAAGTACCCTTTTCTTATTCCCGTGATACAACATTCTTAGCGATCGTTATCACTTGCTTGCAAGCTATGTTAATATGATATCATCGAGAGGGTCCTGAATATCTCTCTCCATCATCAGGATGGACAAATCCGGCTCTTGATCCATGAGTCTTAACTAACACTTTCTAAGTACCTGACGACATCTTTACAATCATCCTATTAATGTGTGACATTTGATGCAATCAAAGTACTCTTCCGGAGTGATTGATTGATGTGATCTCATGGTCTAAGAATTAGAGTTACATCGAATGATATTATAGTAGTGTAAACATAACGGCATGATCGTGTTACTATACTTCGGGAGTATGTTCATCATATCATTCAATCAATGGTGTGACATTGTTATTAACAACATCTAATGTCATGATCAGGAAATCTTGATCATCTATTAATTAACAAGCTAGTGTAATGAGAGGTATCACTAGGAATATTCTATTTGTTTATTAAACATACATGTATTTTTCTTTTAATACAATTACAGCATGAGAAATACACATCCATTACAAACCTGGAATAACATAATAACCATTTATTATTGTCTTTCAGGCATATTTTTTTCAACTACCTAATAGACATGATGCCCGAAAAAAAAGACCTGCTACTAAGAAGAGGAAGAGAGCTGGAGGCGGTACAAAATGAGATAGACCATCATTGGAATATTGCTCAGTCACATCCATTTTATTTTTAAAATTTCTTTCTTTGTAATCATCTCAATGTACATGTTCAAAGTGAAATAATGGTCCTCTCAATGTTTTTGTGAGAAGTTTTTAAGTACTATCTTATTTCCGAATGATCATGTCATAGTCGAAAATCTCAGAATACTTGAATGTACTTTATGCTCATGTGTTGTTCTGGTTAGATTTTCGATTCTAAGAAAAAGTTATCCGCGGGTGTAAGTCTCATTTTTATGTTTATACTTTGGTTTTTGTCTGATTGCTGGATGCGGATATTTTTCGAGTAGTGAATTGTTGGTACTGGATGCCGGCTTTGATTTCAGGTTTAAACTGGTTTAGCAACTGAGCTTCGTTGTTCGACAACTTTCCGTGCTAAAGGTTTGCCGGCTCACGAAAGGAATGAGACAGAAAGCTAAATAAAAAAAAATGCTTAACTATTTTTCGAGCACACAGGACAAAAAAAAAGCCATATCGGGCCCGCGCCGCCGCCTCAGCGCCTGGGGGCACGCCGCGCCAGGGGCGCCGCGTCGCAGCCCCATTGCAGTCCAGCACGGTCGTCTTGCCTGCTCCTCCGTCTCGCCATCTTCTCCGCAACTCCGCCCCGCCCGCCCATCGTCGTGCCACCCCGCTCCGAAGCACTGGAAGACGAGCCTCCTCTGCCAGCTGCGCGTGGCGGAACTGAACTCCCGCCTCCGTACCTGTCGTCTGCAGGAGTTGGAATCCGGGTGCGTCTGTCCTTGCCTTACCGGATTAATACGGCGGCCAATAAATCTCGATTCAGATGGACAAGTCCATCGTGAGATCAGGAGCCGTGATGTACTGGACGTCCCAATGGACAAGGTAAAATTCTGAGAACACTAATTCCTTCAACATATCCTGTGCGATTCCAATTCTTTAGTTTTCTTCAAATAATTCCCCCCGTTCTAATGGGGAAATACTAGGTTTGTCCCGAGTCAAAAAATATCAACGTCTACGACACCAGTTTAGTGTTTTTAGATTAGTCGTAAATATATTTATACTGGTATATGGATTTGACGTAGTAGATACCGACACATTATACTTTAAATCCAAAGGTTGATTTTGAACAAACCTAGAACTTCAATTGGGACAGACCGATACCAAGTAAAAAATGACTTAAAGAGACAGCTTTCATGTAGTTTCGATCTACGGTTTTGCTTAAAAGTATCAGTTCATTTACATTTGATATACTCCCTCGATATATATTAATGGCCTCAACTTTATCTAGATTCGTTTATTGTAGCTATAGATTATACCTCTCTTTTTGTTCCTCCAAACAACTTGTCATCGGCTCTTCTTATTGATTGGGTGAAATAGAGGAACTAGGTTAGGATAATGGGCAAAGGAGACGACTTTTGCTTTTTTCTGGAAATATGTTATAACTGGCCTCTGCACATCCAATAGAGAGCAAGACCACTTTGTTTTCTGTGTTTTTGTTGATTACAAGCTAGAATGAGATTAATATGGAACAAATATTTGTCCTAGAATATAGACTAAATCAGAACAGAGGGAGTATATCTCATACTCTGTTGACCAAATTGATTGTGAAAGTTTTTCTTTAAGCACGTGTTTGTTCTATAAACTGAACCGGAAAGACGGGCAGACCATCTTTAGAGTACAAAACATGGGCAAATGGGGCGACTTTTGCTTGGACTTGCAGTAATTTCTGTTCAGGCTTGTATTATGCTATCTGTTCAGTGTGGGGATAAGATTGATGAAATACACTCAACTGCACTCATACGTACTCTGTTTCATTTTACACGTATGCGACTATAAAACTTAGTATGCAGGCCAATATTTGTTTCAAATGACCTTCAATTGATGTTTCAGCCATCTCTTCAATCACGCTATTGCAATGGGTACCTTTGCGATTGGATTAGCCGGCTGCCCGACGAAATCCTGGTCAGCATCCTAGACAAGTTGGATAGCAAGACTGCGGTTAGCACAAGCCTCCTCTCACGGCGATGGAGGCACTTATGGAGGTTCCTGGAATCCCTCCATTTCAGTGAGGTGATCTTACCAGGCAATTATTGCTGGGTACGCCTCGGCCCAATGGAGGAGCGCTTAACCAAGAATAAGGACCACCATTTTCTTGAGTCTCTGCAATGGTTCACAAGGCTTAAAAAAGATACAGCATTGAGAAGACTGTCCATTGTGTTCTCAGGCAGTAAGGAGTGCAGCGATGTTGTCCACAGTGCCATAGCTTCTGCAGTTGAGCATGGTATCCGCGAAATTGACATGGCAATTGTCGGAAAAATGAAGTACGAGTTCCCTTGGTGGTTGTTCTCTGGTAACAGGAGCCCGTCGCTGACCAGCTTATGCCTATGTTCTTGCAAGCTCTCTGTCCCCCTCAACTTTGGAGGATTCAGTTCTCTCACAAAGCTTGCTCTCGTCAATATGTATATGAGCGTGAAAGAGACGCAGGTTCTCCTCAGGTGTTGTACAAACTTAGTGACTTTACACCTGATTGGCATGTTTGATATCAGAATCCTGAAGCTTCCAAAGCTTAAGGAATTGCTATGGTTATGGTCTTCACCGTTGGATAAATTTAAGGTAAAGACACCAAACCTGCAGAGACTGGAGTATTGTGGACAGATGCTCCCAACATGTACGTTTCAATCGATGCCATGCCTGGAACATGTTTCCTTGCAGTATCTTGGTGATATTTATGCTGAATATCACGCAGATAAGTTACAGGATATATCTACTTGTTTTCCTCATGTCAGGAGGCTATGCCTCCGTTATCAGATCCCCAAGGTGAGCTTAAATTTCTTGGTATTCTCTAATGTAGTGTTGGTGCTCATTCTTCTAACTTCTTTTTTTCCTGCAGCTAGTCAGACCTAGAACACCTGACACTTTCTTAAACCTCAAAGTCCTAACTTTGAACATCACTACCAAGTCATCCGATGATCTTCTTTGGATGGTCATGTTCCTAATTGCTGCACCATATTTGGTGACACTGAGAACTACCGTAAGATTTGTTCCCCCTTTTATTATGTACTCCTGAGTACTTATAAATATAATTAAGTCTATTGTTCAACCCTGAACTATTGTAATAGTTCATTTCTCAACCTTAATCTTTCAAATGGTTGTTCTTAACATCTTTAATCATGAAAAAGGGTAAAAATCAAGGGGAAGTAATACTGAATAAGAAACATTTTATTTTGAAAAAATGGAACTTTTTAGGAAACTTGTGAAAGAGTTTTTCCAGAACGACAGTTGAATCCTTTTTCAGTTTACTACGGGGAAATTATTTAGGATATTTTCAGGATTGACTATTATGAAAAAAAGTCTTACTACACTTCATTTGTGAACTATTGGATCAATTTTTTCATATTAACTTTCCAATAGTTTGATTTTCTAAGTTTTTTATTTTCCAAAAATGAATACTCTTTTTGACAATTTAAAAAAAGTTGTGTTGCTAATATGCAATGCGTTGACGTGTACAAGTGATGCTACATGTCTACCCCGTGTCTCTCAACAAAACCGGTTGGGATAGTGCCAAGGGGTAAAGTAAACTAATCCAAGAGTTCAACATTGAAAACGACCAGTTCGAAAGATCAAGATTGAAAAATGAACTTCTAGAGTAGTAGATTTTTTTAGTACTCCCAACGTTTTACCTTTGGAGGGAATTACCTCATATTTGGCTTGCCTTCTCCATTTTAAGGTACGCTATCTATCACATCTTGATTCTCGTAAGGGGGTAGTATGGGATGATATCGACTTCCAGCACGACAATCTCAAGAATGTAGAGATGCATAACTTCATGGGAAGAGATAATGATACAGGATTGGCAAGACTGCTATTATGTAGAGCTCCTAATGTGAGATGCATATCCTTCAACCAAGCTCCTCTGGAAGAAGGTGATGATCACCAATTGGTACCCCCTACTCGGCCTGGAGCAGAAACTTTTGTCCCAAGGGACAGCCAGTTCATCCTCTCTAAGCTGTTCGAAAATGTTTCTTCTAGTGCTCGTGTGGTATTCATCTAATAAGGAACTTTTCGGACTCCATATTTTTTATGCAATGTATGACATGTGACATTACATAATTGTAAATAAAAATACTAGGTTTCAATAAATATATTTTTGTGGCAGTGCTGCTCTAGTTGCTTTGATGAATAGACCTTTTAGACCATATTTGGATCATACCTATTTGAAAAAACTTAGACTTGGATGTTGTGATGCGGACGTTGTTTCTCTTTTTTCGTTTGGCGCTCGCAGCGTCTGTTGTGTTTGAGGAACTCGGTTGTTGCTTTGTTTATAAAGCAGGACGAAAGCCTATTTCTAGAAAAAAAACTTAGACTTTTCAAGCTACATTTTGAGTGTGCGCTAGGTAAATATGAAAGATGCCCAAATAACATGGATATACCATGCAACTGTGGAGTTGGTCCTTTGGTAGTTCGGTTGTATGTCTTTATCGGAAAAAAGATCATCGTCGCTTAGGTCTCTCCTAGGAGGCGGGTCAGATGAAACCCTAGCCGCCGCCCCTCCTCTTCTCCTCCAACCCTCGGCCGCTGTTGGAGGAACCCGGCCGGTAGGCAAAGCCACGCTCGACGGACGGTAGATGACGGGTCTTCATCTCCCTAGCTGTTCTAGCGTCGGATGGATCTCCAACCGGATCGTGGCAGTGGCCCTGGATGCCGGCTATGTATGGCGGGGCACAGACGCCGAGGCGGCAGCCTCGGGATCCTTCGGTGGTGGTCGGGCTACCGCTGATATGTGAGGTTTAGCAGCCAGAGTTGGCCATGGAGGTGGTGTCGAGGTCGCAGCGACCAAGTTCTTAGGGCCGATGGTCCTATAGAGCGTGTTCTAAAGTGGCTTGTGGCGAGATGGTGTGGCTGCAGGCAGCTAAGCCTACAACCCGGTAAAGTGGCGGTGATCTGGGTGTGTTCTTCTCGTTGTGGGGTTTGGCGGCATAGGAGTTTGGATTTGGGGCGGGGGGTGTTGGATCTTCGATGGCGGTGGCCTCCATGGTCGTGTGGACGGTGCGGCAACCGAGTCTAGATATGGTGATGGCCTTACGAGGCTGACGGCGGTATGGGACGTCCCATCCACCTCTAGATCAGCACTAATATAAACACGTTACTTAGAGACGTCTATTGCCCATAGGCCTCAGCTGGTTTCTCGTTCTGGCTCAAACGCATATAGACTATAAGAGAATACCACCTGAGACGGTTTTCCTTTGCGTCTCTAAGATACACGACCTCAGATGGTGCAAAAAGGGAAACACCTCTAACATGTACGAGCTAGAGACGGCTAGTAGTGCTGCCCGCTTGCAAGAACTCCTCACCCTCAGATGGTCCCTAGTATAGACCGTCTCCAATAGTCAGGCGACCTGAGTCGGCTGTTATTATGAGCTGCCCCCAATAGATTGAAACCATAATTGGCTTCATGTTTCATATATCTCAAATAAATTTCTGCTTTGAGACTAGTTATTATGGCAGCCTCCTCTATAATCTGAGACGGATTCAACCTAAAACCGTCTCTTAGAGTTTCCCAGCGTGAGTCAGCCTTTTTTCCCGACAGTCTCTAGGTTCACTTCGCATGGAGACGGCGTTTTTAAGCAACCGCCTCTAGTGATTCATACCTGTATTAGGGAGCTTTCAGCTACTGTTTACCAGCGGCCATAATATCCGGATGGTCCGAAATAATTCGGAATGCAACTGGAATACAAATATTATATTTATTGTCAAGAGAAGTCTCAGAATCCTGACATAGCTACCAAAAATTTCGAAATGTGTCACACAAATCAATATACACTACACTAGCATTGACATAGCTAGCAAGCATGGTAAGTAACTAATACAGTTTAAAGAACCCTGACAGTAATCAACTAGTACAACAATGTTTGGCATACTTGCTCTCACGTGGAATTAGCGTGGAACTCTCCGTCTCCTTTCACCACTTGTTGAGCCAGAAATTCGGCAAGCCATGCGCGGATTATTTTTAGCTTAGCCATGGGTAGTACCGTCTCTTCAATTCGTGGACGCTATATAAATTAAATCATGATTAAAACTGGTACCAATACGAATAATATTTCAATAAAAGAATAAGATAATATTTGCATACCCGTTACTCTAGTCTAGGAACATCCAGATTGGCCATCATGATGCTCATATGTTGGAAAATATAGTAGCCGCAAAGATGTGTTGATGGAGGCTGTTGGTGGCACTAAAACATAGCATATGTGGAAATGATAATATTACCCAGACAATATATTTAACATGCATGCATATATATGTGTACAAGTGCTGGTAGAAACTAACCGGTTGACCCATGTGATGGGTTAGCTCTTTGTAGTTCTTCGTCGCATTTCCTTCTTTTGAACGAAATACTTTAAATGATTTAAAAGAAGAAAGAGAAAAAAATATATCATTACGAAACCAGGATGTATGTCACATTTATTATGCATATGAAAGTATTAAATCATATGTCAATAAGCCTCTGTACATCATCATAATTTGCATTCTCTTTATGTCGATAAGAATCAAGATAATGGACATGGTCATCTGGAAGTGAGTTAGCAATAAGAATCTAGTGAAAACTAAAAGTTGAACCAATTGTTAGTTGGGTGAAACCAGTCAGATTCGCAAATGAGGATGCAGTACTAATTAAGCTGGCTTACTCTTTTTTCAAAAGACCATAGAATTAGTTCCTGATCTTTTCTCTTCTCCAACACGTTGATGATGTAATCCTCGACATTCCTTTCGTTACTTTCTATGGACGCATGCGAAGAAATGGTAGGGTCGACGAAGATTATTTTATGCTTATAGGTCCTGGCTTTTACAAATAATAACCCACATACAAACACACATATATACGAACAAATTTAAACTGTATGATACTTGTGCTGTTGATGTACTCGTTACAAAGCAATATCAGTGCAAGTGTTTTAGAATTGACTAATATTTTTACCACACAATCTAGGTATCATAAAATGATCAAATGGAAAGTTTTATAATTATCTGAGTATTTTTAGACTTTATTAAAATAAAATGAACAAATAGCAAGTTTAATGAGCAAATAGGATTTTTTTTTTAATATTCTGAAAAATCACATTTCCAGTATTACGTGGTATGTTAAGTTATATGATTATAATTTCCAAATCTAGACAAATATTTACTCAAAAATAGTAAAAAAATAAATTCGGGCCTCTAGATTTATCTTGACACTCCGGATTGGAACCAACTCCGGATTTATCTCATGCATTGGATCTCTCTTAGACGGTCATCACTCACTGCCTACTTGATCTTCGAGAAACAGATCTATTCATATTTCCTATCCCACCGGCCGCCACCACTCAAACCCTATCCCAATGTCTCCGCCGCCTCTCGTGTGACTGCGATGCTGCCACAACCCCTCTCCTTGCCAGCCCACGCCTCCACCGCCGTCCTTGCCATCCCACGCCTCGCCGCCGCTACCTTGTTCAAAGCGCAGTTGCAATCTCATCGAATAGAGATGTTGTTGGACGAATCTGGTACACACTTCGCTGATCGATTTCTTGAAATTCCTCTCGTAGTACCAGTATATTTCATGATGAAATCCCTCGTATAGTACTAGTAGATCCCATACCGATTCTGCGCAGGATTCAGTTTATGATTCAGCTTCAGCAGTTAGATGTTTACGATTCAGTTTTGTCACACTTAGGACAGTCAGTTATTGCTATTTGTGGGGGACTCTTTATCTTCAAATACAGTGGTCGTAGCATCTTAATATATTTATCCAACTCACACTTGAATTATCCCAAATATTCTTCATACTACTTAGAAATTTATTACAAATTTATACAGATGTTTGGATAAGTCGTACAAATTCATCCTCCGGATTCTTGATCGCGAATGTGCGGTTCTTCCAGAAGAACGTCATCTTGGTCTCTTTGCTTGACCGAGCACGAAGGGCCAGGAACATCATAGATCTTGTTGTAATATTCCTCGAAGAACACACCATCCACACCGATGATACTCCTTTTTTATGGTATAACTACATGTCTCTTCTTATTCCTCGGTCGACGATGTAGAAGACTTGATGAACCAGGTTAGCTGGTATGAATGGCTCATTCTTGTAAGCGGCACGATTGAGGTTCACGGTAGTTTGTCCATCGTCATTTTAATCCACCTGATTCTTATGATCCCAACGACAACAGAACAATGGAAACTTAAAATCCACATAGTCTAGCTTCCAAATCTCTTCTATGTATCCATAGTAGAGCTGTGTAACTTCTTCATTTTCTTCCATTACCTCTAAAACTACACCACTATTTTGCATAGTTGTTGTGCTATATTTTTTCTTCGTAGCAAATGTGTACCCGTTGACCTTGTACACCCTAAATTGTCTAACCTCCCATGTAGGGCCTCTTGCTAGAGCAACAATTCTGGGATCTTTTGCTTTAACATCACGTAGTTGATCACTGAATGAGGTGTTGAACTCCTTGACGTGGAGTGTCTCGACCGAACATCGATGGGAATGCATTGCTCATAGAGCGTCACGGTGTTCTTCCATGTACAAAGTGATTTTGTCCATGTGCTTCATCACAGCAAAGTGTGCCTGATTATATGCAGTGTTAGTCGGCATGCACTTGATCTTTCCACTCTTTCCGACACCAGTAAGCTTCCCCTCATGGACAAACCTAGGCACCTCTACCGGGTCAAGACGTGCCATGTAATCAAGGCAGAACCCAACGACCTATTCGGTTACATAGCCCTCGATGATGCTTCCCTCTAGATGAGCTCGATTCCTGACATAGTGCTTAAGGATTACCATGAAGCGTTAAAACGGGTACATGATTTATAGATATACGGGACCACAAATCTTTATCTCATGCACAAGGTGGACAATGATATGTACCATGATATCGAAGAATGATGGAGGGAATATCATCTCCAAATTGCATAGAGTCTCCACCATATTTGTTTGTAGCTCATCCAACTTACTAGGATCAATCACCTTCTGAGAAATTGTGTTGAAAAATTCACACAAACGTGTTAGAGTGTCTCGAACATGTGGTGTCAAGACATGCCTTATCATGACAGGGAGCGTCTGTGTCATCAGAACATGGCCATCGTGAGACTTCATACCCGTTACTCTGTTTTCTGTCTTTGAAACAATCCTTTGCATGTTGGAAGGGTAACATGTTGGAAAATGCATTCCATATGGAGAATCACACACACTTTTCACTCTTCTTTGTCGTAGACATAACTCACAGGGGCTGGCTTTCCTTGAGCATCAACCTCGGGTGGGTTTACCCCACTGAGTGTCGCAACTTCAACTCGTGTGTTCACACTATATTTTTTTGTCCTTCATGTTCAGCAATGTCCCTATTATGCTTTTTAACACATTCTTCTCAACATGCATCACATCGATGGAGTGTCGAACATCGAGATGCTTCCAATAAGGTAAGTCCCATAGTATCGATCTGCTCTTCTAAACCGGTTTTATTTTGCGGTTCTAGTCATCTATAACTATTTTTTATTTGTCCTTGCCTTTGCCTTTGCCTCTGCCCCTACATTTGAATCATCCTTTTCCATGCACAACTTTCAAGTGTTTAAGCTGATCATAGATCTGACTGCCTTTTAAAATTGGAGGAGCCAAACCTCTCTCACAAGTGTTTGATGGCTCAAGATATGTCGAGCTCGTTGGGAACCCCAAGAAGAAGGTATGACGAGCACAACAGAAAGTTTCCCTCAGTTAAGAAACCAAGGTTATCGAACCAGTAGGAGTAAGGAAACAACTCCAAGGTGTTGCTAGCAACTTGGAATCCTGCACAACACAACCACAGAACTTTGCCCCAACTTATAGTGAGGTTGTCAATCTCACTGGTTTTGCTAAAAACAAAGTATTAAACGTATAGTGTGGAAGATAGTAATTGCTTGTAGAAAGTAAACAGTAGATGGTGTATCAATGGTAAAGGAATGGACTAGGGTCCACAGTTCACTAGAGAAGTTTCTCCTTAAGATAAATAGCATGTTGGGTGAACAAATTACAGCGGGGCAATTGACAGATTGAGAAAGCATAACAATGCATATACTAGACATCTTGACTCCTACGAGATTTGATTGGGCATTGCAACATAATACATAGATCGCAATCCAACTGCATCTATGACTAATAATCCACCTTCAGGTTATCATTCGAACCCCTTCCAGTATTAAGTTGCAAGCAACATATAATTGCATTAAGCAAAGTGTGTAAAGTAAACAATACAATTGCCCCATGGACAAAGGATTGGTGTTTTCTCCCTAGTAGCAACAACACATCTTCAACCTTAGAGATTTCTATCACTTCCCCAGATTACTAGAGGCATGAACCTACTATCGAGCATAAATACTCCCTCTTGGAGTTACAAGCATCTACTTGGCCAAGATAGGTACTAGCAACGGAGAGCATGCAAGATCACAAATAACATAGACATGCTAGAATCAATAATCAATTTGACATAGTATCTCAATATCCATCGGATCCCTACAAACACAACATATAGGATTACAAATAGATGATCTTGATCATGAACGGAGCTCACAAGATCTAAACATGATAGCACAAAGGAGGAGAACCAACCATCTAGCTACTATATGGACCCATAGTCCAAGGGTGAACTACTCACACATCACTCCGAAGGCTGGCATGGTGATGAAGAAGGCCTCCAGGATGATCTCTCTCCTCTGGCAGGGTGCCGAGAAGAGCTTCGGATCCCCCTCGATCTAGGGATGGAGATGGCGGTGGCTACAGACTCTTTCGTTGATTTTTAATCGGGTACTTAGGGTTTCTGCATTGGGGTACTTTTATAGGCGAAGGGGCAAGGTCGGTGGGTGCCTGAGGGGCCCACACCATGGGGCGGCGAGCACTAGGGGGTGGCCGTGCCAGCCCTAGGTATGGCCACCTCATGGCCCCACTTTGGATGCCCTTCGGACTCCGTGTTCCTTCTGGTAAAATATTGACTTTGGCTTTTGTCCCATCCAATTCCGAGAATATTTCCTTACTAGCATTTCTGAAACCAAAAATAGCAGAAAACAGGCAACTAGCACTGCGGCATCTTGTTAATAGGTTAGTTCTAGAAAATGTATAAAAATACCTCAAAGTGTAAACAAAACATAAGAAAGTTGATACAAAACAAGCATCCCCAAGCTTAACTCCTGCTCGTCCTCGAGTAGGTAAGTGAAAAAAGAATAATTTTTGAGGTGGCATGCACCATCACAATCTTGATCAAGGTATTTGTAAAGCATTGATAGTTGGGATCAAAGTACTCTAAACATGAGCATGAAAGATAGAGTTCTAACAATAAGACATAGCAACTATGTTGTAACATGAAAAGGTACAAACAAAAGATCATGAATAACAATGCATTGAAATAGGTTTGTTTGTTTCACATATAGAAAACATAATAAGAGTAGTATTCAGCTTGTTCCTCATGGTATAGCAAAACATAAATGCATAGGACACCTTCAAAGTTCATAAGGGTGACTAGATACAAATAATTTAAGAACAAGCAATATCAAAGTTATGAATCAATCAACAAGTTTTGGGACAATGCAAATTAAACTAAGAATGACCACTATGCTCTCTCAATTGGTGCATAAAGATAGAAGATGGAGACTCAACATAAAAGTAAAAAATAAAGGCCCTTCACAGAGGGAAGCATGAATTTCAAGTTTCATAAAGAGCTTCCAAAAATTATGGTACTTATTAGCTTTTAGCTCTCATTGCCCCTATCATAAGCATCTTGAGGTGATTAAGGTTAAAGTGACACAAATATGAGGATATGCTTGACAAGTTGTAAGTTGAAAATCTCATGCCCCTTGCTTATGAGTACTGAACCGCATGCTACTCAACTTTAGTCACAAGTAAGTTCTTGTCATTGTAAGTACATTTGTATCATGCAGAACCGCCAACGGGGTACCCCTTGCCCCATGACACAGGAGCTTTCCCATATCAAAATGATAAGGCAACAGACAATGAGCATCTCAGCGATCTTTTTATTTACTATTTGCATAGGTTTTTATTGAGGAGCTTCACAGAATGCTCACTATGGTTATGCTGCAAGTTTCCACCATGATTAGGCATGGCTTAGGATAGCCACCCAGGCGTTTATCTAACACACATACAAACTCCATGAGCTTACAAGCTCCCCTTTTATTTCACACCGCCGGGATCCATAAACAAAAGAACATGATATCAACTGAATAATAAGTACAATGTTGAAAGCGTTCCCCATGGTATCATGGTTTTGCTAATTCACAAATTATAAAGTGCAAGCATATAAGCAACATAGATGGACACAATGATTCAAGTTTATTAAGTGCAAGAAAATAAAGTGTGCCATCAAGTTTGTGAGAGCTTTAATCACTAATTTTCACATGACAAGTTTAATTTGGAAGATAGATAAAAACATGAATATACTCGGAATGGTGTAACACACCATGCATAGGAATTTATAGTGGACTCTTTGGAATAACTTGGTTTTCTTGGAGGTTGTATGCATGAGTGGAACTCATACGTGGTACAGGTGGAGGCTAGCAAAAGACTGGGAGCGACCAACTAAGAGAGCAATAATGGCCATAATCATGCAAAGCGACAAAACATTATTAATTAAATCATAAAGTGATATTACAAGTCAAAAACTAAATGATCATAGAGGCTAAGGTGATTGGTTCATAGTCTTAACATGGTGTAAGCATGTGCCAAGTCAACCCAAATAAAGCATCAAAGGAGAATACCGCAATATTATGCTTTTGTATGCTAAAACAATGCATGATTCTTTCAAGGCACATTAAGCAATCTCAATTGTTTGGAACAAGTCATGCTACAACAATAATCACTAAGCATAAAGTGAAAGCAACATCCAACATGACATGATAAAGTCTAGGCCACAGTCAAGACAAGCTCCTTTTGTACCACTTATAAGCATGAAGTTTCCTACTCTTTTCCAACCAATCAACTTATTTGAAACAACATATGAATGTAGGGGTCCAACCAATTTATTTAAGCAAATCAAACAAAAGAAAACTAAAAACAAAAACGAAGATGCTCTAAGAACAACACAATCGTGCATGAAACAAAAAATGAAGTGTTTTGGAAGAAAACCTGAGATTTTTATTGATGAAGAAGGGGATGCCTTAGGCATCCCCAAGCTTTGACGCTTGTAAATCTTGAATATTTCTTGGGGTGACACAGGTGGAATCCCCAAGCTTGAGCTTTGTCTATTCTTCATCTCATCACATTATTCTTCCCTACACTTGAAAATTTCCTTCATACAAAACTTCACACAATCTTCATTAGCAACATTAGTGTATTCAAGATAATAAGTCTTTGGGTTTAGTTTCAACACAAGTAAAACTTCCATTAAAACACAAGCTACTGTAGCAATTCCTTCTAAAAACTCAAGTGATCAAAGAGAACTCAAAGAGAAAGAGATTAAGAGGCAAATGCAAATAATGACATTTTTTCGAAGACCTTCTGTTGCTCAAATCGAAAAGTGCTAAACTAACGGAAGTTAGATAATAACCTGGGGCATAAGCACAAAAAATTACAGCTCAATCTGACGTATAGGGACGTTTCAAGATTTTTTTATAGTGAAGCACAAAAATCTATTTTGGGACAGCAACTTTCCCAAGTCTTACTTCTCTCTCATTAGAGGTTGTTCTTGGCACAAAAACCACACAAAAAGGATAAGGAGAGGTTATTACTGAGGCAATAACTTGCAAGACTGAACAAAAGAAAAACTTACTGAAAGTAAAAATAAGATGGGTTATCTCCCAATAGTGCTTTTCTTTAACGCCTTTCAGCTAGACATAGGAGCAAGATTCAAGTATTTTCAAATGAAGAAGCATTAATATCAAATTTTGTTTTAATAGGAGAGGCAAAATGTATCTTCTCTCTCTTCCTAGGGAAGTGTTCTATATCTTTCTTGAGTGGGAATTGATATTTAATGGTGCCTTCCTTCATATCAATAATGGCACCAACAGTTCTAAGAAAAGGTCTTCCCAAAATAATAGGACAAGAAGCATTGCATTCAACATCCAAAACAAAGAAATCAATGGGTACATAGGTATTGTTAACCATAATAAGAACATCATTAATACTCCCCATGAGTTTCTTTTTAGCATTATCATCAAATTGGACATCTAATAACAATCTTCCAATGGTGGCAAATCAAGCATTTCATAAATCTTTCTAGGCATAATAGAGACGCTAGTACCAAGATCACATAAAGCTTTGAGATCAAAATCATTCACTTTCATATTAATGATGGGTTCCCAACCATCTTCTAATTTCCTAGGAATAGAAGCTTTATGTTTCAATTTTTCTTCTTTAATTTTTATGAGAGCATCTGTAATGTATTTTGTAAAGGCCATATTCATAGCACTAGCATTAGGACTTCTAGCAAGATTTTGTAGGAACATAATTACTTCAGAAATATTGCAACCATCAAGATCAAAATCAAAATTACCATCCAAGGTAGTAGAACTATTGTTTCCCATATTTTGAAGAATTTCAGCATTTTTATTGGAAAAGGTTCCATTGGTTTTAGGCATTGTTGCAAAAGGAATGGGGAATTCATGAGGTTTGCTAGCATCAACATTGGTGGTGGTAATAGTACAAATACTACTATTTCTAGCAATTTCATCTTCCCTTTCCCACTTAGCATGCAATTCAGCTAATAGTCTAACATTTTCATCAATTCTAACTTGTATGGCATTAGTAGCAGCAAAGGGGTTTTCCATAGTTTTAGGTTTAGCAGCCATTTTATTAATCAAAGAGGATTGTGCTTCAGACAAAGATGAATTTTTTTTTCAGCATTCGAAAGTTTTTCCTCAACAACTTTATTGAAAGCAGTTTGTTTAATGATAAAATCCTTAAGCATGACTTCCTATTTCTAATGAAGTTCACATCAACTTGCTCTTCTTGAGCAACCAAAGAGGCTAAGGGAACATGATTTGGATCAATATGAGCTTTCCATTAACAAGCATAGACATAATAACATCAATTTTATCACTCAAGGAGGAGGTTTCTTCAACAGAATTTACCTTCTTACCTTGTGGAGATCTTTTTTTTGAACTCTTGACAGTAGGGATTCCCCAAGTTGGGGAAACCTAGAAAGGTTACATGTGTTCCTGTGGTAGAAAACAGATACAGGGGGAAGTGTAGAAAGGAGTAAAGGAATGAACTACAGAGAATTATAAGTATTTTGTATCCCCTGATGAAACTCAGGTTTAGTCCTATGCACCAGGAGTCTAAAGTCCTGCTGAAATCTGTCCTTCCATGAATCAATAGAGGGAGTAATATTGTTAAAGAACAGGTCATTCCTCTCTTTCCAGATGCTCTAGGTTGCCACAATAACAATTTCCATAAACAACTTGCTTGCTGAATTCTTTTCCCCTCTTTCAATGATGTGCAGTCGATCCCCACTATTGTCCCAGTACATACCAAGAGCCTGCCAAAATTGTTTACTGAAAGAGCAGTCGAAGAAGAGGTGTTCCACAGTTTCTTCATAGTTATTGTTACATATTAGACAGTCAAAAGCAGAAACACTATTGTAGTGTAGTATTCAATCTGTCTGAGAGTAATATCCAGCAGATTTTTTTTAACTTCGGTGTACATTTGCTCTTCCATAACCAATTGAAAGAAATGTGTGCTTCCATCTCTCTGAAGCAGAATTGATAGAATGCTCTAGCTTGGTAGTTCTATGATCCCCAAGTGTAACTCCAGATATCCTTTCTAGAATCAGTAATTTCTACATTTCTGACTTTTTGTTGCAATTCTTTCAGTTCATCCATAGCCTGAGGCGAAATAGGTAAAGCAAAATTTGTGGCAAGGTCAGGGGCATTGAGAAATTCTGCAACCGAAGAATCCTCTTTAGATGTAAAAGAGAAGGCTCTGGGGAACATTTCAGTTGCCACCCCGTCCAGCCAGTTATCCTTCCACATCAACACTGTGTTCCCCGTTTTAACAGTACAGTAAGTTATCCCTTTGTAAATTGGGAAAATTTTAACAATATCCTTCCACCAGAAAGACCCACAGGTTCCAGAGGCATGTGGAATTTTCCCATTATAATATGTGTCCCAGATTAAAGATACCCAAGGGGTGTCCATTTTGTTTTAGAATTTATGTAGGAACTTCAGAAGCAGTGCATCATTCTGGATTTTAAGGTTTAGGACACCCATACCTCCTTTATTCTTCGGTCTACAAACCTTATCCCATGCAATTAAGGCATTACAATGCTCTCCTGCCTCATCTTTCTTATTCCATAGACAATGTCTCCTGATCTTGTCCACATGTTCAATTATTTTTGCTAATATTTTAAGAGTGCACATAGGGAACATGAGAATGGAAGTTAACATTGAGTTTATAAGAGTTGTTCTACCACTATAAGACATCAACATATAATTGGCAGAAAGATTCCTCTCAACATTGTCCACAAGTGGCATAAGATCAGTCACAGAAGGCTTGGTAGTTCCCAGAGGCAAACCCAAGTAAGTAAAAGGCATTTTCCCAATTACACAGCCAAGAAGGGTAGCCAGCTCCTTAGTAAATTGATCATTATTATTCAAAGGAATCATAATAGATTTACTATAGTTGATATGAAGACTAGTGGAAGCAGCATAGGTATCAAGGATGTTTTTCATTGTAATAACTTGATTAATCTTGGCAGGCATGATAATGATGGTGTCATCAGCATATTGTACCACTGGGTAGTCCATATTTGGGTTGCATGGAATTGGTGAGTCTAGTGTATTAATAGATAAGGCTCTATTGATTGCAGAATGAAGTAGGTCAGCAGCTAGAACAAAAATAAGAGGTGAGAGAGGATCCCCTTGTCTGACACCTCTTCTGCAGTGAAATTTTCTTCCAGGGACACCATTAAGCAGAACAGAGGATTTCCCAGAGTCAAAGATTATTTCAATCCACTTTATCCACCTATCATCAAATCCCATTTGTGTCATTATTTTAATCATTGCCTGGTGGTCAATTGTGTCAAAGGCCTTGGCAAAGTCTAGTTTGAGTAAGATTATTTCCTTCTTAGATTACTCACATTGATGGATGAATTCAAATGCCCAGGCTAAACATTCTTGGATGGATCTTCCTTTAAGAAATCCATATTGGTTCTTATGCACTATTCCAAGTACCACCTTCTATAATCTGTTTGCAAGAATTTTTGTGATGATTTTGAGGCAGCAATTGAGTAAAGTGATAGGTCTGTAACCATTAATAGATTCAGGTGTACCCTTTTTGGGACCAAGGTAATATATCCCACATTTATGCTTTACAAATTTAGGTTTCCAGTATGGAAGTCCTGGCATAACTTATAGATATCATCTTTAATGATATGCCAGCAAGTTTTGATAAAGTGTCCATTAAAGCCATCAGGACCTGGAGCTTTATCAGGAGGCATTTGTTTGACAACCAAATTAATATCATCTACTATGAATGGTTCAGAGAGTTTGTCAAGTCCCTCAATGGGCTGAATGAGGTCTGTTAGATCCATGATCATTTGAGGATTCTGTGTAGTACCCAATCTTTCCTTAAAAGAATGAAAAATAGCTTCCTCTTTGTCCTCATGGGAAGTTGCCACATTACCATCATTCAAATTCAAATGGGATATGTTGTTTCTTCTGTATCTTTCAGTAGCCATAGCATGAAAGAATTTGGAGTTTTCATATCCAAACTTTGTCCATCTAACTATACATCTAGCTTTCCAATACTGCCCTTTATAGTCAAGTAATTTAAAGATATGTTTCTTAATGATCTGTTTTATCCAGTTCCATGAGAGCTCTATTAGAATTATCAATATAGATAGATAATTTGGAGATAGATTTGCTCCAAAATTTTAGATCATAACGAAGTCTTTTAAATTTGGCATTCAATACTGCAGCAATGTTCCCTTTAAAGATAGGCTTGTTCCAACTGGAAGCCACAATGTCAAAGAACCCAGAGTGAGCAGTCCAAAAGGATTCAAATCTAAAGATCTTAGATCCAGGAATTGTAGTCTGGATAGAAATAACACATGGGGTGTGATCAGAAGTAGGTTTACCCTGGGCCAAGACAGAAGTAGCAGGGTAAGACTCGGTCCAATGAAGAGATGAGAAAACCCAGTCTAATTGCTCCAACAAAGGATCTGATTGCATATTACTCCAAGTGAACTTTTTGCCTTTTATTGGAATTTCAGTGAGTTTTTGAATTCTAATGAATTCATTGAATGTTAACATATCTTGGACATTCCCTCCAGGTTTGTTTCTATTTTCTGGTGATCTTATGAAGTTGAAATCACCCATGATTAACCAATCCTCATTGTCTGGAATTTGAAGATTCATTAACCAATCAACAAAATCATCCCTGAGAGTACCATTGCAAGGACCATACACATTAACCAAAGTCTAGGCCATAGCAGATTGAGTAGATGTAAAATGCACAGAGATTGCAAAAGTTTCACAATGCATAATCATACCAGAGAAGACAGAGTTGTTCCAAATAATTATAAGACCACCAGAGGCACCATTAGATGGAATATAAACAAATTCATCAAACCTCTTATGGAAACAAGACTTGATAAAGGTGGAATCAAAATGATGTTTCTTGGTTTCTTGCAAACAAACTACAGCACAACCACTAGAATTTATGGCATTTAACAATGCCAGTTGCTTCTCTCTAGAATTAAGCCCTCTGATGTTCCAACACAAAACAATCCATTTTTTGGGATTATTCATTACAATATAAAGCTTATTTCTTAGTCACCAAAAGCTCCTTAGCAGTGAGCTCTGCTTCAAGGACACCACAAAGCTTCACACCAATATTCTGCAGCATAGCTATAGGAGTAGGTGGTGGAGGAAGAGCATCATCATTAGCATCATTCACCTCCTGGACTTGTCCTGCAGTGATCTGTAAATCCTTAGCTTCAATGGCAGTAGGAATTTTCCTTAGCTTGACCTTTGATTTACTCTTCTTTCCATCTACTGGCATGTGAACCTTGAAGCCATCATATTTGGTGCTTCTAGGACTCCTTCTAACCTGGGAGGTCAACAGAGGCATATTGAACTTATTAACATCAACTGCTCTGTCAAGAAATTGTTGCTTAACATTAGTATCATGAAAATCCGAGATAGCCACCTCCTGAAAGCCCAGGTCCTCTTGCATAGCCTCTGAAAGGAAACTTAACTCCCTGGATTGAGTTAAGTTAAAGTCCTTCTTTCTAGCAACATTCATGGACAAGGGTCCATAGGAGAGTCTCTTCCCAAGCACCACATTCACATTATTAAAAGCATGCAGTGAAGATAAAAGTCCCATGTCAACCCAAATGTCCCTTTGTAATTTCTACATGACAATGTTCTGGATAATTGATAACTTAAGCCTAGTATCAGAATCAAATGGATTTAAACCACAAACCAGAGCTTTTGCAAAGTCAAGACTGTCCACTTCACTGAATGAGAGGATCTTCTAGTGAGGCATAAGTAAATTAGATCGAGACAGAGCTAAGGTGTTAGCCTCAAAAAAGATTCAGAGGTGGTCTAGAAAGCATTCACAATGACAGTGCTAGAAGAGGATAGATCTTCAGACATAGGACTATCAACATTCTCATTCCAAGCAGACAAGGGGCTATCAGAAACATTGGTAGTAGGAGGTGGGATCCTAGCCTCAATAGTGACTCCTTGCTCAAGAAGAATTGACTGGAAATTATAGAGAGGAGGTGAAGAAATGGCATCATCTACATCAACAGCCATATCCTGATCTAACTGAGGGTTCTGTACAGGTGCATGCTGATGCCCCTGGTTATGGTTATTACCCTGCCCTCCATGCACACATTTTGCTGAAGCCAAGCAACCAACTGTTGCTGATAAATCTGTTCTGCAGTTTGTTCAAGGCCATAGAAAGGATGAGGGTTTCTATCTTCAGGTTCTGGGTCCTCATGGGGTGGTGGAAGATCATGTATGTGTGCATTCCAGTCACTACTGCGGAGAATATAAACTAGTACAGTCCAGGAATTTCTTGCCCCACCTAACTGAGAAATAACTAAACTTTTTGTGGAGCTCTCTCAGTGTGCCATTCATAATAGTTAACCATCATATTATCAAGGAGCTTTGTTGCAGCACCCAAAGTAATGGTCATAAAGGTGCCTCCAGCAGCAGAATCCAACAGATTTCTTCAAGAATAATTCAGTCCTGCATAAAAAGTTTGGATAATCATCCACGCAGTCAGTCCATGAGTGGGGCAATTCTTTACCAAGATTTCATTCTTTCCCAAACTTGAGCAACATGTTCATTATCAAACTGTTTAAATTTCATTATTTCACTTCTCATAGATATAATCTTAGCAGGAGGATAATATTGTCCAATGAAAGCATCTTTGCATTTAATCCAAGAATCAATACTATTTCTAGGTAGGGATAGCAACCATTCTTTAGCTTTTCCTCTTAAAGAGAAAGGAAACAATTTAAGCTTAATAATATCTCCATCTATATCCCTATGAGAAAGGAAACAAAGTTATTAAGGTGAGCAGCAGCATCATCAGTACCAGCACCAGAGAATTGTTCTTTCATAACAAGATTGAGCAAAGCAGGTTTAATTTCAAAGAAAGCAGCTTCAGGAACAGGTGGAGCAATATGTGTGCACATGAAATCGTTGTTGTTTATGCTAGTGAAGTCACACAACTTAGTGTTTTCAGGAGTAGTCATTTTTTTCAAGATTAAAGCAATCCAACAGAAATAGAAACTGAAATAGGAACTAATATTTTGTGTGTTTTTGATAAAAGAAGCAAACCAATACAACTATTTTTTGTGTGTTTTTGATAAAAAGAAACAAGCAAACAAAGCAAAATAAACTAAGCAAAACAAAAACAAAGTAAAGAGATTGGTTGTGAGAGACTCCCCTTGCAAGAATCTTCTTTCTCCCCGAAAAGTGACTGACGAGGAGGAAGAGATTGAAGCTGTCCTTAACTCCCCGGCAACGGCGCCAGAAAAGTTCTTGATGGCTCAAGATATGTAGAGCTCGTTGGGAACCCCAAGAGGAAGGTATGATGAGCACAACAACAAGTTTCCCTCAATTATGAAACTAAGGTTATCGAACCAGTAGGAGTAAGGAAACAACTCCAAGGTGTTTCTAGCAACTTGAATCCTGCACAACATAACCACAAAACTTTGCCCCAACTTACAGCGAGGTTGTCAATCTCACTGGTTTTGCTGAAAACAAAGGATTAAACATATAGTGTGGAAGATAGTAATTGCTTGTAGAAAGTAAACAGTAAACGGTAAAAGTAGATGGTATATCAATGGTAAAGGAATGGGCTGGGGTCCATAGTTCACTAGAGGTGTTTCTCCTTAAGATAAATAGCATGTTGGGTGAAGAAATTACAGCGGGGCAATTGACATATTGAGAAAGCATAACAATGCATATACTAGACATCTTGACTCCTAAGAGATTTGATTGGGCATTAGAACATAATACATAGACCGTAATCCAACTGCATCTATGACTAATAATCCACCTTTAGGTTATCATCCAAACCCCTTCTAGTATTAAGCTGCAAGCAACAGATAATTGCATTAAGCAAAGTGTGTAAAGTAAACAATACAATTGCCCCATGAACAAAGGATTTTTGTTTTCTCCCTAGTAGCAACAACACATCTACAACCTTAGAGATTTCTGTCACTTCTCCAGATTACTAGAGACATGAACCTACTATCGATCATAAATACTCCCTCTTGGAGTTACAAGCATCTACTTGGCCAAGATAGCTACTAGCAATGGAGAGCATGCAAGATCATAAATAACATAGACATGATAGAATCAATAATCAATCTGACATAGTATCTCAATATCCATCGGATCCTCGTAAACACAACATATAGGATTACAAATAGATGATCTTGATCATGAACGGAGCTCACAAGATCTAAACATGATACCACAAAGGAGGAGAACCAACCATCTAGCTACTGTATGGACCCATAGTCCAAGGGTGAACTACTCACGCATCTCTCCGGAGGCTAGCATGGTGATGAAGAAGGCCTCCAGGATGATCTCTCCCCTCCGGCAGGGTGCCCGAAAGAGCTTTGGATCCCCGCCGATCTAGGGATGGAGATGACGGCGGCGACAGACTCTTTCATGGATTTTTGATCGGGTACTTAGGGTTTCTGCATCTGGGTACTTTTATAGGCGAAGGGGCAAGGTCGGTGGGCGCCCGAGGGGCCCACACCATGGGGCAGCGCGCACTAGGGGGTGGCCGCGCTAGTCCTAGGTGTGGCCACCTCATGGCCCCACTTCGGCTGCCCTTCGGATTTCGTGTTCCTTATAGTAAAATATTTAATTTGGCTTTTGTCCCGTCCAATTCCGTGAATATTTCCTTACTAGCATTTCTGAAACCAAAAACAACAAAAAATAAGCAACTGGCACTACGACATCTTGTTAATAGGTTAGTTCCAGAAAATGTATAAAAATACCGCAAAGTGTAAACAAATCATATGAAAGTTGATACAAAACAAGCATGGAGCATAAAAATATAGATACGTTTATGACGTATTAGTGTTATCAAACTTTTTCTTCAGGGTCTGATATTATGACCCTTTGGAAAAAACCTTCGAGTCTGCATGTACACCATTTTCTTATACTCATGCAAATACCTACTTGTTGTCTTGTCTAGGCACTAGACACACGCATAAGTACCTTTTATAGGTTGGCCGGAGGAGTTCCCATATGCCGGATAATCGTTGATGGTTATGAATACCATGCATATCAGGGTAAAGTTTTCCTTCACCTGTTCATCATACATTTTTACTCCAATCCAAAAAAAGTTTCAAATCTTTCACCAAAGGTGCAAGGTACACAACAATGTCTTCACCAGGTTGCTTCGGGCCTTGGATTAGTATTGCGAGCATGATATACTTTTGCTTCATGCATAACCATGGAGGAAGGTTGTAAATGCTGAGATTCATGGGCTAGGTGTTGTGGGTGGTACTATAGTTGCCGAATGGGTTTATTCCATCGGTGCTTGATACATTGCTAACGTATCTATAGTTTTTGATGTTCCATGCTTGGTTTTTATCTACTTTCTTATGTTTTGTCCACACTTTGGAGTACTTTTTATACACTTTCTTGGATTAACCTATTAACAAGATGCCATAGTGCCAGCTGCCTATTTTCTGCTGTTTTTGGTTCTAGGAAAGTCAGAAAATGAATATTCTTAGAATTGGACGGGACAAAATCCAAAGTCGATTTCACGAGGGGACACGGAGAGAGGGCAGAGGGGCGCCACACCACCTGGCGCAGGCGCGCCGAGGTGGTGTGGCCGCCTAGGGCACCCCCTCGGCCTCCCCTTTCGCCTATAAGGTGCCTCCGATACAGAAACCCTTACTCGCCTGATCAAAATTCCACGAAAGAGTCTGTAGCCATCGTCATCTCCATCCCTAGATCAGGAGGGATCTGAAGCTCTTCCCGACTGCGTCGAGGAGAATTAGGCCTTCTTCATCACCAATAGTGGGTTCATGCCTCTAGTAATCTAGATGTGTTGCTACTAGGGAGAAAACAACAATCCTTTGTTCATAGAACAATCGTATTGTTTACTTTACATGCACCGCATAATGCAATTATCTATTGCTTGCAACTTAATACTGGAGGGGGTTTGGATGATAACCTGAAGGTGGATTATTAGTCATAGATGCAGTTGGATTACGGTCTATGTATAATGTTGTAATGCCCAATCAAATCTCATAGGAGTCAAGATGATTATTATATGCATGTATGCTTTCTCAATGTTTGTCAATTGCCCCGCTGTAATTTGTTCACCCAACATGTCGTCTATCTTAAGGAGAACCACCACTAGTGAACTATGGACCCCGGTCCTTTCTTAAGGAGAACCACAACTAGTGAACTATGGACCCGGTCCTTTCTTTTACCATCAATCTACAACTGTTTACTGTTTTGTGTTTACATTCTGCAACCTTTACTTTCTTCCACACAATACGTTTAATCCTTTGTTTTCAGCAAAACCAGTGAGTTTGACAACCTCACTATAATTTGTCCACCCAACATGTCGTCTATCTTAAGGAGAACCACCACTAGTGAACTATGGACCCCGGTCCTTTCTTTTACCATCAATCTACAACTATTTACTGTTTTGTGTTTACTTTCTGCAAGCTTTTACTTTCTTCCACACAATATGTTTAATCCTTTGTTTTCAGCAAAACCGGTGAGATTGACAACCTCACTGTAAGTTGGGGGCAAAGTGAGGTTGTCAACCATAGAACTTAGAGTGAGGTTGTCAATCTCACCGGTTTTGCTGAAAACAAAGGATTAAACGTATTGTGTGGAAGAAAGTAAAAGCTTGCGTAGTAAATGTAAAATGAACAGCTTGTAGATTGATGGTAAAAGAAAGGACTATGGTCCATAGTTCACTAGTGGTGGTTCTCCTTAAGATAGACGACATGTTGGTTGAACAAATTACAGCGAGGCAATTGACAAACATCGAGAAAGCATACATGCATATACTAATCATCTTGACTCCTATGAGATTTGATTGGGCATTACAATATTATACATAGGCCGTAATCCAACTGCATCTATGACTAATAATCCACCTTCAGGTTATCAATCCGAACCCCCTCCAGTATTAAGTTGCAAGCAATAGATAATTGCATTACGCATCGCGTGTAAAGTAAACAATATGATTGTTCTATGAACAAAGGATTGTTGTTTTCTCCCTAGTAGCAACAACACATCTAGTACCTTAGAGATTTCTATCACTTCCCTAGATTACTAGTGGCATGAACCCACTATCGAGCATAAATACTCCCTCTTGGAGTTGCTAGCATCTACTCGGCCAAGATATCTACTAACAACGGAGAGCATGCAGGATCACAAATAACAAAGACATGATAGAATCAATAATCAATCTGAAATAGCATCTCAATATCCATTGGATCCCCGCAAACACAACATGTATGATTAAAAATAGATGATCTTGATCATGAACGGAGCTCACAAGATCTAAACATGGTAACACAAAGGAGAAGAACCAACCATCTAGCTACTACATGGACCCGTAGTTCAAGGATGAACTACTCACGCATCACACTAGAGGCTTGCATGGTGATGAAGAAGGCCTCCAGGGTGAATTCTCCCCTCTGGCAGGGTGCCGGGAAGAGCTTCAGATCCCTCTCGATCTAGGGATGGAGATAATGGCGGCTACAGACTCTTTCGTGGAATTTTGACCGGGTCCTTAGGGTTTCTATATTGGAGGCATCTTATAGGCGAAAGGGGAGGCCGAGGGGGTGCCCTAGGCGGCCACACCACCCCTGGTGCGGGCCAGGCCTAGACGAGCGACCAGGTGGTGTGGTGGCCCTCTGGCCCCTCTCCGTCTCATATTCTGGCTCCGTGTCCCCCTTAGTGAAAAACTAACTTTGGATTTTGTCCCGTACAATTCTGAGAATATTCATTTTCTAAATTCCCTGGAACCAAAAACAGCAGAAAACAGGCAGCTGGCACTGTGGCATCTTGTTAAGAGGTTAGTCCAAGAAAGTGTATAAAAAGTACTCCAAAGTGTGGACAAAACATAAGAAAATAGATAAAAAACAAGCATTGAACATCAAAAATTATGGATACGTTAGCAACGTATCATGGTTGTGTTGTGCAGGACTCCGAGTTGGCAACAACACCTGGGAGGTGTTTCCTTGCTCCTACTGGTTCGATAACCTTGGTTTCATAACTGAGGGAAAACTTGTTGTTGTGCTCATCATACCTTCCTCTTGGGGTTCCCGACGAGCTCGACGTGTTGAGCCAATAATCAGTGCTCAGTGCAAACCTCACATTTCTAGGACCATCTCCAAAATGATCACCATCTGGACCCAAAGGCTTCAACCTATTGACGTTCCTCCATTGTGGAGAGTCGGTAGGGTGATTGAGCATGTCGTTGTGAATGTGCTCCTCTGCGTGCCAACGCATTAGTTTTGTCGTATCTGGGTTTGCATATAAGTGTGTCAAATAAGGAATAATAGGCAGATACCAACACACTTTTACCGGGATGTCCTTCCTACCCGTTTTATGCTTCTTCTTGCTTGCCTGATCAGTGCCCATGTCATCCTCACTGCTGTTATCATCAGCCATATTAGTTGCCTCAACCTTCAGAACCTTGACCCTTGGAAATTTGCACACCGGGCATGCATGCAAATTGATGTAGGCATCACCATGGTACAGTATACAATCATTTTTACATGTATGTATTCTCTGAACCTCCATTCCCAACAGACACACAATCCGCTTAGCTTTGTAAAAAAATTGGCATATGGTTTCCTTCAGGAAGAAAGTCTTGTAAGAATGTTAACAACTTGGTTACACTCTTATCTGATCATCCTTACATTTGCTTCATATGCATCAGTTCTAGCACAGTAGCTAACTTTGTGTAGTATGGCTTACACCCATGGTACATTGGTTTCTCAGAGTCTTCGATCATGCAAGCATATTTATCATACATTTTATGATCCTCACAGTTTTCTTTCAACTCCCGCAACATCTGACTCACATTGTCTTCTTCAACATCTTCCATGTTCTCTTGCGACGATGTATTTTCCATGTTGTTTATTTGATGAACCTCATCATCAGTTGATGGAATGGTGTTAAACTCAACATCTTTCATGTTGGCATCCTCACAAGCATCACCCTCCTCATTAGCATCACCCTCCTCATATGTACTTTGTCATACTTCTCCGTGGTGGATCCAATAATCATACCTCGCCAGGAATCCCCTTTTGATCAAATGTGTCTGAATTTGTGAAATGCTTGCAAAACTCTGGATGTTTATACATTCATATCACTGGCAAAGTATCCATGGGTCCTCTGTATGAACTGCATTCATTCCAGGTGTGTTCAAAAACTCATTGACACAGTAAAGGTACACATCGGTCACACGATTTCCAGGTACATCCACCCACGGTCCATATGAAAAATATGAATTCACATGCATTTAATACAATATTTATCAAAAACAAATATATGAAAATTGATGTAATCCGAAAAAGCATTTTTACGAACGTCCGGTTATTATCCGGAGTGTCCGAATTCTCCTCTTTATGACCTGGCCAGACCCATCTTCATTACTTTCCTCCTAACTCTTCTAAAGCCCCCTTTTTGCCCCACACCGTCCCTCTTCTCCCTCCCGAACCACCGCAGCCGGCTATCCCCACCCATCGTCGTCCACCAGCCGCGGTTTAGATCGAGCACCCCAGCATCTGGATTTCGCCGCCATGAGGTGCCATAGATGTCAAATCATTGTCACGACTTTGATCTCCACCACCTGCGTACGTGTCACCATGGTTAGGACAATGTACGACAACGAGATCCTCGTCGGCCTTGAGAACTACTCCTCCTCATCGTATGAGGTACTAAGCTTCTAGCTTTCATCTCTCTAATTCTATTTGTTTTGAAATTTTTGATGCATCTGCTAAGCTTTTCTAGATTCAATTTGTTTTTAATTTTTTCTAGCAATCATCCTGTGACTGCAGTATTCGTGATGGATGTGCCCAGTTCTAACGTTATGTACATGAAAAATCATTGTCCTATAGGAATTAGACTTTATAAGGGAGGAGAAGAGGAAGACAGATGAAGAATTCAGGAAGACCAATGAAGAATTTGTTGGAATTTTGCCTAATAAAGGCCCAACCCATTTATATTATTCAACAATTCCTGAAATCCTAGAGGCCCACTTGGCCCATTCATGCAAGGCAAGAGGTGGGACAAAAGTTTAGTCCCACATTGCTAGTTGAGTGGAAGTTGGACCAACTTATAAGATGAGCTCTTCCACTACTTGTACGAGCTTGAGAAGAGAAGACATATACACACACACTCCTCCTCCGCCGCCCGCCTCGCCTCATCACAACGCGCGCACGCCGCGGCTTGCGGGAATGCCTCAAGCCGAGAGCTTCTCTTTCTTTTTGCCACGCATGAATGGATAATAATTTGAACAGTCTGTGTGAGTGGATGTTTAATACGAACTCAATGGAGATTTAATTCGAGCTTAGTGGAGGCTGTTCAGCGACCGCTCGATGCATGTTCGTTTTTGTCGGGGGATGACCTTCGAATACCCCAACCAGACAAGAACGATGGCAGTCGGATCACGCCTGGCTGGTGGCGCGCAGGCGGACAGGAGCAAGTCAAGCCGGCTACCCCGCGGTATCCAGAACGCCGAGAAGCAGCCGACTACATCTGCGTAACCGGAACCAATCAGGAGGACAGGGCGATGTGCAGCACAGTGCGCGGTACGCCCTGGTACGATGACAAGACCGACAACTACCCGGCCATACCGAAGACTTTGCGGGGTGACGCGGGAACAGTGGCCCGATGCTGACGACATGCTCGCACGGTGTTCACTGTGTCCATGACGACCATACCGCTCGTACTGTGATGAGACACAGTTGTATCGAGTACTATAGATGACCAGCCGGCTGGGACCCACCTGTGGGGCCCGCCAGCCGGACTGGCCAGTGAGACCATTGCCCCTCTGCATATATAAGGAGAGGCAAGGCCTCAGTAGAAAGGGTTGGTCTCAGTGCATTTAAGGCAGTAGCTAGAGAACATAGCTCAAGGAGCACTTGTAGCCCGTATATCGCTCATAGTCAGATCGGCAGAAGTAGGAGCTTTACCTCATCACGAGGGCTCCAAACCTGGGTACTTCCCGTGGCTAGCTACACTTGCTTGTACCCATTCTCGCCTGCGGACGCTGTCGATAGCTTCCCTGCTAGTCCCCACACCTCTATCTAACCTGCTTAGGTACTGCCGTTCCCAATACAACGATAGTTGGCGCCCACCGTGGGGCTGATGGCTTCGACCGGTGTCGCGTTCTGCACGGGACCCCGCACTTCAGCCGGTGAGCGCGTGGCCTCCGTCCTGGTGCTCACGCTCGGAAAGTTCGACTGCGTCATCGACACCGCTTCTTGTTTCTCCGAAACCTCCTTCCCGGCGAATGGCTCCATCCTGCTCTTCGGCGACCTCCCCGTCTACGTCGCCACCGTTCCAGAACATTTCCCTAGGGAAATCATCTCCGTCGCAGAGCTGCCGCATTTGGGCAGCCGTGCCTCCGTCGCTTCCCGCAGCGTCGAGGTCATGATGGATGGCTCTAGCTCTCACCCCCGCCAGACGCGGGAGCGGGGCACGGACGAAGGTGGAACTTCCGTGCCACCGTAACCCCGGAACCCGGTGGAGGAGGCCATCGATCGGCTCCTCACGCCGGTTAACCTCGAGGATAACCCGGAGGAGGCGGAGGCCAACTTCGCCATGGAAAGACAGCTTCTCCTCCAGGAGGTCATGGAGCTGGCAGCAACCCGCAAGCAGCTCGAGATCACCCGGCGCGAGTACGACCTCATGCACGGCTTCACTCCGACTACTGCGGAGCTGAGCCAGCACGGCCAGGTGCGACGCTGGGGCGGCGAGCTAGGCGGAAGGTTGGAGAAGGACGGCGAGCCGGATCCCGCGCCCGCTCTCATCCGGCCCACCTGCAACACGCCCATCAAGAACCTGCACGTGGCACGAGCCACAGCAGACGAACTGCCCAACCTGGAGGGCTAGGAGCGACCCCGCCAGCACGCTCGGGTGCAGGAGCTCCTCCGAATAGCGGACGAGCAGGCTGACGCCAATCGGCGGATGCAAGAGAACCCCCGTTGCTCCAAGGGGATCAAGCCGCCCGCCAACAGCAAGGGTGCGCCTCGCGACACCCAACAGGCGTCCTCTCCTCAGCCGGCTAAGGCCTGCAGCAAGCATTGCGGTTCAGGCAACAAGGGCCAGCCGTGCTAGGATCAAACCGTGAACAGCAACCCACCACCTCCTCCTCCCCCAACCGGAGCGCCAAGACCCACCGGTTCCCGTCTCTCGGGCCGAGTGGGGGCGCCCAACCCGGATCGCCTGGATGCCCGTGACCGCATCGAGTTCCTCGCTCAAGCGCGCGTTACGGGGGAAGAAGACTCCACTGGACCGGTTTGTTTCGGACCCCGCATACGAAACAAGCCGTTTCCGGATAAATTCACCCTACCCAGGGACACCCCCAAGTACGATAGCAGCATGAAGCCGGAAGATTGGCTGACCGACTATACTACGGTAGTCGGCATCGCCCATGGGAACAAGCGCACAGCCGTGCGCTACATCCTCCTTATGCTAACTGGGTCAGCGAGGACATGGCTCAACAGCCTCGTGCCCAACAGAATCAACGCCTGACAAGACTTTGAAAAGGTATTCGTCCGCAACTTCAACGGCATGTACAAGCGTCAGGGCCGCCCGCGCGACCTAGCCTTGTGCGTCTAGGGCAACCGCGAAACGGACCACGAGTACCTCACCAAGTGGATGGAGTTGCGCAACACTTGCAAGGGCATCCTAGAGAGCCAGGCCATTGACTTCTTCATCGAGGGATGCCGAGAAGGCACCATGCTTCGCCACCGGCTACTGTGTGACGAGCCGAAAACCATGGCGGAGCTCATGACGGTAGCGGACCAGTATGCCACGGCGGATGCCGCCATGAAAAAGCCCCTCCGAGTAAGTGTCGACGGGCGTTCGACTCCTACGGAGCCGGCGAGCAATCCGGCTAGAGAAGGCGGATCCTCCAGGCGCCACGGCAACGATAACCGGTTCCATGGGGACCGTCAGGTCGGACAGCAGAAGCCCCGCTACCACGCGCGGTAGGTCAACGCCGTGGAGGGCGTGCCCGACACGCCGGCCAACAATGCAAGAAGGCAGAAGCCGCGGCTCACCTTCGACCAGATGTTTGACGGCCCGTGCAAGTGGCATAGCGGTCCCTTCAAACCGGCTACGCACACCACCCGGAACTGCACTGGACCCGCCAGCTAAAGGACCAGGGCATCCAGCAACGTCTCCCCCCTCCCCTCCTGGTGGACCACCACCACCGGGAAGGGGAGCCGGTAATGATGGTAACGGCGGAAATGGCGACAACAACAACAACGGCTACCCCTAGCCGCACGCCGCCTACCACATCTTCGAGACGGAGCTGGACGACAATCACAGCCGCATGCGACGCTCCAAGGAGGTTAACGCCATCGTCTCTCCGGTCCCCCAGTACCTGAACTGGTCGGAAACCCCCATCACCTGGAGCCGAGAAGATCACCCGAGCAGCTTCCGACTCCCGGGGGCTACGCCATGGTGCTCGACCCCCTGATCGTCTCCAATGAGTGTACCTACCGTTTCTCGCGCGTCCTCATCGACGGAGGCAGCAGCCTCAACCTCCTCTACTGGTCTTCGCTGGAGAAGCTGGGCATCCGCGAATGTGACCTACACCCGACTACCACAACGTTCCACGGCATGCTGCCGGGACCGGCTTGCGCCCCACTAGGTAAAATCCAGCTAGATGTCATCTTCGGGACCGAGGAAAACTTCCACCGCAAGCCGATTTGGTTTAAGGTGGTAAACCTGCCGAGCTCCTACCATGCTCTCCTCGGGCGCCCTGCCCTCGCTAAATTCATGGTCGTCCCCCACTACACGTACCTCAAAACGAAGATGCCGGGACCAAATGACGTGATCACTGTCGCCGACTGCTTCAGGCGGTCGATGGAGTGCGCCTCAGCCGGCTCCAAGCTAGTAGAGGCCCTCATCATAGCCGAAGAGAAGCGCATGATCATGCGCAACATGGCCATGGCCCAGCAAGATATGCCGGCTAGCAGCAAGCCGGCTGGAGAAGGAGCTTTCTAGCCGGCAAAGGAGACAAAGATGATCTTGCTCAACCCCTCCGACCCAACCAAGTTCGTCACCATCGGTGCCAACTTGGATAGCAAATAGGAAGGCGCGCTCGTAGACTTCCTCCGTGAGAATCGGGACATCTTCGCATGGTCACCTAAGGACATGCCAGGTGTACCGAGGGAGTTTGCCGAGCACTCACTTCATGTGCGGTCAGATGCCAAGCCGGTCAAGCAGCCTCTGTGCCGATTCACTAAGGAGAAGAGGAAAATTATCGGTGACGAGATCACCCGGCTCCTTGCAGCCGGGTTCATCATGGAAGTGTACCACCCGGACTAGCTGGCAAACCTAGTCCTGGTGTTGAAAAAGAACAAGACCTGGCGCATGTGTATCGACTACACCAGCCTGAACAAGGCGTGCCCGAAGGACCCCTTCGCCCTGCCCCGTATCGATCAAGTCATCGATTCCACGGCTGGCTGCGATTTGTTGTCTTTTTTAGATTGTTATTCCGATTACAATCAGATCCAGCTAAACCCGGATGACCAGATAAAAACATCGTTCATCACCCCGTACGGGGCTTTCTGCTATGTAACCATGCCTTTCGGTCTGAAGAATGCAGGCGCTACCTATCAGCGCTGCATGCAGAAGTGCTTGCACTCGCAGATCAGGCGTAACGTGCATGCTTATGTGGACGATGTGGTCATCAAGACCAAGGAGAAGCGCACCCTCCTCGAGGACCTGGGAGAGACATTCGGCAACCTCCGGCAATACCAGATGAAGCTGAACCTGGAGAAATGCGTCTTCGGAGTCACATCCAATCAGCTACTCGGTTTCCTCGTCTCACAACGAGGGATCAAGGCGAATCCGGAAAAGATTGCGGCCATCGAGACGATGCAGCCGCCCAGGAGCCTGCTCGGAGTCCAGAAGTTCACGGATGCCTAGCCTCCTTCAGCCGTTTCGTCAGCCGGTTGGGGGAGAAGGCAATCCCGTTGTATCAACTGATGAAGAAGACGGACAAGTTCTCCTGGACCTCGCAGGCCGACGCCGCCTTTCATGACGTCAAGCGCATGCTATCCACATCGCCGGTTCTAGCCACACCGGCTAGCAAGGAGCCGATATTGCTCTATATAGAAGCCATCAGCCGGGTCGTCAGCATCATCCTGGTGGTGGAGCGCCCCGAGGAAGGCAAGGCTCAGCCGGTTTAGCGACCCGTCTACTACCTCAGCGAGTTTCTCTCCCTCTCCAAGCAGAACTACCCCCACTACCAGAAGATGTGTTATGGCGTGTACCTGCCATGCAAGAAGCTCAAGCACTACTTCTAGGAGCATCCGATTAAGGTCGTGTGCACCGCACCCCTTTCGGAAATCATTGGCAACAAGGACGCCACCGGCCGAGTCGCCAAATGGGCCATCGAGCTCGCCGCCTACTCCATCCAGTATGAGCCTCGACTCACGATCAAGTCACAGGCGCTGGCGGACTTCCTCGTCGACTGGGCCGAGACCCAATACCTCCCACTGGTTCCGGATTTGGACCACTGGAGGATGCACTTCGACGGGTCGAAGATGCACGGGGGCTTGGGAGCCGGCATCGTGCTCACCTCGCCCAAAGGAGACCGGTTGGAGTACGTCCTGCAGATCCACTTCAAGGCCTCCAACAACATGGCCGAATACGAGGCACTGGCGCACGGCCTCCGGCTAGCCAGAGAGATTGGCGTCAACTGGATCCTTTGCTTCGGCGATTCGGATCTGGTGGTGCAGCATGTATCCGGTGAATGGGACACCCACGACACAAACATGGCTCTCTACCGGTTCCACATACAAAAGCTCAGCGCCTGCTTCGACGGATGTGAGTTCCATCACGTCCCTCGCGTCAACAACGAGGCAGCCGATTTGCTCGCACAAATCGGATCCACCAGGCAGGCGATCCCACCTGGGGTCTCCTTGGAGCACCTGCGTACGCCTTCCATCAACCCGTCCCTCGAGTACGATTCCATCATTTGGGCAGGGAGTGCCCCGGTTGATGGCACGGCAGACGCCGAGCCGGCAGAACCCCCAAAGAAGAAGGCTCACACCAACTCAGGCAAGGCAGTACCCTCTGGCTCGCAAGACCCGGGGGCTGCTGACTCGATAGGTGGCTCGGGGCTGCCATCCCGGGTACCTCATCCGGACGACCCCCCAACGACCATCAACCGGAGGGCGGAAGCATCCTCACCATCCGGGAGATACTATCCTAGGCGTAGCCCTTCATGGACTACATCGCCAATGGAGAGCTTCCGGACGATGAGGTGGAGGCCAGGAAAATCCGGCGCCGCGCGCACACGTACACCATCATCAACAAAGAACTGTACAAGCACAGCATATCCGGCATCTTCCAAAGATGTGTCGATGTGGACACAGGCTACCGACTACTCAAGGACATCCACCAGGGCGAGTGCGGACACCATGCCTCCTCTAGGGCGATAGTCACCAAGGCGTTCCGCCACGGCTTCTATCGGCCCACCACTCTTGAGGACGCCGAACAGTTAGTCCGCGCGTGTAACGGGTGCCAATGCTTCGGGCAGCTTAGGCACATGCTGGCTTCAGTACTCAAGACCATACTGATCACCTGGCCTTTTGCTATTTGGGGCCTTGACATGGTCGGTCCCTTCAAGCGGGCGCTCGTAGGCATGACCCATCTGCTGGTGGCGGTAGACAAGTTCACAAAGTGGATAGAGGCCAAGCCTATCCGAAAGCTGGACGGGGAAACAGTCGTCACCTTCTTCACCGACATCATCAACCGGTTCAGCTACCCCAACAGTATCATCATCAACAATGGCACGAACTTCGCCAAGGGGGCCTTTGCCCAATTCTGCAGCAACAAGGGCATCTGGCTGGACCTTGCTTCCATCACGCACCCGCAGTCCAATGGGCAAGTCGAAAGGGCAAACGGCTTAGTGCTAGCCAGCATCAAGTCACGACTCATCGAGCCCTTGGAGCCGTCGCCTAGATGCTGGATCGAGGAGCTTCCGGCTGTGCTGTGGAGTCTCCGCACCATGCTGAATAGATCAACCGGCTACACCCTGTTCTTTCTGGTCTATGGCTTGGAAGCTATCCTCTCCGTGGACATCGAGTTCGACTCTCCGCGCAAGCTCATCTATGGTGAAAAGGCCAACCAAGAGGCGCGGGAGGATGGTGTGGACCTCCTCGAGGAGGCCCGTGAGCTGGCATTGTCCAGATCGGCCTTGTACCAGCAATGCCTACGCCACTACCATTCAAGCCGGATCTGCCCTGTCGCATTCTGCGAGGGCGACCTGGTCCTCCGGCTGGTGCAAGACACGAAGGGCATGCACAAGCTATCGCCACCCTGGGAGGGTCCCTTCATAATCAGCCGGGCGCTGCCCAACGATTCCTACTACCTCATCGATGTGCAGCAACCGCGCAAGAACAAGATGGACAAGTCGGATGAGGAGACAGAGCGCCCCTAGAACGCGGCCTTGCTCCGCCCGTTTTACACCTAGTCACCGGACAGTGTATGTATCCCGCAAACCTTATGAATGAAAATGCGGACCCCTACAAGATACTCGGGGGCTCCCTGCTAGAAATTTGTATGTGTCTATTTTCCGGTTCAGTTTTTCTGGCTCCGGCAATCCCTACCCGGGGGCTTGCCGGCTGGCCCGGTCTGCTAAATCAACAAACCGGCTGAGTAGTGTGCGATGATGTTAGAGGCCCACTCTTCGTCTCAGCTATAGACCACAACCTGGCTGTCCGGCTAGCAAGATCAAAAGCCCTAGGCATCCCACATGAAAAATAGGGAGGAGATGTGACAGATCGGGTGTCCCGGCCTCGCGACTAGCTTAAGATGATCCAGCTACTAAGCCGTTAATACCATGCGTAATGTACTATCAGCTCCCTTCGATTCTAGCTGCAGACCGCAACCCGGCTGCCCGGCAAGGACGCAGCGGAAACATCAGAGCACACAGGAAAATGACTAAGTGTCCAGAGAAACGCAAGCTGGTTTTCAAAAAACAAATCGGTCTTTTGGCTAAAGTTTAGCAGACTAACCTATTAACGGGTGAGAATGTATGTATGTGTGTATATTTTTTGTACGACTATTTCGAGTCGGAATCCAGGAAGAAAAGAAGAAGATTCGAAGTCCATGCCTTCATCAAGCGCTCCGAATCTCAGGGGCTACACCCACTGGGTGCGCTCGCGCGCCCCCAGTGGAATCTTGTAGTTTCCGACCGGCTAAAGGCTTTTAGCCGGATATTTGGAGCCTAGGTGAGGGCAAGGGCAGGAAGAGAAGAAAGAAGAAGATTCAAAGCACCTGGCTGCGCCAGCTACTCCGAATCTCGGGGGCTACACCCGATGAGTGTTGGCGCGCCCATTGAATGGAAATTCCCCGGTGCATCGTCCGATAGCGAAAAAGTAACCGGCTAAGAGGTGTCTAGTCGGATGAAGCGAAAGACTTGAGGAAAGAAAGAAGATTCGAAGTACAGCTACATGACTACTCCGAATATCGAGTTACACCTAGTGGGTCTTGTTGTCGGCGCTTTGGAATTGATTCCCCGACTAAAGGCGTTCAACCGAGTGAAGTCAGCCGGATAAATTCAATCGGCGAAATATTGAAAGAGCATACAAAACAACACAAGTTGGAGGCAAGCCAAAATAATTCAGACTGACATAAAAAGGGAAAGGGAGATGAAGCTCCCATGAGTTCACCCGGCGCCAGAGGCAACCGGCACAGATAGCAGAGTTTCAAACAAAACAAGACAAACAAATACACCTGGCATCCTGGGGTCATAACTAGGCGGCTGGGCCCTTGCCGTGCGGAGTGCCCTGGCTGGCGGCAGTCTCGAAAGGCGGAGGAGGCGCGGCGGCTGATCCAGTTCTGGCGTCCCCACCAGCCGGTTGCGACGAAGCTTCCGCATCTAGAGTACCGGCGGACTCCGAGTCGGTGAGAACCTCGTCGACGTCCATGTAGTCGGAAATCTTGACGGCGGAGGCCCGGAGCTCCGGATGGGCCTAGCAGACGGCGGCAAGGTGAGCACCGGCACGGAAACCCCCATCGATGTTCTCGACGTGGGTATCTTTGTACCAGGAGAGCATGAGGGCCAAGGCCATCTCCGCCCTGGCTTGCGCCGCCAAGTCCCTCAGCCGGTCGATGGTAGCCGGCACCTCCGCCACCTTGGCGGCCAGCTGCGCCATCATCTCCGGGACCAAAGAATCCGGCCACAGGAAGGAGAAGATGGCATGCGCCGCCTGACAAAGCTTGGCAGCCTCCTCGCCGAGAAGGACAACCAACTCCTGGGCTGTCGGCTGCTCCCCTGGCTAGTTCTCCTGTAGCCGGTTGTACGCCAGCAGGTCTACGCCGGGATAAAAGGCTATCAGAAAAAAGAATGTCAGATCCGGCTACGGGACCCGGAAAGACAAGGGAAGTCGGGGGAAGGGTGCCGGTCCGGCTCCTCTTGGGATCCGGCTCCTCCGCGGTGGGCCGGCTGGCGCTGGACCGGCTAGAGCCACCTCCGCCGCCACCATACCGGCTGGAGGTGCCCCCGCCAGCGCCGGACCGGCTGGAGTCGCCATCCGTCGGCAGCATGAGGAAGGCGTCGCCGTCCCCATCGATTCCTCGCGGATGACTCACGAGCAGCAAGTCGGGCGTGAAGCTCTGAAGAGGGGTCTCGCCCTCCTCTCGGAGGATACAAGGGAAGATCTACTAAGGACAGAAGAGGCAAGCAGATTAGTCGGATGGAAAAATGGCAAGAAGCACAAAAGGAAATCTGGTTAGCAAGACTTACCCGGGGCGCGCGGTTGTCACGGCTGTAAGGGGCCAGCCCGAACTTCCAGCCTTCTAGCAGCCGCTCCTTCGTGATGGTCCACACCCACTCCTTCAGGTTGTGGTAGCGGGGATCACGGCGGGACAGCCGGGTCGGGTCCAGCCAGCCGGAGTAGAGGCACATCTTATGTGCCCGCTACTGTAGCAACATCATTAGCCTAGACATCCAGCTAAGGGTGACATCTAGGCTGGTCAGACCGGCAGTGACAAGGGTGCGCATGCGTCGCAGCATTGCATCCGACTCCGTCTTCTGGCCGTAGACCTTCAGATCCCACTGCAACCGGCTGGACTCCATGTCCTGGAATGCCGGCAAGTTGATCCGGTCCTCGGCAATGAGGTTGCGGACGTAGAAGTACGACTGCTGCCACAGCCATACCGTGTCCTGCAGCCAGAATTTGGGGTAGCTGGTCTACGTGCGGGAGTAGATGAAAGCGCCACCGCACGTGACCAGCGGCCCCTTCATGAATTGAACCTGCGGCCGGACTCGGAAGAGCCGGCAGAAGAGCCCGAGATCCGGCTGGATCCCGAGGTAGCTTTCTCAAAAAGCTACAAAGTGCGCCAGCGTCCCAATGGTGTTGGCGCCCAGGTGGTGGAGGCGGAGGTCGAAGAAGGCGAGAACTATGAGGAAGAACGGGTGCACCGGCAGCACGAAGCCACGGGCCAGTTGCGACAGGAAGATGACCAGCTCCCCCTCCGCCGGCTGCGGCGACTCCTCCCCTGCCGGCGCGAGCCGCACCTCCACCTCCCCCTCCAGCGGCAAGACATGGGTCGCCCGATACTTCTAGATATGCTCCTCCATAACAGAGGAGCCGCACCATGCTCCGCGCTCGGCTGCCATCGCTGATTCGCTGGGAGGTGCTGTGGCGGAAGAGTGACGGTGGCCCGTACCGCCGACGACGTGAAACGGGCGGCACAACGGACTACAGTGACGGTGGCGAAGCGATGCAATGCGAGGAAGGCAGGCGCACAAGGGAGGAATGAGGAAGCAGTGAGCGAAGGGACAAACCGCTCCCCCTGGGCGTCCCTTTAAAGACCCGGAAGCGGAACCGTCCATGGTGCCACGTGGCGCTCGCCCTGGCGCTCCCCGCTCTCCGCACAGCGCAGGATCGTTTGCGTAGGCAGAGGACGCACAAACAATCCCGGAGTAGAAACCAAAGAGGCAGGCGGTGGGCCCGAGGTGACGTGCGACGGGACATTACGCTACTCACCGTAGAGTAATGATGGCGCGTGCGCGCATAGCCGGCGTCAGCACTGACGTCACGGGTAGCGCAACCGCCAAACCTAGCCGGCCAGAAACTTCAAAATGGTGAGGAGCACGTGCACATTTCACCTAAGGGCGAAATCTCCATGCGCTCGAGGGGATGACCTCCGGATACCCCAACCAGACAAGAACGATGGCAGTCGGATCACGCCCGGCTGGTGGCGCGCAGCCAGACAGGAGCAAGTCAAGACGGCTACCCCGCGGTAGCCAGAACAGCGAGAAGCAGCCGGCTACAGCCGTGTAGCCGGAACCAATCAGGAGGACAGGGTGACGTGCAGCACAGTGCGCGGTACGCCCTGGTACGATGACAAGGCCGACAACTACCCGGCCATACCAAAGACTTTGCGGGGTGATGCGGGAACAGTGGCCCGATGCTGACGATAGGCTCACACGGCGTTCATTGTGTCCACGACGACCATACCGCTTGTACTGTGATGAGACGCAGTTGTACCGAGTACTGTAGATGACCAGCCGGCTGGGACCCACCTGTAGGGCCCGCCAGCCGGACTGGCCAGTGAGACCGTTGCCCCTCTACCTATATAAGGAGAGGCAAGGCCTCAGTAGAAAGGGTTGGTCTCAGTGCATTTAAGGCAGTAGCAAGGAGCACTTGTAGCCCGTATATCGCTCATAGTCAGATCGGTAGGAGTAGGAGCTTTACCTCATCACGAGGTCTCTGAACCTGGGTACTTCCCGTGTCTAACTATGCTTGCTTCTACCCAATCTCGCCTGCGTATGCCGTCGATAGCTTCCCTGCTTGTCCCCACACCTCTATCTAACCTGCTTAGGTACTGTCGTTCCCAATACAACGATAGTTTCCTCTCCCGACACCGACTGTTCACCTGCCTACCCGTGTCTATAAGAGTGAGAGGTCGGTCCTCTCCTCAGACACACCAACGCACACCCTTGCGCCTCCAGTTCCAGAGCACTGCGCTGCCTAGATCTTTCCCATCCCATCTTGCGGCATACACCGCGAGCTGGGACAGTAGGCCTTCGAGACCCTGTTGCTTTGAGACCTGTACGGGAGAAGAGCGATAAGGTTTTTGGGGAGCGCTACCAGCGCGACTGATATGTCCATAACGTATCTATAATTTTTGATGGTTTTATGCTAATAATTTGCTTTTGATACTCCTTTTTATATAAAGTTTATGATTTATTTGGACTAACCTACTAATAGTTGCAAAAGTGCACAATGTTCTTGTTTTACACTTTGATGTGTAGGAATTACCAAGAATACAAGTGGAAACCTTGTTGGAGTCAAATTGGGATTTTCCAGAAATCTGTCTCGGAACTCTTTTTGAAGATAGTCACGTTTCAGGTCGAATACGGCATCAAACGGAAAAATCTTCAACTACAAAGTTGTTGAAAATTTCGCGACAAACGTTTTGGACATAAAATTTAGCTGATTCCGAGTCTGTACGGGCCGGGTAGGCCCGATTTACTGCAGCCCAAGATGGGGTGACGGGAATCCGAGAAGCTATATAAAGGGAGGAAACCTAATTCGTGGGAGACACCTCCACCCACGAATTTGCAGCCACCAAAGCCACGTTTTTGCCTCCCCCATGGATCCCATCTCCATGGGGAAGGGCTCCCAAGAAGCCATGAAGGAAGGGTGCTAAGGGGCGGTGCTCCCCTGTGATACCGGCGGCGGGGAAGGAGTCCTTCGCGCCGCCGCCGCCTCTTCACCATCTTCACCGCCATCTCCATCGACTCCACTGTCATCTCCATCGCCATTGCTGACTCCCATGATGAGGAGGGAGTAGCTCTCTCTCGAGGCTAAGGGCTCTACCGGTAGCTATGTGTTCATCTCTCTCTATGCATGATCATATTGTGATCATGAGATTTGTAATCAAGTAGATCTACATTGCTACTCAAGTGTTTTAATAGATCTCTGCTCTCCCCATGTGTGTGAAAGTGACAACGTGCACACCATGGTGGCACTTAGGCTAGAGATTACAAATACTTGTTATGAGTTATATTTGGAGTTGGATGTCTCTATGAAATTGTGGTGTTTGTTGGAACCATCTAGAGCTCAAGGTGACAGTGTGGGGTTATCTAGATAGGGAAAGCGGACTTTGAGGTGTGTTGTTATAGCCCTACCATGGATTAGAGTGTCCAACCGGAGAGTAGTTCACAGTAGTATCATAAAGAGAAGATATTTATATGAGAGTTTTCACTAGTGAAAGTATGATCCCTAGGCCTTGTTTCTAAACATTTATACACCATTTGCAACTAGATCTATTACATGTTTGCTTGCTTCCATCTTTATTTCAGTTTGCCTTTAGTCTTTTCCACACCATCAAGCTATTTTCTGGCACCGTTACCACTTATAATTATCCATACCACTTGTATTTCACTATCTCTTCGCCGAACTAGTGCACCTATACACATGACAAGTGTATTGGGTGTGTTGGGGACACAAGAGACTTCTTGTATCTTGATTGCAGGGTTGCTTGAGAGGGATACCTTTGACCACTTCCTCCCTGAGTCCGATAAACCTTGGGTAATCCACTTAAGGAAAACTTGTTGTTGTTCTACAAACCTCTGCACTTGGAGGCCCAACAACTGTCTACAAGAATAGAAGTGCATAGACATCAGCGACTACTGGCTTCATCACGGACTCCTTCACGGATAGCGACTACGCCGATGTCTTCCCCAACGATGATTTCTTCCCCGACATCAACAACCTTTTCCTTGACAACATGGCTGACGACGGTGCCAACGTTAACATGAACACTGACGGTTCCTCTGATGTGATGTATATCATCTTCCTCAGTCTTGTTTACCATATTCAGATTGTCTGTCGTATCTTTTAATCTTTTTCTATTATTATGCCTGTGTTTTATCTGTCTTTTACTATGGTTAAATCTCTTGGAAATTTCTCTTTTACTCAACAATCCAAAAACCTTATTATAGGCAATTTTCTCCAAGTGGTTTCGTTGCTTCTGTTAAGCCACCTGTCTTTGAGGGTATGCATTATAAGAGGTGGCACGTGAGAGCAGTTCTCTGGTTTCAGAACATGAACTGCTAGGACGCCACTCTTGGCAAGCCTGAGGGAGAGCTTACTCCTGCTCAGGAACAAGTTTTCCGAAAAACTGATACCCTGTTCAAGGCTACTTTGTTGTCCATTCTCGGGGAGAACATTGTTGAATCCTATATGTCATTTGATAATGGCAAGGACATGTGGGCTGTGCTCAAGGCCAGGTTTGGGGTCTCGTACGCTGACAGTGAACTGTATGTCATGGAACAACTCTATGACTACAAGATGACTGATGACCGCTTTTGTGGTTGAGCAGGCTCATGAAATACATTCACTGGCCAAGGAGCTTGAGAACTTCCCTTGCGTGTTACCGGACAAGTTCATTGTCGGGGGCATTATTGCCAAACTTCACCCTTCATGGAGGAACTTTGCTACTTCCCTAAAACACAAGAGACAAGAGTTTTCCGTATCAAATATCATTGGAACTCTTGATGTGGAAGAGAATGCAAGAGCAAAAGACACACGTGCTTGAGGTGCCGAGGGAGGTTCAAGTGCCAATCTGATATAGAAAAAGAATTTCCAGTCTCACAAGTCCAAGAACAAGGGAAAAGGAAAGTTCGACCGAAAGAACAAAGCCTCACAGTCTACTAGTTTCAAGAAGAAGACTGATAAGAAGAAATGTGTTTGTCATGTGTGCGGTGATCCTGATCATTGGGCTCCTGCTTGCCCCAACCACTTTGACAAGTGCCATCATGGAAAAGGCAACAAGACTACTAATGTTGTCATGGGCGACGTTGAGATGAAAGATGTTGGGTATGGTATATTACCTAGTGTTCTTTCATTATGTCATTCTCCTGATTGGTGGATTGACACGAGCGCTAATGTACATATTTGTTCTGTTGTTTCCATGTTTTCTTCATATCAGGTCAGAGGGACTCAGTTCGTGTTGATGGGGAATGGCTCGCATGCTTCTGTTCATGGTGTTGGTACGGTCGATCTGAAGTTCACTTCGGGAAAGACCGTGCGCCTAAAGGACGTGCATCATGTTCCCTCAATAAATAAGAATCTTGTTAGTGGATCACTTTTATGTCGTGATGGCTACAAGATTGTGTTTGAGTCCAATAAATTTGTACTGTCTAAGTTTGGAACACTTATTGGTAAAGGCTATGAGTGTGGAGGTTTGTTCACTTTGTCACTATCGGATGTGTATGTCTGATGCGTGAATGATGTTTCATCTGATCTTGTATCAAATGTCTAGCATTCACGTCTTTGTCATGTTAATTTTGGTTGCATGACGCGGTTAGCTAAAATGAATTTAATCCCAAAATTCACTAATGTGAAGGGATCTAAATGCCAAACTTGTGTGCAAGCGAAGCAACCTCGCAAGTCACATACGACTGCAGAGGTGAGAGATTTGGCACCACTAGAGCTCATACATTCAGATCTTTGTGAGATGAATGGTGTGTTGACAAAAGGTGGAAAGAAATTTTTTATGACATTGATCGATGACTCTACGAGATATTGTCATGTGTATCTTCTGAAATCAAAAGATGAGGCTTTGAGTTTCTTCAAAATGTATAAAGCTGAAGCGGAAAACCAACTTGATCGAAAGATTAAGAGGCTTAGGTCTGATCATGGTGGAGAGTACTTTTCCAACGAGTTTGATTCTTTTTGTGCGGAACATGGTATAATCCATGAGAGGACGCCTCCCTACTCGCCCCAGTCAAACGGGGTAGCCGGAAGAAAGAACTGTACTCTAACAGATTTGGTTAACGCCATGTTAGACACATCGGGTCTCTCCAAGGAATGGTGGGGGAGGCATTACTGACTGCGTGTCATGTCCTAAACTGAGTTCCCACTAAGAACAAAGAGATTACTCCATTTGAAGAATGGGAAAAGAAAAGATTAAATCTTTCTTACTTGCGAACTTGGGGTTGTCTTGGAAAGGTTCATGTGCCAATCCCAAAGAAGCACAAACTTGGACCAAAAACCGTGGACTGTGTTTTTCTGGGATATGCTTTTCATAGCATCGGCTATAGATTCTTGATAGTAAAATTTGGAGTACCAGACATGCATGTTGGTACAATCATGGAGTCAAATGATGTGACTTTCTTTGAGGATATCTTTCCCATGAAGGATATGCGTAGCTCATCAAATCAGGAGATACCTGACTCATTGAATCATGAAATACCCACAATTCCTGAACATACCATTCCTATTGAACACTCGGAAAAACCTGAGGAGGACGATAATGAAATTCCTAAGAGGAGTAAGAGATAGAGGACTGCAAAGTCTTTTGGTAATGATTTCATTGTGTACCTTGTGGATGATATTCCTACTTCTATTTTAGAAGCCTATGCATCTCCTGATGCGGACTACTGGAAGGAAGCCGTTCATAGTGAGATGGATTCCATCTTAGCGAACGGAACATGGGAGATCACCGATCGTCCTTATGGGTGCAAACCTGTAGGATGCAAATGGGTGTTTAAAAAGAAACTTAGGCCTGATGGTACTATTGAGAAGTACAAGGCAAGACTTGTAGCCAAGGGTTATACCCAAAAAGAAAGTGAGGACTTCTTTGATACTTACTCACCCGTAGCCAGATTGACCACCATTTGCGTACGACTATCTTTGGATGCCTCACATGGCCTTCTTGTTCATCAAATGGACGTTAAGACGGCTTTCCTAAATGGAGAGTTGGACAAGGAAATTTATATATGGATCAGCCAGATGGATTTGTAGTGAGTGGCCAAGAAGGAAAAGTGTGTAAGTTGTTGAAGTCTTTATATGGCCTTAAACAAGCACCTAAACAGTGGCACGAGAAGTTTGAGAGAACCCTAACCACTGCAGGTTTTGCTGTAAACGAAGCAGACAAATATGTGTACTATCGCTATGGTGGGGGCGAGGGAGTAATTTTATGTTTGTATGTTGATGACATACTGATTTTTGGGACCAATCTTAATGTGATTAAGGAAGTCAACGATTTCTTATCTCAGTCTTTTGAGATGAAGGATCTAGGAGTAGCTGATGTTATTTTGAACATCAAGCTATTGGGATCACACTGCTTCAGTCTCACTATGTGGAAAAGATCTTGAGTCGCTTTGGGTATAGCAACTGCAAGTTCTCCAATACCGTATGATCCTAGTGTTTTACTTCGAAAGAATAGAGGTACTACTAGAGATCAATTGACATACTCTCAGATTATTAGGTCGCTTATGTATTTATCTAGCGCTACGAGGCCTGACATCACTTTTTTTGTGAGCAAACTCAGTCGATTTGTTTCAAATCCTGGAGATGATCATTGCAAGTGTAACACCCCGTCCACTCCTGGGCCCGAGGGGTGTCACTCCTGGCAGCTTAATAGGATATCTAGACTGGCCCCACAGACCAACACTAGTCTTTTCTGCGCACTTTGTCTTCACTCGTGCGCACCCGGTTACCCACTTCCCGGTCGGTCACTCATCCTAGAATTGCTCTAGGCCAAGCACGCTTAACCTTAGAGTTCTTTTCGAATGAGCTTCCGGAAAAGAAGTTGCAACTTGTTGATATGGGTATCCTATCAATCCTATTAAGCCATGTACCTGGATCTCACATACACCCATCCTTTAGAAGATCGATGCCCTCATCGATCAAGCACACCCCATGAACGTTCCCTCTTGGCACGCATCTGTGCGTCCAGTGCCGGCACATGTGCCATGTCGTGTCCACTCCGGGCCACACGCGCCATGCTCCACATGTCCCGCCACTGACCCTTTACACGATGTAATCGCAAGGGGCTCGATACCACTTTGTAACACCCGTCCACTCCACGGGCCGGGGGTGTCACTCTGGCGCTTAATAGGATATCTAGACTGGCCCCACGGACCAACACTAGTCTTTTGCAAGACTTTGTCCTCACTCGTGCGCACCCGATTCCACTTCGATCGGTCACCCATCCTAAAATTGCTCTAGGCCAAGCACGCTTAACCTTAGAGTTCTTTTCGAATGAGCTTCCGGAAAAGAAGTTGCAACTTGTTGATATGGGTATCCTATCAATCCTATTAAGCCATATACCTAGATCTCACAGCAAGCTCTTGAGAGAGTCATGCGCTATCTAAAAGGCACTACAAGCTACGGCATTCACTATAATGGGTACCCAAGGGTGTTGGAGGGCTATAGTGATTCAAATTGGATATCTGATTCTGATGAGATAAAGGCCATGAGTGGATATGTATTTACACTTGGTGGTGGCGCTGTTTCTTTGAAGTCTTGCAAGCATACCATGTCAATTATGGAAGCAGAACTCACAGTATTAGACATAGCCACTGTTGAAGCAGAGAGGCTTCATGAACTCTTGATGGACTTACCTATGGTTGAGAAACCAATACCCTCAATCCCAATGAACTGTGATAATCAAACTGTGATTGTTAAAGTGAACGGTTCTAAGGATAATATGAAGTCCTCAAGACATGTGAAGATGAGATTGAAATCTGTCAGGAAAATAAGAAACTCTGGAGTTATTGCGTTGGATAATATCCAAACATCTAAGAATCTGGCAGATCCCTTCACAAAGGGTCTATCACGTAACATGATTGAAAATTCATCAAAGGAGATGGGTATGAGACCCACAATATAAGTTTTCCACAGTGGTAAACCACTCTATGTGATCGAAGATCCCGTGAATTAGAATTGAGAGACAAGTTGTTGGTTAACTGAGAGGAAAGTATCCCTACTTTAATCACCACTCCGTGAAGATGCAATACTTTCCTATTCTGCATGGCAGGTTAATTTATCTTAATGCGTTCTAAGTGGCTTAGTTTAAGCAGAGATGTTGTCCTGCAGAACATCTTTTAAAGAACACATCTATATGAGTCTGACTGTTAAACATCACAGTCTATGAGAGTTGGGTGCTCTCTAATAAACTCATGAAAGGCTATGGAGTATGACACATAAGCTCCACCCGAGGGGAAGTCCCACGGTAGCCCAGTATTGGTCAAGGCTTTGTGTAAAACTAGAATGCAGCAAACTTGCAGTTTAAGGCATAGTCCACTGTACAAGTTGCAAACTAGTGTAGCATAGAGTTCTAGGTGAAAGTTCAACTTAACAGTCTCCACTAGTACCAGTATATAAACAATGTTTTGGAACAATAGTAAAAAAATTGTGTGCCTCTGGGATCTGGTGGGGGATTGTTGGAATTTTGCCTAATAAAGGCCTAGCCCATTTATATTATTCAACAATTCCTGAAATCCTAGAGGCCCACTTGGCCCATTCATGCAAGGCAAGAGGTGGGACAAAAATTTAGTCCCATATTACTAGTTGAGTGGAAGTTGGACCAGCTTATAAGGTGAGCTCTTCCACCACTTGTACGAGCTTGAGAAGAGAAGACATATACACGCGCGCTCCTCCTCCTCTGCTGCCCGCCTCGCCACGCCACGCCGCGCGCGCCACGCCACGACGCGCGCGCGCCACGGGTTGCGGGAATGCCTCGAGTCGAGAGCTTCTCATTCTTTTTACCACGCATGAATGGATAATAATTTGAACAGTCTGCGTGAGTGGATGTTTAATATGAACTCAGCGGAGATTTTAATTCGAGCTTAGTGGAGGTTGTTCGGCTTTGGTCGATGCCTGTTCGTTTCCTCTCCTGACACCGACTGTTCGCCTGCCTACCCGTGTCTATAAGAGTGAGAGGTCGCTCCTCTCCTCAGACACACCAACGCACACCCTTGTGCCTCCAGTTCCTGGGCATTGCGCTGCCTAGATCTTCCCCATCCCATCTTGTGGCATGCACCGCGAGCTGGGACAGTAGGCCTCCGAGACCCCGCTGCTTCGAGTCCTGTACGGGAGAAGGGCGATAAGGTTTTTGGGGAGCGCTACCATCGCGACTACTAGCTTCATCACAGACTCCTTCACGGATAGAGACTGCGCCGACATCTTCCCCAACGATGATTTCTTCCCCAACATCAACAACCTTTTCCTCGACAACATAGTTGATGATGGTGCCAACGTTAACGCGGACACTGGCGGTTCCTCTGCTATGATGTATATCATCTTCCTCAGTCTTGTTTACCATATTCAGATTGCCTGTCGTATCTTCTAGTATTTTTCTATTATTCTGCCTATGTTTTATCTGTCTTTTACTATGGTTAAATCTCTTAAAAAATTGCTCTTTTACTCAACAAAATTGAGGAAGACAGAAGAGAAGCTAAGGCTAGCTCATGAGACAATTCGAATGATGGAGCAAGCAATGAAAACCATCAACAAAAAATGGAAAGGATTGTGGAAGAGAAGGGACAAATAGAGTTGGTGTTGGCCAATATCATCGATGCACACAACATCAAGAAGCAAGAAAGTAGGAAAACAACTAGGTTGAAGATGAATAAGATAAAAGGTATGTTATTTGGAAGGAAAGGTGTCTACAATATGCTATTGGTGTCATTGTTATCCTACTCACGGTTATAATAGCCATGTTCGGGTTTTTTAAATGTGTGAAGTAGTTGTTACTCTGAGCATGATTGTATGTGTTACTAATCTGTACGTGAGAATTGATTGCATGATATATGTTGTTTGCAAAAAAATAGATTGTACAAAAATAAAAGTCGACAAGATTAAAACACACCTTCAAAATAAACTCACCCCAGCACGTAGTCTTTATCTATGTAAACTCACCCCAACACGAAGCCTTGATCCATATAAACTCACCAGCACAAGATTAAACCGGTTAGTGAATATCCAAGGAATATCACCAGCAAAACCTTGATCCATATAATCAACAACAAAGGATACCATCCCGCAAAAAAACAACAAAGGAGACCTTAAACGGTTGATAATTGAATCCACCTCTAGTCAGATATATGTTTGAGGCGGTCAGAATTAATAACCGCCCCAACTAGAAGTTTTAGATGCAGTTGTTATAATGGTTAGCTTCAGGAGATTCCTGGAGGCGGTTACTTCTTATGGGCGGCTGCGCTTAAAGCTTCTAAAGAAATGGCCAATAATTTCCTGCGTCTTAGGTTCTATTTAGAGGCATTTTATTTTAATGAGAGGCTGAGGAGAAACTAGTACTAGAGACGGTGCTAATTCACAACCGTCTAAGGTTACAGTTAGAGGCGATCACAGTATTACGACTGCCTGGGTTGATGAACACAACCGGTTGTTTGTATTTTAGGGGTAAACCGCCTCTCGGCACTGTCTCTAAGTAACGAGTTTGTACTAGTGCGGATTCGATCCGGCTCATCAGGTGCTATGCATGTCGACTTATTGCGGCAAGTCATGCCATTGCTGGCAGGTGCTACGTACAGCGCCTCAGTGGAGGCGCCAAGTTATGCATGTTGCCACAGGTGCTATGCACGGTGGCTCTTATGGAGGCAACAAGTCATGCCCGGTGCTGGTGGATTGAAGGTGGTGCGACACTGATAGGAGGTGAGGTGGTATGGGACGTCTCTGTCTTACAGTACCAAGAGGCGAGGCGATATGAGATGTCTCTGTCTTTGGTACCTCCCCCAATGGTATCCAGCTTTCGAGGTGTCGTTAGCAGGACAAGAGATGATGGTACAAGCGGCTTCAATGATGAGTATGCAGTCTTTGGTGGAAACACAAGATCTCTAATCAGGCTATGACGCCGCGCATCTACGTCATGTCCTTGCTAAAGGTAGTGAATCAAAGATCGACTTTGGGAATAAAAATCCTGAGATGGACCTACGGTTGGACTCGTCATGTGCCGCTATTCCTCCTCGCCACAACGAAATGGAATGGAAACGGAATTTCTATGTAGAAACATAAATGGAACAACGTTGTTTTACGGTGGAACACACATGGGAAAAAAATCATGTTTCTAGCTAATGCGGAACTTCTCGTTTTAGGGTACTTGTGCATGGCCCAATCAGCAGTCCCAAAAATTTAGACCTTGTTAAGACAAACTAGCTAAGAGGTTCATCACACTGTAATCCCTTTTGTGTTCGAGGAGTCTCTGTCTTTCAACCCTTTCCCTATTACCCAGTACATCGAGTAGTCATGCTAGGGTTAACAATTTTTCAGATTTGCTTAGGCATCTTAAGTTTTTCTACATGATTCAAGGGGTCTGTTGCTTCCGGTAACCATATGCTTTGAACTCTGAACTCCAAGTCCGCACCATACTTGGTGTGGATCTATTTTTAACAGTACATGTTTTCGTGTGTTTTTTGGGGTTTCTACTTCCATAAAAAATATGAAAAGTTTGTGGCATCACTTAGTTTCGTCCGTCTCCACTCTTTTTTCCTCCCTACATGCATGTGTCTGAATTGCACCCTGCTCTCCTGCTAGGAGAGAGGCTTGCTAGGGTAAATGGGCGTCGAACATGCGAGCAAAGGGTTTTGGCTCCATGGCGGCCTTGCTTCCCGCGCGTCCGATTTGTAGTCCGCTTTGCCTTCTCGTGGCATATCTTCGGTGCACAGCAAACCCTGAAGACCCACCAGAGCTGAAATGTCCATATGGAGTCCAAAGCCCACCCTTGAAACACTCATAGGATCTCCATTGGGGATCTCAGTCGGAGCTCGTAAGAATGTTGATCACTACATAAGCCACATCTGGCTGAGGCGAGCAGCAAGTGGGGAGAGTCTTTTTAAGTACAAAAACGTTGGGGTGGGGCGCTAGTACTTAAATCAAGGTTGCTTTTTAGTGCTAATCTTCTGTTTCTCAACAGTTAGTTGTAGTACGCGTTCCCTCCTTCTCTCCTTTTGGAAAGATTTGGCAGTATTTTCTTCTAATGACCTAGTCGAGAGAGTACAAAATACCATTGTAAAATATTGAGTGGGATGGTTATAGTAAGGGGCGAACCAAGTGCTTGCGCGAAGAAGCGAATCAATCAGAATGGAGACAAGGAAAGGAGGAGAGGGTGAAAATCAACAAAAAAGGAACACGGAACTCGACCGACTATCATGAGCAAAGTGAGGGAACGATCCAACCCAAAAACTGACCGACCCCTTTCTGAATGAATGCAATTAAATGGTTTATGAGCCCTAGACCCTGTAAGCCTACACCTGTCTAGATTATATCGTTCAACACCTACGGCACAAACCCATTTTAACCAATTGGTCTGGATATCATAGGCGACCAAATGCCTACCCCATCTTACTAGACCAACCTACTATATTTGTTGCATAAACACCTAGCAAAAATCACTCAAAGAAATAGGGACCTCCATTCTCGTCCACATTCTTGATAAACTGACTTGATGCATTTTGTCTTCCTCTTCGCTAACGCAATGCCGCCGGATCCAGGATGGTCGCTGCTGGTCGGTAGCTTGGTTTGCCAACAACGCCTGTGGCAAGGAACTTGCAGTATATGTGCTTGGATCGACGAGGGCGCCTCCGCGCTTGTGAAGGCTACGATACTTTCAATTTAATTCTTGTTGTTGACCTTGCTCCACACTTCGAACTTCGAACACCAACTGATTAATCTCGATTCTTATGGAGAAATCCATTGCACAATCAGACCGATTCGAACGTCTCCCTGGACAAAGTAGCACTTTATCTATGGACTCTTAACTTATTAGTTCCACATACTACTGCCTTTGATGAGTATGATGTCATCTATACGATAATTCTTTTTAGAAGGCACCAGTATGTACCAGTGTAGCATCCACCACCCACATTGCTTTGAGATTGGTGAAAACGTTTGCTTTTGCTTAACACAGACTTACTAATTGAAACTTTATGAAACAAGATTGAAACATTGGTGAAGTTGTGAAACATTTGTGAAATTTTCTTAGAATAGTAAACAATGTTTCACAAGTTTAAGAATAATTTCCCAAGTTTCGTTTTCTTTCAAAAAAATCATAGTTTCACTGGTGGAAAAAGGGTCTCTAGTCCCAGTCCGAAACTGGCTCTAGTCCCGGTATTCGACCCGGGACTGCCAAATCGGGACTAGAGGCCCTATCTCTAGTCCTGGTTTGCTACGGTCCGGGACTAGAGTCCACCACGTGGCAGTTTCCACGCGGCTGGGGGCGAAACCCCTCTTGTCCCGGGTCGTAACACCACCCGGGACTATACTGGTTCCTGCCGCGGCAGAGATTCTGTGTTTTCATTTTGTTTTTTCCATTTCATTCCTTTCTCGACTTGTGTTTCACTATAATTTTAAAAATGTTTCATACACTTATTCTACGCTACTGCATACACAGTACACCTTGATGCATATATAAGTAATATTCGATCTCTTACGAGTATATATGCATATATAATATTCGACCATATCAAAAGAAAGATATGTTTGAAATTACATGATCATTGATGATATATCATATCAATTACATGGAGATCACAAAGGCATATTGAGTTCCTCGTCCTCTGTATAATGTTCTCCATTTATATCAATGCCTCCTTCATCAGAAATCCTGTCAGCTCCTCTTGAATTGCTCATACGCGTTGTTTTGGCTCTAGATTCTCCCGCAAACCGTGAATATAATGTGAATCAACTTTTTGCTCACTAGTCAACTCGCGAATGTACTCACAGACGTAGAATCCACATAAATGAGTCCCCGGTGGTTGTTGCAAGCCCTTCACCGTTTTCTAAGTTAGCTCATTTTTGAATGGACCATCTATTTACTGTTTGAACCGTGTCCAACACCTGCTCGGCAAAGAAAATGAACAAAGGAGTTATTAGTTACTTGATATCAGGAAATGAACGAAAGAGGCTAATATAATGCGATAATGATCAAAATTACTTATGGAGCATTGCTTGCATGTCGCGCCACTGCTCTTGGTCCCAACTTAATGAGTCGTAGACTTCAACTAGGGACTTGTCAACTTGAATGTTTAGCAAGATCCAGTAGAACCTGCGGACGTTTACATAAGCATACATGCATAACTCATCAATTACACTTAAAAAAGAATGTGTACAAGATAGAAGCACTCACTTGAAGTTATTAGGAAATAGTATGTGCTTGACGAAATTATGCTCGATTAAAAAATTGCACAGGTCATCCTCCATGTCATCGGGGTGATTGTGTAACGTATATTCATTAACAATATACGGGTCAATAAACCCAACGTCATATGTTCTTGCTCTTTTGCATTCAAGCATCTTCCTTCTGCAGAATATAATACCGTACAAAAGGATATATAGTCAGGATGATATATTACATGAAATGAACTAGCTGATATAAAGACTTAATTACAGAAATAAATCACTTACAGACAATAGCAACCGAGGATCGATTTGTCGAGGGTGCGCTGATTGTATAACTGAAACAATTCGGTCATTTGAACCTATATCGAGTACTCTTTGAAGTGATGCTCCTTTCTAACGGCCACCGAAAACCATTCTTTCTGGTGCCTTTTCTCTATTTGCGCAGTGTACCAATCATGCAAATTTCGCATATGTGTTAATAGACGCGTGAGCTCCTCATGACTGACTAGAGGCTTCCCTTTGACATATTGCCGTACTACCTGACCCACTGGCATATCTTCATAGTCTAAGAATTGACCAAGAGACATACCTGTCGCCATAGCAAGTTCTTTGGTCATCGCTACAGTGATGCCTAGTAGTGCAGCGGTAGACCTGGCTCTGGGGTCCATTATTTGCATGTCCTTATCCATTTCGGCTCTAAAGGCCTTGTCGGTATCTGAAATCACTTTGAGCAGGGGGACTAACTGAATCTTCTGTTGTCCGAGTGGATAACTTGTTTCCCGCTTTTTGCACTTGTTATTTTTTTCTCCTTTGCTTGCTTAATAATTTCGCGGTCATAGTCTGATTTCAGATTCAACGATACTTGGGATGGTTGTTCAAGAAAGGACTTAGCCCACTTTTTATTTTTTTCAGTAAAGGCTCGGGCTTTTTTGCTGCAGTTGATGAGGAGTGATCCCTTTAATCCTCATGCCGGCCTCCACTTTTTGACTGATGAGGAAAACACTGCGATATAGGCTGCCCAACTGATGAGGAGTGATCCCTCTAGTCCTCATGTCAGCCTCCATAGCTTCCCACTTAGGCACGACACTCTTGTAGCCACATGTCCCCATTTTATGGTGCTATTTCTTTTGGATGCATTTATCGCATTCTTTTCAAACTTTTTTGACTTGGCTACAGAAGATTCCTTGTACTTTACAAAATCAGGCCACTGTTCTCTCAACTTCTCGTATTCTCCTTTGATGTCTAGAGTTTTATTTCTCACGGCAAACTTCGCGTATAAAACTTTCTTGTGGTTCTGATACAGTTCGCCCATCTTCGATAGAGCCCACTCCTTGACTTTCGCTCTTCTTTCGAGCCCACCCATCCTTGGGGTAGTACCATCTACCTCGAATTCTTCATACTCTGGAGGTAGTATGAAATGTGCTATGAGCTTCTACCAAAGGTCATCTTTGGCATCATCGGTGACATAACTAGTGAATTCTTCACCTTTTTTCTTTGACTTATTCCAGTTTTGAATGGTGATCGGGAGGTTGTCCCTAACAATCACCCCGCATTGATTTACAAACATCTTGGCATGCTTTTCTGGATCAATCGGTTCTCCATTATCATCTATTACGTCAATGGTAAACCTTTGATTACCATTCAACTTTTTAGTCGGGCCTCGTTTTGTTTTAACTGTCGATTTTCTCAATCCATAGGGCTAAAAGAAGAAGAGAGAGTGATTAATATATATATATATCCAGATCAATTAATGCATCTAGTCATAAGAGGCTTAATATATATATATACCTCGCCGCTTGTTGTCGAGGGGCCATCATTGTTGTTTGTTTGCCCTTCATCCATCAGTTCTAGCTGATGTCCATCACCAGATTGATTTAGAAATGACGATATCTCGTCCTCGTTTACATAATCTTCTCTAGCACGAGGTATTCTATCATATTAATGGCTATTTCACCATTTATAATGTCCGCCTTCGGCGTCTGTGGTTTGCTCCATCACTTAACTACTGTAGAAAGAAAGGTAAAACAAGTTAGATATGAACAAATAGATGGTAAAAAATACTACAAATAATACTGCTCATCGTTCTCGCGTTGCCGGCGAGGGTCTGAAATCGAAGGCTGGTTTCTCGCTCAGCCAGCGGCGCCGACAATGGACATTCTCCGGTCGTTCCCGGATGACGTAGAGCCATGCATGCAAGCTTGCTTCTCTATAGGGCGAGGAGGTGGACATGGATGACAAGGGAGGAGGAGGCAGCGGGAATAGAGAGAAAGAGAGGGGGAAGGAGAGAGAGAGAGAGAGAGAGAGAGAGAGAGAGAGAGAGAGAGAGAGAGAGGGAGGGAGAGAGACGCCGCCACCACGACGAGATCGCGGGAGAGGAAACCGTTACCGAGGATATGTGGGCGGAAAGCCGGCGCTTTCCCCATTTCCCACCCACGCCACTACACCCCTGCCGCGAACCGGCAAACCAAACACGTTCTAATATTCTACACCCCTCCTGCGAACCGGCGAACCAAACCGGGGAGTACCACCTAATATACTACTAATAACACTATAATACTACTAATTATACTAATAATATATACTACTAAACACCCTAATAATACTACTATATGTAATATATACTACTAATTATATTACTACTAGCTAATATACTACTAATTATATACTACTAATACTAACTAATTATATAACTACACTAATTAGTACTACAAATTAATAGGGGAGGCTGGGGCACGGGAGAGATGATGATGAGAGATAGCGATGGCGGTGGTGATGATGGTGGCGGCCAGCGGGCGGCGTCGTGTGGATGCAGCGGGGCGGGCGTGTGGTGAAGGCGGCGGCGTCACGGGCACGCAGTGGTGTTGCGGTGGCTCGGGCGCGCAGTGGTGTTGCGGTGGCTCGGGCGCGTGGTGGTGTTGTGGCGCCAGCACAGTCTCGTAGGAGGACGGCGGACGACTGATGACGACACGCGTGAGATTCGGGCACAGCCTACTGGCGTCGGGTCTATGGGCGCCTCTTGTGTGTAGAGAGAATGAGAATAGATCAGGAACAAGGAGACCGTGGCGGTTTATATGCCGCGGGCCTTTAGTCCCGGGTGATGCCACGACCCAGGACTATTAGCCCTGGGTCGTGGCATCACCCGGGACTAAAGGCCCCCCTCTAGTCCCGGGTCCTGCGACGACCCGGGACTAGAGGCTATTTTTCAGCCTCCGTCGTTTTCGTGCGCTTCCAGACCTTTAGTCTCGGTTCTTATTTAGACCCGGGACTAGATGATGTTTTGTAAGTTTTTAGATTAAAAAACATTTATAACTTTGGAAATTCATAGCACATATTTAATAAATACAAATAATATGTCTATTATTATCAGAAAAATATAAGGAATCTTAATATATCATCCATATATCTTTTATATCATGCATCAAATTATGCCATTCTCATTTCAAAGTGCATTCACTATTTTTTGTAACTTTTTAAATTCAAAAAACATTTATAACTTTTTAAATTCATAGCACCTATTTAATAAATCCAAATAATACAAATAATATGTCTATTGTTATTAGAAAAATATAAGGAATTGTGCAATTCTCTTTTCAAAATGCATTCACTATTTTTTTCATATTTTTGAATTTGACAAAATTTTCAACATAAAAAGTGTTTGAATTTGAATAACTATTTCGGAGGCCTTTAGTCCCAGTTGGAGGCAATAACCGGGACTAAAGATATTTCCCGCCATTCTCAGAGTCGTCAATCCACGAGCCTTGCTTTCCCGCCATTTCTCTCCACTTCCCGCCATGTTTTCCCGCCCTTTCCCTCTATATCTAGGCCGATCGCCATGGCCATCCACACCTTCCCATATTACAATAATGGAAACCACATACTGGGAAATTCTGACCCTCGAGGAGATCGAGGCGCTGTGTGCCTCCAGCTACACATGCCCGCCGGGCTACCTGCTGCCCGCCGACTGGATGCTGAGTGCCGGAGGGGTTCCTGTCCCTCCTGTGCCTCAAGGTTCCATACGCTAGGCGGCCATCACGAACCACTTCTACCTCGAGCTCACGTTGGAGCTGTGGATGGATCCCTATTGGGATCCCGACAACTACAACACCTGGAATGCCTTCTTTGCTAATAGGCGGGAAATGGAACTCGTCGGGTATGAGGGCGATGGCCCGCCCCTGGTGAACCACAACAAAGCTGGCTGCCACCTGTGGTGGGCGAACCGGACTATCGTCGGCGTGATGCGCTACATTGCACATGGAGATCATCCTCGCCTGCGATGCCCGCACTTTCTCCCGCCGCAGAGCCACAAGAAGGGTGGTGGTGGTGAAGGTCGTGGGCGTAGCGGCGTCGTCATCTACGATCCCCCCTCCCCCCTGTGCGTCGTGAATCCGAGGCCGGAGTGGCAGGTGCCCCCGGAATATGCCATGGCTGGGCTGAGGATCCAGCCGCATGCGCCTAGCGACGATGATGATGACGAAGACGAAGATAACCATGAAGCTATGTACTATAGGACTAGACATGAGTATGACTAAAGGGCACCTTTAGTCCCGGTTTTTTAATAATAATAAATGTCTTGAGTGTTAGTCCCGGTTTTTTGCTCAACAGGGAGTGCCTCTATGGCCAGCTTCAGAAAGATGCCTGAGGACTGGATCCGTAGGCATCTCCCTGAAGCTGGCCGTAGTGTTCTCCCTGCTCTCGCACACCATATTGTTTGCAGTTCATAACTTCACAAGGATGCCTATTTATAGATTAAGCAGCACAACATAGTATCGACAATCACGACATAATGTCGACACGCACCCCTGTCATAGTGCTGCCGCACACCGAAATAGTGTTGCCATTCACTAGAATAGTGCTACCACTTACGAAATAGTGTAGACACTCACGTCTAGTCCCGGTTGGATAGTCCCGGTTGGAGACACCCACCGACACTAAACATGCTCGCGCCGACCCCAGCCTGCCGCAACCCCTTAAGTCTCGGTTGGTGTCTCCAACCAGGACTAAAGATGAAAAGATTGTCTTGGAACTATTCATAATGCTCGGGAATAATACATTACATAAATGTTTTCTTCTGAGTTTTCAGAACATAGTTACATAAAATGTTTAATACATTATATTACACATCATTTCTTCGCGTCTTTTCCTTTCTGATTGCGCCATAACCATGGAGCATCTTCTTTAATTAACAGGGTTGTTGGATTAGTGTTCACTACGAAGGGCAGAATTTCATGAAACTTATCACAATCTTCTGACATGTATGTCTTGTCCTCCACTCCCACGATGTTTCTTTTCCCTGAAAGAACTATGTGACGCTTTGGCTCATCATCTGATATATTCTGTTGCTTATTTTTTTTCCCGGTTTGGTAGACATGTCCTTCACATAGAAAACCTGAGCCACATCATTGGCTAGGACGAATGGTTCATCTAAGTACGCAATTTTTTTGAGATCCACTGTTGTCATTCCGTACTGCTCGTCTACCTTTACCCCGCCTCCTGTCAGCTTTACCCATTCGCACTGAAACAAGGGGACCTTAAAAGTAGGTCCATAGTCAAGTTCCCATATCTCCTCTATATAACCATAATATGTGGTCTTGGACCCATTGTCATTTGTTGCATCAAACCGGACACCACTTTTTTGGTTGGTGCTCTTTTTATCTTGGGCAATCGTGTAAAATGTATTCCCATTTATCTCGTACCCTTAGAAAATCGATATAGTCGAAGATGGTGACCTGGACAACTAGTACAACTCATCTCCAAGAGTGTTGTTTTTTATGAGATGTTGCAACCAACCCCTTAAGTCTTCTTGTGTTCATCTCTAATCCAGTCGTCATGCTTCCCAGGGTTGTTGGAGCGTAAAATTTGCCTGTGTTCCTCAATATACGGAGCCACCATGGTAGAATTCTATAGAACTGTGTAATGTGCTTAAGTGTAAGAACTCCCATCCCTACATATTATTGATTTCCTTCCTAGAGTGCCTTTTCCACTCAGTCTCCCCTCATGCTGCGATTGAGGAAGACCAATCACCTTAAGGGCAGGAACAAAGTCAACACAAAACTCAATGACCTCATCTATTCCATAGCCCTTGGAGATGCTTCCTTCAGGCCTAGCATGGTTACGAACATAATTATTTAAGACTCCCATGAACCTCTCAAAGGGGAACATTTTGTGTAGAAATACAGGACCGAGAATGGAAATCTCTTCTACTAGGTGAACCAGGAGGTGCATTATAATATTGAAGAAGGATGGTGGGAACACCAACTCGAAACTGACAAGACATTAGACCACATCATTCTGTAACTGTGGTAGATCTTCATGATTGATTATGTTCTGAGAGATTGCATTGAGAAATGCACATAGCTTCACAATGGGTACTCGAACATAATCCGGTAGAAACCCCTCAATGCAATCGGAAGCAATTGCGTCATAATCACGTGGTAGTCATGAGACTTTAGGTTTTGGAACTTTTTCTCTGCCATAATTATTATTCCCTTTATATTTGACGAGAAGCCAGACAGGACCTTGATACTGCTCAGGCATTCAAAAAAAAATTCCTTCTCTTGTTTGGTAAGAGCATAGCTGGCATGACCTAGAAACCATTCTGGATGCAAGCCTTCTGGGTCTTTCATACGTTGTTGGTCCTTCTGTGCTTCTGGTGTGTCTTTTGTCTTCCCATACACGCCCAAGAAGACTAGCAGGTTCATGCAAAGATACTTCGTCACATGCATCACGTTGATTGCAGAGCGGACCTCTAGGAATTTCCAATAGGGTAGCTCCCAAAATATAGATTTTTTATTCCACATGGGTGCGTGTGTAGGGGTTCTGCGTATGAAAACAATAAATTTTTACCCTACGCCCCTGAACCCCTGATGCTGCCAGGACCTATCTATTAGTAATACAGTAACGGGAGGGGCTTTTCGTGAACTTACCCTTGAAGACCGAAAAGTGTTGTCAACGCTCGGGAGAGCGTGGTTGATGTAGACGAGCCGAAGCCGACCTCAAGGTCGTGATGAAGTCCTTGTGCTCCAACGGCTCCAATGACTTGAGTGCCTCAAGTGCGACACCTCGCGGGGAGTTACACACGTCCAGTGCCTGACGAATACTTCCGCTTCCCTGATCCAGCAGCAGTTGCGGAAGTAGAGCTCCTGGATCCGAATCCCGCAGCACGACGGCGCTCTGCGGTGAAGATGTCTCTCGTTCGCGCAGTCCGAACTTGGGACCACGGTCACGAGAGAGAGAGAGAGAGAGAGAGAGAGAGAGAGAGAGAGAGAGAGAGAGAGAATATCAATTGGAGGTCTTCCCAAAAGTGAGAAGACCTTTATTGAATATTGTGTGTATTTATCTGGCTAAATACCCCCACTATATATAGGGGGAGTGGAGGTACTACCTCCCTCAAAGTCCCGGGGTGGGACTAAAGGAGGAGGAGGTGGGGGGAGGCACCGCCGTCCAGCCCCCACCATGGGCCCCACATGGGGAAGTCCCATTAGGGCCGTCGGCCAACCCCTTTGGACCCTCCTAGGGGTTCGACCCCCTCTTGGGCCCTTTCCCCTCCGAGAATTGGCCCATTAAGCCCTTGGACCATTTAATTGATTTTCTCTTTTATTAAATAATTATGAATAAATGGTTAAATCAATATTTAACATTCATTCATATATTATTCAATCTCCGTGGCTATGGAACACCTTCCACCTCCACTCCGGATATCCTCCGGACTTACCGAAACCCTTCCGGTTTTCTCTCTACTATTCTTCGGCGATTCTTCCGATCCTATAAACACTCTCTAAGCATCATAATACCCTTAAGCGTGATACCCTATGTTTAGGGAACACTCCAGACATGGTCGGGACACTCCCGGACCAATGATCGACAGAGGGACCTAGATGGCCATGTGACCCCTGTGCGTTCCATGAAGATCTTTCGTCGTTTGAACCAGGACGGCCGTGTCTTATTCCCTTTGTCTCTCGATACTTGCATTGCCCGAGATCTGATCAATGACATCACCATGTCGTGTTCAATCTCTTTACCGAACAATGCTACTTGACTCGTTCTGACAAGTGATATCCCTGTGATCAAATCACACAATGCACAACTATTGGATATAACTTCTCCGAGTGGGCCCTTGAGTATCTTTCTGTCACGTGGACGGACAAATCTCGCTCTTGACATATATTGCCTCTACGGTTTCTTCCGAGTACCTGAACACACCTTTATAACCACTGTATTACCAAGTGACGCTTGATGCTATCTAAGCACTCTCGGGAGATAGTGATTGATATAGCCTCACGGTCTAAGGAATAGTCTACAAGGATCCATTTCTAATCATCGTAACTTGAACTTCGTGACATGATCGGGTCACGATGTTTAGGTTGGGTATTGGTTCATCATCTCATTCTCAGAATGAGTTGACTCCATTTCCAACTGGCATAAATGTCGCATGATCAAGAAACTTGATCATCTATTGACCAATGAACCAGTGACTAGAGTTTCACTGGGAACCCCTGGTTGTTTGTATATCACACGTGTATTGATGTTTCCACTCAACACAGTTATAGCATGATATAAAACTTAATCATAAACTTTATGAAATATGATAATAGTCCTTATTACTATTTGTCTCTAGGGCATATTTCCAACAGTCTCCCACTTGCACTAGAGTACAAATAAACTAGGTGCATTTGTTCTTAATGATTGGCACCGTATATCCGGTACCCTGAACATGCTTTCTCATGGAAGAGGTTGAGTCTTGGGTCTGTACTTTACAGTCCCAAATCCTTTGCAACTTACTAATGTCACCTTGATTGACATTAATACTTTATCATGACATGATAACATCTGGGTGTATGCATCGTCGCTATGGCAGCAGAACGATGCCTGATTCCAGGAGCCTACAGTGACTTTAGATCAACCTCGAGGGCTTTCTCATGGGCACTATGCCCTGGGACACATCATTCTACGTTAAAAGCGAACTAGCCCCGCCATAACATTATACAACACTCTCTGATCAATGATCAATAGCAGGATCAGGATGTACATAATGACCCCATGCATTCCATGAAACTTTGTCATGTTCGAACCATATACTGTGTCCTATTCCCTTTATCTCTTTGATACATGACTTGTCCAAGATTTGATCTTCATTATCAACATACTAATCTTGTTACCAACAAGTCTACTGAACTCGTCATTGTGATATTATATCCCCATGACCTAGTCATACGCTGCAACTTATTGGATACAATGTCACCAAGTAGGCTCAGTGTATCTTCTTGTCACGCAGGTGGACAAATCCCGATCTTGATACACAAGCCTCAACTGTTCCTTTGGAATACCCAATGCACACTTGTATAGTCACCCAGTTATGTACATGATAGTTGGTGTGATCAAACCATCCTCTAGAGACAGTGATTAATATGATCTCACGGTCTAAGGAGAAGGTCACTTCATTTCTAACTATCACAACGATGAACCATGTGACCAGATCCCATTGTAATACTTATGTGGGTAATGTCCATCATATCATTCCTTAATTATATGACTTTGTTGTCAACTGGCATAAAAGCTCCATGATCAGGAAACCTTGATCATCGGCAGCCCAACAAACTAGTTTAATAGAGGCTACTAGAGGCCTGCTTTGTTTGCATACCACACATGTATCAATGTTTCATCTTGATACAGTTATAGCACATCATGAAACTATTATGAAATTGTTTGAGATGTGATAATAAACCTATTTATTATTCCTTTAGGGCATATCTCCTTCAGTCTCCCATTTTGCACTAGAGTATAAATAATCTAGTTCATTGATCATAAACACATGTGTTTTAGATCATGCTTGCTCGTGGGAAACATCATGTCTTTCAATATGTTTTACCAGATCCGTATGTCCCTTGGCAAATCATTGGTGTCTCCTAATTTTGACACTCACACCATTATCTCATAATGTGTTGAAGTATTTTGTCTGGTGACAAAGTGAGACTTTTTTCTTAGTATTATAATGACGGTTGGTCAGTTACGAGAACTTTCACGGTTGCCATGCATACTGGAAACACACTTAGTTGAAGTCAAACTTCATTAACCAAACTTGTCATACGTTTATATTATTGAAGTAGTTTCCTACCTCAATAAGTTTGTAGATCATTCTATCTTACAACGCTTCCTGATAATGCACTTAATCCTAGTTTAGTGATTTGAATCACTTCAGAAACTGTTCTTCTAGCCAAGAACGTGGGTCACATTTTTGTCAAGTATACAACATGGTTATGTGGAAGAATCTATGACAAAAGCATAGGATCTGAGGACACTCTCAATTCTTCTTTCTTAACCATCGTTATTTTTACCCAATGTTTCATAAAGTTTTACAAGTAAGACCATTTCTTTCTTATTTTATTATGAACTCTTTCAGAATCCAAACTAGTACATTCAGAACTTGTTTTCAGAATCTGAACAGAAACATTTTGACTCTCGATGTTGAATTAATCTATCTTCATAGATTTCAAAGTCTAACACTTTGATCAACTTCATCCATAATATATTTCATAATATTACTAATATCAACTACTTCATTCAATATATGTCAAACATATATGAATGTTGTCACGCTCCCACTAAAAATATCATTCTCACCTGAGACTTTTGTACTATCCTCATAGCTCCTACTCAAATATGTCATCCACCTATTTTGATTAACAAAACTATTCAACTCCCACTTAAATACTTCACAAGTATTTGACTTCTCAACATTTTGGTAATTCCAAAATCTTTTGATCAATTATCAAATTGAGAGTTTTCCCACTACGAGATTTTAGCATCTAATTTCTAACTGAAAATCCATTGATTTCAAGCATTGCTACATTATTGTAGTCAACTATTGAATTTATGAAGACAATCTTCATGACAAATCAAGCTTTTGTCTGAAGTTGCATTCTTTCCATATAACTCCATATTTATTTAGGAATGATCAAGTAATTCCTTACTTTGATAAGATTTGAGTAACCAATTACTCTTTTAATCTTAAATGTTAATTTCCGTAGATTTAATGACTCTTAGTCATTTCATGTACTTAGGTCTATCATTAGTTCTTCGTAGTTCGCAGGTATATCATATTCAATATGATAAGTAAATTGATAATGTATTTCTACCATTAGGAGAGCACTATTAAATCCTACTTTATTTAAGTTAAGTTCTTAATCGAAACGTTATGATCATGATCATTAGTTTCACCTCCTTTAGTAGAGTTTTCGTTTCACAGAACATATTCCGTTGCGCTACTCAACACTTGGGATAAGATCGAATATCTTGACTTCGAACTTTCACTTTCCTTCCATCGGGATTTTTTTAAGAACTTTTCTTAACAAGCATGCCCCTCGACAGAAACCAGTTTGTCCTTTGGGTTATGAAAGAGTGCATTCATAGTTTCCTATGAATATTCTACAAAGATTTTGTATTAGTAATGACTTTATCAAAGTCTCTAGAAACTCGAATGTGCCATAACTCTTATGGTGTTGTTTTCACGAATCATGATGATTCCCTATTTTATAAGTGTTTTATTGTTATGACACTATAACTCTTTCGACTTTTCGATAACCTCCTTTTGTGAGGGCTAAACCATTAACTTAGTTACAAATGGACTTGGTCCAATCAATAAACTTTATTTCTCTTGTCAATTATATATCCACTTTGTTCCGACGGTTATTTGAACGTTTGAAATAGTCTCGAAGTTGTATGTTCTTTAGTAAATACTATTATTTACTTTGAATCCACAATTAAACTTATATGATAAGATTTCCACTATATTATTGAATTCTAATACATCATACATGTATAGTATTTCAACAACATAGTGTACACATTCTGTTTAAGAGAATGTATTCTGTTTTAGTCAAATTTTCCAAATAAAGGCATGTTTTAGCATGTTCCGATAGATCAAGTATCTAATGGTTTTCAATTTTCCATCAGTATGAATATATTGCATGCATACAAAATATTTATGACTTAAAAAATTAGTGCCATACACTCTAATGCATTATCGTTTAAGTTGTATATTCTTTTGGCTTTTGCGTTTCATAAATGTATACATATTATCATTAAGACCCCCCACAAGAACAACATATTCATAACCGGAAATGTGACAGTAATAGAAATCATTCATATTAATAGAACAACTGATTTGTTACATACATATGAATAACCGTCTCGCAAAGTGTAAAGCATACTAATAGGTCCATAAAAAATCGATTACAAATAGTTCCAATTCTACTAAGTCTAGAAGATAAATGTTGAAGGAGAAGTATCGCCGTCCATCAGCATCCTGTATGCATCCAATGTGTCGTGTCTCCTTGTCTCTTCCACTCAGCTCTCATGCAGACGGTCCTATTTTCATAAAACAAGAACAAGTATCAACATACTTGGTGAAACTGCCATAAGTTTTTTGTGAGAAACACATTTATAAACTTATATCATATATACCTGCATCGTCGATGATCTCATTAGCAATGGTCTCAACCTTCATAGTTATCAACTGTTGTAGGAACTAATGAAAGTTGAGCGAGTCACCTCTCATCACATAGCCATGGACGACCTCTTTGTAGCTGGGGGAAGCGAGCGTAACACCCCATCTATCACAAATTGGTCTTACATCCAGTAATCAACCTTGTATACTAGACGTGCATGAAGTTTATGCATGATCCCCAAGTGTCTAACTAGGCATGTGTTTTATTCCATCTTCTGGGAAATAAATCTATCTAGTAGATCGAACTTCAAAAGTATGACATATTCTATGAACATAACCCTTAGTCCATCGATCATATCATATGGATCGATCTGCGGTAATTGCTCTTGTAGCTTAGGAACCATTGTTCATCGTATGGTCTTTGAGATATAGATGAACAAGTCACAATGATCGTGAAACTCGTCTTCTTCATCCTCAGTTGCATCATCATCTAGAAGCTCTCCCAGTGGTTCCGAAATGGTGAAGAGTAGGTCATAAGTGACGAGGACCTCCCTTAAGCGTAGATACCATTCTATGAAGTTGGACCCATATAACTCAAGATTTTCCTCTAGCGACATCACTCCATGCATTTTATGTGCTGACTGGAGCGACATGATCTACAAACACATTTTCATGACATAAGACTAAATTCACAACTTGAATTCTAGTTTATAATCACATTATCAACTGAACTCCCACTAAAACTATCATCCCTAAGATAGTTTCAGGGATTACACGATCCCTTTACACTATGTCATCCCCGATCATCACGGCCTTTGACACAGCTGCCAAGATGGACTATATCTATCGATCACATCATTTATGTGACTCATGCTTGATATTTTGATCTCCCATGTTTCGAGACCATGTATATACATGCTAGGCTCGCCAATTCAACCTAAGTGTATTCCTAGTGCATACATGGCTTGCACCCACCGTATGCGAATGCAGAGATGTGTAGCACCCAATCGTCACGGCCTGCTTCATAACTGTGAACTTTCTTGGTGGTGCACACTTTAGGGAGAACACTAATATTGGTATTATATTAGGGATCTTCTTATTAATGATACCATCACGTATCTAATACATATAAGCACAAACGATATGCACACAAAATAACATCACATGCAATTTGTAACATGTGATATGACATGGTCTTCTGCGCCTTGATCTCCATCATGCGCCGCATGCATGACGCCACACTCATGGCGCCATTAGTTGGTCTACCATGAAATGTATTCATGCAATTAACCATATCACATCACATTACCCCCTCCTGTAACATAAAGTTAGACACATATACTTTATTACTTGCAAGTTTTATGTGGCTGCTAGGGGCTTTCGAGATAGAACCCTTCATACCTACGAATATCAACCACAACATTAATCTAGTAGTTGTCTTATTACTCCCCTCGCGGGGTCTTCCTTTATAAATGCCATATTAACTATTGTGAGAGAGATAGACACCCGCTGAGCACTTATACGCTACAAGCCGTATGTCGAGTGTGGTAAATCTCGCGGAGGATTATGCATAAGGTCGGTCCAGGCCACTTCATCTCACAATGTCGCAATGCAAACAAGTACATGTGGGTAAACTATGCGATCAATGCCCCACATTCAACATGTGGTCTACATGTACTAGCATAACTACGCATAGGTCGGCTCTGATACCACTAAAGGGGTTCGTAGCGGAGAACACAAAATTTTCCTAACAAGAATGCACGGAAAGCCGAAGATCTATCTACGTTAATGTAGTAAAGGGATGGGGTTACAATTACATACCCATGTAGATCGCAACGCGGTTAACGTTCCACGGGGAACGTGTTTGAAGTAGTCGTACTCTCCCGAACTCAAGGTCACAAAACTCCTCGCTCGTCTCCTCCTGGTCCTTGCACGATAGCTCAGCACCACAAGTGGCACCTCTATTCAAGGTATCTCACACGTACGGTGTCAGACGATGACTCCCGTTTACATAGGTATGATTATTCGGATGGCTATAATTCGCTACCCTATATTGGGTAAAAGGCTTATGGCCCATAAAGGTTTTAGATGACAGCCCAAGAAAGCAACTGACAAATACTTTAATTATATTAGGAAAGAGACCATGAACCGACATTATGTTGGTATTGTAATTACGCGTGTATGAAACCTATCCGCATATAGCTTTGAGACCCGGCGTATTATATATAGGATGGGAGAAGCCCAAGCGAGGGCACCGAAATCTAGAGGACAACTTGTAATAGTGTGATTACTCAATATTCAGGCGACTTTGATTCCATTGTTTCCCTGACATCCGACGAAATCCCTAGTGTTCTCTTTTCCGCGAAACCCCAAGTCCATCACCATGGGCATTGTCGAGGTTACCCCTCGTCAATTGGTGCCGTCTATGGGAAACCTGAACGCTGGAACCATGGATTCGGTGGACCGCTCTTCACCAAGCATCAACTCGACGAAAGCAGATCCACGCCCGCCCACCCCTGTATTGGTACCCGCTGATTTTAATAGCGGATCCGATCTAATCATCGGAAGCTTCCACTTCCACGTAGACGACCTGCAAGAATCGCACCCTTCAGCCTTGATCACATCAGGACTGTCTGTACAAAAAAATACGCCTATGGCGGCACCAGCATCTTCCGTCGGATCCTCCATGGATGTCACGGCGCAGATCAAAACAGGCAAAGAAGGCAAGCAAATCAAGATGGGTCTGGGGGATCTTGATGGCCTTCATGGTAATCTCTCCCTTGGGCTCGGTCATCAGCCAGCAAACCCAACAAACTCGGAACCCGAAGAAAGCAGCGAAAACATCGACTTCGAAGAAAGGATGGCGAAGATCTATCCAGAACTACGATCTCAGAATACCATCAGCACATCCTTGAATGCATAAGATGACGCTATTATGACACGCATAACACGCCACCAAGTGTGCATGATCAATGGAGATACCTCAACGCCATGCGACAAAAACGGTAATCCTATCCTTAACCCCGATGATATTTTATCAGATGACCATGCAGGAAACCATGACAATTAAGGAGACCATGGAAACGAAGGAGAAACAACAGATAATCGCATAGTCCAAGGAAGAGGCGGAGAACCGCATGCAGGAGAGAGACAAGGACTTCGGCTACCAGGGTCAGCATGGCAAAAAGCAAGGGAGGCAATTTCAAGAGTAGTACCGATGATAGCGGATGCCTCACATGAGGATCTATTAGCATACCAGTATCTGCTCCACCACAAGAAGAGAGACCTACTTCGGATACAGAGACAACTTGATGAAAGAAAGAGATTAGCCGATGAATCCAGCTTACGACGGGCACAGTTAAGCTCTACTCGAGGATCAAGGAGCATGACAGGAGGAGCACCACCAAGAAGGGCAACATCTCGACCGTAGAATATCCCCAAAGTAGAAAGAAGTGGAATCATCCGCGATCTCGACCTATCATTCATGTCAATTGACCAAGTAGGAAACATCAAGGCAAAAACAACTCAGGCAGCCATTGTGGCCGCGCAAACATACCCGATCACCACTCAACCCGCACCTGAAGATCCGCGTGCGGCCCTCCACCGCTTCGCCCGGATGAACCTTGGCATGGTGGGAGCCTCTCTCGCAGAAGTAGAGCAAGGAGTCACACGACAACCTGATAGATCCCCACACTGCCACAATAGTCCTCGGCAAGTGGGACACACCCGACGATCTCGATCGCCACACCAGGCGCATCTCGTAGGATCTGAGCCGTGAAGTAACATAAGAAACAGCGACACACAACACAGGGGCGATGAATCAAGGGATGAAACCGCAGCCGACGATATCATGATGAATACGACAAAGACGATCACGAGCTATGCGGGGCCAGCTGTTCCACGCAGCGGATTCACAAAACATCAGTACCCAAATACTTCAAACTTCCACACGACCGCCACAAGTACGATGGGCTCCAGGAACCCGAAGCTTGGCCAGCAGATTATTTGGCTACTGTCAAATTACAGGGCGGCTCCATAATTATCACAATGCAAAGCCTACAACTACATATCACCGGCGCCGCAAGATCATGGCTCAAGCAGTTACCCAAAGATTCCATCGGTAGCTGGAATGACCTGTAAGACAACTTCATTCGGCGCTTCAATCCACGTTTAAGCGACCAGCATCCTTGGAGCAGTTGCGAGCGTGCAAACAAAAATCTGGGGAATCAATAAGAGCAGTCATCCAACGATGGAATATCATTAAAAACTTAGTTGAGTCCATATCCGAAGAAAGGGCCATCGACGCCTTCAACGACGGCCGCTGTCACCGAGAATTCATAGAAGAACTGGGACGGGTTAAACCCAAAACAATTTCCCAGCTAATGGAGATAGCAAATCGCTGGGCTGATGGGGAGGATGCGCTGCATAATAAACGTGTGCGATCACCCGAAGAAGACAGAGATAAGCGCGGCAATGATAGAATAAGAAGGAATAACGATGGAAACATAGGACCAAGTTACATCACAGCAGGTTTTTAGGGAGAAGGTAACAACAGAAGCAATGACCACGACGGCGGATACCGCTAGAACAGGGACGACGTCGGAGGAAGCTAGTCCACACATCGGTATCAGCAAAGAGCACGAGACCCACCTATGTCCGCGATGCAAATGTTGGAAGGCCCCTGTAATATGCATTTTTTACATTGACTCAGCAGGTAGGCAACAATCCAACCACCTCATGAAAGACTGCCGAACGTTCCTGAAGATGCAGGAGATATGTAATGCAAAGGCAACCAAAGCGGCAAATCGAGGATACGCATCCACGCCTGGTACACTAGCCATCGGTGCACCACCACCACCAGCGGCACTGCCACAAAACATCAATGATCAAAACAACGAGTATCCCAGGTCAAAAGGAGCAATGTCCATGATTCAGAAAGGGCGTCCATCCAACAGAATTCATAAGCTCATCACAAGACAAATCAATTTGGCAGAAACAGCAACATCAACCACACCCAAATATCTCCCCTGGTCAAAGCAAGAAATCACATTCAGCAGAGCCGATCACCCGCTTCGGGTCCCACGACTGGGTCACTCAGCCTTGATAGTCGAAGCACAAATTGGCAGGTTTGATATGAGCAAGGTCTTCATGGATGCAGGAAGTAGCATAAATCTGATCTATGCAAAAATACTGAGAACAATAGGCTACCCCTGGACAATCTCGCGCCAACAGAATAGTACCAGGTAAAGCCGAAATCCCTTTAGGCAAAGTATTTCTTGACATTGTTTTTGGTTCCAAGGTAAATTTTAGGCGAGAAAAACTCGAATTTGAAGTTATGGACTGGCCATCACAATATCATGCAATCCTAGGACGACCAGCCTTCGCACAGTTTATGGCAGTGCCGCATTATGCATACTTAGTTATGAAAATGCCTGCACCAAAGGGAATTATCGCGGTAAAAGGAAGCTTCACACGTGCCAACAACTACGATCAGGAGTTCAACAAAATTTCTGAATCTTTTGGGATGGCAACGGAGTTTGAACAACTCAAAACTTCAGCAAATGCACAGCCACTGGAAGTAGCGCGTGTTAATCCTGACTAGGCTTTTGACATGGCAAAGGACACAAAATAAGTACAGACCCACCCTGTCGAATTGACGAAAACAACATTTATGGCTTCTAACCTTGATCCCGCATAGGAAAGCACGCTCATCGAGTTCCTCCGTGAGCACTGGGAGATTTTCGCATGGCTACCTTCTGACATGCCGGGGATTCCTAGGGAACTCGCTAAGCACGCATTAAATTTGGATCCAAAGGTGAAGCCATTAAAGCAGCCGCTTCGCAGAACCAAAGCGCAAAGCCATTGGAAAGGAGCTCCATCGCCACATTGATGCCAATTTTATCAAATAACTAACAAAGTTAGAGTGGCTCACAAACCCAGTATGTGTTCCAAAGAAAAATACTACAGAACTTCAGATGTGCATAGACTTTACTACACTGAATAAGCATTGCCCAAAAGATCACTTCCCATTGCCGCGAATCGACCAAATAATCGATGCAACTGCGAGATATGAACGTCTTTCTTTCTTGGACGCTTACTCAGAATACCACCAGATTAGGATGAAGGAAGAAGACCAGGAGAAAACATTGTTTATCATGCCCTATGGTGTATTCTGCTACACAACAATGCCTTTTGGCCTCAAGAACACCGGAGCAACATATCAGCGGATGATGCAGAAGTCTCTGGGAAGCCAGATAGGCACAAATGTGCAAGTATATATCGATGATGACATAGTCACAACAAGTCAAGGATCTGCATTGATCAAAGACCTCAAAGAAACATTCAAAAATCTCAACAAGTTTAGCATCAAGCTGAACCCGAAAAAATGCTCCTTTGGAGTCCCGGCAGGGCAACTCCTCGGATATTTGGTATCAGCTAGAGGAATCGAGGCTAATCCCAAAAAAATACAAGCAATCCTAACAATGAAGAAGCCAACAAATCTACGTGGCCTACAGCAACTGGCAGGGCGAGTAACGGCACTCAGTCGTTTTATTGCAAGGTTAGGAGAAAAAGCACTACCATTCTATGCCCTCATGAGGAAATCAGAAAAATTCAAATGGACGGAAGAAGCTCAGCGCGCCTTTGAAGATCTTAAAAGGACACGTTTGACATCTCCTGTCGTCATGTCGCCAAAAGAGAAAGAGCCTTTACTACTTTATATCGCTGCCACAAATCAGGTGGTCAGCACGGTCTTGGTCGTGGAGCGACCTGGAGAAGGGAAGACCCATGGTGCAGAGGCCAGTCTACTTCCTGAGCGAGGTTCTATCGCCATCCAAACAAAGGTAACCACACTACTAGAAACTAGCATACAGGGTATTTATGACAGCATGAAAACTACACCACTATTTTTCGGAGCATCCAATCATAGTGGTCAATGAAGCGCCTGGGCGTGTCTCTCTATGGGGCATCGAATTATCCCCTCAGGATATCATGTATGAGAAGCTCAAAACAATCAAGTCACAAGTTTTGCCGGATTTCATCACAGACTGGACAGGGTTGCAATGTGCGGGTCCACCAGACCTTTCTAGTGCCTAGACAATGTACTTTGATGGATCAAAAAGAACGGAGGGAGCAGAAGCAGGAGTCATACTAATATCACCTCAAGGCGACAAAATGTGCTATATACTTCGGATGAGCTTTTCGAACGCATCCAATAATGAAGCGGAATATGAGGCCCTGTTGCATGGCATGCGAATGGCCAAAGCTTGCGGTGCAACTCGCCTCAAAATCTTCGGAGATTCTAATCTTATGGCGTAGCAAGCAATGAACAAGTGTGACGCCGTCAGCAAAAATATGGTTGCTTATCGCGATCTATATGGTGTTATGGAAGCTCAGTTTGATGGGTGTGAAGTATCACATATAGGAAGAGCAAGCAATGAGGAAGCCGAAAATCTAGCAAACATCGGATCCTTGTGCTTACCAATACCACCTGGAGTTTTTTGGGAGGAAATAACAGAGCGATCGATCAAAGCAAAAAAAGTCTCCGAGGTTGTAGCACCAAAAATAGGGAAAAACAAACATCCGCAAAAAGACTCGGGGGCTCCTTCAGAAGCCAAGAACATAGAAGAAGCCATCGAAGAAGAAGAACAAGAAATTGGAGAGGTCATGCTAATTGAGCCCACCTGGATGCAGCCGTATATAGCATATATGACTAAGGGAGAGCTACCAGAAGATGTGATAGAAGCCCGGTGAATCACCCGAAGATCGAAGGCCTTCAGGATAATCAAAGGGGAATTATACAAGAGAAGTATTTCGGGCATGTTGCAACATTGCGTAACACCCGAAGAAGGAAAAATCATACTCAAAGATATACACGAAGGAGTTTGTGGTCACCATGCTAGTAGTCGAGCAATTGCTGCAAAAGAATTCAGAGCAGGATTTTACTGGCTCACTGCAGTTCAAGAGGCAAAATACATTGTCAGAACATGTGAGGCATGTCAACGATTCGCAACAAAGCCTGGAGCACCCGCCGCTGAGTTGAATCCTATACCTCTGGTCTGGTCGTTTGCTCAGTGGGGACTCGATATGGTGGGAAAACTTCACAAATCATCGCTAGGAGGACACGTCTTTCTGCTAGTAGCAGTTGACAAATTTACTAAATGGATTGAAGCAATGCCTGTCACCACCCAAGACAGAACTTCGGCTGTGAATTTTATTAAATCCATCGTATTTCGATTTGGCATACCGAACAGCATCATCACGGACAATGGGACCAACTTCACTTCCAATGAGTTCAAGGAGTACTACCAGGAGATGTCCATCAAAATAAGCTACACTTCGGTAGCTCACCCGCAAACAAATGGACAGGTAGAAAAGGCAAATGGACTAGTTATTGCTGGACTCAAGAAAAGACTACTAGCACCACTTGACAAAGCAAAAGGAGCATGGGTGGATGAATTGCCATCCGTGTTATGGAGTTTACGTACAACTCCAAATAATTCAACACAAGAGACGCCTTTCTTTTTGGTCCATGATGCGGAAGCCATGCTTCCTGTTGAGGTGTCACATGAATCCCCAAGAGTAGCTGCATATGATGAAGAGGAATCAAGAGAAGCACTTGAAGATGATGTGGATGACTTGATGAAGCTCAAGATGAAGCCCTCCAAAGAGCAACTATGTACCAGCAAAACCTGCGCAATTACCACAACAGAAGATTGCGGCCTAGGTCCTTTGCAGTAGGGGACCTAGTTCTTCGCCTCAAGCAAGATGGCCACAAGAAGTTAGAATTGCCATGGGAAGGACCATACATCATCGCAGAAGTTATTCCTGGAGGAGCATATTGACTACAAGACAAGAAGACAGGAGTAAATTACTCAAATCCATGAAACGTAGCACGGCTACGACGCTTTTACGCATAAGATTGCTTACAATATGATAAGATTTACAGTTCGGCTTATTAAGACAGAATATCCAGGCCAACGGCTAGAGGCCATCCGCCCAAACAATAATGTATCATCGATTTTTCGCCTTATGTATAAAGATATAAGTTATTCGTACCTTAATCTTTTTATTGTTCAAAAGATCAATGTTTTCCATCAAGCTAACAACAACTATGAGCCTATGTCCAGATACAGGCATCCGAACATAGCCTCGGGGGCTACTCCCATCGGGAGCGCTGGCGTGCACCCGATAGAAATCCAGATGTGTATAAAAATATATTCATGATTGCAAACACCTTTGAGTTTTACACCAGTGTATCCTTAAAAAGGTATTACTCCCATCGGGAGCCAGTATAAAGCATTAAAACTATCGGATAAAATCAGAAATATTGGCGGCCCAGCAGGCCAACCGCCAATAAGGCTAAAAATCTCGGATCACGCTCAAACACGACAAAAAATCTGAATGACGTGTTCAGAAACATGAAGGTAAGACCCCAGGATTCATCCTGTGTGGCCTGGTAATCGTACAAGAATGCACTCTACCAGTAAAATATCCGTATCAACGATATGATGAAAAATCCCGACGGACGTGTTGGGTATCCGATAAAATAGAAGCTGGAATTCAATCTTTGGTAAGACCTCAGCGACTCGAACTGAGTTACGCCAGTAGCAAATTCCGGATTCAAGCCTGGGGACTTGAATTTGATGTAGGACAACCTTGTTTTTGCCCAGGAGCAATTAACTGATTTCCGATCCATCGGAAGCATCAGACTTGTTGTACCAAAATCCCTACGAAAATAAAAAACAAGGGACAAATAAAAAGAATGAAAAAGAAACTTTGAGACTCAACCTGAAACTGCGATTCAGGTAGAGTCTCGGGGGCTACTAACATAGGTATGATTACTCGGATGCCTATAATTTGCTACCCTATATTGGGTAAAAGGCTTACAACCCATAAAGGTTTCAGATGACAGCCCAAGGAAGCAACCAAAAAATACTTTAATTATATTAGGAAAGAGACCATGAACCGACATTGTGTTGGTATTGTAATTACGCGTGTGATACTCCAAAACATATCTACTTTCCCGGACACTTTTGCTATTGTTTCTTCTCTAATTTGTGTGATTTGGATACAACTAATGCGGACTAACGCTGTTTTCAGCAGAATTGCTTTGGTGTCTCGTTTTTGTGCAGGAAATCAACTTTTAGGAAAAATCCCGGAAAATATCGCAAAATTCCTATTTTACCAGAAGACTCACGGAGCCAGAAGATGAGACGAAGAAGAGCCACGAGGGGCCCACACCACCTGGCCACGCAGGCCAGGCCAGGTCGCGCCAGGGGGTGGTGTGGCTGCCTCGGACTCCGCCTCAACCTATCCTTTCTCCTATAAAAGCCCTCTGACCTAAAACAGACGGGGGGTTCGATGTTTTTCTAGATAGAGTTCCGCTGCGCCACCACCACCAGATACCGCGATTTGGAACCAGAAACTCCGTTCTGGCACCCTGCCGAGATGGGGAATTGGAGGAGATCATCGCCATCATCATCACCATCGCTTCTCCGTCAACCATCCATGATCCCCCCATCCATGAGTGAGTAATCCCCCGCTGTAAGCTATGGGGATGGTAGGGATTGGATGAGATCGCTCATGTAATTGCATCAGATTGTTAGGGCGTGGTACCTAGTATCTATTATTAGTGCTTTTGACTTTGTTGTAACTTGTTATGCTTAATGCTTATCACTAGGGCCCGAGTGCCATGATTTCAGATCTGAACATGTTATTGATTCATGATGATAGTATTGTTTATGATCTTACCTACAAGTTGTATACACATATTATTATCCGAAACCAAAGGCCCCGAAGTGACAAGAATCAGGATAACCGGAGGGAATGGTTGTGATATGAGGGTCACGTGTGTTCACAGAGTTTTAATGCTTTGCTCCGGTGCTCTATTAAAAGGAGAACCATAATTGCCAGTAGATTCCCTTGAGGCCCCGCTGCAATGGGCTGGCAGGACAAAAGATGTTGTTCAAGTTCTCATTACGAGCACGTATGACTATATATGGAACACATGCCTATGATTATTTAGTACTTGGATGCTTTACCTTATTTATCTGCAATTGCCCTATATCTTGATTTCTACATGAATTGTCTTGACCATGCAACGCCCGTCCATCCATCCCTATGCCTACCACGCTTCAATCCTACTGTTTACTGCAATTGTTACTACTATCTTTACTTTTACTACTGCTATTACTTTGCTATTGCTATTACAAAATTGTTGCTACTGATAAACTACTGCGAGCAAGATTGTTTCTAGGTGCAGCTGAATTGACAAATCAGTTGTTAAGGCTTATAAATATTCTTTGGCTCCCCTTGTGTCGAATCAATAAATTGGGTTTTACTTCCCTCGAAGACTGTTGCGATCCCCTATACTTGTGGGTCATCAAGACTATTTTCTGGCGCCGTTGCCAGGGAGCATAGCTCTATTTATCAAGTTCACTTGGAATCACTATTGTTCGCTGCTATCCATTCATCATGGGTAAATCTCGTGATGAAAAGGTTCCTCTATTACCATCCACTACAAGGAGAGGTACAGTTCTGAACACCTCTGTTGCTTTTGATTCACCATCTGTGATGAGTAAGCTCCTTACACCACCACCACATACACATGCTACACATACTGCTACTTCTGCTGAATCTGAAACTTCTGATACTTATGATCTTGCTTCTCATGTGATAAGAGTGGTTCATTAGGTCCTTTCCTAGATGCTACGATTGCTAGAACTATAGCTGGAAATACTGAAACTCCTAATGAAGATACTACTACACCTGTTAATTCACTTGAGTCTTAAGAGAGCTATGATATTGAAGACGGATATATAGAAATGACTGATGAATTTATTAAAGAATGCCAAAATACTCATGGTAGGAGTGCTATTAAGAGTCTTCTTGAGAAACATACTATTAGACCTAAATTATCTCCTAATGCTAAGTTTGCTACATCTCCCATAAACATTAAAGATAAGGATTATGATTTCTCTCTTGATTTATTTTACATAACCATTGTTGAGAAAGAACCTTTTTGCGGGACTAAAAATGAAAGTGCTGTAGCACATATGACTGAGATTTCTACCATGAGTGGCCTATTTTCTAATGATATTAAGATGCGCACCTACTTTGTTGCTAAAATTTTCCCTTTTTCACTAAAAGGAGAGGCTAAAGCTTGGTTTAACAATTTACCTCCTGGATCTATTGATAGCCCTAATTGCTTGATTGATACTTTCTTTCAGAAATATTTCCCTCCTAGTGCTAGACATGCCATTTTGCAGGAACTTTTTGATTTTAAACAAGGAGAAGAGGAGATATTGCCTGAATCATGGGCAAGGTTTTGTGCTTTGATTCATGCACAACCTGTGTGTCCATTACCTAAAAATGAGCTTCTTGATATATATTATAATGGACTAATTGATGAATCTAGGACATACCTGGATAGTTGTGTTGATTGTGTTTTCAGGAAGAGAACTCCCAAAGAAGCTGAGGAATTAATGGCTAAAATAAGCAAGAATTATGATGACTGGACTTCACCTGAGTCAACTCCACCTGAGTCAACTACACCTGAGTTAACTATGCCTGAGCCAACACCAACACCAAAGAAGAGGGGAGTGATTGAACTAAATGATGAAGTGATGAACGAAGCTAACAAATGTCTTAAGGAGAAGGGTATTAAATCTGAAGATGTGAAGAATTTACCTCCTATAGAAGAATTATGTAAGCCAATCTCCCACTCGTCCACTATTGAGGTACACTCTCTCCAACATTTTGATGAAGGTGATATTCCTTATTCTAAACCTCCTGATCAATGCTTAGAAGAATTTGATATTTTTGTTGTTAAGCAAGATAATTTTAATAAAAGAGTGCAAAATCATTTGATGGAAAACTCTAGAGCTATTATTGAGTTAAGGGATATTGTGGAAAGAACCTCTAATGATGTTAAAATGCTTGTTAAACATTTCCAAATGGGTCAAACTCAAATTGATCAGCTTATTAAGGTATAAAAAGATTTGCTAGTTAATGCTTCTAAAGAAAAACATACATATGAAATTAGAACTAGAAGTGGTGCTACCCGAGGGGCATACTAAAAGAATTGAGCAGGATTCCCAGCAAATTGAAAATAGTGGTACTTCTTCTAAGAGAATGAAAAAGAAACATAAAAGAGTTATAGAATCTTCTGAAACTACTAAAGATCCAAATAGTATATCTGTCTCTGATGCAGAAACTGAGAGTGGTAATGAGAAAAATGATGCTCTTGATAAAGAAGAAATTGAAGAAGAACCTGAAAGGAACACTAAGAATGCTAAGTACACTAAGTAAGATTTTGTTGCTAATAAACATGGTAGTGAAAGAGAGCCCTGTGTTCAAAAACCAATGCCTTTTCGTGATAAGAAACACAAGTCAAAGGAAGACGAACACTATAATAAGTTTTGTGAGTGGCTGAAACCTTTATTTTTGCAAATTCCTTTAATTGATGCTATTAAATTACCTCCTTATTCAAAGTATATGAAGATATTGTCTCTAATAAAAGGAAGATCCCTAATGAGGAAATTTCTACTTTATTTGCTAATTATTCCTTTAATGGTAAGGTTCCAAAGAAACTTGGAGACCCAGGGATTCCAACTATTCCATGTTCTATTACAAATAATTATGTTAGAACTACTTTGTGTGATTTGGGAGCAGAAGTTATGTTATGCCTTTTTCTCTCTACAAGGGACTTCAATTGGAGAAATTAATACCAACTGATATATCTTTGCAAATGGCTGATAAATCTATTACTATTCCTATTGGTATATGTGAGGATGTACCTGTTCAAGTGGCTCATAATTGCTTGATATTAACTGACTTTGTTGTGCTTGAAATTCCTGAAGATGACAATATGTCTATTATTCTTGGGAGACCTTTTCTTAATACTGCAGGAGCTGTTATTAATTGCAATCAAGGAAAGGTAACTTTTAATATTAATGACAAGGAGCATACTGTCTATTTCCCCAAGAAGATTGATAAGACCTATGGCCTAAATTCAATTGAAAATATTGAGGGCATCCAAGTTGGAGAAATATATTGTCCCATACCACGAGAAAAATATGAAAGTATTATGATTGGGACCATTGCTATCAAGGTTGAGGTAACATAATCATTTAGTGTATTGCAAAGTTTTGTTTCATATGAATTTTTTTTGGTAACAAGACCTGATCAACCTTGTTAACAAAGGGATTTTAATGAACAAAACAATGTTTTCACCATGATTATCCTTGCTTACTTTTAGTTTATCCATTTTAATTTTTGCTTTCACTTAGTTTACTTTTCTATTGCTAGTTGCTTGCATAATAGAGTGTCTTAGAACTTCTGAAGTTTTAGTTTTGTTCTGTTATTGCATCATTCCAATATTATCTTTCTGCCAGAAAATCATTCATCAATATCTGAAAATTGCAAAAAAAAATAAAGTGTCTCGAAAAATTCCAGAAAATTCATACTAAATTTTTACAAGAAAAAAGGGGCAGACAAGTACCTGGAGTGACCCAGGGGGCCCACTAGGTAGGCACACCACTTGGTGGCGCAGCCACACCAGGGGCGTGCCTAGACATGGTGTGGGCCACCCCTGGCCCTCCACTTATTCTCCCTCCTGCCACTCATTTCTCTCTCCTGAGAAAACACCAGTTCATTGCTCAAACCCGTGTTCTTGTTGTTCTTGCTCACGATTTTCGATCTCCTTGCTCAACCTATCTTTGCTGTTGAGATTTGGAGCATTTGATCTCCGGTATGTGACTCCTCCGCTTGTCCAAGTAGATTTGTGATTAGTGGATTATATCTTGAGTATTTTGCTACTGTAGGTGACAGGTTATGTGAGCTTGCATGCTTGTTCAATGCTTAGAGAAATTGTTTTGATGCATGTTTAGGCCCTTTACAAATACTTATAAGCAGTTCCTTTCTTAAGTAATAACTTTGCAATCACTTGTATGATGGTTGTCTAAAATTTCAGAGAAAGGGAGAGATGGACAATCACACTTTTAGAGAAGTATTTGAGAGAGACACACCTAGGAGGGCAAGACCTTCAAGATCAGCATCGCAATTTAGGCCATCATATAATGAAGATCTTATTGCATCGCGCTTTGGCAATGAAGGGGATGAGGGAGATGCTCATCTATCCACCTTCCCTTGCTTTGCCTTTTTGCAAGCTGCAGGGATCCTTGATGATTTCCTACTTCTTGTTCAGAGGGTTGGTCTAACCACTTACATGCAGGATGAGAGTGAGCAATATGCCGTGCTCACCAAAACTTTCGTTGAAAGTTTCGTTTTCACTAACACCCCTTATCGGTCAACTGTTTCGTTCAAAATTTATAATATGCCTATTACCATGCCATTGGAAAGATTTTGCAGCATTATAGGCATAGGCATGACTGGGACAGTGAAGAAGATCCAAGGTCGACCCGCTGATTTGCTGGAGCTCTACCGAAGTGTGACAAATGACGATGACCGCACAACTCAGCGCGGGAAGATAAGGAACATTCAACTCCCAGCTCTTAGATATTTTGCTTATTATCTTGCCACTAGCATTCTTGGTAGGGAGAACACTTATTTCCAATTATCATTTAGCTTTTCTTACTGCTGCTCTTAATAATGAAACAAAGTATAATCTTGGTTCTCTCATTGCCCGCCGCTTAGCTGCTAGAGGACCCATTTATGGGGGCATTATTGCCACACGCATGGCTGCTGCCTTGGAACTTTTTGTTGATCCTAATGATACTGTGTTGACACCACAAAAGCTTGATCTTGTTGCTATGAAAACACATCACTTTGTTACTGCTAACTCTAGTACGGAGAGTTTAGTTTACAGGATGTTGTTTACTGATGGTGATGAGAGGGAAATTCCCTTGCCACGGCCTACTTTGTTCAGTATTTGCAGGATGCCATGGTTAAGCTCCAAGGAGGAGGTGGATGAGCAGCTCTGCCTGCTTGGTTTCCACGGGCAGCACTAGGGGGATGTGCCCTCTAACGACTACTCTACACACTACGCAGGGGCGTCCTCGAGTTCGTATCAGGATGAAGGCACTTCTTTGCCATATTATGAAGGCGCTCATTCCTGGCCAGCTTGGGATTGATACCCACTTAGGCCAAAATCCTAAGCTTGGGGGGAGGTATTCCGACATCACACTCATCTACATATCATGTTCAGTCGGTACTTTGCCTATTCACGTTTTGTTTTGTTTTTAGTTTTTGTTCTTGCTTTATTTCTACTTTCCAAAACACAAAAAGACCAAAAATATTTTCGTTATTTCTCTTCGTTTGCTTCTTTATCTTTTAGCCTTGGTTTTCTTCATCCTTTTTAGCTTTGTTTTGATTATTCGAAAAACCCAAAAAGATTTTGCTTTGCTTGTTCTTCCCTTCGGTTCTTGCCTTTAAAAATCAAAAGCCAAAAATATTTTTTGTTCTTCTCTAGTTTTGTAAAGTTCATTGCAGGGTTCAGTGGTCCTCAGTGACTCCTTGGACTTTGGTTTTATCTTATTATTCTAGTCACACAAGTGAAAAGCAATGATGATTTATGACAACTCGAGGTGTGGTAAGAGGATGGTATGAACTCTATTTGTTTTCATTTTTGTACATATACTCATCATGGTGAGCATGCTTAGTCTGTTTATGTAAGGTGTATGTTATTTAATGGATACTTAGTGGTCCTTGCCTTCTTATGATCAGTTCCAATCCATTATTAGTTTGTAACATGGCATATAATTGTTTGCTTGCATTCATAACTTGGTATGACATTGTGGTGTCCTCCTCTGAATGTTCTATTTGAATCGACTTGGCACATGCTCATGCATGCATATGACTAAACAAAAGTCAGTTAAGCCTCAATGATTTATTCTGCCTCGGAGTTCTTGTGTCACTTTTATGCCACTATTAATTTTGTTTTGTTGCAAGCATGATTATGATAGTTACTGCTCTCTTGATTGTCGCTCCCTATTTATTATTTCTATTCCTTGCATATTTATTATGCTCTGTTTTCTTCCAATAAAAATGTTTGCTTGTTATGTGAAAATTAGTTAGTAAAGCTCTCACGAACTTGATGGCACACTTTACTTTATTGCACTTAATAAACTTGAACCATTGTGCCCATCTATGTTGCGTATATGCTTGCACTTTGTAAGTTGTTAATTAGAAGAACCATGTTATCATGGGGAACGCTTTCAACATTGCACTTTATTTAGTTGATATCATGTTCTTTTTCTTATGGATCCCGGTGGTGTGAAATGAAAGGGGAGCTTGTAAGGCTCATGGAGTTCGTATATGTGTTAGAGAAACGCCTAGGCGGCTGGTCTAAGCCATGCCTAATCATGATGGAAACCTGCAGCATAACCATAGTGAGCAATCTATAAAGCATCCTCAATAAAAAATAAAAAAAACCTATGCAAATAGGAAAGAAAAAAAGAAAAAAAAAGAAGCCTATGCAAATAGGAAATAAAAGGATCGCTGAGATGCTCATTGTCTACTTGCCTTGTCATTTTGATATGGGGATTCTCCCGTATCATTCAGGCAAGGGGTACCCGTTGGCGGTTCTCTATGATACGCATGTACTTACAATGATAAGAACTTACCTGTGACTAAAGTTGAGTAGCATGAGGAATGGTACTCGTAAGTAAGGGGCATGAGATTTTCAGCTTATAACTTGTCAAGCATATCCTCATATTTGTTCACTTTAACCTTAATCACTTAAAGATGCTTATGATAGGGACAATGAGAGCTCAAAGCTAATGAGTACCATACTTTCATCATTTGGAAGCCTTTCAGACTTTTAAATCTTTTTCTTTCACTTTTATGTTGAGTCACCATTTATTCTTTGAGCACCTTACCGAGAGCATAGCTGTCATTCTTAGTGTAATGTGCTTGTCCCAAAACACGGTTAATTATGACATAATTTTGACACTTGTATCATTGATATGTTTATTTCTAGTCTTCACTTAAACTTCAGAGGTGCCTTGGCATTTATGTTTTGCTCCAAAGAAAGGCAAGCAAGACACCACTTTATCATATCTTCTTATGAGCACTACAATCCTACATATGCTTATGTGTCATGTTGCTTATTATTAATAGGCTGGAATCTCTTCATAGCTTGCATGACTACTGGGTAAACTTATTTGCATACTCTTTATTATGAATTGCCTAAGTATTTGATCATATGCTGAGAATATATACATATTATGAAGAAAATGTGTTCGTGAAAGTTTCTTTTATCGCACTCAGTTTTCAACTGAATTGCTTGAGGACAAGCAATAAGCTAAGCTTGGGGGGAGTTGATACATCCAAAACGTATCTACTTTCCGGAACACTTTTGCTATTGTTTTTCTCTAATTTGTGTGATTTGGATACAACTAATGTGGACTAACACTGTTTTCAGCAGAATTGCTTTGGTGTCTTGTTTTTGTGTAGGAAATCAACTTTTAGGAAAAATCCTGGGAAAATATCGCAAAATTCCTATTTTACCAGAAGACTCACAGAGCGAGAAGACAAGACGAAGAAGAGCCACGAGGGGCCCACACCACCTGGCCGCACGGGCCAGGCCAGGCCGCGCCAGGGGGTGGTGTGGCCGCCTCGGACTCCGCATCGACCTCTCCTTTCGCCTATAAAAGCCCTCTGACCTAAAATAGATGGGGGGTTCGATGTTTTCCAGATAGAGTTCCGTTGCGCCGCCACTACCAGATACCGTGATTTGGAACCAGAAACTCCGTTTTGGCACCCTGCCGGGACGGGGAATTGGAGGAGATCATTGCCATCATCATCACCATCCATTCTCCATCAACCATCCATGATTCCCCCATCCATGAGTGAGTAATCCCTCGATGTAGGCTATGGGGATGGTAGGGATTGGATGAGATCGTTCATGTAATTGCATCAGATTGTTAGGGCATGGTGCCTAGTATCTATTATTAGTGCTTTTTGACTTTGTTGCAACTTGTTATGCTTAATGCTTGTCACTAGGGCTTGAGTGCCACGATTTCAGATCTGAACATGTTATTGATTCATGATGATAGTATTGTTTATGATCTTACCTACAAGTTGTATACACATATTATTGTCCGGAAACAAAGGCCCCGAAGTGACAAGAATCGGGATAACCGGAGGGAATGGCTGTGATATGAGGATCACGTGTGTTCACGGAGTGTTAATGCTTTGCTCCGGTGCTCTATTAAAAGGAGCACCTTAATTGCTAGTAGATTCCCTTGAGGCCCCGCTGCAACGGGCTGGCAGGACAAAAGATGTTGTGCAAGTTCTCATTACGAGCACGTATGACTATATATGGAACACATGCCTATGATTATTTAGTACTTGGATGCTTTACCTTATTTATCTGCAATTGCCCTATATCTTGATTGCTACATGAATTGTCTTGACCATGCAATGCCCGTCCATTCATCCCTATGCCTACCGCGCTTTAATCCTACTGTTTACTGCAATTGTTACTATTGTCTTTACTTTTACTACTACTATTACTTTGCTATTGCTATTACAAAAATGTTGCTACTGATAAACTACTGTGAGCAAGATTGTTTCCAGGTGCAGCTGAATTGACAACTCAGTTGTTAAGGCTTATAAATATTCTTTGGCTCCCCTTGTGTCGAATCAATAAATTAGGTTTTACTTCCCTCGAAGACTATTGCGATCCCCTATACTTGTGGGTCATCAGCGTGTATGAAACCTATCCGCATACAGCTTTGGGACCCAGCCTATTATATATAGGACGGGAGAATCCCAAGCGAGGGTACCGAAATCTAGAGGACAACTTGTAGTAGTGTGATTACTCAATATTCGGGCGACTTTGATTCCATTGTTTCCCTGACATCCGACGAAATCCTCGGTGTTCTCTTAGCCGCGAAACCCCAAGTCCATCACCATGGACATTGCCGAGGTTACCCCTCGTCACCTGTTCTCCCTGATCTAGCCGGGATGCGGAAGTAGACCCTCTAGAACCAGTATCTAGTAGCGCGATGGCATGTCGGTAGCATCGACTCTCTCGTGCGCAGTTCTTCGTGGAACCGCTATCATGACAATCAACTGATAAATAGGTAAAATTCCCTAAGGAAAATGGCCTTAGGAAATTCCCCTTTTATTTTTGTGTATCTTTTTCCCTCAATATAGACCTCTTTATATAGGGGGAAAGGGGTACACCCTTCCCTCAAGTCCTCATGTGGGACTAAAAGAAAAGGCAAAAGGAGAGGAGCAGTCGGCCGAGAGCCAGCGGTGGTCGGGTGGGCCCTGGCTCGTGCCAACCCGTGGCCTGGTCAGGTGAGGTGGTGGCTTAGGTGGGTAAATCTGCCTCCGTGCCTGCGTGACGCAACCAGCCTAGCAAAGCAAGCGGTGATGGATGACTGGTGGGCGGCTGGCGGCAAATACCACTCGCATGGGCTGGGGACACGACCTGTTGGCGGTGGTGGTTACCATTCGCATGTCCGACTGCGTGCACCCGCCCGCCCTCCCTCGTGGGCCCCGTGTGGGCCCAACTGCAGCGGCTGTGAGATGCCCAATTGGGGTGTCTTCCCTTTGGGTTGTTTCCCTCCGGGGATTCTGCCCATTACAGGAAGTTGCCCAATAAATAATAATTTAAACATTTATTTAATATATATTAATTCACAATTAACATATATAAATGCATATTTAAATCTCTATTAATATGAAACATCTTTCGGTCTTTTCCTTCTTCCAAAAATCTTCGGATCCTCTTCAAAACTATTCCGATAACCCTTTTGTGGAAACTGTTCTGATATCTCTTTCTCATCGATGATCCCTTCACTTCCATAGAAATCCCAGGACATCTCCAGACCCTTAAGTGTGTTACCCTAGGATTCGGGAATGGCACATACATGATCGAGATCTCTCTCCGATCAATGATCAATACGGGACCGGGATGTCCATAATGACCCCCATGCATTCCACAAAACTCTATCGCATTTGAACCATATACTTAGTATCCTATTCCCTTTGTCTCTTTGATACATGACTTGTCTGAGATTTGATCTTCAGTATCAACATACTAATCTCGTTACCAACAAGTCTACTTAACTCATTATCATGATATTGTATCCCCATGACCTAGTCATACGTTGCGGTTTATTGGATACAATGTCATCGAGTGGGCCTAGTGTATCTTCCCGTCACACAGGTGGACAAATACCGTTCTTGATACACATTCCTCAATTGTTCCTTTGGAATACCCAATACACACTTTCATAGTCACCCAGTTACGGACATGACAGTTGGTGTGATCTCTCATGGTCTAAGGAGAAGGTCACTTTGTTTCTAACTATCACAACGATGAACCATATGACCAGATCACATTGTAATACTTATGTGGGTAATGTCCATCATATCATTCCTCATGATATGACTTTGTTGTCAACTGGCATAAAAGCTCCATGGTCAGAAAACCCTTATCATCAGCTGCCCAACGAACTAGTTGAATAGAGGATACTAGGGACCTAGTTTGTTTGCATACCACACATGTATCAATGTTTCCTATTGATACAGTTATAACACAACATGAAACTATTATGAACTTGTTCGAGATATGATAATAAACCTATTTATTATTTTCCTCTAGGGCATATCTTCTTCAGCTCAAGGGAAGCCTTCCGCAAGTCAGGAGTGGCCGACAACCACTTCCACCAGGAGGGGACCACCCCTTCCTCTGAACAGAGATGTGCGCAACCACTGCGATCAACTGCATCCTAATATAGATTGTGCCCCACAAGAAAAGCACCTTTTGCTTACCTTCTCACTTCTTTATCGCCATGTGGGAACCCTTCCCACCAGAGGCACGGGAGGAGGACCAGGCTGTGGCACCGTAGAAGGGACCTTCTTCCACTTGGGAAACCCTAGCTTTTCCCTTTTAGGATCACCAAACCTAATTGCTTGATCAACCTATTATATCTGTCACCTCACCAAGCGATACAAGAAATACTACAAAGGAGTAGGGTTTTACACCGCACGGTGGCCAGAACCTAGGTAAACTCGTTGTGTCTTCCTTGCCGTGATTCTTGCTGCCCCTCACCAAGATCACTGAGAGGTCTTGGATAGATTGTGTTTAGCCTCCTGCATTCGATTCTATCCTACTTCGCGAGATACCTAGGCGGTAAAATCTCTAACACATGCTAACATCACCACTCCGGTATGTACGATGCCTTTAGAATCGTTGTGCTCGCCGTCCATAGTGCTCTAACACCTGATGTAGGTTGTTTGTCAGGAATTAGGGTAGACTAGTAGATGGATGGGGTAGGTGAAGAACAAAAAGATGCTTACTTACATTAGATTCTAAATTGATCCTTTTATCTTACTACCTCTGTCGTGGTATTGCCGATGAGTACGCCATGGAGGGGTCCTCACAGAGCGTGTTTAGAGAGGCGGGGGAAGGCGGTGAGTTGACGTGTACGAGGTAACACAGCTTACCCAGGTTCAAGTCCCACAACGGTGGAGGAACTCTACTCCTGCTATAAATCATTATAATGGCAAACGCCGAGTTACAAGGATTGGTTCGGCTGTGTGAGGTGTTACGAATCATCGTACGTTGTGCCCTAAAGGCTCCCATAGGCCCGACTTATAAAGGCGCCAGAACCTAGGGTTATAGGGAAAGGACCTTGTCAGATAGGTTACAGAGTCCTACACTATTACTAACTAGTCTCCGTGTCTTGTACTCCAAGGCTCCGAGTAGGTCGGTGACTGCATCATAGCCTTCCTGGATCCGGTATGGGCCTCCCTTCTAGATCCGTCTAACTGGGCCGCCCAGCAGGCCATGGGCCATGCTACCAACTATTGGCCACCCGGGTTACCTGGATTAGAAACATGCAATGGTGATACCCATTTAGCATATCCCCAACAACCTCCGTCCCAAAGCTTAGGGCTTATATTTTTCCAAAAGTCAAACTCGTATAGTTTGACCAAGTTTCTAGATAAAAATATTACTATTTATAATACGAAATCCATACTCTTTGATACATCATGAAACATATTTTCACATGGCATCTATATAATATCATAGTTCTTAATAATTGTTTCTAAAAGTTTGGTCAAACTTTCCATAGCTTGATTTTTCAAAAAAATATAAGCCTTAAGCTTTAGGATGGAGGTAGTACTATTCACGGTGATTGCCGACATATACAAGGTTCGAATTACCACTGCAGAGTTTGTGGCTAAAGGAAGTAAGAGACCATTCAAGACATGGATCACCATTGTGAGTGTGGTCATCCTTCTCAACCGTTGGATAAATGTTGACCCAGTACAGGCAACCAACACCTTAGCACTTATTCTTCAGATAAGTACAGATTCGGGTTCGTATCTGGCCAGTCTGGCGAACCTCTTAAACTCCAAGCCTACGATCTTATATGTGACAAAATTACCATTAAAGCACACCCAATGCAAAAAAAAGGCTTGAGGAGCATGACCAAATTCTCTCGGTGCATCCTATTCATAATGATTCTAGCAAACGATTCACTGGGTTTGATTCAACATAAGTTCATCCTATCTTCCTATATATAGCAGCTCTAGCAAGGAAGATAGGTTTTTCTTTGGTCTAGGAGATGATGAGTCTTTTTTCTGAATATGTCAGATATATCTCTATTGGATTTGGGTTCATAAACTACTTTAGTGACCACCAACCAATCGACCAAACTATCTTGATTGTTGTGTGCATATGCTAGATATGCATCTAAGGGGTTTGGGATCATGGAGTAATGACTCATAATTTATCTTGATTGTTTTGTGGATATGCCAGACATACATCTAAGGGTTTTGGGCTCATGGAGTAACACAGACTTCAGTTTTCACCAACTGTACCAATTATGTTATTTCTGTTATTTTCTGATGTGAAATTGGTTGTAATACTTCCCCTTTAGTCTCGGGTGACCTTTGTGTTAAATAGTTGACATAATATCTACCATGAAGATTACAAGGGGTCGATCGAGATCTAATTGATCGTATTACAATACACACCTAATAAGCGCTAACAACCCAAGGCCTAATCCACTGCGTCTTATAGATAAACTATACAGTGGTTACAATATATTACAAACATGAACATGTTACATTGATAAGACCATATATGTGCGCACCTAACATATTTTCTAACACCCCTCCTCACTCACAACCCTCTAAGGTTGAGATTGTGTTTAAAATCTCCAAGTTTGTGCACAGGAAGTGCTTATGTGAATCTATCAACCACCTAGTATTTGGTAGAGATAAACCTGATCTCAAGAAGCTTATTTGCTACTCTTTCTCTCACAAAGTGAAAGTCGATCTCTATATGTTTAGTCCTAGCATGAAAAAAGGATTAGTAGAGAGATATGTTGCACCCATGTTATCACACCATAGACAAGGGAACTTGACTCCTTTCAATTCCCAATTCTATCAAAAGAGATTTAGTCCATATTATTTCAGTAGTGGCATTGGCCAAAGATTTGTACTTAGCTTATGTACTTGATCTTGACATTGTTGCCTGTTCCCTTGCACTCCAAGAGATAAGATTAGGTCCAAAATACACAACAAATCCTCTCGTAGATTTTCTATCATATACACAACCAGCCTAGTCAGAAACTGAGAAAGCACTAACAAGTGTGGATGATGATCTCCTAAAGGTTATGCCAAGATTTACTGTTCTCTTGACATACCTTAATATTTTTTAACAGCTGACCAGTGTGTAGTAATGGTTGCATGAAGATATTGACAAACTTTATTGACTGTGAATGAAATATTTCTCCTTCTAAGTGTCAAGTATTGAAGTGCACCCACAATGCTTCTATATTTTGTCCTATCTTCTTCACTATGAGTTTCTCCTTCTAAAGCTAACAATTTTTTAGTAGCAGACAAAGGTGTAGGTGATGTTGTACGTGCAAGCATACCAACTCTTTTGAGTAGATCCTAAGCATACTTTACTTGAGTTAGTGTAAGCCTTCATTTAACCTTTCCCAAGAAATAGTGTAAATCACCTAAGTTATTTAATGCGAAAGATGTTCTTAAATCCTTGAGAAAATCATCAGTGGCTTTACTAGTGGAACTAGCAACAATGATGTCATCTACATACACAAGCACAAACAGTGATACCTGCCTTGTTGTATATAAAGAGTGACATGTCAGCTTTTGATCCCTCAAAACCAAGATATTGCAACTTTGAGCTCAACTTGGAGAACAATGCTCTTGACACATGTTTTAGTCCATAGAGTTACTTTTCCAAATTTCACACATGAGTTGGTGCTCTTGGATCCTCTTAACCAGGTGGTTGCCTCATATTCACCTCTTCTTCCAGAATGCCATGGAGAAACACATTCTTCACATCTAGTGCCTCAATGTCCATCCCCTGGATACTATAATGGCTAGAACAAGTCTGATAGTAGTACATTTTACAACAGGACTAAAAGTATTCTTAGAATATATGCCATATCTTTGTTTAAAACCATTATATATTAGCCTAGCTTTGTATCTATCAATTGTGTCACCTTATTCCCTTTTAATTCTATAGACCCACTTGCCCTCTGTCAGTTTTTTACCTTGACTATATGGAACTAAATGCCAAGTTTTATTCTTTATCAAGGCATCAAATTCATCATCCATTGCACTTCTCCATTCAGGATTTTTTTAAAGATGCTTGTAGATTCTCATGTTCTCCTATGAAGCAAGATAATCCAAATTTAATAAAGTCATTTGTATACCTTTGCCTCTCAATTTTACCAGTTCTTAGGCGAGTTCGGTGTGGAGAGGCTGATGGTGCCACAGATTGTGCCGCAGGGATGTCCGACACAGTTGATCCGCCAAAATCAGCAGGATCTGATGCATCATATGAGGATGTCGGGGGCTCTCTTGTTGCTGAAGATTCGGGCAGTGTGGCATGCTCAGGTTGCTGCTTCTCATGCTGGTGGGGACCACTTGACACGTATGCCGTCTGCTGCGTGTAGACCATGTGTGTGCGAGGCCGTGCGCTCATCCCGCATGCATACATGGCGCCTTCGGAGCGGAGGGGGCTAGCTCGAGGCTGATTTCCTGAAGCCTGTCACGATTGACCCATCCTGGCACGCGTTTTCAAAGCATTGTAGGTTGTCGTGCATGGTGCGGAAATATGTTGTGTATCCCCCTCATGTTCCGGTCGGTTGTTCCCGCATCTGGACCATGTATGTGACCATATGAGCCCAATTGTTCACCTTTTTAGTGATTTCTTCACCCCCTCGCTGCAGAATTTGGAGATCCATCTTGCTGGCACCTGAGGGTGCAGCTGAGGATCAACAAAGACACTCGGATTTATAGAATCATTAATTTTTAGTTCATTGCATTGTTCTTCCCCATGAGATAACACCGATTTTGATTGAGAGTGATCCATAAGGAGAAGAATTTGTTGCCGAAGGAGAGCTCTAGCATTGGGGTGTAGATGTTTGAAGGGAAATATGCTTCATCATAAACACCCATTTGGAAAAATATAGACACACCCCGTAGATACTTCTAGGCATTGACCCCCTTATGCATGTGACTATAGCCAAGAAAAACACATTGGGTGGATCGGAAGTCTTTATCTAAGGTTCAGCCAGCATGCACATCCGAATATACGAAGTGATGAATAATCTTGAGAAGTTTTTCCATAGGAGTATCATGATCAATGACCTTTGTGGGTAGTATATTGATGAGATGAGCGGTGGTCAAAAAGCTTCATCCCAAAATTTTAATGGCATGGATGCATTAGCAATAAGAGAAAGTCCTACTTCAACAATGTATCTATGTTTTATTTGGGCTGAACCATTTTGTTGATTGGCATGAGGGAAAGACACATGATGTGCAATGATATTTTTTTGAAAAAAGGAATTTAGTTTTTCATATTCACCATCCCAATTAGTTTGCATGGTGAGGATTTTTGTATTGAACTAGCGTTCAAAAATTTGCTAGAAATTTTGAAATACTTGCAAAACAACATATCTTTGCTTGAGGAGATAAATCCAAGTGTATTTGCTAAAATCATCAATAAAACTTACATAATATGTGTATCTACCAACATAACTAGGTGTTGGTCCCCATACATAATTGAAAACAAGTTCAAGAGACAAAGTAGATACACTAGTAGACTTTGGATATAGAAATTGATGACTTTTATTTTTTGACAAGTATCACAAACTAAATTATTTCTAGACTCGTGTGAGCATGGAAGATCATGATTTTGAAGAATTTGTTGAACTATTTGAAAAGATGGATGGCCAAGGCAACTGTGTCGCGTTTCCAAAGAAGGTTTGGAGACACAGAAGGCTTGTTTATTGAATTTTTATGAAGATGAAATCAAAGGGTAGAGGCCTCTGGTGCGGCTCCCTTCAAGCAGCACTCTCTTCGTTGCCTTTTCCTTAACATAGAAATTCTAAAGGTGAAATTCAACAAAGAAGTTGTTGTCTTTAGTAAGAGGATAAATAGAGACAATATTTTTCGTGGCATTAGGAACATGAAGGATATTTCTAAGATGCAATTTAGAAGATGGGGTTCGAACGAATGAATGACCAACATAGCTAATGTTCATACCTTTTCCATTGCCCGTCTGCACTTGATCATGGACATTGTACCTCTCATTCATGGTGAGATTGTCAAGCTCACCGGTGATGTGGTCGATGGTGCATGTGTCATCATACCAATTGGTATCGACGAAGTATGAGTTGATGGTGTTCTTCTCTTTCGGCTCATCATCATCATAACGATACTAGCACATCCATGCTTCATGACCTTGTTTGTCGCAAATTTGGCAGGTAGGGTGGTTTCCTCCGCCTTTCCCGTTGCCGCTGCCACCATGGCCCTGGTTAGGGCGGCCACCTCCATTGCCCTGGTTGCATCTAGGGACACGTCCTTCGTGTCCATGCGGTGTGCCGCGTCCGTGGCTGCCATAGTAGTTTCCACACCGTGTCCTCATCCCGCCATGTATCCTACATTGAGTAAGGAGCTAAACAATCAGAAAACTGATGAATACTTCGCCTCTGAATTCAAATTCAAATTCGTACAAAACTGTATTAAATCTATAGAAATCACTGTTTGTGTTTGTTATCTTCGCCTGCCGGCGCCTTGTGTGTGAGTGGCACTGGTAACATGGCCGGCCAGCTAGCGACCACAGCGCTGGGCTACATCGGCGTGCTGTGAAACCGAATGGCATGAAATTTTATGCTCGACTACGTGTGTGTACATGTTTGAGTGTTTGACTTCTCAGTAATTTTTCCAACTTCCCCATGGGCCAGCTTCCACCGAAGCACCAAATTAGGTAGTTGGGCGAAGGCCAAAATTTTTCTTTGCTCCATGTTGTACGCAGTATGCCGTTGTTGCACATGCAAAGAAGCTAGAACTGTAAAATTTTAAGCCTTTCACAATCTTCCATGAACTAAAGCATATATACCCAACATTATTCGGTAAAATTGGAGGGTAGGCTTCAGCCTATCGAAGCCTAGCCCATAGATTCGCCCCTGGCGTAGAGGTCGGCAAGGCTTATGGAGTCGACCCTGTTTCCGATGGAGGCAAAGAGTGGATTGTAGGTTTCATCAAGGCCAGTGAGGATGTATTACACCTGTTCAACCTTGTTGATGACGCGGCCCGTAGCAGCGATCTCATTGGCCACGCCCTTCATACTGGGAAAGTACGCCTAGGCAGTGGGGAACATCTCCCTCTTGGTTTTGGTCAGCAACACCCGTAGGTTGGCGATCCTGGCTTGGGATTGAGCTGCGAACATCATATTAACACCGTCCAGATGGTGGTAGAGGTCTTAAGACCTACAACATAAACCAACACATCCCTCGAGAAAGAGTTAATGAGGTAGGAGAGAATGTGCTGATCCTGATTTACCCATGCAACATAGGTTGGGTTTGGTTCGTCGACGGTGTCACCCTTGTCCCCTTGGCCGATGAACCGGGTTTTGGGCGGCGCCGACTTCTCCCCGATGATGAATCCTTCGAGTTGGGCTCCGTAGATGGCCGGGAGAACCTGCATCTCCCACATCATGTAGTTCTCCAGGGCCAGCTTCTCTGCCACAGACGAGGCGGCGAGAGGGTTCGCCGTCATGGTGCTAGAGGAGGAAGAAGAGTCGCCAGTCATCTACATGTGTTATTGGAAGACTATCTCTAATACCATGTAATTTTCTGAGGTGTATTGGTTGTCAGCCGTGCCCTTTGTTCTCGGGTGGCCTTCGTGTTAAATAGTCAGCCGAATAGTTGCTGTGAGGATTACAAGGGGTCGATTGATATCTCATCGATCGGATTACAGCGCAAACCTAATAAACGCTAATATCCCAAGACTTAATCCACCACATCTTATAGATAATGATACGGTGGTTACAATATGTTACAAACGTGAAGGTGTTACATTGACAAGACCATAGATGTACGCACCTAACATATTTTCTAACAATTTCGATCCATTTCACATGGGTTTCAGTCAATGTTTTAATTCAAAATATTAGTTCTCGTATTTTATAGAATGTTTGTCTTATATCTGCACGGACCTACAGTCTCGTACACTAAATCTTAGTTCATGTTTTTGTGTTGTGCCCTTTGTTCAATGCTCAGTTATAATATGGATGCCATACACGTTTATTTCGAAGCAACTATATTTCATCTTGTGAAATTTTGTATACAAGCTAGCTAATATTTGTTATAACAAATACACTTCTATGGATGCTTCAGCTATCTCTTGACTTGAGTTATTTCAAAGAGATAAGTAGCATCACTTGCTTGTCGATTTACAGGAACATAATGTACTCAAGCAAGCAAGGTTAGGATAAACGTACTCAAGTTTTTTTGTGTGCAAAAAAACATATTCAAGCTATCCCAGATCTTTCAGTTTTTACAAGCTTCACAAAAGTCCTACCACTGTACAATTTCATTTGGCTTTAAGGATCTTATGCAGGTTTTGTTGCTACTTTTGATTTTATTAAAGTATACATTTCCACTTAATTATCTGTTATTATTTCTGTTTTGAATACTTAAACAAGTGGTGTTCAGTTCATTTGAAACTAAATAGTTGATAGTAGCAACTTAAGAAATAAGTTGGTGCATGTACACAACAAATTTAACAAATCAATAACACTGAGTATCATTTCCCTCACTCTGATTCATTTTTGGAGATCAAGTTAGCCTATTTTGGTGGGGCGATGAGGTTGTCGCAACATGGATGCCAATTAGACAAGTGAGGCTTACTTTGTACCTTCGCATGCGTCTCGCTACAGTCAACCTCCTTTTCATAATTGGAATGATCAAAAATTACAGATGTAAGTTTCCTTATACTTACTCCCTTTTCTTTTAAAGAACATCTCACCATCTCATAGCTCAAATGGGATATCAGTAAACCTATATGTTAGATAATGGTACTGTCTTATTGTCGAGAAAGCTTTTGTTGATTATATGTCTATATGAGTTATCCCGATAGCTAGAAAAGGTACTGAAATTTGGTCAACATTGTTTGTGTACAGATTCAACAAATGACTTAAGCATATGTTATACATGCTTCTATATATTGCAAGATCGGTAATCAGCTAAATGTGAGCTAAATAAATAGATTTTAGTTCTTGAGATTTTTGTTCTACCTTGGAGTAACAATCTGCAACAATGCTCATGGTTCTTACCTTTATTTATAGACATATAATTATGGAGGTGATATCTTCCGTTATGACCATGTTTTGGTTTGATGTATACATATAGAGGCTCAATGATGATCTAGCCACACATGGCAGGAATGCCTTGGATTATTTTTACTGCACTATAGTAGACGAGCTTAGTATATCATGTACTTATATGACATACCATGTTCTAGATATGACGTAGCTTTCCACATTGAACTTCCCATAGCAGTTTGAAGCTTATTTTAGTTGGAGTAGAACTGCAGCTGAAAAAATGGTTGCCAATTTCTCTCAATCGTATCACTTTCCTTTAAAACGTTTTGGTTTATATGAAATGACAATATGAATTTATTTGTTAGCTTTGCTAGAACCACTTGCTTTGTATCTTTATTTATCTCAAATTCATGTAGATTCACAACCTATATTTATATGATTCTACAACTTGTGTTTGTGGTTCTTGGTTTCATCTTTGTTTTCTTTTTGTCCAATGTGTTACTATTTGTATTTCTTCCTTTTAATTTATTTTCCGCTTTCCATTATTTTTTACTATGCTTCGTCCACTGATTTGTTTCTCTCTTCTTCCTTTTGGTGTGGATTTGCGCTTTCTACTTTCTTTTGCCTTGCAGAATTTGCTTCTCTAGGATTTTGCTTGACATGGTTGCTCTATTCTTCCATATTTTTGCATGTTGTCTTACTAAGGATTGTTGCCCAGGAGCTACCTTGAGTGGTACTTTTACGCTTTTCTGCTATTTAAATTTTCTCTATTGTGAGTAAGATTTGGGATTTGATGTGGGGTTATATTAAAGTGGGATCCACCTTGCTCTTATGCTTAGCTGGATGTTCTTAGGTCCGCATCAGACTGTGGAGGTCTATATTCAGGTTGTATCCATGGCCTGAGAAAATTGTTCATGTATTGTTCAAAGATGGTTTGTCTACTACTAGATAGATAAATAAACCATCTTATCATTTTCGGTATTCACATGCATCCGAATAGTAATTTGTTTTGAGGTGTGCTTCCGTGTTCACGCTCTCCTCCAAACTTATGAAACTTGGTTAGTTTTTTTCCTTACTGGTCTTTCCTAAACTTAGTGAGTGTCTCTTTTGTCGTAAGCTTACATGCAGGCGCCGTCATGGAAAAATATTTGGACAAATTGAGGAAGAACTACTTCTAGATCTAGAACCAATATGTGCATCGTTGCGATTTCCTTAGGCATGAGTTAATCTTCTATTCTTATTGTTTCTTTGATTTGCCTCACATTTAACTGTTAGTTAATTTATCTTTTCATTTGCGGTGTTGTCATAGGTGGTGCAAGTAACAGTTAGGTCTCCATTTCCTCCATGTCGTGGCCTCTAAAGACCATGCCGCGACAATGCCCGTAGTAAGCTTATGTAGATGTTGCTTTTGACCTTTTGGTGTTCCTTTCATACTTCTGTTACTTTCGACATAGCCATATGGTGTTACTTATTGTACTATATTTCCAGTGTTAGCTATTGTAATGTATCCTCCTATTTGTATGACTTTACATAAGCCTTGTTATATATCTCCTATTTAGGCTAAGAGAGCGTCTTTTTTCCTGAACTGTATAACATAGGAAAACTATAAACTAAAAACGTATTATTATTTTAAATTTGCTGCTGATTTTTATCGTCATCCTACCAAATACAAGTCGGTGCGAATTTCACTTCTTACGTCAAGGCGCACTCCTAAAACATCTCATGTGCACCCTCCAGAACAAGCTTTTTCTCAGTTGTGGCACCATGCCGTACCGTGTGGCACCCTGGCCATTTCTGTTCTAGCTCTGCCACGATCGTTATTGTACAAACATTTGTTTTTTATAATTTTTGAGAAATATAAAGCACATCTCTTATTTATGGGGTAATCTAAAGTAGTCGTATCTTTTCGACGATCCTTGTGATAAAGATTGGGGTTGAGCTCGGGGGAACAAAATCCACGCACCAAATATACTCTTCTTCCATGGCGTTGTCACTCCACAGTTGAAGCCCTCGTGCCATGCTCGTGTTTGTCACGTGTGAAGCCGCACGTGTCGCCTTGCCATTGCCGGTCCGTGCAAGTCGCATGTGAAGCTAGGTAACTGGCCACGTGCGTGCGAGGGCGCGCCATGCACACAAGTCAAACGCCCAGCATCAGTTAGCTCCATCCATTATTGACGAGTAGTACACTACGTTCATCACTGGACGGCTATATAAGATGCGGATGTGGAAACTTGATCTCTGCATCGATCTAAGGCAAAGATAAGCTAGAGACAGACAACGAACTAGCGAGTGCTTTGTAGCCAGTCAGAGCCTTTTCTTTCTATCTTAGCTGCAAGGGTCATGTGATAGAGCTGCATTTGCACCTGCACCTTGGAAGGCTTTCTGAGCTTCGCCACGCATCTTGCATGCAAGAGAAACTGTTGTTGATCCTCACTCTCTCTTCCCTAGGTGCAGTGGCAAATGCAACTCTATCGCAAGCATCCTAGGTACACACATGCTCTTCCTCTTCCTGTTTTTTTTTTGTTGTTGTTGTTACACCAGAAAACCAAGTGCAGCTAGCTAGCTTGGATCGATGCTGGTTAGTCATGCTTCTTCATCCTCCTCCTAAGTTGCTAGGTGCAGTGGCAGATACCATCCGTATCACATGAATTTCCCAAGGACAGGTTCTTCTACTTCCTCTAATCCAAATTAATAGCCTAAGATTTGTTGGATCGGAGGGAGTATTATCTCATCCTTCCATCCTGCTGTAATCATAGCTGTGTAAACGCTGCGCTCATGGCTATGTTGTGTCTACTCTACGGGTGCAACTCTTGAACATCAGGCATCTACGGATGCCAACATGAACACAACAAATCACACCCAGTTCAGGTTACTGAAGCAACTGCAGATGATCGGTATATGCAGTTCAATGAGATTAACAAGTAGGGTACAAATACATAATGTCCGTCGCCCAAATAATCAATCCATGCCTACAATGCTAAATGTCAAATTTACTAAGGCTAAAGTCAATGCTCCTCCACGAGCTAGGTTCATCTAAACAGAGCTAATACAGCTTACATACAACCTTCGGTTTAGGGGTTTCTGGGTCAGAGAACCAACGATGGTCGATGGCATCTCAGCACATCCAATTTAAAGATAATCAGGCGACTCCAAAAACATGAAGCACCAACTGTGAGGTGTTGATGACAAAATCAGGCCCTAGGGGATCACTTCCCGTTCCTTGTCACCCTTCGGAACATGTCTTTTATGTTCTTTGATCCTACCTCGATCTTTGGTTTCTTTGCAGGCCTCCCTTTGCTCGACTTGGCGCTGCCATTTCCCACGCTTCCCTGCATTGACGCATTTGACGAGCTTATAGCAGACAGTGTGAGCGCTGAAAAAAGGATAAAGCATTTTCGAGGATTTTACCTCTGACAGACGAGCAGGAGCAGGCATGGGAGAACTATCAGAACAAAATGATGCTTCGTTGCTTTTGGCCGTATCATTGATCTCATTGATATCTAACCTGCAGTCGAGTGAATTGCTCTAATGAGAGACAAATGGACAGTAGCAGACAGCTCGAGTATTTTCTTTTCTTTTTGCGAGGGAACCACCGACTTCCCAGTGTCCAAAGAGAAAAGTCTTACTGTAATTTCTTGCAGAGTACCGTCAGCCATGGTTCGTCCTTCAGGTTTTCACGAATTATTTGGACAGCCTCCGTCACTGTAGCAAAAAACAATAAAAACATCTCCATAAGGACATCAGTTCACCTTACCAAGAGTTCTTAAGCTAGGATTCCAACATCTGACGTGACTTGAGGATTGCATTTCTATTGGAAATTCTCACACTGAAGTAGTACATATCACATCTACAGTTATACTAGCACAAAGCAAGGCTGATCTCATCTGTTACAGAAGCAATGACAGCAAAGGTATATAACTTGATCCATCCCTTTTTCCGTACCCCTCCCCGCCAGGCTTAGTTCAACCTCCTATAGAGCTCCCTTACATTTACACAATCCAATTTTATGTGGAAATTGAGTCCAAGGATCAATTGTTGGTTGTTATACTTTAAGCATGTTGGATATAGATCACACCAGTGATCCATGTTCAAATAATATGATCATATCAGTGTGGAAGTTATCAAACAACATTCAAATGTTTGACTATGAGATGAACAAACAGTTAAACTGTTTGATTATGAGATGAACAAACACTTAAACTGTTTGATTATGAGATAAAAAAAACACTTAAACTGTTTGATTATGAGATGAACAAACACTTATACTGTTTGATTATGAGATGAACAAACACTTATACTGTTTGATTATGAGATGCACAAATACTTGTACAGTTTGATTATGTGATGAACAACACATAAAAATAAGCTGGGCAATAAGATAACGAGAAGTACAGTGACATACACAGTTCTCTTTCTCCTTGAGCAGCATAATTTTTACCTAACTTGGTGATAGCCTCTTTTATGCTGTGTACCTGTAAATGAGATTCAGTAGAAATGTATTTCTCAATAATACAGAGGAGTGCCACAGGAATCATATGGAATTGAATTCATCTATGGATGCTGTAACTGCAGAAAGCACTCAAAATAGAGTAACAACATACCATGAGAAACTTTTATGAGTTTATCCTTTATGTTCTCTTTCGTGACTTAAGTGAACTAGCGGCCTCGGTGGATATGTATATTTGTGACGCCTGTATGTTTGTTGTTAGTTTGCCTACATAGTTTAGTAGCTAACTTTTTCTTGTATTTTGTCTTGTTTTTTGTCGGCACCACTTCAAACAAGTAGAGAACATGACAAGATGCTATCGGTTTTTGCATGAAGAAATGGCTCGTCGGCATAATAAGCGGACTTATTGCGCATATACCACAGCTGATAGGGAGACAGCCCTGCAATCAGATGATCGTGCTGTAGGACTCTGCTGCTCAATAGTCAGTAGTCACTGTAGTGAAAAAAGTACACTAGTCAACCTCTCAGCAATGCTCTCTAATCATCTTGAGCACCGAGGTTTACAGGACCCTGACACATGCTCGCCCTGCAATGAAGCAGAACAAGACAATCTTGCACCTACTCACGGCCTGCATCTTCACTCGTCAAGTGTGGCATTTGGTGCTAAGGAAGTTCTCCCTTCAGTTGATCCCACTGCAACCTGATGATAGACAGGTGGATTGAGAGCACGGCCAGGCTTGTCGATCCTGACAAGATGAATCTAACATCATCTTGATGTTATGGAGACTACAGAACAACTGCGTCTTCAAAGATGCCATGGCCTACTGACAGATGCTGATCAACTCGATTATTTGCGAGGCTAATCTCTGGATGTTCGCAGGTGCTAAAGCATTGAGACGGCTGCAACAGCTCACCAGGCCTCCTGACCCTGCTCGTTAGCAGCGGTAGGAGGGTTGTATAGCTTTTAAATTTTGTTCTTGTTCTTTTTGCCTTAGGGTTCTTTTTCCCTCTTGACACGCATGTGGGTGCATGCTTGAGAAAAAAAATCTCAGCAATGACAGCAGAGAATTTATATAAAATAATGATTGGTTCAATCTCAAGATGTTTTTTAAGTTCCCTTTAAAAGAATTGCAGGAAATCTAAAAACAGGTTCAGGAAACCATATTGAAAATTTAGCAGGTTTTGTGCGATTTGTGCTTTACTGTCATATTCAGAACCATATAGCAAACTTATAGACTAATGCCTTATTACATAATCTATCCAAACTACGAAATGGTGTGAGCAGATTATGATTTAGTAGTAAGGACTTGGGACATCATTGCTAACTCATTCAAGGCAACGGAAAAAAAACATTCAGGTGATCAGAATTATCAGAGAAGTCTGCACGTTTGCTCAACATGGTAGATCAATATAGCATACCCCCACCCTAACTGCAGTTCACATCATTGCTTTGGTAAAACAAGTGCAGAAGTAGCCTTTTCCAACAAGGATAAATATCAATAGAGGAGCACGGTGCAGAATTAGTAAGGTGAGAACTGACACAAGCTACCTTACAGCACAGCCAAGTTAAGACCTTGGTCTCATCTAGCCTGAAGAACTTCATGTTAGCAACTTCTGCAGCAATGGTAACATCAAAAGAACTATAAGAATTATTGGATTTTTTGCATAGTATAGGATTATGGAATAAGCTACACCAGAAACAAGAATAAATGACGAAAGTTCATGTTTCTGTGGCATTACAACATGCAGGAAACCATCATTCAAGAAAAGAAAACAAGCTCACATCGATTAACTATCTTAATGTTTTAGTTTAGCATGATAGGCAGTAGGAAGTGATGAAAGGGAACAAGTGTCATGTTGCAACTTGCAAGGGAGTACTAGTAGTTAATCGTGAAACAGCAACTTGGTGTAGTATTAATTTTAAAACAAGCATATATTCCAGGGGCCTACCTTTAACTTCACAAACAAGTTCCATATGGTTTCCTGCTATGCTCATGAGGTGCTGATATCCAGGATAACCTTCGATGTATAAAATTTCATCCAGTTGTCTAAATTTTCCCAGATCCTTACCGCTCTGCAGCACAGGAAAAGGATTTGCCTTTCAATTGAGAAGAGTTGGATGAAATAAGAATCACATACCACAAAATTTATCTTTGTCCATGCATACCGACATACGTGCAGCTTCAAAAAGTGGGAGGAAAACAAAGATGGGATCAACAAGTGTGCAATAGTAGACACTGCCATCTGCAGGAAGGAATGCAGGAATCAATAGCAAAATCAGGCACTGAAGTCCATTGCACAAGTGAGTAAGATAAGATGATGTCGATGTTTTCTACATGGTATACAAAATAGAGAATGAGAAGAACAGCATCATGCCTTTATATCATTATTATTATCATGCTCCTTAACACTAAGGCAGTATATAATTTCCTCGAGTTAACAAGTTTAACTGCCTGGTCTTGGAGTCAAGGGAAGGGACCAACAAACCATATAACAATGGCTGACTACAGGAAACAGCAATAAGAGATGGATTTCACCCCTAACCCTAAGGAAAAGAAAATCAACCTTTGCAAAGCAGTGACGAACTGCATAGCTAGTTTATGTTTCTAGCTTACCTTCACAGACATAATCTCCCAAGAACCAAGACCCGTAACGCTCCTTAAACCAATTGAACTCATGAAGTCCGCCGTCGATGAACAGATACTGTGTTTCTTCTTCTGTTTGATGACAAGACAAGAGTCGATGCAAGTTATCGGCCTAACTTTAAAATATGCTACTAATACAGAACAATCGTAAATTGCCAATAGACACATCAGAAGCCACAAGCATCATCGCATATTTCTCTGCATCATCGGTTATAAGAACTTATACTGGAAAACAGTAGGCATAACGGCACCTAGTTTTGGATGGCGAAGTGATAAAATACTCCCTTGACCATTGGCACCAGAAGCACCTGCAAGGAAACACAAAATGGGGTGTCTGGTTAAAAATGCGGGGCTCCAACCACAAATCAGGCCAGAGGCAACCATCAGCTAGCAGACTTATTACATCATGTTTTGCTATCAACAAGGCCACATGATCTAACATAACTTCCTTCCTCAAGACAGCATGCACCACAGAGAATAAGTAATTCACAACATGTACCATAGAGAAATGGAAGCCTCAAGGCTTCAGAATCAGTAATTCACGCCAGATTACATTTTCCCTGCACGGCTTACAATACCATTGTATAGCTAACTAGATAGCAGATGGTAAATGGGGAATGGGGGCTAGAAAGGTTCAGGGGTTGGGAGGAGACTCACGGGGGCCAATAAGGACGCGGGGCGGCAGCGCCATGTTCTCGCACCACGAGGCCATCCGTGGTGGTCGCTGGATCCTTGGACTTGGTCAGTGGCGGCGCTGGTTCCGGGTTCCGGTACAGCTGCATTGTTCGGAAGGCCGGGCGGAGAGAATTCAGTCGGGAGCCGGGATTGGCGCAAAGGAAGAGCCGGCGTTGGATGCGTACCTGGATGGCGTGAGGTCGCCTGAGTCGCCCCCTGTCTCCCGGCTCGCACTCTGCGTCGCCCGGCGGGAGGAGGAGCAAATGGTTTGCTGGGGAAAGGGGAGGGGACGGCTGGACGGGCGCGCGACGATAGGGTTTTGGCGCCACGGCGTCCTAGTCTCCCGCGCGTCCAGGTTTGGGTCCAGTTTTGCGGCCCACTTGCAGTCCACGGAAAACCCTGAAGGCCCAGAGCCCAAAGGTCCATACGGAGTTCAAAGCCCACCCTTGACGCTGACACCGCCGGCCGGTGCTGGTCGTTAGCTTTGGTTTGCCGGCAGCGCCTACGGCGAGGAACTCTCAGTATCCGTGCTTGGATCAACGACAGCGCCTGCGATTGCTTGAATCCCCGTCCCGCTGTCTACCTTGCTCCACTTCGAACCCTAACAGATTAGTATCGATTCAGATGGAGAAATCTGTTGCGGAATCAGGGGCCGATTCGAACGTCATGGACAAGGTAGCACTTTCTCTTTGGATTTTAACTTATCCTTTCTACTCGAGTACATACTACCTCCGTCTCAAATTACTCTACGTTTTAGGTTTGGTCAAAGTCAAACATGTTAAAACTTGACTAAACACCTTCAATAGAGTAATAATATTTATAATATCAATTGTATACAATATAAAAGTATGTTTTATAGTGAGTCTAACTATATTTTTTACATATTTTAGATATTGATATTATTTTCTTCTATTTATAGTCAAAATTTATGAAGTTTGACTTTGACTAAACCTAAAACGCAGAGTAATTTGGGACAGATGGAATACATATTATACTTCCATGTTGTAACACCCGCGTTCGATTTGTGTTACTCCCTCCGTCCTAAAATAAGTGACTTCAGTTTGTCTAGATTCACATGTACCTATTTACTAAAACATATCTAGATATATCCGAATCTAGACAAACCCACGTCACTTATTTTGGGACGGAGCGAGTATATAGATTGGACGAAATAAGTCAGGAATTGGGAGTAGATTGATAGACCGAACATGATAGGTGAAGGACGAAGAACCTAAAAGCTACCCTAAATTCGAAATTGATCCTTCTTTACTTCTTATTCACGGCGAGTGCACGTATGTATGAGGTTTCAACAGTTTGATAGTTACTGGAAGTAAACACATTTACAACATTAATAACAGTAATTTAATGAAGTGAGAGCCCATTTGAGACATGGATCATTATTTGTTATCCAGCACTCCCTCTTCTCAGCCGCTGGATAACTGTCATGACAATACCTTAGGCTCGAGGTTAATACGTACTCGGGCGCACACCTAACAAGTGTCACGGACCGAACGCCGAGTACCTCACATGTGACAACCTTTTCAACAAAAGGAAGCCAATGCAAAAAAGGCAAGAGAATGAGGAAATTTTCTTACATTCTAACCAATTTCTCCCGGTGTATCCTATTCATAGTGATTCTAGCAACCGATTCACCGGGTGTGACTCGACACATGTTGATGCTATTTTCCTATTTCTAGCAGTTCTACGGAAAGGAAACATAGCTTTTTCTTCGGTCTAGGAGATGATGATTCTTTGGTAAGGAGATGCCGGATATATATCTATGGGGTTTGGGTTCATGGAATAAACACCAACCAATCGACGAACTACTTTGACTGTTGTGTGGATATGCAGATGTACATCTACATGGTTTAGGTTTATGAAGTAAGTCAGACTTCAGTGTTTCATCAACCAATCGACCAACTATATTCTTTCGACCACTTTCACATGGCTTTCCGTCTACAATTTTAGTTCAAAATATTAGTGCTTGTATTGTCTGCATTGTACTATGCTACATGTGTTTTTTCTAGAAAGAAATTCAAAAAGAAAGAAAGAGGGATGTGTTCTATTTGCACGGGCCTATAGTCTCCTACACTACTCTTAGCTCATGTATGTGTTCTTCCCTTTGTTCAATGTTCAGTTAAAAGATGGCTGCCATACACGTTTATTTCTATGCAACCGTATTTCATCTCTTGAACCGTATTTCATCTCTAGTGAAATTTAGTAGACAAACTAGCTAATATTTGTTACTCCCTCCGTCTCAAAATAGATGTTTCAAAATTTAGATGAATCTAGTACAAATTTTGATAAATCTGAGACATCTATTTTGAGATGGAGGGAGTACTATTAGAATTGAGTTTGAATTAGAGTAGGACTCTAGTCCTAAGTCCGTTTAGGCCGGCCGACCCCCCCCCCCCCCCTCCTCTCTTCTATATAAACTTTGTACTATTATTCAAATCAAATCAATACAAGTTATTATTATCCCAAAATATCATGGTATCAGACGCCTAGGTTTTTTCGCACCTAGATGGCTCCGCCAACTCATTGACGCCGCTTGGCCACTGGACGCCGTTAAAACTCCAGCGCCGGCGCACCTCTATCTTCCTCCTCCACCTCTACTCTCCACCAAATTCCTCCAGCGCCGGCCCCTTCAACGCCGGCCCCTCCAGCACCGACTCCACCAACGCCGACACCTCCCTCTGCCGTGGCCCCCTCGCCAACCTGGCAGCCGCAGCACGATCCATGGACGGGTCTCGTTCAGGCATAGCCTATGCCTTGGTCGGCTCCTTCTCCCTATGGCACCCCACCGGCCTACACCGGGATATGGAATCCTGGTCTTCGTCCATCCATAGGCTCGTCAGGGCCTCTTGGACCTCGACCTCCGCAGCAGGTCTACACCGCCCAAGCTCCACCGACGGCCTACATTGTATTATTGTTCAAATCAATACAAGTTATTATTATCCCAAAATATCAAGTACAACAAATACCCTTCAGTGGACGATTCAGCAATCTCTTGAACTGAGTTCTTGCAAGAAGCGCTGTCTCTGTGACTGACATTGGATCAGTGGGCTGCCTGACGAAATCCTTGTCAGCATTATGGACAAGTTGGAGTCCAAGACAGCAGTTAGCACAAGCATCCTCTCACGGCGATGGAGGCACTTATGGAGGTTCCTGGAATCCTTCCATTTCAGTGAGCCAATCTTGCCTGACAGCTATTGTCGGGTACGCATCCAAGAAATGGTGAGATGCTCAAACGAAAATAGTAACCAACACTTTGTTGAGTCAATGTGATGGTTCATAGGTCTCAAGAGAGAGAGACCATTGAGAAGGATGGACAAGGTAGCATTGTCTCTTTGAATTTTAGCTTTTCTTTCTACTGTGATACCCTGTATGAGTATGATTCCCTCCATGTTGTTGTAATCATATAGATTGGACGAATAAGTCAGAAATTGGGGGAGATTGATAGATCAAACGGGGTAGGTGATGGACGAAGAACCTAAGCTACCCAGAGTCTGAATTGATCCTTCTTTCTTACTTCTCATTCACGGCAAGTTCCGGTATATACGAGGTTCAACAGCTGGACAGTTAGTGGAAGTAAACATAGTTAGGATAGTACTAATAGCAGTAATTAAATGAAGTGAGACAGAGGTCACTACTATTTGTTCTCTGGCACTTTGCTTCCGACTAGTACGACATCAGGTGCACACCTGACAAGTGTCACGAACAGATCGCCGAGTAGCTTACCTGAGACAACCTTTCCATTAAAACAATGCGAATGCAAAAAGGCTAGATGAGGAGGAGATTTGTGTATGTCCTAACCAAATTCTTCCGGTGCATCCTATTCATAGTGATTCTAGCAACCAAATCACTCGGTGTGATTTTCACACATGTTCATGCTATTTTCCTATTTCTAGCATTTCTCCATAAAGTAATATAGGTTTTACTTCGGTCTAGGAGAAGATGATTATTTTGTGTGGGATATGCCAGATATATATCTATGGGGTTTGGGTTCTTACAGTAACTCAGACTTCAGCGTTCACCAACCAATCGACCATCATCTTGACTGTTGTGTGGATATGCAAATATACATCTACAGGGTTTGGGTCCATAGAGTAACTCAGATTTCTGTTTTCACCAACCAATCGGCCAACTAAATTCTTTCGATCCTTTCACATGGGTTTCAGTCTATTATTTCAGTTCAAATATAAGTGTTCTTATTTTCTGGATTGTGCTATGTGACTTTTTTTTCTGGAAACAGTACCATGTTGATTGAATTAAAAAAGAAAGAAAGAGGAACGTCTGTGTTATATATGCACGGACCTATAGTCTCAGTACACTAAATCTTAGTTCATGTTCGTGTTCTGTCCTTTGTTCAATGTTCAGTTGAAATATGGATACCGGACATGTTTATTTCTAAGCAACCGTATTTCATCTTGTGGAATTTAGTGTACAAGCTAAGCTAATACTAGTTTTTACAACACATGCCCCTTATGTGGTCGCTTCAGCCATCTCTTGTACTGAGCTCTTGCAAGAAGCGGCATCTTCGTGGGTGCGATCGGATCAGCGGGCAGCCTGACGAAATCCTGGTCAGCATCCTAGACAAGTTGGATACCAAGACCGCAGTTAGCACAAGCCTCCTCTCGCGGCGATGGAGGCACGTATGGAGGCTCCTGGAATCCTTCCATTTCAGTGAGCCGATCTTGCCAGACAGCTATTTCCGGGTACGCATCGAACAAATGGTGAAATGCTCGAACGAGAATAGGAACCAACACTTTGTTGAGTCAATTCGATGGTTCACAGGGCTCAAGAGAGAGACAACATTGAGAAGACTGTACCTTGTGTTCTCAGGAAGTACGAAATGTACTAACGGTGTCAACAGTGCCATAGCTTCTGCAGTTGAGCATGGTATCGACGAAATTGACATTGCAGTTATGGAGCACACGAAGTACGAGTTCCCCTGGTGGCTTTTCAGTGGTGGCAGCAACCCTCCACTGACCAGCTTATGCCTGAGTTTTTGCAAGCTTTCTGTCCCTGTCGCCTTCGGAGGGTTCAGTTCCCTCACAAAGCTTGTTCTTATCCGTATGCGTATGAGCCTAAAAGAGACGGAACTTCTCCTCAGCTGCTGCAAAAACTTAGTCATTTTGCATCTGCTTGACATGCTTGATATCAGAATCCTGCGGTTTCCGAAACTGAAGGAATTGATATGGTTATGGTCTTTATGGTTGGGTGAATACTGGATTGATACACCAGCGTTGCAAAGGCTGGAGTATTGTGGAGAGATGCTCCCGACATCTACGTTTCAGTCCATGCCAAGCCTTGAACATGTTTCTCTGCAGTACATGTTTGATGATTATCGTAAATGCCATGCTGAAAAGTTAGAGAACATCTCTACTTGTTTTCCTTATGTCAGAAGCCTGTTCCTGCGGTATGAGATCCCCGAGGTGAGCACGGAAACACTTTCTTGATATTCTCTAATCTCTAGAGTGTAGTGTTGGTGTATCATTCTTTAACTTATTTTTTCCTGCAGCTTGTCAAACCGAGAACGCCTGACACTTTCTTAAACCTCAAAGTACTGACTTTGAACATTGCTACAAAACCATCTGATGATCTTCTTTGGATGGTCATGTTCCTAATCGCTGCACCATATTTGGTGACACTCAGAACTACCGTAAGATTGGTCCCCCCTCTAGTATTACGGATCATCTTATTTTGAATAGAATCAAGTCTTTTGTTCAACCCTGAACTATTGTAGTAATACTTCACTTTTCAACCTTGAACTTTGAAACAGCTGTTTTTAACACCCTTGAAGCTGTTGACTTCACACTCCTTGGTCCTATCCCAAGCGCTTGACATGGCAAAAATGCGGCATCCCAGCATTGCCATGGTGGCAAAATAACTAAACATTAGAAAAATAGAGAAATCGTGAAAAATAATAAAAAAACAGGAAATCAGGGAAATAATATTTTAAAACATATTTTTTCAAAAGCCTGGAACTTTTAGGAAATTCGTGAAAGAGATTTTCTAGAACGACTATTGAATCCCTTTTCAGTTCACTACGGGGAAAGCTTATAGGAAATTTAGGATATTTTTCGGATTGACTATTATGAAAAAGTTTGGCTACATGTCATTTGTGAACTATTGGATCCATTTTTTCAGATTAGCTTTTCTACTAGTCCGGGTTTTTTCGAAGTTTTTGATTTTCCTAGAAATTCTGAATGATGATTTTGATTTTCCAAAAAAGTTTTTGATTTTCCTAGAAATTCTGAATGATGATTTTGATTTTCCAAAAACAACTTGTGTTAACATGCAATGCGTTGACGTGTACAAGTGATTCTATATGTTTGCCAAGCGTCTCTCAACAAAACAGTCTGGAATAGTGCGAAGGAGTAAACTATGTTTTTCCAAGAGTTCAACATTCAAAGCATACGGTTCGAAAGTTCAAGGTTGAAAAAATGAACATCTAAAACAGTAGAATTTTCCTATTAATACTACCAATTTTTACCCTTTGGAGGGAATTAGCTAATATTTGGTTTGCCTTTTACGTTTGCAGGTACGCTATTTCTCACATCTTGATTCTCATAATGGGGTAGTATGGGATGATGTCGACTTCCAGCATGACAGACTCGAGACTGTAGAGATGTATAACTTCATGGGAAGAGATAATGAGATAGGCTTGGCGAGACTACTTTTATGTAGAGCTCCGAATCTGACATGTATGTCCTTCAACCAAGCTCCTCTAGAGGAAGGTGATGATCACCAGTTGGTGCCCCCTACCTGGCTGCCTGGAGCAGAAACTTTTGTCCCAAGAAACGACCAATTCATTCTTTCTAAGCTGTTAGAGGGTGTTTCTTCCAGTGCCCGTGTGGCATTCATCTAGTTCTAATAAGGCATTCTCTGGACTGTATCATTTACGCAATGTGTGACATACGGCATCTCATAATTTACCGCAACTACTTTTGGTAAAAAAAATGAACTTATAGTGAATATTCTTTGTGGCTTCTCAGGATTATGCAACTATGCTTCTCAGTATTCGTAATTTGAGTATAAGTGGCTTTGCTTGCGGGTTTGTGAATCAGGATTGGTTATTTTACTCCTGCCAAGCACAAGTAGATGCCGAGTTTGCCATCAGGTGAGACATGCATGTGATTAGGAATTTCTTTTTATAAAATGGGGGCAAAAGATTTGCCTCTATCCATTAATTAAGGAGAGTTTGACATGAACGAAAAAGGAAAGATAAAAACACACAAGGATTACTCTCTCAGCATTAGAAAAATCCAACTTTTTTGCCCCCGGGTAACCCAAAGCCTTGCCTCCTTAATAGACTCGAGAAGTATAGGCGGCGGTGCGGATTTTTTGTTGAATGCTCTTGCATTCCTCTCCTTCAAATCGTCCAACTAGTGAGAATTATGAGGGTGACCATTGCCTTGCGGTTCGTAGTTGCCTTACCATCTTACTCCACCAAGCCTTCCTGGATAGACCCTCCGTCCAATCTTGAGTTCTAATATTCGTCATCTCAAGCCAATTTTTGACCATCACCCAAAGCCTTTTGGTATGTCTACAATGAGAGAAGAGGTGATGCGCATTTTGAAACCGGAACAAAAATAAACTGAAGCGAGCTAGTATAGTTTCAGCGGTCATCGGGGCGCTCCTCCTCGCCAAGGCCAATGCCGACACACTCACTTGGTTGCCATCGTTGGTTGCTCGACGAGGCGATTGCTTGTGGTGTTCCTACCGGTTGGATGCGCCTGAGGGTGGAGGAGAAGAGGTTTGTCTAGACGTACAGGACAAGACAAATATGTGGATCATCGGTGATCTAGTGGGTGTAACGAGTTCTTATTATAAAACCACCACTTCACCGCGTAAATTCTGAAAAACTACCACCTTACCTCCGCGTGACTAAAACCAAATTTAACATGGATTGACACAAAAAGTGACATTGGGACCCACTCGTCAGGCAAATGTGGCACTGATAGACGGTGCTCCAACACGGATGTCACACGCCGTTAACGTCTTGTCTCAAAGAGGGTGAAATAGTAGGTTTGTTTTTAGCCCCCCCCCCCCCCCCCCCCCCGCGCGCACGCGCTTATGCCTCCCTCCTTTGCTTCTGAACCCCTCGACAATGGCGATGACAACTCTCGTCGGCAACGACCCTTTCTACTGTGCTGGTGGCTTCAATTCGTTGGGCGGGGTCATGGAATCAAGCTGCGGCGACACATATGGATGAAACATTACCTCGCGTTGCCCTCGGTCGCCGCGAGATGGCGCGCGGTCGTCGCAACATTCTGCGATGGTGTCTCACGCGAGGGAGGTCCTGGCCTCAACAGCAAAGACGAGACACTGGTGGGGATCCTCCTTCGGTAGCATCGAGAATGCTCTCCTCCCCCTCCCCTCTCTCTGTCAGCCTCATATTGGGACAAGCTTTTGTTTAATTGAATCTTGCATGAACTGCGGTAAGGAATTAGGCTATGAATTAGGGTTGTTTAAAAAAATGCTTGAACTAGAGTTGGTAATTTTGCTTGCTTTAACTAATTTATAGTGAACTATGGTAAGCTAGGAATTAGGATAATATTTTTTTTGCTTGCTTAGGTGAATTTTGCTTGACAGTAGGCTACTGATTGATAATAGTGATTTTTTTAGTTGTATCTTGCTTAAATAACTATAGGGAAAATATCATTGTATTTATCTTGCTTAACTAAAAATAACCACTTTATTTATGCTTGATTGTTCACTCTATTTATCCATTTAAATTGTCTGTATAGTTTGGATGATGACATATGGGATATTAGGTTTAATTTCCCAGGTGAAGACAATTTAGAGAGAACTTTGTGCAGTTCTGACATCACAGTTCTTAATTTGATGGCATTGTTTGAAGGCCATGGTTATGGTTTCAAAGATATAATGTTCTATGTTAAGGAAAACGGAGAATGAGTTGAAGGGATGGAGGCTGTTACTATCATGGAAAAAGTGGACAAGATGTTAGAATTTTTTGAACTTCAAAAGGTTCTCAATTTGACCGTCATTAAACAAAATGCACCAACACCAGCTGGACTGAACAAGGATGATTTGGAAGCTCAGGTCCCAGCAAATCAGCCAGCTGTATTTTCTATTAACAAAGATGAAGTAACATATATTAGTGAGAATGAAGTGTAGCCATCTATCCAATTGGAATTGACTTCTTAGAGGTTCTTTATGTAGGAATACACCCAAGCTACAATTTGGGTAAGGACAAAGTAGTTGTTCCTTAGATGTTGTGCATGTTGATGTTGCAGATTCTGAAGAGGTTGATGGAATATTTGGAGGGAATAACATGGGCAAATACATACCTGCTGAACATAACAAAACAGTAGGAGCAGAGCTAGAATTAATTAAGAAATTATAGAGGTGGAGAAAAGAAGCAGAAGATCCTGAAGAACTTCTCATTATGGAGAAGCTTAGGCAGCAGAAGAAGCAAAAGACAAGATCCTTCCCTACACTTTGAAGGGGACACACGTGTGGAAGAGCTTTATGAAGAAGAGGAACTCCTACAAGTACTGCTCTAGGATCAAATGCTTTCTCTGCACCAAGGGCACCAGCTCCTACTCCTACCGCACCACCAGCTACAAGAGCACCAGCAAGTACTGCTCTAGGCTCAAGACTATTCTCTGCAGCGAAGAGTATTGATGCTCATACTAGCGCACCAGCAACGAGTACTGATGATGGTACTAGTGCACCACTCATAGTGTTAGCACCAGAAAAGGATAATTCCAGGTAAGACGCAGGGTTACCTCAATGCAGGGAAGGCAACCTCTTGACACATAAGTGATGCAACAAAGTGGGGTTGAGGTGTGTAATACTATTTGTGGGCATGTGTGTGCCAAAAGACGATTGTTTGAGATACTGTGTTGGTATCTAAGATGATGTGTAAGACTATGTAGTTCATGAATTTGTGGATTTCCTATTTTGATGTGTAAGACTATGTGATGTAAGACTATTTGTTTAAGACTATGTGGATTGTCTTTGTTGATGTGCACTTGAACTTGCTAATGTCTAGTATGTTTCTAGTATTTTTTTCCATCATTTTTTAGTTGACACAAAAATATGTTCTGATGTTTCTGGTATTTTTCCATGATTTTTAGTGGACTCCAAAATATGGTTATTATTTTTCTAGTATTTCTCCATAATTTTAGTTGGATTCCAAAACGTGGTTATGGTTTTTGTAGTATTTCTAATGATTTCTACTAGACTCCAAAATATGCTTAAGATGCTTCTAGTATGTTTTTTCATGATTTTCAGTGGACACCACAATATGGTTATGATTTTTGTAGTATTTTTCATGATTTTTGGTGGACTCCAAAATATGGTTATGATGTTCCTAGTATTTTTCATGATGTTTAGTGGACTCCAAAATATGGTTATTATTTTTCTAGTATTTTTCCATGATTTTAATTAGACCCCAAATATGGTTATTGTTTTTTGTAGTATTTTTCCATGAATTTTAGTGGACTCCAAAATATGGTTATGATGTTTCTAGTATTTTTCCATTATTTTTAGTGGATTAAAATATGGCTATGATTTTTCTAGTATTTTTGATGATTTTAAGTTGATTACCAAATGGTTATCGGGAACCCTCGAGGGTCATTTTAAAACCTAGGGAAATGGTTATTGAGACCCCTCGAGGATTGTCGAGAACCCTCGAATGCCATCTTGAAGCCTAGGGAAATGGTTGTCGAGACCACTCAAAGGGTTGAGATGACTATTTACTAGGGGATTTTGTTTAATGAATTTTTATACTAATTAACTATTACAATACATTATATTCTACTTTCCAAATTCTAGCAAATCTAAGTTAAAGTGCAGTGCAGTATCTGCAAGTATAAGAACACAAGCAAGTCTAACTATTGCGAATTTTCTATTTCATTTGTCTACAGGTATAACCACAAGTAATTGCATTGATATAGGGTATTTGACTTTATTTGTCTCAACACCTAACTGCATTTATGTTCAGCTAAGCAATGTAGCACACAAATTAGGGATGAAATCTATGGACCGTGTTTGTCCCTTCAAACGCCCTGCACTTTTATGGCACAAAGCATGTGCACACAACACACCTCGGGACAGTCCACGCCAACATGAAATGTGGAATCATCACAGGTATCTAGAGCACAGTTCACGTCGACGATGTCGTAATGGTATATAAATTGCAAAGAAATCTGGTTTAATCTAGGTAAACCGGTGTGAAATCCAAAAATCCCAATTTGGAATAAAACCCTAACCCTGGAAATTGGGGAACATACCCCTAGTAGGGACAGGCTCAACGATTCGCCATAGTTCCAGCTAGGCATGGCGATGACAGATGGATGACAAAGGCGCGTTTGGACCACCAGCGGCGATGGCTCAACTTACGGCGCAACATCCATGGGCTCGCTCCACTGTGGCAGGAAGGGGAGTGAGGACGAGAGTGAGTGAATGATACAGTTCAAAGGGCGATGGCGTTATGTCTGTGCAACTCGACAGTGGACCCCACAATGGCCATTAATAGCGTGTGACGGATGTGTTCGTGCGCTGTCTCGCAATGCCACGTCAGCCTGGAGAGTCGGTCCTACTGTTAGTGAGAGCATCAATTCGTGCAATTTTGTGCTAGCACACATTGCAGAAAATCTTTCGAATAGTGATCACATTTTGTCATTGAACGTAAAGTGGAGAAGCTCTACAGCTGCATCGATCTGTGGGACGACCAATGGATCCCTCGATGTTATGGCTGATGGCTTGTTTGGCAGACGAGAACGTGATGCCGCCTTACCTTGTCGCAGATTTCATCAACCTAGTTTCGGTGACGTGGCGGGAGGAAAAGTTGAGACAATTCTTGCTCCCTATCGATGTAGAGCTGATCCGGGAGCTTCCTATTTGCACAAGACAGTAGAGTGATTTCTGGTCCTGGCACTATGATCGGCGTGGTGTGTTCTCTGTCAGGTCGGCTTACAAGATGCTTGTTACAACGCATCAGAACCGAGAGGTATGGCCGCACGAAGAGGCTTCTCCATCTAAAGGCGTAGAGGTCGAACGGGAGTGGACGAACCTGTGGCGCACACAGATACCCTCTAAGTTTAAGGTTTTTCTATGGAGACTGGCAAAGCAGTTGTTGCCAACAAACGAGGTACGCCATAGGAGGAACATGGCAGACAATGATAGGTGCCAAGTTTGCGGGGTGCAGGATACGTGGCAACATGCGCTACTGGACTGCACAATGTCTCATTGTGTTTGGGCGCTGGCTGATGAGGAGGTAATGGAGGACGTGCACGACACGGAAGAGAGAGGAGCAAGGGAGTGACTAGCAACAATGATAGCAACTCTCTGCCACGAGGATCAAGTCAAGGTCTTTGTGACCTTGTGGGCTATATGTCATGCTCGGAGGAAGGCGATCCACGAGAAGATTTTTTTTCAATTCTTTTATCGGTGCATTCTTTCGTCCAGAATTTCATTCAGGACTTGTCGCAGGTGGCTACCACTACCAAGAGGATTGGGGCAACTATTCAGACAGAAGAAGCACCGAGATGGATCCCACCGCCGCCAGGTATAGTGAAGTTCAATGTTGATGCGGCGTTTGGAAAGAATACTGACCGGTTCGTGGTTGTGGCAGTGGTTGGAGATGAGCAGGGTTTGTTCCTAGGTGCTTCGGTAATCATTTACCTAGGAAAGACACAGCCAGAGACGTTGGAGGCCCTCGCTTGTCGAGAGGCAGCTGCTTTGGCGTATGATCTAAATGCGCGATGGGTGTTACTGGCTAGTGACTGCAAAAATGACATCCTCAGTGTTAGATCCAAGCACATGCCTTAATAGGATTGATGGGATACTCATACCAACAAGTTGCAACTTCTTTTCTGAAAGCTCATATAAAAAGAACTATGAGGTTAAGTGTCCTTGGTCTAGAGCAATTCTAGGATGGGTGACCGATCGGAAAGTGGGTACCGGTTGCGTACGAGTGAGGACAAAGTACGCAGAGAAGACTAGTGTTGGTATGTGGGGCCAGTCTAGATATCCTATTAAGCTGCCAGGAGTGACACCCCCGGGGCCCAGTGGATGGGATATTACAAGTGGTATCAGAGCCGATCCTCACGGTTACACGGGCGTATGCAGGTCAGTGGTGGGACATGTGGAGCATGGCGCGTGTGGCCCAGAGTGGACACGGCATGGCACATGTGCCGACATTGGACGCACAAACGTGTACCAAGAGGGTGCGTTCCTGGGGTGTGCTTGATCGATGGGGCATCGATCTTCTAAAGGGTGGGTGTATGTGAGATCCAAACACATGGCTTAATAGGATTGATAGGATACTCATACCAACAAGTTGCAACTTTTTTTGGAAGCTCATCTAAAAAGAACTCTGAGGTTAAGCGTACTTGGCCTAAAGCAATTCTAGGATGGGTGACCGACCGGAAAGTGGGTATCGGCTGCGCACGAGTGAGGACAAAGTGCGCAAAAAAGACTAGTGTTGGTATGTGGGACCAGTCTAGATATCCTGTTAAGCTGCCAGGAGTGACACTCCCGGGGCCCAGTGGACGGGGTATTACACTCAGCCTGGAGCAAGGTATGAAGGGAATCTATGCACACATTGCCCAGGAAATAAATGAGTCGGTTAATGATTTTGAGTCTTTGTGTTTTGTCCACGAGAGTAGAAAAATCGAATAATCTCTCGGTTATCCTCTCGGTTAGGGTTTAGTGCTCCGGCGGCGATTCCATCGCCCCGTGAGATTGTTTCGACTCTGGTACCTCCGTGGCTCCGTGCTCGTACGTACGTACGTACGTACGGTTCCCCGTCTGTGTCGTCCGCTCCCGTGCTCTACGCTCCATTGCGGCACACCTGACGGATATCAATGGCGGAAACGGATCTGGCCAGCTCGGCCAGAGGTAAAGAGGATGAAATCGATGACATGTTCAGCCATCTCGAGCTGAACGAGGATGAGTTAGATGATGTGCTGATCGGTGTGGAAGAAGCGAAGGAGTACAAGAAGGCTGCTAGATGGCTAGCGATCGGGAAAGTTCTCACCAACAGATCCTTTAGTGCTGAGGCCTTGTTTGAGAAGATGAAATCCATCTGGAATCTTGCCCATGATCCGATCTGCAGAGAAGCTAGGGAAAATCTGTTTATCTTCCAGATGCACTGTCTGGGGGATTGGAAGAAGGTTGTTCACCAGGGGCCATGGACCTTTCGAGGCTGGGGTCTTTTGATTGAGGATTATGATGGTCTCAGCGACCCAGTGGAGTTCGTATTTGATGGCATGCATGTTTGGGCACAAATCCGTGGCATACCTGAACTGTATCGAAGAACGGAGGTTGTGGACGACCTTGCCCGCTGGGTTGGGCAAGTGAAGGAGGTCCAGATGAAGCCAAAACTGTTTTTTGAAGGAAATTATGTGCGACTCCGGGTCAGGATTGATGTTAACAAAGCTCTTATGCGGTTTGTCTCGCTCACTCTACTAGAGGGGAAGAAGAGGCTACCAGTAAAGTATGATAAAATTCCTTTCTTCTGCAAATGGTGTGGGCTTACCGGCCATGATCATGAAGAATGTGGAGATGGTGTGTGGGGAGACAAACAGCTACAATATGGCACCTGGATGTTAGCCACCCGCAAATCTGTGCAGCCGGCCCTTGTGACATGACACTTTGTGTCTAGAGCTCCAGTACGGGGAGGTTTCGCTGGGAGAGGAGGGGCATACGGGGGTGCCCCTAAGAAGCGATCATCACAGGATGCTGACCTTGATAGCTCTACAGATGATCAGAACACGGCTACTAGCCCGGTAAGGTTGGGTGACCTAAACGTGCCCATGGAGGAAGACGATGATCCCAAAGCCAGGAAACAACTGGACTTGGAGGAACAAAAGCTGGATGGTAAAGCGAGTGAAGGGGATGTTGGAGGTTCTCCTAAAGGAATCCCACCTCCTCCAACACAATATGTCAAGCCGAAAGAGAGGGCGAAACTTAGGAAGGTGGATGAACCGAGCTCTAAAAAGTTGGCACTATCGGCGGCCTCCTTCGGGGAGGACCGCCGGGCCTAATGTCGACCCTAGCATGGAACGACCGTGGGATAGGGCAGCATGCGACTGTTCAGGAACTTGTCTGCCTAGTGCAGACCTATAAGCCCAGTCTCGTGTTTATTTGCGAGACTCGCCAAAGTAAGGAACGAGTTGAAAATCTTCGGTATAGAATTGGTATGAAACATTGTTATCAAGTTGCAGGGGATGGAAAGGGAGGTGGTATTGCTTTATATTGGAGAGAAGATGTTGTTGTTGACCTCCTATCTTTCAGCAAACGACACATTGATGTCCATGTCAATAGGGGTCCGTATGATCACATGTGGCGTGCTACATTTGTCTATGGGGAGCCTAAGCCTGGGGATGGGTACCTGATGTGGACAAAACTGAGACAAATCAAACATAATTCGGATAAACCTTGGCTTATGATGGGGGACTTAGGAACACTTTTCTCACTCCCGCCGATTGGAGAGACTAATGATGGATTTCAGAGAGGTCTTATCTCACTGTGACCTTCATGATATTGGGTTCATAGGGAGCCCGTGGACATTTGATAATAAGCAAAAAGGAGAGCGCAATGTGAAAGTTAGGCTGGATCATAGGCTGAGACATATTGCCTCATCTCCGTCGGACCACTGCCCTATCATTCTTTATGCTGACATTGCCGCTAAGTGTCGTTCTGATCGGCCGGTGAGAAGGTACGAGGTTGTCTGGGAGAGGGAGCCGTCCCTGCCAGCCGCTGTAGAGGAGGCTTGTTCTCGCCGAGTCCCATGCAATGACCTTGGTGACGTATCGTCATCCCTGAGTGTGATGATGTCTAGTCTCTACAACTGGAAAAAAGTTCATTTTAAATCTATCCCACAGAAAATTGAGAAAAAAAGGGCTCTGCTTGATGAGCTTAGTCAATGTACGGATGAGGAGAGTATGATGATAAAAATAGGGCTGGAAAAGGAGATGGATGAGCTCCTGTATCGTGAGGAGATTTTCTGGATGCAGCGGTCACGTGTCGCCTGGCTTCGGGAAGGCGACCGTAATACAAAATATTTTCACCGTAGAGCATCTTGGCGGAAGAAGAAAAATAACATTCGTAAGCTGAAAAGACTAGATGGTTCGTGGACGTCGGACTCTACTGAGATGGAGAACATGGCTAGGGATTACTTCCAAGATCTTTATACTCGGGAGGACAACATTGACCCAACCATTATTACGGACTTGGTTGATCGCTATATCTCGGAGGACATGAACGCAGATTTGTGTGCCCCATTCATGGAGCACGCTCTTTTTCAAATTGGACCGCTTAAGGCTCCGGGGCCTGATGGTTTTCCAGCACGCTTTCTCCAGCGGAATTGGGGTTTACTTCGGGATGATGTAGTTAGAGCTGTCCAGAGATTCTTTTCGGATAGTATTATGCCTGATGACGTGAATGACACCGCTATAGTTTTGATTCCGAAAAAGAATGACCCGGAGTAGTTAAAGGATTTTAGGCCGATTAGCCTTTGCAATGTCATCTTTAAGGTGATTTCCAAGTGTCTTGTGAATCGCCTTCGCCCATTGCTTTAGGACATCATCTCGCCGACTTAGAGCGCGTTTATTCCAGGACGGCTCATTACAGATAATGCTCTTATGGCCTTTGAGTGCATTCTTGTTATTCAGACTGGCTCAGTCGCTCGTAGGAATTTCTATGCGTACAAATTGGATATGGCTAAAGCGTATGATCGTGTGGATTGGAGATTTCTTGAAGGGGTTTTAGCGAAGTTGGGCTTTCATAGTCAATGGATACAGTGGGTGATGGCTTGTGTCACCACTGTTCGCTTCTCGATTCGCTTTAACGGACATATGTTGGACCCTTTCACTCCGTCCCGTGGTATCCGCCAAGGTGATCCTCTTTCTCTGTATTTATTCCTTTTTGTTGCTGATGGCCTATCTTGTTTTATCAGGAGAGAAATTGAGAACAACGCTCTACATGAGTTTCATATATGTCGTAGGGTGCTAGGCATCACACACCTCCTGTTTGCGGATGATTGTCTCCTTTTCTTTGAAGGATCGGTTAATCAAGGGCTAGTGGTCAAATCTATTTTGGACAGATATGAAAAGAGTACGGGGCAATTGGTGAGTCTGGGCAAATGCTCCATTTTGTATGGCGATCAATGCACCTCCGAGGTGCAGGCGGAGTTGCAAGGAATTTTGAAATATGAGACTATTTGTTTCGAGGAAAAGTACCTGGGTCTCCCGGTGCCGGAAGGAAGACTGACAAAGGGCAAATTTAAACCAACGAAGGGAAAATTCACAAAACACGCTAGCGATTGGGCGGAAAGTATATGTCCTCGGGTGCTAAAGAGATCCTGATTAAGTCTATCCTGCAATCCATCACTACTTATGCGATGGGAGTTTTTAAATTCTCAGTGGGTTTAGTGGACGAGCTAACCCATATTATTCGAGATTTTTGGTGGGAGGGTGAGGAAAATCGGCGGAAGATGCATTGGAGGGCCTGGGACAAACTGACATGCCCTAAATCTCAGGGGGGGTGTTGGTTTTAGAGATTTGCGTGTTTTCAACCAAGCATTACTGGCAAGACAGGCTTGGAGGCTTATACAATATCCTGACAGTTTATGTGCGAGGCTTCTAAAGGCTAGATACTACCCTTCTGGTGAGCTGTTGGACACTCCATTTATCTAGAACCAATCCCAAATGTGGCAAGCGATTGTCTATGGATTAGAACTATTGAAGCAAGGGATAATATGGCGTATTGCATCTGGGAGTAAAGTAAGAATCTTCCGGGATAATTGGCTTCCTCGGGCTGGTGCTATGAAAGTACAAGAAAGGAGGAAAAACTCTCAAAAGAGGTGGGTTTCTGAGCTTATAGACCCTACTACCCATACTTGGGATGAACCGGCGATATGTGCCTGTTGCTCACACGCGGATGCTGCTCACACGCGGATGCTACTATGATCCTATCTATTAAGCTGCCTACTAGAGCTATGGATGATTTTGTTGCCTGGAGTGCTGAGAAGAATGGCGTGTTTTCAGTAAGATCTGCTTATCGTCTAGGCGCGAGCTCCATGGTCCAGCGCCACACACAGGGACAGTCCAGCGTTGAGCCGTCCGGTGATCGATCTATTTGGAAGGTTGTGTGGGAGGCTGCGGTACCACAGAAACTCAGAATCTTTGCTTGGAGAGCGACGACAGACAGTTTAGCTGTGCTCTCTGAGCTTCAAAAACGCATTACAACGGTTGATCCGATTTGCTCCATATGTGGTCAGGAAATTGAGGACAGTCATCATGCCCTTGTACGTTGTACCCTCGCCCGTGCCCTTCGTGACGAAACTCGGAAGTATTGGCAGCTTCCACCGGAGGATATATTCCAAGTGGGAGGGAAGGAATGGATTTTGCATCTACTGAGTAGAATCCCGAAAGAGGCCAGATCGAAGACTATCTTTCTTTTGTGGCGAGTATGGCATCATAGGAATAATGTGGTTCATGGTGACGGGAAGGCGTCGGTCACGGCCTCGGCTCAGTTTATCACTAACTATCATCGATCCTTCTCTGTTACTCGGGGCCCGCAGTTGTGCGACCAGGATAATCCAGACAACCCGTTAAGGATCTCTAGTTGTGAAGCTCCGTTGGAAGGACAGTTGAAGGCAAATGTAGATGCTGGTTGGGACGATGTTTCAAAGGTGGTAGGTCTGGGTATTATCATCCGTAACCATTTGGGCCAGGTCATCTTGTCTGAATGGAAGCATATCTATCCTTGTGCAAGTGCGGAGGAGGCCGAACTTCAAGCCTGTGTGGTTGGAATTAAGCACCTTCTATCTCTTGGAGCTGGTAAGGCCACTGTCGAATCTGACTGTCTCAGAGTTGTTCAAACTATTTCTAGCCCGGTACAGGAACTATCTGGTGGATGGGCATTCTACAATGAAGCTCGGGACCTTCTTAGGATTTTTGGTAATATCACTGTTTGTAAGGTGGACCGAGTTAGTAATGGTGCAGCGCATGTGCTGGCACAATTAGGCAAGTCAGGTCTAAATGGTCTCCTTAGTGGTGCAGCTCCTTGCTGCGTGCTGGAGCTCATCACACACGATTGTAATTGACTTGTTTTCAGGCCAGCAGGTTGCAGACGCACTTTTTTCCTTCTAGGATACCGTAAGGGACTAGAAGGTTTTTAATGAGGCGGCTTGCTGGTCTTAATAGATGGTTTCTTTCAACAACAAAAAAATCGAATAGAGAGGCCCATCTTTTGGCCAGTAGTAGTGTGCTCTTTGAGTAAGGTCGCCATATTTGGTTTTTGGCACCACCAGATGCCATCTGTATCCCATTGATTATTGAGCTTTAATAAAGTTGTGAACACAAAACTATAGACAATCAGATTATATATAATATTAATACGTGAACAACCAATCCCAGTTAGTACCAACGCAGTACGTATACTAATCGCCTTCGCTTCGAGAGTATTCGCATCAATGGCAAAATAAATCGGGTCATTGTATGCAGCAAAATAAACTTCTCAGAATAATCTCTAATAACATCACCAATACCTCCTGAAAAATTTCATGGATCAAAGCTTGCATCAACGTTGATCAATGCATGCCCTTCTCTTGGTTTAGCCCATCTGCTTTTTCTTCTTCACCGAAGTATTGCTCAAACCCCTTAAAAATTGTTTTCAGTAATTATTCTCTTTTCTGTTTAGTAATTTATTCGATTGGACATCATAGCAATTGGACTCGATCCGCGCCTTCTCATTGTGAACAAGTTTTTTCAGATAACAGGCCAAAAGGCCCGGGGTTAAATTAATAATACCCGAATGGCGACAAAGGTACAAAGTGATGAACCCAGCTTACAACACCGAACTGCACACACCCACACAACCGAAGAGCCTACAACCGACGGAAGAAGAGCGCCTAACGGACTACTCCGGCGAGACTAAGAACTAGCAGGGCGGGCAAAGACGTCGGGCCGAAGCTCACCCTAGCGGACAGACCGGCACACCAACACACGCTGCACACCGTAAACACGGGCAGAGGTGTCGGGCGGAAAACTCGCCCTAGAGCAGAGGCCGGCTCACCAACATACATTGCACACCACCGAGACACGGTCAGCTCGAACAGAGACCGCCACTAGGAGCACACCATCTGCCCGCGCCGCTGAAGAGCTCCAACGTCAGCCGAAGGGGAAGGACAAGATGCAAGCTTTGCCGAAGAACGCCCTAAGAAGATCCAATGCCGGAGGCACCGCAACTTCGCCGGACAACCTTCAGAGAGCCACCCACCATGAGCTCCGAGGAAGCGCCTTCAAGAAGAGCACGACGCCACAGCGCCGCCACCGCCCAATCCAAGGATCTTGGGTTTTCACTCGGAGCCCACAGGAGGATACAAGGGGAGCCACGCCGGCGCCTTCAAGAAGGGAACGACGTCCGCGGACGCTGTCATCGCGGTCCACGACAAAGCCAAGGCGAGAGTTTCCTCTCGGCAAGACCCCTCATCCTCTTGCACAGGGTGAAGTATGCCGCCAAGACGGCGACTGCACCACTACCACGGGGGTCGCTCGCCGGGCACCACGCCGTCCACACGGCCATGGCCACCGGCCAGCACCAAAGCTAGGGGCACGCTCGCCAACCCGCTGGCTCCCACTGTCCAGGGCCGCCGCCCTGGTGTCCTACCTCACCACACCACCAAACTTCAACCAGAGGCCCAACCACAGCGCCACCATCAAGGCCTCCCTCGGCTGGAGGAGAGCCCTATACTGCACCCAGCCCTTCCGCGCCCAGATCTCATCGAAGGAGGGCACAAGAAGCCCCCCCCCATCCCCCATGGCTGAGGAAACCCTAGATCTGGGGCGGAGAAGACAGTGAGCGAGGGGGGCTCGGGCCCCTGCCCTTGCCCCTGCCCAAGGACGAGGAGGTTGGGACCTGTCCGCGGATGCGTTGTCCGTCCGTCTCTCCAAAGCGTCCACATCTGTCAGGGAAGAGCGTCGCCGACCAGGGAAGCAGCCGCCATGGCCTGCCTGCTGGTGAGGTGTGTTGTCACCGCCTGTTCGCGCCCACGGGGAGGGGGGCCTCGCCGCCGCCAACGACCGCACGAGGTGAGCCCGGCGGCGGCGAGGGAGGGGGCTCGCGGGAGGGGTTGGGTCGAGGGTATGTGATGCTGGATGAGGATCTATTGTGAACAGGTTGACGACGCATCCACCAAATATACCAAGAAATGGCAAGAATCAGCTCCCTCACATCTTGAGTAACTAGTAGTGCCTCATGGATTGCACTTCCCGCTCTATCCACCATCATTGTGTTTTGATATGTTGCTTTACTATGTTTGTTGTAGAGTTTGCATTGCTACTGTTCATATTGATAAGTATATCTAGTATGTTAGAGTTTCACATATCATAGCCATGGGACTGAACAATCATGAAATATGTTATGAAATTATTGTAATATTGCCTAATATTCCAACACATTGCACTTTCAATATTCTCCTCGAATCCCAATTTTCTCCAAATCTCTCTTGCATGGTTGTAGACAAAAATATCATGTAGTAGCATGTTCTTCATAGTGGATCTCACACTGGGGGCATTGACTAGACACGGGAATATGCCTATTCCCAAGAACCGCAAACAAGGGGGATTTTCATGCAAAAAAAAAAAATCACCTTTGCTGAAACCGAAGTTTTAAATGATCATAGATTCATTTTACAGTATTCCTAGGAGCGACGTATTCAGGGAGTCAGGGACTGCCCAGATTTTCCTGCAGACGAGATCCAAACTTTTCACGACCACGGAGAAAAATGCCACGTTTATCTTCAACAAAAACAGCGGGAAAGGGAACAGAAGAGCGCACGTAATCCGCGAGCGCGAGCACGTGACACCGGCCCTCTCGCGCACCACGCATGGCACGGCATGGAACGGCATCGGCAGAAACTACTACTAGCTAGCAGACACGGAACTCAAAGGGAAGAGACGGTAGCGTGCATGCGGCCGTGTCCCGTGTGCATGCATGGCCAGCGTGAGCGCGACGAGGCGCATACGCATGCGCATAGGGACAGACAGCCGCATGCTGGCATGCATCTGACGCGATGCACGGCTACCAGGTTGTACTACTGTGCAGGCATGACGCCAAGGGCGCATAGCGCGGCAGGCAGGCGGGCAGGGCATGGGTGTATTCTGTAGTGCGCTAGTGCGTGCACGTAGTTGGTGGCGCAACAGGATGGTGGAGGGACTCCACCACTTATTATTGCCGTGTACTGTGATACTAGTACGTCATTGGCTGGACGACCGTCGCGGCCCGTGGGTTTGACGCATCCAGCTGTGGGGCACGACGCCTTGCATGCAGCAGCTTGGAAGCACATGCTTTGGCGGAGCCCTCCAAGCCCCCATTCGACCGATCGATCGATGGTGCTTTCTGACGTGTCATTCCTGCTGCCCGGATTTGGATAAAGTACTGTATGTCGCTCGATCGCTAGCTACTAGCTCCTGTTTGGCCTCGTCACCGTGGGCTCCGCTTGCTAGATTATTTGGTGGTGGGAAGGTACATGCTCCGGTATATAGCTAGCTTGGTCGGCTAGCTCTTAGGTCACACTCGTAACCCCTGTACAGGTTCTGGCGCGGCCGTTTTCTGCCCGTACGGGGACACCGGTGCGATGTTGCCAAATGGGAGCCGTGCCCTCATAATAAAATTTAATTTTTTAAAATTTAGGAGAAATTTAGAGAAACAGTTTAAACTTTAACGAACAGTTTAAACATAACAAAAATTTACAAAAAAAACGCTATCTAATGGCGTACGCCGTACCGATCCCGAGTACATCGCCGCGCGCGTCGCCGTTCGTCCTGCACCTTCCGCCGCCGGTCTGCTGGCTGGCGTGGAAGGACCGGTCGCCCCTCGTCGTCGTCGATGTCGACGACGACGACGTGACGCCTGGCGTGCTCGGCCTGCTCCCGCCACCAGCCCTGCGCGGACCAACTGGCGACGAACTCGTTAGTGGCCGGCAGGACGTCGTTGAAGGATGCCCGCTCCAGCATCCTCTGACCCGGAAATTCTTCCGGGTCCTCGCCGTCCGCCACCGGTGATTGCCGCTTGTACTCGTGGTGGCGTCACTCCTTCTGGCTCGGGCTTGCCCAAGCGAGGCCAGCGGCGAGGTAGCGAGGGCGCTGGCGCGCGCTGGCCGTCCTTCCTTCACCGGCGCGAGGTAGCGCAATGACGGCGAGGGTATCGGCGTATGCGCCGAGGACGTCGGCAGCGCGAGAGGAGGAGGACGTCGGCGCGCGGCGGTCGCCAATGTTGCTGGCGGTAGGCGATCGCACTGAGATCTTGTGGCCAGCATCACCAATGCTGGTTGTTGCCGTTGGCGATGTGCTCCAGGACCCAGGAGAGGGTCCGTCCCGGAGCACTCCACCACCGCTTTCGGCCTTCGCTGGTGTAGTTGGCCGACGGCGGGCCAACACCGTCGTAGGCCTCGATGCGTTCCTCGCGCTGCCGCGCGAACAACACCGCCCACGACTAGAGGTTGTCAGGATCCCACTGGGGGTCGTTGCGCTCCGCGTCGGTGAGCACCCCAAAGAGTGTCGTAGATGGCGACCTGCGCGAGCCGCGGTGGGATAGCGACACGCGAGCCGCCATGACTCACCGCCCACCCCGTCGGGAGCCGGAAAGCCGACGGGACGGGGTAGCCGACGCTCCACAGCGCCTGCGCCTCGTCGACGTGGAGCTAGAGGCGGCCAAACCCATTGGCCACCGCACCGTCGTAGCTGTCGTAGCGCGCCATCGAGAGGGAGAAGAGGACGACGTTTGGGGGAGATGGTGGAGCTCGCCGTCGAGGTATTGCGCGTGCGGCGGCAATGAAAACCGTCGTGGGTTTTTATACTGGGGAGGAGAGGGAGGCGAGCGGTGGGCATTAACGCCGCCCTGCCCCTTTGACGGAGCGTCGGTACACCGCCGCTGCCGTTATTTGGGAAGGAATGACGGCGCCATTACTCGGCGCTGATGGCGAGGAAGAACGGCTCTACGCGGCTATGATACATTGCAAATGTATCTATAATTTTTGATGTTTTATGCTTGGTTTTATCTACTTTCTTGTGTTTTGTTCCAACTTTGGAGTACTTTTTATATGATTTCTTGGACTAACCTATTAACAAGATGCCACAGTGCCAGTTGCCTGTTTTCTGCTGTTTTTGGTTCCAAGAAAGTCGGAAAATCAATATTCTCGGAATTGGACGGGACAAAAGCCAAAGTTTCTATTTTACCGGAAGACTCACGGAGCCAGAAGCAGAGACGGAGGAGGGCCAGGGCCTGGCCACACCATATGGTGGCGCGGGCTAGCCCTGGTCGCGCCACCAGGTGGTGTGGGCCCCCTGGCACTCCACCGACCTTGCCTCTTCGCCTATAAGAAGCCTCCCGATGCATAAACCCTAAATAATCAAGCCTCCAGCCACGAAAAGTTCCACAATACCGCCAATCAAGGGAGATTCGGAGACGAAAGTCTATGTTAAGACCTGCCGGGATGGGGAAGTGCCCCCGGAGCCATCTCCATCGATCTCCACCGCCATCTCCATCACCATTGCTGATTCCCATGATGAGGGAGTGGTTCTCTCTCGAGGCTAAGGGTTCTACCGGTAGCTATGTGTTCAGCTCTCTCTCTAAGCATGATCTTATTGAGATCATGAGCTTGTAATCTATAGATCTACCTTGCTACTCAAGTGCTTTATTAGATCTCTGCTCTCCCCATGTGTGTGAAAGTGACAGCGTGCACACCATGGTGGCACTTAGGCTAGAGATTATAAATACTTGTTATGAGTTATATTTGGAGTTGGATGTCTTTATGAAATTGTGGTATTTGTTGGACTCATCTAGTACTCAAGGTGATAGTGTGGGGTTTTCTAGATGGGAAAGGCTTACTTTGAGGTGTGCTGTTATAGCCCTACCATGGATTAGAGTGTCCAATCGGAGAGTAGTTAAGAGTAGTATCATAAAGAGAAGATATTTATATGAGAGTGTTCACTAGTGAAAGTATGATCCCTAGGCCTTGTTTCTAAGCACTGAAACACCGTTTGCCATTAGATCTGTTACATGTTTGCTTGCTTCCATCTTTATTTCAGTTTGCCTTTAGTCTTCTCCACGCCATCAAGTTATTTTCTATCACCATTACCACTTATAATTATCCATACCACTTGTATTTCATTATCTCTTCGCCGAACTAGTGCACCTATACACCTGACAAGTGTATTGGGTGTGTTGGGGACACAAGAGACTTCTTGTATCTTGATTGCAGGGTTGCTTGAGAGGGGATACATTTGACCACTTCCTCCCTGAGTTCGATAAACCTTGGGTGATCCACTTAAGAGAAAACTTGCTGCTGTTCTACAAACCTCTGCACTTAGAGGCCCAACAACTGTCTACAAGAATAGAAGTGCGTAGACATCAGGCTGCCACGCGGGCAAGCTTTGACCGGGGCGGTTTAGCACGCGCGCTCCCGCCTAATCTTCCCGTCACCCGCCCTGTCACGCGTCCATCCAGCGCCCCCGCTTGCCTCCTGATGACCCACAAGTATAGGGGGTGTATCGCAGTATTTTCGAGGAAGTGAAACCCAATTTATTGATTCGAGACAAGGGGAGCCAAAGAATATTTATAAGCCTTAACAACTGAGTTGTCAATTCAGCTGCACCTGGAAACAATCTTGCTCACAGCAGTTTATCAAGATAACAGTTTTGTAGTAGGAATAGTAAAGTAACATGGTAGTAAAGCAAAGAGTAGTAACAAAAGCGATAAATGGATTCGAAAAGGTAGGCATAGGGATGGATGGACGGGCGTTGCATGGACAAGACAATTCACATAGCAATCAGAGCATAGGGCAATTGCAGATAAATAAGATAAAGAATCCAAGTACTAAATAATCCTAGGCATGTGTTCCATATATAGTCATACGTGCTCGCAATGAGAACTTGCACAACATCTTTTGTCCTGCCAGCCCGTTTGCAGCGGGGCCTCTAGGGAACTACTGGCAATTAAGGTGCTCCTTTTAATAGAGCACCGGAGCAAAGCATTAACACTTCATGAACACATGTGATCCTCACATCAAAGCCATTCCCTTCCGGTTATCCCGATTTCTGTCACTTCGGGGCCATTGGTTCCGGACAACAATATGTGTATACAACTTGCAGATAAGACCATAAACAATACTATCATAATGAATCAATAACAAGTTCAGATCTAAAATAATGGCACTCAGGCCCTAGTGACAAGCATTAAGCACAATAAGTCGCAACAAAGTCATAAAGCACTAATAAAGATACTAGGCACCATGCCCTAACAATCTGATGCCATTACATGAACGTTCTCACCCAATCCCTACCATCCCCATAGCCTACAGCGGGGGATTACTCACTCATAGATGGGGGAAACATGGATGGTTGATGGAGATGATGGTGGAGACCGATGGAGATGGATCCGGGGGCACTTCCCCGTCTCGACAGGGTGTTGGAACAGGGTGCCTGGGGCCACCACACCATGCCCTGGCGCGGCCAGGCCTAGCCCGCGCCTGGGGGGGTGTGGCCAGCCCCTGGCCCTCCTCCGTCTCGTATTCTGGCTCCTGGAGTCTTCTGGAAAAATAGGCACTTTGGATTTTGTCCCGTCCAATTCCGAGAATATTCATTTTCTGACTTCCTGGAACCAAAACAGCAAAACAGAAATGTGCACTGTGGCTCTTGTTAATAGGTTAGTCCAAGAAATCATATGAAAAGTACTCCAAAGTGTGGACAAAATACAAGAAAGTAGATAAAACCAAGCATGGAACATCAAAAATTATAGATACATTTGCAATGTATCAACATCCCCAAGCTTAACTCCTGCTTGTCCTCGAGTAGGTAAGTTATAAAAAGAAAGAATAATTTTTGAGGTGACATGCACCATCAAAGACTTGATGAAAGTGTTTGTAAAACATTCAAAGCTGGGATCATAGTACTTCAATCATAACATGAAAGACAAAGTTCTAGCAATAAGACAAAGAAACTATGTTGCAACATGAAAAGGCACAAACAAAAGATTCATGAATAACAATGCTTTGCAAGACGTTTGTTTGTTTCACATAAAGAAAACATAGCATAATAGTATTCAGCTTGTCCCTCATAGAGTAGCAAACATAAATGCATAGGACACCTTCAAAGTTTACAAGAGTGACTATATATAAATAGTTTAAAACAAGCAATATCAAGGTGTGCATCAATCAACTAGTCTTGGGACAATGCACATAGAACTAAGAATAGCCACTATGCTCTCAAGAAAGTGCTCATAGAATGTGTGGAGACTCAACAAGGAAATGAACAGGTTTTGAAAAGTTTGAAAGGCTTCCAAATGCTGAAAGTATGGTACTCATTAGCTTTGAGCTCTCATTGCCCCTATCATAAGCATCTTTAATGTGGTTAAGGTGAAAGTGAGGTCCAATCTGAGTTATATGCTTGACAGACTAAAACTGAAAATCCCAAGTCCCTTGAGTATGAGGGCCGCTCCTCATGCTACTCAACTTTAGTTACCGGTAAGTTCTTGTCATCGTAAGTATGTGTGTATTATTGAGAACCGCCAACGGGGTACCCCTTGCCCGATGATACGGAAGAATCCCCATATCAAAATGACAAGGCAAGCAGATAATGAGTATCTCAGCAATCTTCTTATTTACCATGGGAAAATTGTGCTTTTTTTTCTCTCTTTCCTCTTTTCATAAATCTCTTTTTTTTTCTTTTTCTCAATAGTTATCTTTCTCTTTTTTTTGTAAGAAGAATGCTTCATAGATATCATTATGGTTACGCTACAGGTTTCCACCATGTCAGCATGCATTAGACCAGCGGCCCAGGCGTTTCTCTAACACACATACATAACTCCATGGACTTACAAGCTCCCCTTTTATTTCACACCGACGACATCCACAAACAAAAGAGCAAGGTATCAACTGGGTATAAATTTACAAGTGTTGAAAGCGTTCCCCGTGATAGCATGGTTCTGCCAATCCCCAGCCTATAATTAGCAAGCATATAACTTTCATGGAGAGTTCACAATGGTTTAGGTTTATTAAGTGCAAGAAATAAAGTGTGCCATCAAGTTCGTAAGAGCTTTACTAGCTAACTTTCTCAAAACAAGCAAACATTTTATTCGAAAGAAAACAAGGCATTTTGAATATGCACGGAAGTAGCAAATGTTGCTAATAGGTAGGTATGGTGGACACTTTGGCAATATTTGGTTTAAGGGAGTTGGAAGCATGAGTAAAACACTCAGTGTAAGTGAAGGCTAGCAATAGTAAGGGAGCAACAAACGAGAGAGCAATAATGGCCATAATCATGCAGAGCGACAAAACATCATTGATCAAAGCATAAAGTGATACTACAAGTTGAAAACTAAAGGATCATAAAGGCTTATGGTGACTTGGGATAGTCATGACATGGTGTGAGTATGCACCAAGTCAACCCAAATAAAGCATCAAAGGAGAATACCATTATACTATGCTTTAATATGCTAAAACAACGCATGATTCATCCAAGGCACATTAAGCAATCTCAATTGTTTATAACAAGTCATGCTACAGCAAATAATACTAGGCATAAAGCCAAAACAATATCCAGCATGACATGACAAAGCATAGGCCACAGTCAAAAACAAGCTCTCTTTACCACTTAAGCATGAACTTTTCTACTCTTTTCCAAACCAAACCAAACTATTTGAAAACCAAAGTATGAAAGAGGGGGTCCAACCAATTTATTCAGCAAACTAAGCAAACCACGCAAACTAAAAACCAAAACAAAAACAAAAAAGAAGACGCTCCAAGAACAACACAACTGTGCATGAAACAATAAAAATAAAGTGTTTGGAAGAAACCTAGGATTTTTATTGATGAAGAAGGGGATGTCTTGGGCATCCCCAAGCTTTGACGCTTGTACTTCTTGGATATTTCTTGGGGTGACATGCGTGGCATCCCCAAGCTTGAGCTTTAGTCCATCCTTCATCTCATTACTCATTCCTTCCATACACCTGAAAATTTTCCTTCATACAAAACTTCACACAATCTTTATTAGCAATATTAGTGCACTCAAGATAAAAGGTCTTAAGGTTCAGTTCTAACACCAAATAAACTTCCATTAGAACACTAGCTACTGTAACACTTCCCTCAAAAAGCTCAATTCCCCAAAAGAACTCAAAAAGGAACCAACAAGAAGCAAATGCAGAAAATGGCAGAAATCTATCAAAACAGACCAGCAGGTAAAGACGAATTTTTTTGAAGACCTTATGTTGCTCAAATCAAAAAGTGTTGAACTAACTAAAGTTAGATAACAACCTGGGACAGAAGCACAAAAATTCACGCCTCAAAAAGACGATCATAGATTTTACACGAATTTTTACGGTAGAGCATAGAAATCTGTTTCGGGACAGCAACTTTCCCAATCATTACTTCTCTCTCATTAGAGGTTACTCTTGGCACAAAAAGCAAATAAAAAGGATAAGGAGCGGTTATTACTGATGTAATAACTTCCAAGACTCATCTAAAACTTTTGGGTTATCGCCCAATAAGTACTTTTATTTAACGCCTTTAAGTTAGGTAAAAGCAAAAATAAAAATGGATAGAATAGAAGTAAGCGGAGATAATCATGGTGAAAACATTGTTTTGTTCAATGAAATCCTTTTGTCAACAAGGTTTATCAGGTCTTGTTACCAAAACAATTTCATATGAGACAAAACTTTGTATTCCACTAATGATTATGTTACCTCAACCTTGTAGCAGTGGTCCCAATCATAATAGTTTCAAAATTTTCTCTTGGTATGGGACAATATATTTCTCCAACTTGAATGCCCTCAACATGTTCAATTGAATTCAAAACCATAAGTCCTATCAATCTTCTTGTGGAAATATATAGTATGTTCCTTGTCATTGACATTGAAGGTCACCTTCCCTTGATTACAATTAATAACAGCTCCTGCAGTATTTAAGAAAAGGTCTCCCAAGAATAATAGACATATTATCAACTTCAGGCATATGAAGTGAAGTAAAATACCGCATCAATAAGCAAATCCAAAACACATTTAAGTTTAACCCACTTCCTATGTATAGGAATCGTGTATGCAAATAAATTCGCAAGGAACAAAGTGGCAGGCATAGGAAGATAAAACAAGAGTGACTTCAAAACTTTCAGCACATAGAGAGGTGTTTCAATTCCATGAAAACTTCTACTACCATATTTTCCTCTCTCATAATAATTTTCAGTAGCCTCATGAATAAAATCACCAACATAACTATCACATAAAGCATGCTTTTCATGATCTACAAGCACTAGAGCTTTATCATAAACATCTTCAAAAGAATCCTCAGGAACATAACATTCATCCTTCTTTAGTAAGCATGGGAGACAATCAAATAATGTAAGGGATAAAGAGTTACTCTCATTATAAGGTAGGCATGGGTAGCTAATCCATTCTTCCTCATTTTGTTCATCACTCTCCTTCTCTTTTTCATCTAATGAGATTTCAGGTTCATCAATTTCTTCTTCCATAGGATCCTGCAAGGCATTAGTCTCTTTCACTTGTGGAAAGCATCTATTAAAATATTCAAGAATATAGCCATTTTCATCCTTGTAATTATCAAAGCAAAATTTAAGTATACCATAAACCTCATACTTATAAGGTGAATCATCAATATTTTCAAGCAAACTAGCAAGTTCAAATGCACCCTTCCAAGCAATAAATTCCTCAATTTGTTCCACATCATAAAGGTCATAATTTCCCTTAACATAGAAAGATATGGTAACATTATCATTATACTCACATTGAAAAGGGAGGTGCTTGTACCTCCTACAGCAACAATATTTATCAAGGCAATAAGTAACATTATAAGTATAGCACACATTTCTAGCAATGGTATACAATCTATCAGTTTGTCCCCATAAGTGTTTCCCTTTTTGTGACAAGCGGTGTTCCTTATAATAATATTTTTTATCTTCCGTGAACCCACCTTGCCAATAAGATTCAGTTTCAAAGAAACCAACCATTGACAACAAGCATGATAAAGCAAGACAATAACAGACCAACGAAAATAACAACTAGAGTAGGAACCAATTTTTTTGTATTTTTGATAAAGAAACAAGCAAACAAGGAGAAAATAAACTTAGCTTGAACAATAGTGAATCCAAGTGAACTTGATAAGCTATGGTCCCTGGCAACGGCGCCAGAAAATAGTCTTGATGACCCACAAGTATAGGGGGTGTATTGCAGTATTTTTGAGGGAAGTGAAACCCAATTTATTGATTCGACACAAGGGGAGCCAAAGAATATTTATAAGCCTTACCAACTGAGTTGTCAATTCAGCTGCACCTGGAAACAATCTTGCTCACAGCAGTTTATCAGTAGCAACAGTTTTGTAGTAGGAATAGTAAAGTAACAGCAGTAGTAAAGCAAAGACAGTAGTAACAAAATGGCAGTGGGATTGAGCTTGGTAGGTATAGGGATGGATGGACGGGCGTTGCATGGACAAGACAATTCACATAGCAATTAGAACATAGGGCAATTGCAGATAAATAAGATAAAGCATCCAAGTACTAAATAATCCTAGGCATGTGTTCCATATATAGTCATACGTGCTCGCAATGAGAACTTGCACAACATCTTTTGTCCTACCAGCCCATTTGCAGCGGGCCCTCTAGGGAACTACTAGCAATTAAGGTGCTCCTTTTAATAAAGTACCGGAGCAAAGCATTAACACTCCGTGAACACATGTGATCCTCACATCAAAGCCATTCCCTTCCGGTTATCCCGATTTCTGTCACTTCGGGGCCATTGGTTCCGGACAACAACATGTGTATACAACTTGCAGATAAGACCATAAATAATACTATCATAATGAATCAATAACAAGTTCAGATCTGAAATCATGGCACTCGGGCCCTAGTGACAAGCATTAAGCACAACAAGTCGCAACAAAGTCATAAAGCACTAATAAAGATACTAGGCACCATGCCCTAACAATCTGATGCCATTACATGAACAATCTCACCCAATGCCTACCATCCCCATAGCCTACATCGGGGGATTACTCACTCATAGATGGGGGAAATATGGATGGTTGATGGAGATGATGGTGGAGACCGATGGAGATGGCTCCGGGGGCACTTCCCCGTCCCGGCAGGGTGCCGGAACAGAGACTTTCTGTCCCCCGAATCTCCCCTTCGGTGGTGGCGGTGCTACGGAACTTCTTCTGGAAAAACGTCGAACCCCCTGAAGTTTTTAGGTCAGGAGGGTTCTTATAGGCGAAGAGGGAGACCGAGGGGGTGCCTGGGGCCACCACACCATGCCCTGGCGCGGCCAGGCCTAGCCCGCGCCTGGGGGGTGTGGCCAGACCTGGCCCTCCTCCGTCTCGTATTCTGGCTCCTGAAGTCTTTTGGAAAAATAGGCACTTTGGCTTTTGTCCCGTCCAATTCCGAGAATATTCATTTTCTGACTTTCCTAGAACCAAAAACAGCAGAAAACAGGCAGCTGGCACTGTGGCTCTTGTTAATAGGTTAGTACAAGAAATCATATGAAAAGTACTCCAAAGTATGGACAAAACACAAGAAAATGGATAAAACCAAGCATGGAGCATCAAAAATTATAGATACATTTGCAATGTAACACCTCCCTGTATATTGGGTTAGGCCTGGGGCCGCCGGGTAAATAACTGGGCCGCACCGGCGGCAAAAAAAAAATTGAGCGCGCGGCTGGGCTCGAATTTTCGTGCCGACGCCCCCCAAAACGCTATGGAGGACCTTTGAGGCCCCCGAGTGGAGATGCTCTTACTCCCTCCGTTTCTAAAACATAACATGTTTTACCTTTTGTGAAAGAAGGCTTACTAAGTAATAATATTTGGTACTCCATAAATACTTTATCCTGCATGATGAGGCGCACTATGAGCTGTTCGGCTAATTAGCTGCATCTAAAATCTACTTCCTCCATTTCAAAACATAAGATGTTTTAGCTTTATAAAAGTAGTATATCTAAACTCCTTTTAATGTGTAGGTTCACCGCAAACCTACATGAACCTACACACCAAAAGGGAAGCTAAGAGCATATCCACTCGTTCGGCGTTCCCAGCCCCAATTATGGTGCTTTTTAGCGCTGGACGAATGTAATATTTGGCCTGAGAAGGCTCAGTTTGCTACTCGTGTTCCTAGTCAGAGTTCCCGTATTTGGCAAAAATTGAATAAACACAGCAAAATTTAAGCAAACATAGGCGATTTCATTAAATTATAGGCGGGTTTCATACATATTACTCCCTCCGATTCATATTACTTGTCGCTCAAATGGGTGTATCTAGACATATTTTAATGCTAGATACATTCAATTTAGCGACAAGTAATATGAATCGGAGGGAGTATGTCAAATTCAGACATATATCCGAATTTTGACTATACTAGGCTAAAGAAAAACTTAAAATAACTAAAGTAGCCGAAGCCGATGCCGGACGCCGTTCACATGCATGCCGAAATGGCAGTAGAACGACGTGTAGCCAGCGTATTGAATCCAGTCGTCGTCATCGTCGCTCGGCGGCTGCGGTGGCCGGGAGCTGCTCTGGCCGGCGTCGCCGCAACTGTGAAGGCCCGACGTCCTCTTCGTCGTCGTCATCCAGGACGACGAGTGGTGTGCCCAGGTAGGCGCTCTGGCCGCGAACACCCCATGCGGCCTGGCGCTCGGCCTTCTCGTGCAGCCAGCGTACGCGCTCGGCCTCCTCCTGCTCCCAGTCCGCCCTGGACCAGGCGCAGGCGTCGCGGGCCCTCATCGGCGGCACGTCTTTGAGTGACGCTTCCACCGCTATCTTGAGGAGGTAGGCATCCTTGTCGACTGGCACCGTCCAGTCCGCCGGCTCCTTCTTCGGCGTGCGCGGCTTCAGCCTAGCCAGCCGAAGGTGGCCGTTTGCCGTGAAGGTGCGCGGCGCTCGTTTATGACGATGCCACGCGAGAGCATGCGCGGTGGCGACGTAGCCTCCCGCTTTACCGGACAGAGCGGCGCCGGCGAGCTCGCGGGCGTCGAACCGGACGAGCGGGATGCCCAAGCAGACGACGAGCCGGATGACCCGCTCGCAATCCTCCTCGGCATCCAGCTAGATCTGCGTCGCTAGGAGACCGTCGACGGTGAAAGCGGGGGATACCCTAGTCTCGGGTTGTTCCCCGCATGGATGTGCTCTAGCACGGCGGCGAGGGTGCGGGCGGGCGCGCTCCACCGCCGCCGCCTGCCCGCCGAGTTGTTCCTCTCCGGCGGCGGGCCTACACCGTCGTAGGCAGCGAGCTGCTCCTCCTGCCGATCGATGAAGAACTGCTCCCAGTAGGCCCGGTTTCCCGGGTCCTCGGCGAGCTTTGGGTCCTCCATGCCGGCAATGACGAGTTGGATCTCGTCCGACGAAGGCACCGGCGGCACCGGCACGCCGCCCGCGCTTAGCTTCCATGTCGGCGGGCACTGGAAGTCCGGCGGCGTCGGGTAGCCGGCCTCGTAGAGCAGTCGTGCCTCCCACGGCGACCGAAGCCGTTGGCCGCCGACGGATCGCCGGGGAAACTTTTCGCCATAGCTACCGCCGAGTTCTTCTCTTCACCGGGGAAGGTGGAGCTTGTGGTTGGGGAATGGGAGGCATGAGGGTGTGCTTTGGGAACCGGCGAGGGGGACGGAATTTATAACCAAAAGAGGCGGGAGAGGTGTGGTGGCGAAGACAGGAAGACGGGCCAGCGGTGGCGCGCCATTAAGGTGACACGTGATCAACGAGACAGACAGTCATTGCCCGGCGGTCCTTCGCGGGACCGAGAGAGAATAAGGACGACTCGGCTTCACTCGCTGATAGGGTGGGAACACAGGCGGGTGCGTTTTCTCGGCGTTTCATCTGCGTCCGGCGTTCTCAGACAGTTCCCAATGCCCTGGGTTCGTCTGGGAACGCCGGATAAAAGTTGTGCCAAATCCAGACCAATTCGGCGTCCTGGAAACGCGGCTAGCCCATTTTTCATCATCCGGATGAAAATTTCGCCTTGTGAACGCCCTCCTAGTAACCGAGTGGAGATGCTCTAAAACATCTTATATTTTGAAACCGGAGGGAGTAAAAGCTAAATGCCGCAGACATGATAAGGCGTAACGAATCTGAATCTTCTTATCATCAAGCAGATTTTGCAGCCAAGGACCCCCACAGCTTTTGCCGTTGTTGGAATCTTGCTTACGAAATTAAGTGGAGTCCATAGTGGAGAGACCTCATCCTAATCCAAAGAGTTAGCAGCATCGGATTCCGACATGAAGTGCGCTCCGTGCGTGCAATCATGCATCCAAGTGGACACAGGACCTACGCGTCGTTCTCAGTCCTCGTAGCACACAACACAAAGCAGGACGTAGTCCTAGTGCGTAAGTACATATCACTGTCTGGAATCTTAAAAAAAAGATAATAGAGGAAAAGAAGGCAAGCATGATGCTACCCGATCGTATTTGCATTTTGCAACTTGCAAAGAGCGGCATGCACGCACGATGGAGAGACCAGACGGCAACCTTTTTTTATTGGAGATCGATCTCCATCAGCTGGTCGGTCTCTCTGGAAACGGAACACGATAATTTGACCTCTGCTCACGTCACCCGCCGCAGCTTCAAGAGTTGAGACAAGAAGCACTTCGAATTAAAAAGGAGAAGCCCTACTTGCGTGCATGGGCAGCTAGCATGCACAGACCAAGAGGCAGTGACACTGATGCAAAAAATAATCTTGTGGTGTTGCTCTTGCTATACATACAGACATTTGATCGCCAGGGATATATATGCTGCACCACTCTAGCAGAAAAAAAAACACAGGGATATGCACCAGCAGCCATGCAGCAGCTCGATCAGCTAGCTAGAGAGAGTGCGGCTGTGATGTCAACGTTGCCAAAATTGGTGACCAGAGACGTTGCCGCGACGTTCTAACTACGCCATGAGCAATGGTTGGGTCAGCGCGCGGGGCAGCTAGTGCCAAGTGCCGGATGTTCCACCACGCGCGCAAGCATATCGATCAACGCAGCACCAAAAATATTTGCCTCTCGCTGTCAAAGGTGATATACTTTCTCCGATGCGCAAATAAGTGTAATTCTAACTTTATCTAAGTCAAATTTTATTAAATTTGACTAACTTTACATATAAATGTAGCAACTTATATTAAATGAAAATTTCATATTACGGAACTAAATTTGAAAAGAGATCGAGTGGGGACGCAGCTATTTTGCTCTGGGTATATATGCTCCCTTTATTTGAGTTTAACTTTCAACAAATTTTAAAATGTCAACTGTTTTTCTGAAAAAACACGTGCGCATACATCTCCACATTTTAGGTGCTCACAAAGTCAGTTTCACGAAAAAAATATTTTTTGTGGCTTCTGTAAAAAAGATAAATTTATGTGATAAATTAAGGTTCTCCAAGAGACATGTTTTTGCCATTTTTACATAACCCACAAAACATATTGGTTTTTCGTGTAACTGCACGTGTGCACGTAGAACATGCAGATACACACGAATATAATTTTTTAATAATTCTTTTAACATTTTGAAATATATGTTTTTAATAAATGGAGCATATAGAGATGCGATCAAATGTGGATCTCTAACCTAGTGGTACCAAATTAGTGTGATAAATGTAGCTATATTTTTCTATACAAAATTAGTCAAAATTTACTAAGTTTGACTTAGGACAAGGCTAAACGTACACTTATTTGCGGACAGATGGAGTAGATAGTATTTTCTGCGCTGGTCTCATCAATTTTTCTGGATACGAGACAAAAAAAAAGTGATATATTATTATATCGTTAAGTACAACACCCTTCGCTCCGAATTAGAATTCGTTAAAACAAGTCACCCTACAAAAGCAAACAAAAAAAATACTTGTTACTATATCGTGTTTGTGTTTCAACACTTTTCTTTTTGCGGGTAGTGCTTCAACACTTCTTGACTCTTGTATCCTCGTGATCTAGCTGCAATGGCGTACCGGCACAGGTTTCCCACTGGAATAATCCAACTGGCCCAGTACCGGCACCGGTCTCCACTGATCACAGATTGGTCAAGGCAGCATGTACTACTACCAATGTCATATACGATTCGCGCGCGTCCACTCACAACACGGCCCAAGGTATGTGTAAGTCCAATTTGTCATTGACAGTGTGGGAATCCAGCAAGTATTCCTACCGATCTAGCGTCTCTTAGAGCAATTCTAATAGTATAGCCGACTTGTTGGCTATAAGATCATCTATAGTCAGCTTATAGCAAGTAGTACAATAGTTATCTTCAAAAATTTACTACATATATGTCAATGACCCACTCACATACTCACAAAGTGCCTAGGAGCACGCGCAAGAACCGGCTATTACATGGGAGCCCACCTCTCTTCTCTCACCTCTTCTCTCTTATCCAACTAAGCAAAACAATAGTAGTTTAATGCTTATAGCTAGCTGACTAGGATTTATTGTACTTGCTCTTATAGTCTACGACGTGGACCCTGTTGACGTGGCATGTTCCAGGGTGTCATCCACTATGTGCTAAAACCGTCTCTCAGTTCGTGGGCCCTGGATGACGGGGAGCCGCCCAGCCAGAAAATAATCCAGCGGGGCCCGTGGTATAAAGTAAGGACACGTTTAAGGCAAGATTTCCATAGCAATTAATTATTCGGCTACACAGAGCATAAGCGTGGCATATACAGGAGGTATACGGAACTACAGCACGACTCTAAGAGAGTGACACGCTGCCATTTTATTACTAATAAGAGAATCCCTACGTTATCAATTATTCAAAGTGGGCATATACACTACTATGGGAGTAAAAAAAAATAGTGCATTGTCCTCTCGGTCTGGGCCGTCAGCCGCACGCACTGAGCTGCGGGGCGAGTGGGCAACAGGCCGATGAGCATCTGACTAGTGCGTGTTCAGCTCCTATCATACCCGCGCACTCCTATCATGCGCCTCTCTTATCTTACCCGAGCCATGCATATAGAAAATCGCTTTGAATCCCAAGCTACTCTATATTTTTCGAAATTGAAAACATGATTTTAAAGTACGAAGTAATAACGATTTATGAAAAATTGATGCATGTAGATAATGATGTACTCTACGTCTCTACCAACACACAAAGTCTCAACCCGAAATACATTATATTCTACTGCAAAAAATCGTGCTTATTCATAGTCCATACAACGTGATTTTGAAAGTACATTAATAGGAAAACCATAGAATTAAAATAATACGGGGTATGTAATCCTATAGGGAACGAAAGCACAGGAATACATAATAGTACACTATAGAAAAAAAATGCAGAAAGTTGTGTAAAGGAATAAGCGCATGCCATAGTTGTCAATGAGACAAAAAAAAAATCCCCTGAGTTGACCTAAGGAATTTTCTTTAAAGGAATTCCATTATTTGCAAAAAATCTCATAGTTTCCAATCCTACACACCAAAGTAGCCCACAGAAAATATTCTATAGAACAAGAGATTATCCTATTTACATATTTAAATAAATCCTAACAGTTATCCCAAGCGGCAAAATTTGCACAACTATTTGTACCCGAAACCTCAATATGCATGGATAGTTCTGTACAGGTGGTGGGCGTCCCATCCAGCATCGCCGCAATGCGTCCTCATCGGCGACGTGTCACACGGCGAGGGCCCTAGCCGCCTCGTGCAGCCCCACATTTTCCTCTAGGCTCGTGTGCATCGCTGTTGCCGACCATTGCCTCGCCGCAAGAGAGGGATAGATAACGGGAGAGTTGGGTGGGACGGAGTTTGCGGCGCGGTGGTTTCACTACCGTGCTCGTGCACATTTCCTCTTGCTACCGCGTGAAACCGACATTAGCACGATCCCCGGGTTGCGTGGTGTGACGACTTACAACCGACCTAAGCAGGCTCACACGTCAAAACTTACATGTGGGCGCAAAATCACGCCGTGTGTGCTAGGAGCAACCAGGGCTCTTCAATTTTAGGGAGCTTAGTACTCCTTAGAGATTTTGGTCTCAACAAAATTGATAAAATCTAACAGAATTTGGTGGTTTAAAAATTGACAATGTTCACTAATAGATGTCATATTTTGGCGTTTTTGTGCAGACCAAAATACTATGTACTTTTTTTTACAATGATAGAGCACATCATTTCCGCAATTTTTCTCAGAATTTTTTGAAACTTTAAAATACAAATTTCCAAAGGTTTAAAAAATAGGTTTCATTGCTCCTGAGAACCAAACATCCACATTCTAGCTACGGGTGTAGCCCTAATCCTACGCCCAAAGTAATCGCCAGTTCCATAATCCGTCTGAGATTTTTTTAGAGCGACCATGTATTTCAATAATAAAAATCAAGTTGCAAGAAGCAACACACCTGGAAACTTAAAACAGAACGGGATAAAATGAATATTCTGAAAGCTTTGCAGATAAAATCTTAGAACAATCCCTAGAGTTACCTGTAACCACAGGAGCCAGCTACCACCGACCAACTGATACGTCCTTTTTGTATCACTACTCTATATCATAATTTACTGTTATTCATTGATATATTTCATATTAAAAGATGATACTTATGTTATTTCATCTATTTTTGCATGGTTGATGACTTTTGGAGCATGGACCGCTGCAGTCAGGATTCTGGTGGAAGAGGTGCTGTTTGGAGGCAAAATTCACAAAGATCAGAAAATCCGGGAAAATACATGAAAAATCCTATTTTTCTAGAAGACGAAGAAAGCCAGAAGGGAAAGTGAAGATAGGCCACATGTGAAAGAACATTTCATGTTTTCCTATATTTTGTGTGTTAGATAACAATACCATGGAATTTCTAATGTGTACTAAGTGTTGCAGGAAAGTTTTGAGCATTTGGGGGACCGGATTATCCGTCTCCATCATGGGACGGATAATCCGGCCGGACCATCTTGGCCAGGGCTGGCTGTGCGCGAGCTTCTGTCTAGGGGCAGAATTTCCCCCGGACGTCCGACTCTGGGGCAGATTTTCTCCCTAGACCGGATAATCCGCCACTCATGCTGGGCCGGATAATCCGGCCCCATGGGAATCGCCTAAGAGAGCGTCTGCGCGAGCTTCTGTCTGGGGGCGGAATTTCCCCCGAATATTCCGTGGCTGGGGCGGATTTTCCCCCAGCCGGATAATCTGGCCCTCCCCTAGGGCCGGATAATCCGGTCCCCAGGAGAAGGCGTCAAGGGCCAGCCTGCGTGAGCTTCTATTCGTAGGCGGATTTTCTGCCGAATAATCCGAGTCTGGGGCAGAGTTTTCCCCAGGCCGGATAATCCGGCCCTCACTTGGGCCAGATAATCCGGCCCCCAAAGGCTCCAACGGCTTGGTTTGGAAAGGGGGTATAAAAGCCCCTTCATCTCCATCGAGCAGAACTCTTGATTCATTCGAAAAGTGTCAGACCCATTGCAAGAGCTCTCTCTCTCTCTAGATCTCCCACTTCAACCACCCGAAGGCTTTGATCTTTGGGGGAATTGAAGGAGGAGACAATCTTCATCGTCATCACGAATCAAGCGCATCAACTCCTCTCCATTCATTTGGAGAAATCCCCGATCTAGTATTCTTGTTAATATCTAGATCTTGTGTTTTGTTATTGATAACTTGTTCTTGTGGTAGCTTGTTGTCATTACGGGAGCCTCCAATTTGGTTGTGGAGTTGTGCCCCACTAGTTGTGTAAGGGCGCCGGTACCCGCCTCGAAGGGTTCCTATAGTGGAAAGGTGGATCAGGCCTTTGGTGGCGGGATCCATCGGAGAACAGGGTGAGGCCTATTGTAGCGTGGTGGTCTTAGTACTGCCCACCCCTCCAACCCAGATGTACTTCCCTTAACAAGGAAGGAACTACGGTAAAACAAATCATGTGTCTCCGCGTGCTTCACTACGGTTCACTCGTTCCTCTTTCCACTCGCCTCTTACTCGCTAGTAGATAGGTTTGCATATAGAAAAATTCTTCTAAATAGTTATCTAGAGAATTTACCTTTTGCGTTAAGCCTAAAATTGAAAAAGCATTAAAATTTGAAGTAGCACCTATTCACCCTCCCCCTCTAGGTGCCCATACGATCCATTTGAATTGGTATCAGAGCCCCGGCTCTTTATTCGGGCTTAACCGCCTAAGAGAAGTATGGGTACCAAGGAGAATGGGAATGAGGCTGTGGACAAGGTCATAATGGATGACCTCAAGACGTTGGAAACAACCTTGTTGAAATCCTTTGAGACCAAGATGGATGAGATGCATCAAATGATTGCTCGCCTCACATCATCCGTAGCCCCATCTCCATCCTCCTCTGAGGCTACCACTCCCTCATCCAAGGATAAGGCTAACGCCGGATCCAAGGAAGATGAAGTGGTAGGTGAAAAACATAATGGTTCCGCCTCTAAGAAGGGAAGTGGTAAGGAAGAATATAGTGAGGTTCATCACTTATATTCGCTCGGCCCACCTATCCCTCATCCTCATATAAACAATAGGGGTGATCCACCCAAGCTTACTGCATCTTCATTTAATCAATGGCAATTCTTAATGAAGTCTCATGTATGCAGCTCTTCAATTGAACTTTGGAGGATTATCAAAGAGGGTCTTCATATTGGAGATCACACCAACTTGACAAGAAGAGAAGTTTTGGATAGCCAATTCAATGCAACGGTTCTCCACATGATATAGCTCGGAGTGGTTACCAAGGACATGCCCCACATTGAACATCTCAACACAGCTAAAGAAGCTTGGGATGCTATCACCGATCTCTTTATTGGAAATGAAAGCATGAGAAGGAATAGGTATGATGCCCTTAGTAATGAAGCTGAAGGATTCTACATGTTGGATGGTGAAAACCATGGATACATGTATAGAAGACTCAAGGGCATCACAACAACATTTAGAAAGCATGGAGCCACTCACATTGATGATGCTTGGATAAAAAGGAAATACGTGAGTGCTCTAATGCCTTTTGAGCCAACAAACTTGAAGATCTTGCAAGGTAGACACAACTACCATCAAATGATGTCCAATGAAGTCATGCAAGAAATGGCATCATTCAAGGTTGCAGCTAAGAACACGGAAGATGCCCATGCTCGTGCCATTGGAATGCAAAAAGGGGTCAATGTTGCTCTAAAGGCAAATGTTGTTGAGCAAGATGAGGACGAAAGAGCTTTCAAGGGTACCTCCATGGACTGCCCCGATGAAGTCAAACATGCTCATGGTGAGTACATGGCATTCTATGCAAGGAACTTTTGGAAGGATCCAGCCAAGGCTAAGTTGGAACTCGAGCGCAAGAATGGGTCAAGTGGAAGAAGAGAAAGTGGCCCAAAATTGAGAACATGCTACAATTGTGGAGATAGGCTGCACTTTGTGGCTGAGTGTCCATATCAAAATAGAGAAGACAATGGTGGAAGACTCATCCTTAAAGAAAAATCCAAGGCACCTAAGAAAAAGCCATTTATCAAAAAGAATGGCCCTTACAAGAAGCAACCCGAGATTGTCTTGGTGGCACAAGAAGAATATTCCTCTGCAAGTGAAGATGAAGAGGATGAAGATAGTTCTCATGAGGGGCTGCTATAGCCACCACATCGACTCCATCATCTCTCTTCGACTCGCCAAACAAAAACATCATCAACAACAACGTCACTTGTCTTATGGCAAGAGGGTCCGAGGTATCATCTTTTAGTTCTTCATTCCCTAAGACTAACATAAATATGGATATGGATGATCATACTAGTCTTAAAATGAAAGAAGAAGTTATTGCTTTGGACAACTTTTTCACTAACTTGCAAGTGAGCACAAACTTCATTTTTATGCTCTTATGATTCAACTTGCCCAAGCCGAAGATCTCCTTGAAGAAAATGGCAGAATTGAAAGAGAAGATGCCTTGGAGATAGCTTCTTTGAAGAATGCCTTGGAAGAAGAAGAGGAAGCTCGAGTATCTTTGGAAGAGAGACTCGAATCCATTGAGGAGTCACATGAAGAAGTTGTGGCTCAGCTCATCAAAGAACGTGACAATGCTCTTGCCAAGGTAAAGAAACTAAAGAAGGAAAAGATTGAATTTGGGGCTGCTCATGCCAGACTCTCAGAGAAGTTTGAGAAACTTGACATTGCTCACAAGGCATTGGAGAGTGAACACTCTACTCTAAATGAGTCTCATGACCAGCTCCAAACTCAATTGAGGAAGTATGATGTGCCCAACACCTCCACATCATCTTATGGAAAAGAAGAACTTGCAAAAGGATCTCAACACAAAGGTAAAGAAGTTCTAGATGAGATACTTAGCAAGCAAAGGACAAACAATGGAAAAGAGGGTCTTGGCTACATTTCCAAGACAAAGAATAAGAAGAACAAGAAGAGCAAGACTGCTCAACCAAAGACTAGCACCACCACCAATGACAAGTCTAATTATGATGGTTTTGCAGGGGCTAACAATCCTAACTTTGAGTTATATTGTGATTATTATGGTGATGTTTATGCTAGTTATGTAGGTCCTTATGATTGTTACATTCCTTGGTCTATTTGGGTCCCCAAGACCCTTGTCACTAACATGAGAGGACCCATTGAAAAATGGGTACCTAAAACCAAGAAGTAACTTTCTTGTAGGGCTATGCTTCCGGTGGGTCTAATTGGGTACTCGATAGCGGATGCACGAGTCACATGACCGGAATCAAGGAGATCATCACGGAGATGCGGCCAAATCATGATCATATAACCATCTCCTATGGTGACAAGTCAAAATCTGAGGTATTGGGTCTCGCCAAAGTTGTGGTGGCTCACGATATCTCGCTCGTGGACATCATGCTTGTTGAGATCCTCGGTTACAATTTACTTTCATTTCACGCCCTTGGTAAGATGGGCTTTGCAGTTTTTATTGATGTTGATTTGGTGGTACTCTTGTGGAGCAAGTATCTAAAAGTCGCTTTCGTGGGATATGTCGAAAATGACCTGTACGTGGTGGACTTTTCGAGGAAAACCACTACATGCCCGATGTATCTTTTCGGAAAGGTTGACGCGGGTTGGTTATGGCATCGCCGACTAGCCCACGTCAATATGAGAACTTTGCAAAGTCTCCACAAGGGTGGACACATCCTTAGACTAAACGAAAATGTTTCTTTTGCCAAAGATCGTGTTTGCAGGGCTTGTGTTGAAGGGAAAATGCATGACTCTCCTCATTGAAGGAAGACTATTATTTCGTCAAAAAGGATCTTAGAGCTCCTTCATGTGGACCTCTTTGGACCTCCATCTCATGCAAGCCTCGGTGGGAAGAAGTACTGCCTTGTGATCGTTGATGATTACTCAAGATACACTTGGGTCTATTTCTTCAAGTTGAAGAGCGAGACTCAACAAACGGTCATCGACTTCGCCAACGAGGTTCAACGTCAACACAATGTCCCTATCCTGGCAATAATAAGTGATAACGGCTCCGAGTTCAAGAACTACACCTTAAATGAATTCATAAGTGAAGAGGGGATAAGACATCAATATTCCGCTGCGTACACCCCTCAACAAAATGGTATTGCCGAGAGGAAGAACCGGACTCTAATGGATATGGCAAGGTTTATGCTAGCTGAATTCAAGTCTCCATATAACTTCTGGGCTGAAGCAATATCTACCGCTTGTCATTCATCCAACCGGTTATACCTCCGTAAAATCTTGGACAAGACTCCGTATGAAATACTTACCGGTAACAAGCCAAACATCTCATACTTTCAGGTATTTGGGTGTAAGTGTTTCTTTCTCATCAAGGGAGTTCATTTATCTAAATTTAAGTCTAAGGCTTTAGAAGGTATTTTTGTTGGTTATAGTGCCGAATCCCACACTTATAGAGTCTACAATAAGCTCTCCGGAACTGTTGTAGAATCTTGTAGTGTGGTGTTCGAGGAAAATGATGACTCTCGTGCGGGGCAAGTTGATGTTTGTGATGCAGATGTTGAAATACCCCAAGATTCCATAAGAAGAATGGGCGTGGGCTTTTTCCGCCCCATTGAGGAACCCCTTGTGGCGGATCGGGAATGACAATGCTCTATTCATGAAGAGATCTCATCTACACAGACTCAACATGCCCCAACCACGGGAGTAACTTCTACACCAACTCCACCAAATGTTGAACGTCAACATGCTCCTGAATGCTCCAGGCCGGATTATCCGGTCGACACCGAATTATCCGACAACCACTCCACTGACGACCAAAATGCTCATCATATCAAAGAAACAGTTGCAAGCCCCTGGCCGGATTTTTCGGCTGGCCCCGGATTTTCCGGCCCCTCGCCAATTCAAGCAAGTTCCAGGCAACCTGATGAAGATGTTTCAGGTTCTCCTAAGAAGGATTATCCGGCCTCACCCTCGGCTGAATTATTCGGCCCTGGAACTCCTGATGATCAGCAATGTCAACACCCAGATTTTTAATCCCAGATGCTCGTTATGCCATACCTCGCAATCCCAGGATTACCATTTTTGCGAGACATAACGCATTGGATATCACAGTACATCATCCATTACAAACCATACATAAGGTCTTACACAAATAAGGATCTCATGATCCAGTCTTTAATACAACAAGCAGCGGAAATAAAAGATAAGCGTAGCGGTGGGGTCCATCTTTAGGGGCACAGGCAATGCTGACGAAGGCACATAGTCCTAGTTATCATAGCCGTTCTGATGACCATCCTCTTGATAGTATCCTTCATAGTCTGGCCATGAGAATAGCCAGGGACAAAAGCCATGAGTACTCTTTAAGTACTCGCAAACTACTACTAACAAGTATATAGTTCTAAGTTAAAGTGCTAAATCTAAGTTTAACCATAAAGTTAAGTTTGAAACCTAAACTGAGTTCTGAAGCAAAGAAAGATAAAGTAAAGTTCTAGAATCACTTAAGTTGGGAAGCTATTGTCATAAACACAACCCTATTGTGGTCAAGTCAAAGTTCATCATTCATTTCAAGTTATTTGGAAAACATCTGACAACGAAACAGTATGGCCATTCCAACTGTCCATAATCATGACGCCTATTCGAATAGTTTGACACTCTGCAGAGGTGGTATACTTTCACCACAAGATTCGATACATCTGTCAGGGATAACCCTGAATCATCATACTTGGTATGCAGATAATCAAACATAACCTTCCCTTTACACACCCTAGTACCAGCACCTCTCCTATGAGCATGGCCTCCCAACCATGACCAGCAGTCATCTTGGGCACTGCATAGGTGGACATCATGAGAGGTAGCCTCAGCTCAAACCTCTCCCGCGAGGGAACTAATACTAATGCATATAAATTTCCAGCTAAGCCTTACCCAATTCAGGTAATGTGGTTGTACGGTAAATTTGGAATGGTATCACATCCGAATCCAACCATCAGTTTTATAAAAGGGTGAAGGCTCATGCCTCAACATTTTCATCATCATCAACCGTTAGTGTTTCTCAACACATGTCGAAACATCTCAATAGAATGACTCATCATTCCAAGGTTTTCATAATTCACTTTCACCAAGTGTTCCCATCTAAAGTGACTCAAGTTTATGATCTACTCTAAACTACTAAGTTAAGAGTGTTCACTAAGGTGGAAGTGATAGGTTCAATCTCATGCCATAGAATGACACCTAAAGGTTTCTAAGTAGGTCAAGTTTTATACTTTTTATGCTACCTTCAAAACAAGTAAAGAACTTTGTGTAAACTAAGGGAGGTAAATCTTGTAAACAAAGACTTGGGGTAACTAATAGTTAAAGGGGTGTGATGAAAGCATGCTTAAGGCATCTTTGCTAAACCATCTAGTTTGATTCTAGTTTGCTAAGCACTAAACTTGCAAGGGTTAGCTTGTATTGTTAATGGTGGCTTGCAAGTATAACTTGCAAGGGTTAATCTTGGATAGTGCTAGCTTGCCTTGGTTGGTGCAGTGGTTGAAGTTTTCTTTTTCTTCGTCTTGATAGCACTCCTCCTCTTCGTAGACTTGGTCGGTACTATCGTCTATAAAAATACATACGGAGTACACAATCACCAAACAATACTTAACTAGGCTAGATAGCATTCTAAGACACACAATTGATGATCTATTATCATCACAAGCATCACAAGTTTAATTCAATAGTTTCTTTCTTTTTATTTTAGAAAAGTAATTTCTACTCATTGAAAATTTTAACTAAGATTTAATATTCACCACTTAAAATATGGGATCATGTGGACACATGCCATCACCACATATTCTAACATGTGGGAATGAGATTTAAGGGTTGGATCAATATTACTTTGGTTTAAGTTCATTATTTAATGATTTAAAGTGACTAGAAATGCCCATATAGCATTATTTTGGTACTAGTCCAAAGTCACTGCATGTAAACCTTAATATTATTACATATTTAGATAGATATGGTGAAATGTGATTTTTGAGAGTTGGAATCAACTCAAAAGCTAACTTGGTTGATTTTATAAAAATGTTTCAAGGTGCAAATGCTTCTGTTTTGTATTTTTATTAGGAGAGATCTATAACTCTAATTGAATTAAATCAACCGGGCTTGGATAGATCATCTCAATACCTTTTAGACGAAATTGGTTTCATGCAATTTGGATTTATAAAACTCTCTGAATTGAATTTTAAACTAGTGGACAGAAACTAGATTTAACTAAAAAGAAAAAATCCAGATTTGAACGGGTGGGCTAGCGCGGGAAAGAACTTGGGCCGGCCCAGTGGCGCTCCGCGGCACGGGGCTCAGCTGACAAGGGGGTCCCGCTTGTTAGTGGGTCTTAATACGTGAAACGGTACGCGCGCTGTGGGTCGTAGGATTAGAAGGGGAATCTACGGCTGAGGGTCATCGTCGACGACGAACAGGTCGTCGGCGAGCTTGAACCCTAGCGGCTCAGTGGGGGTCTGCTGGGGATGTACCAGGGCTCCAGTGGGGTCAGTGAGGCAGGCAAACAAACTGGAAGACGACAGCGAGGCGAGGCGCGGTTGCGGCAGAGCTGGGGTGGTCGCAATCAGCGGCGCCCTTCTCCTCCAGAGGCGGTGGCTCCAGCTCCAATTTCGGCGAGCTGCTGCTCCCCTTGCTCCGGCTAGAGGTGGGTGAGGTTCAGTGAGGTGAGGGGAGTGGAGTGGTGTGGAGAGAAGAGGCTGGGAGGCCTCCTTTTATAGGCCCGATGGTGAGACCGAGCGGGATGGGCAGGCGACGGTGGCGACATGGCTACGGCCGGCTAGAGGCATGGCGGAGGGTGGCGATCGACGGGCGGTCTCCTGGCGGTGCTCTAGGAAGTGAATGCCGCCGTAGGGGCGGTGGCATGTGTTCTGGGCGAGGTGGCGCTCTGAGCGGCAGAGGCGGCGAGCGGTGGCTGTGGTGCTTTGGGCGGCGAACGGGGGTATCTGGGGTGTTCCCTGGGTCGTGGCGGAGCGGTGGGCGCGGGCTGCGGTCGAGCGGTGGTCTGTGCACGCGTGCCGGGTGCGGCGCTATGGCGCGTGCTCGGCATGGTATGGTGGCACTGGGCGCGTGGTATCCTCGGTGGTCCACGGCGAGGCTCGGCTCGGGCAGGGGACAGAGGGTGGCGGTGAGGTGCTGGCTACCTCCTAGACATGGCGAGTGAGAGGGGAGTGGTCTGCTGTAGCGGGTGCATGGTCGGCCGGCGAGATGTGCCTCGGCATGGCATGGCAATGCCACTAGGGGCTAGGGGAGTGGGTTTAAATGGCTTTGCTAGATCATTTAGAGACAAAGGGAGTAAAAAGGGGCCAAATGGGAGACAAGTTTGGCCAGAATACTATTTGAAATAGTGAAATTTGTTTTGTTTGAAATCTGTCTGCCAAGTGTTTGATGACATGGCCGCAAGAGAAAAAGTTTTGAATTTTAGTTTCATAATTTTTGAGTGATCTCCACTAGTGCTAGGTAGTCTCTGGTTGCAAGGGTTTTAAAAGTGGAGCTCAAATAGATGGGTTTTGAAATAGGGGTGATCTATGCATATGCATTAGATTCAATTTTCAAATGCCAATTAAAATAGTTAACAGAATGTTTTTAGCAGATCCAAAGGTGGGCCTTGGTACCTCATTATGTGTACTAGCAAGGGGTACAAAGATCAAGAATTGTTTCTGTTAAGAAATGAGTGCTAGGAACACTCAAAGTAGTGTAGTGGATTAAAATGGCCAAAATGACCATTCCTCCTTTTTAATTCTTTTTGGTTTGATTTTCTTTAGGAAAAGTTTGGGAATGATGTAGATGATGTTTAAATCACCTAAGAAACATTTTACAAGCATTGGATCACTTAAAAAAGGCACTCCAAATCAACTTCTATTTTAAATGCACACACATATGAATGCTTTCATTTTAAATTTGGAAAAGTTTTTGTTAACCCTATTTTTGGATGATTTGATCTTGATAAGCTTGGATTAAAGTTTTGGGATGTTACAAACCTTCCCCCCTTAAACAAAATCTCGTCCCGAGATTTACAAAGAAAACTAGGAACTAAAGAGATCTGGGAACTCTGTCCTAATATAATCTTCTCGCTCCCAAGGAGCTTCCTCCTCGGTATGGTTGCTCCACTAAATCTTAAGAAACTTGATACTCCTGGTCCTAGTGGTTCTGTAGGCTTCTTCTAAGATACGGATGGGTACTTCCCGATAGGTCAGGTCATTGTTGATTTCCACAGCTCTGTGATCGATGTTCTTGAAAACTTCAGTCTTCTCAGGCACTTCCAAGCATTTGCAAAGTAACGAGATATGGAACACATTGTGGATGGCTGACATCTCTTCAGGCAGTTCCAGTTGATACGATACTTCTCCACGACGGTTTAGAATCTTGAAAGGTCCGATATATCTGGGGGCTAATTTTCCCTTCAGACTAAAGCGTTGAGTTCCCTTCAATGGTGAAACTTGGAGGTATACAAAATCTCCGATATTGAAAGTCAGGTCTCTCCTTCTCTTGTCAGCATAGCTCTTCTGTCTGGATTGGGCGGTCTTGAGGTGCTCACGGACTTTGTGAACTTTCTCTTCTGCTTCTCGGAGAATGTCGGGTCCAAAGATCTGACTCTCTCCTACTTGCGACCAATTCAAAGGGGTACGACACTTTCTTCCGTATAGGAATTCAAATGGTGCCATCTGCAAACTAGCTTGATAACTATTGTTATATGAGAATTCTGTGAAAGGCAGACAATCTTCCCATTTTGATCCTATTCCAAAACACAAGCTCTAAGCATATCCTCTAAGATCTGGTTGACTCTCTCAGTCTGTCCATCAGTTTGTGGGTGATACGCGGTACTGAAGTTCAACTTGGTTCCTAATCCTTCCTGAACTTTCTGCCAAAATCTTGAAGTAAACTAGGTTCCTTGATATGACATGATGGTCTTGGGGGTTCCATGCAGACTAACAATCCTAGCAATATACAGCTCTGCTAGCTTTGCACTCTGGTAGGTTGTCTTGAAAGGTATGAAGTGGGCTACCTTGGACAGTCTATCAACGATGACCCAGATTGAGTCATTTCCCCTACTATAAGTAGGCAAACCGGTGATAAAGTCCATTCCAACGAAATCCCATTTCCATTCCGGAATCTTCAATGGTTGCAACAATCCTGCAGGTCTCTGATGCTCTGCTTTGACTCTTTGACAGATGTCACATTTGGCGATGTAGCTTCCGATCTCTCTCTTCATCTTGTGCCACCAAAATTGCTCTCTCAAATCCTGATACATCTTCGTTCCTCCGGGGTGGATAGAATAAAGAGTATCATGAGCTTCCTTCATGATAATTTCCTTCAGCTCCAAATATTCTGGCACACAGATACGTCCTTTGTACCACAGTACTCCTTCTTCGTCTTCCTGAATCCAGGTACCTTTCCTGTACCAATACGACGTTTGATTCCGTCGATACTTTCATTTCCCTTCTGGGCTTCCTTGATTTGGCTAATCAACGTGGGTTGAAGTTCAATGCTAGCTAGGAATCCTTTGCTAACTAACTCAGTCCTGAACTGCTCCAATTCCTCATACAAACTTGGTTGCTTCTCCTTGATCATGGTGTTAAGCCTACACGGCAATCTGCTAAGGGCATCTGCTACCACATTGGCTTTGCCAGGGTGATAGTGAATGTCAAGGTCATAATCCTTGATTAACTCTATCCATCTCCTTTGCCTCATATTCAACTCCTTCTGAGTGAAAATATACTTCAAGCTCTTATGATCTGAGTAAATCTCATAGCGATTACCCATCAAATAATGACGCCATGTCTTCAATGCTAGAACCACAACTGCTAGCTCAAGATCATGGGTCGGATAGTTCTGCTCATGCTGCTTCAGTTATCGAGACAGATACGCGATGACTTTGCCTTCTTGCATCAATACACATCCTATACCAATCTTGGATGTGTCACAATACACATCAAACGGCTTCTTGATGTCTGGCATGATCAAAATTGGGGCGGATATCAATCTCTTCTTCAGCTCCTAGAAATTGGCTTCACACTTGTCTGTCCATTCAAACTTCTTGTCCTTCTTCAACAATTGGGTCATTGGTCGGGCTATGCTCGAGAGTCCTTCTACGAACTTGCGGTAATATCCCGCTAATCCGAGAAATGCACGGACTTGGGTTTGAGTGGTTGGGGCTTCCCATTCTTCGACATCTTTGATCTTGGCAGGATCAATAGAGACTCCTCTGGCAGACACAATATGTCCTAGGAATCCTACTTCTTTCAGCCAAAACTCACACTTGCTGAACTTGGCATACAATTGATGCTCTCTCAGGGTTTCTAGGATGATTCTCAGATGTTGCTCATGCTCTTCTTCTGACTTGGAGTAGATAAGGATGTCGTCGATAAACACAACTACAAACTTATCTAGGAAATTCATAAATATCTTATTCATGAGATTCATGAAATAAGCAGGGGCATTGGTTAATCCAAAAGACATAACCGTATACTCGTATAAACCATAGCGAGTAGTAAAGGCAGTATTCGGAATATCCGTTGCACGAATCTTAAGTTGGGGATAACCAGTCCTAAGATCAATCTTTGAGAATACCTGAGCTCCAGTCAACTGATCAAATAGATCCTCTATCTTTGGAAAAGGGTACTTGTTCTTGATGGTGACGTCATTCAACTTTCTGTAATCTGTACACAGACGATTGCCTCCATCTTTCTTGTCGACGAATAACACTGATCTCCATGGCGATCGCTTGGCTGAATCAAACTGTTGCTAACATGGCATCCAAGCGCTTCTTCAGTTCCACTAACTCGAGGAGTTCATGCTATAGGGTCTCGGGCTATAGGTCCGGTTCGGGATTAGTTCGATAATGAACTCAATATCCCTATCTGGGGCATACCGGCAATTCATTCGAATACGTCGGGTATTCACGACTACTCGACTTGGTCTATGGTGGGCGGCTACACTCTTGTTGCACTTGAATTGACGGGTAAGGTTTCGGAGATATGCTCTCTTGTTACTCCGAACTACTGGTCATGGTGATGGCTTTCTTAGCACGTCTATCAATCCTTTATGCCTTGACATCCAGTCCATACCTAGTACTACTTCCTATCCTTTGGTTCCAAGTACAATTAGGTTGGCATAAAATCTATCCCATGTATTCGATAGGTACGCTTTGCAAATTTTTCTAGCTTTTGTAGTTGAACCGATTTGAACTATCATGACATGCTTCAGGTTGGTTGGGTGAATCTTACTAGTGCATGCAAATTCTTGGTGACAAATGAATGCGATGCTCGAGAATCAAACAATACTCTTGCTAAAACGAGTTGACAGAAAACATACCCAGCACTACATCTGGCGCGTCCTGGGCTTCTTCTGCGTTCATGTGGAAGAGACGGCCGTTGCGGTTGTGAGGGTTCCCTGGGGCGAATCTCCTTCCTGGTTCAACACGACGCTACTGCTGAGCCGGGGCATTCACAGGGGCATTGGCGGCAGTCTTCTTGGGACACTCATTGGAGTAGTGACCCTTCACTCCACACTCGAAACAAGTGATCTGGGACTTGTCCTTGACTGCGATAGGCAAAGCATTGCTGCCAGTTCTGGGTGCAGTGTTGTTGTTGTTGTTGCTCTTAGGAGGTGCACGGTTGAAATTGTTGGCATTACTGGAGTTGTGATTGTTTCCTCCGGACTTCACATTGCCTCCGCTACAGTTGGGGTAGCTTGGGCGAGAATTTGGGGGTCGGTTGTTTCTTGGTGCATATCCTGGTGAGGGGTTGGGACGGTACTTCTGGTGACTACTGGATCTAGACTGCTGCATCATATGACGCTTGCGGTTGTCCTTTGCCTGGTTAATCTTCCCTTCCATCTGAATGGCAGAGTCGACTAGCTCTTCGAGATCCTAGAAACAGATGTTGACGAGGATAGTCTGCATCTCATCATGCAGTCTGTTCAAGAATCTCTCCTTCTTCTTGGCCTCCGTGTTGATTTCATGAGGTGCATATCTGGCAAGTGACAAGAATCTGTCACGGTACTCCACCACAGTCATTCTTCCTTGCTTCAATTCGCGGAATTCATCTCTCATCCTGTTCACGAGACCTTGCGGCACGTGGGTGCGGCTGAACTTGACTTTGAATGCTTCCCATGTCATATCCTGGCCATGGTTCATATTGCAGATGCTATTCCACCAAGCTCTGGCATCTCCTGCCAGATAGTGGGTGGCAAGGAGAACTTTCTCATTTTCATCAACTCCTGCAACTTCGAGGTTGTTTTCCATGGTCTGTAACCAGTCATCAGCATCTAATGGGTTCTCAGATTGGTTGAAGATTGGGGGATTGGTGTTCTGAATTTTTTTGAGTTTGGATCCATGGTGATCCTGATTTCCATGTCCTTGGTTGTTGAGAGCCATTTGGGCGATCTGCTGCAATGTTGCTAAGTTGGCTTGGTGCTCTACCGCTTGCTTCACGATGCGTGATGAGATTACGCAAGATCTGCTGACCTTTGGGTCCTGCGACGAGCTGCTCCCTCCTTGGTTTCCACGAGTCATCTGAAGATTGATATAGATATAGGGGTAAGAGGGAAATTCTAAGGTTCATGGTTTTGGGTTTTCAAAGCTAAAACTTTGAGTTAGACTCAGGTTTTTCAACTAACTTCATTTTCATTTATGCAAGCAAGCACACGATACAACACACACCACAACAAACAAAGGAAAGCAGATGGTTTGAAGAACCATTCTACCAGCTACAATACAGTGGGACCGATACAACTCATGCTACGACAGTTCCCTAGTGCATCTACTCATCGTCGATGAAGTCGGAGTCCTCATCATCAGTGTAGAATTCCATGGCATCTTCCTCCAGAAAGTCATCATCGTTGCTGAGGTAAGAATCCATGTCTCCCTGGATGTCTTCACCCTCATCTTCTTCTTCCTTGGCGGCAAGCTGAGCTTTCTGCTCCTTGACGTTCTTCTCCAGGGCGTCCACCTTCTTGCGAAGACAGGCGATGGTGCGATCCTTATTTGCACGCTGGCGGCAAAGGGACTGGCGATCTTGGACGAGCAGTGCTAAAGTCTGGGCCTTCTGGTCGGCGATGGCACGGTTCTGGTTGGCTAACTCCCTGGCATTGTCCAGTTCCTGCTGTCTGTCGTGCAGCAAGAAGTCAAGATTCTCCACATGATGCCTCAACTCTGGGTGACTTGGCATCTCCATCGGCATTCCCATGAAGTCACGTCTTGCATAGTGGGCAAAACGGGTTCCTTGGATCTTGTTGATGCTGAGGGCACATAGATGTGCGAGAGCTTCATGCATTGCCCTGGCTAATCCATCTAGTCAGTTGTTCTCTCTCACGGAGAACTGAATTCTTCCGGAAGTGGGTGCTTCGATGCTTCCTCTAAGATCAATGGTGACTAGCCACTGTAGGTCTCCTCCTGGGGGTCCTAGAAGTTGAGCTCCAAGAAACTCCGGATGTGGGCGTCCCAGTAACTCCGACAGTGAATCCAGATCCCTCTCGAAGATCAGCTGACCTCCATTTCCCAACTGGTAAAACTTGTTGAACTGAGTCTCCATCTACAAGAATTAAGGATGAGGAAGTTAGTGAAGTGATCAAGTGTGTCAAGTTTTAAGTCATATTAAGAATTTTGAGGAACATGAATTTTTGAGAAAGAATGAGTTCACAAGGGTAAGAGAGGAAACAGTTTTTCATAAATACTCACTTTGGTTTTGAAGTTAAGTTTTTGGTTTGGACGTCCATTCTAACTAGGGTCTCTTATGGTCAGGATGGCTCTGATACCAACTTCTCAACACCCGGATTTTTAATCCCAGATGCCCGTTATGCCATACCTCGCAATCCCAGGATTACCATTTTTGCGAGACATAACGCATTGGATATCACAGTACATCATCCATTACAAACCATACATAAGGTCTTACACAAATAAGGATCTCATGATCCAGTCTTTAATACAACAAGCAGCGGAAATAAAAGATAAGCATAGCGGTGGGGTCCATCTTCAGGGGCACATGCAATGCTGACGAAGGCAGATAGTCCTAGTTATCATAGCCGTCCTGATGGCCATCCTCTTGATAGTCTCCTTCATAGTCTGGCCATGAGAATAGCCAGGGACAAAAGCCATGAGTACTCTTTAAGTACTCGCAAACTACTACTAACAAGTATATAGTTCTAAGTTAAAGTGCTAAATCTAAGTTTAACCATAAAGTTAAGTTTGAAACCTAAGCTGAGTTCTGAAGCAAAGAAAGATAAAGTAAAGTTCTAGAATCACTTAAGTTGAAAAGCTATTGTCATAAACACAACCCTGTTGTGGTCAAGTCAAAGTTCATCATTCATTTCAAGTTATTTGGAAAACATCTAACAACGAAACAGTATGGCCATTCCAACTGTCCATAACTGCGGACGCGGCTATTCGAATAGTTTGACACTCTGCAGAGGTGGTACACTTTCACCACAAGATTCGATACATCTGCCAGGGATAACCCTGAATCATCATACTTGGTATGCAGATAATCAAACATAACCTTCCCTTTACACACCCTAGTACCAGCACCTCTCCTATGAGCATGGCCTCCCAACCATGACCATCAGTCATCTTGGGCACTGCATAGGTGGACATCATGAGAGGTAGCCTTAGCTCAAACCTCTCCCGCGAGGGAACTAATACTAATGCATATAAATTTCTAGCTAAGCCTTACCCAATTCAGGTAATGTGGTTGTACGGTAAATTTGGAATGGTATCGCATCCGAATCCAACCATCAGTTTTATAAAAGGGTGAAGGCTCATGCCTCAACATTTTCATCATCATCAACCATTAGTGTTTCTCAACACATGTCGAAACATCTCAATAGAATGACTCATCATTCCAAGGTTTTTATAATTCATTTTCACCAAGTGTTCCCATCTAAAGTGACTCAAGTTTATGATCTACTCTAAACTACTAAGTTAAGAGTGTTCACTAAGGTGGAAGTGACAGGTTCAATCTCATGCCATAGAATGACATCTAAAGGTTTCTAAGTAGGTCAAGTTTTATACTTTTTATGCTACCTTCAAAACAAGTAAAGAACTTTGTGTAAACTAAGGGAGGTAAATCTTGTAAACAAAGACTTGGGGTAACTAATAGTTAAAGGGGTGTGATCAAAGCATGCTTAAGGCATCTTTGCTAAACCATCTAGTTTGATTCTAGTTTGCTAAGCACTAAACTTGCAAGGGTTAGCTTGCATTGTTAATGGTGGCTTGCAAGTATAACTTGCAAGGGTTAATCTTGGATAGTGCTAGCTTGCCTTGGTTGGTGCAGTGGTTGAAGTTTTCTTCTTCTTCGTCTTGATAGCACTCCTCCTCTCCGTAGACTTGGTCGGTACTATCGTCTATAAAAATACATACGGAGTACACAATCACCAAACAATACTTAACTAGGCTAGATAGCATTCTAAGACACACAATTGATGATCTATTATCATCACAAGCATCACAAGTTTAATTCAATAGTTTCTTTCTTTTTATTTTAGAAAAGTAATTTCTACTCATTGAAAATTTTAACTAAGATTTAATATTCACCACTTAAAATATGGGATCATGTGGACACATGTCATCACCACATATTATAACATGTGGGAATGAGATTTAAGGGTTGGATCAATATTACTTTGGTTTAAGTTCATTATTTAATGATTTAAAGTGACTAGAAATGCCCATATAGCATTATTTTGGTACTAGTCCAAAGTCACTGCATGTAAACCTTAATATTATTACATATTTAGATATATATGGTGAAATGTGATTTTTGAGAGTTGGAATTATCTCAAAAGCTAACTTGGTTGATTTTATAAAAATGTTGCAAGGTGCAAATACTTCTATTTTGTTATTTTTATTAGGAGAGATCTATAACTCTAATTGAATTAAATCCAACGGGCTTGGATAGATCATCTCAATACCTTTCAGATGAAATTGGTTTCATGCAATTTGGATTTATAAAACTCTCTGAATTGAATTTTAAACTAGTGGACAGAAACTAGATTTAACTAAAAAGAAAAAAATCCAGATTTGAACGGGTGGGCTAGCGCGGGAAAGAACTTGGGCCGGCCCAGTGGCGCTCCACGACGCGGGGCTCAACTGACAGGGGGGTCCCGCTTGTCAGTGGGTCTTAATACGCAAAACGGTACGCGCGCTGTGGGCCGTAGGATTAGAAGGGAAATCTACAGCTGAGGGTCGTCGTCGACAACGAACAGGTTGCCGGCGAGCTCGAACCCTAGCGGCTCGGTAGGGGTCTGCTAGGGACGTACCAGGGCTCCAGCGGGGTCGGCGAGGCAGGCAAACGAACTGGAAGACGACAGCGAGGCGAGGCGCGGTTGCGGCGGAGCTGGGGTGGTCGCTATCAGCGGCGCCCTTCTCCTCTAGAGGCGGCAGCTCCGGCTCCAATTCCGGCGAGCTGCTGCTCCCCTTGCTCCGGCTAGAGGTGGGTGAGGTTCAGTGAGGTGAGGGGAGTGGAGTGGTGTGGAGAGAAGAGGCTGGGAGGCCTCCTTTTATAGGCCCGACGGTGAGACCGAGCGGGATGGGCAGGCGACGGTGGCGACATGGCTACGTTCGGCTAGAGGCATGGCAGAGGGTGGCGATCGACGGGCGGTCTCCTGGCGGTGCTCTAGGAAGTGAATGCGGCCGTAGGGGTGGTGGCATGCGGTCTGGGCGAGGTGGCGCTCTAAGCGGCAGAGGCGGCGGTGTCCACGGCGAGCGGTGGTTGTGGTGCTTTGGGCGGCGAACGGGGGTGTCTGGGGTGTTCCCTGGGTCATGGCAGAGCGGTGGGCGCGGGCTGCGGTCGAGCGGCGGTCTATGCACGCGTGCCGGGTGCGGCGCTTTGGCGCGTGCTCGGCATGGTGCGGTGGCAAGGGCGTGGTCTTGGCTACCTCCTAGACATGGCGAGTGAGAGGGGAGTGGTCTGCTGTAGCGGGTGCATGGTCGGCCGGCGAGATGTGCCTCGGCATGGCATGGAAATGCCACTAGGGGCTAGGGGAGTGGGTTTAAATGGCTTTGCTAGATCATTTAGAGACAAAGGGAGTAAAAAGGGGCCAAATGGGAGACAAGTTTGGCCAGAATACTATTTGAAATAGTGAAATTTGTTTTGTTTGAAATCTGTCTGCCAAGTGTTTGATGACATGGCCGCAAGAGAAAAAGTTTTGAATTTTAGTTTCATAATTTTTGAGTGATCTCCACTAGTGCTAGGTAGTCTCTGGTTGCAAGGGTTTTAAAAGTGGAGCTCAAATAGATGGGTTTTGAAATAGGGGTGATCTATGCATATGCATTAGATTCAATTTTCAAATGCCAATTAAAATAGTTAACAAAATGTTTTTAGCAGATCCAAAGGTGGGCCTTGGTACCTCATTATGTGTACTAGCAAGGGGTACAAAGATCAAGAATTGTTTCTGTTAAGAAATGAGTGCTAGGAACACTCAAATTAGTGTAGTGGATTAAAATGGCCAAAATGACCATTCCTCCTTTTTAATTCTTTTTGGTTTGATTTTCTTTAGGAAAAGTTTGGGAATGATATAGATGATGTTTAAATCACCTAAGAAACATTTTACAAGCATTGGATCACTTAAACAAGGCACTTCAAATCAACTCCTATTTTAAATGTAGACACATATGAATGCTTTCATTTTAAATTTGGAAAAGTTTTTGTTAACCCTATTTTTGGATGATTTGATCTTGATAAGCTTGGATTAAAGTTTTGGGATGTTACAAGCAGCCTCTTGTTATGGCTGGTGATCCACTTCAAGGGCAAGTTTCGTCATCTCCTACTACTGATATTCAGACTACTAATCAAGGTCAAGCAAATGATTCCAACAGAGACTCAAGCGATGAAACTATTCCACCAAGAGACAACAAGCTTATCGAACATCGTTGCAAGGCTCGTGCTGATCGGAACCTTGAGTTAAGGGGTCATACTCTTGACAAAGTTGTAGGTGATCTTCGACGAAGGGTTTCCACAAGAAGGGAATTGGCAAGTTTTGGTGAGCATCAAGCTCACATCTCAATGGTGGAACCCAAGAAACTGTTTGAAGCTCTAGAAGATCCAGACTGGGTTGTTGCTATGCATGAAGAGTTGAATAACTTTGAGCACAACAAGGTCTAGAAACTAGTGGAGAAGCCCAAGGATTGCTGCAATGTTATCGGCACTAAATGGATATTTAAAAACAAGCAAGATGAGAATGGCATTGTTGTGAGGAACAAGGCGAGACTCGTGGCACAAGGCTATTCCCAAGTTGATGTCATTGACTTCGGTGAGACCTATGCTCCCGTGGCTCGTCTTGAGTCCATCTGTATCCTTCTTGCTTATGCTGCCCATAATAATTTTAAATTGCAGCAAAAGGACGTTTGGAGTGCTTTTCTTAATGGTCCTCTACAAGAGTTGGTATATGTAAAGCAACCCCCAAGATTTGAGGATCCTAACTTCCTGAACCATGTCTACAAACTCGATAAGGCACTCTATGGCCTTAAACAAGCCCCACGTGCGTGGTATGAGCACCTTAAAGAGCTTTTGCTAGACCGTGGCTTCGAAGTTGGGCAAATCGATCCCACTCTTTTTACTAAGAAGGTTAAGGGGGAGCTCTTCGTATGCCAACTATATGTAGACGACATCATCTTTGGTTCTACTAATAAAGCTTTTAATGATGAATTTTCAAAGCTTATAACTGACAGGTTTGAGATGTCTATGATGGGGGAGTTACGGTTCTTTCTTGGATTCGAGATCAAGCAACTTAGAGAAGGAACCTTCATCAATCAAGCTAAATATATCCAAGACATGCTCAAGAGATTCAAGATGACGGATCTTAATGGCGTCGCCTCTCCGATGTAAACAAAATGTCACCTTGAACTTAATCTCCACGGTAAAGATGTGGACCAAAAGGTATACCGGTCCATGATCGACTCTCTTCTTTACCTCTGCGCATCTAGACCCGATATTGTGTTGAGTGTGGGGGGGTGCAAGGTATCAAGTAGCTCCTAAAGAAAGCCACTTAGTGGCTATCAAGAGGATCTTCCGATATTTGGTTCATTCCCCTAACTTTGGTCTATGGTTTATACTGATTCAGATTGGGCTGGTGATAAGGATGATCGGAAATCAACTTCTGGAGCTTGTCAGTTCTTGGGAAGGTCTCTAGTTTGTTGGTCATCTAAAAAGCAGAATTGCATCTCTCTCCACCGCTGAAGCTGAATATGTTGCTGCTGCTAGTGCCTACACTCAGTTATTATGGATGAGGCAAACTTTAAAGGAATACGGTGTCAATTGTGACAAAGTGCCTCTTTTATGCGATAATGAAAGTGCAATTAAAATTGCGTACAATCCGGTACAACACACAAGGACAAATCATATTGAGATTCGAAATCATTTTATTCGGGACCATGTTGCTTGAGGCGATATTGATCTATCTTTTGTGAGCACGAAGAACCAACTTGCTGATATCTTCACTAAGCCACTTGATGAAGCAAGGTTTTGCTACTTGAGGAATGAGCTAAATATCGTTGATTCAAGGAGCTTGTCTTGATTACCCATGCACTCACTCGTACATCTCAGCCTTATTTAGTCTAGATGTGGGCATGGATATAGGGGGAGTGTGGTCCTAATTGATTGGGCAAACCCTCCCCCCATAATGCCGAAAGCAAGTCAAATCATTTCTCTTAATATCATTTTGTGATATGTGAGCTTATTGATGAGTATTGGTCATGAACCCAAGATATATCTTCGCGGTGTCATACCATACACTCCAACAAGGTGGCTTCGGCCACCACCCTCTTCCATCAGAAGAGTTGGATTTATTTGGATCTTCTTGATCGTTTTAGCTTCTCTCATGTTTTTATGGGAATCACACTCAATTTTGGCTTTTAGTTGCTTTGATTCTTGCAAATTTGAGTGTGTAGTACCATCTCAGTTTGGCTCTCTTAATCCTAAGCCTTTCCCTACCCCTAAGCCATCTATTCTTGCACACAAGTCCCTTATACACCTTGCGGGGGTGTTGTTTGGGGATGCGCGGGTCTAACTCTGTGTGTAACAGAAGTTCAGAATTTAGGCCGGATAATCCGGCCCAAGTATAGGCCGGATAATCCAGCCCTGGCGGATTTCGTTCTTAAGGAATGGGGTCGGGGAGAAGGGCTCATAACGAGCAGCACTTCTCCCTCAACCCTCTCCCTCTCCCCAGCCACCGCCTGCCGTCCCCCACCCTCCGCGGAGCCTCTCCGGCCACCGGATTTTCCGGGCCTCTCCGGATCTTCTTCTCTGCGCCTCCGGGTACCTTCTCCTCCGTGTTCTTCCTCCAATGAGTGAGGGTAACTCCCTCTCTCCTCATCTTTGGCTAGATGTGTTGTTTGTTGGTTGGAACGATGTCTAGAAGGATGTTGTTTCGCATAGAAATCGTAGTCTTGCAGTATCTAGGCCTGATCTACTCCTTTGCATTCAATCTAGGTGATTCTGAAAATTTCTGCCAGGGCCGGATTATCTGCCCCTAGCCAGGCTGGATAATCTGGCCTCGATGCATCTAAAAACTGGTTCGGTCTTGATTGATGTGCATTGAGTAGGATTGGACTATGAACTATTTGCCTACTTTTTCTACGCTCTCTCTTGGACTTGTGTGTATGCTTATACCCATGCTATCGACCTTGTTCTCTTCACAGGTGGTTACAGTGCTCCCAAGACTTACAAGCGTCGTCCTCGTGGTCTCTATTTCGGGGTAGACAGTGAGGGTAATACTATGGATGAAGTTGAACTGAGAAGAAGAAAGAAAGAGGCTGATCGCATGGCTGAGCAGGAAAAGAGGGAGAGATCCAGGAGGGGTGTGTCCAAGAGGAAGGTCAAAGATCTCAAGATCAACTACAAGGCTTTGGATCTAGTTACTTTTCCTCTATTCGTCACCATGATCTGTTTGCTGAGTTGGCACGTGATTCTGAGCTGGGTGATTCTCGTTTTTGGTGTGCTGAACAAAAAGGAATATATGAAGATGTGTATGCCAGGCTGAAGATTAGGCCTATGCACCCGTTGATTCTTGCTGAGGCCTTGGAGAAGCCTCACCTTGTTGATGCCATGTATTTGGGTGAGCAGATGGGGCCGCACCATCTCATGGCTCTCCAATGCTCCTTTGATTCTGAAGTTGTGAAGCAGTTCTTTTCCACATTGGTTATTTGTGGTGATGAGCATCGCACTATAAAGTGGATGACTCGTGACAGGCCTATGAGTGCTAATTTTCGTGTGTTTGCTGAGGTGCTTGGGTACTCTTTCTGCAGTAGGGATCGGGCTAGTGGCCACCGCATCATCACCCAACTGAAGCCCAATAAAGATGTTGTCCTCTCTCCGTGCACGACGAACAATGGTATTGTGGGCACCTTTGCTGGTCTTGCTCCAATCTATGCTGCCTTGGTGGGCCTCTTCCGTGATTCTGTCACCCCAAGTGGAGGCAACAATGACAGCATCCATGGTCACCTGGTCCAGCTCCTAGCCTTCTCTCATGAGGTTGCCTTGTGCGAGGATGAGTCCGTGCAGTACCAGCTGGATGTGATGGACTTCATCTATCATGAATTGACTAATGCAATGTTCAACAGGATGTCCATTCCTTATGCTCCCTACATCATGATGCTCATCCCCCTAAATAATTCAACATTGATGTTGTGCACAAGGCAAAGAAGATCTACACCAAGGTTCGGAAGACCTCTCACCCCTCTTCTGCTCCTGAGAGTCTCATGAGGGATGCTCGCACTAGTGCTCGCAGGCCTCTAGTGCCTCCCATTGCTCATGAGATCAAGCAGCTGAACTGGTTCCAGCGGAACATTCTTTGCCTGGGCGTGGACACACGCAAGGGCCAGTATGAGGCTTACAAGCAGCGCCATGAGTTGGCCCACTCTCAGCAGCTCATCCTTCACCATGTGTCCGGTGCTTCTGGTGATCCCTCGGCTCCTACTCCTCCCACACCATATGCTCGGTGGAAGTCTTCTTCTGGGCTTAACTATGGAGAGCTGGAGCGTCACTTGTTCCCTTCTGCGACCAGTGCTGATGATGAGGACGATGACACCAAGGAGCTTGAGGATGAGGACGAAGATGAGAATGAGGACGAGGATGAGGATGACGACTACGAGTGATACCTCGGGGCGTTAGCATCGCTCTTCTTCCTTTTTGGCGTCTCGATGCCTGATGTGCTCGTCGTTCGACGTAGAGCTCGTTGGAAACCCCAAGAGGAAGGTACGATGAGCACAGCAGCAAGTTTCCCTCAGTTATGAAACCAAGGTTTAATCAAACCAGTTGGAGCAAGGAAACACCCCAAAGGTGTTACTAGCTGAGCTTTGGCAGGGCGCACTACTGGTGCTCGTAGCAACGTGGAGACCTGCACAACACAACCACAGAACTTTGTCCCCAACTTGCGATGAGGTTGTCAATCTCACCGCGTTTTGCGGAAAATAAAGGATTAAACGTATTGAATGGAAAGAAGTAAAAGTTTGCAGAAAGTAAACACAAAGAAGTAAACAGTTGTAGATTGTATGTAAAGAAAAAGGACCGGGATACATAGTTCACTAGAGGTGGCTCTCCTTAGATAGATAACATGCTGGGTGAACAAATTACAGCGGGGCAATTGACAAACACCGAGAAAGCAATACATGCATATACTAATCATATTGACTCCTTTGAGACTTGATTGGGCAATACAACATAATACATAGACCGGAATCCAACTGCATCTATGACTAATAATCCACCTTCAGGTTATCGTCCGAACCCCCTCTAGTATTAAGTTGCAAGCAACAGATTATTGCTTTACGAACTGCATGTAAAGTAAACAATACGATTGTTCTATGAACAAAGGATTGTTGTTTTCTCCCTAGTAGCAACAACACATCTAGTACCTTAGAGATTTCTGTCACTTCCCCAGATTACCATAGGCATGAACCCACTATCGAGCATAAATACTAACTCTTGGAGTTGCTAGCATCTACTTGGCCAACATAGCTACTAACAACGGAAAGCATGCAAGATCACAAATAACAAAGACATGATAGAATCAATAATCAATCTGAAATAGCATCTCAATATCCATCGGATCCCCGCAAACACAACATGTATGAATTACAAATAGATGATCTTGATCATGAACGGAGCTCACAAGATCTAAACATGAAAGCACAAAGGAGGAGAACCAGCCATCTAGCTACTACATGGATCCGTAGTCCAAGGATGAACTACTCACGCGTCACACCGGAGGCTTGCATGGTGATGAAGAAGGCCTCCAGGGTGAGTTCCCCTCTCCGGCAGGGTGTCGGGAAGAGCTTCAGATCCCTCCCGATCTAGGGATGGAGATGACGGTGGCTACAGACTCTTTCGTGGATTTTTGATCGGGTACTTAGGGTTTTCGTCCCGAGGGCAATATATAGGCCGGAGAGAGGCCGAGGGGTGTCGGAGCGGCCACACCACCTCGGGCAGCGTGCCTGGCCACGCGCCGGTGGTGTGGTGGCTCCTGGCCCTTCTCCGCCTCGTATTCCGGCACTTGATCCCTTCCGAAAAATAGGCACTTTGGCTTTTGTCCCGTCCAATTCCGAGAATATTCATTTTCTGACTTTCCTGGAACCAAAAACAGCAGAAAATAGGCAGCTGGCACTGTGGCTCTTGTTAATAGGTTAGTCCAAGAAATCATATGAAAAGTACTCCAAAGTTGGAAGAAAACACAAGGAAGTGGATAAAACCAAGCATGGAACATAAAAAATTATAGATACATTTGCAATGTATCAACATCCCCAAGCTTAACTCCTGCTCGTCCTCGAGTAGGTAAGTGATAAAACGAAAGAATAATTTTTGAGGTGACATGCACCATCAAAGACTTGATCAAAGTATTTGCAAAACATTCGAAGCTGGGATCATAGTACTTCAATCATAACATGAAAGACAAAGTTCTAGCAATAAGCAAAGAAACTATGATGCAACATGAAAAGGAACAAACAAAAGATTCATGAATAACAATGCTTTGCAAGACGTTTGTTTGTTTCACATAAAGAAAACATAGCATAATAGTATTCAGCTTGTCCCTCAATAGAGTAGCAAATATAAATGCATAGGACACCTTCAAAGTTCATAAGAGTGACTAGATACAATAGTTTAAAACAAGCAATAACAAGTTATGCATCAATCAACTAGTCTTGGGACAATACACATAGAACTAACAATGGCCACTATGTTCTCAAAGTAGGTGCATAAAGATAGAAGGTGGAGACTCAATATAATGGTGGAAGAAAGGCCTTTGTAAAAGGAAGTAGGGATTCAAGTCTCATAAAGAGCTTCCAAAAATTGTGGTACTTATAGATTTCAGCTCTCATTGCCCCTATCATAAGCATCTTGAAGGTGATTAAGGTTAAAGTGACACAACTAAGAGGATATGCTTGACAAGTTATAAACCGAAATTTCATGCCCCTTACTTACGAAGACCGATCCTCATGCTACTCAACTTCAGTCACGAGTAAGCTCTTGTCATTGTAAGTATATGTGTATCATTAAGAACCGCCAAAGGGGTACCCCTTGCACATGATACGGGATCTTTCCCATAATCAAAATGACAAGGCAAGCAGACAATGAGCATCTCAGCGATCTTTTTATTTGCTATTTGCATAGGTTTTTATTGAGGATGCTTCATAGAGTGCTCACTATGGTGATGCTGCAAGTTTCCACCATGATTAGGCATGGCTTAGGCTAGCGGCCCAGGCGTTTCTCTAGCACACATACAAACTCCATGATCTTACAAGTTCCACTTTTATTTCACACCGCCGGGATCCGTAAGCAAAAGAACATGATATCAACGGGGTACAAAGTACAAGTGCAATGTTGAAAGCATTCCCCATGAAGCATGGTTCTGCTAATTTCAACTTATAAAGCATAAGAATATACGAAACAAAGAAGGACCCAATGGTTCAAGTTTATTAGAGGCAAAAAGTAAAGTGTGCCATCAAGTTCGTGAGAGCTTTAATCACTAGTTTTCTCATAACAAGTTTAATTTGGAAGGTAAACAAACGCATGAATATACTTGGAATAGCATAAGCTAGTAGGTTGGTATGGTGGAACTTTTGGAATAACTTGGTTTAGGGAGTTGGATGCATGAGTGGAACTCATACTTGGTTGTGAAGGCTAGCAAAAGACTGGGAGCGATAAACTAAGAGAGCAATAATGGCCATAATCATGCAGAGCGACAAAACATCATTGATCAAAGCATAAAGTGATACTACAAGTTGAAAACTAAAGGATCAAAAAGGCTATGGTGACTTGAGATAGTCATAACATGGTGTGAGCATGCGCCAAGTCAACCCAAATAAAGCATCAAAGGAGAATACCACTATACTATGCTTTAATATGCTAAAACAACGCATGATTTATCCAAGGCACATTAAGCAATCTCAATTGTTTATAATAAGTCATGCTACAGCAAAGAATACTAAGCATAAAGCCAAAACAATATCAAGCATGGCATGACAAAGCACATGCCACAGTCAAAAACAAGCTCTTTTTACCACATAAGTATGAACTTTCCTACTCTTTTCCAAACGAAACCAAACTATTTGCAAACCAATGTATGAAATAGGGGGTCCAACCAATTTATTCAGAAAACTAAGCAAACCAAGAAAACTAAAAACCAAAAAAAAGATGCTCCAAGAACAACACAACTGTGCATGAAACAATAAAAATGAAGCGTTTGGAAGAAACCTAGGATTTTTATTGATGAAGAAGGGGATGCCTTGGGCATCCCCAAGCTTTGACGCTTGTACTTCTTGGATATTTCTTGGGGTGACATGCGTGGCATCCCCAAGCTTGAGCTTTATTCCATCCTTCATCTCATTACGCATTCCTTCCATACACCTGAAATTTTTCCTTCATACAAAACTTCACACAATCTTTATTAGCAACATTAGTGCACTCAAGATAAATAAGTCATAAGATTCAGTTCTAACACCAAATAAACTTCCATTAGAACACTAGCTACTGTAGTATTTCCCTCAAAAAGCTCAATTCCCCAAAAGAACTAAAAAAGGAACCCACAAGAAGCAAATGCAGAAAATGGCAGAAATCTGTCAAAACAGACCAGCAGGTAAAGACGAATTTTTTCGAAGATCTTCTGTTGCTCAAATAAAAAAGTGTTGAACTAGATAAAGTTATATAACAACCTGGGGCAGAATCACAAAAAATTACAGCTCAATCCGACAAACAGAGCTCTCTCACGAATGTTTACGGTGAAGCACAAAAATCTGTTTCGGGACAGCAACTTTCCCAATCATTACTTCTCTCTCATTAGAGGTTACTCTTGGCACAAAAAGCAAATAAAAAGGATAAGGAGAGGTTATTACAGAGGTAATAACTTCCAGGACTCATCTAAAACTTTTGGGTTATCTCCCAATAAGTACTTTTCTTTAACGCCTTTAAGTTAGGCATAAGAAGCAAAGAAAGAATCAAGTGTTCTCAAATGAAGAAGCATTAAAACCAACTTTCTTGCCCTTAACTCTCTTATTTTTATTCTTAACCTTTGGGAAAATGTGATTGTTTGGTGGAGAAGAAAGGTGCATGGTCCCCCTTCCCACATCTATTATTGCTCCAAGGAGTTCTAATAGGGACCTTCCAAGTGTAATTTGTCATTTTCCTGCACATTCAATAACAAGATAATCAGTAGAAATCATTTTCCCAAGGATCTTTGTAAACACTCCTTCAGCTATTCCAATAGTAATATGGTAGCATTATTAGCAAGAGATATTTGTTTTTCTCCTTCAGTAAGCCCCCAAAGATTCAAAAATTCAAAGATTCATAAATATCTTTGGGCATAAGACAAAATTCAGACATGATATCACAACGGGCTTGAAAAGTTTCAGTGTTTATCTCAATCTTTACTGTAGGGAGCCACTTTGATGGTTCAGAAATTATTGGAACATAATTGTGATGCTCCCTAAGCGTATTATAGCAATCTTTTAAGCTAGCAGTGCCAGTCTCAAGAGTGTTCAACCTACCAAATATTTTTGCGAAAGAAATATCAGTTTGGCTAGGCATGTGGTAAGTGAGAATCAATTTATTTATAGCATTAATAGCATCATCCTCATTACATTGGAGGAAATCTCCTCCCACAATAGCATCTAAAGCATATCTATAGCAAAGAGCAATCCCAAGGTAAAAACTGCTAAGGAACAAGCTTTGAGTCATTTTAGGCTCAGTATTTTCATGTAGATCAGAGATTCTAGACCAAGCTTCCTTAAAACTTTCCTCAATTCCTTGTTTAAAAGTGAAAATCATTTCCTCGGGTGACATAGTGATTGGAGCAATGCTAGACATGAAGGCAACTTAGATAGGAACTAATTTTTTTTGTGTTTTTCAAATGAGAAAGCAAACAAGCAAAACTAATTTTTGTGTGTTTTTGAAAGAACAAAACAAGCAAATAAAGCAAAAAGAAACTAAGCAAAACAAAAATAACAAAGTAAAGAGATTGGTTATGAGGGACTCCCCTTGTGAAGATGTCCTTGACTCCCCGGCAACGGCGTCAGAAAAGATCTTGATGTGCTCGTCGTTCGACGTAGAGCTCGTTGGGAACCCCAAGAGGAAGGTATGATGAGCACAACAACAAGTTTTCCCTCAGTTATGAAACCAAGGTTTAATCGAACCAGTAGGAGCAAGGAAACACCCCAAAGGTGTTACTAGCTGAGCTTTGGCAGGGCGCACTACCGGTGCTAGTAGCAACATGGAGACCTGCACAACACAACCACAGAACTTTGTCCCCAACTTGCGATGAGGTTGTCAATCTCACCGTGTTTTGCGGAAAACAAAGGATTAAACGTATCGAATGGAAAGAAGTAAAAGTTTGCAGAAAGTAAACACAAAGAAGTAAACAGTTGTAGATTGTATGTAAAGAAAAAGGACCGGGATCCATAGTTCACTAGAGGTGGCTCTCCTTAGATAGATAACATGCTGGGTGAACAAATTACAGCGGGGCAATTGACAAACACCGAGAAAGCAATACATGCATATACTAATCATCTTGACTCCTTTGAGACTTGATTGGGCAATACAACATAATACATAGACCGCCATCCAACTGCATCTATGACTAATAATCCACCTTCAGGTTATCGTCCGAACCCCTTCCAGTATTAAGTTGCAAGCAACAGATTATTGCTTTACGAACTGCATGTAAAGTAAACAATACGATTGTTCTATGAACAAAGGATTGTTGTTTTCTCCCTAGTAGCAACAACACATCTAGTACCTTAGAGATTTCTGTCACTTCGCCAGATTACGGAGGCATGAACCCACTATCGAGCATAAATACTAACTCTTGGAGTTGCTAGCATCTACTTGGCCAAGATAGCTACTAACAACGAAAAGCATGCAAGATCACAAATAACAAAGACATGATAGAATCAATAATCAATCTGAAATAGCATCTCAATATCCATCGGATCCCCGCAAACACAACATGTATGAATTACAAATAGATGATCTTGATCATGAACGGAGCTCACAAGATCTAAACATGAAAGCACAAAGGAGGAGAACCAGCCATCTAGCTACTACATGGATCCGTAGTACAAGGATGAACTACTCACACATCACACCGGAGGCTTGCATGGTGATGAAGAAGGCCTCCGGGGTGAATTCCCCTCTCCGGCAGGGTGCCGGGAAGAGCTTCAGATCCCTCCCGATCTAGGGATGGAGATGACGGCGCTGCTCTGCACTCTTTCGTGGATTTTGATCGGGTACTTAGGGTTTTCGTCCCGAGGGCAATATATAGGCTAAGGAGAGGCCGAGGGGTGCCGAGCGGCCACACCACCTCAAGGCGTGCCTGCCGCGTGGTGGCCAAGTGGTGTGGTGGCTCCCTGGCCCTTCTCCGTCTCGTATTCTGGCACTTGATCCCTTCCGAAAAAATAGGCACTTTGGCTTTTGTCCCGTCCAATTCCGAGAATATTCATTTTCTGACTTTCCTGGAACCAAAAACAGCAGAAAACAGGCAGCTGGGACTATGGCTCTTGTTAATAGGTTAGTCCAAGAAATCATATGAAAAGTACTCCAAAGTTGGAAGAAAACACAAGAAAGTGGATAAAACCAAGCATGGAACATCAAAATTTATAGATACATTTGCAATGTATCAATGCCAAAGGGGGAGAAGTAGTTCTATTAGGTCTCTGAGGATTTGCATGGGTCGGGCACAAGCATTTGCACTTTTTCATTCGTCGTTTTCTTGCTTGTGCCTATTTAACATTGAACTTTAATTTGTGGTTTGTGGTTTGTATGGAACTTTGTGTCTGTGGATTTCTGGATTTATCTCGTGGATTACACCTATGGATTCATATATCATATCCTATAATGTTGGGTATCTATCTCGAGGAAGGCGCTTATATTGGTTATCACATTGATAATAGTGGCTATATCAAGGACGCCTCTCCCTATCTCGGTGGTATGATTATGTTGTTTATATTTCAATGGAATAGACTCACACCTATTTGTGTGCATTTGTATTCAAATACAAATTTCTAGTATGCACACATTGAGGGGGAGTCTCTTTCATGTATTTATTATTGGTGGTCTTGTGAACTTTCTTGCAAATCCTAGTATTGTCATCTAACACCAAAAAGGGGGAGATTGAAAGAACATTTCATGTTTTCCTATGTTTTGTGTGTTAGATAGCAATACCATGGAGTTTATAATGTGTACTAAGTGTTGCAGGAAAGTTTTGAGCATTTGGGGGACCGGATTATCCGCCCCCATCATGGGCCGGATAATCCGGCCGGACCATCTTGGCCAGGGCTGGCTGTGCGCGAGCTTCTGTCTGGGGACGGAATTTCCCCCGGATAGTCCGGCTCTGGGGCGTATTTTCTCCCTGGACTGGATAATCCGGCCCTCATGTTGGGCTGGATAATCCAGCCCGATGGGAATCGCCCAAGAGAGCGTATGCGCAAGCTTCTGTCTGGGGGCAGAATTTCCCCTGGATATTCCATGGCTGGGGCGGATTTTTTCCCCAGCCGGATAATCCGGCCCTCCCCTAGGGCCGGATAATCCGGTCCCCAGGAGAAGGTGTCAAGGGCCAGCCTGCGCGAGCTTCTATTCATAGGCGGATTTTCTGTCGGATAATCCGAGTCTGGGGTGGAGTTTTCCCCAGGCCGGATAATCTGGCCCTCACTTGGGCCGGATAATCCGGCCCCCAAAGGCTCCAACATCTTGGTTTGGAAAGGGGGTATAAAAGCCCCTTCATCCCGATCGAGCAGAACTCTTGATTCATTCGAAAAGTGTCGGACCCATTGCAAGAGCTCTCTCTCTAGATCTCCCACTTCAACCACCCGAAGGCTTCGATCTTTGGGGGAATTGAAGGAGGAGACAATCTTCATCGTCATCACGAATCAAGCGCATCAACTCCTCTCCATTCATTTGGAGAAATCCCCGATCTAGTATTTTTGTTAATATCTAGATCTTGTGTTTTATTATTGATAACTTGTTCTTGTGGTAGCTTGTTGTCATTATGGGAGCCTCCAATTTGGTTGTGGAGTTGTGCCCTGCTAGTTGTGTAAAGGCGCCGGTACCCGCCTCGAAGGGTTCCTATAGTGGAAAGGTGGATCAGGCCTTTGGTGGCGGGATCCATCGGAGAACAGGGTGAGGCACTGAGGCCTATTGTGGCATGGTGGTCTTAGTACTGCCCACCCCTCCAACGCAGATGTACTTCCCTTAACAGGGAAGGAACTGCGGTAAAACAAATATTGTGTCTCCGCGTGCTTCACTATGGTTCACTCGTTCCTCTTTCCACTCGCCTCTTACTCGCTAGTAGATAGGTTTGCATATAGGGAAATTCTTCTAAATAGTTATCTAGATAATTTACCTTTTGTGTTAAGCCTAAAATTGAAAAAGCATTAAAATTTGAAGTAGCACCTATTCACCCCCCCCCCTCTAGGTGCCCATACGATCCATTTCAATAGGGGGCCCACACCACCCCCTGGCGCGGGCCACCCCAGGTCGTGCCACCAGGTGGTGTGGCCGCCCTGGTCCACTCCAGCCTCTCCCCTCTAGTGAATATTATCCTCCCTAAACCCTAAGACTCGAGGAGCGACCACAGAAAGATTCTGCCGCCTCAAGGGCGTAGCACTAAGAGAGAAAGATCTCTCCGCGCATGCATTCGCCAGGAATTCCTTCCCGGAGAGGGGAGATCGTCGCCATCAACACCACCATCAAGCTGGACTTCCTCGGGATCATCATCATCATCATCATCATCATCATCATCATCACCATCATCATCTCCACCAGCACCATCATCACCACTTCATACCGCTGTAACAATTGGGTTGAATCTTGCATAGTTCTTAGGGGAACTTTCCTGGTGTTGATTACTCCTTGTAGTTGATGCTATTGAGTGAACCATTGAATTATCGTTTATGTTCAGATTGTTACATATCATTATATCATCTCTGATCTTGATCCATATGATGTCTTGTGAGTAGTTCGTTTTGTTCTTGAGGACATGGGAGAAGTCATGTTGTTAGTAGTGGAATTGTGTTGAAAAAGATTCAATAGTTTGATATTTAAGTTGTGGTGTATTTCTTCTAGTGGTGTCATGTGAACGTCGACTACATGACACTTCACCTATATGGCCCTAGGGTAATGCATTGTGTATTTGGCTACTAATCGTAGGGGTTGCTGGAGTGACAGAAACCTAAACCCCATTAGGAAACCATTGCACAAGGGACATCAGGGTCTTAGAGTTTAAAGTTGTGGTTAGGTTTCTACCTTAATTACTTTCTTGTACTTGCAGATGCTTGCAAGGGGTATAATCACAAGTATGTATTAGTCCTAGGAAGGTCGGTACATTAGCACAGGTTCACCCACACAACACTTAGCAAACTAAAGAAGATTAATCAACTATATGAAGCGAAAGCACTTGATGATATTCCCATGTGTCCTCGAGAACGTTTGGTCATCTTAAGTAATACAACCGGCTTGTCCTTTGCTAAAGAAAGGATTGGGCCACTTGCTGCAATTATTCTTATTGTCTTTTATTTACTCGTACTTTATTTACCGACATTATCAAAAACCCCTAAAAATCCATTTGCTAAGTATTTACAGAGAATTCCTGCTCCTAGCCACTCGCCAGCACCTTCTGCTCCTCATTGGGTTCGACACTCTTACTTATCGAAAATACTGCAGTACACCCCCTATACTTGTGGGTCATCAAGACTATTTTCTGGCGCCGTTGTCGGGGAGTGAAGCGCTATTGGAGAGTGGAACTGGTAAAGGAAACTTCTACTATGAGTATTGTTTACTTCTGTTAGTTGCTTTATTTTCAATATGGATAATTCGCTGAGTTTCTTATTTCGTAATGCTACTACCACTGCTAAGGTAGTAGATGAACCACCGTCTCCTGAGAATGATACTTTTAAAATACCTACAAGAATTATTGATCGTGTTATGGATAACTATTATGTTGAAGATGGAACTGTCCATCCTGGTGACCATTTGCTTTTTATACACGAATTATGCGGGTTGTTCAAGTGTGCAGGTATTACTACAGATCAAGTTAAGAAGAAGTTATTCTCATTATCACTGAAAGGAAGAGCTGAAGAATGGTATAAGCTGATGAAGAATGGTCAAGCTCTTGAATGGGAGGAAATAGTACCTCTCTTTTATTCAAAGTTTTATCCTCCTAGTGAAATTCATAAAGATCGGAATCAAATATACAACTTTTGGTATCTTGATGGAGAGAGTACAACTCAAGCTTGGGGGAGATTGAAGTTACTAATGCTCAAATGTCCTATTCATGAGCTCCCCAACAATATTATTATCAATAACTTTTATGCAAGGCTCCCTCTACATGATAAGGATTTATTGGATGCCTCTTGTGCTGGATCATTCACTCGCATGGAATAAGAAGCTAAATGGGATCTTCTGGATTGTATTCAAGACAATGCTGAAGCATGGGAGAATGACAAAGGAAGAAAGTCAGGTAGAAATTATGATTATGAATGCATTGAATCTTTTATGGGAACTGATGACTTTCAAAATATAAAAAATGCTTATGGTCTAGACTCTCAAGCTATTGCTTCTTATTTTAAGGCTTTTGCTTCCTATATTGAAGTTCTTAAAAAGAAGTGGAATAAGTATCATGAACCATATAAAGATGTTGCTAAGTGTGTTCCTGCAAGAAATACTGAAGTTTATACTGCTAATCATGCTTTACCTGAACCTTACATTGAGAAAATACCCTTCCCAGTTAAAGTAAAGGAACATTCTATGATAGCTAGTATGGTTAATGAAAGTACAAATAAAGCTGTTGAACCTGATAAACAAATGGATGATGAACCTATAATAGCAAATGTGAAAGACTTTATCACTAAATATGTAGAAGATGGACACACTATCCTTTGTAAGGATATCCCTAATATTGTTTCACAAAGTAGTGCTATAAGAGCTAGTGTCCCTGTGTTTTCTGTTAGGATAAGTGATCATTGCTACAATGGTTCTTGTGATAGCTATATCATTAAGTTTATGCATGATACTGAAAGTTATTATGAGAGAGGGAAGATTGTTCTTATGCACCTCAATAATATCAAGTTTCCTTGTTTTATGCTTAAAGTCTTTATGTTGCACTTGTTTTGCCTTCCTATGCTTGTAGCCTCTGGTTTCAAAAATTTGTTTGTTTACAAAATTCCCTTGCATAGGAAGTGGGTTAGGATTAAACATGTGTATTTTTGCTTCTTAATGCTCTCTTTCACTTCAATTCGTATTCTTATGTGAGCATCATTGAAATTATCATGCCCATCTTAATGGCTATAAAGAAAGAGCTTTTTGGGAGACAACCCAATATATTTGTGCTTTCAATTTGTTTTTGTTTTTTGAGTCTTAGAAGTTATTACTTCGGTAATAACCTCTCCTTATCTTTTTTGTTTGGTTTTTGTGTCAAGATCAACCTCTGATGAGAGAGAAGTAAAATTTGGGGAAGTTGTTGTCCCGAAACAGATTTTTGTGCTTCACCGTAAAAATTCATGAGAGATCTCTGTATGCCGGACTGAGCTGTCATTTTTGTGCTTCTGCCCCAGGTTGTTATTTAACGTTCGTTAGTTTTGCACTTTTTGATTTGAGCAACAGAAGATTTCCGAAAAAAATGATCTTTACCTGCTGGTCTGTTTTGACAGATTTTTGCCACTCTTGCATTTGCTTTTTAAATCGATTTTCTTTTTGAATTATTTTTGGGTTTTCGGAAGGAGTTGCTATAGTAGCTTATGATTTGATGGATTTCAGTTAAAATTGGACCTAAAAGGTTTATTAACTCGCTTACACTAATGTTGCTAATGAGAATTGTGTAAAGTTTTGTGTGACAGAAATTTTCAGGTTAGTGGAGAAAATGGTGTAATAAGAAAGTGAAAGGTTTCATGACTCGAGCAATATGAGTACGAAGATGAAGATATTGATGCTATTCAAGTGGTAACTCCGGAAAAATTTAACAAAGACCAAATTCAGAGACCTGCAGAGTCTGTTTTCAAATAGGTAACAGTTCTGGTAAGAAAAGTTCCGCGAAGATACTATCCAGTTATATTTTTGCAATTTTTATCCAACAAGGAAAGCAATGAAGCGAAAGAGGGACGGAAACAGAGCCAGGGTGGCTCACACCACCCCTGGCCGCGCTAGCAGGTGGTGTGGCCGCCCCGGACTCCGTCTCCGACCCGTTTTCTCCCAATACCTTCCTTTTGTTGTAAAACTTCGTAATATATAATCCCCTGGATCCCCCGAGGTTCGTATATCGTGTTCTCGTCGTGTTTTCGTTTCGACCTGTTTCTAACAGGTAGAGTCCTAGATTTGGAGCCACAATGTCTTCCTCTAGATCAGCCAAGGAAGATTCCTTAGCGGATATCATCAACCCATACATGAGAGAGTTGAAGATTCATCCCAAGGAGTTGTTGCTTGAAGATGGGGAGGTACGGATAAAAGAGGTTCAAGGGCCTAAAGGTGAAGGAAGTCTGAAGGACAGGATGGAAGCACTGGAGCAAGAAGTCTTTAGGTACAAGAAGATGGCGGAACGCGAGTTGGATATCATCCATAAAATTTGTTCCGAACTCATCACCGAGCACCAAAAGAAGACTGTTGAGCTCAAGGATGAAATTCTCTCACTCCACCAAACAACCAACCAACTGCAAGCACAGCTCTACGACGTTCAAAATCAAAACTGTGAGTATGAGGTTAGGTTTAAACGCATAAGTGCTGCTGCAAGTTTCAGGATGCTGGAGCCCACGGTGTCCTTTGTTGATGGGGAGCCCTTACCTTGGAAGTCGGATGATGACGAGAGAATACCACCACCGAAGGAGTAATTCGTCATCAGGTTTTGGCATCCCCTTGGTTTGTTCCAAGCTTGGGGGAGTGCCGCGGTATCACATCACTATCTTCCATCTTTTTACCTTTTTGGTAGAGTCATATCATGAATAGAGAATTTATCATGTAGGATGGTTTGCATTATGGAAGTGTCCCCCCCTCTCGTTAGATATCTATGTATCCCTTGGTATGAGTTGTCGTTATGGAATATTAATGAGAAGTTCTATCATTTACTCTTTTGCATATCTTATTTTAGTTTTCAATTCATGGTTATATGATTGATCTTGTCGTTAGTATTGGTATCACTTTGGGATCACAGAGTTAATTTAGTTGGTTTTGGCAAACCTGGCTCGGTCAGTAGCAACACTATTTTGAGAATTGAATGAAAAAGATAAAAGTACTCTAAAGAAATATAATTTCATCATCTTTCTTTCTTGATTTGCTCATAAGTTTAGTATTCTCTAGTTAAGATCTTTTGTACTTCCAAGGAAGATTGCATGTTTGTTTTTATCACTTGTATGTTTGTTTGTGTCCTTCAACTCTTATGCTTGCTACCCAGCCTTGCTAGCCAAAAACCTGTACTGAGAGGGAATGCTTCTCGTGCATCCAATACTTAAACCAAAACCTATGCCATTTGTGTCTACCATACCTACCTATTAGCACTATTGCTATTCCAAGTAAATTCATGTTTTTATCTACCTTCCAAATTAAACTTGTTATGTGAAGATTAGTGATTAAAGCTCTCACGAACTTGATGGCACACTTTACTTTCTTGCACTTAATAAACTTGAACCATTGTGCCCATCTATGTTGCGTATATGCTTGCGCTTTGTAAGTTGTGAATTAGCAGAACCATGTTGTCATGCTGAACACTTTCAACATTGCACTTATATTCTGTTGATATCATGATTCTTTTGCTTATGGATCCTGGCGGTGTGAAATAAAAGGGGAACTTGTAAGATCATGGAGTTTATATGTGTGTTAGATAAACACCTGAGCCGCTAGCCTAAGCCATGCCTAATCATGGTGGAAACTTGCAGCATAACCATAATGAGCAATCTATGAAGCACCCTCAATAAAAACCTATGCAAATAGCAAATAAAAGGATCGCTGAGATGCTCATTGTCTGCTTGCCTTGTCATTTTGATTATGGGATAGCTCCTGTATCATGTGCAAGGGGTACCCGTTGGCGGTTCTTTATGATACATATGTATTTACAATGACAAGAGCTTACTTGTGACTGAAGTTGAGTAGCATGAGGTTCGGTACTCGTAAGTAAGGGGTACGAGATTTCAACTTATAACTTGTCAAGCATATCCTCTTAGTTGTGTCACTTTAACCTTAATAACCTAAAAGATGCCTATGATAGGGGCAATGAGAGCTGAAAGCTAGTAAGTACCATAATTTTTGGAAGCTCTTTATGAAACTTGAAATCCCTGCTTCCCTCCACGAAGGGCCTTTCTTTTACTTTTTAGTTGAGTCAGTTAACCTATTCCCTTATATCTCAACAAGCATCTTGAGTTGTTGTGTTTCATTCATTCATATGATGATTTATTCAATCATGTTTCTTATGTTCCTTGTTTTGCACTTTGCTCTTATCTTGGTGTCTACTACTTTGAAAGCTATCATTGAAAACCAGTTATTTGTGAACTCCAGCAAATTGTCAACTATTCTTCGACCAAGAGCTAAGTTTGCCATTACCAACTATGATTTACTTTATGCATCTTTATTGTGTTTCCTTTACTTATTACAAGTTAAAGTTATATAATAGTGAGTTGTATTCTTTTATGATTTGTGTATTGATGAATGTGATGCTTCTTGTCCGTATTATTTTATCGACTCTTCACTCCATAAACCTGAGGTCATATTTATTGAGCTCAGTTTTCGCTTGGGGACAAGCGAAGTCTAAGCTTGGGGAGTTGATACGTCCTTTTTGCATCACTATTCTATATCATAATTTACTGTTATTCATTGATATATTTCATATTAAGAGATGATACTTATGTTATTTCATCTATTTTTGCATGGTTGATGACTTTTGGAGCATGGACCTCTGCAGTCAGGATTCTGATGGAAAAGGTGTTGTTTGGAGGCAAAACTCGCGAAGATCAGAAAATACGAGAAAATTCATGGAAATTCCTATTTTTCCAGGAGACGAAGAAAGCCATAAGGGGAAGTGGAGATGGGCCACAGGGGGCCCACACCACCGGCGGCCACCCTGCATCAAGCGCCACTGTGTGGTGTGGCCGCCTGTCCACTCCACCTCTCCCTCCGGCATATATTATCCTCCCAAACCCTAAGACTCGGGAGCGACCACAAAGATTCCACCGCCTCAAGGGGCGGAAAGCACCGAGAGAAGATCTCTCAGCGACATGAATTCTCTGGGAATTCCTTCCCGGAGAGGGGAGATCATCGCCATCAACACCACCATCAAGCTGGACTTCATCGGGATCATTATCATCATCATCACAATCATCATCTCCACCAGCACCATCATCACCACTTCATACCGCTGTAACAATGGGTTGAATCTTGCATAGTTCTTAGGGGAAACTTTCCTGGTGTTGATTACTCCTTGTAGTTGATGCTATTGAGTGAACCATTGAATTATCGTTTATGTTCAGATTGTTACATATCATTATATCATCTCTGATCTTGATCCATATGATGTCTTGTGAGTAGTTTGTTTTGTTCTTGGGGACATGGGAGAAGTCATGTTGTTAGTAGTGGAATTGTGTTGAGAAAGATTCAATAGTTTGATATTTAAGTTGTGGTGTATTTCTTCTAGTGGTGTCATGTGAACGTCGACTACATGACACTTCACCTATATGGGCCTAGGGTAATGCATTGTGTATTTGGCTACTAATCATAGGGGTTGCCGGAGTGACAGAAACCTAAACCCCCATTAGGAAACCATTGCACAAGGGACATCAGGGTCTTAGAGTTTAAAGTTGTGGTTAGGTTTCTACCTTAATTACTTTCTTGTACTTGCGGATGCTTGCAAGGGGTATAATCATAAGTATGTATTAGTCCTAGGAAGGTCAGTACATTAGCACAGGTTCACCCACACAATACTTAGCAAACTAAAGAAGATTAATCAACTATATGAAGCAAAAGCACTTGATGATATTCCCATGCGTCCTCGAGAACGTTTGGTCATCTTAGGTAATACAACCGGCTTGTCCTTTGCTAAAGAAAGGATTGGGCCACTTGCTGCATTTATTCTTATTGTCTTTTTTTACTCGTACTTTATTTACATGCATTATCAAAAACTCCTAAAAATCGTTTGCTAAGTATTTAAAGAGAATTCCTGCTCCTAGCCACTCGCCAGCACCTTCTGCTCCTTGTTGGGTTCGACACTCTTACTCATCAAAAATACTACGATACACCATCTATACTTGTGGGTCATCACCAACTCCAGCGCCGTTGAGATGCACACCGGAATGGACATCGAGCCTCCACCATTGCTTTCAAATGGGCGAACACAAGCAAGCGGTTCTATGCCCCTTCACGTCACGATGTAAGTAGTGTGCTACATTGCTATTAATTATATGGGACTTTAAATAAATATGCAATGCATTGGTAATGTGATTTGCTAAAATCTTATCACTTAGTAGTATGATTTGCTCAAATCTAATCACAATTTATATGTGTAGGATGTCATAAACGATCCTGAGTGGCATTTAACACTGTAAAATGCAGTATCTAGTTTGTGAGGGCATGTATGTGAACATCAATAGTGCTAAAATTGAGAGAAACTTCAGAATGTTTAGTTGGTTAAGAATTTATTTGAAGAGAAGGGTAAAGTGGATAAGAAATACACTAATTTACTAACATAACTAAAAAATAGATGGATGCCAATGAGAACCATGTGCTGGAGCAAAACATGGCAAATTTAAGAAGAAGCTAAAGGAGAAGAAGAAATGAGACGAGACAAGAAAAACTAAATGACTAGAAGAAGAGGTCGAGAATACATTCTTAGTCATTCAACCATAAGTTGGTTCTCTTATACGTGGTTGCAACGTATAAGAGAACTAATATGTGTTTGGATGGCTAGAATGGTGTTTGTAACCCATTCCACCTGAGTTTAAACCCAGGTTGGTTCTTTTGTACATGGCTGCAACGAACTCCCTTCATCTTGAAATAAGTGATTTGAATTCGTCTAAAATCGCAAGTATCTAGTGTGTAGATACATACGAATCTAGAAGAAGCCTAGTCATAACTTGAGTTTGAACTCTTGTTAGGGGTATAACCATCGCTCACAATACACGCATACACTCACCCCCTACGAACAACATTGAGAGACTGAGCTGGCGGGCAGGATCTTGAAATTGACGAAGTCACCACACGCATCTTGCTATCGACGGGAGCGTCGTCTCTATTCAAAGATTATTCCGTGTTTATGAGGCACACAAGTGTTAAACCTAGTTTTAAACTCTGGTGGTTGGTTGGTACAACCACACTCCTAGTCATCGAACCATATATTGACTCTATACGTTGGTTGTTGTTTCTCTTATACTCACTCCTTACTAAAATAAGTGACTTTGATTCTTTCAGTGGAGACGACGTCCCTTCGATAGCATGACGCACGTGATAATTTCGTCAAATGTCAATACATTGTCCGCTTGCTCAGTCCCTCAAATGTGTTGGTGGGGATAAGTGTATGCGTGTACCATGAGCGTTTTGCCTTTGTACCGTGTTTGTGAAAAAAAAGGCTGCAAAGGTATGACAGGACGTATCTAGTGGTTTCGTTGGACAACATGTGTGATCCGATTATCGATCGAGACATATGCAGCCGCCCAGTCCAAATCAGCATCGAAGAATCTTCGAGATATGTAGTAGGCTAATAGCAAATTGAGTTTTTCTTCTATAGAAATTTCCTGCTAATTAATGTGCCGGCAGCGGGTAGGAGCACCAACCATGGCTGTTACCGGCCGTGCGATTGCAAAGGCGATCCAGATTATTCGATCCGTTCTCGCTCGCGACGATGATAAGTCCGTCTTCATCTCCCTGCTCGATCCTTGTCAGTTGTCACGGAGCATGCGTGCCCGATCGGTGCTCTCGCTTTCACGGCTCACGTACTCGCACGTACCACCACTTAACTTTTCTAATCATACCGCACAATTTTTATTTTTTTGCTGAGGTTTAACGCATTGAGGATCAGGGTCAGGGGCACACACGCACGCACGCAGTACTGCCGCTTTGCCATGCCGCAATATTCCTCTCAGGGTGCACGACAAGGAGGAGGGACAAAGGCGCTTTTCTGGTGCACGAATATGAGCAGTGCAAGTTGCCTTTTTAAAAATATAAAAAAAGGAGTGTACTCAATACTGTCAACCAGCTGCTAAGTACCAATCATTTGCCTAAAGTAATCGGTATCCAAAAAGGAAATTTGCTGTAGCTGTGGTGTATTATCCACCACGCAGTGCACGCACTTTAGCAGCGGAGACGTGCTGGCATTGCTAAATCGTACTGGTACCAGTAGCTAACATCAAATCAAAAATACCTCGAACACGGCGGAGACGTGCTGGCGTTGCTACATCGTACTGTAGGAGTAGTACTACTAGCTACCATAAAAAATACTGAACCTTTTTTTGCGGGTAAAAAATACTGAACCTTGTTGCATGGATCGGTGAGTGCGTGCTTGTTGTGTCAAGCAAGCATCAAGGCTTTCCCAATTCCGTATCTGCCCCAGTTACGTATTTGCCAGAGCATCGAGACCGTTCATAGTGGAATATTTCCCATCACACCGTTCACACCATCTTCGTCACTAGTGGAGTTCTTTTGCATTCTCTCTCTCTCGAGAGAGAGAGAAAAATGTACATGTGACGTATTCTGGAATACAGAAGGCCGAAATAAAACTCAACTTAAAATGGACATAATACTTGATTTGGGATTGTTTGCATTTATGTTGTACTACCCGATTCTCTTTGATCTATGAGGAAGGTAGTAACCATTGTTAATTATCGAGTTATTAAGGTTGAGAATTACTTTTTCTTAAGTAACCATGTAGTATTTCACTAGACAATGCAGAGATTATGTATATCTAGTCAACACCTAAGTCAAACATGTTTGTCAAACAACTTTGCCCCGCAAGTGAAATTATAATTTCACCCTTGGAGAAACTTGTGCCTCGTCGAGCCGCCGTCCATCATCCTCGTCATCACCATGGTAAAGCCGAAAAATAGGCGAACAACCGCCATAGCTAGATTTGGGAGAGCATCATTGCATACGAGGATGCTTTTCGAGCCTATGAACCGAGCCCAAGACTTTGTGACACGTCGGTCGGGGATCGTCCATATGGTCACCAGATACCGACACTGTCGTCTTCATCTGACGCGGTCTAAGAAGAGAAAAGCCGCCTCCTGCTGTCTTCCACGCCCACAACTGCAAGACGTGAAACAGAACTGCAGTAGCCGACGCGACCGCCACCCGCGAGAGTGACCCGATTCTTTGCATTTATGTTGTATAGTACCCGATTCTCTTTGATCTATGAGGAAGGTAGTAACCATGGCTAATGATCTAGTTAAGGTTGAGAATTAGTTTGGGACACAAGGTATATCAGTCCGCTACTTGAATTCAAAAAATGTATGCAGCAAAAACACTCCACTAGTTCCTTCCAAGTTCCATGACCTCTGATCGTCAGGGTACACAGTTACGTGTACGTCTAGCCAAGGAGAAGTATTCCCCCTGAATCCAGCCCACCCACCCACATCGCACGCCCAGTCACCTTTCCCCTTCGCCTTTTATAAATGCACGTGATCCCCCATCGCCTCCCTCCCTCTACAGAGCGCCCGACGCCCAGACTCTCTCCTCTCCTCCTCCTCCTCCTCCCACCGCCACCAGCCCACCACTCCGGGGCTAGCTCCACTCTCCACCCGGCCGGCACCCCAACCCTCTCCGCTCCTCGGCCCCTCGCGGAGAGAACGCCCCCTCCTCTCCCGTTCCCGGAACCCTGGCCCGATCCCGTAGAACCCCTAGAGGTCCTGCCGAGGAGGAGTGAGAGCGGAGGGGGGAGGACGAAGGCGCGGGGCGGCGGAGGCCTGTGCTGTATGTCAGATCGTGGGATCCGGCTAGGCGGAGACGGAGATTACGGACACGGTCAGCTCGCCAACCCGCTACAATGGCCTCAGCTCAGGAAAAGGCGACGTCCTGCTGCCTCCCCGCGCGCGACGCCGCCGGGGGCCGCAGAGCGATCGCCGTGGCCGGGAAGGTATCCTCCATGTCCGCGGCCGGAGGAGGTGAGCGCGTCGTCTCCGCGGCCGGGGGCGGCGCCGTGATGGAGGATAGCGCGGCCGCGGTCCAGCCCACAACCGCCAAGGCCTCATCTAAAGGTAAAGTTGGATCACCGAGTGATATGGGCTATTTGGGTATATCCGTATATGATCAGTTTGTGTGAGCCGGTGCGATTGGTTGCGTCATGGGAAATGGGTGCCGTGCTGCGCATGGATGGCAAAAGCAGCTGGGTAAGGAAAAAAAACGTGTGACAGTGTCTGTGTTGATCACGATTCACGATTTCTCGTGAGGTCCTCATATGGGAGCGTGTGTACCGTATAATGTTTGTATAGACTATAGAGTGCATATCTCTCAACTTACTGTTTGCATGCAAGCGAAATATGTGGAAGGACGATCAGCCAATTATTGTTCTAGGATCAGATAGGAAATGCAGTAGTACTACTCAAAACCAAAATGCGATCTGTTCTGTACAGATCACATAGTTCTCGTATCGTATGCATGCAAGCAGAGTATGCAGATCGGCCAGTAGAGTTTTGTACCATTGTGCGATTATATTACCTTTTAGTGACATTATAATCCACCATATTAAAAAAATATCGGTTTACACTAGTACTACCTTATTACAGTGTTAAGTTGGTGACTGAACCGTGGGGGGCATGACGTGATGGCTCGCTTGTGCCTACCGTAGGCCATGCTGTCGCAAACTTTTCAATTGTCTACTTTGTTGTTTACTGTTTTGGCTTTTATGCTCTATAGTATAGTTGGGTGCTTGCTTCAACCTTTTCTTTGATCAGTAAGAGCAGTGATCATTTTGTTTCTTTTATACTCTTTGGTTGATGGTGAGGTGTCATATAGGAAAAGAAAGTTAGGAAAGTGTCTAGGTATCGATAATGATGTTGGTTGACAATGGACGGGCCAATAGGATTCTTGATTATTTGGCATTCACACTTCCTAGATGCGCCACTAGACACCAGAGGATAAGCTGATCTGGCAGTCTGGTCCACCTGGCCGAGCACTACTGTGGGCGATGAACATATTATCTCACAGTAGTAGCGTTGCTGATCATGCAAGCTGATCTATCCGTTCCGTACAGTAGGCAGAGGACATATCTTAAAGTAGTGTTTGTGAGGATGCCAAATTATACAGCGTGCACAAGTTTAACATTTGATGCTTGTCTGGTGAGACCCATTCTAGCTGGCCTTTGAAGTTCACCTTATGCTCCCGAGATTTGTAGATTTTTGCATCACCCTGAACATCTCACATAAACCAAAATTATCATTACTAGATATCAAACAGATCGTTCTTGGTAGATTATCTCTTGCGTTCAGGAAATTAACAAGCACCAGTTTCAGATTGACTGAACATATATATTTTCGAATGAACATTGGAACACTGACATAATTTAAACTGATCGGAAGAAACGTTATCTAAATTATCATATTGGGTTCATCTTCCAATCACCAACTTTTGTAGAGAGATGATTGTACATAATTGATTCTACATGCTACTTCGGCTAACTAGATCATACTGATTTTGTTGCGGGCGATCATACTGATTTTGTTTTCAGTTTTTTGTAGATAATGAATGAGGGACACAAATCAGTGTTGGTAAAACAATATTATATTTTTCTTATCTTTGTTCATAACTATGTTAGTGGATAGAACAATATTTTAAGACTTGCATTTATACAGTATGGTCCATGTCAGTGCATTTTTTCTTTAGTTGCTTCATAGATTTGGTCAACAACCAATTTTCTATCAAGATCCTCTTTTGCCATCCACATGGAGCGTGGTGATCTTGACCTGCCAAATTGTATTCTATGAATACTTGACCTATGCTGTTGAAGAGTTATGTATTTTTACTACTCGTGATTGGTGCATATGTCTTACTAGAAAATTGTTGGAAGCTATTTGAGCGAGTCATCTAGGCATCAATTTTTTTGAGAAACCGGCAGGAGCACTGCCTTTTCATTTAGACATGAAGATATATTATATACAGGCCTGACACGTTATTTCACGGGAACAACTAGGCGTCAATTTTTCCAATCATAGTTGTTTGAAATGTATACCATCTCTTGACTGAGCTATATTCATTACTATTCGTTCCATTCCTAATGTTCTGCTTTGTGGAAAAAATGCAGGGATACCCATAATGACGAGAGCCCAGAGATTCCACCCTTTAGATCCATTATCTGCTGCCGAAATTGCGGTAGCTGTTGCAACCGTAAGAGCTGCTGGAAAATCTCCTGAGGTTTGTCAACAAAAGTCTTTCACATATCTTCCGGTACAACCTTGAATAAAAAATTGACGAGCAACATTCTAAAATTATAGGAACGAGACGGCATGCGCTTTGTTGAAGCTGTGCTATTGGAACCAGAAAAGAATGTTGTAGCACTAGCTGATGCTTACTTTTTCCCACCTTTTCAACCATCACTGCTCCCTAGAACCAAAGGCTCTCCTGTCATTCCAAGCCGGCTGCCTCCCAGGAGGGCCAAGCTTGTTGTCTACAACAGACGTTCAAATGAGACAACCATTTGGATAGTTGAACTATCTGAAGTGCATGCAGCTACGAGAGGTGGACATCACAGAGGGAAGGTGATATCATCTGAAGTTGTTCCAGATGTTCAGCCAGCAATGGTAGGCCTACTTAATTTGTTAGGTTCTTGCCTTCATTTGTCTAATTTGGTCCCAGATTGAAATCTGCCAGTCAATTAGTATATTCAATAGTACTCACTGATCATGCAAACTTTATATCTTCTAATTATTTCTGTCAGATTGCTTATTTGTAGTTCTTCAATATTTGCTCAGCTCTTTGATGTATTTTTGGATCTTATGCTGCAGTTTTTTTCAAATATTTTTTACGATGATTATTTTTAATTTTCAGGATGCAATGGAGTATGCTGAGTGCGAAGCTACTGTGAAAAATTATCCTCCATTTATTGAAGCTATGAAAAAAAGAGGCGTGGACGACATGGAGCTTGTCATGGTAGATGCCTGGTACGTTGGTTACTGTCAAACTTATATCTTCTAATTATTATCCTTCATCTTACGTCATTATACTGAAAACTGGATTTGGACTTTGCACATAAATCATCAGGTGTGCGGGCTACTACAGTGATGCTGATGCTCCCAGTCGCAGACTTGCCAGGCCTCTAATCTTTTGCCTAACTGAGAGTGATAGTCCCATGGAAAATGGTTATGCTCGTCCTGTGGAAGGGATCCATGTTGTTGTTGATATGCAGAATAGTGTTGTCATAGAGTTTGAGGATAGGAAGTTTGTTCCTCTGCCCCCACCAGATCATTTGAGAAATTACACTCCTGGGGAGTCGAGAGGTGGCGTTGATCGAAGTGATCTGAAACCTCTTATTATCGATCAACCTGAGGGCCCAAGCTTCCGTATTAATGGCTACTTTGTGGAATGGCAGAAGGTACATGTTTGCTTAAGGTTTTACTTATCATACCAGTATTTAGAAAATCCTAGTATTATTTAGCGATAGTAACACTTTTAATGATGTTGAGCAGTGGAACTTCCGCATTGGCTTCACCCCTAAAGAGGGTCTGGTTATCTACTCTGTTGCATATGTTGATGGTAGCCGTGGTCGTCGACCTATAGCTCATAGGCTGAGCTTTGTTGAGATGGTTGTTCCTTATGGTGATCCGAGTGAACCACACTATCGCAAGAATGCATTTGATGCTGGAGAAGATGGACTTGGAAAAAATGCCCATTCTCTTAAGAAGGTCATTTGCTCTAAATCTAGGCGATTTGATCTCTTCTGTAATTTGAACTTTGATCTGACTATATACTCTGATCTTTTTGTGCAGGGGTGTGACTGTTTGGGTTACATAAAGTATTTTGATGCACACTTCACAAATTTTACGGGTCATGTGGAGACAATTGAAAACTGTGTGTGTTTGCATGAGGAGGACCACGGAATCCTTTGGAAACACCAAGATTGGAGAACTGGTTTAGCAGAAGTTAGGCGATCAAGAAGGCTGACAGTTTCATTTATCTGCACAGTTGCCAACTATGAATATGGTTTTTACTGGCACTTTTATCAGGTAACTATTCAAATAGACTATTTGAATTCAGTACATACGTGAACCTAGTTTTTTAATTGAATTGTACGATGCTTACATGTTCTATGATTTTTGTTATTGCGATGTAATGATTTGTTCCTTTTCTTGCCTGTAGGATGGTAAGATAGAGGCTGAAATAAAACTTACTGGAATTCTTAGTTTGGGAGCGCTGATGCCTGGGGAAACAAGGAAATATGGTACAACTATCGCCCCTAGTCTGTATGCACCTGTTCACCAGCATTTCTTTATTGCCCGTATGGACATGGCTGTTGATTGCAAACCTAACGAGGCTCATAATCAGGTGGGTCCCTTGCATCTTTCTAGTTCATGATGATATCAAAATGCCCACGAGAAATTTGTGCCAGTACCATTCTACTAAATGGAAGTTAGTTTTATTATGGAATATTATCAACTTATTTTGTTGGAAAGCAGGGCCTTCTGATTATACCTGCCCCGTAGAATAACCCTGTATTCTTTCTGCGCACCGGCACTGAACAAAAACTGGCATATCGTATATTTGACTGGTTTGTTTCTATGACAGGTGGTTGAAGTAAATGTCAAAGTAGAAAATGCAGGCACACATAATGTGCACAACAATGCTTTCTATGCTGAAGAAAAAATATTGAAATCTGAGTTGGAAGCAATGAGGGATTGCGACCCTTCATCTGCTCGGCATTGGATTGTAAGGGCACATGCTTGTTTCTCTTCTTCGTTTTTGTTGTTCTATTTCTTGATTATCATGGCGATGCATTGGTTTATAATCTTTCGTGGCAACATTTCAGTTTAACACATTTGGCATAATAGCAAGCACTACATCATTTTCTCCTGATTTTCATTAGAGTACATCTCAGCAAGGACATACTAGTTGCACAAGAAAGCCTGTCAATATTATTGTCACCATATTAGCACCTAAGAAAAACATCACACACTGATTTTTCTTATGTCCCTCGTTTTCATCTTGAGCAGGTCAGGAACACAAGGGCTGTAAACCGTACCGGCCAACCAACTGGCTACAGGCTCGTGCCTGGTTCAAACTGTTTGCCATTCGCTCTACCGGAGGCAAAGTTCCTTCGACGAGCCGGGTTCCTAAAGCACAATCTCTGGGTCACACCATACAAGAGTGACGAGAAGTTCCCCGGAGGGGAGTTCCCCAATCAGAATCCACGTCTTCACGAGGGCTTGCCTACCTGGGTCAAGAAGGATAGACCCCTGGAGGAAACTGACATCGTCCTCTGGTAGATTCCTCTTACACTGATAGCTACTGTAGTACGGAGTAGCACTGTTTCTTGAGTTAGCAGTTTCTGATCCTTACAACTGTGTTCTGCATCTGCAGGTATGTGTTTGGACTTACCCACATCCCAAGGCTGGAGGACTGGCCTGTCATGCCAGTGGAACGCATTGGCTTCATGCTCATGGTATGTACTACGTACCACATTTTGAATCTTTCAACATCCCTCCTGCTGTAGTTTGGTTTCAGACAGGAAATCGCTGTTTTTTGCCGTTATACGACCTCAGCTGAAATTAGGCTTGTTTTCTCGGTTGCAGCCGCATGGGTTCTTCAACTGCTCGCCTGCCGTTGACGTGCCTCCTGGCACTTCTGATGCCGCTGATGTCAAGGAAGCTGACTCGCCTAAAGTCATCCAGAACGGCAGCCTTGTTTCCAAGCTCTGAGCTTTGCTGCTCCTCAAAGGAATGGACCGGCGTCTACTACCGTACTACTACAAATATTGCTCCGAATAAAATTTGTTTTCCTTGTGGTGTGTTTGGTTTTCTGAAACCTCTCTTTGCTGTGCGGATTGAACGTTGAGCTACAACAAGTACCATGTTATAAAGACTGTACTGGCATAATTGCCTGTATTAAATAAAAGTGTGATATACAAATGCTGCCATGTCCTTTTTTGGGTTCGGGGGTTGGGGATATTTATCATGTTCTTTATCATTCCCTGCTTGTAGCTGTATTTTTTAAGCTCTTCGCTCCACTGTCAAGTTCTCAATCGCGTCGTGTAACTAGATTTGCTTTGTGTAGCAACTTAACTGGGACCTTCAAATCCAGAATTTCAACGACTTGCAATGTTGCGATCTCTGCAAATTTAACTGTACAGAATTTTAAGCAACACACAATGACAACCATATGTGCAAAATCTGGAGCCGGTGAAACCGTGGCAAACCGGCCAGTTAGATTAGTTCATTTCCTTTCTCAAATCCAATCATCAGATCCAGTTTAGTAAAAAAAATGAAGTAAGCTCAAACCGGTCAAACTGTGAAACCGTATTTGCCCACCCCTAACCATAGCCAGGCTGTACAAGGGACGAACAAAGGCTAAACAAAGAGTTCTATCATAAGAATTAAAACGACAGGATATAGCCACAACATGTGAAGTCATCAGGACCGTTTTAACTGTAGATACATACACGCTGTAAGCTTATGTATCTTCCAACATTTTCCAAAAGCATGCTCATTATGCCATTTTTATTGACATACACTGTAAGCTTATTTATCTCCTGACATTTACTCAAATCACCAAAATAAAGATGAGATGCAATTTTAGTTGCTTTGTTTCTTCGGTTGCCGAACAGTACTATAGCTTTCACACATTTGGTGACTGGAGTAGTAGCATCCAAACATTTCTACTGATTACAAACATGCAATGGTTCCACCTGAACCAAGACATTTACATTCTGTACACTATACAGTTTTATGCTCCATTTCGCTACTTTCTTCATTGGCACTTGACCAAGGACCCCAGCCGTCATCTGCAATGGTAGGGTTACAAAGAAAAAGCTAAGGTGAACATGAAGATCCTGAAGGTGCACAGATGCCTGCTTGGCCAACAGGGATGCATATTCCGATCCTGACTTGGAAATGATATGCCAATGCCCAGAGCAATGAAGGGGTCAGTATTTGGAGGGGTCCATCTGGTCATCTTCTGGTATAGAGAGCTTTCGGTCGCCATTTATCAGCCTCTGACAGAGCAAGTTGTGTATTCATGGGAGAGAGTGTTTCAAGTATCACATCTCTCATATGTGAGGCGGCTGCTTCTCCACGGCGTGTTGCCAGCTCTAGATACATGAAAGACCTGACCTTGTCTCCAGCCTAAACAAGATACACATCATCACAAAGGTAAATGCATGTCTCGCTAAACAGTTAACATCGGAGAGGCGATGATAGTAATGCAACAGGTTAATGCTGTATCTGATCTAAGTTACTACCATCTCAACGGCTTCATTAAGAAATCCAAACAAATACATCCCAAACAGCAAGAAAGCTGACTGGTCAATCTACTTAATGACATTATACAACACCTGAATGACCCAGCTTACTATCGGTGTCTGATGCCAATTTGGTTGGTAGTTATCCTCTCTGCAATTAAGATATTGACCTTGCTGGTAATGCACAATGTTGTTTTGCTCTTAAAATAATTACCTTGACAAAGATATTATATACTATTGCTTTCAGTTCTGTCTAACTAAGTCTTGTTTAGTAAAAAGATACCAAAGTCAAACCAAGCCAAAATCAAAACGGCATGGTTTCGTGTAGGTCCTAAGTAGGAAAGTTGATTGCACCTACGCCATGGTTTTTATGGCGTTAAGGCGACTTAAGGAGATCTAGGGGCGCTTTGATTACAAAGCAGGCATTTTTTCAAAGCGGAGGAGGGGCGCCTAAGCATCGCCTAGGCGCCGCCTTTAAAACCATGACCTACGCAGTCTGAGCTCTAACGCCGAGCAACCAAGCTTACATCCCTAACCTTATATGGGCAACAACTATGCACTATTCAGTGGTATATGCAATCGCAAGCAATGCAGAATGCAGGAAAAACAAATACTTCCTCCGTCCCAAATTAATTGACTTAGCTTTGCCTAGATACGCATGTATCTACACAGTAAAACATGCCTAGATACATGTGTATCTAGACAAAGTTGAGTCAATTAATTTGGGACGGAGGGAGTATATAATCAACTGCAATATGCCTCTACAAGAAACCATTTTGGAAAAATGCACTGATATTTTCAGATTAACATGGAAATAGTACAGATAGACAAAACAGCATCCCTGTATGGTATAATATAAGAAATGTCATACCGCACATAGTTTAAGACCACACTCGTAAAGAGCCTTCTTGTGACCACAGTCAGCAGCTAGTTGCAGCCACTTCTTTGCACGCACATGATCCTGCGTAAACCCTTCACCAAAGCAGTAACACAAGGAAACATTATACATGGCTCGTACATTCCCTCCCTCGGCAGCTCGCAAGTACCATTTTGCCTGCATTTACAAGTTTTTTTCAGTAGGAAATATGAAGGCAAGCAAGAACCTTAGTGTAAGTGCTACAGGGAAGGCTGATGAGTATTCTGGCAATATGGAATCCACCAGTTAGCATTGACCCTCGTGATACAATCCTGACTACCTTAGTAGGGCTAACACAGTCAAGATCTCTTAGCAAAGTTCTCACTGACCATACCAGGTTAGTTTAGAAGCTTGAACACAACAAATCAGCTTTGAAATCACCATGAGCTAAAATAAGAGCATATGGAGGTTGCCTAATGAAAAATTAATGCAGACAACATTTGCTACAGGCATATTTCATAAAAATCCTATATTACAACATTGAAATCGATGAAACAAGTGAATACATCTAGAGTAACTAATTATTTTGAATTTGAAAAAAATTATAAAGCTCAACGGTAATTGTGCACAGAGCTGGTATCTTACAGCTTCTCGTTGATTACGCTTGATTCCTCTTCCATTCTGCAAGCAGAGGCCAAGGTTGTATTGGGCACGAACATTGCCTGCGGATGCAGCTGGATAAAACCATCTAACAGCTTCCTCGGCCTTGGGTGGATCAGCTGTAGTGTAAAGAGATTTGACAGCTTGTCAATTTTACATTGCCAGTGCCTCGAGATGGAAGAGTTTGATTGCAAACAAAGTGGGTACTAACACCTAGAAGCCATTTCCAGTATGAGTTAGGTATTTATTACTCTTCAGAGTTTCAAATTGAACTGAAAGAACCCCAGAATTCACTTAAAAGGCCCAGCAATCAAAAATTCCCCTAATATGAACACATATAGGTCACTTGGGGTCTAGCCAAATCTACCATCTAAAACAAGTCTCCAAGAAAGGAAATCCCGTAAAGCCAAATCTGTGATACCTTCGAGGTAAGAGACCCCGAGATTGCACATCCCGACAGGGTGCCCCAGCTCCGCCGCCTTCTGGTAGTACCCCACCGCCTCCCCTCGTTGCCCCTCCTCCCAGCACAACAGCCCGGCGTCTACCATCGCTGCCGCGGATCCCAACATCGCCGCCCGCTGGAACATCCCGAGAGCGCTCTGCCTCGCCAAGTATCGCCCCTCGATACCTCCGGGGACGGGGGTGGCCGGGCCGTGCTTGAGGCGGCGCCCGTGCGCGTGCAGCGCCGCCGCCTCGCGGAGCGGCTGCAGCGCATCCCTCCACGCTCGGCACGTGCGGCTGGCGGCCGAGACGTCGGTGGCGCCTGACGCGGACAGCGCCCGGTGGATGAGCTCCTGCGGGAGGTCGGCGAAGTCAGCGCCGGAGCCGATGGGGGAGCTCTTCGGCGCGGGAGGCGGTGGCTCCGGCTTGGACTTCTTGGAGTGGCGGCGTCGGCGGCGGCGGTGGGAGTCCGAAGAGATGCGGAGCCGGGAGGAGAAGGGCGCCGGTGAGGGGTTCGGCGGCGGCCAGGTGCGGCTCGCGGCGTCCATGAGGGGATTGGGGACGCGTTGAGCCGCCCCGCGTTCGGGGAAAAGCGGTTGGGGAGGACGGGATTGCGAGGGTGGGCGACGGTGGACAGGGAAGTCAATGGATTTGGGACGGGGTTTGCCGGTTTGGGCTGGGCCGGTGTGTGTATGCAGGTGGGTCCTTCTTGATACGAGCAATCGATTGGGCCCCTTGACGGGGAGACATCTTGGTCGGCTGGGTTTGGGGTTCTTTTTAGCTCAATTTACTCACTGTAAAGAGAAGACAATAGAAGAAGTGTGATTACTCGTTACTGGTAATGATTAGGCGTGCTGCTAAATACGTACAGTTCTACTATCAACGTATTTACCATTTAATAATGCCGATCACAGATTCATTAACCTATATACTCCCTCTGACCCATATTAGTTGTTGTCTAGATACATGGGTCGAAGCGAGTACCTATATGTTCAGCCATTTTTCAATTCGAACACAAAAGACTTTCTCTTTTCTCTGTGTGTGTGCAAACCTTTAAATTATGCCCTTCTTCCTCATGTGCGATGGTGGTGGTGGACGAGGACCGAGTGGTGAGAAAGAGCTGCTATCGGTGACAACAACTACTATGACAACAACATCAGCAACATCAAAAACAACAAAATAGAGACTAGAATGACTATGTTTAGGGTAGGGGCCTTGCTAGTAATAGAGATGATGTGAATTGCAGAAAAACTGAAATATGTTAAATATGCGAGGGTTGTCGATCAAAATCTGACGGTTGGTATTATATGACAGTCGACTCTCTTGAGCAGAATACCACGAGGGCAAGTCAAGGTAGAAAAGAGGAGTAAAGATAGAAATGACTAACCCAACTTACCTCAAAGAGAAAATTTAAAAGATAGCCCAACCACACAAGAATAGTAAAATCTACATCGATCCACTTGATGATGATATAACCCAACCGCTAATGGAGGAGAAGAAATTCGACACCTACTTTTGATTATTAGAGGATGCTTGAACTATTATAACGAATTTTGAATCAAACTTCAAGTTCGTTACTAAATACGGGATTGTATACTCCCTAAGCATATCATAGAGGGTTGTATAGCCTATTAAGCATACCATATATATGATCATATGTTCGTATGCATATGATCCTGACGACCAATTACCAACAAGGCGTATTATTGGACAACAAGATTGTACTATCATGAACACATAAAATCTAGGAATAGTCAAATTCGTCAAGATTCAGCGTTCATCAACCGAGATCGTGTGTCAATGAGATTGTACTACCAAATGCCAATCAACACGAGAAAATAAACTCACATGTAAAGTTTTGACAAGACAAGGACACTCGAAACTCATGGGCATGGTGAAGTGCAATAATTTGAATCTTGTGCTACATGGAGCTTGATTTTTAAAATTTCAAAATGTTATTTTTTAAGTTTAAAAAATCCAAGAAAAATTATGTGAACAAATGTGATATACATCTCCCTAAAGTTTTGTTAAATGATATTATATTTTTTGGGCAAAAAGAAAAGACAAATTTGTGGTTATTAAAGGTGAGAAACTTGATTTTGATCCCAGATTTGTCTTTTTAGTCGTGATCACATATGAGCATGTATGTGAAGAAAACTTTGTAGAAAAATACTAGACATAGATATGTATGTGTGTATTTCTTTTCCAGATTTATTGAACTTTCAAAATATGGTTTTTTTACTCGGGAGCTACAGGGAGTTTTCACTTTTCTAGCTCCTTATTTTCTAAAATATATCAATGATATCCAAGTTTCAAGTAAAAATGATGAGATTTTGACTTCAACGAACTAGGTAGTTTTTACTCCTCAAATGCTATATTTAACTTGACTCTGAGTTTTAACTTTTAGCCTCACAGAGTCACAGTCAATTGGATTCAACCAAATTTCATCACAAAATATCAAACAAAAGTAATGTTTTACTAGGCAACAATGACCTTCCAAGATAGCATCTTCCATCACTCAGCCAGATTCAACAAAATTGTATCCCAAAGAAATCACCAAAACCAACTTTCCACTCCATACAAGTGAACTCAACCACAACATTAACAATTTATCCCAACTATTCATTACAGAGATTAAAAAACAAAAAACACAAAAAATCTAGCCACATATTCTACAAGCATAAACTTAGAAGAGGAATTATTTCTATTAAAAATATTTTCTTTTCTGTCTACCATCTCTAATGCCTGCAAGCGGTTATACAAGAGACACGAGCATGGGCCCACACTGGGCGATGAGGTAGAATATGGAGATACAATGAAGGTATGTTGACATACAGCTCGGCTGTCGCAATGCAATGGGGCATCTAGCTGAATGATAATGAGGCACATGGAAGACAAAGCCACATCGATGGCAGATGGAGACAGGAAAGGTTGCATTGGCCAAGAAGATTTGTGATGACTATGTTTGATAGTCTAATTGTGCTTAATGCATAAATGACATCTAAGTGTAAGAAAAGCATAAAATGATGAGTTGTGACCTATGAAAATTGGGATAAATAAAATATTTTCTTAATTTTACATACGACTATAGAGGCATGCTAGAATTAAACATGGTGTAACATATTCGAGTAGGCTTAGTATTCAATCAACATGTCGAGCCAATGGAAACCAGGGTACCCTGGCCCATCTGCTGCTAGGCCTCCGCGACTTAGTATTCTATCAACATGTCGAGCCAAAAGAAACCAGGATACCCTGGCCCATCTGCTGCTAGGCCTCTGCGGCAAGGCGTTCATCCAATTCCAAAGAAGATCCCTCGCCAAGCGTCGAAGAGGGGCCTTCGCGAGGCCCCTAAAGCAAGTTTCTCTCCAAGAGAAGCCCCGCGGAACCGGAAACATCTTGACGAGCACCCTTCTTTAGAGTGTAGCCATGCTAAAACACTTGGAGTATTGGAACCGCTTAAGGACACTTGCGCCTCAATAGAAGGACACAAGATATCAACATCGCCTCTAAGCAAAGATAAAATGTCCCATCCTCTAAGCTAGGAGTGGCCGATAAGGCCTCGACATAGGGGACCACTCACCTCTCTCAAGAGGGGCACCAAAGGTGTGACGGAAGCAGCATAGACTCAACCACTCCCTCTCTTGTCGCCATGTGGAAACCCTTCCTGCCATATTGGCGGGAAGAGGACCCGGGTGCCTATAAAAGGAGGTCCAAGGCATCAGAGGAAGGGACCTTCTTTCACCCCAGAAACCCTAGCCTTCTCCTCCCAGGAGCTCTTGTTGTGATCACACGATCAGCCTCTTATACTTTTAACCTCACCAAGCAATACAAGCAAAGCAGGAAGTAGGGTTATACACCGCACGATGGCCTGAACCTAGGTAAAATCCTTGTGTCATCCTTGTTGTGGTTCTACTATTCCTCGCCAAGGTCCTAGAGGTAGCTCGCAGAGATCGTGTTTGGCCCCCTGTGTTTATTTCTACCTACTTCGAGAGATACCCTGCCAAGACAATCTCCGACATTCGGCGCGACAGGTAGGGGGTCAAGGCGGATCTCCAGCTTCCTCATCGACATGGTCAGAATTTCCCGCAAGGAGCACGCTCACTGGGATGCTTTGGATACTAGCCGAGCGCGGGAGGAACCTCATCCTAAGGAAAATCCTGGCAACGTCAACGGTGAGCCATATCACTAGGATCAAGAGGAGCGGGTAGTGAGGCGCACTCCTTCGCTCCTGTGCCCACCGCTCAGTGACAAGAGAACACTCATCCTCGCACCACGTCGGTGTCCATAGGAGGACAAAGTGTGATGACTGCAAGTGCACAGATCAATTGTAGCTAGTTTTGAAGTAAAGATATCGAAACCACAGAGAGCTATTGGTAAAGGTCTTTATGCCCCTTGCTACTCTCTACCAAAGTATACTTATAAGTTGTCTTTAATCTCAAGTAAAGGGTGTTTAAAAGGTTTATGGTTGTTTGCAGAAAAGTAATTAAAACAAGTAAAAGAAAACAAGTAACAAGTTTATATGAAAGCGTGGTTGAACTCAATAGTGCTAAAACGTTCTCGGGGATGTAGAATACACCACTAGCATAGTATTATTGTCATATGTAATCAAGATAACATACTCCTTGTGTCATGATATGTGTGGAGAGAGCCCCATAATAAGATGTTCACTACAAGGCTCGTAGGAAGCCACTTTATTGAGCCAAGAGTGAGGTCACCTCTAAATAACCACTACGATGCCTGAGAGCAGTCACCCATACAAACCACCGCAATTAAGAGTTTCCTCATGGATATCGTAATGACTTAGGGAGTCCCTTTTAATCCTCCTTTGACCGTGTAGGTTATGAGACGACACCAATCTATCATGGGGCATTCCGGGTACGCTTCCAAGACACATCCAAAGGATTTCTCTCTCCCTTTAGTCCCGAAGGAAAATGATATGCGACCGGCTACAAATACCATCTAAAGAGAGATATCAAACACAAACCATAATTATATCATAGACAAGCAAGTCATTTGGACACAAGAATAAATCATCTTTATTACAAGTTCATAATGGTGCTAGGGTTTCTTCATCTCCCCAAGAACAAGGGAACTACTCACTCATGGAAACAATCAACAACATCATCATAATCAAATGAATGGATAAAAGTACGGAGGTAGATCTAATGCAAACCACAATTGAATCTGGAATTACAACGAGATCTAATAGATGAAAGACGGGAGTAATGGTGGTAATGGAGATGTAGCGATTGATGATGAAAGGGATGATGCGTTGTCCTCCAATGATCCGTGAAGAAGCTGGGATTTTCCCCCATCCATGTTCCTCCTTCAGATCCCCTTCAGATGTGGGTTTTCGTGGTTTCTGATGGCTGTGAATGCTGGATCTCCCTCTTGTATTCGCTAGGAGAAAGTATTTGATGAGGCGGTCACGATGGCACTTGGTCCGAGCGAACGGTACGGGCAGGCTCCACCTGTACCACCAGTCGTTAATGGCACTGATTGCTCCTCCTCGCTTGGTATTCTTCCAGGTGCGAAGGTAAATACATAAAAATGACTTTTATCACTTAGAAATATCATATAATTACATAATATGACAACTCTAATTGATATGTTCATATATGACTCAATGATTTGGGATCCTATTAAAACAAGAAAAAAATAGTGTGTGTAGATGCAGTGAAATACAAAGATCCCTACTCTATTTATGCAAAAGCAAAAGGTAAATATGATTCAATTTTGGACTCATCAACTCCCCCAAGCTAGGCTCTTGCTTGTCCCCGAGCAATATGGTGGCTTATGGACAAGATGATCATGTTCATGAGACACGAGTCGTTGCAATAAATGAGGTAGAAATTGAAAGAGGAATACAACATCAGATGTAGAGATACTTTGGGGGTATTACCATACCCTTACACATTACATAACTTAGAGGCTTCCACACCTTTTCTAGTATTAATGAAATCATAAGGAGCTGCTAGTGATTTAACATACCATATAATCACAGAGTTTAGAGATATAGGGCACTAAGTTTAGTAATGAAGATTCATGATCATTCTATTTTTTATATATATTTGATTCTTTTGATAGCTACTCTCTTCTTTTTCTTTTGATAGTTGTATGTCTATATTTTTACTTGCTCCCTTTTCTCTTTTTCTTTCAGCACAACTATTTGATCATGCCCACTAGTTCAATGGCTTTCAAAAACTCTTAATTATAATATGTTACCCAAATTCTTCTTCTCATAACTTAATCAAAACTTTCGTTGGTGTGGAAGTCCCTAAAATCATGATAGCTGTACAAGTATTGTAACACTCAACCTAGTTCAATCATATAATATAATAATCATGAATCAAACACAACTTCAATTATCATAAAGTCTCACAACTCAATGGATATAAATCTTCTCTTGAACAAAGGGAGCTCGAAGTTGATGCAACTAATGCAAATTCGGGAATTAAAGTCTAATCATGCATGCATAAAAGTATAGATGCTAAAACTGTAAGATATATTACAAGGTTCTCACAGATCCCCCAATCTTGGAATCAAGCCAGGTGGATCAAATAATCCCTTGCGATTATTTGATACCGTAGCGCCTGTCATGGTGAAGTAGTTTTGTTGGATACCTCCGCACGAAGCTTCTTATTTGTCTCTTCCAGAGCAGATATGCGTCGAAGACACTTCTATAGATCCAAACGCAAGAGGAATATCCCATCAGCGACCTTGCTCATCACGTCATTGAGCTCCTTCTTGCCTTCAAGATCCAAAAGACGCTTTTGCACGATCTCCTTGTGGATGAGCTCTTCTTTCTGGTACTTCTCTATCTTGTGAAGACGGTGTTCAGTATCTGGGACGTGCGCGCCGACCGGCACGTCCAGGAGGTTGAACCCCCCAATCCTCTTGTGGCTTCATGCTCATGCGCGTGTTCATGGTGATCTTATTTGTTATTGAAGTATGTGCCATAGTCTTCTGATAAGTTCCTGCATTGGTACGGTTATCTTTCTTACGCTCTGGTGAAGAGTAGTTGATGGTGATGAACTTGAGCGACTCCATGGACCCCTTCCCATGAGGTTTCTTGGCTTCTTCCTCATCTTCAGGCTTCACCATAGCCAGGTAGTTCAGCTGCTTCCATCCCCTCTTCGATTGCTCCATGAAGATCTGGAACTCCTCATCGTCAGAATCATCATCGGAATCATAGGTGTACTGCTTGTTCTTCGGTCTTAGGCCTTGAGCTTCACGATCATCAGCTTCGATGGAGGAGGTCTAGAAACTATCCCACGAACGAGCCATGAGGTTTAGAGGCTTGCCTTTACCTTGAACCGAGTAGCACATCAAATAGATTAGATCTATTGATATAAGACAGAGGGGGCCTCTAAAGAGACTTATTAAGGGTCAGGAGTAGGGAGAAACTCGTATTGGAAGAAAAAGGGTCGCCCAAGAAAAGAATCCTAACAAATATGGAAACAAATAAGTGTAAAAGAAGGAAATTTGGGTCGTAACGACCAACTGGTATGGGCGGACGTCCGTACGGCACGCCCGTATAGGGCCGTTTCCAAAAATATGACGTGGTCGAAGTCAGTAAATAGTCAACCGACTAAGTGGTACGGGCGGGTTCCGCCTATCCGTACTGACTTTGCGGCTCTAGTTTCCTCTTTTTTAAACACAAACCAGAAAGCAGAAGAAGGTCACAAAATAGATAACGACCAACCGTATGGGGGGCTACGTGATGGGTTCGTAGCATAGAAAACAAAAAATTTCTACCGCAAGAACGAACAAACCCAGATCTAATCTAGATAAAAGCCAAGATCTAATCTATTAGACATGTGCAATGAGATAGATCTGTACTAACCCTTGTAGATCCGAAAGCCTTGTGCGAGATCGGATCTCGTGGTTGATGTAGACGATCACTTGCCGATCTCAAGATCGAGTAGACGATCCTTCCGGTGCCGCGTTAGGCGCTTCCATGATCGGTCATACGTGCGAGTCGGCGAACCTTCCTCTCCCGTTCCAATGAGCAATGAGGTAGTAGATCTCCACGGAATCCCGACGACGCAGGCGTGGTGGTGGTGGAGTAGAGAATTCTGCAGGCTTCGCCTAAGCCCGAGCAAGGAAGGAGGAGGAGAGGCGGCTAGGGCAAGAGTCGGGGCAAGGGGTGGCGCCCACCCTCTATATATAGAGGGAGGGGTGCGGCCTAGGGTTCCCACCCCTAGGCCCACCTCCTAGGGCCGGCACACAAGGGAGCTTGGGGGGAGAGTCCTTCCCCCCCCAAGTTTCCCTTACTTACCCTCCAAGTTTCCCTTTATCCTTTCTTGGTTTTCAAGTAAACTCCAAAAAATCTTCTAGAACCTTCCGGAACATTCCGAAACCTTCTAGAATCCCCATATAAACACTCCGGAACATTTCCGAACTTAGAAAACGATCCCCATTATATGAATCTTATTCCCGGACAATTCTGGATCTCCTCGTGATGTCCTGGATCCAATCCGAGACTCCGAACAACATTCGGTCTCCAACGCACATTCCATATCTACTTAAAACAACTTCGAACCTTAAGTGTGTCACCCTACGGTTCGTGAATATGCAGACATGATGGAGACACCTCTCTGATAAATAACCATCAGCGGGATCTGGAGATCCATAACGGCTCCCACATACTCAACGATGACTTCGTGATCGATAGAACCATTAACATACGAAACCAATTCCCTTTGTCACGTGATATTCTACTTATCTGAGGTTTGATCGTCGGTATCTCCATACCTAGTTCTACCTCGTTACTGATAAGTACTCTTTACTCGTTCCATGTTATGTCATCCCTTGTGACCTAGTCACATGCTTGCAAGCTAACTAGATGACATTCCACCGAGAGGGCCCAGAGCATATCTATCCATCATATGGATGGACAAATCCCAATCTTGGTCCATGCGCTTCAACACATGCTTTCAGAATACCCAATGACACCTTTATAACCACCCAGTTACGAAGCGGTGTTTGATGTCATCAAAGTACCCATCCGGTGATAGTGATTAACATAACCTCATGGTCGAAGGATTAGGTTACCATGCATTTGAAAGCTTGTAGCAATAAGAACTAAATGACTTGATCTTATGCTACACTTACTATGGGTGTGTATCCATCACATCATTCTCCTAATGATATGACCTTGTTATTAATGACATTCAATGTCCATGATCAGGAAACCATGATCATCTATTAATCAATAAGCTAGTTCAACAAGAGGCTTACTAGGGACTCTTTTATGTTTACAAAACACACAAGTATTAGTGTTTCCTAATAATACAATTATAGCATGGGATGTAAACATTCATCATAAACACAAATATATAATAATAACCACTTTTATTATTGCCTCTTGGGCATATCTCCAACACTACGCCTGTACTGTGCGGTCATACCAATTATGCAAAAACGAAACCAAGGCATCAACGGGTTTAACGACCAGCAATACAGGCCGATCCGGCTATACCGCTGATACCTTCGATCCAGATTACAGATGTAGTATAGCTTCTTTTTCCCTCGTAGACCTAGGTTATCGAATCCTCGGGAAGTGAATGCATAGTGAAGTTACTTTAACGGATCTTCAGGAGTTTTAAAATTCCTTTTGTGTTTTCACCGGACTAGTAGCTTGCGTCTTTTTGTTGTTGTCAATGATGGAGAGAGAGGGCCTAGGGCATTTGTTTTCACCTATAGCTGTGCATAACATCTGATGGAATAAAAGATAGAAATAAAGTATGTGTGTACTTGTTAGAGCAAGATAAATTATATGTGGGTAATGCATCCATAATTTCTATTGCCTCCGCAAGCGCTTATAGCAATAACCTACTAGTCTCATCCATAGAAGAAAGAGAACTAATGATATGCATAGTGATGTCACCGTTAATCCCAAGCAAATCCCTCACATACAGCCGTAAAACCCCTTCTGTCACTGGGGTTCCCAACCTGCAGATCAGTCATCACTCATAATCCCTATACCTGGCTCAACCCACGGGGTTTTGGGTACCTGACAAGTCCTTGGATTGAGGCAAGAGAGGATACAATAATCATCATGTCATACAAACTAATACACGATCCCATCAATGATAATTCACATGCACAATTGCTACATGGCTAGGCCGAAGCCCTTAGCCCAAGGAGAATTAATCACACATAGAGATGAGATCAACAATCGCAAACATTGTAATAAAAATCATAAGATTGATAGCAATAGTCTTACAATGTCGCCAATCGGAGAAGAGATCTACTATTACAAGTGGTGGAATATGGCTATGGAGATGGAGAAGGGTTTGGAGATCTGGAGGCGGCTAGTGATCTGTGGCAGAGACTTCTGGATGGTGCGGACTCTGTTTTCCCGTCGCCCGAGGCTTCTTTATATAGGGGTCCCTTCACGAAAGTTGTTCTGTTTAACCTAATGGTGGTGGCGCCAACTATACAACTAGAGCTATACGGTCGGAATTTTTGCTCCGGGCGTATAGTTGGTCATTAAAGCGTTTGCCTCCAATGCAAGGCTCCTGGTTTCTTCTGGTAGTTGGAAATCTCGTATCTTTGACTTTAATGTAGTGATTCCCTTCTTTAAACGACATTATCTGTGCAGGAAAAATACAAAAGAAAGGATTGCATACCCCTCTGAATATTAGCATTAGTGGCAGGGTTTAGAGAGATATTTCATCAAGAATATGATTAATATCCAGTTTAAATGTGGACGTTAGATGGCTATATTTCAGAGCCATCAACCTCCCCAAGCTTAAACTTGATCGTCCCGAGCAAGAAAACCAAAATCAAAAAGGAACTCAACATTTAAACTGAAATAATAAGATGGTGATCTTACTCATGATTAGTAGTCTCAAGTTTCCTCCACTTTATAAATATGAAAAACTTCAGCATAGATAGAGTAATGGCAAGCATATCATACGGGTTTCATGCATCCTTATAGTGCAGCAAAATTATTGTAAACATGGATGATTCAAATGAGTAAACTTTATTTCAATACAAGTAATCAACTCATAGGCTTTCCTTTAAACAGTAAAGTATAATCATGTAAATTAAGAGTGTGAGAGTTGTCATGAAAAGCATATACACTAGAGTATCTTAATTCTCCCACATCAATAAATCAAGACTTTTCAAGCACTACTTTGTATTCATTGTCCTTCAAGAATTTCAGTTTTTAAGTAATTAAGCGCATGCCAAAAAATTATTTAGTTTATCGGGCTGTGATGGACACTCGTGGCATCACCAAGGTTTTTGTTCTTTTTGCATAATGATTTATCATAACAGCCAGAGGAGTGATTCCATCATGATTGCAGCTACCCGGGAGTGCCAAGAATCTTACCCACTATAGCATTGCTGCTTGACGTCTACGCACGCTTCTATTCTTGTAGACAATGTTGGGCCTCCTAGTGCAGAGGTTTGTAGAATAGCAGCAAGTTTCCCCTAAGTGGATCACCTAAGGTTTATCGAACTCAGGGAGGAAGTGGTCAAAGGTATCCCTCTCAAGCAACCCTGCAATCAAGATACAAGAAGTCTCTTGTGTCCCCAACACACCCAATACACTTGTCAGGTGTATAGGTGCACTAGTTCGGCGAAGATATAGTGAAATACAAGTAATATGAATGATTATAAGTTGTAACTACAATCTGAAATAAGAGTGGTAGCAAGCAAACATGCAACAAGACTGATTCTAAACGGTGTTTCAATGCTTAGAAACAAGGCCTAGGGATCATACTTTCACTAGTGGACACTCTCATATAAATATCTTCTCTTCATTAAGCTACCCTGAACTACTCTCTGGTTGGATGATGTAGGGCTATAACATCACACCTTAAAGTTCACATTCCCCATCTAGATAACCCCTCACTGTCACCTTGAGCGCTAGATGGTTCCAACAAACACCACAATCTCATAGATACATCCAACTCAAATTATACTCATGATAAGTATTTCTGTAACCTTAGCCTAAGTGCCACACGGTGTGCACACTGTCAACTTCACACACGTGGGGATAAGCAGAGATTAATTAAAGCAATTGAGTAGCAGAATAGATATACTTATTCAACTAGATTACAAAGCTCATGATCTCAATAATATCACGCATAGAGAGAGAGATGAACACATAGCTACCGGTAGAGCCCTTAGCCTCGAGAGAGAACTACTCCCTCCTCATCATGGGAGTCAGCAAAGGCGATGGAGATGGCGGTGGAGTCGATGGAGATGGCTCCAGGGGCACTTCCCCGTCCCGGCAGGGTGCCAGAATAGAGACTTCTGTCCCCCGAATCTCCTCTTTGGTGGCGGCGACGTTGCGGAACTTTTCATGGAATTCTGATCTGGTATTTAGGGTTTTCATCTCGAGGGGAATATATAGGCAAAGGGGCAAGGTCGGTGGAGGTCTGAGGGGCCCACACCACCTGGTGGAGCGCATGGGGGGGTACCTGCACCACCATAGGGTGTGGCCGCCTCGGTGCCCTCCTCCGTCTCTGCTTTGGACTTCGTCTTGTGTAGGAAAAAATAGGAACTTCACCTTTTGTTTCGTCCAATTCCGAGAATATTTCCTTACTAGCTTTTCTGAAACCAAAAACAACAGAAAATAGGCAACTGGCACTGCGGCATCTTGTCAATAGGTTAGTTCCAGAAAATGTATAAAAAGGCCTCAAAGTGTAGACAAAACATAAGATAGTTGATACAAAACAAGCATGGAGCATCAAAAATTATAGATACGTTTACGACGTATCACCGCTACATGTGTTTAATCAACTCATAGCTGAAATCTAGGAGTTTCCTCCATGAAGATCGTTCGTAGGCCAGCGGAGTTGTCGGCATCCCATGAAGTTTGACACGCATAAAGCTATATCATTCTTATGATTAACAAGTCAAACTTTGGCATGCTCACAAAAACCGCTAAACATTAATTCAATCGAACAAATCCTTTCAAAGAGAGCTATCAAGTCAATCAATATTTTCAGTGGCATTGAGTATCTCCAGAAATAAGCCTTCAAGACTAAGAACTACAACACCCAAGCCTTCAATTGTGAGACTTCTTATTACAATTGTTTAGCGAATTTTAGGCAAGACTTGGTTAATTATGAGAGCTGGAACAAAACGTACCCAATTAAATACCCATGCAAACGAAAATCGTACAATGATACAAGGACTCACTCCACCAATATAATATCTCAACATTTACTACTAACTAGCATGGGTCTCGCAAACTTCAAAAGTGGGGAGTCATAAGGCATACCTCTCATGTTTGGTTCCACTTCTATCTTCCTTTTTTATTTGTTTCTTGCAAACTCGAAGTCGACCACTCTCCTGCAAATATATGAAGACCTCGAGGCAGGAAAAAAGGAAGAGGGAGAATAAGGAAAAATGAAGAAATATTTTTGTGATTTTTAAGAAAGGAACTTAAAGAATAGAAAAATTGGCGGCAAAGCTCGGCTAGAAAATTTCGAAAGCAAAATAAAAAGAACTAAAGATAAAGTGTCAGGGAAACCAAGACGAGTGCTTATAAACTCAAATAAAAAACGCAACCTCTAAATAAAAGCAAATAAACACCAAATAAATATACATGAGGAAACTTTCCCAAGCTTAGACTTTTGCAAGCCCTTTAAATCACTGTGGTGGTAGGAAAAAGTCGTTACTCTAGTTCACAAATTGAGTTGAGAGGTTACTTGTTGATTCTCGGAGGTTCAAAGAGAGGCTATGCATCCTCTCCACAGTCCCTCCAAGTCCTTGGAAATCTTGGTATGTGGCGAACTGGGTTTGTGGCTGCTCCTCTTGATAAGGAACTTCTTGCTCCTCTTCTTGGTCCTCATCCTCCTCCGGAATCTCTTCCTCGGGTTGGTGTTGCTCAACCTGTGGATCATATAGCAAACATCCTTCCTCTATAGAGAAAAGACCATTAGGCATAGGAGCAGGGTAGATACGCCCAGCTCCAGCAATATGCAGGTAATAAGCACCACCTCTCCTAGTGAGCATTGATACGTCCATTTTGCATCACTATTCTATGTCTTAATTCACTATTATTAATTGATATATTTCGTATTGAGAGGTGATACTTATGTTATTTCATCTGTTTTTGCATGGTTGATGACTTTTGGAGCATGGACCGCTGCAATCAGGATTCTGATGAAAAAGGTGTTGTTTGGAGGCAAAATTCGCGAAGATCAGAAAATCCAGGAAAATATACGGAAAATCCTATTTTTCCAGAAGACTAAGGATGCCAGAAGACGGAGTGGAGATGGGCCACAGGGGGCCCACACCACCCCCTGGCGCGGGTAGCCCTAGGCCGCGCCAGGTGGTGTGGCCGCCCTGGCCCACCTCTGCCTCTCTCCTCTGGCGTATATCATCCTCCCGAAACCCTAAGACTCGGGGGGCGACCATAGAAAGATTCCGCCGCCTCTGCGGGGCAAAAAACACCGAGAGAGAAAGATCTCTCCGGCAGACAGATTTCTGCCGAGGGAATTCCTTCCCGGGGAGGGGAGATCGTCGCCATCAACACCACCATCAAGCTAGACTTCATCGGGATCATCATCATCATTATCATCACCACCATCACCACCATCAGCACCATCATCACCATCTCCATATTGCTGTAACAATTGTGTTGATCTTGCATAGTTCATAGGGGAAACTTTCCCGGTGCTGATTACTCTTTGTGTTGATGCTATTGAGTGAACCATTGAATTATTGTTTATGTTCAGATTGTTATACATCATTATTCCATCTCTGATCATGATCCATATGATGTCTTGTGAGTAGTTCGTTTATTCTTGAGGACATGGGAGAATTCATGTTGTTAGTAGTGGAGTTGTGTTGAGAAAGATTCAATAGTTTGTTGTTTAAGTTGTGGTGTACTTCTTCTAGTGGTGTCATGTGAATGTCTACTACATGACACTTCACCTATATGGGCCTAGGGGAATGCATTGTGTATTTGGCTACTAATCGTAGGGATTGCTGGAGTGACAGAAACCCGAACCCCCGTTAGGAAACCATTGCACAAGGGACGTAAGGGTCTTAGAGTTTAAAGTTGTGGTTAGGTTTCTACCTTAATTACTTTCTTGTACTTACGGATGTTTGCAAGGGGTATAATCACAAGTATGTATTAGTACTAGGAAGGTCGGTACATTAGCACAGGTTCACCCACACAACACTTAGCAAGCTAAAGAAGATTAATCAACTATATGAAGCGAAAGCACTTGACAGTCTTCCCATGTGTCCTCGAGAACGTTTGGTCATCTTAAGTAATACAATCGGCTTGTCCTTTGCTGCATAAAGGATTGGGCCACTTGTTGCATTTATTCCTACTGTCTTTTGTTTACTCGTACTTTGTTTACTTGCTTTATCAAAAACCCCTAAAAACCCGTTTGCTAAGTATTTGCAGAGAATTCCTGATCCATACCACTAGCCAGCACCTTCTGATCCTCGTTGGGTTCGACACTCTTACTTATCGAAAATACTGCGATACACCCCCTATACTTGTGGGTCATCAAGATTATTTTCTGGCGCCGTTGCCAGGAGTGAAGCGCTATTGGAGAGTGGAACTGGTAAAGGAAACTTCTACTGTGAGTATTGTTTACTTCTGTTAGTTGCTTTATTTTCGTTATGGATAATTCGCTGAGTTTCTTATTTGGTAATGCTACTACCACTGCTAAGGTAGTAGATAAGCCACCACCTACTGAGAATGATGTTTTCAAAATACCTACAAGAATTATTAATCGTGTTATGGATAACTACTATGTTGGGGATGGAACTGTCCATCCCGGTGATCATTTACTCTTTATACACGAATTATGCGGGTTGTTCAAGTGTGCAGGTATTACTACAGATCAAGTTAAGAAGAAGTTATTTTCATTATCGCTGAAAGGAAGATCGAAGGAATGGTATAAGCTGCTGAAGAATGGTCAAGCTCTGGAATGGGAGGAAATAGTACCTCTCTTTTATTCAAAGTTTTATCCTCCTAGTGAGATTCATAAAGATCGGAATCAAATATACAACTTTTGGCCTCTTGATGGAGAGAGTACAACTCAAGCTTGGGGGAGATTGAAGTTACTAATGCTCAAATGTCCTATTCATGAGCTCCCCAACAATATTATTATCAATAACTTTTATGCAAGGCTCCCTCTACATGACAAAGATTTATTGGATGCTTCTTGTGCTGGATCATTCACTCGCATGGAAGAAGAAGCTAAATGGGATATTCTGGACCGTATTCAAGACAATGCTGAAGCTTGGGAGAATGACAAAGGTAGAAAGTCAGGTATAAATTATGATTATGAATGCATTGAATCTTTTATGGGAACTGATGACTTTCAAAATATTAAAAATGCTTATGGTCTAGACTCTCAAGCTATTGCTTCTTATTTTAAGGCTTTTGCTTCCTATATTGAAGTGCCTAAAAAGAAGTGGAATAAGTATCATGAACCTTATAAAGATATTGCTAAGAGTGTTCCTGCAAGAAATACTGAAGTTTATACTGCTAATCATGTCTTACCTAAACCTTACATTGAGAAAATGCCTTTCCCAGTTAAGATAAAGGAACATTCTATGATAGCTAGTATGGTTAATGAAAGTACAAGAAAAGCTGTTGAACCTGATAAACAAATAAATGATGAATCTATAATAGCAAATGTGAAAGACTTTGTTACTAAATATGAAGAAGAGGGACACACTATCCTTTGTAAGGATACCTCTAATATTGTTTCACAAAGTAGTGTTATGAGAGCTAGTATTCCTGTGTTTTCTGTTAGAATAAGTGATCATTGTTACGATGGTCCTTGTGATAGTTATATTGTTAAGTTTATGCATGATACTGAAAGTTATTATGAGAGAGGGAAAAGTGTTCTTATGCATCTCAATAATATCAAGTTTCCCCGTTTTATGCTGAAAGTTTTTATGTTGCACTTCTTTTGCCTTCTTATGCAAGTTGCCTTTGGTTTCAACAACTTGTTTGTTTACAAAATTCCCTTGCATAGGAAGTGGGTTAGACTTAAATGTGTATAGTTTTGCTTCTTAATGCTCTCTTTCACTTCAATTCATATTCCTATGTGAGTATCTTCAAAATTATCATGCCCATCTTAATGGCTATGAAGAAAGAGCTTTTTGGGAAACAACCCAATTTGTTTTTTATTTCAGTTTGTTTTTGTTTCTTTGAGTCTTGGAAGTTATTACTTCAGTAACAACCGCTCCTTATCAGTTTTGTTTGGTTTTTGTGTCAAGATCAGTCTCTAATGAGAGAGAAGTAAGATTTGGGGAAGTTGCTGTCCCGAAACAGATTTTTGTGCTTCACCGTAAAAATTCGTGAGAGATCTCTGTATGTCGGATTGAGCTGTAATTTTTTGTGCTTATGCCCCAGGTTATTATTTAACTTTCATTAGTTTGAACTTTTTGATTTGAGCAACAGAAGATTTTCTAAAAAATTGATCTTTACCTGCTGGTCTGTTTTGACAGATTTAGCCAATCTTGCATTTGCTTCTTTATTCGATTTCCTTTTTGAATTCTTTTTGGGTTTTCGGAAGGAGTTACTACAGTAGCTTATGTTTTTGATGGTTTTCAGTTGAAGTTGGACTCAAAAGGTTTTATCACTTCACTTATACTAATGTTGCTAATGAGAACTGTGTGAAGTTTTGTGTGAAAGAAATTTCCAGGAAGTGGAGATAATGGTGTAATAAGGAAGAGAAAGGTTTTATGACTCAAGTAATAAGTGTATGAAGATGAAGATACTGATGATTATTCAAGTGGAGACTTCGGAAGAATCCACTAAATACCAAATTCAGAGACCTGCAGAGTCCGTGTTCAAATAGGTAATGGTTCTGGTAAGAAAAGTTCCGCGAAAATACTATCCAACTATATTTTTGCAGCTTTCAGTCAATAAGGGAAGTTATGAAGTGAAAAAGGGACGGAAATAGAGCCAGGGTGGCTCACACCACCCTGTGGCGCGGGCCCTCCCCTGGTCGCGCCACCAGGTGGTGAGTCCACCCCGGACTCCGCCTCCGACTCGTTTTCTCCCAGTATCTTCCTTTTGATATGAAACTTCGTAATATATAACCCCCCAAATCCCCTGAGGTTCATATATCATGTTTTCGCCGTGTTTTTGTTTTGATTTGTTTCTGCCAGGACATACTCTTTGAAAGTTTAGAAGCACAATGGTGTCCACCAAGGATAAAGGGAAGGAGCCTATGGAGGAAGACCTCCAAGACCCCGGGAAGGAGAAGGAGATCAAGAGTGAAGGTGAAGAGGAGCAAGGCCAACATCCGCACACCGGCACTACCATTGCAAGCATTGGAGTAGTGACAAAACCTGCCAGGGTTAGAAGGACGGCACGGATGCAGACCGGGGGGAAAGCTCCCCGTCACAGTTTGGCTCCACGGTCACTTCCTCCACACACCAAGAATCCCTTCCATACCTTTATCCATAACCATGCAGGAAAAGAAGTCTCCAAGAGGGGAGAACGGAAAAAGAATCACAAGAGCTGGGATCCACAAATTGAAATGATCATGAGCCGTATTGAGCACAACTCGGAGTTGATTCGTACTCTCACCTTCGAGATTGAGGACTTGGGGAAACTAGTCAAAGAGCTCATCGAGAGGATACCACCACCACCAAAAGAGTAATTAGTCATCAGGTTTGGCATCCCCTTGGCTTGCTCCAAGCTTGGGGGAGTGTCACGGTATCACATCACTATCTTCTATCTTTTTACCTTAATAGTAGAGTCATATCATGAATAGAGAAGTTATTATGTAGTATGGTTTGCATTATGGAAGTATCCCCTCTCTCGTTAGATATGTATCCCTTGGTGTGAGTTGCCGTTATGGAATATTAATGAGAAGTTCTATCATTCACTCTTTTGCATAGCTTATATTAGTTTTCAATTCGTGGTTGTATGATTGATCTTGTTGTTAGTATTGGTATCACTTTGGGATCATTGAGTTAATTTATTTGGTTTTGGCAAACCTGGCTCGGTCAGTAGCACACCATTTTTGAGAGTTGAATGAAAAAGATAAAAGTACTCTAAAGAAATATAATTTCATCATCTTTCTTTCTTGATTTGCTCATAAGTCTAGTATTCTCTAGTTAAGATCTTTTGTGCTTCCAAGGAAGATTGCATGTTTATTTTTATCACTTGTATGTTTGGTTGTTTCCTTCAACTCTTATACTTGCTACCCAGCCTTGCTAGCCAAAAACCTGTACTGAGAGGGTATTCTTCTCGTGCATCCACCTCCTGAAAACCGAAACCTTTGCCATTTGTGTCCACCATACCTACCTAGTAGCATTATTGCTATTCCAAGTAAATTCTTGTTTTATCTACCTCCCAAATTAAACTTGTTATGTGAAAATTAGTGATTAAAGCTCTCACGAACTTGATGGCACACTTTACTTTCTTGCACTTAATAAACTTGAACCATTGTGCTCACCTATGTTGCGTATATGCTTGCGCTTTGTAAGTTGTGAGTTAGCAGAACCATGCTGTCGTGGGGAACGCTTTCAACATTGCACTGGTACTTTGTACCAAGTTGATATCATGTTCTTTTGTCTATGGATGTTGTCGGTGTGAAATGAAAGGGGAGCTTGTAAGTCCATGGAGTTATGCATATGTGTTAGAGAAATGCCTGGGCCGCTGGTCTAATCCATGCTGACATGGTGGAAACCTGCAGCGTAACCATAACAAGTATCTATGAAGCATTCTTCTTATAAAAAAAAGATATAGAGATTGAGAAAAAGAGAAAAGAAAAAAAAGAGATATTATGAAAAGAGGAAAGAGAGAAAAAAGCACCATATTCCCATGGTAAATAAGAAGATTGCTGAGATACTTGTTGTCTGCTTGCCTTGTCATTTTGATATGGGGATTCTTCCGTATCATCGGGCAAGGGGTACCCCGTTGGCGGTTCTCAATGATACACATATGCTTACGATGACAAGAACTTACCGGTGACTAAACTTGAGTTGCATGAGGAGCAACCCTCGTATTCAAGGGACATGAGATTCTCAATTTACAACTTGTAATTGCATATCCTCATATTTGATCACTTTAACCTTAATCACCTAAAGATGCCTATGATAGGGGCAATGAGAGCTGAAAGCTAGTAAGTATCATAATTTTTGGGAGCTCTTTATGAGACTTGCAATCCTTGCTTCCCTCTTTGAAGGGCCTTTCTTTTACTTTTTAGTTGAGTCAGTAAACCTACTCCCTTCTATCTCAGCAAGTACTTTGAGTTCATGTGATTCATTCATTCATATGATGATTTATTCAATCATGTTTCTTCTGTTCCTTGTTTTGCACATTTCTCTTATCTTGATGTTTACTGCTTTGAAAGCTATCATTGAAAACCTACTATTTGTGAACTCCAGCAATTTATCAACTATTCTTCGACCAAGAGCTAAGTTTGCCATTACTAATTATGATTTACTACATGTATCTTTATTGTGTTTCCTTTACCCATTACAAGTTGAGTTATATAATAGTGAGTTTTCTTCTATTATGATCTATGTATTGATGAGTGTGATGCTTCTTGTCCGTATTCTTTTATCGACTCTTCACTCCATAAACCTGAGGCCTTGTTTATTGAGCTCAGTTTCGCTTGGGGACAAGCGAAGTCTAAGCTTGGGGGGAGTTGATACGTCCATTTTGCATCACTATTCTATGTCTTAATTCACTATTATTCATTGATATATTTCGTATTGAGAGGTGATACTTATGTTATTTCATATGTTTTTGCATGGTTGATGACTTTTGGAGCATGGACCGCTGCAGTCAGGATTCTGATGGAAAAGGTGTTGCTTGGAGGCAAAATTCGCGAAGATCAGAAAATCCGGGAAAATATACGGAAAATCCAATTTTTCCAGAAGACTAAGGATGCCAGAAGACGGAGTGGAGATGGGACACAGGGGGCCCACACCACCCCCTGGCGCGGGCAGTCCTAGGCCGCGCCAGCAGGTGGTGTGGCTGCCCTGGCCCGCCTCTGGCTCTCTCCTCTGGCGTATATCATCCTCCCGAAACCCTAAGACTCGGGGGGCGACCATAGAAAGATTCCGCCGCCTCTGTGGGGCAGAAAACACCGAGAGAGAAAGATCTCTCCGCATGATTTCGCCAGGAATTCCTTCCCGGAGAGGGGAGATCGTCGCCATCAACACCACCATCAAGCTGGACTTCATCCGGATCATCATCATCATCACCACCATCATCACCATCAGCACCATCATCACCATCTCCATATTGCTGTAACAATTGTGTTGAATCTTGCATAGTTCATAGGGGAAACTTTCCCGGTGTTGATTACTCTTTGTAGTTGATGCTATTGAGTGAACCATTGAATTATTGTTTATGTTCAGATTGTTATACATCATTATTCCATCTCTGATCATGATCCATATGATGTCTTGTGAGTAGTTCATTTGTTCTTGAGGACATGGGAGAAGTCATGTTGTTAGTAGTGGAGTTGTGTTGAGAAAGATTCAATAGTTTGTTATTTAAGTTGTGGTGTACTTCTTCTAGTGGTGTCATGTGAACGTCGACTACATGACACTTCACCTATATGGGCCTAGGGGAATGCATTGTGTATTTGGCTACTAATAATAGGGGTTGCCGGAGTGACAGAAACCTGAACCCCCGTTAGGAAACCATTGCACAAGGGACGTAAGGGTCTTAGAGTTTAAAGCTGTGGTTAGGTTTCTACCTTAATTACTTTCTTGTACTTACGAATGTTTGCAAGGGGTAAAATCACAAGTATGTATTAGTCCTAGGAAGGTCGGTACATTAGCACAGGTTCACCCACACAACACTTAGCAAGATAAAGAAGATTAATCAACTATATGAAGCAAAAGCACTTGACAGTCTTCCCATGTGTCCTCGAGAACGTTTGGTCATCTTAAGTAATACAACCGGCTTGTCCTTTGCTGCATAAAGGATTGGGCCACTTGCTGCATTTATTCCTACTGTCTTTTGTTTACTCGTACTTTGTTTACTTGCTTTATCAAAACCCCCTAAAAATCCGTTTGCTAAGTATTTGCAGAGAATTCCTGATCCATACCACTAGCCAGCACCTTCTGCTCCTCGTTGGGTTCGACACTCTTACTTATCGAAAATACTATGATACACCCCCTATACTTGTGGGTCATCAAGCATTCCACAGGCTCTCAAGGTGGAGATACCGACACGTGTCTCACCTAGTATGGGTTGCAACTCACCTAGGTCGAGGCCTAGGGCAGTGGCAAGTACGGTGATGATGCCTCCCCCTATGATTGGTCCTTGGCTTTGGGAGGCTTGGTGCTCCAAGTAGCGCACAAGGATGGCGTCCAAGTGGAGTGACAAGCTGTAGTTGCTATAAGCAGCCTTTGCGAGGACTAGGATGTCCTCCTCATTGAGTCTCGTGAACTCATTACGTGTTTGCAAGGCGTTAGCAATAACATAGAACAAATAGCGAATTGCAGGATGTTGAATATTCTTCCCCTTGTTTATTCTAGTAGTGAAACTCATTCCATTATAGTATTGTTCAAGGAGAGGTTCTAGGCTAGTAAAGGATGCGCGTAAAGCATGAATATCATTGTTTGGAAAATTAAAACATGCACACCATTCATCTAATGTTAAGGTATAATTGTTGTTCATCAGATGGAAAGAGATAGTATCCTCTCCTTGCCATTGTTTAACGGTGCTTTGCAATGAACTAAGAAATTCAATGGTTAAGCGACGATAAGTAGGTACATCATTGTACACAAAATTTTGCAGGCCAGCTCTATTGCAAAGTAAATTGAAGTCATCAGCAATACCGAGTTGGTTCAATATGATGGGGCAAGCCCACTTGGTGGCCTTCACTTCGCGGTTCTTGATCCTATTGAAGCGATCATGATGGGCCTCATTCTTGAACCGTATCCCCATGCGTTCCTTAGCGGCAACCCGAGAAGCGCTAGTGATGGCACGAGCACAAGTCTGGCTCCGTGTGTTCATCATCTAAAACATTGAAGAAAGGCAAAATAAAACTTTTTGATCCAACAGTAGTAAGTGTATCATATTCCTCTTCATAGCACACTAAAGAATTCTCCTCAAAATAATAATCTAGGCAAGATAATCATAGCAATTGTTTCATAGTAGGTCTCACCCTAGATTGACAATGACAATAGATCGAGGATGAATTTGCAGAAAGTAATTGGAGGATCAGAGGAGAAACATACCATAGATCACTTGTGTGCGAGGAAATCGAACGAAATTGAATAGAGATGGAGATCCCTTGAGGTTTTGAGAGAGTTTGGAGGTAGAAGAAAGAAAAATGATTGAAGTTTTGGAGTTGGAAGTACCTTCCCGTGCGATTTTGTGGTTGGACGCAACTATACGGGCAGAACTATACAGTCGGAACAATGTGTTCCGGTCGTGTAGTTGGCCTTTTGTCAAAAAATTAGGTTTTCCTCCTGGCGGCGCAGCTATACGGACACAGCTATACGGGCGGAACAAAATGTTTCGGCGATATAGTTGGTCATTAAACTGTCTGTCCATGCGAAAGAAAATTTGCAAAGGCATCGATATTTATACGACCGGAACTATACAGTCAGAGTTTTTATTCCCGCCGTATAGTTGGTCGTTAAATTCTCAGAACATATGAAAAGAAATTGTACGGAGGCATTGATATCTATACGACCGGAGCTATACGGCCGGAATTTTTATTCCCGCCGTATAGTTGGTCGTTAAACTCTCAGTACATATTGCAGAATAATTTTCGATGGCAAAGATATCTATACGACCGGAGCTATACAGCCGGAATTTTTATTCCCACTGTATAGTTGGTCGTTAAACTCTCTGTGTGCATCAAAAAAAAATTGTTTCTTCGTACACTATTTCTTTTCCTGTAACTTAGTGATATACCTTGTTTTTGACAGAAAATTGACAGTAAATATTGTCGACCAACAATAGCATGAATAAAGAAGAATTTCAAGTACTACCGAACTTCTTCTCCTTGAATGGAGTTTTCTAGCACTCTTTATTTAACAAAAACTTAAACTAAAACTAAAAACTTAACTCAAACCTTTATTTCACATGGGTTGCCTCCCATGGAGCGCTCTTTTATGGTCAATAGCTTGACCTTGATGATACTCACTTGGGCCAGATGAGTGGAACACCCACTCCAAAGTAATTGGCCTTCAAAGTGATGTCCTCCTTTTCGTCATGCTTAGCTTTCTTCTTCCTAGGGAAATGAATAACAAAAAGATCCCGTGAAGGCAATTGCAACTTCGCGTTCCCTTCATGCAGATTAATCAAAGCGTTAATAGTTCTTAACAAAGGACGACCTAATATAATAGGAGCAGTAGCATCTTCAGGCATGTCAACAATAACGAAATCAATAAGAGCGAGACAGCCTTTAATGTATACTAAAGTGTTCTCCTTAATCGCTACAACTTGTTTGTAGGTAGAATCTGCTAGATGCAATTTTAACTCGGTAATTTCAAAGGATCCAAGATTTATCTTGTTAAAAAGACTCTTTGGAATTGTTGAGATGCTTGCACCTAGATCACAAAGTGCAGCTATCTCATTGGTTCCAATTTTAATCTTAATAGTAGGCTCAAATATGTCATCTACTTTAACAGGTAATTTTTTAGCAATTTTCTTGTATTCTTCTTCAAGCTCACATACCTTTATTGCTACTTGATTGACAAAATGTTGGTACATAGCTTCCTCACTACCTCCACTTATCGAAATCTTAACGTTGATCCTTTTTACGAGATCTTCAACGGTGTAGCTTGGCGAAGGAGCATTACTATAGTCAAGTTCTTGAGGAGCCTCCCTTTGGATCCTCATCATTTTGAGTTCCTCAACCGGATTGGGCTCAACTTTACTTGCAAATTTAACTAGAATGAGAGTTTGACTCTCAGTTATCTTACCTAGTTGTGCCTCAATGATCCTCGTTCTTTCTTGAAGGGCATGTAAATCATTTCTCAAACTAATAGCTTGGTTAGATAATTTACCAAGCATATCATCATGGTTCTATGTAATTTTAACTAGAATATTATTTTGTTCGTTTTGTGAGTATATGGAAGACTTTAGTGTTTCTTGGAGACTACCATTACTATTTCCCATATTATTATTAGAGTTACCTGCAGGACTAGCATAGTGTTTCTGAAAATTAGGATTGTAACTCTTTTTCCAAGCAGGATCATAATAATTACGAGCTACAAAGTCTATTTCTTCAATATTTGTTTCGGGAGTGGCTCTTACCTAATTTGTACCTTTTACGGCTAGTATGAGCTCATCCAACTTAGCATTGAGATCTTCGTTATCTTGTGGTGAGACAGAGTTCACCTTCTTTGTGTTTGATCTTTCCACATGCCATTGGGCATGGTTGTCTAGCAGCTGCTTTGCTTCGGTAATATGTTTACCCATAAATGTTCCTCCAGCTACAGTATCAAGCATAGACTTAGACACAGGATTAAGATCATTGTAAAATAAATGGAGGATTAACCAATCTTCCATCCCATGACTAGGACAATTTCTTAGGCATTCTTTCATCCTCTCCCATGCAAGCGCTAGTGGCTCACGCTCTTCCTGTCTAAAGCCAATAATATTAGAATGAAGTTGCATAGTCTTTGCAGGTGGGAAAAATTTAGTCATAAATAAAGAAGTACATCCCACCCATGATGTAATAGTATTTTTAGGCAAAGATAGCAACCATTCTTTAGCTCTCTCTCTTAGAGAGAAAGGAAATAGACGCAATTTGACCGCATCAGGGTCATCGTATTTTATACGCATCATATCACATATTTTAGTGAAAGTATTTAAGTGCATACCTGCATCTTCAACAGCAGAGCCTCCAAATTGGTTTTGTTGAACCAAACTTAAATAATGGGGCTTAATTTCATAGTCATCAGCAGCGATTGCTGGCTGAGTAATAGGAGTACGCAAATAATCATTATTGGGAGTAGCAAACTCCCCAAGCTTCTTTTCAGCCATACTTCCTATGTTTTTGGGTTTTCTTAGATAAATAATTATAATGGTAAAAGCAAGAATTCAAAGACTAACTATTTTTTTTTGGTTTATCAAATAAAGACTGAAAGCAAACTAACAAAATTAAAAACAAGAATTAAAACTATCAAGGTCCCTAATAACCTCACCAGGGTAGCTATTGCTTCCCCAGCAACGTCACCAGAAAAAGGGTTGATACCTTCAATCCGGATTATAGATGTAGTATAGCTTCTTTTTCCCTAGTATACCTAGGTTATCGAATCCTCGGGAAGCGAATGCGTAGTGAAGTTACTTTGACGGACCTTCATGAGTTTTAGAATTCCTTTTGTGTTTTCACCGGACCAGTAGCTTGCATCTTTTTTTTGTTGTCAATGATGGAGAGAGAGGTCCTAGGGCGTTCGGTTTCACCTGTAGCTGTGCAAAACATCTGTTGGGAATAAAAGATAGAAATAAAGTATGCGTGTACTTGTTAGAGCAAGATAAATTATATGTGGGCAGTGCATCCATAATTGTTATTGCCTCTGCAACCGCTTATAGCAATAACATACTAGTCTCATCCATAGAAGAAAGAGAACTAATGACATGCATAGTGATGTCACCGTTAATCCCAAGCAAATACCTCACATACAGCCGTACTACCCCTTGTATCACTGGGGTTCCCAACCTGCAGATCAGTCATCAGTCATACTCCCTATACCTGGCTCAACCCTCGGGGTCTTGGGTACCTGACAAGTCCTTGGATTGAGGCAATAGAGGATACAATAATCATCATGTCATACAAACTAATACACGATCCCATCTATGATAATTCAAATGCACAATTGCTACATGGCTAGGCTGAAGCCCTTAGCCCAAGGAGAATTACTCACACATAGAGATGAGATCAACAATCGCAAACATTGTAATAAAAATCATAAGATTGATAGCAATAGTCTTACAATGTTGCCAATCGGAGAAGAGATCTACTATTACAAGTGGTGGAATATGGCTATGGAGATGGAGAAGGGTTTGGAAATGTAGAGGCGGTTGGTGATCTGTGGCAGAGACTTCTGGATGGTGTGAACTCTATTTTCCTGTCGCCCGAGGCTTCTGTCCCTTCACGAAAGTTGTTCTGTTTGACCTAACAGTGGTGGCGCCAACTATACGACTAGAGCTATACGGTTGGAATTTTTGCTCCGGTCGTATAGTTGGTCGTTAAAGCGTCCGCCTCTAATGTAAGGCTCCTGGTTTCTTCTGGTAGTTGGAAATCTCGTATCTTTGACTTTAATGTAGCGATTCCCTCCTTTAAATGACATTATCTGTGCAGGAAAAATACAAAATAAAGGATTGCATACCCCTCTAAATATTAGCATTAGTGGCAGAGTTTAGAGAGATATTTCATCAGGAATATGATTAATATCTAGTTTAAATGTGGACATTAGATGGCTATATTTCAGAGCCATCAACCACCCGCCCGTACCGAGCTTGTAAGACTGGCAATGAACTCAGGAAAACAAAAGGAATTCAGATATGCAAAAAGAAACAGAATAAAAATATCTAGAACAAAGATAAGTTCAGGATTTCATAAGCTACGATCATCGAGAGAACATGAACTCATTTGAGCATCTTTTACCTACTCTCTTTGAATAAAACTGGTTGTAGAAAATCACCAAAACCATTGCAAGAAGAAATAGAGAACTTCCTTTTTGGTAGTGTTGTTCCCACATGTATATACACGGATGACACCTCCTTAGGATGAGCAACTTCTTGAGTGTCCATGAATGTTTCCTCCATCTTTTCCTTTCTTTGTAGGATCTGTAAATCAAATTCTTGTAGAAGTAAAGTCCAACGGATCATTCTTGGCTTAACATCAGTCCTTTCTAGGATTTCCTTTAAGCCAACACGATCAGTGTGTACTCTTACTTTAGAGTCCATGATATAAGATCTAAACTTACCACAGGAGAAAACTACTGCGAATAATTCTTTTTCTGCCATAGAGTAGTTCTTTTGGGCCCCGTTTAAGGCGCGACTAGCATGATGAATGATATTAAGATCATCACCATCATACTAACAAAGAATTGCTCCTACAACTTCATGACTAGCCTCGTAAAACAGCTCAAAAGGTTTCTTCCAATTAGGTGGTTTTATAATGGGAGCTTCAAGGAGGGCTTGTTTTAATATGTTGAAAGAAGTAAGACACTTTTCATCAAAATTAAAACGAGCGTTCTTTTGAAGAAGGTTAGTTAAAGGTCTAGCAGTTTTTGAAAAATTCTTAATGAATCTTCTATAAAATCATACATGACCTAAGAAGCTTCTTATACCTTTTATGTCTCGAGGAGGGGTAACCTTTCTATTGCTTCAACCTTTGCTTTATCGACTTCTATGCCCTTACCAGAGACTTTGTGACCAAGCACTATGCTTTCTTGAACCATAAAATGGAATTTCTCCCAGTTCAAGACTAAGTTAGTGTCTTCACATCTCTGCAAAACTTTATGAAGATTATGGAGACAATGATTAAAGGAAGTTCCATAAACATAGAAGTCATCCATGAATACCTCCATAATACTTTCAACATAATCAACAAATATAGCAGTCATACATCTTTGAAAAGTGGCAGGAGAATTGCAAAGACCAAAAAGGCATACGACGATAAGCATAAAGCCCATAAGGACAAATAAAAGTAGTTTTAAGTTGATCATCAGGGTGAACAACAATTTGGGGAAACGGAATAGCCGTCTAAGTAACAAAAATGAGAATGCATAGCAAGCCTTTCTAAAGTTTGATCTATAAACGGTAAAGGGTAGTGGTCCTTCCGAGTTTGTTTATTAAGTTTTCTATAGTAAATGCTCATCCTTTGACCAACAACAGTTCTAGTAGGTACCATTTCATTATGTTCATTTTCGACAATCGTAAACCCACCTTTCTTAGGAACACAATGAACATGACTTACCCATTCACTCTCTTCTACATGAAATATAACGCCTGCATCCAACAAACGTATTATTTATTTTCTTACCTCCTCTTTCATGTGAGGTTTAAGACATCGCTGAAAGTCTACAACCAACTGAGCTCCTTCTTCCATGAATATTCTATGGGTGGATATCAAGGGACTAATCCCTTCAAGTCACTCATTGAATACCCAAGAGCATTTTGATGCATGTGGAGAACCTTCATTAAATTTCCTCTTCTTTCTCTGCAAGGTTAGCACTTATAATAACAGGATTTTTTTTGGTCTCATCAAGAAACCTATATTTTAGTTCCTTTGGTAGAGTTCTAAGGATTGGAGGAGGAAGAGCCTCATCTCCTTTCCTTATGGGTTCTTCATATTTTTGATTAATCTCGGTGTCCACCTCAGGTGTGGAGTCAAGATAATCATCCATTTCAGCTTTTTCTATGTCTTGAAGGATATTATTATTGATTAAACTTTTTGCTAAATCATTGTCAGGAGTCTCAATGACTATTGAGGCTAAATTTATGATGTTACCTTCTTCCTCACATTCGTACTCATCATCATCCAATTCTTCAATAGCCGGCTTATGGTCGAATTTGGAGGAATGAAAATCCATCTTCTCTTCACCAAACTTGAGAGACACAGTTTGTCTCTTGCAATCTATATTTGCTCCTGCGGTATTTAGAAAAGTTCTTCCAAAAATGATGGGACAATAAACATCAATGGGCATATTAATAAGTAAAAAAATCAATGGAATATTTGTAAGGTCCAACACAAATTGGAACATTCCTAATTATTCCCATAGGGACTCTGAGCGTTTTATCTGCAAGCATTGTAGTCATATCCGTATCTTCCAGTTTGGCTGGAGTTAATTCATTAGTATCACAAAGGCCATAATAGGAAGTCCCTCCAAAAGTGCAAGGGCGAATAGGCTTACCAACTTCTTTAGCTTTTACTTTTCCTTCTATGAATTGCGAAGCTTCAGTATCTAGCTCAATTACATTGCAGTGTGCAAACATGGTTAGAATATCTTCCTTTATTGATGCATCTGCCTCTTGTACATGTTCCTCTTCAGTTTTCCTTCTTTGTGTTTCCTCTTCCAGCTCCTTGAAAAATAGTTCTTCTTCTTTGCATTGATCCTCTAGTTGTTGAGCCATCATATATTTTCTCACTGTCCTTGGGAAAGGAAAGGGTTCAACATATGGGGGTACCTCCTTTAATGGCTTGACAGGGGCCGTGATTATTGGATCTTCTTCTACAACTGGCTCGGGTGGTGGAGTATAATGAAGCCAGTCTTTCTTAGGAGCTTCAATATGTTCTGTAAAAGACTGGAGGATTTCCAAAATAATATCATCATCAAGTTGCAGTTCATTAGTAGTTTCTTTTACTTTACCGGAGTCTTTATAAGCATTGAGACAATCATATTCAATTTCTATACCTCCTTCGCCTCCTACATAAAATCCCCATGTTTCTCTATTACAAAAAATTTGTTCTAAAAGTTCCCAAGCTTTAATTATAGTTAACTCCATGAAAGAGCATACTGAATTCATGTCAAGCTCATGCTTAATTTCTTGATTAAGTCCTCCATAGAAAATATGCAAAACATACCATTCAGGTAGGTCATGATGGGGACATTTATTAAGTAGAGACTTGTACATTTTGTAGGCCCTTACCAAACCTTCACTTGGACGGTTCTTGAAGTTTGTAATTTCCCTTCTTACTTCCGTAGTTTTTACCTTGGGAAAGAATCGAAATACAAATTCTCCTTTAAGCTTTTCCCAAGTATCTTTTTCTCTACAGGGCAAATTCTATACCAAGCCAAAGAAGTGTTGGTTAGAGATTGGCTAAACAGTTTAAGTTTTAATTCATCATCGGAACAGCCTCTCAATTTAAGGGTCCAACATAACTCGGTAAAATGCATTAAATGAGTGTAAGGAACCTCATCTGGATCATCTCCTGCAAAGTTTTTCCTTTAATAATAGCGATAAAACGAGGATTAACCTCGTATTCTGGTTCGCTCCCACTCAGGAATTCCTTGACAAGTCCTCTATTGAACTTCCCGAGGTATTTAGTAGCATCGAGCTGATTAATCAGTCCGAGTGTAGTCATGGTGCTTACCTGAAACTAGTAAACAACTTTAGTAAAACAATGAGTAAAATAATTAACTAAGAACAAATACCAAAAGTGCTTAGCTCCCCGGCAACGACGACCGAAAATAGTTTGATGACTACAAGTGCATAGATCAATTATAGGTAGCTTCGAAGTAAAGATATCGAACCCACAGATAGCTATTGGTAAAGTTCTTTATGCCCCTTTCTACTCTCTACCAAAGTATACTTATAAGCTGTTTTTGATCTCAAGTAAAGGGTGTTTGAAAGGTTTATGGTTGTTTGTAGAAAAGTAAGTAAACCAAGTAAAAGAAAACAAGTAACAAGTTTGTATGAAAGCGTGGTTGAACTCAATAGGGCTAAAACATTCTCGGGGATGTAGGATACACCACTAGCATGGTATTATTATTATATGTAATCAAGATAACATACTCCTTGTGTCATGATATGCGTGGAGAGATCCCCATAATAAGATGTTTACTACAAGGCTCGTAGGAAGCCACTTTGTTGAGCCAAGAGTGAGGTCCTCTAAATAACCACTGCGATGTCTAAGAGCAGTCACCCATACAAACCACCGCAATTAAGGGTTTCCCCATGGATATCGTAATTAGCTTACAGAGTCCCTCGTTAATCCTCCTTTGACCGTGTAGGTTACGAGCTGGCGCCAATATGTCACGGGGCATTCCGGGTATGCTTCTAAGACACAGCCAAATGATTTCTCCCTCCCTTTAGTCCCAAAGGCAAATGATATGCGGCCGACTACATATACTATAAAGAGAGAGATCAAACACAAATATTAATTATATCATAGACAAGCAAGTCATATGGACACAAGAATAGATCATCTTTATTACAATTTCATAATGGTGCTAGGGTTTCTCAATCTCCCCAAGAACAAGGGAACTACTCACTCATGGAAGAAATCAACAACATCATCATCATCAACAAATGAATGGATAAAAGTACGGAGGTAGACCTAATGCAAACCACAATTGAATCTAGAATTACAACGAGATCTAATAGATGAAAGATGGGAGTAATGGTGGTAATGGAGATGCAGCAGTTGATGATGAAGGAGATGATGCGTTGTCCTCCAATGATCCATGAAGTAGCTGGGATTTTGCCCCAGCCAAGTTCCTCCTTCAGATCCCCTTTGGATGTGGTTTTTCGTGGTTTCTGGTGGCTCTGAATGTCAGATCTCCCTCTCGTCTTTGCCAGGAGAATGTATTTGACGAGGAGGTCATGATGACACTTGGTACGGGCAAATGGTACGAGCGGGCTCTGCCCGTACCACTAGTCATTAATGGCACTGATTGCTCCCCTCGCTTGGTATTCTTCTAGGTGCGAAGGTAAATACATAAAATGACTTTTATCACTTAGAAATATCATATAGTTACACAATATGATAGCTCTAATTGATATGTTCATATATGACTCAATGATTTGGGATCCTGTTGAAACAAGAACAAAATAGTGCGTGTAGACGCGGTGAAATACAAAGATCCCTACTCTATTTATGCAAAAACAGAAGGTAAATATGCTTCAATTTTGGACTCATCATAGTGCCAACCCTGCTCTAGGATCATGTTCTTATAATTAAACTTGTCATGGAAGTTGATTAACAATGCATGGATTTAATGCTTAAGGGTATATCTTATATTTTAGAATAATGACATCGGCGTGATGTCAGCCGACGATGGCCTCCCAGGTGGACAACAGGGACAACAGCAGGGGGCTTGTGGGACAACGTGAGAAGGTGTGTTGGACGCGCCTCGTCACAAGCAACCTCAAGGTGGCGGCTCCGCCCTGTTTTGGTAACCGGACCTACGGCAATGACAACATCTGGTGGTGAGCGGAGCCGCCGGTGTTCGTCAACAAGGTAGCATGAAGCATGTGAGGAAGAAGGAGAGGGTCCTTGCGGACCATAAGCTCACCAGGAGCACAGTGGTGTGGTCATTGGTGCGAGGGGAGGTCGGTCGGTGTTGGCAACATCGATAGAGGCTACATCCAGAGGCGATGAAGACGAGATTGGTGGCGGTGATTTGAAGCACCCCGCGTCGATTCCTTTGGCAGAGAGACGTGGTTCATTGATACATTGCAAATGTATCTATAAGTTTTGATGTTCCATGCTTGGTTTTATTCACTTTCTTGTGTTTTTTCCAAACTTTGGAGTACTTTTCATATGATTTCTTGGACTAACCTATTAACAAGAGCCACAGTGCCAACTGCCTGTTTTCTGTTGTTTTTGGTTCCAGGAAAGTCAGAAAATGAATATTCTCGGAATTGGACGGGACAAAAGCCAAAGTGCCTATTTTTCCGGAAGTCATCAGATGCCAGAATACGAGACGGAGAAGGGCTGGGGGCCGGCCACACCACCTGGCCGCGCGGCGAGGCCTGACCCGCGCCAGGGGGTGGTCTGGCCGACCCCAACACCCTCTCGGCCTCTCCTTCCGCCTATATATTGCCCTCGGGACGAAAACCCTAAGTACCTAATCAAAAATCCATGAAAGAGTCTATAGCCGCCGTCATCTCCATCCCTAGATCGGGAGGGATCTGAAGCTCTTCTCGGCACCCTGCCGGAGAGGGGAATTCACCCTAGAGGCCTTCTTTATCATCATGCAAGCCTTCGGTGTGATGCGTGAGTAGTTCATCTCTGGACTACGGATCTTGTGAGCTCCGTTCATAATCAAGATCATCTATTTGTAATTCTGCATGTTGTGTTTGCGGGGATTCGATGGATATTGAGATGCTATTTCTGATTGATTATTGATTCTATCATGTCTTTGTTATTTGTGATCTTGCATGCTTTCCGTTGTTAGTAGCTATCTTGGCCAAGTAGATGCTAGCAACTCCAAGAGTTAGTATTTATGCTCGATAGTGGGTTGATGCCTCCGTAACTGGGAAGTGACAAATCTCTAAGGTACTAGATGTGCTTGCTACTAGGGAGAAAACAACAATCCTTTGTTCATAGAACAATCATATTGTTTACTTTACACTAATTGTAAGCAATAATCTGTTGCTTGCAACTTAATCTTGGAGGGGTTCGGTGATAACTCAAGGTGGATTATTATTCATAGATGCAGTTGGATGACGGTCTATGTATAATGTTGTAATGCCCAATCAAGTTCCAAAGGAGTCAAGATGATTAGTATATGCATGTATTGCTTTCTTGATGTTTGTCAATTACCCCGCTATAATTTGTTCACCCAGCATGTTATCTATCTTAAGGAGGCCACCTCTAGTGAACTATGGATCCCGGTCCTTTCTTTTACATATAATCTACAAACTGCTTACTGCTTTGTGTTTACTTTCTGCAAACTTTTACTTCCTTCCATTTGATACGTTTAATCCTCTGTTTTCAGCAAAACCGGTGAGATTGACAACCTCATCGCAAGTTGGGGACAAAGTTCTGTGGTTGTGTTGTGCAGGTCTCCACGTTGCTACTAGCACCGGTAGTGCGCCCTGACAAGGCTCAGCTAGCAACACCTTTGGGGTGTTTCCTTGCTCCTACTTGTTCGATTAAACCTTGGTTTCATAACTAAGGGAAACTTGCTGATGTGCTCATCATACCTTCCTCTTGGGGTTCCCCAACGAGCTCTACATCAACACCGAGCCATCAAGAACTTTTCTGGCACCATTGCTGGGGAGTCAAGGACATCTTCACAAGGGAGTCCCTCATAACCAATATCTTTACTTTGTTGTTTTTGTTTTGCTTAGTTTATTTCTGCTTTGTTTTCTTGTTTCTTTATCAAAAATACAAAAAAATAGTTCCTTCTATAGTTGTTATTTTCATTGGTCTGTTATTGTCTTGCTTTATCATGCTTTCTATCAATGGTTGGTTTCTTTGAAACTGAATCTTATTGGCAAGGTGGGTTCACGGAAGAACAAATATATTATTATAAGGAACACCGCTTGTCACAAAAAGGGAAACACTTATGGGAACAAATTGATAAATTGTATACCATTGCTATAAACGTGTGCTCTACTTATAATGTTACTTACTGCTTTGATAAATCTTGTTGCTGTAGGAGGTATAAACACCTCCCTTTTCAATGTGAGTATAATGATAATGTTACCATATCTTCTTATGTTAAAGGGAATTATGACTTTTATGATGTGGAACAAATTGAAGAATTTATTGCTTGGAAGGGTGCATTTAAACTTGCTAGTTTTCTTGAAAATACTGATGATTCACCTTATAAATATGGGGTTTATGATATACTTAAATTTTGCTTTGATAATTACAAGGTAGAAAATGGCTATATTCTTGAATATCTTAATAGATGCTCTCCACCAATGGAAGAGACTAATGCCTTGCAAGAACCCATGGAAGAAGAAATTACTGAAACTAGAAGCTCATTGGATGAAAAAGAGGAGGAGAGTGATGATCAAGAGGAGGAAGAATGGATCTACCCATCCCTACCTTCTAATGAGAGTAACTCTTTACCCCTTACATCATTTGATTGTCCCCCATGCTTACCAAAGGAGGACGAATGTCATGTTCCTGAGGATTCTTTTGAAAATGTTTACAATAAAGCTCTAGTGTTTGTAGATCATGAAAAGCATGCTTTATGTGATAGTTATATTGTTGAGTTTATTCATGAGGCTACTGAAAATTATTATGAGAGAGGAAAATATGGTTGTAAAAGTTTTGATGGTATTGAAACACCTCTCTATTTGCTGAAAGTTTTGAAGTTACTTTTGTTTTATCTTCCTATGCCCTTCACTTTGTTCTTTGTGAATTTATTTTCATACAAGATTCCTATGCATAGGAAGTGGGTTAGACTTAAATGTGTTTTGAATTTTCTTCTTGATGCTCTCTTTTACTTCAATTCATATTTCATATGTGAGCATCTTCTCAAATTATCATGCCTAACTTAAAGGCGTTAAAGAAAAGTACTTATTAGGAGATAACCCAAAAGTTTTAGATGAGTCTTGGAAGTTATTACTTCAGTAATAACCGCTCCTTATCCTTTTTATTTGCTTTTTGTGCAAAGAGTAACCTCTAATGAGAGAGAAGTAATGATTGGGAAAGTTGTTGTCCCGAAACAGATTTCTGTGCTTCACCGTAAAAATTCGTGTAAAATGTATGAACGTCCTTTTGAGGCATGAATTTTTGGGCTTCTAACCCAGGTTATTATATAACTTCCGTTAGTTCAACACTTTTTGATTTGAGCAACAGAAGATCTTCAAAAAAATTCATCTTTACCTGCTGGTCTGTTTCTACAGATTTCTGCCATTTTCTGCATTTGCTTCTTGTTGGTTCCTTTTTGAGTTCTTTTGGGGAATTGAGTGACATGGTTATACCCTACGGGTACGTAACTTCAGCATACCTAGTCCAGCCCAAGGAAGGCCCACGGCAGACATACGCTGGCCCATGAAGATTTTCGGGTGACCAAGGCCCATGACACCTTCGGATCCTTGGAGAGCAAGACTAGAGTTTGAATACAACTTGTAACCTACTCGCATCGGCACCCGAGACCTAGCCTCCCCATATATAAAGGCTAGGAGGGGCCAACGAGGGGGAGACCACACTACGTAATCCCACAATAGACCTTTCGCACACGCATCCACGCCAGATCGAATCTGCGCACCTTGTAACCTTCGGTTCCGCCGTAATCAAAGAGCGCATAAGCAGAGTAGGGTTTTCCCTGGGCCTGAACTGGTAAATCTTGTGTCCCCGGTTGCTTGTCCATTAACTGCCACGATCTCCAGCATCCCCATCTTCTCCAAAACCCAAGTCCATAACAATGGGCATTGACGAGATCAAACCTCGCCAATTGGCGCCGTCTGTGGGAACTGGGCTGCTGACAGCGGGTCGTGACGGTTTCGACCCGATCGATCTACAACTCCGCGGCGACGGAGAATCACCTCCTCTTTGGCGCTTTCGACTTCACCGCCCACTCGCCGGATACCATGAAGGATTTCGAGCCCGTAGGCGACGGACTCGAAATTCTGTTCGGGAGCTTCTGCTTCCAGGTGGGACAAACTGGCACCCTCCGCCTCGGCGGGTGCCCGTGTGCCCATCAGGCCCGCCGTGGGCTCCACCCGTGCTACGCACGCGTCACCATCAACAGATGAGTTCTACAGCAGCAGCTGCAACTCCGATCTATGCGATCCACCTTCGGATGAAGGAACCTACGGTTCGGATCCGAAGCTGCAAAGACCGACCAATCTGCAGGCGCTATCTGTGCGCCGCGATCATCCAAACCGACGAGGAAACGCCTAACCCACCGCCCAACCCTAACCCGCAGGATAGAAATGGCGAAAACGGGGAAAACAAGGGCCACCTCATCCAACTTAGCAAAGAAGGATGGGCCGAAGCACGCCGCGCCGTCGCAGGCGAAATAGTCCTACCTCTGGACTCCCCACGTGATCTGCTGATGGCATACCACTACCTCCTCATCGAGGAGCACAAGAAGCAAGTCAAGATGCAGGAGACGCTCGACAAACGCAAGAAGGCAGCCTCTGAGTCCAGTGCGCGACGAGCTGCGCTCTCCGCCATGGGACCCGGCTCTAGCACAAACGGAAACCAGGGAAACAAGCACCACTCTCGGTTTGGAAAACATGGACCCGAAGGAGCGGCATGACGTGACCCGAACTCTCCACACATCGTTCATGGATATGGACGCCGACGGCAACATCACCCCGAAGACACCACAAGCTGCGATCATGGCAGCCATCACAGATCTCGGGCTCACCCACCGAGGGGAGATCGAAAAGGGCCATGCATAGGTCCGCACTCACCGGACTAGGACTAATCGGAGCTGCGCTCCACGAAGACGCTCCTACGGAGCCGAAGAAGAAAGCTCCGGCCAGGCGCGACCGGAGCCCCACCCCCTCATCCGAAGATGAAGAAGAACACGATCTTCCTCGAAGAAAGAAGAGCTCGCACCGCCATAAGCACGACTACGACGCCAGAGATAGGCTTACACAGCGCAAGATCGACAAAGCACGCGCCAAACGCGCATGCTCGTCTGAATCTGAGATGGATGAAGACGGCGAGAACTCTGCGGGCTCGATGCTTCAGCAGATCCGTCCGTGAACACAGATGCCACGCAACTTCAAGCTTCCTTCGGATACTCAAGTTTAACGCACGCAAGATCCAAAATCCTGGCTCGGTGACCATCATCATCCGTCAAGCTTCACGGAGGCAACAAAGAAACCGCCATGCAATGCCTTCACCGACAGCGCTGACGAGTCCGCTTAGTAGCCTATCATCAGGATCCATCCGGCTGGAGGAGCTCGCTATAGCTTCATCCGAAATTTCAAAGGCACCAGCAAGAGGCCGCCTCAATCGAAGAGTTGCGAGCCTGCACTCAGAGAACGGGTGAATCTATTCGCTCGTACATACTACGCTGGTCTACGACCAAGAACTCTGCAGCACACATCTCCGAAGAGCGGGCCATCGACGCCTTCAGGGACGACGTCAAACGCCCAGACTTCAAGGAGAAACTTGGACGTGTAAAGACCAAGACACTCGACCAGCTCATGGAAATCGCCAACAGTTGGGCAGACGGCGAAGATTGCATCCAGCGGGCGCAATCAGATGAAGAGGGCGACCACGGCCAGACGCGAATGCCGCAAAGAAGAGGAGATCGCGCGTCACGAGGACCGCGAAGGACCCGACATGGTCGCGGCAGCTCGCCGACCGCCGTAACGACAACAGCCGCAACAGCGGAGGATACCGCAGCGGAAACTTCCGCGACAACGGACGACCAACGCAGTCGTGGCAACGCCGCGACCGCGACAACGGACCTTCAACATTCGACAAACTTTCGGGTCCATGCACCATCCACTTCTACATCGACAAACAAGATGGCAAAAAGAAAGCTAGCCACATGCTCAAGGACTGCCGCGAGTTCTAGAAACTCAGCAAAAGCATGGTGCAGATGAGGCAACAAGCTCCAATTCCTGCGTTCGGAAACGCACCTGCGCCAGGTGAAATAGCACACGGAGCTCCTCCACCGCCGCCTATTGGAGGCCCACATCAACCAATCGTACCAGCGCAAAACAACGCCGGGGTCGCATACCCCCCACCAAAGGGAGCACTAAATATGATCCAGAAGGGACGCCCAACCAACAGGGTGCAGAAGAAAATCACCCGACAAATCAATATGGCCATGGCAACTCCGCCTGCAATCCCTGAGTACCTCAGCGGATCGAAATCCTGCATCACATTCACTCGCGCGGATCACCCTTGCCAGATCCCTCGCCAGTGTCATGCCCGGTGCTAGAGGCGCAGATCGGAGGCTTGAGATGAGTCGCGTCTTCATGGACGGGCGGCGCATCAACCTAATGTTCGCAAGTACTCTAGCAGCTATGCGGATCCCGCAATGCAGCCTGGAACAATCAGACACAACGTTCCACGGCATTGTCCCAGGGAAGGGCATCTCCCCCCTGGGCAAAATAGGGCTCGACGTCATCTTCGGGAAGCCGGACAACTTTCGGCAGGAGCGCCTAGAATTCGAAGTGGTGGACTGGCCGTCGCAATACCACGCCATCCTGGGACGCGTAGCATTCGCAAGGTTCCTGGCCATCCCACACTACGCATACCTACTACTCAAGATGCCAGGACCAAGGGGCGTCATCACAGTCCATGGGAGCTTCACCCGATCGGACCAATGCGACAGGGATTTCAACAAAATCTCCCAATCTTTCGGCATGCAAGACGAGCTTGTAAGGCTCCGCGAGGTGACGGACAACGGGCTACCCCACCACAAAGCGTAACGCACCGACATGTCTTTCGATTCCACCATCAACACCAAAAAGTGCGGGTCCATCCAACGGATGCCTCAAGACGGCGCTGATCGCCAACGACCTCAAGCATCAAGATAGGAAGGCGGCTCGTCAATTCCTCCGTGAGCGCTGGAAATCTTTGCACGGTGTCCTGCGGACATGCCAGAGTTCGTGGAATTCGCCGAGCACGCACTCAATGTCTTCCTGCAGACACCAAGCGATCAAGCAGTCCATCCGAAGACTGCTTGAGCCACGAGCGAAGCTATCGGCAAGGAGATCAACAGACATCGCAGCAGACTTCATCCGGGAAATCAAGGAAAGCGAGTGGCTGGCAAACACGGTGATGGTCCCGAAGAAGGACACGGACATCCTGCGGATGTGCGTAGACTTCACGTCACTAAATAAACACTGCCCTAAGGACCACTTCCCTCTTCCTCGGATCGACCAGATCATCGATTCGACTGCAGGTTGTGAGAAACTCTCCTTCCTCGACGCCTACTCAGGCTATAACCAGATTCGACTCAAGGTCGAAGATCAAGAGAAAACGGCGTTCATCACACCGTTCGGAGTATACTGCTACAACACAATGCCCTTCGGGCTAAAGAACGCGGGTGCCACGTACCAGCGATGCATGCAGGCCTGCCTCAAGGACCAGATCGGTCGCAACGTCCAAGTCTATGTCGACGACATAGTCATAAAAACCAAGGAGGCAAGAACACTTATCGACGATCTCCGCGAGACGTTCGACAACCTTGATCGCTACAGGATCAAGCTCAATCCAGAAAAGTGCGCCTTCAGTGTCCCCTCGGGTCAGCTGCTCGGGTACTTCATCTCTCAACGAGGGATCGAAGCGAACCCGAAGAAAATCAAAGCTATCATGACAATGGAGAAGCCGAAAAACCTCAAGGGCGTTCAGCAGCTCGCAGGGCGAGTAGCGGCACTAAGCAGGTTCATCAGCCGCATGGGCGAGAAGGCCCTACCATTTTACCAGCTGCTGCGCAAGGCAGACAAGTTCGAGTGGACACCAGAAGCCAACGACGCATTCGAAAGCCTCAAGCGGCTCCTCTCCACCTCGCCAGTTTTGGTCACGCCAAAAGAGCGCGAGCCCCTGTTGCTGTACATAGCAGCCACACACCAGGTGGTCAACATAAGACTGTGGTCGAACGACCGAAGAAGGCAAGACCCACGGGGTACAACGCCCAATTTACTACCTCAGCGAGGTTCTCACTCCAACAAAATAGCGGTACCGACTACCAAAAGTTACCCACTGGCGTATTCATGACGGCTCGACGATCGAGCCACTACTTCCGTGGAGCATCGGTGATGGTCGCCAACGAGGCACCCCTAAACAAAGATCTGAATAACCCAGAGGCCACAGGACGCGTGGCCCTGTGGGGCATTGAACTATCACCCCTGGACATCATCTACGAGAAGCGACACGCAATCAAATCTCAAGTCCTTCCGGACTTCCTGGTGCACTGGATGGAGCTGCAGCTGCCTGACACCCCAGACATGTCGCAGTCCTGGACAATGCATTTTGACGGCTCCAAACGCGAAGCCGGAGCAGGGGCAGGAGTCATACTGACCTCCCCGCAAGGTGACAAGATGAAGTACGTCCTTCGGATGAAATTCAGAGCCTCCAACAACGAGGCCGAATACGAAGCCCTCATCCATGGCATGAAGATGGCAAAAATATGCGGCGCAACGCGCCTGGTCATCTACGGTGACTCCAACCTTGTCGTACAGCAGACGATGAATGAGTGCGACGCACACGCCGAAAACATGATCGCGTACCGCGCGCTATACAACGCACTCGAAGGAGAATTTGACGGCTACGAACTTTGGCACGTTGGAAGAGAGAGCAACGAGGAGGCCGATAGACTCGCCAACATCGGCTCCACTTGTGCAAAAGTACCACCAGGTGTGTTCCTCGAACAGATCTGCGTGCCATCCATCAAGCGGAAATTCCCCAAGGGATCACCCGAAGAAGCAGAACGCTTGGGGGCTACGCTACCCGAAGGTCATGAAGGACCCAAAAAGTTGGATACCGAATTTGCCACGGTCAACCTGATGCAAGTCATGGCAGTCGAAGAAACTTGGACACGTCCATACCTCCAGTTCCTGATAAACGGAGAATTGCCAGACAGCCCGACAGATGCTCGGCGCGTATCTCGTCGGTCAAAAGCCTTCACCATCATCAACGGCGAGCTGTACAAACGCAGAATTACAGGCGTACTACAACGGTGCGTCACCATCAATGACGACAAGGCCATACTCCAAGATATCCACGAGGGCATCTGCGGCCACCACGCAGGCAGCCGCTCCCTCATCGCCAAAGCTCTGCGGCAGATTCTCTCGCCAACGGCCATGAGCGACGAAGGACATCGTCCGAAGATGCAACGATGTGCCAACGGTTCGCCGACAAACCGACGCACTGGGTCCGAACTGACCCATACCCATAGCCTGGCCTTTTGCTCAATGGGGCCTTGACATGATCGGCAAACCGCCAAAATCCTCGAAGGAGGACACGTCTTCCTCTTGGTCGCAATGACAAATTCACCAAGTGGATCGAGGCCATGCCGCCACCAACCGTAAGGGCAAAACCGCCAAATTCTTCAATCCATTGTCTATGTGTTCGGCGTGCCGCACAGCATCATCACCGACAACGGATCGAACTTCATCTCCGAAGAATTCCAGGACTTCTGCGAAGGCCTCGGGATCAATATCACGTATGCCTCAGTGGCACACCCGCAAACAAACGGGCAAGTGGAAAAGGCCAACGGCCTAATTGGCGCTGGCATCAAGAAGCGCCTCATGAGCTCACTCGAGCACAAAACTGGAAACTGGACGAAAGAGCTACCGTCTGTCCTGTGGAGCTTACGGACTACGCCAAACAGCTCCACCGGCTACACACCGTTCTTCATGGTGCACGGAGCCGAGGCCGTGCTACCAGCCAAAGTACGCCACCAGGCTCCACGAGTCGTCGCTTACAGCGAAGCCGAATCCACGGTTGCCCTCGAAGATGCCGTCGACACACTCGACGAAGCACGGGATATAGCAGCAGCTAGATCCGCGGTGTACCAGCAAAGTCTCCGCAACTATCACAGCCGCCGGCTGCGCCCCAGGTCCTTCGTCGAAGGAGACCTCGTCTTGCGACTTAAGTAAAAGCGACCGAATAAACTCGAGTCGCCATGGGAAGGACCCTATGCCATCACCGAAGTCATCCCAGGTGGCGCCTATCGCCTTAAGCACGTGGAGTCTGGAGTCGCATACTCCAACCCGTGGAACGTCTCGCACCTGCGACGATTCTACTCGTAGCGACCTACCCCCTTTTACTTTCAATAAGGCTTTCAGCCAAAGCTACTCAGCCGAATCATGTACCTCCTCCATTACGATATAAATAAAGCTAAGTACCTCGCCCCCAACCCTCGGTTGATTATTCTCTGCAACTTTACTACATGCTACATACACATTCGGGGCCCTCCTCCCCCCCACCTCACGATTTCATCGACTGAGGACAAAACGTGTACACCTGAGTAGCTGACCACGTCAGGCAAATGAAAAGGGCACGTACTACATCAAAGCACTGCGTGCTCGGGGGCTCCCCCCACCTCACGATTTCATCGACTGAGGACAAAACGTGTACACCTGAGTAGCTGACCATGTCAGGCAAACGAAAAGGGCACGTACTACATCAAAGCACTACGTGCTCGCTAACAAGCGAACCTTTACAACAAAGGGCACATACACGCCCAGCCGCAATATACAAATTTTACATCTATCTGTTTATTTTCAGGTACTAACTATTCTGAAGAATAACCTGAGCACGCTGCTCAAACAAATCTACAATCTGTTCGGCATACTGCCTTACAGCCGCGTAATGCGGACGCATATTCCACTCGCCACCATCTGGTCGAGGAGGTGGCCCAGTCGCCACAGCAGCCAAATCTACATCAGGGCGATGCACCCTCACAAGAGACAAGGCAGCCTTCACCCCTGCGACGAGCTGCTGCCGCACCAGCTCCTTGACATTGCTGGCACTCCAAAACTTCGTCAGAAGACCTGCAAGGGTCGTTGGCACGCCATCCAACGGAAACATGACGTGCAGCACCGAGGAAAGCGATGTCTGCACCTGGCGGAGCACCCGCGAAACCTGGTAGACACGATCCTGCACCGTCGCCAGAACTATGGCGCGATCACGATCCATCCAGAAGAAGCCGCCAGCCTCCATGTCCTGCTGCGTCAAGCAATTGACCCTAACAGCAATACGCTCCTTTTCTTCCCTCGGAGCAAGATTGGCACCTGCGACAACCGCACAACACAAGAGTAAGGCCAGCAGGCTCACCCGAAGCACTGAGCTACAGCTCGAAAGAAGGATGAACTTACATTGCAGCTGCTCGGACAGCCGACCCAGATCCGCCATCAAATACTCCTCTCTGGCTGCACCACGGTCTGCTTTGGACTTCCAAACGTCAGCGCGACCGCGTAACCCAAGCAAATCTCTCTCCAAGCTGCGCACACGATCTCGAAGAAACGCGAGCTGCGAGGAATCATTCAATGATGCTCGCAAGGGTCTTTCGGATGTAGTGTCAACCGGGTCAGCACCCGAAGGAACCTATAGCAGAAGAAAAAAGAAGGCACACAGACATTCAGCCAAGGATAGAGCACAGCTCGGAGAAATTCATTAAAGTATATAAGGCCACTACGTGGCACAAGGATGGTACTACAAAAGATATTTACAGCAAAAATAGACTACAAGGTACCCTACGTCTACCACGCCTATGACGGAGGGCACTGAGTCGCCTCAGAACCAGACTGCCTAGCTTTGGCCTCACCCTGCTGCCGCAATGCATACTCAGACAGCAAGTCAATGAGCTTGGGCCCATATCGTTTGCAGCAAGCGGAGTAGGCGGCGAAGGCTACCTCCGATCCATCCGCAGCTGTAGGCATCCGAGAAGTAATCTGGGGCAGGTCCAGCTCCGCCCTAGCCGCCATGGCCATCGCCAGCCCGACGGACGCGCCGATGCCCTTCGCGCTTGTATACGTTGCAGCGCTTGGCTGACAGAGCCTCTGCCAGGGCACCCACGTCTTCAAGGGATGCGCCCTTCGGGAAGAGCTCCTGGTAGAAGCGACCAAGGACCTCTTTCGCCTTGGCAAGGGAGTTGACGACGGTGCTGCAGCGGTCTTCGACCGCTACAGTGGCATCATCCAGAGCACTACCGTGCTCCAGAGCACCACGGTCGAACTCGATGCCTGCGGCATCTGAGACAAAAAGAAGACAACATGAAGAAAGGCAACATAGAAGACGATCCGCAGAAAAAAGGAGCAAGTACAAAAGCTAACGCTCACCCGAAATAGCCTTGGCAGCAGCCATGAGCTTCTCCGCCACCCCTTTTTCACGAAAGCAACGGGCGCTCTTCGCTTCGGCTGCCTTCACGACCGCTCCAGCTCAAGGCTCTCTCGCCTCGGCAGACAGCTTTCGCCTTCGCCCGGCCATTAAGGCTCTTCTTCAGAGCATCGACCTCACGGAGAGAGTCGTTATGCTCCTCTGCATTTACAACACGCAAGTGTCAACAAACAGGACCAGGATATAGCAAGATGAGTACTACAAGGCAGACGAATACCTTGCAGCTGCCGCAGTTTCGCCTCCAGCGTTAGGCGTTCCTCCACCAGCCGCTTGGCCTCTTGGACAAAAGGCTACAGAAAAAGGCAATAGCATTAAGCACAGGACTTGGGGGCTACGCCCAAAACAACATCAGCACACGAAGACGCTCGGGGGCTCCCCCCGTGACATGAAGCAGACGAACTTATGTGCTCCTAAGGCGAACCCGCAGGCCCGCCTGCGAAATTCTGAGGCGCAACCACTAGCCTCTCCTGCACAGGACGATCCGGAAAGGCGCCACCCGAAGTCGCCACTGTCTGAGGAGGAGGCGACGCAATGTTCGATTCCCCCATCATCTCGCGCGCTCCATCACTAGAGCCGTCGGAGGATTGCCTGCATACGAATCAATCAACACAGGCCCAAAAATAACAAGGGAACAAAAGACAACAGTGGCAACAAGATCACTTACGAGCCCAACGCGCTCAGGTCGAAGATAGGAGAAGCCCTTCGGGCCCTCTTCTCCTCCTTCTTTTCTTCCCTCTTCTCCTCCTTCTTTTCTTCCTTCTTCCGCTTTGCTGGCGGGTGTGGAGCAACAGCTCGCACAGGAATGGCAGGAAGGGGAGAGGAAGAACCCCCATGAACATCATCATGACGCTCAAGGCCCAGAGGATTCCTGGGAGTCGTAGGAGTTGAAGCATCTGAAGACTCGCTCGAGCTCCGTGATCGCTTGCGCGAATGGTCCTCACTCGACTCGTCGGCATCCTCCGCTGGGGATCGCGCTGACGGTAGCTCGGACATGGAATCCACCACTTCATTATCCGGGGCATTCGGATACCTCTCGGGCAACGGTGGTGCCATGCCCGGCACTTTGAAGCTCTACAAGATGAGAAGAAACTTTGTTAGCAAACAAAGGACACAAATAAACACCCAACAACAAAAGGGGAGCACTACGTGCATAAGTCTGCACCTCTGGCACAACCAACGTCGAAGAAAAGGGAGGAGCCAGCGACTTCCCCGGGATTTTCTCGTCGGCCTTGAACTTCAACAGCACGCGAAGAGCTTTGTCAAGTTCCACCTCGGAGATTTTCTCACTCGAAACCCTCGTCGGATCACGGCGCCCGAGTAAAGAAACATCGGATGCGCCCTCGCTTGGAGAGGCTGCACCCGACGCTCAAGAAACGTCCGGATGATGTCGACACCGTTCACCTCCTTCTCAGGAATCAATTGGAGCTCCTCCACCCGACGATACAGGGCCTCTACCTCCGCCACCTCACCATCCAAGATTTGGTTTTTCCAGGATCTTTTCTTCTCAATCAACTGGGAGGGGTCAAAAGGAACAAGACCAAAATCTTGCCCAGGCAGTACGGAGTCACGGATGTAAAACCATTTCCTCCGCCAGTACTGGACAGATTCAGACATGGAAAAGGAAAAGAATTGCACATTGGGACTAAGGGAGATGATGAAACCCCCAATGGGATACACACCATCCGAACCAGACTGCCTCTTCACGGAATAAAGCTTCCGGAAGAGGCCAAAGTGCGGCTCAATGCCAAGCCAACACTCGCAAAGCGTGATAAAACACGCAATGTGAAGAAGGGAGTTGGGAGACAAATGATGGAGTTGAACCCCATAGAAGAAGAGCAGTCCACGAAGGAAGTCATGGACTGGATACGAAAACCCACGCAAAACGAAGGCGAGGAACATAACCCGGTACCCAGATGGGGGACGGGGGATTACCTCATTGCCGGGGAGTCTCACGGCCGTCGTGTCTTGTGGAATCAGGCTCCGCTCGTGCAACTTGCGGAGATCGCTCTCCCGCGTCTCTGATCGCCGCCAGCCACCATCGGTGACGCGAGCAGCGGCGGCGCCCTTCTTTCCTCCGGCGGCGCTGGTCCCAACTGCAGATGAGGACTTCTTTGGCTTCCCCATGGCGCTACGGCGGTGGTGGCGTTGCCAACGACAAAGACAAAGGAAATGCGGAAGAAAATCCTAGCGAGATGCAAGAATCGCTCGAGCGCAAGGAGGGAGTGAACACAAGAACTGCTGCGGTGAAAAATAAACCACGATTTCACCAAGGATTATAACAGCGAAGACGACGCACGCTGGCCGTCCATCGAGAAGACCTAACACCAACGGTAGATCTGGCCGTACACGTGTCAGCACCAAAATGAACCGTCGTTACCACGCCGCCCACTACGCGCGGAAATCGTGGAGACACCGTAATCATCTCCACGCCGCGCGTGACCGGTCAATTCAAAGTCAGAAAGTGGGACCCACGTCATTCGCCAAGTCATCTCCGCGAGAAGACGCTTGAGGTCATCGATCACAAGACTGACGTCATCAAAAGCTATACTAGCACCAACTTCGCTACAGCTAAGAGTACTCACTCGAATCTACGATTCGACTAAATACTCGGGGGCTACTCCTATCAGGAGCGCTGGCCGCGCACCCGAAAGACAAATGAAGACAAAGCACTTCTCTGAGTCCTACGTCGAGTCTGCGACTCCACTATGGACTCGGGGGCTACTCCCATAGGGAGAAAGGATTTCAAGCATCCGAAAATTTTCGAGTCCTACGGACTAAACAACTAAGCAATGCTTGCACTAAAGTCTCCGCTCGAGTCTACGACTCGAACAGACACTCGGGGGCTACTCCCATAGGGAGCGCTGGTCGCGCACCCTATGAAATCTTCGACTGCGATCTTCCGGATCTGCATACAAAAACTCTTTGGCAACTCTGCCCCAACAAAAACGCTAAGTGAGCAACAAATCTCCTTGGCCACCCGAAGCACCTCCGTGGTGACAAACCTTCGGATGCTGTGTCTGCGACACAAAGATAAGACCTACAGATATCATCTGATGGCACGCAACGCACTGATCAAGGCCTCGCTAGTATAAATCCATGCCAACAGCGTGATGAAAAATCCCAGACGCGTTGGGTACACCAATTAAAATCACTGAATTCCACTGTAAGTCCTCCGCGGCCTGAGTCGAATTACGCCAGCATATGTTCCAGGTCCGGGTTGAGGGACCCGAACCTGAAGAAGATCGTGTTGTTTCGTCCTAAGACAGTTAACTGACCCTGATCCGTCGGGTGAGTGAGGCACACGCATCAACAATCCCTACACATTCTCTTGAAAGACAGAGTTGTACCCGAAGGATTGAAGAGTCCTCAGCCGAATCTACGATTCGACTGATCACTCGGGGGCTACTGACATGGTTATACCCTACGGGTACGTAACTTCAGCATACCTAGTCCAGCCCAAGGAAGGCCCACGGCAGACATACGCTGGCCCATGAAGATTTTCGGGTGACCAAGGCCCATGACACCTTCGGATCCTTGGAGAGCAAGACTAGAGTTTGAATACAACTTGTAACCTACTCGCATCAGCACCCGAGACCTAGCCTCCCCATATATAAAGGCTAGGAGGGGCCAACGAGGGGGAGACCACACTACGTAATCCCACAATAGACCTTTCGCACACGCATCCACGCCAGATCGAATCTGCGCACCTTGTAACCTTCGGTTCCGCCGTAATCAAAGAGCAGACAAGCAGGAGTAGGGTTTTCCTGGGGCCCGAACACAGGTAAATCTTGTGTCCCCTGGTTGCTTGTCTGTTAACCGTGCCACGATCTCCAGCATCCCCATCTTCTCCAAAACCCAAGTCCATAACAATGGGCATTGACGAGATCAAACCTCGTCATTGAGCTTTTTGAGGGAAGTGCTTCAGTAGCTAGTGTTCTAATGGAAGTTTATTGGTGTTAGAACTGAACCTTAAGACTTATTTATCTTGAGTGCACTAATGTTGCTAATAAAGATTGTGAGAAGTTTTGTATGAAGGAAAAATTTCAGGTGTATGGAAGGAATGAGTAATGAGATGAAGGATGGACTAAATCTCAAGCTTGGGGATACCCCGCGTGTCACCCCAAGAAATATCCAAGAAGTACAAGCGTCAAAGCTTGGGGATGCCCAAGGCATCCCTTTCTTCATCAATAAAAATCCCAGGTTTCTTCCAAACGCTTCATTTTTATTGTTTCATGCACAGTTGTGTTGTTCTTGGAGCGTCTTCTTTTTCGTTTTTGTTTTGGTTTTTGTTTGCTTTTGTTTTCTTAGTTTTATGAATAAATTGGTTGGACCCCCTCTTTCATACATTGGTTTGCAAATAGTTTGGTTTGGTTTGGAAAAGAGTAGGAAAGTTCATGCTTATATGGTAAAAAGAGCTCGTTTTTGACTGTGGCCTATGATCTATCATGTCATGCTTGATATTGTTTTGGCTTTATGCTTAGTATTCTTTGCTGTAGCATGACTTGTTATAAACAATTGAGATTGCTTAATGTGCCTTGGATGAATCATGCGTTGTTTTAGCATATTAAAGCATAGTATAGTGGTATTCTCCTTTGATGCTTTATTTGGGTTGACTTGGCGCATGATCACACCATGTTATGACTATATCAAGTCACCATAGCCTTTATGATCCTTTAGTTTTCAACTTGTAGTATCACTTTATGCTTTGATCAATGATGTTTTGTCGCTCTGCATGATTATGGCCATTATTGCTCTCTTACTTTGTCGCTCCCAGTCTTTTGCTAGCCTCCACAACCAAGTATGAGTTCCACTCATGCATCCAACTCCTTAAACCAAGTTATTCCAATGAGTCCACCATACCTACCTACTAGCTTATGCCATTCCAAGTATATTCATGCTTTTGTTTACCTTCCAAATTAAACTTGTTATGAGAAAACTAGTGATTAAAGCTCTCACGAACTTGATGGCACACTTTACTTTTCTTGCCCTTAATAAACTTGAACCATTGTGTCGTCTATGTTGTATATGCTTGCACTTATTTGTTGGGAATTAGCAGAACCATGCTGTCATGGGGAACGTTTTCAACATTGCACTTGGTACTTGTACCTAGTAGATATCATGCTCTTTTGTATATGGATGTCGTTGGTGTGAAATGAAAGGGGAGCTTGTAAGTCCATGGAGTTATGTATATGTGTTAGAAAGCGCTGGGCATGGTCTAATCCATCTTGACATGGTGGAAACTGCAGCAAAACCATAATGAGCTGTCTATGAAGCATTCTTCTTATAAAAAGAGTCCTATATTGAGAAAAAAGAAAAAGAAAAAAAGATTATGAAAAGAGGAAAGAGAGAAAAAAGCACCATATTCCCATGGTAAATAAGAAGATTGCTGAGATGCTCGTTGTCTGCTTGCCTTGTCATTTTGATATGGGGATTCTTCCGTATCATCGGGAAAGGGGTACCCTGTTGGCGGTTCTCTATGATACACATGTATTTACGATGACAAGAACTTACCGGTGACTAAACTTGAGTAGCATGAGGAGCGACCCTCGTATACAAGGGACATGCGATTTCTAACTTATACTTCGCCAAGCATGTACACCATAGTTTTTTCACTTTAACCTTAATCACTTCAAGATGCTTATGATAGGGGCAATGAGAGCTGAAAGCTATAAGTACCATAATTTTTGGAAGCTCTTTATGAGACTTGAATCCCTGCTTCCTTTTATAAAGGCCTTTCTTCCACCATTATATTGAGTCTCCACCTTCTACCTTTATGCACCTACTTTTGAGAGCATAGTGGCCATTCTTAGTTCTATGTGCATTGTCCCAAGACTAGTTGATTGATGCATAACTTGATATTGCTTGTTTTAAACTATTTGTATCTAGTCACTCTTATGAACTTTGAAGGTGTCCTATGCATTTATATTTGCTACTCTATGAGGGACAAGCTGAATGCTATTATGCTATGTTTTCTTTATGTGAAACAAACAAGCGTCTTGCAAAGCATTGTTATTCATGAATCTTTTGTTTGTGCCTTTTCATGTTGCATCATAGTTTCTTTGTCTTATTGCTAGAACTTTGTCTTTCATGTTATGATTGAAGTACTATGATCCTAGCTTTGAATGTTTTACAAATACTTTGATCAAGTCTTTGATGGTGCATGTCACCTCAAAAATTATTCTTTCTTTTTATCACTTACCTACTCGAGGACAAGCAGGAGTTAAGCTTGGGGATGTTGATACATTGCAAATGTATCTATAATTTTTTATGTTCCATGCTTGGTTTTATTCACTTTCTTGTGTTTTGTCCACACTTTGGAGTACTTTTCATATGATTTCTTGGACTAACCTATTAACAAGAGTCATAGTGCCAGCTGCCTGTTTTCTGCTATTTTTGGTTCCAGGAAAGTCAGAAAATGAATATTCTTGGAATTGGACGGGACAAAAGCCAAAGTGCCTATTTTCTGGAAGTCATCAGATTCTAGAATACGAGACGGAGAAGGGCTGGGGGCCGGCCACACCACCTAGCCACGCGGCCAGGCGCCGGTGGTGTGCAGCCGACCCGGCACCCTCGGCCTCTCCTTCCGCCTATATATTGCCCTCGGGACGAAAACCCTAAGTACCCGATCAAAAATCCACGAAAGAGTCTGTAGCCGCCGTCATCTCCATCCCTAAATCGGGAGGGATCTGAAGCTCTTCCCGGCACCCTGCCGGAGAGGGGAATTCACCCTGGAGGCCTTCTTCATCATCATGCAAGCCTTCAGTGTGATGCGTGAGTAGTTCATCTCTGGACTACGGATCCATGTTGTAGCAAGATGGCTGGTTCTCCTCCTTTGTTCTTTCATGTTTAGATCTTGTGAGCTCCGTTCATGATCAAGATCATCTATTTGTAATTCTTCATGTTGTGTTTGCGGGGATCCGATGGATATTGAGATGCTATTTCAGATTGATTATTTATTCTATCATGTCTTTGTTATTTGTGATCTTGCTTGCTTTCCGTTGTTAGTAGCTATCTTGGCCAAGTAGATGCTAGCAACTCCAAGAGTTAGTATTTATGCTCGATAGTGGGTTCATGCCTCTGGTAATCTGGGGAAGTGACAAAAATATCTAAGGTAATAGATGTGCTGTTGCTACTAGGGAGAAAACAACAATCCTTTGTTCATAGAACAATCGTATTGTTTACTTTACACGCAATTCGTAAAGCAATAATCTGTTGCTTGCAACTTATCTTGGAGGGGTTGGATGATAACTTTGAAGGTGGATTATTAGTCATAGATGCAGTTGGATGATGGTCTATGTATAATGTTGTAATGCCCAATCAAGTTCCAAAGGAGTCAAGATGATTAGTATATGCATGTATTGCTTTCTCGATGTTCGTCAATTGCCCCGCTGTAATTTGTTCACCCAACATGTTATCTATCTTAAGGAGAGCCACCTCTAGTGAACTATGGATCCCGGTCCTTTCTTTTACATACAATCTACAAACTGTTTACTGCTTTGTGTTTACTTTCTGCAAACTTTTACTTCCTTCCATTCGATACGTTTAATCCTTTGTTTTCAGCAAAACCGGTGAGATTGACAACCTCATCGCAAGTTGGGGACAAAGTTCTGTGGTTGTGTTGTGTAGGTCTCCACGTTGCTACTAGCACCAGTAGTGCGCCCTGCCAAGGCTCAGCTAGCAACTTCTTTGGGGTGTTTCCTTGCTCCTACTGGTTTAATTAAACCTTGGTTTCATACCTGAGGGAAACTTGCTGCTGTTGTCATCATACCTTCCTCTTGGGGTTCCCCAACGAGCTCTACATCAACACCGAGCCATCATTCATCGAGGCGGAGATGGTGGCATGCTCGGTGTGTCTCGGGGTGGCTTCAAACAGTGGTGATGAACGATGAACAATGGGCTAGGGTTTCAGGAGCTCACGGTAAGAGAGGAAGAGAGTGCACGTGATAGCTCCAAATATTAACACTTTTTATCGATGATTCTCGATTGGTTTTCACCGAGTTTTGTTGATTTTGATCTTTCAACTAATGTTAACATCGCAAATTAGCAAAACCTTGGTTTTTATTATGTTGGTTTTCATGTATGGAACACTTTTGGAAGATTTGAGAGCATTTATGGGCTAATTACATCTGACTAAGCAAATCCCCAATTGAAGCCCCTCTCATTAGAGGCGTCCAGGGGCCGTAACGTCCACCGGTATGGTCAGCGGCCGCCCATACGGCCCGCACATACCACCTTCCTTTGCCTTTGTCATATCAATATAAGCAACTTCATGAAGGAGGGGGCGAGAAGATGAACACAACCGCCACAAATAGTTGCAGAAGAGAAGAGACCAGATCTAAAGAAGGAGAAGAACATCATCTAATCCTTTGATGATCCCTAACATCTCAATCATTCACTCCACCATCATCCCCACTTGTACTGAGAGAAAGAGAGATTTAGAGTTGTAAGATTTGGGTTTGAGACTTTGATCTACCTTGGTTTCTATTTGATTTGATCCTCAACCGATATTGTGGCTTGCTACAGTAAAGTTGAGATGAGTTCCATTTGCAATATTATTGTGTCTTTGATATATATTTCTCTCATGTCTAAGTAAATCCCCATAGGCGTGGGAGATGTTGGGGATTGGTAAGATGTGTTGTGCCTCCTTTGCTTCCATCCATTTGTGATTGTTGTCATGATTATTATATTGTGAGAATGAATATCTATGTTTGCCTAATGCTTATTGTCCAATTTAAGGGCCCGGATAACATGATACTGAGAACTCATAGGTACGAACTTGTTTACTAGTGAATCAGCAACCCCCCGAGTGACATAGCCGATATCAAATAGGAGCTAGTATTACTCGATGATAACAAGGAACCACGAATCCTAAAGCTTTGATCTGGTCAAAAGATCTTAATTAATGTGCTGACCATTGTTGTGGTAACAGGCAGATGGATCATTGGGATTGGGAAGAATCTACCAAGATGACTCCTAGTCCGTATATGGGTTGCTTGCCTAGTTAAGTATGAGTAAGAAGTATCACAATAACTTATCTCATTTCATTAATTTGGCACATTCACTATTATCATGAACCGTTTCTCTCCGTGCCTAACTTCTCATCTGTAGGAATCCCGAACACTTTTCTCGCTCTTTACTTTTTATGTTATTTACTTCTAGCATATTTATTTACTTAAAAGTCCCACATTATTCACTCATCCACATTCACTCTCAACACTTGCAGTTAATTCACTCAAGATAACGTGACACCTTGGGTGCGACAGAAATGCCTCATAAAGGCACTTCCCTAAGCTTCTTATTGGGATCGATATAAAAACTAGAATTAATTCTTCCACGAAAACATGCTCTGACGAACCTGTGCTCTTGCAGGCTATCAAGCTATTTTCTGGCGCCGTTACCGGGGAGCTAAGCATTAAGTGGTTGTTTCTTGGCATTCATAAGTGTAGAAACCATCCATGATCTCTATTGAAGATAGAGGTACTACACGTTCAGGTAGAACTTATTTACCTCCATATATTGACTACAACTGAAAGACGCTTAGAATTTATTGAAAGATTTTATAACTCACGTATTGTAGACGTGAACAGTTTGGTTCCTATGATGGCAAATTTGACCATCACCCAGGGGGTGAAGAGTGTAAGCAACCATTAGGAGAATATAGGAATCCATTTAGGCACCTAAGAAAAATGCATATTCTCTATCCTGATGTTGAAAGCCTGGAATTTGAAATATATCCTGAGCTAATCTATATGATGAAAGAAATTTCTTTTGCAGTTAGAGAAGATGAAGATCCAAGTGATCATTTGACAAAGGTTCACTACCTTTACGCTACTCTTAAACTAGCTGGGCTACCAAAGGAGTTTTTACTACTTAAACTTTTTCGCTGGTCTTTAAAAGATAAAGATTTTATTTGGTTACAATCCCTGCTCAATCACACTATAAAACCTGGGAAGATTGCATCTGAGAGTTTATGCATAAATATTCCTCTTTTACTAAAATCATGCAAATCATACACAACATTACAAATTTCTCTTTCAAAGAGTTGAAGAAAACTTTTATCAAGCATGGAATAGATTTTATGGGATGATAATGAAAGTCTCAAATCATGTCTTTAAGGAGCATTTAATTATTCAATACTTTTATAATGGACTTAATGATGATTCGAAACATATGATTGATTTAACTACATGAGGAGCTATTAGTAGCCTAACGCGGCCCGAGTGCATAAAGCTTTCTGAGGTAAGATCCTTCAATGATAAACAATACAACCCCGTTGAGGATTTTCAACCACAAAAAGACATGTTTCATATACCCCGGGAACTTATGCCTGAAGTTAAAAGGTCCATGGAAGGAAAATGAATAGAAGTGTAGCTTATTAAGGAAAATAAAGTGGATGTTCTCCAAACTTTTGTTATAGAAGATGAAATGAATCTTGTAATACAAATGTTTAAACACCAATAGAGCCAGTTTCGTGAGATATATTATAAACGCTTAATGATCCAAGAGAAAAATACAAAAGAGTTAACCGAAGTTTTTGATGATCTAGGACATGCCACCAAGCACCTGGATAAATATTTAAGTATGGTTAAAACCCAATGCAATCAAATAGCTAAAACTCAAGCTTTGATTTTGAGTCAAAATAATAATTGTAATATTTTTTTACTAACATTGTCACTAGACGTGGTACAGAGACACGGGAACCTCAAGGGCCATCTTGGTATCAAGAAGAACATGCTCGGAAAGCAAGAGAGACTCAAGAAATGAGTGAAGAAGAAGATGACTTGTCGATCCACAAGATGATATTTATTATGAAGCTCAAAGGAGAGAACAACAATCTTATAATAAAGATACATAAGAGGAAGAGGCAGGAGATAAAGATAAACAATATGATTCAGATGCTGATATGGTTGATCCAAGAGAATAAACCGAGCTCAGAAGGAAACAAGAAGAGCAAGTTATCACCCCTAGTGAGAAACAAGCTGACAAGCAAAATCCTACAATAAAAAAGAAGACTAAAAATATGATGAACGTAATCAAGGTAAAACAAAATGTAACGCAAACAAGGAAGAAAGTTCCTTATCCTAACCATGTTTAGTATGAACCGGATAAGACCGTCTATGACTCTTTTGGTGAAGCTCTAGGTAATCTTTGTTTAGAATTTCCTTTGGCCGATGCAATTCAAGTTCCTAATTATAAGAAATTCATGATATTCTTAATAGAAATAAAAAGGTAAATAAGACTGTAGCAATAACTACAAGCTTTGGTGACAAGCTGCCTGCTAAGCTTGGGGATCTAGGTATACAAACTATCTCTTGTGCAATTGGAAAGACTAATATCCTTAATGCTCTTTTTGATTTAGGTGCAGGTGTTAGTGTCACGCCTTATTCTTTATTTAAGAATTAAACCTAGGAGATTACTCTCCTACTTTAATTACCTTGTAAATGGCTTCAATTACCTTGCAAATGGCTGGTAAGACCACTAAACAACCTGTCGGTATGATCGAAGATGTTTTACTTAGAATTGATCAACATGTTATACCTATTGATTTTATTATACTTGATGTTCCTGAAGATGACAAACTTTCAATCATTCTTGGACGACCTTTCCTTAGGACCACAAGAGCTAATGTAGACTACTGTAGTGGGAAGATTGTTTTCAATATTTATGATGATCAGATTGTTCGTTATTTTCCTAAAAAATAAGAGCAATGTGGGAAATATATACCATCGCCTAAGCGTGTTCAAGTGGTAAGTACCCTCGATGAAGGGCATCCCGATGTATGTGCTAAAAACTCGAAGGCTGGTTAAAGACCAACCCTCCTTAATAAAATGCTTAATGGGAGTCAACCCATTTTTAAAATATAGTTTAATAATTATCTTAGTTTCTCTAATAAATCTTTTATAGTCGTAAAAATGTAGAGAAAATAAGCAATTGTGAAGCCAAAGGTTGAGTTGGGAAGAAAGTTTTGAAAATTAAAGAAGAAGAAGGGGTATAGGGGTCATAACGAGCACCGATATGACCGGCGATCCCCGTACCATCTACCCGTACCGATGGAGCAAAGAAATCAGCATCTTTCTCTGTGAGGTAGGGATCATAACAAGCACCGATATGACCGGAGATCCCCGTACCGTCCGCCCGTACTGAACACCGAAGAAAATGACTAGGTTTGCTCCAAGGGTACGAACGAGTTAACGACCACTGGTACGGATGGATCTGCCCGTACCGTCCGCCCATACCGAACCTCTAGGTGTGATCTCGAAACCCTAGATTGTGATCCAACGGTGACGACCGTCGGTACGGGCGGGACGCACCTATACCATAGGCCCGTACCGATTGCATCGCCCGGTAAAGACCACGATGGTTGGCTGCCAACCGAGCCAGCCATCTTCTTCCTCTCATTTTCTTTCTCTCAAACTCAAACCCTAATCCCCTAAAATCCTTGATTCTTCACCGATTTCTTTCATTTGAGTGGGGGAATCTTCACATCGGTAAGTTTCTCACCCAATCCAAGCTTTATTTTCCGAAATCCATGGTTGAATTCCTCACATTGGCTATCTAGACGATTTCATCATATTTACAGATTATTTTTGATTCCTCGCGTTAGGATTTGTAATTTATGCCTGTAATCATTTGTTTGTATGATAGAAACCTGATGCCCATAGTTTTCCTTTGAAATCTTTTAGTACAATGAATATTGGGAAGATTTTCTGCACCGGCAAGGGCCCAGAAACGTCAGGGACCTCGGGCACCACCAAGCCACCAGGATCAAAGAAGAGACATTCAGAGGGGGACTCCTTGAAGGCAGCCCTGGACAAGGACTACAAGAGGGTGAGAAAACACAAGGTGCTACCCACCAAGTGGGTGTTACATGATTTCCTCTCCCACCAGGGCCAGAGGGAGGACTTCGAGATGATGACTAAGAACACCGACATGGTTCCCTTTTCCCTGCGCTCCACCAAGACCTTCAAGTCACCATGCATGAGTGCTTGTCAACCTTCCACGATGACCTTGATATCCAAGAGCGCAATTGTACTATAAGTTTCATGCTCAATGGACAACCTCACAACCTCTCTTTCTATCAATTTAGTGATTGTTTCGGGTTCTCCCATGATGGAGATCTTGATACCATCGAGGAAGTCCTCTTTGAGGCAATGCATACTTGGGAGAAGATTTTTGTCCACATGAACACTGATTATTTGTGGAAGAAGAGAGCCACCATCTAGAATCCCACCATCCGCTACTTTGCCACCTTCTTAGCAAATTCTATTTTTGGGAAGGGAGATACCGGGCAATTGCAAGCCCCGAGATAAGTGTGATTTATATGGTTCTCCATCCCGAGATGCAGCACAAGGTAAACTTGGGTGCTTTGCTCATCCAACACTTTCACCTCCGAAGGTCGGCTCACTCGGGTGACATACGTTGTGGAGGCTTGATCACTCAGATCGCCTACGCATGCGAGTTTGTCATGCCCCATGAGAGATTTGTGGCTGGAAGTAAGCTTTTGGATGATAATCATATGGCGAGCACCAAATTCATGGGAGTCTATAAACTCCAATGCTCCCTTCGTGCTTATTAATTTTATTTTGAGCCTAACAGTGACACCCACCAAGTTTTGCTTCCATTTGCCCATGCTTTTGGTTTGCCAGGAAAACAGAGTTGGGTCCTCAATGAGGAGGATTTCCATCAAGCAATGATTTCCTCGGGGAGGATTGTACCTCCGGGAGGGAACCCCAACTGGGAGAACACGGGAGACAGCCAACATCAGCAAGAGGAGGATGAGAAAAACTAGACCACCATGGGCTAGGATGACTACAGTCATCAACATCGACAACAGTGTGTGCCTCCACCTCAGCCAGGATTCAACTATGTCCCGAGAAGTGACTTTGACCAGGTGGTGCATCGCATCGACAACGTGGAAAACACATTGCATGAGGTGAATACCAATGTCTTCACTATCACCCAGGACTTCACCAGCTTCATGACCGAGTTCCCGAGTCGCTACTCGTACTACCCATACCAGCAGCCGCCGCCCAACGATGGCGGTGATAATTGATCCAAGATAGAACAAGAGCCTAATCTTGGGGAGGTTGAACCCCTCCACACCTTTTGCATTCATATTTTTGCTTTCTTCTTTTGATTTATTTGTTTTTCCTCTAGTTGCATGTTTACCTTCAGTTTGGATTGATAAAGTAATACACACAAAAACTTTAGATAAGCTTTTATATTGTTCTGTGCAAAGTTGTCTCGGCTCTCTCTTTTTGATCTCTTGTAGTTTATTCACTTCAAGTGACTTAGCTATGGAGAAGAATGCAAGGAGTAGACCTAAGTGATAAATGAGCAAGCAAGAGGAGGTACCACATTCCTATTTTCCCTCCTTCTGTAAGTTTATTCATGAACATACTATGTTTGTTTGGTTGCACTTGAGTTCCACTCCATGCTTAGCTCGTTATCTTTTAGGACTTAATCTCAACGGTAATATCACTACTTTGGCTTCGAATTATGACAATTATTCTCAGTTAGAGAAAAAACTTGTTGGATTAAATTCCAATCTTTTCAGAACAAAAGAAAGTGTCTTCTTGATAACTTTGGTGCCATGTTTTTGTCTTAAGGGTTTAATCTTAGTAGCACTCAACCCTGCATCTTAATGGTTTGACTTGATAACATCTTTTGAAAATAATTGTTTGAAGGAATGGATATTCTGCAGTGATTGAGGGAGATGTCAAACTTGCCTTACTTAGTTGAAAAGAGTTACTTTATTTGAAAATATTAATGAGAGTACTCAAACTGCATGGAACTAACAACTCCTATGGCCTACGAATGATCTTGAGTTCATCTCAGATTTCGGCTACGAGTTGGCTAGACATTTATTGCATTGTTACAGTGTGCAAAATTTTAATTCCATGAGCCCAAGTACTTGAGCAAAATAAACTACTATCAAGATATGAGCTGAAATTATTCGATCCTTATGAGAGTTTTGGCATCACCTCACCACTTAAAAAATTAATGTTCTTGTAAAACAAGGAAAATATGGGAAAGCCATGAATTTGAAAGTGGGTATTAATGAAAAGCTCTAAGTTCATCCTTCTTTTGAAATCTACTAGTGCACCCCTAATTTGACTGAAGCATACTTGCTTAAAAATATTTTACTCTCATAAAATAGGGGCGCTGAAAAAATTGATTCGCAAGCCTAACCAGTTTTTTGGCACTCTCTTTTGAGTATAAGAATTGTTAGCTAGCGAGTTATATGTGGTTAGGAAGCAAACTTTAGTGCAATTGTTTAGATATATTATGCTCATGTTTAAGGTTTCAGGATTTGTGACGATGGAATATGGTACAACCTTGAACTTATGAGTTTTCTCGCTTGATTTTATTTCTCACTATTATTCATTATAGCTTTGTCACTCGAGAACGAGTTGAAGGGGTTCGTTGCATGGAAAACAAAAAAACCTACTGTTGCAACCAACAAGATCATATCTAGGAGATACATGTAACGGTTTCAGATGGACTCACCCTCGAAGACCGTAACACGGGATAACATCCCCGCAAACAAATGTGGCTGTTGTAGAGTGTACACAACCATCCTCAAGGACGCGATGACAGTGCCACACATGTAACACCTTCGTAGCCGGTCACACATACGGTGTGTCGATGACTTCTATCCTTCGCTCCAGCTCGGCAGCGGAAGTAGTGGATCATCGGGAACTCTGCCAACACTACGACATGGTGGTGATGGTGGTGGAGAAGATCTTGAGCAATGCTTCGCCTAAGCACCTCACTCATGTCATTGGACAAGGCTAGAAGGGGAGGAAGATGCCAACCAAAGGTCATATGAGAGGAGAGGTGAGTGTGTGTGAGAGAGGAGATGAGGGGGGCCTTTTATAGGTGAGGGGAAGCCCAAGGGGCATGGCGCACAACAATATGGCTTCCCCCACCTCTTCCCCAATTATGTGGGTGGACTCTCCACTCACATAAAAACACTCTCCACTTTCTCCTATTTATTCTCCACTCAAAAATCAAGAGTCTCTTTATTAAAACCACTTTTAATTCAGTTGATTTAATGTCACTCATTAATGAACACGTCATTTAATGAACACATTAACAATTCAATCCCTGATGCTATTCTGATACACCAAAACCATTCCGGCAGATTTATCAGAACAAATTCCTACGATGTCCATTATCTTCTCCTATGTTCCCTATCCACTCAATTGCATCAACTAACCTTAAGTGTGTCTCCCTACAGTTCGTAAACTATGTGGACATGATCGAGACATTCTCCGATCAATAATCATTAGCAGGACCTGGATATCCATAATGACTCCCACTAGTTCATGCAATGACTTAGTGATCGCGTGACCTTTTATTCGCAGTAAACAATTCCTTTTGTCTCGCGATATTTTACTTGTCGTAGATCCGATCATTCGGTATCATTCATACCTAGTTCGATCCTGTTACTTACAAGTACTTTTTTCTCATTCCCGTGATATAACATTCTTCGTGATCATTATCACTTGCTTGCAACTATGCCAATGTGATATCACCGAGAGGGCCCTGAGTATATCTCTCCGTCATCAGGATGGACAAATCCCACTCTTGATCGACGAGCCTCAACTAACACTTTCCAAGTATCTGATGACACCTCTATAATCATCATGTTACAATGTGACGTTTGATGCAATCAAAATACTCTTCCAGAGTCAGTGATTGACATGATCTCATGGTCTAAGGATTAGGGTTACTTTGAATGACGTTATAGTAGTGTAAACATAATGGCTTGATCGTGTTAGTATACTTTTGGAATATGTTCATCACATCATTCAATCAACGGTGTGACCTTGTTATTAACAACATCCAATGTCATGATCAGGAAGATTGATCATTAGTTAATCAACAAGCTAGTGTAATGAGAGGCATCACTAGGAACCTTTTCTTTGTTTATTAAACACACATGTATTAACATTTCCGGTTAACACAATTATAGCATGAGAAATAAACATTTATCATAAACATGGAATAATATAATAACCACTTTATTATTGCCTCTCGGGCATATTCCTTTCAGTCTCCCACTTGCACTAGAGTTAATAATCTAGTTTGAAAAACTTGCGCATTCAACACCTATGGATTTCCGGTGTTGTATATACGCGTTTGCTAGTGGCAAACATAATCTCCGGATCTGAAGCTTTCAGGTCCATGTGTCTTTGCATGTCTTTGCGTCTCTACACATCACTCATTCTCAAATGAGGTGGCATTGTATATTTCGTCCTTTGGTGAGACCTTTAGTTCCTTTTGGGTTAAAACAAGTTGATATAATTGTCATATAATATATCTTCATAGTACTAGCTCACTGTGAACTGCACCTAGTTCCTTTGTTGCTAGTATAGCAATATACTTAGCCTTTCGTTGTAGTATCCGTCGCAATACTTAACTTTTGGAACTCATACAAAACTTATCATGGAACTTTCTTCCATTACATTGTGCCACCTTAACCTATAGCCTAAATTGAGATAAACTTAATTTGTATCTTGTGACAATACTAGTGCCAACGTAACATCTTACAATGAATTATCTATTTAGTTCCAACGTAACACTTTACAATGAACCATTTGTATAGTGCCAATGTAACACTTTCCAATGAACTATCTAGCATCAATGTAACACTTTACAATGAACTATTTGTCACTTCTACATACAAAATATATATTCTTAGTACTTCAAAAGATCATAAGAATATCCTTACTATCGTCCAATGACCATCTTATGAGTCACCCTGGTATATGCTCATAACATTTAGAGCATAGAACATATCTGGATATGTACATATCACAGTATGATTGATTAAGATATTCATGTGATTTTACTCACCAAGTGTCAAAACACTTGAATCTTGATTCACTCACCAAGTATCAATATACTTGAATCTTGATTCAACCTTTTCCATGTGGCAAGAACCTTTCTCGTTATTTCCATATTGAACTCATTCAATATTTCATCTATGTACATTTGGCATAACCATATTAGCATCTTAATCTATCCAAATATACTTTGATGCCAAATATTCTAGTTTTCCCCAATCTTTAATTTAAATCTAATTTTAATGAAATCCTTAACTTGTGTCAATAAAAGATACATCATTTCCAATAAACAATATGTCTTATACACAATGTATTAGAAATATGTCTTAGCGCTCCCACTTAATTTCTTGCAAATGCGAGCATCTTCATCGTCTTTGATAAAATTAAACATTTTAACATTTTCATCATGGTGAAGATTCCAAGTCCGCTATGCTTACATCAACTATTGAAGTTTGCATGCCTTTTTAGGATCCTTTGATTCAACAAAACCCTTCGAACCGTGTCACGTACATGTCCTTAGTAACCGTTCTTTTAGAAGAATATTGTTTTGTTTTTTCAACTAGCATATACAGCAATTGACATATGTAATGGTTGCTATATTAATCCGTCCAGACTAAATATAGCTACAAAAGATCAAATCTTGTCATATTCAACTCCTTAAACATTGTCGTAAACTTTTTACTGACATGTCGACTATTTCATAGATGTGAAACATCCATGTCTGTTTCTTTATAGATCGAAATACGACTGATAGGCTTTATGCCTTTCAGAGGGTCTTCCAAGTACAATAACTTGGTTTCTCATGTATGGAACTATCACGGATTTTATGGCTTCTAGCCATTTGACGGAGTCAGGGACCATCACCGCTTCTTTGCACGCAATCGGTTCATCATTGTCAAACAATAATGATTTAATCTCAAATATTAGTATTTGATTGTTTATCCGACCTACACGGTTCAATAGGAACTTAGATCTTCGTGACCAAAACTTTTGAGACACGTGAGCTATGAGCATTATGGCTGCCTCCAGGACACTTTTCGGCGCTGCGCAACTCAGTACATATAGCTAAGGTTCAATGACCTTATCAAAGTTCTATTTTCCTCCCACTTAACTTTTCGCAAAAAAATCCTTCTCAAGAAACTTGATGTTCTAAGCGACAAACACTTTTGTCTTCCTTGTTATGGATAACTTACAAAGACATGCTCATACGACTTTGGTTGTAAACATTTTACTTATGCCTACCATACCAAAATTTAAGAAAAGACAACTTGGGTTTTATCCCAATCCATAACTCATATGGTGTCATTTCAACGGATCACGACGGAGCTCTTTTCAGTGTAAAAGCGGTAGTCACTAAAGCTTAATCTTCAAAATATAATAGCAATTTTATAAATAACACCATTGATCCTACCATGTCAAACAAGGTTTGATTACATCTCTCGAGTACTCTATATTCCTATTGTTTATCGGTAAACATAAATCCATTTAACGATTCCCTGAATCTTAGGTGTTCTTGCTAAACTTGTAACTCAAATATTTCCTTTATGATCCAATCATAAATTCTTTATTTTCTCATTACAATAATTTTCCACTTCATCTTGAAATCATTTGAACATTTTCAAATGTTTCATACTTCTCCTTGATTAAGTAAATATACATATATTCACTCAAATCTTTGGTTAAAGTATATGAAAATATCCACCGTGTACGACTACACATAATGAACTATATGCATCAATATGGACAATGTCCAATAAGCACATAATGGACTATATGCATCAATATGCACAATGTCCAATAAGTTAGTCGTTCGTTCCTCTTTGGCATGTGAACAAAATTTAAACCATTTCCAGGAAATTCTCACAGGCATCAATTGATTCAAAATCAAAAGAATCCAAGATTCCATCAACATGGAGTTTCTTCATGTTTTATTTCAAATGTGATTTAAATTATAGTGTTATTCATAAGTGATCTTCTAATCATTCGTCTTACGACTCTTTTAGCATCAATGTCTATGGACATGATTTATCCAACTAGATTTGTAAGAGTTCATCCATCTTCAATGGAATAAGGTAATTATTTGAACAACCATCATTCTCATAATACTGGAACATAATAACAATTATTAAAACAAATCTCGAAGGCTAGCTTTGATGTCAATAGAAAACACAATAACACTTTATTTGTTTTCGATGAAAATCATCACATATTCTTTTGCTAGTTACTTAGGCCATTGCAGTTCATGAATTGTGTTGCTCTGTGTGACATTTCATACCAACCAATCCAGTATCCAATACCGAAGAACCACATTGTTTAACAAGCAAAGAATACACCCATAACATGTATATCATTCATATACCTAAGCTGGACATTTCCAGTCTTTTTATTTTCTACCAAATATTTCCAAGATTCTCTTTCAGCATTTCCTTTTCTCTTTTAAAAGAAACTATCAACATCAATAGTGGTGCCATACATATGACACATAGTTCAAAGCGTGTATAGTCAAATACTAATACCTCTGGACTTGCACTTTTGAAGTAGATCACCATTGATGGCTCGGTGTTGATGTAGAGCTTGTTGGGAACCCCAAGAGGAAGGTATGATGAGCACAGCAGATGGTTTCCCTCAGTTATGAAACCAAGGTTTAATCGAACCAGTAGGAGCAAGGAAACACCCCAAAGGTGTTGCTAGTTGTGCCTTGGCAGGGCGCACTACCGGTGCTAGTAGCAACGTGGAGACCTGCACAACACAACCACAGAACTTTGTCCCCAACTTGCGATGAGGTTGTCAATCTCACTGGTTTTGCTGAAAACAAAGGATTAAACGTATCGAATAGAAGGAAGTAATAGTTTGTAGAAAGTAAACACAAAGTAGTAAACAATTTGTAGATTGTATGTAAAAGAAAGGACCGGGATCCATAGTTCACTAGAGGTGGCTCTCCTTAAGATAGATAACATGCTGGGTGAACAAATTATAGCGGGGCAATTTACAAACATCGAGAAAGCAATACATGCATATACTAATCATCTTGACTCCTTTGAAACTTGATTGGGCATTACAACATTATACATAGACCGCCATCCAACTACATCTATGACTAATAATCCACCTTAAGGTTATCATCCGATCCCCCTCCAGTATTACGTTGCAAGCAACAAATTATTGCTTTACGAATTGCGTGTAATGTAAACAATACGATTATTTTATGAACAAAGGATTGTTGTTTTCTCCCTAGTAGCAACAGCACATCTAGTACCTTAGAGATTTCTGTCACTTCCCCAGATTACCAGAGGCATGAACCCACTATCGAGCATAAATACTAACTCTTGGAGTTGCTAGCATCTACTTGGCCAAGATAGCTACTAACAACGGAAAGCATGCAAGATCACAAATAACAAAGACATGATAGAATCAATAATCAATCTGAAATAGCATCTCAATATCCATCGGATCCCCGCAAACACAACATGCAGAATTACAAATAGTGTTGGGTCCGCAGCATAGAAAACAAAAAAATTCCTACGATGAGAACTACACACCAAGATCTATCTACTAGGTACAAAGCAAACGGGTGGACATACATCCATAGAGAACTTACCCTCGAAGACAACGAGTTTTGTTAACGAGTAGGAACTCGTGGTTGATGTAGTCGTACACTTGCCGATCTCAAGATCGTGAGGAAGTCCGAGCACTGCAACTTAGTAGCGCATCCGCACTCGCACACACGTTCAAGCGACCGGACAACCTCCACCTCCTCGCTCCAGCGATACAGCGGAAGCAGCAACTCCTTCCAGATGAAATGCCACCGGGAACATGTATCTCGCTAATTCGAGACCATGGGGGCATAATTCTAGTGGGGGAGAGAGATCCTTCACAAGGAGGTGTGAGGATGAAGGAGGGAATGGGTGGCCTTTTATAGGAGGAGGGGGGGTGCCCCCTCTCTCTATGGTCGGCGCATTGGGGGGTGACCCCTCACCTCCCCCATTCATGTGGTGGTAACTCCTCCACATTAAAATGCCTCTTCACATTCCCTTTTAAAGTCTCCACTTTAAATGCATTAAGTTTCTCCAAATTTAATGCTCTATCATTTAATAAAACCCTTTTATTAAATTTATTCAGAATTTTGTTAATTACTTTAATTAACAAACATTCACATATATCCCCTTGCAATATTTCAATATCACATGCAGAACCACCTTCTGCAATTTCACCCGAAACAATTTCATGTTTCTATTGAAACAATTCTTGCGCTTTGCAATTCTTTCGTCTGAAACATATGTGCTCAAAAATGGTGTCCGGTAACTCTTAAGTGTGCCACCCTACAGTTCACGAATAATGCAGACATGATCGAGACCCTTCTCCGATCAATAATCAGCAGCGGGACCTGGAGATCCGTACTGACTCCTACACATTCAATGATGACTCCTGTGATCGTGAGAACCTTTAACGCTTGTAACTAAATCCCTTTGTCTCTCGATATATTACATGTCCGAGATTCGATCATCGGTATCTCCATACCTAGTTTGATCTCGTTACTGACATGCACTCTTTTCTCGTTCCCGTGATATAACATTCTAGTGATCACATCACTTGCTTGCAAGCTATCCTAATGTGATATCACCGAGAGGGCCCAGAGTATATCTATCTGTCATCTGGATTGACAAATTCCACTCTTGATCCATGAGCCTCAACATAACACCTTCATAGCACTGAACCCATCTTTATAGTCACCCTGTTACGGTGTGACGTTTGATGTTATCAAGATACTCTTCCGGTGTTAGCAATTAACATGATCTCATGGTCTAAGGATAAAGATTACTTCGTATGATGTTATAGCAATATAAACACAATGACTTGATCGTAATGCTATACTTCGGATGAATGTTCATCACATCATTCCACCAATGGTGTGACCTTGTTATTAACAACATCCAATGTCCATGATCAGGAAACCTTGATCATCTTGTTAATCAACAAGCTAGTCTATAAGAGAGGCATGACTAGGAACCATTTTTGTTTATTAAACACACATGTATTGATGTTTCCTATCAATATAATTATAGCATGTAAAATAAACATCTATCATATACAAGGAATACATAATAACAACTTTATTATTGCCTCTCAGGGCATATTTCCTTCAGTATCCCACTTGCACTAGAGACAATAATCTAGTTCACATAGTGATAAATCTAACACCCATGGAGTTCTGGTGTTGATCATGTTTTGCCCTAGGGAGTACTTTAGTCAACGGATCTGCTACATTCAGGTCTGTGTGCACTTTACAAATCTTTATATCTCCATCCTTGACATGTTCGCGGATGGAGTGAAACCGGCTCTTAATATGCTTGGAATTCTTGTGAGACCTTGGTTCCTTGGCGTTGGCTATGGCTCCATTGTTGTCACAATAGATCACCATCGGGTCCAACGCACTGGGAACCACACCCAGTTCCGTTATGAACTCTTTCATCCAAACCGCTTCCTGCGCCGCTTCTGAAGCAGCAACATATTCCGCCTCCGTTGTTGATCTAGCCACCACAGGTTGTTTGGAGCTCCTCCAACTAGCTGCTGCTCCGTTCAAGAGAAATACGTATCCGGATTGAGACTTAGAGTCATCCGGATCAGTGTCAAAGCTAGCATCGACATAACACTTAGCGACTAGCTCTTCTTCACCTCCGTATATGAGAAACATATCCTTAGTTCTTCTCAAGTACTTAAGGATATTCTTGACCGCTATCCAGTGTTCCGAACCTGGATCAGATTGGTACCTACTAGTCAAACTAATAGCATGTGCCACATCCGGTCTTGTACATAGCATGGCATACATTATAGAGCCTATGGTTGAGGCATAGGGGATCCTATCCATTATCTCTCTTTCTTCCGCCGTAGCCGGACTTTGAGTCTTACTCAATGTCTCGCCTTGCAACATAGGTAAGAACCCCTTCTTACTTTTGTCCATATTAAACTTCTTTAATATCTTATCAAGATATGTACTCTGCGATAGCCCAATTAGGCGTCTTGATCTATCTCTATAGATTTTAATGCCTAATATATATGAAGCTTCACCAAGGTCCTTCATCGAAAATTTGCTGTTTAGATAACTTTTAACACTGTTTAAAAGATCTAAATCATTTCCAATCAATAATATGTCATCCACATATAATATCAGAAATGCGACATTGCTCCCACTCACTTTCTTGTAAATACAAGCCTCTCCATAAGTTTGGACAAATCCAAACTCTTTGATCACCTCATCAAAGCGGAGATTCCAACTTCGTGATGCTTGCTTCAGTCCATAGATGGATCGCTGAAGTTTGCACACCTTATTAGCATCCTTAGGATCGAAAAAACCCTTAGGTTGTATCATATACAAGTCTTCTTCAATCTTACCATTGAGGAACGCAGTTTTGACATCCATCTGCCATATTTCATAATCGAAATATGCAGCAATTGCTAACATAATCCTAACCGACTTAAGCATCGCTACAGGAGAGAATGTCTCATCGTAGTCAACTCCTTGAATTTGTCGAAACCCCTTTGCGACAAGTCGAGCCTTATAGATGGTCACATTACCATCAGCATCTGTTTTTCTTTTGAAAATCCATTTATTCTCAACGGCCTTTCGGTCGTGAGGTAAGTCCACCAAGTTCCAAACTTGGTTCTCGTACATGGATTCCATCTCGGATTTCATGGCTTCTAGCCATTTGTTGGAATCCGGGCTCATCATCGCTTCTTCATATGTATCAGGGTCATCCATTTCATCAATCATGAAATTCATAACAGGATTACCGTATAGTTCAGGAGCTGCACGTGTCCTTCTTGATCTGCGAGGTTCGGTAGTGTCCTCTTTTGGAGTTTTATGATCAATATCATTAGCTCTCTCTTCATTAGGTGAAGTCAACTCCGAAACAACTTCTGGAGCTGCGCTACTCGCCATTTCATGAAGAGAAGGTTCAATAACCTCTTCGAGTTCTACCTTCCGACTACTCACACCTTTCGTGAGAAACTCCTTCTCAAGAAAGGATCCATTCTTGGCAACAAAGACCTTGCCCTCGGATCTGTGATAGAAGGTATACCCAATCGTTTCCTTAGGGTATCCTATGAAGACGCATTTTTCCGCTTTGGGTTTGAGTTTATCCGGTTGAAGTTTCTTCACATAAACATCGCATCCCCAAACTTTAAGAAATGACAGCTTAGGTTTGTTTCCAAACCATAATTCATACGGTGTCTTTTCAACGGATTTAGATGATGCCCTATTTAAAGTGAATGTAGCGGTTTCCAGTGCATAACCCCAAAATGACAGTGGAAAGTCAGTCAGAGACATCATAGATCGAACCATATCCAATAAAGTATGATTACGATGTTCTGACACACCATTACGTTGTGGTGTTCCGGCAGGCGTGAGTTGTGAAACTATTCCACAGTCTTTCATATGTGTGCTAAACTCGTAACTAAGATACTCTCCTCCACGGTCGGACCGTAGAAATTTGATCTTTCTGTTATGATGATTTTCCACTTCATTCTGAAATTCTTTGAACTTTTCAAAAGTTTCAGACTTGTGTTTCATCAAATAGATATACCCGTATCTACTCAAATCATCCGTGAAAGTAACAAAATAACGATATCCACCTCGCGCCGACACACTCATTGGTCCACACACATCAGTATGTATGATTTCCAATAGATCTGTCGCCCGTTCCATTGAACCGGAAAACGGCGTTCTAATCATCTTGCCCATAAGGCATGGCTCACATGTATCAAATGATTCAAAATCAAGTGATTCCAAAAGTCCATCAGAATGGAGTTTCTTCATGCGTTTAACGCCAATATGACCTAGATGGCAGTGCCACATATATGTAGATATATCATTATCAAGTTTAATCCTTTTAGCATCAACATTATGAATATGCGTAATACTGCTATCGAGATCCAACAGAAATAAACCATTCAACATAGGTGCATGACCATAAAATATATTATTCATATAAATCAAATAACCATTATTTTCAGACTTAAATGAATAACCACTTTGCATCAAACACGATCCGGATACAATGTTCATTCTCAGTGCAGGCACCAAATAACAATTATTTAGGTTTATAACTAATCCCGATGGCATATGGAGGCAGGCGTTACGGCGGCGATCACATCAACTCTTGATCCATTGCCGACCCGCATCGAGACCTCATCCCTTGCTAGTTGTCGCTTGTTCCGTGGCCCCTGAACCGAGTTACATATATTAGCAACCGATCCCGTATCAAATACCTAGGTGCTACTACGAGTACTAGTCAAGTACACATCAATAACATGTATATCACATATACCTTTGTTTGCCTTGCCGGACTTCTTGTCCGCCAAATACTTGGGGCAGTTGCGCTTCCAATGGCCAGTCCCCTTGCAATAGTAGCACTCGGTGTTAGACTTAGGGCCAGCTCGGGGTTTCTTTTCAAGCGTGGCAACAGACTTGCCACCCTTCTTTCCCTTGTGCTTGCCTTTCTTGTCCTTCTTGAAACCGGTGGTCCTATTGATCATCAACACTTGATGTTCTTTCCTAATCTCCACTTCTGCAGTCTTAAGCATTGACAGAAGCTTGGGAAGGGACTTCTTCATGCCCTGCATATTATAGTTCATCACGAAGCTCTTGTAGCTAGGTGGCAGAGATTGGAGAACACGATGTATGCCTAAGTCAATAGGAATCGTTATTCCCAAGAACACAAGCTTATCGGCGTACCTAGACATTTTGAGTACGTGCTCACTAACGGAGCTGTTTTCCTCCATCATGCAGCTAAAGAACTTTTCTGTAGCATTATAACTCTCTACGGCAACATGGGTATCGAAAATCATTTTCAATTCTCCCATGGTATCAAAGGCATTGCCATTTTCGAAACGCTTTTGAAGTTCTGCTCTAGCCCATACAGATGCCGCAATGAACTAAGTTGTGGTCCTCTGACGAGTTATATAGACGTTCTTTTCCTCGTCAGGGCATCGAGGAGCTGGTGGGGGCCTAGCGGCGCATCTAGCACATATTGCTTTTGTGCAGATGAGGAGAATCCTCAAATTCATAGCCCGATTGGTGAAGTTGCTACCATTCGCAAGTTTCTCTTTCTCCATGAACACATTGAAATTAAAAGCGGTGGTGCCATCTACAACCAAATTTGTAAAGTATATTTAGACTAAGTTTATGATAGATTGAGTTCAACTAATCCAAATTACTAATGAACTCCCACTCAAAAACGACATCCCTCGTGTCATTTTGGTGATTACATGAACCAAATCCACTACCAAGTCCGATCATCACGTGAGTCGGTTGTAGCTTCAAAGGCGAGCATCTATATGGGCATCATATCAACTATATGACTCATGCTTAACCTTTCGTACGTGTTCGAGGCCATGTCTACATGCTAGGCTCGTCAAGTAAGAACCTTAGTATTTGCGTGTGTAAAACTGTCTTACACCCGTTGTATGAAAGCGTAGAGTTGAAAACACCCGATCATCACGTGATGCCTCAAAACACGATCCACAAAACGGTGCATACTTAAGGAAGAACACATTTTATCTTGATATCTAAATGAGGATCATCTTATAATGCTACCAAACAGCAAACTAGCAATATAAGATGCTAACATCTAATGTGTGAAGTGAGATGATATGGTCCATGCATTTGATCTCTATCATTTGCATCGTGGTATGATCTTTATCATTCCTTTGTGTGTAAGGCCAAGGTCTATGGAACTTACACATTAAGTGAGTTCTAAGAGTATCTATTATACATCTACTTACAACAATACCATATCAAAACACTAGCCCAGCAACGATCTAAACTAGACGCCTCTAATTTATCAATTGCAAGTTTTACGTGGCTTAGGGCTTTCGGAGATAGAACCTGTCTAACCTACGAACATGAACCACAACGAGGATAACCAAGTTATTAGCAACTCGTTGTAAATCAGATATTGACTATAGTAGGAGAGACAGACACCCGCCAGCCACTTATGCAAAACAAGTTGCATGTCAGTCATGGAACCGGTCTCATGTACGATGACATGTAAGGTTGGTCTGGGACGCTTCATCCCACTATGCCACCAATATCCAAAGTACATAGAAGATGCAATAACATGATCATCATCGCCCACATATAAACATATGTGTACTACCCGTGCAAAGCACCTACGCATAGATCAGGCTCTGATACCACTGTTGGGTCTGCAGCATAGAAAACAAAAATTTTCATACGATGAGAACTACACGCCAAGATCTATCTACTAGGTACAAAGCAAACGGGTGGACATACATCCATAGAGAACTTACCCTCGAAGACAACGAGCTTTGTTAACGAGTAGGAACTCGTGGTTGATGTAGTCGTACACTTGCCGATCTCAAGATCGTGAGGAAGTCCGAGCGCCGCAACTCAGCAATGCATCCGCACTCGCACACACGTTTAAGCCACCGGACAACCTCCACCTCCTCGCTCCAGCGATCCAAATGAGCAAGCAACTCCTTCGGATGACATGCCACCGGGAACATGTATCTCGCTAATCCGAGACCATGGGGAATAATTCTAGAGGGGGAGAGAGATCCTTCACAAGGAGGTGTGAGGATGAAGGAGGGAATGGGTGGCCTTTTATAGGAGGAGGGGGGTGCCCCCTCTCTCCATGGCCGGCGCATGGGGGGGTGACCCCTCGCCTCCCCCATTCATGTGGTGGTAACTCCACATTAAAATGCCTCTTCACATTCCCTTTTAAAGTCTCCACTTTAAATGCATTAAGTTTCTCCAAATTTAATGCTCTCTCATTTAATAAAACCCTTTTATTAAATTTATTCAGAATTTTGTTAATTACTTTAATTAACAAACATTCACATATAGCCCCTTGCAATATTTCAATATCACATGCATAACCACCTTCTGCAATTTCACCCGAAACAATTTCCTGTTTCTATTGAAACAATTCTTGCGCTTTGCAATTCTTTCGTCTGAAACATATGTGCTCAAAAATGGTGTCCGGTAACTCTTAAGTGTGCCACCCTACAGTTCACGAATAATGCAGACATGATCGAGACCCTTCTCCGATCAATAATCAGCAAGGACACGGAGATCCATCGACTCCTACACATTCAATGATGACTCGTGATCGTGAGAACCTTTAACGCTTGTAACTAAATCCTTTGTCTCGATATATTACATGTCCGAGATTCAATCATCGGTATCTCCATACCTAGTTTGATCTCATTACCGACATGCACTTTTCTCGCTCCTGATATAACATTCTAGTGATCACATCACTTGCTTGCAAGCTATCCTAATGTGATATCACCGAGAGGGCCCAGAGTATATCTATCCGTCATCTGGATTGACAAATTCCACTCTTGATCCATGAGCCTCAACATAACACCTTCGTAGCACTGAACCCATCTTTATAGTCACCCTGTTACGGTGTGACGTTTGATGTTATCAAGATACTCTTCCGGTGTTAGCAATTAACATGATCTCATGGTCTAAGGATAAAGATTACTTCGTATGATGTTATAGCAATATAAACACAATGACTTGATCGTAATGCTATACTTCGGATGAATGTTCATCACATCATTCCACCAATGGTGTGACCTTGTTATTAACAACATCCAATGTCCATGATCAGTAAACCTTGATCATCTTGTTAATCAACAAGCTAGTCTATAAGAGAGGCATGACTAGGAACCCTTTTTGTTTATTAAACACACATGTGTTGATGTTTCCTATCAATACAATTATAGCATGTAAAATAAACATCTATCATATACAAGGAATACATAATAACAACTTTATTATTGCCTCTCAGGGCATATTTCCTTCAAATAGATGATCTTGATCATGAACGGAGCTCACAAGATCTAGACATGAAAGCACAAAGGAGGAGAACCAGCCATCTAGCTACTACATGGATCCGTAGTCCAAAGATGAACTACTCACGCATCACACCGTAGGCTTGCATGGTGATGGAGAAGGCCTCCAGGGTGAATTCCCCTCTCCGGCAGGGTGCTGAGAAGAGCTTCAGATCCCTCTTGATCTAGGGATGGAGATGATGGCGGCTACAGACTCTTTCGTGGATTTTTGATCGAGTACTTAGGGTTTTTGTCCCGAGGGCATCTTATAGGCGGAAGGAGAGGGTCTTTGGTCGGCGGACCACCTGGCGTGGGCCAGGCCTGGCCGTGCGGCTAGGTGGTGTGGCCGGCCCCCAGCCCTTCTACGTCTCGTATTCTGGCATCTGATGACTTTCGGAAAAATAGGCACTTTGGCTTTTGTCCCGTCCAATTCCGAGAATATTCATTTTCTGACTTTCCTGAAACCAAAAATAGCAGAAAACAGGCAGCTGGCACTATGGATCTTGTTAATAGGTTAGTCCAAGAAATCATATGAAAAGTACTCCAAAGTGTGGACAAAACACAAGAAAGTGGATAAAACCAAGCATGGAACATCAAAAATTATAGATACATTTGCAATGTATCAACCATCATCAAATGATTTACATTCTTTCAAAATTTCATTCCTTTTAGTAATCCTTTTAATGTAGTAAACATTTTACCTACATCTTCTATCCATCCTTATCATGACAACTTTCGTGATCAAGCTACTATAGCTCATAAGGATGAATTACAAATATAATGTTAATTCCCAAAACCTTTTTGGGCGATTAGGACGCCTATCATCTCCAACCTTTGCAAATTCTCAAACAATACGAGAATATGTATTTTATTAAAATATACTCTATCATATTACAACCAAGCATTGTTTCAGATATCACAATATCTTCTACAGATGATGGTTCTTGAAACAATTTTCAGCTCCAAGATAACATTGATATTAAAACAATTTTTTAATATAAAGAATCATGGAGGCAAGCATGATACTTAGATACTAATGCTAGAATTTGTTACTCTTTATTCAATACAACTTATTGAATTTCATGGATTAAGTGAGGTTTTGCTGAAAGTTTGCAATTGTCCTTTAAACTATAGGTTAACATTCATAAAACAATACAATACCAGCTCGTAAAGTAAAATTCTAGAATTCTATAGTTCTATTATCTTAGCTAAATACAAGGTAGTAAATGAATGCCAATGACCACAATGCTATGCAAATTCACTTTGATTGAGTTTACAATAAATTGAGTTCAAATAAATCCAAATTACTAAATTGAACTCCCACTCAAAACAACATCCCTCGAGTTGGTTTTGGTGATTACACGAACCAAATTCACTATACCATGACCGATCATCATGAGTGGTGGTGCAGCTTCAATGGCGAGCATCATATGGACATCATATCATTCATATGACTCGTGCTTTACCTTTTGGTTCATGTTCCGAGGCCATGTATGTATATGCTAGGCTCGCCAAGTAAGAACCTTAGTAACCGCATGTGTAAAATTTACATAATGGTGCATACTACATATGCGAACATAGATTCTATCACACCCGATCATCATGTGGTGCTTCTAAACAACAAACTTTCTTAATGGTGCATACTAAGGAAGAACATATTATTATCTTGATATTAGTGGGAGGGATCATCTTATAATGCTACCGCCAAGAACTAAGCAAGACATAAGCAAAATAAGATGCATAAAGATCACATGCATATAAAATGTTATATGATATTGTCCTTTCTTGCAGTTGACCTCCATCATGTGCTCCATAGTATGATCTCCATCATTCCACCGATGTGGCTCCAAGGTTCATGGTGTCACCATCATGGCCGTCTTCTCCATTACAATATATCTCTTGGATATACATGAATAACACGTAGGCTATAAAATATAAACACAACCATATGGCTCCTACCGGTTGGTGAACTTACAATAAATCTCATTGCATAAAACATTTTTTATAACAATGATCATATCACATCACATGCCCTACAAAAAAAAGTTAGACGCCTTCTAATTTCTTTTTACATATTTTACGCGGCTTTGGGCTTTCTAGGAGAGAATCGATCTACCTACGAATTTCAACCACAACATTGACAAATCAAGTTATTTCCACACCATTGTAAATTAGATCACGATTATGTTGGGAGAGACAGACACCTGCTGATCCATTTATGCAATGCAAGTTACATGTCAAGCGTAGGACATGTCTCAGTTAGTCCGGGCTGCTTCATCCCAACATGCCACCATGATAGAAAATTACGCAAGTATGAAACAACAAGACTATCAACACCCACATATCTATGTGTTCTAACCATACAAAGCATCTACGCATAGACATATCTCTGATACCACTGAAGGGGTTCATTGCATGGAAAATAAAAAATTCCTATGGTTACAACCACCAAGATCATATCTAGGAGATACATGTAACGGTTTCATATGGACTCACCCTCGAAGACTGTAACGTGGGATAATGTTCCTGTAAATAAACATGACTATTATAGAGTGTACACGACTGTCCTCAAGGACACGATGACAGTGGCACACATGTATAACCTCCGTAGTCGGTCACACATACGATGTGTCGACGACTTCCGTCCCTCGCTCTAGCTTGGCAGCGGAAGTAGTGGATCCTCGGGAACTCTGCCAACACTACGACATGGTGGTGATGGTGGTGGAGAAGATCTTGTGTCAGACCCCTCCTTTATACAGGAAAGGATCCCTGTGATTGCAATGCTAGTCCCTGGATCAATGCTAGCATCCACAGTTTAAGATGAAGTACACAGATACAAAGGTCGTTTATTACATTCATTCCAGAGATAAAACATAGTCTTTTACAACTCAGGGCCAAAGGCCTAGTACAAGAGTTTATGGAATAAGTAAATAAACATAAGTCTTCATCTTCATGTGCCACAGGCAAGCATGTTGAGTGTAGACTCATGACTCCTATTCATCATCGGAGTAACCTGCAACATTATAAGTTACAGCCACAGAGGGTCAATACTTTGGAATAGTATTGGCAAGTGATACCTTAGCTTATTTAAAGTGGACTATAATACTATATGCATTTGGCTAAGTGGAGCTTAGGCTTGCATTTCTCAAAATAGATTTTTCCTTATCTTTTGAAAACACTAAGTTTTTGTTTGGCACAAATCACCCAAGGCATCTACCAATCAAAGATTGAAGATCCTTTAACCCTTGTTCAACCACAAGTTTTACTTAGAAATTGGGATGAGGAGATTCTTGATAGCTTCCATGTCTTGATGCTCAAATTGTCCTTTTCCAGGGACATGGCTAAGTACTTAGATTTTCACTGCAGAGGTGGTGCACTTTCCCCACAAGACTTGGTTTCCCAAGACAAGATCTTTCAGAAGCCTTTCCTTAGTCAAATGGACGTGTTCCAACCTATCATTCCCTCTACCACCAACTGTCCAAGAGACTAAGTGCTAGCAACCTATATGATCATGGCAGAGCCCATATTGCCAAGTGGTTGCACTTGAAGCTTCTCAACATTTGACATCTCAAATCTCTTTGTTCCTGGGTGGCCATCCACAAGTGAGATACACAAGCCAAGTCCATGGCCTTGTGAACCACTCAACACATCCCATTCCTTCCATTCCACCCAGGTGATTCATTCACTTAGTTGTTTTATTAAACAAAACATAAGTCCACAGACTTAGAAATTTTCCATAGCATGAATATATATTCCACCTTGTTTTCTATTAGCTAAACTAAGCATGAAAGTAATAGGAATCTTAACTTAGGAAATTTCTACTAAGGTTTCATCTACTAGGTTTTCCCATAGCATAGTTTATACTTAGCAAAATTCCATGCAAGTCCTACTTAGAAATATCACTAATGCATAGTGGAAATAATGGGACAAAAGTATGAAGCATCACTTGCCTTGGTAATGAGGAGAGTAGCACTCTTCACAGTCACAATCACTAGCAAAATCTACACAAAATTGTAGCATACAATTACACACAATTCATATACAATCAAAAATAATATGAATGCATGCATGCATGAATTTACTAAGTGGGGTTTTTGAAAACTCTACCAAGCATGTGCATGTTTACAGAAACATAACAAGACACAAAATTTGCCAAAACAAACTTATTTAACCCTAAAACAAAATACTAAACTAAATCCATACTCAAAATAGCCTTAAACATGTTTCTACAAACAAAGTCATTTTAATGGTTACTATATGTCAAACACTTTGTATAATCAGAAAGGCCTTGATTCCCTGATTCCAACGGTATAAAGTTTGCAAAATTCCAACGTGGCAATCAAAAGTTATAGGCATTTGAAAATTGGATCAAATTCTGATTTGAAATCTGTTTTTAGATCTAACCCTAGACACGTGTCGCGCCTTTCAGCGTTGCATCGATTCAAGACCGGATCGAGCTCGCAGTAGAGGATCTAAACAGATCGTATGCTCCAGATCACGTACCTCTTCGCCGATTAATGAATCTATCCTAACGCTTGGATCAAGATCCAACGGCGCGCGAGAGAGCTACGTCGGCGCTAGCGTTCCAGATCGTCCACGAGAGGAAGAAGGGTCATACCAGGTTCGCAGGAAGCTGCTGAAGCTCAAGGTAGTGTCGGTTTGTGAAGGGGCGTGCTGTCACGGCGATGATTCCTCGTCGGAGTCGTGCACGGCGTTGGGTGGTTGTTGTCGGAGTCGTTGCCGAGGTTCCGCGTCGCCCTAACACAAGCCAGAGGGTTTAGGAGATGCGCAAGACCGTGGCGAACAATCTCGTGTGAGTCAGAAGTGAAGGGGCGCACGGGACTTACGGAATTTGGTCGCCGGAGTCGAGGTGGTCGTCAGGTGCTTGCGGTGTCGAGCGGAAACGGCGACCTGGGGCAGTACAGGATGAACTAGTGGGGTCAGGAGGTGCGCAAAGAGATTGCGAATCTGCTCGTTTGAACCAGAGGGGAAGGGGCGCACGGGGCTTACCGGAATCGATCGCCGGAGTGAGCTCTGTCTGCGGCGGTGCGAGGATGATTGTGTGCAGCCTGGTGGCGGAGAGGTGGTGCTAAGTGAGGGGAAATGGCCGCGGTGCAGAGGGGATCTTATAGCCAGAGGCTCGACAGGAAACGCTCGTCACATCAATGCCAATTAAGCTCGGGGTATCACTGCTGCAACGGCCAGCGGCGGAGATCGTGCGCGGATTCAGGGGGAAGACGATGCTGACGTGGAGGAGGCCCGCTCGTCAAGCCGGCGCGAGGTGGAGGTGGGTCTGTCTGTCAACATCGAATGCGCGGCCACGCTGAGAGAAGAAAAGAACATCCCGGTGGGCTAGTTGCTCCATTCGTATTGGGCTGTAAACTCAAGCGCATGGCCCTTTTCATTTGATTGCTTCTTTTCTTTTTCTAATTCTATTTTCTGAAATGATTTTGATAAGAATTCAAATCCTTTTTGAATTTAAACAGTTCTGGGGACCTTTGCAGGGTTCTGTGGTTTCAAAAACCAGTTATATAAACATGTAGTTACCCTGCAAGGGCTTGGTCAAGCTTGGGATTAAAACAATCAGAGACTTTGTCTCTGGTTTGCAAATGTTTTAAAACAAAATAGGGTTTTGAAATTTATTTCTAAGTTGAAAACTTTGGTCAAACTCTTACACCTAAACTTTCCAACAATGGAGGCAAGCAAACAAGTTCCTAAACATTCAAGTTTAAAAGGGTGATGGCCATTTGAGTTTAAATCTGCTCACATGAAATCATAGCACAAGCTTCTGTTTCTGAAATGATTTTGAGAAAAACCCTAAATGAATGAAGGATGCAAGGATGATATGAATGAGCTTTGAAATATGAATTTAGGGATGTTACAAATCTAACCCCCTTAAGATGAATCTCGCCCTCGAGATTCGGGTTGGCTAGCAAATAGGTGAGGGTGGTCTTTCCGAAGATCATCTTCTCTTTCGCATGTTGCTTCCTCTTCGGAATGATGATTCCATTGCACTTTGCAAAACTTGATAGTTTTTGTCCTTGTGACTCTTTCTGCGGTCTCAAGAATCTTGACAGGCTTTTCTTCATAGGTGAGATCACTTTCTAGTTGAACTTCTTCCAAAGGTATGGTATCCTTCAAAGAAGATTCCTCCATTTCTGGGTGACATTTCTTGAGCTGACTCACATGGAAAACATTATGGACTGCTAATAAAGATGCTGGCAGTTTGATTTCATATGCAATTTCTCCCTTGCGACTTAGAATGTTGAATGGTCCAACATATCTTGGTGCCAACTTCCCTTTGACTCCAAATCTTTTCACTCCACGAAGTGGCGATACTCTAAGATAAGCTCTATCCCCAACTTCGTAGGTGACTTCTCTACGCTTAGAATCTGCGTAGCTTTTCTGTCGAGACTGTGCTATCTTCAATCTGTCCCTAACCAATTTGACCTTTTCTTTGGCGTCTTTGATAAGATCTGGTGCAAACAAACTTCTTTCTCCCACACCATTCCATAGCAATGGGGTGGTACACTTTCTTCCGTAGAGAAACTCAAATGGTGCCATCCCAATGCTAGATTGGTAACTGTTATTGGAAGAGAACTCTCAGAAGGCGACTTTTCATCCCAACTTGCTCCATAGTCTAGAGCACATGCCCTCAACATGTCTTCAAGAATTTGATTAGTCCTTTCTGTTTGTCCATCAGTTTGAGGATGAAAAGCAGTGCTGAATTCCAACCTCGTTCCTAAAGATTCATGAAGCTGTCTCCAAAAGTGAGAAGTGAACTGAGTTCCTCTATCAGACACAATACTCTTAGGCACACCGTGAAGGCATACAATTCTGCTCATGTAGATTTTGGCTAACTTGGCACTGGTATAAGTTGTCTTTACGGGTATAAAATGAGCCACTTTGGTTAGGCGATCCACTACTACCCATATGGAATCATACCCTGACCTGGTCCTTGGTAATCCGGTAATGAAATCCATACCAATATTTTCCCACTTCCATTCAGGGATAGGCAGTGGTTGAAGCAAACCTGCTGGTTTCTGATGCTCCGCTTTCACTCTACTACACACATCACACAAAGCAATGTGTTCGGCGATGTCCCTTTTGAGATTGTTCCACCAAAATCTTTCTTTCATATCCATGTACATTTTGGTGTTTCCTGGGTGAATAGAATATGGAGAGTTATGGGATTCTTGTAGAATCAGTTTCCGCAATTCTGGATCTTGTGGAACACAAATACGTTTCCCGTGCCATAAAGTACCTTGTTCGTCTATATGGAAACTTTTAGCTTTCCCTTGGCTAATCCTTTCCTTAATCTCTTCGATTTCTTTATCTGTCTTTTGGGCTTCTTTAATCTTATCCAACATAGTGGGTTGAACATCCAAAGACATAAGATGTCCTTCTGGCACAATCTCTAACCTGAGTTCCTTGAATTGCTTACACAAGTCATCTGGCAATTCACCTTTGGTAAGGCCATTTACAAACGCCTTACGACTTAGAGCATCTGCTACTACATTTGCTTTACCAGGATGGTATTGCAAACTCAAGTCGTAATCCTTGATAAGTTCTAGCCATCTCCTTTGTCTCATATTGATTTCCTTCTGGGTGAAGATATACTTCAAACTCTTATGATCGGTGAATACTTCACAACGTTTTCCCAAAAGGTAGTGTCTCCATGTTTTGAGTGCATGGACAATGCGCTAACACTAAATCATGAGTAGGATAATTTACTTCATGAGTTTTGAGTTGTCTCGAGGCATAAGCCACAACTTTTCCGCCTTGCATAAGTACGGCACCTAATCCTTGATGAGAAGCATCACAATACACTTGGAAATCCTTTTCCAAGTCTGGTAGGCATGTAATCGGTGCTGACACAAGCCTCTTCTTTAATTCCTGAAAGCTGAGTTCACAACCTTCAGACCAGGCAAATTTCTTATCTTTCTTTAACAATTCTGTCATTGGTTTAGCAACCTTTGAAAAAATTTCAATGAATCTTCTGTAGTAACCTGCTAAACCAAGGAAACTATGAACCTCTTTTACGTTCTTAGGAGATTCCCATTCTGTCACAGCTGAAACTTTAGCAGGATCAACTGCTACACCATCCTTTGTCATAACGTGACCAAGAAATCCAACTTCCTCTAACCAAAACTCACACTTGCTGAATTTGGCATAAAGCTTATGTTCCCTCAGTTTCCCTAGTATCAAGCGTAGATGTCTTTCATGCTCTTCCTTGCTCTTGGAGTAGACTAAGATGTCATCGATGAAAACGACAACGAACTTGTCGAGAAATTCCATGAACACTTTGTTCATCATATTCATGAAGTATGCTAGAGCGTTGGTTAAACCAAAAGGCATCACAGTGTACTCATACAATCCATACCTTGTGGTGAATGCTGTTTTAGGTATGTCTTGCTCTCTTATCTTGAGTTGAAAATAGCGATCAAGATCAATCTTCGAGAACACACATGCTCCTTCTAGCTGATCAAACAAGTCGTTGATTCTTGGCAAAGGATATTTGTTCTTGATGGTTACCTCGTTGAGAGAACGGTAATCTATGCATAACCTTTGAGTTCTATCTTTCTTTTCTACGAACAAAACTGGAGCTCCCCAAGATGAAGAACTTGGCTGGATGAATCCTTTCTGCAATTGTTCTCCAAGTTGTTTCTTGAGTTCCTTAAGTTCGTCAACTGACATTTTATAAGGTCTCTTCGCTCTTGGTCCAGAACCTGGTACCAAATCTATTATAAACTCCACATCTCTATCTGGTGGCATTCCCGGTAACTCTTCCGGAAACACATCCGGATATTCACACACAATTAGCACAGTGTCCATGCTAACCCCCTTAAGAGAATTCATCTTACTTCCTTTAGATTCAAAATTGGACTTGAATTTGATCCTCTTACCTTCAGGGGTTGTGAGTGCAACTGTGCGATTGGCACAATCTAGTACTCCCTCATACTTAGCCATCCAATCCATTCCCAAAATCACATCCAATCCTTGGGAATTCAGGATTATTAGGTTCACTGGAAACTTATGTTTTCCAAACTCTATGACTAAGTCATGACATCCTGAGTTTACTATCATTTCCCTACCAGGAGAACTTACTCTTATAGGACACCCAATGATTTCTACCGGTAGTTCATTTCTTTCGACAAATGCTTTTGATATGAATGAATGAGATGCACCGGTATCAAAGAGTACAAATGCTGGAATTGAATTGAGTCTAAAATTACCAGCAACAGCATCAGGCTCTTCATAGACCTCCTCCACATTGATGTGGTTAACCTGTCCTTTCTGAAAAGGATTGGGCTTGTTAGGTCCTTCAACTTTCTTTTCAGGGCACTCATTAGCATAATGCCCCAGCTTCTTGCATTTGTAGCATTCGACCTGACTGATGTCCTTTTTAGGCTGGTTTCCACTTCCACTTCCACTTTGGTGGCTCTTATGTCCACTCTTGTGATTCTTGTACTTATCATTGTCATGATCATGCGATGCTTGTTGTCATGACGGTTGTGGTTGTGGTGCTTGTTAAATTTCCCATGCTTGTGGGATCCTGAGCCGACACTATCATCATAGTGAGATCATTTATGAGACGATCCCGAGCTGTGCTTGTCGGAGTGTTTCCTCTTTCTACTCTCGACTTGCTTCATTTTATTCTCCACAATAACAGCCTTGTCACACAGCGACTGATAAGTTGGAACATATGCCACAGACAACTGCAGATTCAGCTCATCATTTAAGCCTTCCAGAAACTTTTCCTTTCTTTTGGCATCTGTGTCAACCTCATCCGGTGCATAGCGCTTGATTGTTGAACTCTTCAATATATTCACCACGCCTGTGGTGGCGCTTGCCAGTTGTGAAACTCCTTCTTTTTCAGGCTCATCATTCCTGGTGAGATATGAGTAGTGCGAAAACCATCTTCAAAGATAGCCCAAGTCACATCATCAATAGGAGTGGTGATCTGGAAGTTGTCCCACCATGTGGCGGCTGGTCCTTCCAACAGATGTGCTGCGAACCTGACTTTTTCAGCATCCGTGCAGCCCACGGTCACTAAGTCTTTGTTCACGTAACGAGCCAATCATTGGCCACCATGGGATCGGTCGTTCTGAAAAACTTAGCTGGCCTCGCAGAAATCTGGTGAGCATATCAAACCCGGAGGGTTGTTGTTGTTGTTGTTGTTGTTGTTATTGGGGTTGTTGTTGTTCTGGTTTTGGATGAATGTCGTCATCATTTGCATAATGTGGTTCCGCAAGATTCATCATCTGTTGCATTTCCGGGGTAATGTTGTTGGGGTTGGGGTTGGGGTTTGCGCGACGGGGAGGCATCTGTGGTTTATTCAAGGAAAGAATGAGATACCCATAGATGTTTATGCACAATACATCATGTCTCAAACACATAGCATGCAACAAAAGGATCAAAGTTCAACAACAAGATAACAAAAGTCTCAAAGTAAAAACACACAAGTGGCAAGCCATCCACATGTCGGATGGTCCAATAATAAGTTCACAATAACGGGTACGGTAAATAGAGATATCTGAGTAGTCAAATCTACTCGTCCGCATCAATCTCCTCCTCGACAAAGGTAAGACATGCGTTCTCCATTGCGGTCTTGTTCTCCTCGATAGTAGTGGTCAAGGAGTCGATATTGGCCTTGAGAGCCCTCTTCTGGGAACGAAGTCTCTCAATCACTGTCTGCTGCTGCTCTAACTCGAAATCCTTGGACTTCAGTTCCTCGGTCATGTCCCGAATCTTCTTGTTTCTATCCTGGACACGTTTCTCCTGACTCTTGAACTTATGGTCTTGGGTCTCGAACTTCGCCTTCATCTCCTTGACTACCTCGCTGCGCCTGTGAAGAGCTTGTCCTTCTCATGGCTGCACTGAGCTCGTCATTGCTAAGCATGACGTTGGTCTGTCAAGATCCACGTGCCTAATAAGAGTCTCTAAGTCCTGGAGGTACAGGCGATCGGCTCACTTTGCCCTCGAGTCGTCCTCAAAGTCGATGGACTCTCCACATCATCACGCCTTAGAAGGTGTGGAAGTGAGTGCCTCTAACTCCGTCGGGAGGACGACCCAACGGTCGCCCTATCAGTCTGCATGACAACCTCCATGCCTCTCTCTCTCATCGTGCATAAGCTTGAAGACGATGGCCTCCGTAGTAGGCTCTGTCAAGGCCCCTGGCTGGTTCACCTTGAAGCCCCAGAGGTCCTTCCTCTCAAACTTGGTGAGTGGGTGCACCATAATGGTGGGAAGAGGGAGATCGAGCAAGGTAGTAAGCTCTACGATACGAGGACCAAAACGGGTAACCTGGAACTCCTCAACAGTGCTGATGGTAATAGGCATCTATTTATAAGATTGAAAAAGTTAGAACAACACAATTTAAAATAAACAAGACAACATTCATACATATCCATGGAACACAAAAATCACACAAGTCATGCATACATGAATCCATTACATCAACCAAGGTTCAAACTTATTTAAGGTATCATTTGGAAAATAAGGTGATAGGTGGTGGTCCAACTAACAAAGTGCGTTTACAAACCTATCTCACTGGATCTGGTGGCTAACACAATGTTCCTAGAGGCAATCATCCTATCTTGTTCACATGCTTCCATCACTAAGTCTATAATATCTCCCCTTAAGGTTTGGTTGGTGACTTCCAACTCTTGGGTATGTTCCTTTTCTTTCTCTAAGTCTTTTTGGAGGTTGAGCATATTGCACTTGACTCTAGCACTGAGTTCTTTGATAGTCTTCCAAGCTGCTTCTCTTGCTGACTCAAAGAATGTGGTATGCATCACAGTGTTGGTGTACATGCAGAAGCCTCTTTCTTTGTGGTTGTCTTCCTTGTTTTTGTACAAGTGAAGTTGCACCCACCAAAACTCCACTCCTTCCTCCATCACTGGAAAGCCCTTGTACACAGCTGCACCATGTGCTTCCATTGCCTCCATGAGGTCCTTGAGAATCTTGGGAAACTCAGTCTCACACTCCAAGGTCATGGTCATGAGTGGCCCTTTCTTCACGGCTTCGTTGATGGAGTTCATCTACAAATAGAGATGAGAATGAGAAGATTAGAAAAGTTTACAAGAAGAATAGACAAGTGTAGAAGTAGTTAAAGATTTTCCTTAGTGGTTTCCAATCCTAGGGTCATAATCCTACAGGCAACACAGTGCTCTGATACCATCCGCCGACCCTCCTTTATACAGGAAAGGATCCCTGATTGCAATGCTAGTCCCTGGATCAATGCTAGCATCCACAGTTTAAGATGAAGTACACAGATACAAAGGTCGTTTATTACATTCATTCCAGAGATAAAACATAGTCTTTTACAACTCAGGGCCAAAGGCCTAGTACAAGAGTTTATGGAATAAGTAAATAAACATAAGTCTTCATCTTCATGTGCCACAGGCAAGCATGTTGAGTGTAGACTCATGACTCCTATTCATCATCGGAGTAACCTGCAACATTATAAGTTACAGCCACAGAGGGTCAATACTTTGGAATAGTATTGGCAAGTGATACCTTAGCTTATTTAAAGTGGACTATAATACTATATGCATTTGGCTAAGTGGAGCTTAGGCTTGCATTTCTCAAAATAGATTTTTCCTTATCTTTTGAAAACACTAAGTTTTTGTTTGGCACAAATCACCCAAGGCATCTACCAATCAAAGATTGAAGATCCTTTAACCCTTGTTCAACCACAAGTTTTACTTAGAAATTGGGATGAGGAGATTCTTGATAGCTTCCATGTCTTGATGCTCAAATTGTCCTTTTCCAGGGACATGGCTAAGTACTTAGATTTTTCACTCTGCAGAGGTGGTGCACTTTCCCCACAAGACTTGGTTTCCCAAGACAAGATCTTTCAGAAGCCTTTCCTTAGTCAAATGGACGTGTTCCAACCTATCATTCCCTCTACCACCAACTGTCCAAGAGACTAAGTGCTAGCAACCTATATGATCATGGCAGAGCCCATATTGCCAAGTGGTTGCACTTGAAGCTTCTCAACATTTGACATCTCAAATCTCTTTGTTCCTGGGTGGCCATCCACAAGTGAGATACACAAGCCAAGTCCATGGCCTTGTGAACCACTCAACACATCCCATTCCTTCCATTCCACCCAGGTGATTCATTCACTTAGTTGTTTTATTAAACAAAACATAAGTCCACAGACTTAGAAATTTTCCATAGCATGAATATATATTCCACCCTTGTTTTCTATTAGCTAAGCTAAGCATGAAAGTAATAGGAATCTTAACTTAGGAAATTTCTACTAAGGTTTCATCTACTAGGTTTTCCCATAGCATAGTTTATACTTAGCAAAATTCCATGCAAGTCCTACTTAGAAATATCACTAATGCATAGTGGAAATAATGGGACAAAAGTATGAAGCATCACTTGCCTTGGTAATGAGGAGAGTAGCACTCTTCACAGTCACAATCACTAGCAAAATCTACACAAAATTGTAGCATACAATTACACACAATTCATATACAATCAAAAATAATATGAATGCATGCATGCATGAATTTACTAAGTGGGGTTTTTGAAAACTCTACCAAGCATGTGCATGTTTACAGAAACATAACAAGACACAAAATTTGCCAAAACAAACTTATTTAACCCTAAAACAAAATACTAAACTAAATCCATACTCAAAATAGCCTTAAACATGTTTCTACAAACAAAGTCATTTTAATGGTTACTATATGTCAAACACTTTGTATAATCAGAAAGGCCTTGATTCCCTGATTCCAACGGTATAAAGTTTGCAAAATTCCAACGTGGCAATCAAAAGTTATAGGCATTTGAAAATTGGATCAAATTCTGATTTGAAATCTGTTTTTAGATCTAACCCTAGACACGTGTCGCGGTATCACTGGCGCGTACCGATTCGCACCGGATCGAGCTCTGCAGCCGTAGGATCTAAACAGATCGTACGCTCCAGATCACGTACCTCTTCGCCGATTAATGAATCTATCCTAACGCTTGGATCAAGATCCAACGGCGCGCGAGAGAGCTACGGCGGCGCTAGCGTTCCAGATCGTCCGCGAGAGGAAGAAGGGTCATACCAGGTTCGCAGGAAGCTGCTGAAGCTCAAGGTAGCGTCGGTTTGCGAAGGGGCGTGCTGTCACGGCGATGATTCCTCGTCGGAGTCGTGCACGGCGTCGGGTGGTTGTTGTCGGAGTCGTTGCCGAGGTTCCGCGTCGCCCTAACACAAGCCAGAGGGTTTAGGAGATGCGCAAGACCGTGGTGAACAATCTCGTGTGAGTCAGAAGTGAAGGGGCGCACGGGACTTACGGAATTTGGTCACCGGAGTCGAGGTGGTCGTCAGGTGCTTGCGGTGTCGAGCGGAAACGGCGACCTGGGGCAGTACAGGATGAACTAGTGGGGTCAGGAGGTGCGCAAAGAGATTGTGAATTTGCTCGTTTGAACCAGAGGGGAAGGCGACGGGCTTACGGAATCGATCGCCGGAGTGAGCTCTGTCTGCGGCGGTGCGAGGATGATTGTGTGCAGCCTGGTGGCGGAGAGGTGGTGCTAAGTGAGGGGAAATGGCCGCGGTGCAGAGGGGATCTTATAGCCAGAGGCTCGACAGGAAACGCTCGTCACATCAATGCCAATTAAGCTCGGGGTATCACTGCAGCGGCCGATGGCGGCGGAGATCGTCTTGATTCAGGGGGAAGACGATGCTGACGTGGAGGAGGCCCGCTCGTCAGCGAAGTGCGCGAGGTGGAGGTGGGGTCTGTCTGTCAGCGACTGAATGCGTGCGCTCACGCGTGAGAGAAGAAAAGAACATCCCCGGGTGGGCTAGTTGGGCTCCATTCGTCGCTGGGCGTAAACTTTGGCCTTGCCCTTTCATTTGATTGCTTCTTTTCTTTTTCTAATTCTATTTTCTGAAATGATTTTGATAAGAATTCAAATCCTTTTTGAATTTAAACAGTTCTGGGGACCTTTGCACGGTTCTGTGGTTTCAAAAACCAGTTATATAAACATGTAGTTACCCTGCAAGGGCTTGGTCAAGCTTGGGCTTAAAACAATCAGAGACTTTGTCTCTGGTTTGCAAATGTTTTAAAACAAAATAGGGTTTTGAAATTTATTTATAAGTTGAAAACTTTGGTCAAACTCTTACACCTAAACTTTCCAACAATGGAGGCAAGCAAACAAGTTCCTAAACATTCAAGTTTCAAAGGGTGATGGCCATTTGAGTTTAAATCTGCTCACATAAAATCATAGCACAAGCTTCTGTTTCTGAAATGATTTTGAGAAAAACCCTAAATGAATGAAGGATGCAAGGATGATATGAATGAGCTTTGAAATATGAATTTAGGGATGTTACATCTTGATAAGGGCTTCACCTAAGCACCCCGCTCGTGTCATTGGACAAGGCTATAAGGGGAGGAAGATTCCAACCAAAGGGCATATGAGAGAAGAGGTGAGTGTGTGTGTGAGAGAGGAGAGGAGGAGGGCCTTTTATAGGTGGGGGGGGGGCAGCCCAAGGGGGCATGGCGCATAGCCATATGGCTACCCCCACCTCTTCCCCAATTATGTGGGTGGACTCTCCACTCACATAAAAATACTCTCCACTTTCTCCCATTTATTCTACACTCAAAAATCAAGAGTCTCTTCATTAAAACCACTTTTAATTCACTTGATTTAATGTCACTCATTTAATGAACACTTCATTTAATGTGTACTTCATTTAATGAACACATTAACAATTCAATCCCTGATGCTATTCCGATACACCGAAACCATTCCGGTAGATTTATCAGAACAAATTCCTGCAATGTCCATTATCTTCTCATGCGTTCCCTATCCACTCAATTGCGTTGACTACCCTGAAGTGTGTCTCCCTACGGGTCACGAACTATGTGGACATTATTGATACATTCTCCGATCAATAATCATTAGCGAGAACTGGAGATCCATAATGACTCCCACCAGTTCTTGCGATGACTTAGTGATAGCGTGACCTTTTATTCGCAGTAACCAATTCTCTTTTCTTGTTCCCGTGATATAACATTCTTAGTGATCATTATCACTTGCTTACAAGCTATGTCAATGTGATATCACCGAGAGGACCGTGAGTATATCTCTCCATCATCAGGATGGACAAATCCCACTCTTGATCCACGAGCCTCAGTTAACACTTTCCAAGTATCTGACGACACCTTTATAATCACCCTGTTAACGTGTGACGTTTGATGCAATCAAAATACTCTTATGGAGTCAGTGATTGACGTGATCTCATGGTCTAAGGATTAGGGTTACTTTGAATGATGTTATAGTAGATAATGGCTTGATCATGTTACTCTACATTGGGAGTATGTTCATCACATCATTCAATCAATGGTGTGACCTTGTTATTAACAACATGCAATGTCATGATCAGGAAACCTTGATCATCTATTAATCAACAAGCTAGTGTAATGGGAGGCATCACTAGGAACCTTTTCTTTGTTTATTAAACACACATGTATTAACGTTTCTAGTTAACACGATAATAGCATGAGAAATAAACATTTATCATAAACATGGAATAATATAATAACCACTTTATTATTGCCTCCTTTCACGAGTAACAACTAAGCTTGGGGAAGTTGATAGCTCTAAATATTAACACCTTTTATCAATGATTCTCCATTGGTTTTCATCGGGTTTTGTTGGTCTTGATCTTTCAACTAATGTTAACATTGCAAATTAGCGAAACCTTGGTTTTTATGTTGGTTTTAAGGTATGGAAAACTTTTGGAAGATTTGAGAGCATTTATGGGCTGATTACATATGATTGATTAAATACCCAACTGAAGTCCCTCTCATTAGAGGCGTCCAGGGCTGTAACGACCACTAGTACGGTCGGAGGCCCCTCGTAAGGCTCGCCTGTACCAGCTTCATTTTCCTTCGTTCTATCAATACAAGCAACTTTCATGAAGGAGGTGGGACGAGAAGACGGACACAACCGCCATAAATAGTCCAAGAAGAGAGGAGATCAGATCTAAAGAAGGAGAGGAACACCATCTCATCCTTCAATGATTCCTAACCTCTCAGTCATTCACTCCACCATCATCCCCACTTGTACTGAGAGAAAGAGAGATTCCTAGTTGTAAGATTAGGGTTTGAGACTTTGGTCTACCTAGGTTTGTATTTGATTTGATCCTCAACCGGTATTCTGGCTTGCTACGGTAAAGTTGATATGAATTCCATTTGCAATATTATCGTGTCTTTGATCTATCTTTCTATCATGTCTAAGTAAATCCCCATAGGCATGGGAGATGTTGGGGATTGGTAAGATGTGTTGTGCCTCCTTTGCTTCCATCAATTTGTGATTGTTGTCGTGAGTATTATATTGTGAGAATGAATATCTATGTTTGCCTAATGCTTGTCGTCCAATTTAAGGGCCCGGATAACATGATTCTGAGATATCATAGGTACGAACTTGTTTACTAGCGAATCGGCGACCCCTGAGTGACATAACCGATATCAAATAGGAGCTAGTATTACTCGAGGATAGCAAGGAACTACGAAGCCTAAAGCTTTGATCTGGTTGAAAGATCTTAATTAATGTTCTGACCATTGTTGTGGTAACAGGCAGATGGATCATTGGGATTGGGAAGAATCTACCAAGAGTACTCCTAGTCAGTATATGGGTTGCTTGCCTACTCAAGTATGAGTAAGAAGTATCACAATCACTTATCTCATTTCATTCATTTGGCACATTCACTATTACCATGAACCGTTTCTCTCCGTGCCTAACTTCTCATTTGCAGGAATCCCGAACACTTTTCTCGCTCTTTACTTTTTATATTATTTACTTCTAGCATCTTTCTTTACTTAAGTTTCCCACATTATTCACTCATCTACATTCACTCTCAACACTTGCAGTCAATTCACTCAAGACAACATGACACCTTGGGTGCGACACAAATGCCTCATAAAGACACTTCCCTAAGCTCCTGATTGGGATCGATATAAAAACTGGAATTAATACTTCCACAAAAACATGCTTTGACGAACATGTGCTCTTGCAGGATATCAGCGCGTGAGGGGGAGAGAGGACCGGTGGAAGAGAGCCATGCTCGGGGCGGTTCTTATCCTCTCCTCCAAGTGGTGGCGGGCATCAGGCAGCGAAGGCGCTGCCATAGAGCTACTTGACTTTGGGGTCGAAGACGACGAAGGACAGGGGGCGAAGGGGTACGTGTCAGCAGCGGGCCTCGCATTGGCCATCTTGGGCCTTACAAAACATTTTTTTCCTTTTCTATTTTATTATTTGTAAAACCACTTCAAATATGTTTTGAACAATTTTAAAAATACCAGAAGACTTTGTAAAATATTTTAAATATTGTGGGGCCCTTATAACAAATTATGCTCCACACTTTTGTAATTTTAAAATTCAAACCCATTTTGTATAGATTTCAAAGAGAGGGCGGCTTTAGGGTTTTTGCACTTGTTGTTGGCATTTATATTTCTTAGCAAAGTATATGATGCTCACAAATTCACAAACAAATCCTAACTATAGATTAATAAAACTAGGGGTGTTACACTCACGCCGCCACGTTGGCTTTTGGCTGGCCCGCCACCCGCTGAGTGCGGAGGCATGTCGCTCCGGGAATAACTCTCACCGCACGCATGCCTGCACGTAGACGATGACAATGGGCCCATGACATGCGCGAGGTCCACCGTCATGTGACACGGGGTAGGACGTCGCGCGGGTCACACATTCGTGATCTAAAATATTTCGCTCTGGCCCGAAGCAGGGCCCGCCTCCCAGAAGAGGTCTCCATTGTGATCGCGACATGTGTCCTCTACGACATCCATCCCACGGTCGAAAAGAATCGGGACGATGTGGATAACAATTTGGGCCAAAACAATCTAGCGCTATTATTACTCTGATTAGACTCCTTTTGTTTATGTTGTTATGTATTTCTGAATTGGCTCTACCTTTTCTTTGACTTGTGTACAACATATTGTCACTAGCCCTTTCTTAATTAAGATCTTGATCATTCCTTGTTTTCTAGTTTAGCTACCTACAAAATATAGGTTATTTGTTGATAAGTATGTCGATTTTGTCCTTTTTGAGCCACTTGGCAGATGAGCCTCTAGGTGTCATAATCTCGGAATCAGTGCCCCTTAGAACAATCTCATCGATTAAGAATTCCTTTATTCTTTTCTTTTATTTTCCTTTTGTGGCGCAATAAACCATCTGGGTGTCATGATCTTGGGATTGGTGACATTTAGAACAAGTTTGTAGTGTCCATTGTTAAATCAGATGAAAGTAATGGCAAGCATTGGCATCAAATGATCTCGGGATCAGTGCCATGTGAAGCCGAATTTTGCTGTTAGAAGCAAGTTTTGCCTGAATTCAAATTAGTGGCATAAGCCATACTCAAATACCAAAATTCATGACAATTGTTGTTGTTCGGAATTTTGTGGCAAAGCCACATTGCTATTCAAAGTGAAAATGTTTAGTGGTTGCAAGTTTTGTACTTCTTTTATTTTGTTTTCGAATCTGGCTCAAGTTGAACACTTTTGATTATAATCTCCACCAACATCTTACATTTTCTAGGTAACTCTTTTAGGAAATAATTGGAATGACATAAATCTTTGCTTAAGATCATTGTTACTGGTTTTCTGGCAAGTTCTCCATCAACTCAAAGTTTTAGTAGAGTAAACTCACCTCTACATTCTACTTAACTTAATTAACATACTAATATCTTTATTTCCTTGAGGACAAGGAAAAGTTCAAGTATGGGGGTGTTGATATGGGGGAAGCCATCCTCATGCAAGCAATTTTCCTTTGGTTACCTCCTTCCCTCCTAGAGAGAAGTTCTCTCCTCTCGTACACGCCGTGAGGCTGCTCCGCTACTCCCGCACCAGCGACCCCTGGACGCAAAGCTCTGCGGGAATAAGGTCACCAGACGCGTGGATACCTTCGGAGGGATCATACTTTGATCCTACCTCGAGGGCATCACCAGCCTTCTTGTCGACGAACGAATCTTCGCTACAACATAGCAATAGATCAAACCTCTCATGTTCTTGCATATATAATCTTGTTGTATTCGATAGGCCAAAAAAAGTAAATTTTCTATATGAAACCCAACGATCTACCGCCTGCGTGCATCGTGATCGTGATGCGTTTTTGCCATGTATAACCAATTTTAGTTTGATATGATATACAGTTAAAATCTAATAGAAACAATGATAAAATCTGGTTAAATTTAATTATTTTGGAAGCATAATACATAAATTTCACACATATTTAGCCTATTTTAGTGAATATTCCGATCAAAACACGATTCATCACAATGAAATACTAGGAGATTTCATCATGATTTCAGTTTGATTCAAATATATATCATACTAGGTGGATATGCGCACTTCGCTGCGCCACCTACATTCTATTTGTCAGAGTATGGTAGGTGTATTGTACTCACTTGGTAACATATTTTGTTTTATTTGTGTTATCATAAATTAAATATATGAGTATGTGCAGGGTTGAGTGTTTTATTGGTAGACAAATGTGTCATTTACGTGTTAGACATGTCTAAAACTGAGAGATTTGACCTTAGACGCAAGAAGCGGATCCGTATCTCCATATTAAAACTCATAAGAAACATAGGGTTACCCATGTTTCTTCAAGTAAACAAAAAGGTACATCGAACAAACTTCAAACAAAAATACATTAAGCAATATACCAAGTTCAGTATCACAAGAAACTGACATGTTACATGATCAAGGTAAAAACTAATAATATTAAAACAAACTGACTTATGAAGATCACATAGTAACCTTGTTCGGCAGCCTTAAAATCGATGCTTGCAACTATTTGGATTGCAGAACTCCAAGGAAAGATCTAACTTTGTATTCAACACTTATAAGTTGCTAGATTATTAAATGTTTAGTTTAGTCAATACAGACAACCAGATTACATATATACTAATTCTATGTAGGACTTATACTTGATATATTCTAAATTATTCACTGGTTCAATAAAATTTAAAAGAGAATGTATGGCTGGAAGTTGCCATAAATCTTTATATAAAAGCAAGATCTAATATGTAATCAAGTTTGATAATTTATGTACATCAAAATGAAAAATATGACATTTCTTTTGAACATACTTAGTCGATGGAACCCGCTTGTTCATTAATCGTAGAGCATGCTCCAAGTCAAGGGCACTGGATTTTCTGTTAATTCGTGTCAAAATTGTAGAACAACATAGAACACGTATCAATTTACACAAGCATATATGCTAATATATTAAAACAAATCAGTTGCAGAGCCTAAGAGGGGCCAAAATTAGCTCATTCTTCTTTGTTTCAGGTATACATACATATTGATTGTTGAAGTGGTATGAAACGTGACCGTTTCTTGCAAGGCGCGACCATTTCTCACCTTGTTAGTGCTCCACGCTTTTCGTTCAGTGATTCTTCCTTTCAGTTACTGTAGATTCCGGGTTCTCGCTAATCGCTCTGCGCCGCGTCATTGCATTCCTCACGAGCCTTCTCATTTCCAATTCCTTTTTCCGCCATCCATCCCTGATTTTTCTAGTCAAAGCGGTGAGGATGATACGACATCTTCGCGTAGTCCCCCATAGGAGCGTTTCTACCCGAGTCGTCCTATCGTTGTATTGGGAACGACAGTACCTAAGAAGGTTAGATAGAGGTATGGGGATTAGCAGGGAAGCTATCGACGGCGTCTGCAGGCGGGATTGGATACAAGCGAGCGTAGCGGGACACAAGAAGTACCCAGGTTCGGGGCCCTCGTGGTGAGGTAAAGCCCCTACTCCTGGCGGATCTGACTATGAGGGATATACGAATTACAAGTGCTCCTTGAGCTATGTTCTCTAGCTACTGCCTTAAATGCACTGAGACCAACCCTTTCTACTGAGGCCTTGCCTCTCCTTATATAGGCAGAGAGGCAAAGGTCTCAGCAGCTAATCCATTGGCGGGCCCCACAGGCGGGTCCCAGCCGACTAGTCATCTACAGTATCCAGTATGGCTTGTCTTATCGGAGTATGAGCGGTATGGCTGTCATAGGTACAGTGGACGCCGTGCGAGCCTGTCGTCAGTATAGGCCACTGTTCCAGCGTCACCCACGCAAAGTCTTCGGTATGGGCGGGTGGTTTCCCGTCTTGTCATCATACAGGGCGTATCGTACACTGATACGCATGTCGTCATGTCTCACCGATTGGGTCCGGCTACGTCGCCGTATCCGGCTGTCTCTTGCCAATCTGGCTACCGGGTGATAGCCGGCCTGTCTTGCCCTGTCCGGCTGCATCTGGTCGGCCGGACGTGATCCGACTGTCCTGTTTCTTATCCGGATGGGGTATCCGGGGATCATCCCCCTGACACTAGCCCCCGAGCGCGTGTGGATTCCGCCCTTAGGCGAAATGTGCACGCGCTCCTTCTTGCTTTTTGAATTTTCATCCGGCTGAGCCTGGCGGTTGTGCTACCCGTGACGTCAGTGCTGATGCCGGCCACGCGCGCACGCACCATCATTGCTCTATGGCAGGCAGCATAACGTCCCGTCGCACGTCGCCTCGGGAAACTGTTGTCCGGCGCTTCGGTTCTCGCTCCGGGATCTTCTGTGCATCCTGCCCTGGCACACGGGATCTAGGCGGCGGTTGGGGTGTGGGTTGCCCGGATGCGTGCCACGTGGCCCGTCGACGGTTGCCCTTCCGGTCCTTTAAAGGGACGCCGCGGGAGAGGCAGTTCCTTTCCTTCGCTCCCCCGCTGCAGTTTCCTTCTCTCTCGCGTGCTCCCGCTTCTGTGCTCTTGCCTTCTGTGCCGCTCGCTCGCCGTCGTCGACCCTACGGGCCACCGCCACTCTTCCGTCGCTGCTCCTCTCCACCAGCCAGAAATGGCCACCGACCGTGGAGCTTGGTTCGGTTCCTCCGTCACCAAAGACCAAATCGTGAAGTACCGCGCCGGCGGAGGAGGTGGCGGTGCGGTTGGCGCCGGCGGGGGAGATGTCGCCGCATCCGGCGGAAGGGGAGCGCGTCATCTTCCTTTCGCACCTGGCGCGCGGGTTCGCGCTGCCACTGCACCCATTCTTCCTCACGTTCTTGGCCTTCTTCGACCTCCGCCTCCACCATCTCGGCGCCAACGCAATCGGAACGCTGGCGCACTTCATGGCGTTCTGCGAGAGTTATCTTAGGATCCAGCCGGATCTCGGGCTCTTCTGCCGGCTCTTTCGAGTCCGGCCGCAGGTGCAGTATATGAAGGGGCCGCTAGTCGTCTGCGGCGGCGCCTCCATCTACTCCCGCACCCAATCCGGCTACCCCAAATTCTTGCTCCAGGACACGGTACGGCTATGGCAGTAGTCGTACTTCTACGTCAAGAATGTCACCAACGTCGACCGGATAAACCTTCCGGCCTTCCAAGACGTCGAGTCTAGCCGGCAGAACTGGGACCTGAAGCTCCACGGCGACAAGGCGGAGACGGACGCGATGCTGGCGCGCATGCGCTCCCTCGTCACCTGCCAGCTAACCGGCCGGGACATCACTCTTAGCTGGATGTCCCGGCTGATGATGCCGATGCAGCAGCGGGCGCACAAGATGTGCTATTACTCCGGCCGGCTGGACCCGACCCGGCTATCACGCCGCGATCCTCGCTACCACAACTTGAAGGAGTGGTTGTGGACGATCAGCAAGGAGCGGCTTCCGGAGAACTGGAAGTTCAGTCTGGCGCCCTACAGCCGGGAGAACCATGCACCCCGGGTAAGTTCTCGTAGCCGGAAATTTTGCTCACTCTTTCTGTGTTATTTCCTTGTTTTGTCTGATTGACTTCTTGCATTCGGCAGATGTTCGCCCGCATCCTTCACGAGGAGGGCGAGGCTCCCCTCGAGGCATTCACGCCCGACTTGCCTGAGCCGCGCGCTCGGCGGTCTGGCGAGGAATCGGATGGGGATGGCGACGCCTTCCCCAGTCGAAATGACAAGCCGGCCGCCGACCCGCACGCGGAGGTGCATGAGGAGGAGGAGGCTAGGCTGACCGTGGAGCCGGTGACGCGCTCCACGACGGATGGCGAAGCGGGCGGGAGCGGCTCCAGCTGTTCCGGCTCCCGCCGGCCTGCGACGGAGGAGCCGGCTCCCAAGAGGAGCCGGTCCGGTGCCCTGACGCCGAGCCGTCTTGGCCGGAAGAAAGGGCCGCCCCCGATTGTGCCGGGATATGTTTTTTCTCTCCTCCTCTATCTTTCGGCGCTTTCTGTCTACTTGCCCTCTTTCTTGTTTTTCTGACATTGGCTTATTTTGCTTTTGCCTTTTCCTCCTTCTCTTTAGCGCGTTGGTCTCTTTCGGAGCTGCGAGCCCGGCACGGGGGCCGACCGGGTCGCCGCCCCGTGCCCCAACTGAGCCAACTGGCGCCTCTCCTTCTTCTGAGGCGCAGCCTCTGCCTCCTCCTTGAGCTGAGCCGGCTGCCTCCGCCTAGCCGGAGGGTCCCCAGCCGGAAGTGGATCTCTCCCAGCCGGAAGGCTCTTCCGCGGGCGCGCGGGGGGCTGCCAGCAAGGAGCTCGTCGTTGTTGGCGATGACAACTCCGACGAGGAGCTCGGGGAGGAGTGGCGAACAGCGGTGGACGACGATGCTTCCTCTACCGCTTTGCTGTCGGACCTTGCCGCCACGCTCGAGCTCACGGTGAAGGAGATCCGGCTGTTGGAGGCCACAGCCGGCGGGAACCGGACGTTGGAGCAGAAGCTTGCTGCCGCCAACGGGACTTCCCAGAGTAAGTTCGCTTCACCCAGCTCGCTCTCTTTTTTTACTGATAGCCGGTTTCGTTGCAGCCATCCTCGTGTGTGCTCAGCGCGAGATCGATCGCTTGAAGAAAGCGAACGACCGGCTGAGCAAGTCCAACTCCACTCTGCGGCTGCAGAACAAGGACTGGCACGTGCGGGTAGACGGTTTGGAGGCCACCGTCAAGGAGCGCGACGCCTCTCTCGCTAGCCGGGCCGAAGCCTTCTCCCTTCTCGAGGCCCAAAACAAGGACCAAGAGAAGGAGATAAAACGGCTAGCGGTCAAGGAGAAGGCGCTGGTGGAGGAGCTGATGCAGGTTGGCCACACTGCCAAGGGTGAGTTCTTTCTTCCGTCTTTCTTACTTTCCGGATCCGGTAGCCGGATCTGACTCCTCTTTTCTAACAGCTTTTTACCCCGGCATAGACCTGCTAGCGTACAACCGGCTGCAGGAGAACTGGCCGGGAGCACAAACGACAGCCCATGAGCTCGTCGTCCTTCTTGGCGAGGAAGCTGTGAGGCTTTGTCAGGCGGCACGGGACGTCTTCTCCTTCATGTGGCCGGAGGCTCCGGTTCCGGAGACGATGGCGCAACTGGCGGCGAAGGTGGGAGAGGTGCCGACTACGGTGGATCGGCTGCGAGACTTGGCGGCACGGGCCAGAGCGGAGATGGCTCTGGCCCTCATGCTCTCCTGGTACAAGGACGCCCACGTCGAGAAGATCGACGGTTGCTTCCGTGCCGGAGCCGATCTTGCCGCCATCTGCAAGCCCATCCGGAACTCCGCGGGTCCGCCATCAAGATCGCCGATTACGTGGACCCCGACGAGGTGCTCATCGACTCGGAGTCCGTCGGTACTCCTAACGCAGAGGGCTCGATGCCGCCGCCCGTAGGTGCAGGAACCAGATCAAGCTTCATGCCTCCTCCGCCGCCTGAAGCTTCTGCCGGCCAAGATCCCCCGCACGGCAAGGGTCCTGCCGTCTAGTTATTGCCCCGGGATGCCGGGTGTATTTGTCTTGTCTTACATGTTTGTGAACCTTGTCCGTTTGTACCAGCTGTCTTTGATGCCGGGTAACATATGGGAGCTTTGTCTCCTTTTTGTTTGTTATTATTGAAATTCTTGAATCTTCCTTGTGCGTTGAGCTTTCCTTTTGCGTATTTTGCCCGAGTAACTTCGTCAGGCTACACACCTTTAGCCGGGCGACCTGCACCTCCAGTGGGGGCTTAGCGCTAATGGGTGTAGCCCCAGATTCGAGTAGTTGGCGAGCTGTGTGCTTGAATCTTTCTTATTCTCCCAAGTCTTCTAACTTTATCCGAGCCTCGTCGCCGCTTCGTTGGCTGAGCGCCTTCACTGGAACTAACATTCCATGGGGGCGTGGCCTCCACTGGGTGTAGCCCCCGAGATTCGGAGTAGCTGGCATAGCCAGGTGCTTCGAATCTTTCTTGTCTTTTCTTGCTCCCGCCCTTGCCCTCGCCTGGGCTCCAAACGGCCGGCTAAACGCCCTTAGCCGGTTAGAAACTACAAGATTCCACTAGGGGCACGCGAGCACACCCAGTGGGTGTAGCCCCCGAGATTCGGAGCACTTGATGAAGGCAAGGACTTCGAATCTTCTTTCCTTCTCCTGAATTCCGACTCGAGGTAGTCGGACAAGAATGCACATATGCACACACATACACCTTCACAGGTTAATAGGTTAGTTTGTCAAATCGTAGCTGGAAAACGACTTGTTTTTTCGAAAACTGGCTTGCTCCTTTCTAGACACTTAGTCGCCTTCCCGTGTGTTCTGCTGTTTTTGCTGCGTCCTTGCCGGGCAGCCGGGTTGCGGTCTGCAGCCGGAATCAAAGGGAGCTGACAGTACATTACACACGGTACTAGCGGCTTAGTAGCTGGATTGGTTCGAGCTAGTTGCGGGGCCAGGACGCCCGATCTGTCGTGTCTCCTCCCTGTTTTTCGTGTGGGATGCCTCGGGCTTTTGCTCTTGCTAGCCGGACAACCGGGTTGTGGTCTGTAGCTGAGACGAAGAGTGGGCCTCTGACATCATCGCACACTACTCAGCCGGTTTGTTGACTTAACAGGCTGGGCCAGCCGGCGAGCCCACGGGTAGGGGTCGCCAGAGCCGGAAAATTTGAACCGGAAAACAGGTGCACACGCATTTCTAGAAGGATCCCCTGAGATTCTCGTGGGGGTCCACATTTTCATTCATGGGGTTTTCGGGGTACATACACTGCCTGGCGACTAGGTGTAAAACGGGCACAGCAGGGCCACGTTCCAAGGATGCTCGGTCTCCTCGTCCGATTTGTCCATCTTGTTCTTGCGCGGCTGTTGTGCGTCGATGAGGTAATAGGAATCGTTGGGTAGCGCCCGGCTGATGATGAAGGGGCCCTCCCAGGGTGGTGATAGCTTGTGCATGCCCTTCGTGTCTTGCACCAGCCGGAGAACCAGGTCGCCCTCGCGGAATGCGACTGGGCAAATCCGGCTTGAATGGTAGCGACGTAGTCGCTACTAGTACATGGCAGATCTGGACAGGGCCAGCTCGCTGGCCTCCTCCAGGAGGTCCACCCCGTCCTCCCGCGCCTCCTTGTTGGCTTGCTCATCGTACAGGAGCTTGCGAGGGGAGTCGAATTCGATGTCGGTGGAGAGGACGGCTTCCGATCCGTAGACCAGGAAGAATGGCGTGTAGCCGGTTGACCTATTCGGTGTGGTGCGGAGGCTCCACAGCAGAGCCGGAAGTTCTTTGATCCAACATCCGGGTGACCGCTCCAACGACTCGATGAGACATGGTTTGATGCCGGCTAGCACCAAGCCGTTTGCTCGTTCGACTTGCCCGTTGGACTGCGAGTGTGCAACGGAGGCGAGGTCCAGTCGGATGCCCTTGTTGCTGCAGAACCGGGCAAAGGCCCCCTTGGCAAAGTTCGTGCCGTTGTCGGTGATGATGCTGTTGGGGTAGCCGAAGCGGTTGATGATGTCGGTGAAGAAGGTAACAACCGTCGCTCCATCCAGCTTCCGGATAGGCTTGGCCTCGATCCACTTTGTGAACTTGTCCACCGCTACCAGCAGGTGGGTCATTCCTGCGCGGGCTCGCTTGAAGGGACCGACCATGTCGAGGCCCCAAACTGCAAAGGGCCAGGTGATCGGTATGGTCTTGAGTACCGAGGTTGGCATGTGCCTGAGCTGCCCGAAGCGCTGGCACCCATTTCACGCGTGGACCAGCTGCTCGGCATCCTCGAGGGAGGTGGGCCAATAGAAACCATGGCGGAATGCCTTGGCGACTATCGCCCTTGACGAAGCGTGGTGCCCGCACTCACCCTGGTGGATATCCTTGAGTAGCCGGTAGCCCGTGTCCACATCAACACATCTTTGGAAGATACCGGATACACTGCGCTTGTACAGCTCGCCGTTTATGATGGTGTATGTATGCGCGCGGCGCCGGATTTGCATGGCCTCTACCTCGTCGTCTGGGAGTTCTTCGTTGGCGATGTAGTTCATGAAGGGTTGTGCCTAGGATGGCACTTCCCGGATGATGAGGACGCTCCTATCCTCTGACTGACGGACGTCGGGGGGTCGTCCGGGTGGAGTACCCGGGCCGACAGCCCCCGAGCCATTAGGCGAGCCGGCAGCCCCCGGGTCTTGCGAGCCGGAAGGCACTGCCTGGCCGGAATTGGTGCGAGTTTTCTTCTTTGGTGGTTTTGCTGGCTCCGTTTCTGCTGCTCCGGCCGCCGGAACGCTTCCCGCCCAGACGACGGGTTGATGGATGGCTTGCGCAGATGCTCCAAGGAGACCCCTAGCAGGATGGCCTGCCTGGTGGATCCTATCTTGGAGAGCGCATCGGCTACCTCGTTGTTGGTGCGGGGGACATGGTGAAATTCGCATCCGTCGAAGGAGGCGCTGAGCTTCTGGATCTGGAACCGGTAGAGAGCCATGTTTGCATCTCTGGCATCCCATTCCCCGGACACCTGTTGCACCACCAAGTCCGAATCACCGAAGCACAGGATCCGGTTGACACCGATCTCCTTGGCTAGCCGGAGCCCGTGCGCCAGTGCCTCATATTTGGCTACGTTGTTGGAGGCCTTGAAGTGGATCTACAGCACATACTCCAGCCGGTCTCCTTTGGGCGAGGTGAGCACGATGCCGGCTCCCAAGCCCCCGAGCATCTTCGACCCGTCGAAGTGCATCCGCCAGTGGTCCGAATTCAGAACCGGTGGAGAATCGGGTCTCGGCCAGTCGACGAGGAATGCCAACGCCTGTGACTTGATCGTGAGCCGGGGCTCGTCTTTGGATGGAGTTGGCGAGCTCGATGGCCCACTTGGCGACTTCGGCGGTGGCGTCCTTGTTGCCGATGATTTCGAAAGTGCGGTGCACACGACCTTGATCGGGTGCTCACGGAAGTAGTGCTTGAGCTTCTTGCATGCGGTACACCATAGCACATCTTCTGGTAGTGGGGGTAGTTCTGCTTGGAGAGGGAGAGAACCTCGCTGAGGTAGTAGACGGGTCTCTGAACCGGCTGAGCCTTGCCTTCCTTGGGGCGCTCCACCACCAGGACGACGCTGACGACCCGGCTGATGGCTTCTATATAGAGCAACATCGGCTCCTTGCTAGCCGGCGTGGCTAGAACCGGTGCTGTGGATAGCATGCGCTTGAGGTCGTGAAACACGGCGTCGGCTTGCGAAGTCCAGGAGAACTTGTCCGTCTTCTTCAACAGCTGGTATAACAGGAGTGCCTTCTCTCCCAGCCGGCTGACGAAACGACTGAGGGAAGCCAGACATCCGGTGAACTTCTGGACTCCAAGCAGGTTCTTGGGCGGTTGCATCCTCTCGATGGCCGCGATCTTCTCCGGATTCACCTCGATACCTTGTTGTGATACGAGGAAACCGAGTAGCTGACCGGATGGTACTCCGAAGACGCACTTCTCTGGGTTCAGCTTCATCTGGTACTGGCGGAGGTTGCCAAATGTTTCTCCCAGATCCTCGAGGAGGGTGCGCTTTTCCTTGGTCTTGATGACTACGTCATCCACGTGGCGATGCATGTTTGACCTATCTGCGAGTGCAAGCATTTCTGCATACATCGCTGATAGGTGGCGCCTGCGTTCTTTAGGCCGAAAGGCATGGTTACATAGCAGAAAGCCCCGTAGGGGGTGATAAATGATGTCTTAATCTGATCAGCCGGGTTTAGCCGGATCTGATTGTACCCAGAATAACAATCTAAAAAAGACAACAAATCACAGCCGGCCGTGGAATTGATGACTTGATCGATACGGGGCAAGGCGAAGGGGTCTTTCGAGCACGCCTTGTTCAGGCTGGTGTAGTCGATACACATGCGCCAAGTCTTGTTCTTCTTCAACACCAAGACTAGGTTCGCCAACCAGTCTGGGTGGTACACTTCCATGATGAACCCGGCTGCAAGGAGCCGGGTGATCTCGTCACCGATTATCCTTCTCTTCTCATCTGCGAACCGGCACAGAGGTTGTTTGACCGACTTGGCATCCGGACGCACATGAAGTGAGTGCTCGGCGAACTCCCTCGGTACACCCGGCATGTCCTTGGGAGACCATGCGAAGATGTCCTGATTCTCACGGAGGAAGTCGATGAGTGCGCCTTCCTATTTGCTATCCAAGCCGACACCAATGGTGACGAACTTAGTCGAATCGGAGGGGTCGAGCAGGATCCTCTTTGTCTCCTTTGCCGGCTGGAAAGCTCCTTCTCCAGCCGGTTTGCTGCTAGCCGGAATGTCCTGCTGGGCCATGGCCACATTGCGCATGATCGCGCGTTTTTCTTCGGCTATGATGAGGGCCTCTGCCAGTTTGGAACCGGCTGAGGCGCACTCCATCGATCGCCTGAAGCAGCCGGCGACGGTGATCACGCCGTGGGGTCCCAACATCTTCGTCTTGAGGTACGCGTAGTGGGGGATGGCCATGAACTTGGCGAGGGCGGGGCGCCCGAGGAGAGTATGGTAGGAGCTCGTTAGATTTACCCCCTCAAACCAGATTGGTTCGCGGCGGCAGTTCTCCTTGGTCCCGAAGATGACATCCAGCTAGATTTTCCCCAGCGGGGCGCAGGCTGGCCCCGACAGTACGTCGTGGTAGTCGGGCGCAGGTCGCTTTCGCGAATGCCTAGCTTCTCCAGCGAGGACTGGTAGAGGAGATTGAGGTTGCTGCCTCCGCCGATGAGGACGCGCGAGAATCGGCAGGTGTGCGCGTTGGAGACGATTAGAGGGTCGAGCACCATGGCATAGCCCCCGGCAGTCGGCAGATGCTCAGGCTGATCCGCCCGGCTCCAAGTGATGGGGATTTCTGACCAGTTCAGGTACTGGGGGACCGGAGAGACGATGGCGTTGACCTCCTTGGAGCGTCGCCTGTGGCTGTGCTTGCCGTCCTGCTCCGTCTCGAAGATGTGGTAGGCGGCGTGCCGCCTGGGGGTAGCCGTTGTTGTTGTTGCCGCTGTTACCATCATTACCGGCTCCCCTAGCCGGTGGTGGAGGTCCACCCGGTGGGGGAGGCGGGAGACGAGGCTGGTTGCCCTGGTCCTTTAGCTGGCGGGTCCAGCTGCAGTTCCGGGTGGTGTGCGTAGCCGGTTTGAAGGGACCGCTATGCCACTTGCACGGGTCGTCAATCATCTGGTCGAAGGTGAGTCGGGGCTTCTGCCTTCTTGCCTCATTAGCCGGTGCGTCGGGCGCACCCTCCACAGCATTGACCTGCCGTGCGTGGTAGCGAGGCTTCGTTGTCGGCTGGCGGTCCCCATGGAACCGATTGTCGTTGCGTGGCGTCTGGAGATCCGGCTTCACCGGCCGGATTGCTCGGACGATCGCGAGCCGCTCCGTGGAGTCGGACGGTCGTCCGCGCTTACTCGGAGGGGATTCTTCATGGCGGCATCCGCCATGGCGTCTTGATCCATAGCCGTCATGAGCTCGCCATGGTTTCGGCTCGTCACCGATGGCGGTGGCGAAGCATAGTGCCCTCTCGGCATCCTTCGATGAAGAAGCTAATGGCTTGGCTCTCTAGGATGCCTTCGCAAGTGTTGCGGAGCTCCGTCCACTTGGCGAGGTACTCGCGGTCGGTCTCGCGGTCGCCCTGGACGCACAAGGCCAGGTCGCCTGGGCGTTTATGCGTGCCGTTGAAGTTGCGGACGAACACCTTCTCGAAGTCAGGCCAGACGTTGATGCTGTTGGGCGCGAGGCTATTAAGCCATGTCCTTGCTGACCCAGTTAGCATGAGAGGGACGTAGCGCACGGCTGTGCGCTTGTTCCAGTGGCGTCTGCACCGCCGTAGCATAGTCGGTCGGCCAGATCTTCCGGCTTCATCTTTCTTTGTCGTGCCAGGGGTGTCCACGGCGAAGAATTTATCCGGATCGGCTCGTTTCGGATGCGGGGTCTGAAACAAACCGGGCCGGTCGAATCTTCCTCCTCCGTGACGCTTGGAGCGAGGCGAGGCTCGATCACGGGCATCCGGACAATCCGGGTTGGGCACTCCCACCTGGCCCGAGAGACGGGAACCGGCTGGTCTGGGCGCTCCGGCTGGTGGTGGGGGAGGTGGCGGGTTGTTGTTCACCGTCTGCTCCTGGCACGGCTGGCCCCTGTTGCCCGAGCTGCGATGTCTGATGCAGGCCCTGGGCGGCTGAGGGGAGGACGCCTGCTGGGTGTCGCGCGGCGCGCCTCTGCTGTTGGCAGGTAGCTTGCTCCCTTTGGAGTAGCTAAGGTCTTCCTGCATCTGCCTGTTGGCATCGGCCTGCTCGTCCGCGACACGGAGGAGCTCCTGCACGCGAGCGTGCTGGCGGGCTCGCGCCTCGCCCTGGGTAGCTCCTCTGCTGTGGCTCGCGCTGCGCGCAGGTTCTTGATGGGCGTGCTGTAGGTGGGCCGTGTGAGGGCAGGCACGGGATCCGGTTCTCCGTCCTTTTCCATCCTACCGCCCAGCTCACCTCCCCGACGCCATACCTGGCCGCACCGGCTCTGCTCCGCGGTAGCCGGAGTGAGGCCGTGTGCACGGTCGTACTCGCGGCGAGTGATCTCAAGTTTCTTGCGGGCTGCTGCCAGCTCCATGGCCTCCTGGAGGAGGATCTGTCTCTCCATGGTGAAGTTGGCCTCTGCCTCCTCCGGGTTATCCCCGAGGTTAACCGGCGTCAGGAGCCGATCAATGGCATCCTCTATCGGGTTCCGAGGCTGTGGGGGAGCGGAAGTTCCGACCTCGTCCGTGCCTCGCTCCCACGGCTGGCAGGGATGCGAGCTGGATCCGGTCATCATGACCTCCACGCCGTGGGGTGCGGCGGAGGTGCTGCCGTCTGAGCGCGGCAGCTCCGCGATAGAGACAATTTCCCTAGGGAAACGCTCTGGGACGGTGGCGACGTAGACGGGGAGATCGCCGAATAGCAGGACGGTGTCGTTTGCTAGGAAGGAAGTTCCGGCGAAGCAGGAGGCGTTGTCGATAGCGATCGAACTTATAGCGTGTGCACCGGGGCGAGAGGCCACGCTCACCGGCTGAAGTGCGGGGTCCCGTCTGGAACTCGACTCGGTCGAAGCCATCATTACGGTGGCGCCAAGCTGTCGTTGTATTGGGAACGACGGTACCTAACGAGGTTAGATAGAGGTGTGGGGACTAGCAGGGAAGCTATCGACGGCGTCCATGCGGGATTGGATACAAGCGGCGTGGCGGAACGCAAAAGTACCAGTTCGGGGCCCTCGTGGTGAGGTAAAGCCCTACTCGCCGGATCGACTATGAAGGATATCTGAATTATATGTGCTCCTTGAGCTGTTCTCTAGCTACTGCCTTAAATGCCCGAGACTAACCCTTTCTCTCGAGGCCTTGCCTCTCCTTATATAAGCGAGAGGCAAAGGTCTCACCGGCTAATCCATTGGCGGGCCCCACAGGCGGGTCCCAAACTAGTCATCTGATATCAGTATGGCTTGTCTTATCGGAGTATGAGCGGTATGGCTGTCGTAAATACGATGGGCGGACGTCGAGCCCGTCGTCGGCCTGTTCAGCATTCAATCACACGCAAAGTCTTGATATGGGCGGGTGGTTGCCCGTCTTGTCATCGTCTGGTGTACCGTGCAACGTCATACGCCGTCTGTCTCACCGATTGGGTCTGGCTACGTCACCGTATCCGACTGTCTCTTGCTGATCCGGCTACCGGGTGATAGTCGGCCCGTCTTGCCCTGTCCGGCTGCATCTGGTCAGCCGGACGTGATCCGACTGTCCTGTTTCTTATCCGGATGGGGTACCCGGGGATCATCCCCCTGACACGTCCCCTCTCTCTCACCCCTACTATCCCACGCGCTCACCTCCACCTTATCTTCCTCACCACCGACAAAGCGTAGTGGCAGACGGATGCGTGAGGTCAGGGCGAAGTTTGAATCGGTACTTGGTAGGTTCAAGGCGAGGAAGCAGAGGCAGACGACACTGGATTTGGGAGCTGGAGTCGAGGCGGTGGCCTTGTGAGTGGAGAGGGTAGAGGGAGCGGATGTGAGAGGGAGATCTCGGGAGCAGAGGGGCCTTCTCCTTTTTAATTCTTTTTTCTGCCATCCATTCCTGATTTTTTTAGTCAAAGCATTGAGGATGATGCAACATCTTCGTGTAGTCCCGCATAGGAGCCTCTCTACCTGCGCCGCTACTCTCTCTCACTCCCACCGTTCCACGTGATCACCTCCTCCTTATCTTCCTCACCACCGGCAAAGCATGGCGGCAGACGGGTGCACGAGGTCGGTGGCGATGTTGAATCGGTACTGGGTAGGTTCGAGGCGGGGAAGCAGAGGCGATCGATGCTAGATACGGGAGCTGGACGGGAGGTGGTGTCCTCGTGAGTGGAGGGGACGGAGGGAGCGGAGGTGAGAGGGAGATCTTGGGAGCGGAGGGGGCGGCCTCGTGAGTAGAGGGGGCAGAGGGAGCGGAGGTGATACGGAGAGCTCGGGAGCAGAGGGGGTGGCGACTTTGCTGGTGGAGACGGAGGAGGGGCTAGATGGACGGAAGATCGAGTGGAGGGGAACGAGATCGAGATAGGGGTGGGGGCAGGGATGGGAAAGACCAACTCGTAATACTTCGGTTAACACCTGAAACTGCACGGTTGAGATGACTCAGACCGACGATCAGACGGCCAGAAACACGCGCGCGAGCAGATGTCCTCAGGTGGCTCACCTTTTCTCAGGCTTAAGCTACAATATTCCTCCTTATCTTCCTCACCATCGGCAAAGCATGGTGGCGGACGGGTGCGCTAGGTCGGGGCGATGTTGAATCTGTACTGGGTAGGTTTGAGGCAGGGAAGCAGAGGCGGTCGACCCTGGATGCGGGAGCTGGACGGGAGGCGGTGACCTCATGAGTGGAGGGGCGGAGGGAGCGGAGGTGAGAGGAAGAGCTCGGGAGCGGAGGGGCGGCATATTTTGTTGTGGGAGACGGAGGAGGGGCTAGGATGGGCGGGATCTCGGGTGGAGAGGAACATAATCGAGATGGGGCGGGGATGAGAGGGACCAACTCGTAATACTTCGGTCAACATCTAAAACTGCACGGTTGAGATGACTCAGACTGAACATCGGACGGCCAGAAACGCGCGTGCGAGCAGATGACCTCAGGTGGCTCGCTTTTTTCACAGACTTAACCTATAGTATAATGTCAAACTGAAATTGGTCAAACTTGGAAAAAGGACGCAACATGAATCGTGACACTCGTGGACGTTTATAGCTGGGCATGTTTCGGATCAGGCCAGGCTCAGGCCGAGCCGTCAAAAAGCCCGTGGGCCAAAAACTAGGCCCGAGTCTGATTGTCGGGCTGTAAAACAAAGCCTGAGCCTGGCCCGAACATGCACTGGCCCACCGGGCCGGGCCTTCGCTATTTTCACCTTTTTCAATGCCCGAGCCCAGCCCATGGCCGCAGATCTGGCCCGCGGGCCAAAAAGCCCGGTCCGTCGGGTTTTTTTTTTGGGCGGGCCGGAATTCCCATGCTCAGGCGCAGGACGTTGGATAGACCGCTGAACATGCTCCGTGAGAAAAATCAGGTTATACACACGACGTACTAAATTGACTTGTAGTATATGACTGAGATTTTCTTTTTTGTTTCTAATAAAAGGCACAAAAACAATCTACTCTCTCCGTTCAGAAATATAAGTCGTTTTATCTTTGTAAATTGAAAGTACCTATAAGTCTTTTAGTATATAGGTTCGTAGAGGTTCGAAGTTAAACCTATATACTAAAAATCGTTTAGATATATTCACTCCACAAAGTTAACATGTCTTATATTTCTGGAGGGAGTATAAGATTAGCTGAACTATACTTAATTTCCATAGGCATGTGTCGGTTCATGTGATGACGAGTTAGCCAAAAAAAAAAAGACCATGCAGTAAGCAAAATCTTACTAAAGTTTGGAAAATATTTGAATAACATAAATAAACTTCGAATCATATTTTGAGTCTTTGACTAAAGAAATAATTGTTTGAATAATAGTATCATGGGCACCACCCACCACGGCCATATACGATCGAGTACGACCAATCTATGCTGTACCAGCTGGGGCGCTAGCTTCCACATTCGTGTCTTCCTCGGACGTCGTCGCTTCGACGTGCTTCCGGCTGGCCGGCAAGAAGTACCAGAGCGGGCTCGACACGACGCCCCCCTGTGCCGGCAGCCACCGAGTAGACCTTCGTTTTGCCATGTCGAACACGGCGGCCTCGTAGTCACCCTCAGGACGTTTGTCCCAGTAGTAGACGCAATCACCTTTCAGCCCTGTCACACCTTCGACGCGCACCGACACCGCGTCGTTCTTCCCGACGAACACCGCGTAGCCGCCAAGATCTTTCGCCTCGCTCCAGGTCGGCCACCGCCCCGGATCATACCTAAGGACAAACACGTCGCCCTCCTGGATGCGGATCACCTGCTGCAGGCAGCCTTCTCCTCCGGCGGGCGCGTTGACGGAACCTGCGCCGCAAGGACGCCTCCATATCTGGTACAGTGCGCCGTCGCAGAGCACGAGACTCTTGGCGTCCGTGAAGCGGGAGATTGTGTCGTACGGCGCGGGGAAGACGTCCGTTCCCGCCAGCAGCGGCTTCACCTCCACGGCCTTGACCGAGCTGCCGCGGCGATGGCGACGGTTGAGGTGGAGGACATGCACACCGCCGTGCTCCGTCAGGCAGTACACCGTCCCGTTGTCGCAATAGGCCACGTCGGCCAGGACGCCCCCGTCCATGAAACGGTCCGTGTCGATCACGTGGACGACGGAGCCTGCCTTGCCGTCGCACGACTTCTGGACGGCGAGGCTCTTGGGTCCGCAGATGCTCACCGCGGCGAAGTCGCGCGGGCTGGGGCTCGGCGAGAACACGACCTTGGACGCCCAACGGTAGGGCTCACGGCGATCATACATCCAGGAGTCCAGATGGATCTGGACGTCGGTGACCGGGTTGAACAGACACACGCCCGTGCCGACCGGCCGGTAGGCCATGTCGAGCGCGACCCACCCGTCGTACGCCCCGACGCAGCGGTAGTCGGTGGCGACAGCGAGTTCCGGCGGCTCGCGGAGGCCGTGGAGTGTCGACCAGCGCTCCTTGTCGAGGAGACCCCATGCGGCGAATGATAAGGGCTGGCGGGCCGTCGTGCCATCCGCGCCGGGGAGTAGTACTACGGGGGCGAGGGGCCGCGAGGTTGGCGGCGGGAGCGGGGAGCGCCACGCGGTGCACACGGCGCGGAAGAAGGCGTAGTCCCTGAGAGTAGTGCAGTAGTCCGCGATGTGCGAGAGGAGGCCGGCGTCGAGGTCGGCCCAGCACGGGTGGGGAGCCTCATCGTGCTCCATGCGGGTGTGAGATCGGATGCGAAGAAGAGTCTTCCTGATATTGTGATCTACTCTAGGGTTCGAGTTTCGAAAGGAAGTATATAATCGTTGAAGCTCTCCTGCGTGTGGACTGTGGCGTATAGCCTGTTAGCAATAAGCACGTCGGATGCCGGCATCGCGCGCTCTTCGTATACGAGTCGTATATATATAGGTTTTCTAATAGTCGACCTATCTATGTCCGTTGGGTACATATGCATGTAACCGAGTAGGACTAGAATTAGTCACCGAGTTGTTCCGACTGTTGGAGTTGGCAACGTGGTAAGACACACCATAAGTTGAGTCAAAGAAATAAAACTATGAGGTGTGATATGCACCCGTGGCCATCAAGTTTATTGCCGTGTGCGTGTGTTGCTACTAGCTTGATCAATCAATGAAGGCTAGCTAGCTTGGCTGTTTGTACTAGCGCGTCTCGCCGGAACTTTGTCGTTGGCGTCGTCGGAAAGCACTTGGAGACAGGGGGTTGTGCCAACAATTGGTATCAGAGCCAAGGTCGTCGTCCGTGATCTTCTGAAAGTACAAGGAGGTCATGACGATGATGAAGTTTGGCGAGAGCTTGGCATCGACACCGGTGTTCGAGACGGTAGGCGCGGATTTGTATCCGCGTCTGGATCGCAAGTACTACGGGCTATGGGCACTTGTGATGCAGTGCGCCGATTTGGGAAGCCATCGATCCCGGTGGCGATGAGTACGTCAAGGGAGGTGCGAAGTACCGAGAGGATTGCCAAGTGTTGACGGCACTCTACTCGGTCGTGTCGACAGACGTGCTGCGGCAACTTGTCGGAAAGAAATCGGCGAAGGATGTGTGGGGAGCGATCAAGGTGGTATGGGCAGGTGTTGACGACGCTAGTGCTCATGTGGGACAGCAGAAGGTTGTCTTGAACGACGAGATGACATTGGTAGAACCGGAAGTGACCCCGGTTGGTTCGCCAAGTGTGGCGACGCCAAGTACGGCGACCAAGGTGTCAGAAGAAGTCGGCGTGAGTATGTCAAGTTCTGAGAAGGAGGAGTTCACCTCAAGTTCAGAAGCGCAGCCGGAGAGTACTCGAACTAATGACATCACATGACACGACGTCCAGGATTGAGAAGATGTCTCGTTGCATGATAAAGGCAGTATCACGCCAGGACGTCCACCAGAAGCTGTAGGTGGACGTGGCACATGTGCGTTGTTCAACAGCCCAGAAGAAGGTGCTCCACGTGCGGAGCTCGGGCCAAGCAAAGGTCCAGGGGATGACGGCCCATAAACGCCAGAAGGAGGCGGACTAAAAGAAAAAGGCCCGCCGGGAGGAACTCCGCGGGGAGGTCCAGGGGCGCCCATCCTAGAAGTTGGAGCAGAAAAAACAAGTAGGCCAAGCAGTGTGGGCGCTGTAACGGCAGAAGAAATTGACGGACCAAGACAAATAGGTCCAGCCAGTCTAGGGGCGGTCAACCCAGAAACCTAGCCAATGAGCAATCCACCTCAGCTTGCACCAAAATGTGAAAGGCCAGAAAAAAGCAGTCATTGTGATGGTCTAACTATGCAGGAAGAGAGATGCGACCCAGCAGAATCGGGTGGAGTCAGTCCATCTCGCGCTGCACTAGACGGGATGAAATTAGAAATCCCAGCAAGAAAATCAAATGAAGAAGAGGTTGTGCGTCTAACTGGTCTATTGTGTCAAGAGCTCATTGATCTAGCTACACGTGAGTTTCCTTGCCAGTGGGTGCACGACAGCCAAAAGCATCGGCCGGAGTTGCATCCATCAGGCAAGGATCTAGCTAGCTTTGCTAGTAACGTTCACGTGAATCTCGGTGAGAAAATATTTTGGCGAGATCATATAGACGAGTCGCGAGAGAGCAACATGATACCTCAGCCAAAAATTAGAGGATCCGCAAGTGAAGAGACAAGCGTTGTGTCGGGCGCAGAAAAGTATGTCGTGATGCCTCCGAGCGTACTGGAGATAAGACGGCTACGACCGACATGAGCACGCATGCGAGGCGTGTTGGACTACTACCCGAAGGAGATACTTTGGATGGTAAATAATTCGGTGACGATGAACTACAAAAAGCACTGGTTGTTCATCAAGGAACCGATGAAGACCGAAGGCACGTTCATGGAAGACATCGACAAGGAGGACGCGAAAAGGAAGGACGTGGACGAGGAGGGTCGACATCAAGTCATGGAGAAGCCGGCGAAGGTAAAGTCGGTGACATGGAGGATGACGCCTGGAGCGGCGACATCAATGTCGTGGATGACTCCGCGGGGAGCAGCTGGCATATCTAGGATCCAGGTCGAGGTGAAGCGCATGTCGTGCTTAGGGGGTGACTGTTAGGAATAAGCACGTCGGATGCTGGCACAGCATCACGCGCTCCCCGTATACGATTCATATACATATAGGTTTCCTAATAGTCGACCTATATGTATTGGTTGGGTACACATGCATGTAACCAAGTAGGACTAGAATTAGTCACCGAGTTGTTCCGGCTGTTGGAGTTGGCAACGTGGTGTCCTAGTAGTTAGCATATATATACATGCAACCAGACTCTGTAAGACACATCATGAGTTGAATCAAATAAATAAAACTATGAGGTGCGATATGCACCCTTGGCCATCAAATTTACTGCCGTGTGTGCGTGTGTTGCTAGTAGCTTGATCAATCAATGAAGGCTAGCTAGCTTGGCTGTGTGTACTAGCGCGTGTCGTTGGAACTTCGTCGTTGGCGTCGTTGGAAAGCACTCGGCAACCGGGGCTGTGCCAACATAGCCCGTGGAGTACTAAGGGAACGTGCAGTATTTCGTTTTGGCTCTATTAATAATAATCAACAGTTGTAGTATAAAAGAGCCTAAAAGTAAAAAAAATAAAAATAGATCAATGGACCACCTAGCGACGACTATGAACACTAACACGAGTCGGAGGCGTGTTACCGCCGTCACCTCTCCATCACCGGAGCATAGAGCTTGTTGTAGTAGACAGACGGAAAATCGTTGTGCTAAGATCTTAAAGATCCATCGCACTATAGCAGCAACCATCGTCAATAATGACATCCGTAGATTGGAGAGACAGACATGAAATTATACGAACTAACACGAAAACCGACCAGATCCTAGGAGATCAGCCGGACACACGACTTCACATATCCTCCGTTGGCACTAGACGCGCCACCGGAACGAGGATAGGGATGGAGAAATTTATTCTGACTTCAGGTTGTAGCCGTCGCCTCACCATCACAAAAAAGACTGAAAAGCAGCCTAAACGAAGAACGAAAACGTCCCACCAGCGAGAGACCGTGGTCCGCCACACCTCAAAAGACCTAAGTCCATCGGAGATGGAACGGACCAGCGGCGCCAGCGGCAGGGGGAAGGAACCCTAGATGGGTTTTTTTCCAGCTCTCGCCTCCTGGGTACGGTGCAACCACACGTATCGGAATGTGTAGTATTATACAACCCAAATACATGGCTGCCATTTCAAAACATATTTGGTTAACTATTTAATCCGTACATCACTACATATATGAAAGTAGAGCAGTTCACCGATTTGTTAGACATGCCAAATCAGCTTTGGTACTGTAGAAAGCTACAGTAGCGCACATCTACAGTAACGTCCGACCTACCTTCTCTCTCCTTCGTCTGGCCACTCCGATGCGTGTGTGTGGCTGGAGGGGTTTACCCATTACCGGTGCTCCAGGTTAGTTTTACGTTGTAGTAACCGCGCGATTCCATAATTACCGGCCCTTCCTGGTCAACAACGCAACCCCCGTCCCACCGCTTTCCCCTCTCGCATTAACTCCCCCGCCGCCCACCGCTTATCCATTCCGGTGACAAAGCTTCAAGAGAGAGAGGGGCACCAGAATCTTGCATCCAGGGGCGAAGCTCCCAGTAGGACAAGGTAGGGCGAATGCCCTACCTTGATTTTTGGAGAAACATTTTATACGCACATCTTTATTCTGAACATTTTAAGTGGTCATACGTTAAAAACGGACTCCATATGAGAAAGTTATGCTTGTTTTAGTGAAAATTGCGCATAGCCAATTCTGAAATGAAAACAAGGACTTAGTCTAGTCTCATCCAAAATCAATTCTTTCTATTTACAATAGTTAATTCTTAATTTAACAAAACTCAACTCTAAACATTTTCCAAGGGCGTATTAGGACTTAACTGTATTTTTTTAGAATATAGCTTGTGGCCGAACCAAATCTGGATATGTGATGGATTGTGTTTTAAGGTCCTACTTTGGCTTTATATATTTTAGTTATTGAGAATTATAATTATATTTATTCATTCAACATCTTCCTTTAAGGATGTGAGTACACGTTTGCTCAATTGGAGAATTGATGGTTGATATCCTCTCTTGAAAGATGTCAATTTGCGCACATGACTTCAGAATCCTAAGTAGAGATAAAATGGCAAGAAAATGAGGAAGATAATATCACTATTGATTATATTTATTACATGGACACTTTCTATGTTGCCATACACTCCATTAACATTGATTTTGACCATTGCTTTAATCATCCATCTTCAGAATTGTTTCAAAACTTTCTTGTCTTGACTCAACAGACTCATTTTTAGGTTTAACGTGAATAAGATTGCTCGTCCTACATAATTATATCATGGAGATTTGTCTTATTATGAGCATGACGAAGCTATTCACTATTCATATGATGTTCAGAGGTTTTCTTGATATTTGAAATACACATCGTGTTTCCTACGGTTTATCGCCTCATTAAGTTGGCATTGATTTTATGGTGATGACAGCAATAGTTGAAAAGGTTTCAGGGACAAAAATCATGCATCAAGGCTGATTTGCGCAATGGCTTCTTAGGACTTGATGATGCGCTGCATCAAGTGAGGGATATTCGAAAGTTCTGATCGATAAAATTATGAACGATTTCCAAAAAAAAATGTAGAGCTCTGCAATTGCCTATGAGCTCTATACGTCATTAAAATTTCTTTATGAGTATCTTTTTAGTTTACTTCTATTACTATGTGATTATGTTAAATATATATAGTATTAATGTTCCGAAATATTTTCATTTTTGTGTCATTTTTGTATGCTTCGCCCTACCTCGAATTTTGGTCGTCCATCGCCACTGCTTGCATCTCCTCTTCTTTGCCGCCTTCCCTCCCTCCTCCCGCTTCCTCGCCGTCAGGCGTTGGAACGACCGCCGAATGGCTTCATGGAGGAAGCCACGCTACAGGAGTATGGCGGCAGGTTTATTATGTGTCTCCTGGTGCTCTAGCTGCGTCATCCATCGCTTCGCCGGATCTTGTGCTGCCATCGGCGGCTATGCTCCCCGTTGCTGCTGAGGCTGCTGCGCCCGTGGGAGGGGCTTTTCGCCAACAGGGCCGTCCTGCTACTGCGTCCCCTTCTCTGGCGTCGCGTCGGCGTCGTTGTTTGGAAGATGCGGCCTCTGTGCCTCATGCGCGCCTTGCCGGCGCTGCTCTGGTTGCGCCTGCTTCCCGCGCTGGTTCACCACGTCCTACCCGTGGCCGTCATGCCCACGAGCGTCTTGCTGCTGGTTCTATTCACCAGTATGCCGGGCGGTTCTTCCTCTCTTACTGTCGTGTCTTGGTCCATCCATTGGGCATGTTGCCACCCTCTCTGCTGATCCGCCGGCTGGGCATATTTTGTTGGTCATCTATCGGCCGAGCAAGCTACTTAAATATAAAAGATTAGGTTGGGTGAGCGGCCGATGGATGACGATGCATCTGCCACTGTTCTCCATCATGCCTTTATCGGCGATGCTCCTAGTGATTGCATTGTTTCTATTCCTGTTGTTGGTCAATTTTTTGCTGTTGGTTTTCTCATTCTTTTTACCTGTTGTGCAGTTTACGTTCAGTCAGATTTGGTGGGTGGCCATTCAGTTCATGCTCAGACTCTTGGAGTTGCCGCGACGCCGTTTTTCGCTTTTCTGCTACTTTTATATGGTAGACGTTCGCTGAAAGATTGGACTCATATTTGGCACACTGAGTGCTCTTTTTGACCGGCAGAGTAATTGTTTCAAACTAAATTGCTTACGTTCGAGGCATGGCTCATTTAGAATACATTTTTAATGTTGTTTGTAGTGCCCTACGTGGATTCTTCTGATGTCTTTTCTTTCTCCACCAATTGGTTGTTGCATTATACTCCCCTCCTCTTTATGCTAAGATTTCATATGTTTGTAATTCTTTCAGATTCTCACGAGTGGATTCACTCAAAAGCTGGTATACTCCTGTACCTTCTTCTACACTATTGTTTTTCTTGCAGCGTTGGTAATTCAGATTTGAAGGTTACAGACTGTGTGTGCGCGCGCTTGAACGATTACCTCTTCGATGCTTTAATTCACTGGCAAAAATTCAAATGGCTTCCAAGGCTTTCTGTGGGTTCGAGGTTACCACGTGAAAAATAGCTATAGACAACGCTGAAGGACAGTAACCTTCGTATATGTCTATAATTGCTCTAGACATTAGTTTACTCCTGATGTAATTGTCTCATATGCTGCATTAGCATGTATCCAATTTTTTGTAAGATACATTCTATGTCATCATATGCACCATGGAAAAATTCAGTAACTATCTCGAAACATGGGATTATATGACAAGAAAGCAACTTGATCATTTGCGTATCCATTATCTTTTCTCAGCTCAAAGTTCATGCCTGGCACATAATTTTTTCCAGCTAACTTGGTTTTCCTCAACTCATCGCAGCTTTATTTATGCAAATAACATGATGAGAGAGTGGCCTTCATCCTTACTACAAACTAACATCACAGGTTTGTGAGTCTCATCCATGCTAATTCAGTATTTTTCTTACTTTAAATTTCCTACCAGAAATACTAAGCACTCCTACCATTATTGGATTGTTATATTGTGTTTGTGTTCTCTAAACTATATAGAGATGAGTGAGATAAATTGTGCAAGAAATTTGTGCATTTATACTACATAAGCAGAGTTATGGGCTATGGATGCCTTGCAAGAAAACACACTAGAGAGTATTTCTATTTTCCAGTTACACGTATTTTTGTTGTCTTACCCCAACCTACAATCAGCTCTGTTCAAAGGTTACCTGAATTTTTCAGTCATAGGCAGTATCGGTTACATTTGAAGTATAGAAGATAGAGGTGTGCATAAGTACAGTGTTTAGAACAGTAAAGTTCAAGTGTTCGAGACTCGGTGATTCAATATTCTTTTTTTGAAAAAGCAGTATTAAATTTAAATCTTAAATGTTCTATTCACTGAATTGTCATCATACAGAGTCGGGCTTTACTGAACAATACCATGTACTAACAGATCTACAGAGCTATATTGCAGTGTGTTGCTTCTTCTACTGTATTTATTATAATTAGTTAAAATAGTAAGTGCCTATTATTCCAATAGGACAGATGCAAAATAATTATTTTTGGTTTCGTGTAAGGCCTCTAATATAAATTTCAGGGTCATTGTGGTGAGTCTTTGGTACAAAGAATGGGGAATATTTATGTAGAAAATGATCATTCCATCAACCTTCCTTAAACTGCATCTGAAAATAATGTTTCTATGTTCGAAGAATGGTTTTCACATTTACTTCCGTAAACATGAGAATATGTGCTATTTGTGACTCATCTTTACTACAAATATTAAGTTGGTGCCGATGCATTCACTCTCAGAGATTGCCAATTAAGTTAGCCGACAAATTAATTGCTTTTGATATACAATTGCTGCAGAATAACCGAAGAGGCAGACATATTTTTGTAGCGATCTTACCATATGAACTACTTGTGAGCAAAAATTGGTTTGCCAGTTTCATTCATCATTTGAGGTCCGTATTGTGCCAGTCAAATGCAACTACAGAGTTGTGGTTTTTCATGTTCGACGTATGCACTATAACTTCATGGCGGCCAAATCACCTACCATCTGGGAAAAGTTTTGATCCAGTGCACTCTTTTTTGTTCTGTTAGCTTAAACTAGATGAGTTTATAAGAATTTGTTACCTACTACTGTTGCTGTTATTGTACAGACACGGTGAATATGGAAGACAAACCAACATATCTGGTTCTCATTTTGTCTGATCTCCATTAACCGCTGTATGAATGCTTTATATTGATTTCTTGCAGCTCAATCTTTGTAAGTTCTTATTTTTTCCATCTATAAATATATACAGCTTTGTGACATTCTAAAGTACTTTTTAAGAACACATTCTTGCGATGTTTGGGTTGCCTCCTTGCTTCGAATATACCAACGGGATAAAAAGCGGCATGTGTTAGATGTGCCACCGAGTTGGGCCAGCCGGAATTCAACTTTGAAGCCACACAAGTCATATATGCTATCTATCATAAGGAAATCTTACGGTTTTTGGCAAAGTATCTTATGGCCTGCCGCCAGTTGTAGGTTTCCAACAACAAATTTCAGGAGCTATCAGTAGACATGTGAGCCCGGTGTTCTGACAGCCTGAGCTTGCCGAGAATATGATTTTGCTGAGAAGAACTGAGAGAGCTAACGACTGAAGTAGATGTATGGTTTAAGCAAGATCTGCTTCTAGATAGAGATTTGCTTGACCTGCTTCTTTGAACTTCTATTTTCTTAGGAAGTTTTTTGGTGTGATGTGGCCTATAATCTTGCAGATTGCCACAGGTTGTTTAGGAAGTTCGTTGATCTTGGTTTCTCTTAATGAGATTTAACTATTTGGGTAAACATCCAGGGATTCAAATTCTGATCAGTGAGGCTGAGCGGTAATAGAATCTATTGTCTGAGGAGACATACTAACAAATGCGGCTATTGCGCAGACACAATGTGCTCATACATTTGCGCTCAGACTAAATCGTCCACGCATAGCAAAGCTAACGCCAGGGCAATAAACTTGATTCCAAAAAAAATAGCAAAAATATCTCATGTAGTTCTTCTCAACTTTTGGCAGTCCCATAAAAGTTAGACCGCTGGGGCGCGGCATGTTGCCGCTCCGAATTCCCTAGTATTCTATTATAGCTTAAGCGTGGTCACTTGCAGCGATTTTTTTTAAATAATACATTTATTTAATGATTTTGACATATTGCACGATTTTGAAAATTTACAAAAGTAGCACATTGTCGGCTTCACCCTAGCCGAGTGGACCAATTCGGCCTGAGCCTGACCAAGTGGGCCGTCGGTTGACAACCCAACATGCATTCGGTCAGGCCCTGGCCGAATGCTCCATTCGGTCAGACTCAGGCCGAATGGACCATTCGGTCAGGCCCAGGCCGAATGCGCAGGAGAGAGAAGTTGCCCACGAGCGGATCTGATGACTTTCATTCGGCCTCCTCCTGACCGAATGGAGCATGCAATCAGCTTGGGCCTGACCGAATGGGCATTCAGCTTGGGCCTGACCAAATGGAGCATGCAGGCCCCACGACCCCACGCGGCCACATGCAGTCGGTCTGCTCTGGCCGAATGGAGCTGACTCGGCTTGGCCCATGCCGATTGGTCCACTCGGCTAGGACGAAGCCAACAATGTGCTAGTTTTATAAATTTTTAAAATCGTGCAATACATATCAAAATCATTAAATAAAGTGTATTATTTTAAAAAAAATCGCTCACTTGCACGGGCGCTAAGGCCATCTGCCGCGCGCTGCCGCTTTTTGTCGCTGTTCGTGGGCCACTGGCATGTTCCTTTGCGGGTGCGCTGCAGCTGGGCGGGCACCTGGTCGCTGGTCCTGCGAGTGGGTCCTGCTCGATGGTGAACCCATGCACCCCCAGACCAGGAGAAGCCTCGTAGCCCGAGCTCCGCTTTCTTTTCTCCCTTGCTCTTCTTCCCGAGCTCGCCTTCTAGGGTTTCCGGCCGCCGTCCGCCTTTCCTCGCGCATCTTCTCCCCCGCCCCTTCCCTCCTGCTCCACCGTCTTCTTCTGCCGCGTACCTCCAATTACGGGGAGTCGCGGCGAACCCACGGTGAATCCATGGCGGTTGGCGAGGATCCAAGTGGTGTATCCGCTGCTTATCTTCCCGCCACTCTCCCACGGTCGGCGGAGGCACGGAAGCCGGGGCGCGGAGGACTGGATGGGCCTCGGCCTTCCTCTAGTCACATCGCTTCATTTTCTGCAGCAAGCAGAACAGCTTATCTTCATGCCACCACCGTCGAATTTGGGCTCGATCTATCCTTGCTGGAGGAAGTTCGTATCCATGTCGCTGATTACTGCATGACCAGGTCGTGAGCGTCACCTCCAAGCCGAGAAATAGTCTTTGCACGAGAAGCGCTATTGTTATCAGACTAATTAAGACCGATTTTTCTTGCCTTCCCATCTTCCTCCAAGGAGACATATCAACATATTAGGTGATTCCACTGCTATCTTTTCATTCTTCCTCGGATCCTCGTCCTTGATTATCCAGTCTGCATATCCTCTATATCATGTTTATGGCCTTGGATTTTCTGCTTTGTTTCTGTTGGATCGCTAATCCACCGTTTAATTGGGCGGCTTTTAATGTTCTCTGGCTACCCTGCAGGGGTGTATGGTGACCCATCTGCGATGTTACAAGGGATGCAAGTTGCGGTGGAGCATAATTGTTACACGAGCCTTGAATGAATTCTTAGCACATTTTGTGCCTAGGAGGAATGGAGGGCCGTGCACTCACGCACGTACATGCAGTCACAGATTGAGGAAGTTGAAGTGGTTACGACCATTATCCCTTTACTGGAGCTTAGCCGATTGCGCTCTGCCGGACGGCCTTGGAAGGGAGTGGTTTGGAGTTTTTTTATCGGGACAACGGAAGGAGACGAGCCATATGCAGCTACCTGCCACAATCCATGGCTTGATTCCATGGCCAATCGCTAGGTCATTCATCGTCATCCATACAGTGCTAATAATCCCCAGTTCAGGCAACCTGTCTACTTCATAGACAATCTAAACTTTTCTTAGTCAAGTTGTGTGTGTTTTACCGTACTGAATTTATATTTACAGGGATTCTACCAATACATGATGTTGTGAACTGCGAGCAGTTAACATGCTCTTACCAGTTTATCTTTGCAGATGAAACATCGGTGTTGTTTTCTGATACAATTGAGAATTTTTCGTAAATAAGCAGTACATATTTGCATCCTTTTTTTTCAGTGTTTTAATGTTTTCAAATTTATTGATCTAGGGCGAGTTCAATCTCTTATCACAATTTGAGTGCACACAGTATATTAGCAAATTTATCTTACTTTTTTATTATTAATGATAGTTTTATAGTATAATTTTAGCTCACCGCGTGTGAAACTATTGCTAGCTCAATAGCAAGCCGTAGCTAATACTTGCATAGTAGGTAAAAAAATAGAACCAAGTCGATCAAAGAATCATACGTGTGTGGCACGCCGAAAAATAATAACATACACCATGAACTTGGTTTTTCCATGTATTTGCTAAGACCGTCTTTTGTTTGGTTCATGTTTAGATAAGATTATGAAGCTCTTCATATTTTACTAAAGGATGTTTTTAATTAGAACGCAAAGGATCATAAGGAGATATCCTCCTAGTTAAGGAAAATCCAGTGATGGATGTAGTATTTTATATGTGAGACATTTGGGGACAAGGAAGCTGTAATTTTTGTTTTTTCAATATAATGTCCAACAGATTCTTATTAAAATGGCTATGGGTCAATGGGTGCTTTCTTCTCAAGGATTAACATCCTACTCAGTTCAGTATATGGCTTAATTGGTATTTGGAGCTCCTAGATTAGTCACATGGGCCAAGTAAAACTGACTATATACTTCTCTTTTATGACTGTTGTAGCACGATCTTCCTATTTATATATAATAACCATGTTTTTGGGAGTGTGGATACCACTAAGTTAACTTGCATCCAAGTTAAAATAAGATTTTTGATAATAAGTGAACTACCGATCATCCATCTCATACCTTCATGGACACTATTGTGGTTGAAAGTAGCGTGTGGCACTGGTCCCAGTGTGCTTGTGTTGCTTTTCTCATGCTCGGATGGCATTATCAAAATTCTTGAAGCTATTCATATTCAGTTGAAGAATGGCTCACACATATACTCTAGCTTTTTATGGTATGGTCTTCTATTGTTCTTGCTTGATGCATATAGAACTGCTTGCATTTTTTTGGTTCCGTTGATCCTATTCCTACAGCATAAGTTGCATGCTTTGCTGCTTACAGTCGGTGGAGGTAAAAATTGTTTCAGCGCAGCACATACCAATGATAAGTGTGTAGTATGTCGATGGGGCATCAAGTGCAGAATGTTTGGGAACTCCCACACTCATTTTATCTCTTCGTCACATGTAGATAACACTTTCAATTTATGCACTTGAGTTATCATTTATTTATCTACACACACGCCCTCTATTTGTTTGTATGCATGGATGTTCTAAGGATGAATTTCAGGTAAGGTAGCATAGGTAGCTTCAAGTGCTAACTGCTTAGTTGTATTGTTCACTAAGAAAATTATTGTAATTTTTTCATATTATTATCTAATGTGTGATCGACATCCATATGTGTTTGTTGCTGGTACAATTAATGAAAATTTAGTTACATCTGAGACTATATGCAACAAATTATGTGGCCTGTAGACTTTATATATGCTATTTTTTGTTCACTTGAAATTATCAGCAAACATTCAGGCCAAACTTGATAAACATTGTTACTATCATATATGATGAGTATTTATTGATTTAAATCATTTTTCAATAGATTCTTATGGAGGAAATATATGTGTGCCACTCTTCTATGGTTGTTAGAAGGGAAAAGTGGAAAAATATAAATCCTAAAATTGATAATTATCTCCTGCAAGCAATTTGGAAATTAGATGATTTTGTTGTTTTTGTTGATTGTTTCTTAACATATTTGACACATTTGGCGCATCCACATAGATTATAAACTGGTGAATATTACTTGATATGTGAAAAAAACATGCATGTCTTTGAGATCTATGTGGATGCGTCAAATATATTACTTACAACGCATCTTTGTGTAGTTGTTAGTTTCAGAGATATTCATGGGTGAGGGCATCATTCACGCAACATAAGACATGAATGGCTTCAGGGAACCTTCTCTGGAAGCTATTGATCTAAATGCTTGCATTTATAGGTAAGCATAATGGGTCACATATGATTTTCTCATCTTTCTGCGTCCATGTTCTTTTTGGAAAGCTGTTTGAGATAACAGGTATGTACATGTTTTTCTTTGTGACTTTAGGCGAAGCATTTTTTCTTCGTCAGATAGAGCAACAACCCACTCTTGCGTTTTATTCGTGTTACTCCTATAATAAACTTTAATCCAGAGTTAAAGATCATTAGTATTTAGCTATGGAGACATATGTAGTGCCATTCTTCGGTTAAGATAATGCAACCTTTCTATTTTTGCTGCTATAAATACCAAGTTAACAAGGTCAACTACTTTTTGGAACCGGCCGAATGCACATTGGAAAATTATGTTGAGTACGATCTACCTTTTGGAATATAGTTCAAACTCAAATCATGTCATAGTCATCCTGTTAGAAGTGTGATCTTACAGTAAGTTATTCAAAGATGTACCAAGTCCAAGATTGTTTGGATCTCATGCATGAAACTGCTCTTTTTAGTGTAGATGCGTCTGCATTAATGTAGAAAATGTTGTTCTCTGTCTCTCTTGATTATTAGTACTGGGTACAAGTTCATGATTGATCTTATGCACGATAGAAGGCTGCTCAACTTGTGCATTGTAATATAAGGCTATCAGAATCACGTTCCTTTATGACAATATCATAGAATGTTCTAAATTCTATTTATTGTCCATCAGTTTTTAATCAAATTTAATTTAGTTTCTTCATTATGGTTTATTTCTTTGTGTTGTGTGCCTATATTCCTTCAGGCTATTTCAAGAGCTTTCCATGTGTCTCTGTCTTATGGGATAAACTATGATGAAACTGTGAGACTTTGTAAGAACCTAAGTTATGGTAGCTTTTGACTTCTATAGGATGTGTTCAGTATGTTTGTACGAACTATTTACTATTTTAAGATGCCAAAATAGTAAAACTTGATTGCACAAGAGATCCTTGTTTTCCAGTAAAAATAGTGGAAGCAACTTCCAGCTTTACCTTTTCGTGTACATTTGGTTGAACCAGTGAATATATTGGAATATATCAAGTATAAATCCTTTTGTTAATAACAAAATACATATAATCAGTATGTATGGACAATTCGATTGTCTCTATTGAATAAATAAACCATTTGATAGTCAAGCTGCTTATAAGTGCTCAATACAAATATTTACATTTCAAACTAGCCTAAATGTTGAATGCATGATCTATTAATTAAGCACTTCCCGTATGGTAGCTTATCTTTCTTTTTTCTTCTTATCAAAATACATGAAGTTTACTTCAAGAAATGAGTATGATTAAACCCTTTTTCCAGTTTGTAGTTATGAGTTGGAGTTCATAGAAGGTCTATAATGTTGCTAATATTTTGTTTCGTTATTGTTGAAGTTGAAGAATGCACCTAGGTCCAAATCAACATTGAGTGGCTCTAAAAGCAAATGTTAAGAAACTTGGGGATCTTAAATCTAAGAAGTTGCAACCATCAATTTTGTATCAGTCGAACAAGCTTACTATGTCGTCTCTAAAAGTTAGCTGGTTTAACATTATTATTTTTTTACATTTATCAAGTAAATGTTAATTTCTCGTGGAATTAAGCTGGGGCTGTAATTTTTGTTTGGAATTTGCTTGATGTACCTTTTATTTACTGGAAGAAACATTAATACCTATGTTGTTTATTACGAGCTTTAAAATGAAAATAGGAACATGATTCGTGTGTCTAAAAAGGAAAACGATGTCGCCACTACAAAGTTCTAGCGTCATTGAGTCCTAGCATGGAGAAACATGCATGCTCATTTACTTAATTTTCAGGCATCACTAAAACAGAAAACCAAAGGTATGACAATTTGCAAATCCACCACATCTATCACATATTTTCAAAACGCATTGCACGTGGCGAGGCGAAGCTCGCCTTTCCACCTAGTATTTTTCAAGGTTGTGCATCTTAAGTTCTTAACACTGTATTTCATTTGTCAAAACTGATCTTGGACATGACTTCCAGTGCATATAAAAGCTCTCTGATGCAGCACATGCATGCCTGCTCTTGAACATTGCATGACATTGCAACGGTTGATATAGTCATGATATACTTTTAGCGTAGTCGTAGGGACATGCTAAACAGAGTAAACTCGTAATCTCTAATTGAATTAACTGTTTACGAGATAAATTATTTTAAATTTTTGAATTTAACAATTAAAACAATGATGGCATTATGAGATGAAATATTATGCATGCATTTGCTTATTTTTATGTAAACTTACTAAAATATTACCTAACACAAGAAGACTAAGTAGCATATGTGTGCTACTTACATTTTCCAAATAAGCCTTTCTTTTTTTAGAACTTCCTGATAATATTTATTACTCCTTTGTTTCATAATTATTGTTGTGATTCTAATTTAAGTTGAACTACACGATATTCAACGGTGGGAGTACTTCTCACTAGAAGATCTTCGGCAGGCCAGCCTAGGAATGGGCTAGTGGACCAGCCAAAAGGAAACATTTGAATTAACATTCAATTAAGAAACAGTAAAACTTGACTATCTAGGAGCCTTCACAACACTTTAGACTCCTGAGCCGTCCGATCCACTCATCTAACGGTCTGCACGTTCTTAGTCATCCCACTGATTGAGTTGGGACGTTTTCACCATATCAGCCGCACCGCACGCTCTGTTCGACCCAATGTAACTGGGATGCTGCTCCAGAGAACGAATTGGAGGCCTTGTGGTGAACCGGGACCCGAAACAGTGATTGGGGATGCGTTGGTTGTGTGGGCTATGATTTGTCCTCTACTCATATTCCATGACGGAAGGTTGTGGATCTTTGTCCAATTAATGGCTTTGATAGTGCGCTGCCACTACCTTCGGTTTCCTTGCCTTCGGGTTGTAGTGGACTTCGTTTCTGGCCTGACCTCTCCCTACTTCATGAGGCTACCATCCTTGGTCGTAGACCTTTGATTTCTTTCTCATCCTAGGCAGAGGAAAATGTTCTAATCGTGTTTAACCTCCATTGTCGGATTGCATACGTTCTAATTCTTGTTGTTACTTTGGTGATTATTCCAGGATCACAACCACCATGATGATGAGGGATGTAGATGGGGAGACGGAGACAATGACGTTGGGCCGATGCAGAGGAGGAGGCTGTGACGTGAACAGATCGAGGACGCGGATCAAGATTCAAAGAATTCAACAACTATGACATCTTGATGGTGCAAGAGAAGGACGAGGCTTGGGGATGACCTGCTGGACAATCATCCTCGATGACCCATGAGTCTCTCCACTACAATAAGGTAGAATAACTATAGATCTTCACCCTTCATCTCTGAGCTATTTAAGTGATATGTTCTCCTTTTTAACTTTACTAATAGTTACAGTACATACTATAAGTGAGATTTTCCAAACTGTAAAATGAGTTCTTTGGTCGGAGGATTACAACCGAATGAGGGCATTCACTATTTGACTTGTCATGGAGCATGATAGGTATATACCTTCAGCTTCCAAATCATTTTTTGTCTATAATCACACACTTGCATCACGCCCTGTATGTTATTAAGAAATAGTAAAACTGAGCTAGTTAGGCCTCCTCTCAGTGATTTGACGTCTGTCGCCGTCTGATCTACTTGTTTAAAGCTACAAAGCGCTCGATCGTCCCACCCATCGCGCTACTGTGCGTTTTGCCCTGCCATCAGCACCTACCGCCAGCCCAACATCAAGGGGCTACTACTCTGAAGACTGACCTAGGCCCATTCTCGTGAACCGGGCCTGCTCCAGCTACTCTATCCCCAGCCCATCCCAATTCCTTCTATGCTTTCTCTAGAAAAAAGTCCTCCTCTGCTTTTTTTTACAGGGACTCCTCTACTTTCGCTACAGTAGAAAAAAAAATGCTTCTCCGCTGAAACTTTAATGTTGGTGCTGATCCGCAGCAACGGAGTAGTGTCGTAGTGGAGATTGACCTCTTGGCCATTTGTCTTCGGGCAACGTGAAAGGGCCCGCGCCTCTCCTTCTCTCTTGCGAGGCTCGATGTGCTGCAAACTTCCTTCCTCTATCACCGACGCAATGGCGCTCTTGGCAGCAACCCTAGCGGCGGGGTTAGCGCCAGGTCACTGTCAATTGCGACCACGGCGAGGAACGGAGCAGATGAGGATTGGAAGATATGGCGTCTCGGACACCACTTTGTTGCCTCCTCACCGAAGCGCCAATCTACGTCCCTGGAGACCTCCCCGAATCCATGGTATTCCTCTGGACTCTCTTCATCTTCATGGCCTCCAATCTATCACTCGTTGTACATATTCCATATTGCCCTCTTGTCTCACCCATTATAAATTACAGGAAATTAGTGCTTTCATGTATTTTCGGCAGATTATCCACTTAATTTTGCCCACCTGTTCTACTACCGAGTGTGAGGAAATGGGTCCTAAGTCAGTTGTTTATCTAAATTTATAATGTTAATGTTAATTTATTGATTAATAACGGGCGGTATAATCTCTAGGGAGAATATTGTAGTTACTTCTATTTACAGACTGCGTACTGGTGGCCGTCTGAGCAGACCAGAGTCAAAACAATTGGTGTACTAGATGTGACATTTAGTTTTCTGATTGCATATTTTCTGGTTTGAATCTTAATCATTGAGGGTAAGCTTTCATGAGATTCCATTAAACCGAGATTGATATAATGATGAAGATGGCAGTACCTTTTTTATAGCAAGTTTGTGGCTCAGTTAAAGCTTAAGATGAAAGATTGGAAGCATAGGTATTCCTTATTATGGTTGTCATCTTTTTCCTCGGCACAACACACAAAAAGGGTTTTTTCCTGTTAAGATATCTCACTCAGATATTGATGATTGTGAGTTTCTTAGCTCTCTTGCTACCTACTAACATCTCACTTAATTGCAATATTTTGAATTCTGTTCTCGGCATCAGGTAACAGGGTACTTGAAAGTTGAAAAGGCTTATTTGCATCCTCAAAGACCTTGAAGATATGATATGATTATGACAAAGAATGTGTTATGCATGTATTCACATAACTAGATTCATACCTAATGATCTTACTATGTGTTTGTATTATGTTCTCCATTCGTCCGAGCAGAAAATGTTGGTTGTGTTAGCAGGCTCAAGAAATTGAGGCCAAATAGGTACGATCCTTCGGAAGCACATATCTTCTAATGTTCAGGTATTGTAGCATGCCCCTCTCCAAGTCACAGGACATTAAGCATGCACACACAAAGTTTATATAGCTTCCAACATTTCATTTTATGTCACTACTCTAAACAGATATGGAGGCTCTTCTTCCTGTAGGATACCAAGATGATAAGGCATACTAATTTTTATGGTTGCAAAAAAAAGAGACATTGATCATTAAGAATGGTTGATGAAACTGCTGGAAAGTAGAAGGGGGTAAGTAGTTTGTATGTGTAGTCCATTTCTTTTCGGATATTCACTTTGGCTCGCAGGTGCAAATACACCCATTATGATAAAACATATTTTAAAATGTCAAAAAATTCAAAAATCTATATATATACATTCAAACATTTTATGTTGGTTCACAGGTTTTTGAGATGAAAAAACATTTTCTGTGTCCTATATAAAAAAGAGAAAAAATGTCATGTGAATACGACTATTCACGTAATATTTTTTGTCTTTTTATACACGACACGTAAATTGTTATTTTGTACCGAAAACTTGTGAACTAATATAAAATGTTCGAATATATATGTACAAATTTGTTTTCAATTTTTTTGACATTTTGAAATATTGTTGGGGATATACTTTCCGGGTATCCTCCACGTACCTCACTGACCAGGGTGACCCACTTTGGGTTAGAGCTTTGCTTCACGGGCGGCCCAGTCAAAGAGAAGAATGGAGTCCAGTCCGGCTACGGGAAGACCCAGAAGACTTACCGACATAGGTCCATAGTGTTACTTGTAGATTAAGATGTACTCTGTAACCGACTCTTAGTCGTAGCCGGATAAATCTCTCCTGTAAATCCTAGGCCAGATATCTATATAAGCTGTCCTAGGGAGAGCCTTTATGGCACCCTCACAATAGTCTACAAATTCAACTCGCACAGGTGAAACCCTTGTAACCCATATTCCGGCTCTGCCATATTACTGAATTGCTAGCAAGAGTAGGATCCATCCAAAGCTGGTGGATTTGAACCTGGGTAAACTTGTGTGCTCACTGTCCCGGAATACCGTATGACTCACACCCCTCTCTTCCACACGCCTCGAGGACCCCCTCATGGCGTACCTGTCATCATTACGACGACAGTTGGCACCCACCGTGGGGCAAGTGAGCTTCGGATCTGCGTTCCGAGCGGAATCTGCAAGAATCAGAATCGGCGAGACTATCGCCTTTGGTCGCATCCTCTACGCCAGTGACGTCCCTCTCATCGTCCTAGACGAGACTTGGATTCCGGCTAGGGAAGCCATGACCACCTACACCATCATGTCTTTTGGTGAGATCGATGTTTACATCGGTTTCGCTGAACCTGTCCCACCCACCCCAACGGTGATGGTAGAGGCAGAAGAAATTTCTGGGCCCCCTTTGACCACGGAGGAGGCAGAGTTCTGGATCTCAGAAAACCCTAATCCCACCCAGCCCGCACCAGTTGCGGAGATAGTGGAGAAAGCTGAACCTGAGGCAGATCTCGTAGTTCAAGTCGGATCTGGAGTGGATCTCCCTAGCGAGGTTGAATCCTAGATCGACCCACCTGCGGAGGTCGAAATCCAGGAGGAGCAAGAAAACAATCTCGGTTCCGGCTCTGGTAGTGCCGGAACTGACAGACCTCTCATGAGGTACACGCTGGGGCGCATGATGATGCAAGACGCAAGCATGGACGATATTCTCGAGACCATCAGGTGTTTCGAGGAAGCCGATCGCGAGAGCCGCAACTACCTCAGGAGGCATGCGTCGCACTTTGTCAGATATGTTGGTTCCGTATCCAGCTCTGCTAATGCTAGAGACAACACCAACTCTGTGCTGGAGGCTATCGGAACAAGCGTCGAATTACCGGCATCTTCGGATGAGTATATGACGTCGGCAGATTTCCGGAAGTTCTCCGTGGAATATGAAGAGGAGCTTAACTCCACAGCTGCTGCAGAAGGAGAAGACATGGACGAAGGATCCGGAGAAAACTCTCCCAAAGCACAGGACAACATGGACCTCGGAGATGATCTCGAGAACCAAATGGCCGAAAGTACCGATCAAAGTTTGTCTCCGGGAAACGGGCCCAAAGCCGTCTTTGCTACCGGTGCTGCCAAGAAGGCAAAGAACAAGAACAAGAAGAACAAGACCCCGACAAAAGATCTTCCGGCAGAGGAAGTGATTGCCGAGGAATACGAGGAAGACTCGGATGGAGCACTTATCCCAGACGAGCCAAAAGAAGAATCGGTGGATGGACACATGATCACTTAAGGTGCACATAAACTCATCGATGCTGCATTAACCACACCTATCCCTACAGCTACAGAACTTACTGCTGAAGAATTGGATGAAAGGGCTCAGGCCCTAGAAGCGCGTCGTCAAGTACTCTTGGATGAAGCCAAAAACATCGAGGAGGAGAAGAAACGCATGGCAACTGCGGAGAAGTACGTCTCTTGGCAGCATCAAAAGACCCGAAAATGCCACGTATGTGACGATCAATTCCCGAAAGTACACAAGGTTCTCTTTGAAGGAGACTCAAGGATGCCTCGTCTCGATAGCAAGGGAGATATGGTGTATCCAACACCGGTACAGAACACTGTCGTAGCTCGAGATATCCTGTCGAATAATCCAGGCCCAGAACAGGTTCGATTGGGCATCAAGCTACTCACCAAGGGTCTAGAACAGCAAAGGGCCGTATAATCCAGAAGCGGAAAACTGGTCTCGAAATCCGACCAATGTCGCACGGACACGGCCTGGAATGATGTAAGGCCCCAGCGTGTTCCAGAACAGCACTACCGTTCCGACCGCCGGGAAGACAACTACTCAAGAATTGGATCTTTAGGACAGCATCACAGACCTGCACGTGACTGGCACAATGTCGCTCCAGCTGCCGAGCAAGAAGCAATTGCTGCACTGTATCCGAGAAACCCTCCCCGACGAGAGTCGAACAATCGTAGGGGAGAAGATAAACAGAAACATCGGGAGGAGGACCGTCAAAGGATGCCACCTCCTAGACCTATAAACCGTCTGGCTGAGCCCCACCATGGTGGGAGTGACGAACGAATGAACGACGAAAACCATGCCGAGACAAGCCGGCAGGGGGCTCGTCGCAATGAAGACCCTCCCTGGAACCGGAATAATGACGCTCCGGACGGAGGCCGGCGATCAGCCGGAAACAACCCAACTGCCCCACCCTCTCCACCAAGAAGCCATCACAACGACTCTCAAGGAGGCCAAGGAGGACGTCGTGGCGGAGGAGGTGGTGGAAGAAGCCGAAGTCCGGCTCCAAGGCACCGCAGCCATAGCCGTCACTCAGGGCGACGATCTTTGTCTCCAAGTGATGCGCGACACCGGATCAACTCCAACATAGAGGCACGGCGCTATGAAAATGACGACATATATGTGGGCCCAAAGTGCTTCAGACCACGCATAAGAGCAACAAAATTCCCAGAAGGATTCGCTATCTCAAGACACATTCAGGCCTACAACGGTATAGCTCGGCCAGATACTTGGCTCCAGGATTTTTTCCAGGCTTGCTGCATCGCCAAAGGCAGAAACAGCCTGGTCGCAACCCGATATCTCCCACTCATGTTGCGGAAGACGGCATGATCATGGCTCAATGAACTTCCGGAGAACACCATCCACAATTGGTATGACATGTAAAGTGCGTTCTTTCGGAATTTTGAAGGGACATATCGGAGGCCCTGTACGGTAGGAGACCTATGGCGTTGCACCCAGAAACCCAGAGAAACTTGCCAAGATTATCTCGGACGATGGATCGACACCAAGAACTCCTGTGAAGGAGTAAATGACCAGACTATGATTGAAGCCTTCATTGCAGGACTCCCAATTGGTTTACTATGTCATCACTTGAAGTGTGACAAGGTCACTGATTTGGGAGAAATGATAGAAACAGCGAGCAAGTATGCAGATGCTGATGACGACGCAGAGGGATTACTGAATGCCCTAGCTGTGCCACAGTCGGCAAAACAAACAAAGCAACAAACTCAGAAGCGCAAGAACACCTCATAAGAAAAACCCAACGCGAAAACAACAGTGGTTACTGCTATTTTCGGGTTTGGAGGACGAGGAGGACGTGGCAGTGGCCGTGGACGCGGTTGTGGGACATCAAGAGTTCAAGGTAGAGGAGACCAGCAACCTGGCAAAACCTACTCTTGGGCCGACATTGCTAATAACCCATGTGTGCATCATCTCGACACCAATGGGGGCTCGTCTCACACAAACGCCGAGTGTCGTTTCAATGACGACATCAAGAAAGATGACACCACTGGCTATAGGGCTAAGCGGAAGAAGGGAAAGAAGAATCCCGAAAAGGATAAAGAGACCAAGGAAGATTCCGACATGGAGGAAGCCGATGCTTCGAATCCCAAGCCGGAGGGGAAGAAAACCTTTCCCACAAAGAAAGACACTTATGTCACCTTCCTCGGATCTCAACCAGCTAAGGTCAAGAAAGCAGTTCTGCATGAGCTCAACGCGATAGTTCCGACTGTCCCTCAGTACCTGGATTGGTCGGAAGTTGCAATCACTTTTGACCGCGCTGATCATCCGCCCAAGTTGCACAGGCGAGGAAAATACGCCTTAGTCGTCAACCCACGTATTCATGGCTATGGTTTCTCCAAGACCCTCATGGACGGTGGTAGCAGCATCAACATTTTATATGTCGAAACGCTACATCGGATGCGAATCTCGGAGACCCATCTGAATCACAGCTCCGTGATCTTTCATGGAGTTGTCCCAGGAAGACAAGCAAATTCCCTGGGAGAGATCACTTTGGATGTTACCTTTGGAACTCCAAAGAACTATCGGACGGAAGCACTTTCCTTTGAAGTGGTCCCATTCAAGAGCACGTACCACGCTATATTTGGACGTCCGGCTTATTGGGATTTTATGGCTCGTCCGTGTTACATTTACAATATGATGAAAATTCCAGGTCCCAACAGCGTGATCACTATCAAGGGAGACCCGAAGAAAGCGCGAGAGTGCGAGGATGGAAATGCCGCCTTTGCTAAAGCCGTGCTGCACGCCCAGGAGTACCAGGAGATTAAGAAGACCATCGATCCGTCTGAGATGCCCGCAACAAAGAAGGAGGTGACAAAGCCGAATCCGGAGTTCAAGGCATCGGAAGAGACGAATAAGACGCCGTTGAAGGATGATGACCCCTCCAAGGTGACTAATACATTACAAATGTATCTATAATTTTTGATGTTCCATGCTTGGTTTTATCTAGTTTCTTATGTTTTGTACATGCTTTGGAGTACTTTTCATATGATTTCTTGGACTAACCTATTAACAAGAGCCATAGTGCCAGTTGCCTGTTTTCTTCTGTTTTTGGTTCCAGGAAAGTCAGAAAATGAATATTCTCGGAATTGGACGAGACAAAAGCCAAAGTTGACATTTTACCGGAAGACTCACGGAGCCAGAAGACGAGACGGAGAGGGGCCACAGGGTGGACACACCATATGGTGGCGCGGGCTAGCCCTGGCCGCGCCACCAGGTGGCGTGGGCCCCCTAGCTGCCCACCTACCTTGCCTCTTCACCTATAAGATGCCTCCCGATGCAAAAACCCTAAATCGTCAAGCCTCTAGCCATGAAAAGTTCCACAGCGCCGTCGCCACCGAAGGGGAGGTTTGGGGGACAGAAAGTCTCTGTTCCGGCACCCTGCCGGGACAGGGAAGTGCCCCCGGAACCATCTCCATCGATCTGCACCACCATCTCCATCACCGTTGCTGATTCCCATGATGATGAGGGAGTAGTTCTTCCTCGAGGCTAAGGGTTCTATCGGTAGCTATGTGTTCATCTCTCTCTCTATGCATGATCATATTGTGATCATGAGCTTTGTAATCAAGTAGATCTACCTTGCTACTCAAGTGTTTTATTAGATCTCTGCTCTCCCCATGTGTGTGAAAGTGACAGCGTGCACACCATGGTGACACTTAGGCTAGAGATTACAAATACTTGTTATGAGTTATATTTGGAGTTGGATGTCTCTATGAAATTGTGGTGTTTGTTGGAACCATCTAGTGCTCAAGGTGACAGTGTGTGGTTATCTAGATGGGAAAGGCTTACTTTGAGGTGTGCTGTTATAGCTCTACCATGGATTAGAGTGTCCAACCGGAGAGTAGTTAAGAGTAGTATCATGAAGATGATATATTTATATGAGAGTGTTCACTAGTGAAAGTATGATCCCTAGGCCTTGTTTCTAAGCATTGATACACCGTTTGCAATTAGATCTGTTACATGTTTGCTTGCTTCCATCTTTATTTAAGTTTGCCTTTAGTCTCTGCCCACGTCAACCACACGCCAGCAAGTATTTTCTGGCACCATTACCACTTATAATTATCCATACCACTTGTATTTCACTATCTCTTCGCCGAACTAGTGCACCTATACACCTGACAAGTGTATTGGGTGTGTTGGGGACACAAGAGACTTCTTGTATCTTGATTGCAGGGTTGCTTGAGAGGGAATACCTTTGACCACTTCCTCCCTGAGTTCGATAAACCTTGGGTGATCCACTTAAGGAAAACTTGCTGTTCTACAAACCTCTGCACTTGGAGGCCCAACAACTGTCTACAAGAATAGAAGTGCGTAGACATCAAGCTATTTTCTGGCGCCGTTGCCGGGGAGGTAAGGTAAAAGGTACTCACATCCTCCGGTGTGAGTGCTCTAAGTTATTTCCTTTAGGTTCTGCAATTTTGTATTTTTGTTTCTTGTTTTCACTAGTTAGTCTTAATGGAAAACAACAAAAAAATTAGAAAGCTTTTTAGTATTTTCCCTAAAGTAGAACATGAATTCTTTGGAAAGAAAATTAAAACCCTTGGAACCTTCTTTGCATGCTAATAGCAATGTTATTAGTATGAATCTTTTGAACACCTTTGTTACTAATGCTATGGAAACATCTAAGCTTGGGAAAGTTAGTTTTTATGAAAATGGTCTTTTTAGTTCCCCGGTTTTAAAGAAGAAAATTTGCTCTGATGATACTTTATCTCCCATATGTGGTAATTCTAATGATACTTATGATATTTTAAATCCACATACTGAAAGCATCCCTTTTAAAATACCTATAAAAATTGTTGAACATGTTATGAACAACTCTTATTTTGGAGATGGAACTGCCCATCCTGGTGGTCATTTACTCTTTATACATGAATTATGCGGGTTGTTCAAGTGTGCAGGTATGACAATGAACCAAGTTAATAGGAAGCTATTCTCTTTATCACTTAAGGGCAAAGCAAGGGAGTGGTATGAGCTATTAGATGATCCTCATCATTTGGAGTGGAAGGAACTTGAATCTTTCTTTTACTCTAAATTTTATCCTCCTCATGAAATTCATAAAGATAGGAATTATATTTATAATTTTCATCCTCATGATGGAGAAAGTATTGCCCAAGCATGGGGGAGATTGAAGTCACTAATGCTCAAATGTCCCATTCATGAGCTCCCGAGGAATATTGTTATTAATAATTTCTATGCAAGGCTTTCAGGACATTACAAGGACTATCTAGATACTTGTTTAGAGGGATCCTTCACAAGTAAGGAGGTCAAAGCTAAGTGGGATCTTCTTGAAACAATTCAAAGCAATACCAAAGATTGGGATAACAACAAAGGTAAAGAACCGGGTATAAACTATGAGTATGATTGCATTAAGTCTTTCGCTGAAACTGCTGATTTTCAAGAGCTTAGTGCTAAATATGGTCTTGATCCTCAAATTATTATTGATTGTTTTAAAACGTTTGCTTCTCATATTAATGCTCCTAAAGAAAAGTGGGACATGTATCATGATCCTTTTAAAGACACTTGCATGGAAAATGAAATTGTTATTAATGATAGCAATAAACATGCGCAAACCTTTGAAAGTACTATTTCTTATAAGCATGTTAATTTTTGTGGAATACATAGACCTTGTGAGAGTAATCAAGTTGAAGAAGAATATTGTATCACCCATAGGAATGAAAAAACTAGAATGTGGTATAGGGCTCTAAATGATCTTGGTAAAAAAGTTTGTGCCCTCTATCCTTTTATTTGTGAACTTTGCATTGAAGTCGGTCATTTAAATTTTCAATACTCAGGCCATAATAATAGCCATTCTAATCCAATGAGTACTTCAAGTTTGTATTGTGATGACATGATCACTCCTAATCAGCATGATGGGCTTACTTTATTTTTAGGGTGTGAAGAATTATCAAGAAAAACTTCTTCGTTAGATATGAGTGCTTTTGATATGAATAGTGTCCTGCATGGTTGTCATATTTATTGTGTTGATAATTGTCACACAAATACTTACATACAAAATATTATATAAGATGATATTTTACCAAAATATGATAGGACTAATATGTGTTTTGATCTTATTAATGAAAAGGAGGAATCCTCCAAAGTTTCTTCTATTGTCTCTAACAATGAACCAGGGTATATGGAGAAGCTTCCTTTCAAGCCTCTCCCTCCTAAAGAGAAGAAGATAAATAAGAAAAGGAGGAGGAAAAGGAGGGAGGAAACGGTATTTTCCCCTAAGCATGTAGCTCCTATTATAGTTTTTGATGAGTCTGAATTCGATGATGTTCCTATGCCTGTTACCTATAGTAGTGATCATGATTGGGAAAAGCACACTTCTTTTGATATTGAAAATCTCTTTGGTACCAATTCTGAAAATGATGATATTAATAATTGTTGTACTATTAGTGCTATCCATGATCCTTCCAATGATGATATGTTTACAAATGAACACACTTTGGAAGATAATTATTCTATCGCTTATCATGATACTACACCTCCAACATATGATGATTGCAATGATGAATATGATATTTTCAGTCCACCTACTATTGAGGAGGAAGGTAATTATGATTACAATATGCCTCCTATATTTGATGATTATGGTGATGAAAATAATAATGATAGCAATTTTGTTGAATTTGCTCCCACTACAATTAATAAGAATGACTATGTTTATGTGGGGAGTATTAATTCTTTTATGCATGTGGCTCATGATAAGAATGTTTTATGTGATATTTATATTGTTAATTTTATTCATGATGCTACTGAAAGTTATTATGAGAGAGGGAAGCATGGTTTTATGCATCTTAATAATATTAAGTTTCCCCTCTTTATGTTGAAAGTCTTGAAGTTGCACTTGTTTTGCTTTACTATGCTTGTTGCTTTGTGCTTTCATGACTTGTTTCTTTACAAGATTCCTATGCATAGGAAGTGGGTTAGACTTAAATGTGTTTTAAATTTGCTTCTTGATGCTCTCTTTTACTTCAATTCATATTTCTTATTTGAGCATCTTATCAAATTATCATGCCTAACTTAAATGCGTTAAAGAAAAGTACTTATTGGGAGATAACCCAAAAGTTTTAGATGAGTCTTGTAAGTTATTACCTCTGTAATAACCGCTCCTTATCCTTTTTATTTGCTTTTTGTGCCAAGAGTAACCTCTAATGAGAGAGAAGTAATGATTGGGAAAGTTGCTACCCCGAAACAGATTTCCGTGCTTCACTGTAAAAATTCGTCTAAAATCTCTGTACGTCCTTTTGAGGCGTGAAGTTTTGTGCTTCTGCCCCAGGTTGTTATCTAACTTTCGTTAGTTCAACACTTTTTGATTTGAGCAACAAAAGGTCTCCGAAAAAATTCGTCTTTACCTGCTGGTCTGTTTTGACAGATTTCTGCCATTATTTGCATTTGCTTCTTGTTGGTTCCTTTTTGAGTTCTTTTGGGGAATTGATCTTTTTGAGGGAAGTGCTACAATATCTTGTGTTTTAATGGAAGTTTTATTGGTGTTGAAACTGAACCCAAATACTTATTATCTTGAGTGCACTAATGTTGCTAATAAAGATTGTGTTAATTTTTGTATGAAGGAAAAATTTCAGGTGTATGGAAGTATTGAGTAATGAGATGAAGGATGGACTAAAGCTCAAGCTTGGGGATGCCACCCGTATCACCCCAAGAAATATCCAAAAAGTAATAGCGTCAAAGCTTGGGGATGCCCAAGGCATCCCCTTCTTCATCAATAAAAATCCCAGGTTTCTTCCAAACTCTTCATTTTTATTGTTTCATGCACAGTTGTGTTGTTCTTGGAGCGTCTTATTTTTCGTTTCCGTTTTGGTTTTTAATTTGCTTGGTTTGCTTAGTTTGCTGAATAAATTGGTTGGACCCCCTCTTTCATACATTGGTTTTCAAATATTTTGGTTTGGATTGGAAAAGAGTAGGAAAGTTCATGCTTAAGTGGTAAAGAGGGTTTGTTTTTGACTGTGGCCTATGCTTTGTCATGCCATGCTTGATATTGTTTTGTCTTCATGCTTAGTATTCTTTGTTGTAGAATGACATGTTATAAACAATTGAGATTGCTTAATGTGCCTTGGAAGGATTATGCGTTGTTTTAGCATATTAAAGCATAGTATTGTGGTATTCTCCTTTGATGCTTTATTTGGGTTGACTTGGCACATGCTCACACCATGTTATGACTATCCCAAGTCATCATAGCCTTTATGATCCTTTAGTTTTCAACTTGTAATATCACTTTATGCTTTAATCAATGATGTTTTGTCGCTCTGCATGATTATGGCCATTATTGCTCTCTTAGTTTGTCGCTCCCAGTCTTTTGCTAGCCTCCACAACCAAGTATGAGTTCCACTCATGAATCCAATTCCTTAAACCAAGTTATTCCAAAGAGTCCACCATACCTACCTACTAGCATATTCTATTCCAATTATATTCATGTTTTTGTCTACCTTCCATATTAAATTTGTTATGTGAAAATTAGTGATTAAAGCTCTCACGAACTTGATGGCACACTTTACTTTCTTGCATTTAATAAACTTGAACCATTGGGTCCTTCTTTGTTGCGTATATGTTTGCGCTTTATAAGTTGAAATTAGCAGAACCATGTATCATGGGGAACACTTTCAACATTGCACTTGTACTTTGTACCCTGTTGATATCATGTTCTTTTGCTTATGTCCCGGTGGTGTGAAATAAAAGTGGAACTTGTAAGATCATGGAGTTTGTATGTGTGTTAGAGAAATGCCTGGGCCGCTAGCCTAAGCCATGCCTAATCATGGTGGAAACTTGCAGCATCACCATAATGAGCACTCTATGAAGCATCCTCAATAAAAACCTATGCAAATAGCAAATAAAAAGATCGCTGAGATGCTCATTGTCTGCTTGCCTTGTCATTTTTATTATGGGATAGCTCCTATATCATGTGCAAGGGGTACCCCGTTGGCGGTTCTCTATGATACATATGTACTTACAATGACAAGAGCTTACTTGTGACTGAAGTTGAGTAGCATGAGGTTCGGTCTTCGTAAGTAAGGGGCATGAGATTTCGGCTTATAACTTGTCAAGCATATCCTCTTAGTTGTGTCACTTTAACCTTAATCACCTTAAAGATGCTTATGATAGGGGAAATGAGAGCTGAAAGCTAATAAGTACCATAATTTTTGGAAGCTCTTTATGAGACTTGAATCCCTACTTCCTTCTATGAAGGCCTTTCTTTTAATTTTATGTTGAGTCTCCACCTTCTATCTTTATGCACCTTCTTTGAGAGCATACTGGCCATTCTTAGTTCTATGTGCATTGTCCCAAGACTAGTTGATTGATGCATAACTTGATATTGCTTGTTTTCAACTATTTGTATCTAGTCACTCTTATGAACTTCGAAGGCGTCCTATGCATTTATGTTTTGCTACTCTATGAGGGACAAGCTGAATGCTATTATGCTATGTTTTCTTTATGTGAAACAAACAAACGTCTTGCAAAGTATTATTATTCATGAATCTTTTGTTTGTGCCTTTTCATGTTGCAACATAGTTGCTATGTCTTATTGCTAGAACTTTGTATTTCATGTTATGATTGAAGTACTATGATCCCAGCTATGAATGTTTTACAAATACTTTGATCAAGTTTATGATGGTGCATGTCACCTCAAAAATTATTGTTTCTTTTTATCACTTACCTACTCGAGGACGAGCAGGAGTTAAGCTTGGGGATGTTGATACATTGCAAATGTATCTATAATTTTTGATGTTCCATGCTTGGTTTTATCTACTTTCTTATGTTTTGTCCATGCTTTGGAGTACTTTTCATATGATTTCTTGGACTAACCTATTAACAAGAGCCACAGTGCCAGCTGCCTGTTTTCTGCTGTTTTTGGTTCCAGGAAAGTAAGAAAATGAATATTCTCGGAATTGGACGGGACAAAAGCCAAAGTTGATATTTTACCGGAAGACTCACAGAGCCAGAAGACGAGACGGAGAGGGGCCACAGGGCGGCCACACCATGTGGTGGCACGGGCTAGCCCTGGCCGCGCCACCAGGTGGTGTGGGCCCCCTGGCCGCCCACCGACCTTGCCTCTTCTCCTATAAGATGCCTCCCGATGCAAAAACCCTAAATCGTCAAGCCTCCAGCCACGAAAAGTTCCGCGGTGCCGCCGCCACCGAAGGGGTTCAGGGGACAGAAAATCTCTGTTCCAGCACCCTGCCGGGACGGGGAAGTGCCCCCGGAACCATCTCCATCGATCTCCACCACCATCTCCATCACCGTTGCTGATTCCCATGATGATGAGGGAGTAGTTCTTCCTCGAGGCTAAGGGTTCTACTGGTAGCTATGTGTTCATCTCTCTCTCTATGCATGATCATATTTTGATCATGAGCTTTGTAATTAAGTAGATCTACCTTGCTACTCAAGTGCTTTATTAGATCTCTGCTCTCCCCATGTGTGTGAAAGTGACAATGTGCACACCATGGTGGCACTTAGGCTGGAGATTATAAATACATATTATGAGTTATAGTTGGAGTTGGATGTCTCTATGAAATTGTGGTGTTTGTTGGAACCATTAGTGCTCAAGGTGACAGTGTGGGGTTATCTAGATGGGAAGGGCTTACTTTGAGGTGTGTTGTTATAGCCCTACCATGGATTAGAGTGTCCAACCGGAGAGTAGTTAAGAGTAGTATCATGAAGATGATATATTTATATGAGAGTGCTCACTAGTGAAAGTATGATCCCTAGGCCTTGTTTCTAAGCATTGATACACCGTTTGCAATTAGATCTGTTCCATCTTTATTTAAGTTTGCATTTAGTCTCTTCCCACGTTAACCACATGCCAGCAAGTATTTTTTGGCACCGTTACCACTTATAATTATCCATACCACTTGTATTTCACTATCTCTTCGCCGAACTAGTGCACCTATACACCTGACAAGTGTATTGGGTGTGTTGGGGACACAAGAGACTTCTTGTATCTTGATTGCAGGGTTGCTTGAGAGGGAATACCTTTGACCACTTCCTCCCTAAGTTCGATAAACCTTGGGTGATCCACTTAAGGGAAAACTTGCTGCTGTTCTACAAACCTCTGCACTTGGAGGCCCAACAACTGTCTACAAGAATAGAAGTGCGTAGATATCAGTGACCCAGATAGGCGTAGGCCTAGATAGCGTATAGGAAAGCACACTCGTCAAGTTCCTCCAAGCAAATCAAGATATCTTCACATGGCAGCCATCTGACATGACCGGAGTACCTAGGGAACTTGCCGAGCACTCCCTAAATGTAAACCCGAACGCTAAACCCGTCAAACAGTCCCTATGACGTTTTGCGATGTAAAGCGTAAGGCAATAGCTAAGGAACTAGCCCGGCTCGAGTTAGCTGGATTCATAGAAGAGGTCATCCATACTGATTGGTCGGCCAACCCTGTAATGGTCCCTAAAAAGGACACCACTGATTTAAGGATGTGTGTTGATTATACTGCCTTGAACAAGGCTTGTCCCAAACATCCGTTCGCTCTGCCTAGAATTGATCAAGTTATTGATTCTACGGCAGGCTCGGAACTCCTCTGTTTTCTCGACGCATATTCCAGTTATCACCAAATCCGGATGAAGGAATCGGATAAAATCAAAAGTTAATTCATAACCCCCTTCAGAACCTTCTGTTTTGTTACGATGTCCTTTGGGTTGAAGAACGCAGGAGCTACGTACCAGCGCACTATGCAGCGTTGCCTCCATGATCAAATCGGACGCAACATACATGCATATGTGGATGATATTGCGGTGATGTCCAAAAAGAGGGAAACATTAACTTACGACTTGGAGGAAACATTCGCAAATTTTCGAAAATACAACATTATGCTCAATCCGAAGAAGTGTTTCTTTGGAATTCCAGCCGGGAAATTGTTAGGTTTCATCGTGTCTTAGAGGGGCATAGAGGTGAACCAAGACAAGATCAAGGCTATACTCAATATTTCCAGGCCAACTCGCCTGAAGGACGTTCAAAGACTAACTGGTTGCATTGCTGCAGTCAGTCGGTTTGTAAGCCGGCTCGGATAAAGATCCGCACCACTTTACAAGCTCCTGAAAAAGACCAAGAAATTCGTTTGGACTAATGAAGCTGAAGCTGCACTACAAGACCTGAAAGAAGTACTCTCGTCTGCTCCTATCCTTGCAACACCGGAACCAAGAGAACTGATGTTGCTCTATCTCGCTATGACAAACAGGGTCGTCAGTGTCGTCATGGTAGTGGAGAGACCAGAGGAAAATCAGGAACACCTGGTGCACTGTCCGACTTACTATCTTAGTGAGGTCCTAACTGAGTCAAAACAGCGGTATCCGCACTATCAAAGGCTGGCTTATGGTGTGTTCTTTGCATCTCGTAAGTTACGGCATTATTTTCAGGAACATCCAATTACCGTGGTGAGCACAGCTCCCATGAGAGATATAATCAACAACAACGAGGCTATAGGACGCGTTGCAAAATGGGGCATAGAGCTTTCAGCTTTCGATATTGAGTATAAACCTTGGACAACGATTAAATCTCAAATCCTTGCTGACTTTGTTGCTGATTGGACAAAGACAAAGGAGAATATGACCCTCCCTGAGTCGGAATATTAGACCCTATATTGTGACGGGTCTAAGGCTCGAGGGGGCTCGGGGGCTGGCGTGGTACTCAAATCACCCCAAGGAGATAAACTTTTATACGTGTTGCAAATCCACTTCACAGCGACAAATAACATTGTCGAGTATGAAGCATTGCTGCATGGAATCCGGATTGCTAAGGATATCGACATTCGACGTTTGATGTGTTACGGAGATTCGGATCTTGTTGCTCAACAAGTGTCGGATATTTGTAATGCAAATAAACACATGGCAGCATACAAAGCTGTCGTGGATGATTTATCTAAATCGTTTGAAGGGTTTCAGGTTCAACACATCCCTCGAGCAAAAAATGAGGAAGCAGACGCACTATCTCGAATAGGCTCTGCACGGAAAGAGGTCCCGGATGGCACTTTTTTAGAGCACCTCAAAGTTCCCTGCATAAAGGGAGTAGACGAGGAATATCTGACCAAATCCGACTCACCATCAGTAGTAGTTCTGGCTTAATTCCCAGCTAGACTCAACCCTACCTTGATTACTTGGTAGATGGCAAATTACCCGAAGACGAAGTTCTGAGCCGACAGATTGTCCGACGAGCAAAATCCTACACTATAATTAGTGGTGAGCTCTATAAGCGGAGTGTATCTGGGGGTTTTTAGCGTTGTGTATCTCCGGAAGGAGTGGAAATCTTAAGAGACATCCATGAGGGCGAGTGTGGTCACCATGCTGCAGCCAACACTTTAGTGGCAAAAGCTTTTCGACACGGTTTTTTCTGGCTTACAGCCAAGGCAGATGCCGAACGGCTGGTCAAGATGTGCAAAGGTTGCCAAAAATACGCCAAACAAGCTCATGTTCCGGATGATCAGTTACGAATCATACCTATAACATGGCCTTTTGCGGTCTGGGGGATTGACATGGTAGGACCGTTCAAACGGGCTCCATGTGGATTTACTCACCTCTTAGTGATGGTGGATAAATTCACCAAATGGATTGAGGCTAAACCTGTCACTAGTTGTGATGGAGCAACAACTAGAAGATTTGTCGAGGATGTTATAATCCGGTATGGTTATCCGCATAGCATTATCACGGACAACGGGAGTAATTTCTCTATGGGAGAGCTTGCCGAATTCTACAACGAACAAAGTATCTGGCTTGGCATTGCGTCAGTCGCACATCCGCAGGCTAATGGACAAGTCAAAAGGGCAAATTGTTTAATCTTACAAGGCCTAAAACCAAGACTCGAAGCGCCACTTAGACGTGCTGCGGGGGCTTGGGCAGAGGAATTACCCTCTGTAATATGGAGCTTGCGAACAACTCCGAATAGGTCAACGGGATACACACCTTTCTTCTTGGTCTATGGTGCTGAAGCAATTCTTCCAAGTGATTTGATTCATAATGCTCCCAGAGTTGTCGCGTATATCGAAGAGGATGCCGAGATTTCTCGACAAAATAATCTCGACTTAGTTGAAGAAGTTCGCGTCGTTGCTGAAATGAGATCAATAGCCTATCAGCAGAAGTTATGCAAGTATCATAGCCAGAGAGTCAAAAACTGATCTTTCAATAAGGGCGATTTGGTTCTCCGGCTTGTGCAGCAAAGAAAGAACAAACTTTCCCCAGTATGGGAAGGGACTTTTCTGGTTAGTCGAGTATTGCACAATGGTTTATACTACCTAACTGATATGCGGCTAGTCAAGGAAAGACCTGCTACTAAGAAGAGAAAGAGAGCTGGAGGCAGTACAAATCCGGAAGAATTAGACAGACCATGGAATATTGCTCAGCTACGTCCCTTTTATTCTTAGTTTATCTTTCTTTGTAATCATATGTGTGTACATGTTCAGTGAGAAATAAAAGTTTTGGTTGCCTCATTTTTTCTAAGAAGTTTATACTACCATCTTATTTCTGAATGATCATGTCACAGTCGAAAATCCCAGAATACTTGAAAGTACTTTATGCTCATGTTTGTTCTGGTTTAGATTTCCGATTCTAAAAATGCTACCTTTGGGTATAAATCTAAATTTTATAGTCAATACTTTGGTTATTTGTCTGATTGCTGGATGCGGGCATTTTCCGAGTAGTGAATTGTTGGTACTAGAAGCCGGCTTTGTTTCTGAGTTTAAACTGGTTTAGCAATTGAGCTCCGTTGCTCGGCAAAGTTTCCGTGCTAAAGATTTGCCGGCTCACGAAAGGACGAGGCAGAAAGCCAGATAAACGATAAGTGTAGGCAACAAACACAAGTTCTTATGCAAACATTTCAGGCACATCAACATTTTAAGCCAAAAGTGCTAAATAGATATATAAAAACTTGGCACTAGCAAAAGTATCATACTACTTATTTAAGATCCATAATGTTTTCAGAATAACACAATTGTTTTTCTGACATTTATGATGCAGGAGGAGAGGTAGGAGATGCCAGCACGCTGGATACGTCGCCTTGATAACGTTCCGTGATGTCCAAATTCGATATGGTTTGGCCATCATCGGAAACTTCTATTGTTTCCTCTGTAGGCGGAGGTGGCGTGTCCACGCGAGTGAAAAACAGAGTGTCATAGCTGGTTAAGTCAGCTACGTGACACCCATATACAGCGCAGGAGTCCATGATGGCCTTGATATCTTGCTCCTAGCCGTCTTCATCCATAGTAGAATATCCCCTGGTCACTTGCCAGATCTCCATGCTTCCATGGTGGCTCATGACCATTGTGAGAGCGTTCTGCGCTGCGGATCGTGCGTAGGACATGTTCTAGTCCTAGACAAGTTGTGGCATATCCTTTTCCTTGTCCCGCACCTGAAAACCGGACATGCTATGCATATCCAGAACCTTGAGAGCTTCGCCAATATCCTCGATGGATTGGCGGAAGTCGTGAAGAAGATCACCGACTTGTGTAAGTCGGCTGGTGCGAGACTCGGAAGAGGTGGAGTCCAGTAAGTTCAGACGACCTATGCATATAATGCAAAATGGTTAGTAGAAGAAATTCGACATTGAAAAAGTCAAAGAATGCAGACAAGTCAGAAAGATGGAAATATACCAAAGATGACATTGTCGACTTTGGTTTTTTCTTCACGAAGGCTCTAGAGTTTAGCCCGGAGTGCCTCGGAAATGTCCCTCTCTCTGAACAAGTCATTGGTGAGATCCGAGATTTTCTGGTCCTGGAGCGCAATCTTGCGATCACGCTCCATGGTGGCCATGGAGGAGGATTCGAGAACTTGAGCAATGCTCTTCTCATGATCCGCCTTGAGCTGGTCTAGCTCTTGGCAGAGATCTTTGTTTTTCACCACCAAGGTCTTCAGATTCTCGGCCTCTTCAATCATTGCATAGGACTGTTTTACCAGTGTTGTAAGTCAAAAGAACAACAGTGCAACAAAATATTCGACTATGAAAACGCAAGAAAAGGTTTGAGTCTCGGAATGTTTACCTTCGGCCTCATCCTTGGAAACTTTTAGTTCAGCATTTTCAAGTCGGAGAGCTTTGATATCTCTCCGCTTGTTGCAGATATTCTTCAAAAATTCCTGGTTATATGAATTAACTTTCTATAAGTTAGAATACCCAGATTCAGAAGTCTACTAAAGACTCGGGCTAATATTGTAACTAATATCAGCACGAGCCTTGGGGGCTACACTAGTTCATTCTTTGGCATCCTAAGTAAGCATAAACCCGGATTGTCTATCCAACTTCATGCTTGGGGGCTAGAGGATATGATATAAAGTACCATAAAGGAAAACGTGAGTTGGAATTCCGACTTACATGATGTTCATGTGTGAGCTTGCTCAGGCACATGTTCACTTCAGTGGTAACCTTCTCGGCGAGGGTGAGTAGAATAATTGGAGGTGGTGGAAGCACACCAGCTCTTAATCCCTCGTCACGAAGGCGTACTTGTTCGAGAAGTTCGGAGTACTTGACGTCCTCCGCTTCTTGTGCTTCTTCTTTGGCACAAATGGTCTGGTTCTCAAGGCATTCCTTGGACAACCATTGGATCTCCTCTACAGATTTCCGACATAAGCCAAATTTGGCAAGTCCTGGATTGCTCAGGAGGTTGTCAGTGAAAACTTCTGCCGAGGGATCATTACCCGAAGAGGGTTCACCCTTATCAATACCTGAGTCACCCATGGTGACGTCAGTCTGTGACTCAAGGATCGGTGGCTCTGCTGAGGGAGCCGGATCTTCTACAACAATCGGGGATGGAGTAATCTCCGGCGCTATAGAAGGCTGAGGGGCAGGAGTCGGAGGAGCCACGACAGGAGAAGCCAAATTTATCTTTGACTGATGCAGGGGCTTGGTAGTAACTCCCTTCCCCTTGCCCTTGATGATTTGTTTAGCTCTGAGAAAGTAATAGAACAAAGAACATTACATCTCGGAAGAAATCGCAATTAAAGTACAAAGGCGGAAGTTGTGAGGAAAGTTACCTTTTCACAACAGGCACCTCCTTTGTGACGATAGCCACTGTCGGAGCTTTACGCTTCCGAGGAACGACGTCCGGCAGTGGAACCAATTCCTCCTCCTAAGAAAACTCAGGAGGATACCCCTCGATAGGAGCTAATTCCGACTCGGGGAGGTCGGGAAGGTGAAAAGAAGACAGTATCTCAGTATTGCGAAGTAACTTAAAGATGAGCACATAAAAAGGGTTGTTGCTAAGGCTTACCAGCACAACGGGATCTTCCGCTGTATGCATGTCCAGAGATACCTCCGGGATCTTCCTCTCGATCCGCTCCCTTATCAGCCACTTAATCTAGCTTATATAATCATTTGCCGTGTAGGCTCTAGGGCTGATGCGGAGGGAATCCTTTTTGGACGACATGATGGAATGCATCAGTCGATCTCCGTGGTGTTGGAGGGGTGTGATCCAGCGTGATACCTAGCACTGGACCAAGTCGGACCCCCTCAGGCCCTTGTGCTTCATCAGATATTCGATCCGCCTCTTGGCGAGAAGCAGATCGTCACTAAGAGCCGGAGCGACCTCATCCCAAGATGCTTGAGGCGTGGCGGCTCCATCGACGAAAGCCAGCAATGCAGTAGCTTTGCCGGGAGCGGGAATATCCTTATGGTAGAAAAACGTAGCCGGCCATTGTTTGACCGACTCACTAGCTAGAATCCGAGGATAAACACGCTCACGCCTAACCGAAAAACTAATTGTACCGGTAATATAAGGATTACCGGCAGTAATGGAATTTCTACGGACTAAGAAGTAGTATCGGAAAAGAGTAAGGCTCGGCCTAATACCGAGATACCCCTCGCACAAAGATGCGTAAGCGCTCATCTCTAAGATGGAGTTCGAGGGGAGATGGTGGAGTTGAACTCCGTAATGATCTACAACCTCAGAAAAGAAATCTGAGGGAGGGAAATTCAGACCTCTGTCCAGGTGAGTGCCGAAGTGCACTCGCTCGCCATCGCGAGGATTGGGGATGGTTTCGCCGAAGCCACTCTACCAGTCGCCGGTGCGGAGGAGCCCTTCTTCTTCTACGCCATGAAGTTTGTCGTCATCGAGGACGCACGGGATCCAAACCCCGCGATTGCTCTCCTTTTCCGCCGCCACTGTCGTCGCTGCCGCGTCGGAATATGATGTGGAAGCCATTTTTCCGATGCGCCGGTGACCTTCGATGGGCGGCGCTGGGAATTTTTGGAGGCAAGGGAGCTCTATGCGCGTGGGAGAAGTAGGGGAGAAGGAAACAACGCTGAGAACAGGTGAAGAAGATGAGGAAAAGGAACCCTCACCCCTTATAACCGCCAACCGCGCCAAGATTCGTGCAAATGCTACAGCAAATATGCTCCACGTCGTGGAAAGAACTGGAAGCCCCCACGTGATGATTATGCCGCCTTGATCTCCACACATGCATTGAAACGGCGCCTCGGTTCCGCGAAAGGCGGACCCACCAATGCTCATGCTGACAAGAAATGTTTGTCAGTGACGTGACTTGATCATGACTAGTGTCAGATGACGTCAGAGACCAAGTTCCGGCTTAGTTTGAATTTCGAGCTAGAAATCTGAATAACGTATTTATAGGTCCGACTCGTTTTTGAGACCCGGATCGTATATTTTCTTGTGAAGTTTCAGGAACCCTTCAAGATTCTGCAAGCCGAAGATCAAGCTAGACGATGATGAATCCGACTTTGGATCTTTGAGGCCTCCGGGGGCTGCTATTGGGGATATACTTTTCGGGTATCCTCAACGTACCTCACTGACCATGGTGGCCCACTTTGGGTTAGAGCTTTGCTTCACGGGCGGCCCAGTCAGAGAGAAGAACGGAGTCTAGTCCGTCTACGGGAAGGCCCAGAAGACTTACCGACATAGGCCCATAGTGTTACTTGTAGTTCAAGATGTACTCTGTAACCGACTCTTAGTCATAGCCGGATAGATCTCTCCTATAAACCCTAGGCCAGATATCTATATAAGCCGTCCTAGAGAGAGCCTTTAGGGAACCCTCACAATAGTCTACAAACTCAACTCGCACAGGCGAAACCCTTGTAACCCATATTCCGGCTCTGCTGTATTACTGGATTGCTAGCAGGAGTAGGATCCATCCAAAGCCGGTGGATTCAAACCTGGGTAAACTTGTGTACTCACCGTCCCGGAATACCGTACGACTCACACCCCTCTCTTCCACATGCCTCGAGGACCCCCTCATGGCGTACATGTCATCAATACGACGACAGTTGGCGCCCACCGTGGGGCAAGTGAGCTTCGGATCTGCGTTCCAAGCGGAATCTGCAAGAATCGGAATCGGCGAGACTATCGCCGTTGGTCGCATCCTCTACGCCAGTGACGTCCCTCTCATCGTCCTAGAAGAGACTTGGATTCTGACTAGGGAAGCCGTGACCACCTACACCATCATGTCTTTTGGTGAGATCGATGTTTACATCGGTTTCGCTGAACCTGTCCCACCCACCCCAGCGGTGATGGTAGAGGCAGAAGAAATTTCTGGGTCCCCTTTGTCCATGGAGGAGGCAGAGTTCTGGATGTCAGAAAACCCTAATCCCACCCAGCCCGCACCAGTTGCGGAGATAGTGGAGAAAGCTGAACCTGAGGCAGATCTCGCAGTTCAAGTCGGATCTGGAGTGGGTCTCCCTAGCGAGGTTGAATCCTAGATCGACCCACCTGCGGAGGTCAAAATCCAGGAGCAGGAAAACAATCTCGGTTCCGGCTCTGGTAGTGCTGGAACTGACAGACCTCTCCTAAGGTACACGATGAGGCGCATGATGATGCAAGACGCAAATATGGTTCGCATACAGTGTACTTCCACCTCTCAACCATCCTTAGGATGCAACTATTACTTTTACTTGACTAAATTTGCAAGTCTAAAGAGGTTGCACTTCTTTCGTAAGAAGTTTTAGAATAGAAAAACTTTGTTTTGTGTTTTTCAGGGTAACCGAGTGCAATATTTTTTGCGGTAACCTAAGTTTAAATTGGGCAGCTGGTATTTTAGTTCCATATGCAATTCTCAATGTTATCCTATGTCAGGACAAGTGGAGAAGAAACCTGGAGATGTGAAAATATAGATAAATCTAAGTTCACAAAGAGGTGAGTTCAGTTTGTAGATATGTTAGCAGGGTTTAATAAGATTTCTTGATCTTATTCACCTGATTGTGTTGGTATGTTAAAGTATAGTCAATTAATGGAATCTATTGATGGTGTACATCAGTCATAATAAAAAGATATCCATTATTGTTTCTCAGTTAAAGTTTTTTCATGCATATAACTTATATGATGTTTTGTGATTGGCTCTACCGGGAGGGGCGTCTTTAGTGTCGTTGTTACACTTCACATTGCAATGTAGGTTAATTGCTGTTGAAATAAAAAAAAAGTGAATTAGTGCTCAACAATGCAAGACTTGAAATCTTCGAGCATGTAACCTTCATAATAGAGTTGAATTATGTGCAATAACAGAAGATGGAAGACTTGAAAGGATGATATTTATATTTTTTTGCTCTGTCAATTTTTTTGTACTATGTTCTTGTGAATGTGATCAGAGAAAATATAAAAAGCAAGAAGTGACACACGTGTACTGTTAGTTCTGAATTTATATAATGTATTATTGTACTATAATTTCAAATTATTCAAGTTTTTCACAATGTCTCTATTTGTCTTTCAAACATTATTTTCTAAAGATGGACAGGCGCGACAACATGCGCCTTAATGGTCTAGTAATTTCTAGAATATAGCATATTTGACCATTCGATGGCCCCTTCTATTTGGGTGTGGTAGTGTGAAACTTTTCTCACCTGTATGGAACATTACGGGCCCAATAAGGTGAAAATTGACACAAATGATCCTTTCCAGAAGCTTCAACACAAAATGAATCAGATATGAAGATATTTCAAAAAAAATGACCCATCTTCATGACACTCGCCCTTGGGGCACCATGGTAAAACGCATGATGTCCTGGGCTTATGGATCTATCTTGACTTTTCAGCTTTTCAAATTGCAATTTGTATTCCCTGATGTGCAAATTGGATGCTACCCTCCGCTTCAATATTTTCTCATGGCTCGCCGTTGCTGGCAAGTTTTTGATAGCCGACAACCTCCTGAATTGAGGCTGGCCTTGCAATCCCACTTCCTCGCTCTGTAGAGTTAGAGTTTTTTTTAGACTAAAATAAAAGGTACCCTTGTCCAGTTCCATTCCATAAATGAAACCACAAACATAGTAAGTAAAGGTCTGAAAGGAAAAAGAAAAGGAAAACATAGGTATTACAGCTAAACCATCCACTACTTTTCAGCCTAGCTGACTGCCGCTAACTCGAGAATGTTAGGACGGATTACAAGCCAAAACAAAAGCTTTGTGAAGTTTTCAGCAAAAGAAAAAAATAACCAGACTACTACGTAGCAGAAGATAATGATCAAACTGTGATTTTCATGAGCAGCTGACCCCTGCAGATGATAAACAACAGCTTTTCAAGACACCGCATGGATGAAATCCTCCTCCTCTGGGTGTGCCTGCAGGTACTCCATCATTGCACGACCTCCATAACTAGGAAGAGGCGGTGGTCTTCGAAGTAGAGAGCCACTCGAAACCACTACACTTTAACATGTTGTGAGAGCTAGAGGATTTTTCTAGCTTCTGCATCATCTTGCTCATGAACCGATCAATATTCTAGCCCTCCAATTCTTCGAAGGAGATCTTCCAGTTTCTTAGGTACAGCAGGCCTAGTCGCCAGACCTGTTTCATATTAATCCAAATAGTTTTGTTAAACACCAAGCTATTTCTATTATTCCACAAAACCCATAGAAGTAACTACATTGATGTTGGGGTTCCGCGCATGAAAACAATAAATTTTACCCTACACCCTTAAACCCCTGAAGCTGCCAGGACCTATCTATTAGTAATACAGTAATGGGAGGGGCTTTTCGCGAACTTACCCTTGAAGACCGAAAATCGTTGTCAACGCTCAGGAGAGTGTGGTTGATGTAGACGAGCCGAAGCCGACCTCAAGGTTGTGATGAAGTCCTTGCGCTCCTTTTGGCTCCAACGACTTGAGTGCCTCAAGTGTGACACCTCGCGGGAAGTTACACACGTCCGGTGCCTGACGATGACTCCCGCTTCCCTGATCCAACAGCAGTTGCGGAAGTAGAGCTCCCGGATCCGAATCTCGCAACGCGACGGCGCTCCGCGGTGAAGATGTCTCTCGTTCGCGCAGTCCAGACTTGGGACCATGGTCACGAGAGAGAGCAGTCCTTACTACTATTTGTCTCTAGGGCATATTTCCAACAATTGAAACGCAAGAACCTTTTATTAGATAGCCATTTAGATGCAATGGATTCAAAGTTACTGACATTTATATCAAACTCAAACACATCATCCCAAAGCAGCCTGGATACAACGCAATCAAAAAAACAAGTGTTTAACAACCCCAATTTCTTTACACACCTCACAGTCTAGAGGTTTTGCCATGCCTCTCGATATTAGATTATCTCTACTAATGGTTTTATTCTAAGAGAAAAGCCATAAAAAGATTTGAATTCTTGGGGAATTTTAAGACTCCACACAACTGGCAAGTAGATTGGTTGCACCCCTCTAAAGATGACTAAAATATACATAGATCTGGAAGAATAAACTCCTCTAGACTCATATTGCATAAGCTGGTCTTTCTCATCTAAGAGTGAAATTGAACTAGCTCTAGCTTGCAGTTCATGCCACTGAACCATCATACTCTCGGTAAAAGTTTTACTAAAATTACACTTTAACTGAGAACTATCCCATGGCTCACAAATGGTTTTAGTGTGTTGGTTTGAGACAAAGTATATGTCCCAAAACTGTGAAGCAAGAGGTGAATTATCGGACTAAATATCTTCCCAAAATTTAACAACACTACAAAAAAATCACCCGGTCCTCGACACTTTTTTGGGGTGGTACAAGCCAAAAAGTATCTGCAAAAGTTGGTTACGTGGCAGATGAGAAATCACGACACCATTTTTCTGCTGTGGCCATTTTTACACCATGGTAGACACAATGGCGGCATATCAGAGTGCCACGGTAGATTGCATGCAATAACAATGGTCGATAATGCCACGCCATAGGAATAGAGTCAATTTAATTTTGTGCCGTAATTGTTTCAGGCCGTTTGTGCGGAGCTAACTGTTCAAGCCTATATCTCTAACTTGTGTGTCCCACCACGAGTAGTTGTCTCCCTATCAATCACCATCCACTACCTCTCACACACACGTACCGAACCAATCATCATTGTCCCTGCATCGTAGCAACCTATCTCGCGTGGTGGACATTCAAATCGTTCGGCGGGGCAACATTTGTAGCGGTGGCGCCAACGCTGGCTTGAAAACACGATGATGTGCGAATTCGATAGTAAGGTTGAGCATGGAGGTAGCATCGTATGTTATCCTCCATCCGTTGGTTTTCTTCATCCATAGCTATTATTGTTGGATTATTCGATCGATCTTGATTACGAACAACTGGGGGTTGTTCTTCAGAGGACGACAAAGTGTCTAAGTGGATCCTTAACAAGCACTAGAACTATACAGATGAGACATGGCGGAAGTGCGACTATGGGATTCCCACATCGGCTCGTGGCATACGAGGGCGTGGACACCGTCCGCAAGTTCATATGTTGCCACTATAAATCACATAAGTGCAGCATGGTAGAATGGATTGATGAATCACACTAGCCGGAGCTTTCTCGTGCGTTTCTGGTGATATGGAGGCTTGCCCAGCCCAAGAAATTCGAGATGTTCGACCAAGAGTTTCAGCAGAATCTAGAAAAAGGAAGATAGGAAGGGCGGGATAAGACAACACAATTAAGTCGTCCTGCTTGGCTTTAGCCAAGGTGTTGGTGCATGTTCAAGAGAAGCTAGAGAAACTGGTTAAAAAAGACGTTTGATGTGATTAATGTTGCTCTTTGTTTTGATTGTACCGAATAATTAAGGTAGTAGTTAAAATTTGTGAAGTGTTTCCTGTTGTGTTCTCGTTTTGTATTAAATAATTAAGGTAGTAGTTAAGATTTGTGAAGCATAGTTAATATTTGTGAAGTGTTCCCTATTGTGTTCGTTGTTTTATACTGAATAATTAAGTTAGTAGTACTTAAGATGTGTGAAGTGTAGTTAAGATTTTCGAAGTGTTTCATGTTGTGTTTTTTGTTTTATACATTGAATAATGAAAATAAGTTTTGTTTGCTGTGACTTCATTTTGTGCAGCAAATAATTAAGAACGCGATTAAGATGTAGTTAAGATTTGTGAAGTGTTTCCTGTTGTGTTTTTCGATTTGTACACTAAATAATGAAAATAAGTTTTTTCTGTGTTATTCGTTTTGTACTGATTGGCCCACAACAGGGCGTTTACGCAAGAGAGGCCCATAGATCCTATAAAACTAACTATATCTACGTCCACCGAGCCGGTTTGCTATATAATTGAGGACCACATCCTCCTACTACATGCTGCCACACTTCACTGCTAACCCTAGATATTAGACTCTTCCTCTTTTCACTTCGAATCATGGATCTCATCAGGGATCTCCCGCTTTACACTCGGAAGCCTAGATCTCATTAGGACTCTCGCTATGTACACTCTGAACAAAGGTATGCCCAAGTGGTTCACAGTCGGTCCTATTACATGTTCTCAACTCGCAGCAGAGTCCACCGCTCATGTACATGTTCCCTATACCTTCTTCAGATTGCGTTCCTCTGATTTCTTCATTCTCCTTTTATAATCTATTATTCATTTCCCTTTTAGATTTGTGACCATGAGTCCGGCTAGAACAAATTGATAATGGCAAGATCATCAGCGCTCGCCGCGACGATAATGGTGGATGGATCATCAGCGAGGTCATCAACGCATGTCGTGAAGATGATGGCGGTCAGAACCATGTCACGAAGATGGATAGGTGCCTCGTCAAGGAATCCATGAATGCATGACTATTGTATAACCCTCCATCCGTCCCAAAATAAGGGATGGAGGGGATTAGATCTGTAGCAAAAGAGATCCTAAAATCTCATAATTATATAATGTATTTTAATTAATGTAATATTGTTTTACCAATGGAATTATATATATATATAATCCAACATAGCATTCAAATCAACATGCCTAGATGATTTCATTCGTAGTAATTGTAATTAATATTTGTGCCACTGGGAAGTGTACCAAACAAGGCAAAACAGTGCGTATATTTCACGGCAGTAAAGTCTCCACCGTGTATTTTATACCAAGGCAAATCATCTATCGCGCCGGGAAGCACTAGGTCGGCGGATGACATTGTGCCGAGCCAAAAAATACTATTGTTGCACTTTTTCCGACGCAGTTATCCCTGGCGCCTTTTTTGTCGCGTGAGCGTGACAATTAGATGTGCGTTTCAACGTCTATAAGCACCAGGGCTCTATGTATGTGTTGTAATGTAAGTTTTCCATCACCCACATGCCATTTATGTCCTACTTTCACAGTTCTAGTAGCCCACACCACACCTTTCTAGAAGATGGAATGCTGGACATCATGACAACACAAAATATTTGGTTTTTTGTATTTTATTTTACATCTATAGCTTTTTTCCCGCAAATCCCATTCCCCATGGATATAACTCTTAATCTGGGACCTATCAAACACAAATTAAGATCCCGTAAATTAAGGATCGCCAAACCTCCAAAATCTTTCTTCATGGAGATAAAGATCAGTGCCCCCCGTAGCTGGCGATTTTGTGTGCAAAAAAATCAAAAATACAAACCATGATTTCGATCACATAGTTTGACGTAATTTAGCTAGTTTAACAAAGCAAGCTCATAATTTAACAATTTTCGAAACACAATTTATAAAACATAAAAACTAGGTGTTACTTTGAGCGCCCACAGGTGCTCCACCAGATCTTCTGGCAATTGCTGATGCGTATGTCGGTCTCAGATTTTCTCACGCATGGCAAGGAAGACATCAAATTCAGCTAGCACCTAGTGATCAACCTCTGCAAGGGGACCCTTTTTGGAATATGGTTCACTATCAATCACTAGCCTCTCCCGCTCGCTCAATGATCATATTGTGCAAGATCAGACAAATATTCATCGCATCCCTCATTTGATCTTTCGACCGGGTAAGATCAGGGTACTGGATAATAGCAAAGGTAGATTGAAGTACACCAAATACTCGCTCGACATCCCTCCTACAAGTGTCGTGGGACGTCACAAAGTTTTATCTCTTGCCCACAACAGGGCTTGAGATTGTATTCACATATGTTGACCATTTGTGATAGATGCCACCCGCCATATAGTATCTATTGTTGTACTCGTGGTTGTTGATCACAATGTTCACCAGTGGAGCATGGCCTTCAACAAGCGTCGTGAAGATATTCGAGATTTGTTGGACGTTGATGTTATTATGAGATCCTTCCATACTGAAGAATACATGCCAAATTCAAAGATCCTGATCAGCCACTGCCTTAAGTACTACACTGCAAGCACCTTTGTGGCATCTTCCTTTGGGTGATCTCAAATACGTTGGCCCAAATACCGCCACCACTGCCCTGCAGAGCCTCTACATACACTTAATGATGGTTGACTCGGCCATGCGTATATAGTCATCCTCTGTATCACTAGGAGCTCCATATGCAAGCATCCTGAAAGCAACAGTGCACTTTTGGAGTGAGGAAAATTCTATTGTGCCAGTGCAGTCCTTGCATATGAAGTAGTCATCGAACACCCGGACTTTCTCGATAATCTTTAGTAAGAGCTTACGGTTCATCCTAAACTTCTGCTGAAATATCACATCAACATGCAATGGATCATTGGAAAAGTAGCCGGCATACATCATGCAGTAGCCCTCCATCCATTGCCTCGGCTTGCTCTTGCGGCACCCGGGCACTGAGCCAACATGCCGCGGCTATCTAGCATGGTAGTGCAGGCCTGCCAGGCAGTAGAGGGTCTTCATGTGCTCTTCTTCGGTGATACCTTCGATCCGTATTACGGATGTAGTATAGCTTATTTTTTCCCTAGTAGACCTAGGTTATCGAATCCTCGGAAAGCAAACGCGTAGTGAAGTTACTTTAACGGACCTTCGGGAGTTTTACAATTCCTTTTGTGTTTTTACCGAACCAAGAGTTTGCATCTTTTAATTGTTGTCGATGATGGAGAGAGAGGGCCTAGGGCGTTTGGTTTCACCTGTAGCTGTGCAAAACATCTGATGGGAATAAAAGATAAAGATAAAGTATGCATGTAATTGTTAGAGCAAGATAAATTATATGTGGATAGTGCATCCATAAATGCTATTGCCTCCACAACCGCTTATAGCAATAACCTACTAGTCTCATCCATAGAAGAAAGAGAACTAATGATATACATAGTGATATCACCGTTAATTCCTAGTAAATCCCTCACATACAGCCATACTAACCCTTCTGTCACTTGGGTTCCCAACCTGCAGATCAGTCATAACTCATACTCCCTATACCTGGCTCAACCCTCGGGGTCTTGGGTATCTTGCAAGTCCTTAGATCGAGGAAAGAGAGGATATAATAATCATCATGTCATACAAACAAATACAGGATCCCATCTATGATAAATAACATGCACACACACTACATGGCTAGGCCGAAGCCCTTAGCCCAAGGAGAATTACTCACACATAGAGATGAGATCAACAATCACAAACATTGTAATGAAAATCATGATATTGATAGAAATAGTCTTACAATGTCGCCAATCGAAGAAGATATCTACTATTATAAGTGGTGGAATATGGCTATGGAGATGGAGAAGGGTTTTGAGATCTGGAGGCGGCTGGTGATCTGGGAGAGAGACTTTTGGGCGAGGCAGGCTTGTTTTCTCATTGCCCGAGGCTTCTTTATATAGGGGTCCCTTCATGAAAGTTGTTATGTTTGACCTAACGGTGTCGGCGCCAACTATACGACTGAAACTATACGGCCAGAATTTTGTTCCGATCGTATATTTGGTCGTTAAAGTGTCTGCCTACGCTTCACGGCTCCTGGTTTCTTCTGGTTGTTGGAAATATCGTATCTTTGACTTTAATGCAGTGATTCCCATCTTCAAACGACATTATCTGCGCAGGAAAAAATAGAAAGAAAGGATTGCATATCCTTTGAATATTAGGCATTAGTGGCAGGATTTAGAGAGATATTTCATCAAAAATATGAATAATATACAGTTTAAATGTGGACGTGGATGGCTATATTTTAGAGCCATCAACCTCCCCAAGATTAAACTTGATCGTCCCCGAGCAAGAAAACCAAAATCAAAAAGGAACTCAGCATTTAAACTAAAATAATGAGATGGTGATCTTACTCATGATTGGTAGTCTCATGTTTCCTCCACTTCAGAAATCTGAAAAAACTTCAGCATAGATAGAGTAATGGCAAGCATATCATATGAGTCTTATGAATCCTTCTAGTGCAGCAAAATTATTGTTAACATGGATGATTCAAATGAGTAAACTTTATTCCATGTCATGTAATCAACTCATAGGCTTGCCTTTGAATAATAAAGTATAATCATGTAAATTGAGAGTGTGAGACTTGTCATGAAAAGCATATACAATAGAGTATCTCAATTCTCCCACATCAATAAATCAAGACTATTCAAGCACTATTTTTTATTCATTGTCCTTCAAGAATTTCAGTTCTTGAGTAATTGAGAGCATGCCAAATATTTTTTTTAGTTTATCGGGATGTGATGGACACTCGTGGCATCACTAAGGTTTTTGTTCCTTTTGCATAATGATTACTCATAATATCCAGAGGAGTGATTCCATCATGATTACAACTACCCGGGAGTGCCAAGAATCTTACCCACTGTAGCATTGCTGCTACATGTGTTTAATCAACTCATAGCCGAAATCTAGGAGTTTCCTCCATGAAGATCGTTCATAGGCCAGCGGAGTTGTTGGCATCCCATGAAGTTTGACACGTATAAAGCTATATCATTCTTATGATTAACAAGTCAAACTTTGGCATGCTCACAAAAACCGCTAAACATTAATTCAGTCGAACAAATATTTTTACAGAGAGCTATCAAGTTAATCAATATTTTCAGTGGTGTTGAGTGTCTCTAGAACTAAGCCTTCAAGACTAAGCACTACAACCAAGCCTTCAATTGTGAGACTTATTCTTATTACAATAGTTTATCAATTTTTTAGGCAAGACTTGGTTAATTACAAGAGCTGGAACAAAACACACCCAACTAAATACCCACGTGAACAGAAATCTTACTACAACACAAAGACTCACTCCACCAATATAATATCTCAACATTTACTACTAACTAGTATGGTTTTCTCAAACTTCAAAAGTGGGGAGTCATAAGGCATACCGCTCATTTTTGGTTCCACTTCTCTCTTCCTTTTTTTATTTGCTTCTTGGAAACTCGAAGTCGATCACTCTCCTACAAATACATGAAAACCTCGAGGCAGATAGAAAAGAAAGAGGAAAATTAAGGAAAAATGGAGAAATCTTTTTGTGGTTTTTAAGAGAGGGAGTTTAAAGAATAGAAAATTGGCGGCAAAGCTCGACTAGAAAATCTCGAAAGAAAAATAGAAAGAACTAAAAATAAAGTGTTGAGGAACCCAACACAAGTGCTTATAAACTCGAACTAAAAACACAACCTCAAAATAAATAAAAGCAAATGAACGCCAAATAAAGATACATGAGGAAACTTCCCCAAGCTTAGGCTTTTGCAAGCCCTTCAAATCATTGTGGTGGTCGGAAAAAGTCGTTACTCCAGTTCGCAAATTGAGTTGAGAGGTTACTAGTTGTTCCTCGGAGGTTCAAAGAGATGAAGGAAATATGCCCTGAGAGGCAATAATAAAGTTGTTATTATGTATTCCTTGTATATGATAGATGTTTATTTTGCATGCTATAATTGTATTGATAGGAAACATCAATACATGTGTGTTTAATAAACAAAAGGGTTCCTAGTTATGCCTCTCTTATAGACTAGCTTGTTGATTAACAATATGATCAAGGTTTCCTGATCATGGACATTGGATGTTGTTAATAACAAGGTCACAGCATTTGTGAAATGATGTGATGAACATTCATCCGAAGTATAGCATTACGATCAAGTCATTATGTTTATATTGCTATAACATCATACAAAGTAGTCTTAGTCCTTAGACCATGAGATCATGTTAATTGCTAACATTGGAAGAGTATCTTGATAACATCAAACCTCACATCGTAACAGGGTGACCATAAAGGTGGGTTCAGTGCTATGAAGGTGTTATGTTGAGGCTCATGGATCAAGAGTGGAATTTGTCAATCCCGATGACGGATAGATATACTCTGGGCCCTCTCGGTGATATCACATTAAGATAGCTTGCAAGCAAGTGATGTGATCACTAGAATGTTATATCAGGAACGAGAAAAGAGTGCATGTTAACGAGATCAAACTAGGTATTTGGATACCGATGATCGAATCTCGGACATGTATTATATCATGAGACAAAGGGATTAAATTGCGGCGTTAAAGGTTCTCACGATCACGAAGTCATCGTTGAATATGCAGAGTCAATATGGATCTCTGTGTCCCGCTTGATTATTGATCGAGAGGAGTCTCAATCATGTCTGCATTATTCGCGAACCGTAGGGTGACACACTTAAGGGTTGCGGACACCATTTAGGAGCACATATGTTCCGGATAAAAGGTTTGCAAAGCGGAAATGTTTCGATAGAAACAGGAATTGTTTCGATAGAAACCGGAATTGTTTCGGGTGAAATTGCAGAAAGTGGTTCTGCATGTGATATTGAAATGTTGCAAGGGGTTTTATGTGAATGTTTGTTAATTAAAGTAATTAACAAAATTCTGAATAAAATAAATAAAATATTTTTATTAATTGAGAGTTGCATTTAATTTGGTGGAAATTAAATACATGTGAGTGGGATTTTGGGTGGAGGCCATGTTTATGTGAGTGGAGGTTCACCACATGAATGAAGGAGGGGAGGAGTCCCCCCCCTCATGCGCCGGCTATGGGAGGGGAGGGGTCTCCCTCCCTCCTATATAAAGCCCCACTCTCCCCTCTCACAAACCACACCTCCTCGTGAAGGATCTCTCTCCCCCTCTAGATATTCCCCCATGGTCTCGGATTAGCGAGATACATGTTCCCGGTGGCCTTGCGTCTGGAAGGAGTTGCTGCTTCTGCTGATTCGCTGGAGCGAGGAGGTGGAGGTTGTCCGGTGGCTTGAACGTGTGTGCGAGGACGGATGGCACTGCTGATTTGCGGCGCTCGGACTTCCACACGATCTTGAGATCGGCAAGCATACGACTACATCAATCACGAGTTCCTACTCATTAACAAAACTCGTTGTCTTCGAGGGTAAGTTTTCCATGGATGTATGTCCACCCGTTGCTCTGTATTTAGTAGATAGATCTTGGCGTATAGTTCTCATCATAGGAAATTTTTTGTTTTCTATGCTACGGACCCAAAAGTGGTATCAGAGCCTAATCTATGCGTAGGTGCTTTGCACGGGTAGTACACATATGTTTATATGTGGGCGATGATGATCATGTTATTGCACCTTCTATGTACTTTGGATATTGGTGGCATAGTGGGATGAAGCAGCCCGGACCAACCTTACATGTCATCGTACATGAGACCGGTTCCACGACTGACATGCAACTAGTTTTGCATAAGTGGCTAGCGGGTGTCTGTCTCTCCTACTATAGTCAATATCTGATTTACAACGAGTTGCTAATAACTTGGTTATCCTCGTTGTGGTTCATGTTCGTAGGTAAGACCGGTTCTATCTCCGAAAGCCCTAAGCCACGTAAAACTTGCAATTGATAAATTAGAGGCGTCTAGTTTAGATCGTTGCTGGGCTAGTGTCTTGATATGGTATTGTTGTAAGTAGATGTATGATAGATACTCTTACAACTCACTTAACGTGTAAGTTCCATAGACCTTGGCCTTACACACAAAGGAATGATAGAGATCATACCACGATGCAAATGATAGAGATCAAATGCATGGACCATATCACCTCACTTCACACATTAGATGTTAGCATCTTATATTGCTAGTTTGGCGCTTTTGGTAGCATTATAAGATGATCCCTCATTTAGATATCAAGATAAAATGTGTTCTTCCTTAAGTATGCACCGTTTTGTGGATCGTGTTTTGAGGCATCACGTGATGATCGGGTGTTCTCGACTCTACGCTTTCATACAATGGGTGTAAGACAGTTTTACACACACCAGAATTATGTCGAGTCATCATCTGAAGAGGTGTCCGACGGTGAGACCAAAATTCTTCTAGCGGCTGCATAGATGGTGCACGACAACTACCTCCTCCCGCCGCGTAGAGGTGGCTCGGCGAAGCGGCGCGAAGCCAACCATGAACGCGATTGAGAAGAGGGGCACATACGCCTTTACAAGGATTACTTTGACCCAATTAATCTAGTCTTTAAAGAGAAGGCACTCCGTCGCTGCTATCGGATGTCCAGGAACCTGTTCTTGAACATACTCAATGGGGTGAGGGAGTATGACAACTACTTCAAGGCCAAGTACGATTGCACCAGTGATGGCGCGAGGTTGACGTGGGAGCTTCTTCTTCTTCAGTCCCCGGCAACAGCGCCAGAAAAGATCTTGATGCACTCGACGATCATAGAGCTCGTTGGGAACCCCAAGAGGAAGGTATGATGAGTACAGTAGAAAGTTTTCCCTCAGTTATGAAACCAAGGTTTAATCGAACCAGTAGGAGCAAGGAAACACCCCAAAGGTGTTACTAGCTGAGCTTTGGCAGGGCGCACTACCGGTGCTAGTAGCAACGTGGAGACCTGCACAACAGAACCACAGAACTTTGTCCCCAACTTGCGATGAGGTTGTCAATCTCACCGTGTTTTGCGAAAAACAAAGGATTAAACTTATCGAATGGAAAGAAGTAAAAGTTTGCAGAAAGTAAACACAAAGCAGTAAAGGATTGTAGATTGTATGTAAAGAAAAAAGGACCGGGATCCATAGTTCACTAGAGGTGGCTCTCCTTAGATAAATAACATGCTGGGTGAACAAATTACAGCGGGGCAATTGACAAACACCGAGAAAGCAATACATGCATATACTAATCATCTTGACTCCTTTGAGACTTGATTGGGCAATACAACATAATACATAGACCGCCATCCAACTGCATCTATGACTAATAATCCACCTTCAGGTTATCATCCGAACCCCCTCCAGTATTAAGTTATAAGCAACAGATTATTGCTTTACGAACTGCGTGTAAGGTAAACAATACAATTGTTCTATGAACAAAGGATCGTTGTTTTCTCCCTAGCAGCAACAACACATCTAGTATCTTAGATATTTCTGTCACTTCCCCAGATTACCAGAGGCATGAACCCACTATCGAGCATAAATACTAACTCTTGGAGTTGCTAGCATCTACTTGGCCAAGATAGCTACTAACAACGGAAAGCATGCAAGATCTCAAATAACAAAGACATGATAGAATCAATAATCAATCTGAAATAGCATCTCAATATCCACCGGATCCCATAAACACAACATGTATGAATTACAAATAGATGATCTTGATCATGAGCAGACTCACAAGATCTAAACATGAAAGCACAAAGGAGGAGAAACCAGCCATCTAGCTACTACATGGATCTGTAGTCCAAGGATGAACTACTCACGCATCACACGTAGGCTTGCATGGTGATGAAGAAGGCCTGTGGTGAATTCCCTCTCCGTGGTGCCGGAAGAGCTTCAGATCCCTCCCGATCTAGGGATGGAGATGACGGTGGCTATAGACTCTTTCGTGGATTTTTGATCGGGTACCTAGGGTTTTCGTCCTGAGGGCAACTTATAGGAGGAAGGAGAGGCCGAGGGGGTGCTGGGGTCGGCCAGACCACCCCCTGGCGCGGGCCAGGCTTGGCCGCGCGGCCAGGTGGTGTGGCCGGCCCCTGGCCCCTCTCCGTCTCGTATTCTGGCACTTGATCCCTTCTGGAAAAAATAGGCACTTTGGCTTTTGTCCCGTCCAATTCCGAGAATATTCATTTTCTAACTTTCCTCGAACCAAAAACAGCAGAAAACAGGCAGCTGGCACTGTGGCTCTTGTTAATAGGTTAGTCCAAGAAATCATATGAAAAGTACTCCAAAGTTGGAACAAAACACAAGAAAGTGGATAAAACCAAGCATGGAACATCAAAAGTTATAGATACATTTGCAATGTATCAACATCCCCAAGCTTAACTCCTGCTCGTCCTCGAGTAGGTAAGTGATAAAAAGAAATAATTTTTGAGGTGACATGCACCATCAAAGACTTGATCAAAGTATTTGCAAAACATCAAAGCTGGGATCAAAGTACTTCAATCATAACATGAAAGACAAAGTTCTACCAATAAGACAAAGAAACTATGATGCAACATGAAAAGGCACAAACAAAAGATTCATGAATAACAATGCTTTGCAAAACGTTTGTTTGTTTCACATAAAGAAAACATAGCATAATAGTATTCAGCTTGTCCCTCAATAGAGTAGCAAATATAAATGCATAGGACACCTTCAAAGTTCATAACAGTGACTAGATACAATAGTTTCAAACAAGCAATAACAAGTTATGCATAAATCAACTAGTCTTGGGACAATGCACATAGAACTAAGAATGGCCACTATGCTCTCAAAGTAGGTGCATAAATATAGAAGGTGGAGACTCAATATAATGGTGGAAGAAAGGCCTTTTGTAAAAGGAAGTAGGGATTCAAGTCTCATAAAGAGCTTCCAAAAATTATGGTACTTATAGCTTTCATCTCTCATTGCCCCTATCATAAGCATATTGAAGTGATTAAGGTTGAAGTGACACAACTAAGAGGATATGCTTGACAAGTTATAAACTAAAATCTCATGCCCCTTACTTACGAAGACCGATCCTCATGCTACTCAACTTTAGTCACGAGTAAGCTCTTGTCATTGTAAGTATATGTGTATCATTAAGAACCGCCAACGGGGTACCCCTTGCACATGATACGGGAGCTTTCCCATAATCAAAATGACAAGGCAAGTAGACAATGAGCATCTCAGCGATCTTTTTATTTGCTATTTGCATAGGTTTTTATTGAGGATGCTTCATAGAGTGCTCATTATGGTGATGCTGCAAGTTTCCACCATGATTAGGCATGGCTTAGGCTAGCGGCACAGGCGTTTCTCTAACACACATACAAACTCCATGATCTTACAAGTTCCACTTTTATTTCACACCGTCGGGATCCATAAGCAAAAGAATATAATATCAACGGGGTACAAAGTACAAGTGCAATGTTGAAAGCGTTCCCCTGGTACATGGTTCTGCTAATTTCAACTTATAAAGAGCAAGCATATACGCAACAAAGAAGGACCCAATGGTTCAAGTTTATTAGAGGCAATAAAGTAAAGTGTGCCATCAAGTTCGTGAGAGCTTTATCACTAGTTTTCTCATAACAAGTGGAAGGTAAAAAAGCATGAATATACTTGGAATAGCATAAGCTAGTAGGTAGGTATGGTGGACTCTTTGGAATAACTTGGTTTAGGGAGTTGGATGCATGAGTGGAACTCATACTTGGTTGTGGAGGCTAGCAAAAGACTGGGAGCGACAAACTAAGAGAGCAATAATGGCCATAATCATGTAGAGCGACAAAACATCACTGATCAAAGCATAAAGTGATACTACAAGTTGAAAACTAAAGGATCATAAAGGCTATGGTGACTTGTGAAAGTCATAACATGGTGTAAGCATGCGCCAAGTCAACCCAAATAAAGCATCAAAGGAGAATACCACTATACTATGCTTTAATATGCTAAAACAACGCATGATTCATCCAAGGCACATTAAGCAATATCAATTGTTTCTAACAAGTCATGTTACAACAAAGAATACTAAGCATAAAGCCAAAACAATATCAAGCATGGCATGACAAAGCATAGCCAGAGTCAAAAACGAGCTCTTTTTACCACATAAGTATGAACTTTCCTACTCTTTTCCAAACCAAACCAAACTATTTGCAAACCAATGTATGAAAGAGGGGGTCCAACCAACTTATTCAGAAAACTAAGGAAACCAAGCAAACTAAAAACCAAAACGAAAACGAAAAGGAAGACGCTCCAAGAAAAACACAATTGTGCATAAAACAATAAAAATGAAGCGTTTGGAAGAAACCTGGAATTTTTATTGATGAAGAAGGGGATGCCTTGGGCATCCCCAAGCTTTGACGCTTGTACTTCTTGGATATTTCTTGGGGTGACACGCGTGGCATCCCCAAGCTTGAGATTTAGTCCATCCTTCATCTCATTACTCATTTCCTTCCATACACCTGAAAATTTTCCTTCATACAAAACTTCACACAATCTCATTAGCAACATTAGTGCACTTAAGATAAATAAGTCTCAAGGTTCAGTTCTAACACCAAATAAACTTCCATTAGAACACTAGCTACTGTAGCACTTCCCTCAAAAATCTCAATTCCCCAAAGGAACTCAAGAAGGAACTAACAAGAAGCAAATGCAGAAAATGGCAGAAATCTGTCAAAACAGACCAGTAGGTAAAGACGAATTTTTTCGAAGAGCTTCTGTTCCTCAAATCAAAAAGTGTTGAACTAACGAAAGTTAGATAACATCCTGGGGCAGAAGCACAAAACATTACAGATCAATCCGACATACAGAACTCTCTCAGGAATTTTTACGGTGAAGCACAGAAATCTGTTTTGGGACAGCAACTTTCCCAATCATTACTTCACTCTCATTAGAGGTTACTCTTGACACAAAAAGCAAATAAAAAGGATAAGGAGAGGTTATTACAGAGGTAATAACTTCCAAGACTCATCTAAAACTCTTGGGTTATCTCCCCACAAGTACTTTTCTTTAACGCCTTTAAGTTAGGCATAAGAAGCAAAGAAAGAATCAAGTGTTCTCAACTGAAGAAGCATTAAGATCAATACCAGAAATATTTTCAACAAGGCAAGGTATATCATCCAAATAAGTTCTAGAGGATCCTCTCTCAATGCTCTTAGGTTCACTATTCTCATCAAAAGGGTTTCCGGGAACAATCCAATCGAGATTCTTTTCTATGGCATCATGTATTGCTACTAGTTTAAGGGGTATTGGTATCTTAGGTTCCTCCCCCTTAGGTTCGGTTTTGTTCATCTTTTCTCGTGTACCAACAACATCTACACATGAGCCTAGCATCTTGAAACATTCAAAGACTTTTCTAGCTTCCTTGGCAACATCGTAGAACTCCTTAAACAAAGTTTCTAGAATAAAATCCCTCTTTTCAGGGTCTTCAATTTCTTTAAGCTTAAGAAACATTACTTCCATTAAGGGGTTGAGGTTAACAAACCTAGCTTCTAACATGTGAATTAAAGAAGATGCAGCAATCTCATAATTTGGAGCAAGTTCTACAAGGGATCTATCCTCAGTATCTTCATGTTTGCTAACATGATTAAAGAATTCTTCAATATTATCTTTCCCAATTATAGAACCACTACCAATTGAAAGGTCTTTCAAGGTAAATGTAGGGATCAACATGGTGAGCTAAGGAAGAGGTGACAACTAAAGGAGACTTAATTTTTTTGTGTTTTTGATAAAGAAAGCAAACAAGTAAAACTATTTTTTTGTGTGTTTTCAAATAAGAAAGCAAAACAAGTAGAACTAATTTTTTTTGTGTTTTTGAAAGAACAAAACAAGCAAACAAAGCAAAAAGAAACTAAGCAAAACAAAAACAACAAAATAAAGAGATTGGTTATGAGGTGTGGCATCCCGCTAAAACCACTACTAGAAAATCACGATATTTTTGTGCATTGCATCATCATGACCGCATGCTCATGTCATCATGCCACATTGCATTTGAGCATCGTCATGACATCATGCATGGTTTGGTTAAAAACTATTTTTGAAACGCCTAGTTTCGTCTTCTAAATATTCCCGTCTTTAATTCAAATTAAAACCACGGCCTCTTCCGGATATTTTCTTTTGTCTACCAAATATTTACAAAAGTCCTTTTCGGACAAAATAAAATAAATAAAACTATTTTTTTCCGGACCGGGGAGGCAGCCCAGCCGTTAGGCCAGGCCACCTACTACCCGGCCCGTATAAAAAGACCTAAGCTAACCAAACCCTAGAGAAACCCAACCCTCTACCTACCCTGCCGCCGCCAGCCAACTCCACCCCGCCACCTGACCGTCCCCTGGTCCCACCCCACCTCTTTTCTCGCCCACACCCACCTGCCGACAACGCCGCGTCGCCTCAACCGCCAGCCAGCCCCGCTCCATCCCCCCGTGTGACAGACAAACACCCATCGAACCGGCCCCACCTCCTTCCGCGTATGACGCATGCCATGCCTCCCCACCTACTCGCCTGGCCCCGCCCTCCTGGCCCACCACTCTTCCCCGTCGCCTCCCTCTCCTCACGCAGATCCCGCGCCGCTGTCGCCTTGCCCAGCGGCCGCCTGGCGCGACCTCCCGCGCCACCTCGGCCCGTCTCTCCTCTCCCACCAACTCAGCGCCACCGCCTTCGGCCGCGGCCCAAGCCCTTCCCCGCCGGCCTTCGCTCCGGCCGCCCCGCGTCCCGCTCGTTCTCGAGCTTCCAGCGCCCAAGGCCGTCGCCCTCCTCCCCGAGATGGTGCTCGACCTTAACCCCGGTCTTTCGCCGCAGGCGCTCACCTCCGCCCGCAAAGCCGCCGTCAGCGCCTCGATCTACGCCGGTCCCGAGCTCGCCACCGCGCCGCCTCTGGCCCCAGTTGTCCTCGGTCGCGAGCCTCCTCTCCCGCGGTACCGAGCTGCCTGCGCCTCCTCCGTCGGCCGCCTCTCCCGGCACAGGCGCGTCGCGCGTCCGCCCCGCAGCAAGCCCCCATCACCGGCAAGCGAGCCGGCGCCTCCAGTGTGCCTCGCGAGCTCGACCTTGTCGTGATGCCTCGCCACCCTGCCCGCCTCCTATTCCCCATGTGCTGCTGTCGGCCGCCGCTTCTCCCCGAGCTAGGCAACACCTCCATGTCGTCCGCGTCGCCACTCGAGGCGTGCCCCTGCTCACCTCAAACCAGAGACCGCGTTCTCCATCCTCCTATTGTCGATGTGTCCAGAACCTGCTTGTGCTTTTGTCTCTGTGGGAGTAAGTTGAAGCTAGAGACCCTTCTTTTTGTTCAGGTGACACTGGTCTCCTCTTGGTAACGTGAAAGTGGAGTGGCAGTATGGTGCTGCAGCGAAGAAGATCACCCGAGATTGGTGTAGAACGACAATCTGGCTCCGGTACGAGCAAGGTCGTTAAATTGCGGCGTCAAGCATGTGAAGATGGCAGTGCCCTCTAGAGACCCGACACCGGTTCAAGATTACGGTAGTGGTGCTCGAAGCTGGAACCCGAGGGTGGTGACGTCCGTCCCGGAGAACCCCCTAGGCAAGAACCGTATGATGACAAGATCTTCGTCATGGGACACCAAGAACTACCTCACGGATCCGTTGGCATGAAGCTCTCCTCTCCGAAACCAAAGACCACCAAGCTCTTCGACCCGATATTCGAAGACGCCCTAACCCTGGATGCCAAGATCTCTTCATGGATCCCGGAGCCCCATTCCCAGAGTCCAAAGACCGATCCCGCCAAGACCGACCCCGTCGAACACCCCCCGAGCCCCAAGATCTTCGGACCTTGACGTATGACCCCTATCCGAGACCCCTATATTTTACAATATATGACATTGTCACTTGTTGCATATAAATTGATCATTTGCATACATCTTCATTTGTTTGGGGGGGGGTATATTATCGATTCACCTAATAATTAAATATGGAGACTATATGCGGGCTATTCTTGTATTATACCGCCTCCATTTAAATTTGAGTAGCGAACCGATGCCATGTTTCGCCCTGTTAATACAACATTTAAATTGTGGGGTAGTTAAATAACTTGAACCGTGTAATTAATTATCAGGACCCCGGTTCCGCTTAATATTGCCTAATTGCACCGCATCTGTGCCCTGCCATGCATCATATCATAATCATGCCGGATCTTCTGTCGTAGAATTAAATATTGTATCCGGTGTTTCTTCTAGTGTTTGCTTCTTCGCGGATTAGGCCGATGAGTGGATGCGAGTATCGACAAGTTCTCCGGATATGAACCTTCGGCAGTGTTTCCCAGGCGAGCATCTCTCCCCCTTCTACCTATTTTGCATTTATAGTCTTTATTTCCTCCTGTTGATCTATTGCTATCCGTGTCTCGATGCTTTAGCTCCGTACCCAATATATCCCGGGCAGCCTCTATATTGCCTTGCGAGTCTTAGTTGCTTGCTCAGGTGCGATCTCGTGTTGTCAAGTACCACAGTTGATGGAATGCTGGCAGATCTTTTTGGTGGAGATGCTTACTGGTGGAGATGATCATGACTTTAAATACAACTATTAAAATGCTAGATATAACTAATGTAGAGGCATCGGCGGGCAATAGATGTTATTTGGTTCTTCCACGCTCACTTGTGTCCCATAGGACCCCGAGTACTTGATACCTGTTCCTTGACTATTCGCACTATCCACATCCGGGAGGCCTTATGGACCCCCCTGAGCCAGAGCTTGATTCATTTCTATTTCTTGGGGCCACAAAGTAGTTTGGGGATTTATTACTATCATGTACCTATGCCATGCTTTGATGCTTTATTTAAGATTGTGCGTGGAGCACCTGTTGTCGTCGGATTGATGACAAGTACGCCATGAGGGGGTCCTCGAGGCGTGCAGAAGAGAGGGGTGTGAGACGTACGGTATTCCGGGACGGTGAGCACACAAGTTTACCCAGGTTCGAATCCGCCGGCTTTGGACGGATCCTACTCCTGCTAGCAATCCAGTAATACGGCAAAGCCGGAATATGGGTTACAAGGGTTTCGCCTGTGCGAGTTGAGGGTCTAAAGTATTGGGTGTTATCTGGTGCCCTAAAGGCTCTCCCTAGGACGGATTATATAGATATCCGGCCTAGGGTATACAGGAGAGATCAATCCGGCTACGACTAAGAGTCTGTTAGAGAGTACATCTTGAACTACAAGTAACATTATGGGCCTAAGTCGGTAAGTCTTCTGGGCCTTCCCGTAGCCGGATTGGACTCCGTCTTCTCTCCCTGACTGGGCCGCCCGTGAAGCAAAGCTCTAACCCGAAGTGGGCCACCCTGGTCAGTGAGGAACTGTGAGGATACCCGGAAAGTATATCCCCAACAGCAGCCCCCGGAGGCCTCCAAGATCCAAAGTCAGATTTTATCATCGTCTAGCTTGATCTTTGGCTTGCAGAATCTTGAAGGGTTCCTGAAACTTCACAACAAAAAATACGATCTGGGTCTTAAAAGTAAGTCGGACCTTTCAATTAGTTACTCGGATTTTCTAACTCGCTTTTAAACTAAGCCAAAACTTGATCTCTAACGCCACCTGACACAAGCATGGTCAAGTCACGTTATCTGACAGACGTTCCACAAGACGATCACAGGGTCCGCGGTTCGCGGAATCGAGGAGCTGTTTCAATGCGTGCGTGGAGATCGAGGCGACGCAATCATCGCGCGGGCTCTTCCCAGTTCTTTCCACGACGCGTGGCGGTTACACTGTAGAGTTTGCATGAATCTTGGCGCAGGTAGGTGGATATAAGGGGTTTAGATTTCTTCTTCTCATCCCCACCAGTCCTTTGCCGTTCCTTCCTTCCCAATCTTCCCACGTGCACAGAGCCTCCTCGTCCTCCCCCCACAGAGCTCCTAGCGCCGCCCCTTTAAGGTCACCCTTCCACCGGAGAAAATGGCTTCATCTTCTTCCTCCAGTTTGGCGGTGGTAGCGGCGGCGGCGAAGGCGAAAACAGCAATAGAGAAAGAAAGCTACAGGGGAATCTGGATCCCCTGCGCTCTCGATGAAGCAGGCCTTAAGAACGTGGAGAAGGAGGGGCTCCTCGCCGCCGGCAACTGGCGGAGCGGCTCCGGCGAGACCGTCCCCAATCCGCACGAGGGCGAGCGCGTCCACTTCGGCACCCATCTGGACCGAGGTTTGTCCTTTCCTCCCTCGGAGTTCTTCTCCGAGGTGATTGACCACTATGGATTTCAACTCCACAATCTTCCTCCCAACTCCATTCTAGAGATGAGCGTGTATGCTGCGCTTTGCGAGGGCTTTCTCGGCATTAGGCCGAGTTTGCTTCTCTTCCGGTTTTACTTTCATGTCCAGAGGAATTCCATCACTGTCGGTGTTCCTTACATCACCGGCACCATTAGTTTTTCTCTTAGAGGAGACCGGGCATATCCCAAAATTTCTACCAGTGACTTGGTCAAGCAATGGCCAGCCACCTTTTTCTATCATCGGGATATTCTGGCTCCTGGCAAAGCTACTGCTTTGCCAGCTTTTGTCGACGGAGCCGCCACGGCCCAACCTTCCTGGGATGAGGCTGCTCCGGCTCTCACAGATGATCTGATCCTCTCTAAGAGGTAGATCGAATATCTGATCAAGCACAATGGTCTGAAGGGATCCGACTTGGTCCAGTGCTGGATTTCACGCTGGATCCAGCCACTTCAGTACCATGGGGATAGACTGATGCATTCCGTCATGTCTTCCCTGACCGACTCCCTCCGCATCAGCCCCAAATCCTACACCACTCAGGGCTACATAACCCAGATCAAGTGGATGATCAAGGAGCGGATCGAGAGGAGGATTCCGGAGGTTTCTCTGGATATGCACACCGCGGAAAACCCCGTGGTTCCGGTAAGCTTTTATCATCACATCTTTTATGTGTTTCTATCTTCGAGTTACATTGCAATGCTGATACATTTTCTTGTTTTCAGCTTGCTGACATCCCCGAGTCGGAACTTGCTCCGCTCGAAGGATACCCTCTAGAGTTCTCTCAGGAGGTGGAAGTGGTTCCACTGCCGGATCTTGCGCTCAAAAAGTGCAAAGCTCAAGCGATGTGATTAACACAAAGGAGGTGCCAGTCGTGAAGAGGTAACCTTTCTGTCACAACTTTTCTGCCTTTGTTGTTTACTCAAGTTTCTTTCCGAGATATAATGTTTCCGACTTTACTACCTTCTCAGAGCAAAATCAATCATCAAGGGCAAGGGGAAGGGGACTTCTTCGAAGCTCTTGCACCAGACGAAGCTTACAATAGCTTCCCCTGCCGTGGCTCCTCCGACTCCGGCACCTCAACCTTCTGCAACTCCGGCGATCATCCCTTCTCTAGTGATTGCAGAAGATCCGGCTCCTCAAGCGGAGCCGACGATCCTTGGGTCGCATATCGGCGTCACCACCGTCGTCGGCTCAAGATAAGGTGAACCCTCTTGGTAATGATCCCTCGGCTGAAGTCTTCACGACAACCTCCTCAACAACTGGGTCTTGCCAAATTTGGCCTGACCCGAAATCTGAGAGGAGATCCAGCTGGCCGAGCAAGTCTGGACAAAGCCATCTATCCCTCAAGAGGAGGCGCAAGAAGAAGAGGGCGTCAAGTTCTCGACCTTCTTACTCAAGTCCGCCTTCATGACGAGAGAGGATCAGATGGCGAGCTTCCAACAGCTCCTTGATTCCTCTCACTCGCCGAGAAGGTGGCGGTTGAAGTGAACGGGTTTAGACAAACTCACCATGAGCAATATGTAAGTCGGAATTCCAACTCTTCTTATTACAAAATGTTATAACATATCCTCTAGCCCCCAACCAAGAAGTAGGATATAGAATCAGAGTTTAAGATTTCATAAGGATGCCAAAGAACGACCTAGTGTAGCCCCTAAGGCTCGAGCTGATATTTAGTAAAATATTGGCCAGTCTTAACTAGCTTTCGACTTTGGGTATTCGACTTCTGAAAAGTATGTTCCTATAACCAGGAATTATTGTCCAATGTCTGTAATAAGCGGAGAGAGATCAAAGCTCTCCGGCTTAAAAACGCTGAGCTCAAGGTAGCCAAGGATGAAGCTGAAGGTAAACTTTTGAGATTCAAACCTTGTCTTTTGCTTTTTAATGTCGAATTTTGCTGAACTGTTGTTCTTTTTTGACTTACAGCATTGGTGAAACAATCCATCGCTATGATTGAAGAGGCCGAGAACCTCAAGACCTTGGTGGTAGAGAACAAAGGACTTCGCTAAGAGCTGGAAAAGCTCAAGGTGGATCATGAAACGAGCATAGCTCAAGTCCTGGAATCCTCCTCCATGGCCACTGAAGAGCGCGATCGCAAGATTGCCGCTCAAGATAAAGTTATCTCGGACCTCAAGAATGAGGTTGACAGAGAGAAGGATATCTCCCAAGCACTCCGGGCTGAACTCCAGAGTCTCCGGGAGGAGAAAGCCAAGATTGACGACGTCATTCTTGGTAAGTTCCATCTATCTGACTTATCATTTCCTTGACTTTTATCAATGTCGCTTTTCCTTATCTTCTTTTTGTGTATAGGTCCTCTGAACTTGACGGACTCCTCCTCGTCCGAGCCCCGCACTCACCCAAGTCGGTGATCTTCTTCATGACTACTGCCAATCCCTTGAGGATATTGGCGAGTCTCTCAGGATTCCGGACATGCCAAGCATGTCGGATTTCTAGGTGCGGGAGAAGGCCAAGGAGATGCTGCGGCTCGTTCGGGACTGGAACATGTCCTACGCGCGGACTGCCGCGCAGAATGCCCTCTCCATGGTCATGAGCCACCATGGAAACATGGAAATATGGCAAGTGACTAAAGGGTACTGCAAGGTAGACGAAGACAGCCAGGAGCAGGACCTTCAAGCCATCATGCACTCCTGCGCCAGATATGGGTGCCACGTAGCTGATCTGACCAGCTACGAGATCCCCTTATTCACCCGTGTGGATACTCCGCCACCTCCTCCAGAAGATGCCGAAGAAGTTTCTGACGATGAACGGACCACCTCGGATCCGGACATCTCGGAACGATATCAAGGCGGAGTGACCAGCGAGCCAGTAGATCCTTCATCTCCTCCTGCATCATAGACCACAAACTTATGTATTATTATGTGAAAGAAAATGATGCGTTTTGTAAATATGAAGTACTATGACTTTTTGTTAGTGCTAAGTTTTTTTTTATTCAGCACTTTTGTTTTAGATTTTTTGTGTGCTTGAAATGTTTGCATAAGCACTTAGAATTTTTCGTCTCTACTTATCGTTTATCTGGCTTTCCGCCTCGTCCCTTTCGTGAGCCGGCTAAACCTTCAGCCGGAAACTTTGCCGAAACAGCGGAGCTCAATTGCTAAACCAGTTTAAACTCGAAACAAAGCCGCTTCCAGACCAACAATTCACTACTCGAAAATACCGCATCCAAAGAATCGACAAATAACCTAAGTAAAGACTAGAATTTTTTAGAGTTATACCCAAAGGTAGCAGTTTTAGAGTCGGAAATCTAAACCAGAACGAACATGAGCATAAAGTACATTCAAGCATTCTGGGATTTTCGACTATGACATGATCATTAGGAAATAAGATGGTAAAAACTTCTTAGGAAAACTTTGAGGTAACCAAAACTTTTATTTCTCACAAAACATGTACATATGTATGATTACAAAGAAGGATAAACTAAGAATAAAAGGGATGTAGCTGAGCAATATTCCATGGTCTGTCTAACTCATCCGGATTTGTACCGCCTCACTCTTTCTCTTCTTAGTAGCAGGTCTTTCTTTGGTGGCCTCATGTCGATTAAGTAGTACGATCCATTGTGCAATACTCGACTAACTAAAAGGGCCATTCCCATACTGGGAAAGTTTGTGCTTTCTTTGTTGCATGTCGGAGAACCAAATCACCTTTATTGAAAGATCTAGTTCGGACTCTCTGGCTATGATACTTGCGTAACTTCTGCTGATAGGCTGTAGATCTCATTTTAGCAACGACGCGAACTTCTTTGACTAAGTCGAGATCATTTTGTCGAGAAATCTCGGCATCCTCTTCAATATACGCGGCCACTCTAGGAGAAGTATGAATTAAATCACTAGGAAGAACTGCTTCTGCGCCATAGACCAAGAAGAAAGGTGTATATCCTGTTGACCTGTTCGGAGTTGTTCGCAAACACCAAATTACAGAGGGTAGTTCCTCTACCCAAGCCCCCGCAGCACGTCTTAGTGGTGCTTCGAGTCTCGGTTTCAAGCCTTGTAGAATTAAACCATTTGCTCTTTCGACTTGTCCATTAGCCTATGGATGTGCGACTGACGCAATGTCAAGCCGGATATTTTGCTCATCGCAGAATTCAGCCAGTTCTCCCATAGAAAAGTTACTCCCGTTGTCCATGATAATGCTATGCGGATAACCATACCGGATTATAACATTCCCGACAAATCTTTTGGCCGTTGCTCCATCACAACTAGTGACAGGTTTAGCCTCGATCCACTTTATGAATTTGTCCACCATCACTAAGAGGTGCGTGAATCCACTTGGTGCTCGTTTAAAAGGTCCTACCATATCAAGCCCCCAGACCACAAAAGGCCATGTTATAGGTATTGTTCGCAGCTGATCAGCCAGAACATGAGCTTGCTTGGCATACTTTTGGCAGCCTTTGCATGTCTTGACTAATCGTTCGGCATCTGCCTGAGCTGTAAGCCAGAAAAATCCATGTCGAAAAGCTTTTGCCACTAAAGATTTGGCTGCAACATGGTGACCACACTCGCCTTCATGGATTTCTCTTAAGATCTCCACTCCTTCTTCCGGAGATACACAGCACTGAAAAACCCTAGAAACACTCCGTTTATGGAGCTCACCTTTAACAATAGTATAGGATTTTGCTCGTCGGACAATCTGTCGGCTCAGCACCTCGTCTTCGGGTAATTTGCCATCTACCAAGTAATCAAGGTAGGGTTGAGTCCAGCTGGGAATTACAGCCAGAACTGCTATTAAAGGTGAGTCGGATTTGGTCGGATATTCCTCATCTACTCCCTTTATCAACGGAACTTTGAGGTGCTCTAAAAATGCGCCATCCGAGACCTCTTTCCGCGCAGAGCCTATTTGAGATAGTGCATCTGCTTCCTCATTTTCTACTTGAGGGATGTATTGAACTTTAAACCCTTCGAACGATTTAGATAGATCATCCACATACAGCTTTATATGCTGCCATGTGCTTATTTGCATTACAAATATCCGAGACTTGCTGAGCAACAAGATCCGAATCTCCGTAACACATCAAACGTCGGATGCCAATATCCTTAGAAATCCGGATTCCATGCAGTAGTGCTTCATACTCGGCAATGTTGTTTGTCGTTGTGAAATGGATCTGCAACACGTATAAAAGTTTATCTCCTTGGGGTGATTTGAGCACCACGCTAGCCCTCGAGCCCCCTCGAGCCTTAGACCCATCAAAAAAGAGGGTCCAGTATTCCGACTCAGGGAGGATCATGTTCTCCTTGGTCTCTGTCCAATCAGCGACAAAGTCGGCAAGGATCTGGGATTTGATTGCTGTCCGGGGTTTGTACTCAATATCGAAAGCTGAGAGCTCTATGCCCCATTTGGTGACACGTCCTGTGGCGTCGCTGTTGTTGATTATGTCTCTCATGGGAGCTTTGCTCACCACGGTAATTGGATGCTCCTAAAAATAGTGCCGTAACTTACGAGATGCTAGGAAAACACCATCAACCAACTTTTGATACTGCGGATATCGCTGTTTTGATTCTGTCAAGACCTCGCTGACAAAATAAGTCGGACGCTGCACCAGGTGTTCCTGATTTTCCTCTGGTCTCTCCACCACCATGACGATACTAACGACCTTATTTGTTGCAGCAATATAAAGCAACATCGGTTCCTGAGGTTCCGGCGCTGCAAGGATAGGAGCAGATGAGAGTACTTTCTTCAGTGCGAGTGACCGTCGGTCAGACAAAATCTTTGGTCTTCTTCAGGAGTTTGTATAATGGTGCGGCTCTTTCACCAAGCCGACTTACAAATCAACTGACCACAGCAATGCAACCAGTTAATCTTTGTACGTCCTTCAGGCGAGTTGGCCTGGAAATATTGAGAACAGCCTTGATCTTGTCGCGGTTCACCTCTATGCCTCTTTGAGACACGATGAAACCTAACAATTTTCCGGCTGGTATTCCAAAGAAGCATTTCTTCGAGTTAAGCATGATGTTGTATTTGCGTAGATTGGCGAACGTCTCCTCCAAGTCAGAAATCAATGTTTCCTTCTTTTTGGACATGACCGCGATATCATCCACGTATGCATGTACATTGCGTCCGAGTTGGTCGTGGAGGCAACGCTGCATCGTGCGCTGGTACGTAGCTCCTGCGTTCTTTAGCCCAAAGGGCATTGTAACAAAACAGAAGGTTTCGAAGGGGGTTATGAATGAAGTCTTGACTTTGTTAGATTCCTTCATCCGTATTTGGTGATAACTAGAATATGCGTCGAGAAAACAGAGGAGTTCCGAGCCTGCCGTAGAATCGATAACTTGATCAATTCTAGGCAGAGCGAACGGATCTTTTGGACAAGCCTTGTTCAAGGCAGTATAATCAACACACATCCTTAAATCAGTGGTGTCCTTTTTAGGGACCATTACAGGGTTGGCCGACCAATCAGTATGGATGACCTCTTCTATGAATCCGGCTAACTCGAGCCGTGCTAATTCCTTAGCTATTGCCTTACGCTTTTCATCACCAAACCGTCGTAAGGACTGTTTGACGGGTTTAGCGTTCGAGTTTACATTTAGAGAGTGCTCGGCAAGTTCCCTAGGTACTCCGGTCATGTCAGATGGCTGCCATGCGAAGATATCTTGATTTGCTTGGAGGAACTTGACGAGCGCGCTTTCCTATGCGCTACTTAGGCCTACGCCTATCTGGGTCACCTTGGAGGGGTCGTCATCCTTCAACGGCGTCGTCTTCGTCTCTTCTGATGCCTTGAACTCCGGATTTGGCTTTGTCACCTCCTTCTTCGTCACAGGCATCTCGGACGGATCTATGCTCTTCTTGATCTCCTGGTACTCCTGGGTGTGCAGCACGGCTTCGGCAAAGGCGGCATTTCCATCCTCGCACTCTCGTGCCTTCTTTGGGTCTCCCATGATGGTGATTACGCTGTTGGGACCTAGAATTTTCATCATATTGTAAATGTAACACGGATGAGCCATAAAAGCCCAGTAAGCCGGACGTCCGAATATAGCATGGTATGCGCTCTTGAACGGGACCACTTCGAAGGAAAGTGCCTCCGTCCGATAATTCTTTGGTGTTCCAAAAGTAACATCCAAAGTGATACTCCCAGGGAATTAGCCTGTCTTCCTGGGACAACTCCATGAAAGATCACAGAGTTGTGGTTCAGCTGTGTTTCCGAGATCTTCATCCGGCGTAGCATTTCGACATAGAGAATATTGATGTTGCTACCACCGTCCATGAGGGTCTTGGAGAAACCATAACCATCAATAAGTGGATTGACGATTAAGGCGTATTTTCCTCGCCTATGTAGCTTAGGCGGATGATCAGCGCGGTCAAACCTTATTGCTACTTCCGACCAGTCTAGATCTTGAGGACAGGAATCGCTATGCGTTGAGCTCATGGAGAACTGCTTTCTTGACCTTTGCTGGTTGAGATCCGAGGAAGGTGACATAAGTGTCCTTGGTGGGGAAAGTTTTCTTCCCTTCCGACTTGGGATTTGAAGCGTCGGCTTCCTCCATGTAGGAATCTTCCTTGGTCTCTTTGTCTTTTTCGGGATTTTTCTTTCCCTTCTTCCGCTTAGCTTTGTAGCCCGCAGTATCATCTCTCTTGATGTCGTCGTTAAAACGACATTCAGCGTTAGTTTGGGATGAGCCCCCATTAGCGTCCAAATGATGCACACATGGGTTATTGGCGATGTCGGCCCAAGTGTAGGTTTTGCCTGGTTGTTGCTCTCCTCTACCTTGGACCCTTGATGTCCCACGGCCACGCCCGCGGCCTCCGCCATGTCCTCCTCGTCCTCCAGAACCGGAAATAGTAGTGACTACCGCTGTCTCCGCGTTGGGTTTTTCTTCCGAGGTATTTTTGCGCTTCTGAGCTTGTTGCTTTGCTTGTTTTGCCGACTGAGGCACAGCCAGGGCATTGAGTAATCCTCCAGATCGTCACAAGATTCCGCATACTTGCTCGCTGTTTCTATCATTTCTCCCAGATCAGTAACCTTGTCACACTTCAAGCGACGGCGCAGTAAACCAATTGGGAGACCTGCAATGAAAGCTTCAATCACAGTTTGATCGTTTACTCCTTCGCAGGAGTTCTTGGTGTCAATCCATCGTCCGAGGTAATCCCAGCAAGTTTCTCTGGCTTTCTAGGTGCAACGCTGTAGGTCTCCAACCGTACAGGGCCTCCGATATGTGTCTTCGAAATTCCGAAAGAACGCACTTTGTAAATCATACAAGTTGTGGATGGTGTTTGCCGGAAGCTCATTGATCCATGATCGTGCCATCTTCCTCAGCATGAGTGGGAGATATCGAGTTGCGACTAGGCTGTTTCCGCCTTTGGCGATGCAGCAAGCTTGGAAGAAATCCTGTAACCAGGTGTCTGGCCGAGCAATGCCGTCGTAGGCTTGAATATGTCTTGAGATAGCAAATCCTTCCGAGAACTTTGTAGCTCTGATGCATGGTCTGAAGCACTTTGGTCCCACGTACACGTCATCGTTTTCGTAGCGCCGAGCCTCTATGTTGGAGTTGGTCCTATGCCTTGTGTCGTTCGGGGATAGGGATCGTCCCGAATGCCGGCTGTGGCTACGGTGCCTTGGAGCCGGACTTCGGCTTCTGCCACCACCTCCTCCGCCATGTCCTCCTTGACCTCCGTGGGGGTTGTTGTGATAACTGTGTGGTGGAGAGGGTGGTCCAGTGGTGTAGTTTCCGGCTGATCGTCGGCCTCCGTCCGGAACGTCATTATTCCGATTCCGAGGAGGGTCTTGACTACGACAAGCCCCCTGCCGGCTTGTACCTGCATGGTTTCCGTCGTTCCTTCGTCCGTAGTTCCCACCATAGTGAGGCTCAGCCAGACGGTTCTCATGTCTAGGAGGCGGCATTCTCTAACGATCCTCCTCCCGATGTTTCTCTTTATCTTCTCCCCTTCGATCCTTAGATTCTCATCGGGGAGGATTCGTTGGATTCAGGGCAGCGATGGCGTCTTTCTCGGCTGCTGGTGCGACATTTCCCCAACCGCGTGTGGTTTTGTGATGCTGTCCTGAAGATCCGGTTCTCGAATAATTGTCTTCCGCTGCTCGTTGGCGATATCTGCTCGAACGTAATGGGGTCTTACGCCAGCCCATGCCGGATCATGCGACATTGGTCAAGATTCCGAGACCAGTTTTTGACTTCCGGACAGGGCAACCTTTTGCTGCTCCAGTCCCTTGTTGAGTAGCTTGATACCCAAATGGATCTCCTCTGGTCCTGGATTAGCCGATAGAATTTCTCGGGCTGCCACGGTATTTTGTACTGGTGTTGGGTATACCCAATCTCCGTTGATATCTTTCCGTGGCTTCCCCATCTCATCTCCAAAAAGGACGGCACGGACACGTGGGAATTGATTGTCATCTATGTGACGCTTCCGTGTCTTCTGATGCAGACGAGACATGTACTCCTTGTTTGACATGCGTTTCTTCTCCACCTCGATGTTTTTGGCTTCATCGAGGATTGTTGACGACGCGCTTCTAGGGCTTGTGCCCTTTCATCCAGCTCATCTGCAGTAAGTTCTGCAGCTGTAGGGATAGGTGTGGTTAATGCGGCATCGATGAGTTTACGTGCACCTTCAGTGATCACGTGTCCATCCATCGATGCTTCTTTTTTCAGCTTGTCTGGGATAAGTGCTCCATCCGAGTCTTCTTTGTATTCCTCAGCAATCACCTCCTTTGTCAGAGGGTCTTTTGCCGGGGTCTTGTTTTTCTTGTTCTTCTTCTTTGCCTTCTTGGCAGCGCCGGTAGCAAAGACGGCTTTGGGTCCGTTTCCCGGAGTCAAGCTCTGATCGGTACTTTCGGACATCTGGACTTCGGGGTTATCTCCGACGTCCATGTCATCCTGCGCTTTGGGAGAGTGTTTGATGGATCCTTCATCCATGGCTTCTCCTTCTTCTGCAGCTTTGGAGTTGTACTCCTCTTCATATTCCACGGAGAACTTTCGGAAATATGCTGACGTCATCGACTCATCCGAGGATGCGGGTACGTCGGCGTTTGTTCCAATTGCCTCCAGCACCGAGTCGGTGTTTTCTCCAGCATCGGCAGAGCCGGATCCGGATCCCACGTATCCGACAAAGTGCGACGCGTGCTTCCTGAGGTACCTGCGGCTTTCGCGATCAACCATATCGAAACTTTTGATGGTCTCGAGGATTGCATCTGTGCTTTCGCCTTGCAGTATCATACTTTGTAGTGTGTACCTTAGGAAAGTCCTGTCTGTTCCGGCATCATCAGAGCCGGAATTAGTGTCATTGATATGCTCCTCCTGGATTTCGACTTCCACGGGTGGGTCGATCTGGGATTCGGCTCCTCCGGGGAGATCCACTCCAGATTTGACGTTGACCGCTAGGTCTTCTTCAGGTTCAGGTTTCTCCACTATCTCCGCAACTGGTGCGGGCTGGGTGGGATTAGGGTTTTTTGAGATCCGGAACTCTGCCGCCTTCGCGGACAAAGGGGACCCAGAAAATTCTTCTGCCTCTATCATCACCGCTTGGGTGGGTTGGGCAGGTTCAGCGAAACCGATGTAAACATCGATCTCGCCAAAAGACATGATTGTGTAGGAAGTCACGGCCTCCTTTGCCGGAATCCAAGTCTCGTCGAGAACGATGAGAGGGACGTCACTGGCGTAGAGGATGCGACCGACAGCGATGGTCTCGCCGATTCCAATCTTGCAGATTCCGCTCGGAACGCAGATCCGTAGCTCACTTGCCCCACGGTGGGCGCCAACTATCGTCGGATTGATGACAAGTATGCCATGAGGGGGTCCTCGAGGCGTGCGGAAGAGAGGGGTGTGAGACGTACGGTATTCCGGGACAGTGAGCACACAAGTTTAACCAGGTTCGAATCCACCGGCTTTGGACGGATCCTACTCCTGCTAGCAATCTAGTAATACTGCAGAGCCGGAATATGAGTTACAAGGGTTTCGCCTGTGCGAGTTGAGGGTCTAAAGTATTGGGTGTTATCTGGTGCCCTAAAGGCTCTCCCTAGGACGGCTTATATAGATATCTGGCCTAGGGTTTACAGGAGAGATCAATCTGGCTACGACTAAGAGTCTGTTACAGAGTACATGTTGAACTACAAGTAACATTATGGGCCTAAGTCGGTAAGTCTTCTGGGCCTTCCCGTAGCCGTATTGGACTCCGTCTTCTCTCCCTGACTAGGCCGCCCGTGAAGCAAAGCTCTAACCCGAAGTGGGCCACTGTTGGGTTCGCAGCATAGAAAACAAAAAAATTCCTACGGTGTGAACTACACGCCAAGATCTATCTACTAGGTACAAAGCAAACGGGTGGACATACATCCATAGAGAACTTACCCTCGAAGACAACGAGTAGGAACTCGTGGTTGATGTAGTCGTACACTTGCCGATCTCAAGATCGTGAGGAAGTCCGAGCGCCGCAACTCAGCAGCGCATCCGCACTCGCACACACGTTCAAGCCACCGGACAACCTCCACCTCCTCGATCCAGCGGAAGCAGCAACTCCTTCCAGACGAAATGCCACCGGGAACATGGATCTCGCTAATCCGAGACCATGGGGGAATAATTCTAGAGGGGGAGAGAGATCCTTCACAAGGAGGTGTGTGGATGAAGGAGGGAATGGGTGGCCTTTTATAGGAGGAGGGGGGGTGCCCCCTCTCCATGGCGGCGCATGGGGTGACCCTCACCTCCCCATTCATGTGGTGGTAACTCCTCCACATTAAAATGCCTCTTCACATTCCCTTTTAAAGTCTCCACTTTAAATGCATTAAGTTTCTCCAAATTTAATGCTCTCTCATTTAATAAAAACTCTTTTATTAAATTTATTCAGAATTTTGTTAATTACTTTAATTAACAAACATTCACATATAGCCCCTTGCAATATTTAAATATCACATGCAGAACCACCTTCTGCAATTTCACCCTAAACAATGTTCTGTTTCTATTGATACACTTCCTGCTCTTTGCAATTATTTTTTCTGTAACATATATGCTCCAAAATTGTGTCCTGTAACTCTTAAGTGTGCCACCCTATGGTTCGTGAATAATGCGTACATGATCGAGACCCTTCTCCGATCAATAATCAGCAGGGACACGGAGATCCGTGATCGACTCCTACACATTCAACGATGACTCGTGATCGTGAGAACCTTTAACGCTTGTAACTAAATCCTTTGTCTCTCGATATATTACATGTCCGAGAGTCGATCATCGGTATTCCAAACCTAGTTTGATCTCATTACCGACATGCACTCTTTCGTTCCGTGATATAACATTCTAGTGATCACATCACTTGCTTGCAAGCTATCCTAATGTGATATCACCGAGAGGGCCCAGAGTATATCTATCCGTCATCCGGATTGACAAATTTCACTCTTGATCCATGAGCCTCAACATAACACCTTCAGAGTAATCGAACCCATCTTTATAGTCACCCCATTACGGTGTGACGTTTGATGTTATCAAGATACTCTTCCGGTGTTAGCAATTAACATGATCTCATGGTCTAAGGATAAAGATTACTTCGTATGATGTTATAGCAATATAAACACAATGACTTGATCGTAATGCTATACTTCAGATGAATGTTCATCACATCATTCCACCAATGGTGTGACCTTGTTATTAACAACATCCAATGTCCATGATCAGGAAACCTTGATCATCTTGTTAATCAACAAGCTAGTCTATAAGAGAGGCATGACTAGGAACCCTTTTTGTATTAAACACACATGTATTGATGTTTCCTATCAATACAATTATAGCATGTAAAATAAACATCTATCATATACAAGGAATACATAATAACAACTTTATTATTGCCTCTCAGGGCATATTTCCTTCAGCCACCCTGGTCAGTGAGGAACTATGAGGATACCCAGAAAGTATATCCCCAACACCTGTACTGTTTTGGATCGCGGCATGATTCCGCGGTATCGACAAGCCCAGTCACACTTTCGGGTTCCCAGTCATTTACTTGCCCGTTCATAAACCACAGGGTCCGTCTCGGAGCCGGCCAACTTCGTTGCGGGTAGCTTAGTGGGGTGGCCCCCTGAAATATTTTATGAATCCTGTGATTGCTTTGTCGTGAAAGCCTTGTTGGGTTTTGAGTTGGTTTTTCCGAGGTTGATCAAGTGTGTGTTGCTATTTGTGCACCCCTACAGGGTAAAACTTTCTGAAAGCCATGTCCGCGGTTATGGACAACTTGGAGCACAGTATCTCGATCATAGACAAGCATAACTAAAGTAGTGCTATAAATTTGACTTAATATATCTGACTAGTAATCAGCTTCACTATAACGGAATGGATATTAAAAATGCCAACCACTGGTGGACCTGGGTTGTTTTGTTATATCTGCCTAGTAAGTACTGTAACTTCAATGGAATGTGATAAAAGTGTCAACAACTATTGGGTTTTGGGATTCCTCAGGACAATTATATCTGACTAGTAAATGTTCCAACTACCACGGAATGGTTAATTAAAACTGCCCACTACTTATGCTTCAGGATGACTCATGCTATCTATATCTGATTAGTAAGTGCTGTAACTATAACGGAATGAGTAAAACTGCCAACTGTGTGAGTTCCTCGGTTTGACTTCCTCGTTTGGTCTCGAGGGGGAAATACCAGGATGGGTATATTTGGTGTTAGTATCAGGTTGGATCCGAATAGGTCTTTCTTATCTCTCTCTGATAGCCGATAATTGTACTAAGTCTCTATAGGTTGTTTAGTGCCGTTGCGCTGCCGCTTCAGTCCACCATACCTATGTAGGTGAGAGCCGCCGAATTCTAGCCTCGGGTATCGGCCTTAGTCTCGACGCCTCTTTTTCCTTTGCCTTTGTCGGCACCCCTTTTGTTTTAGCAGGTTTGAGATCGACGTCGTTAGCAGGGTTACCCTTCCGGCTTGGCCTGGGCAGGGTTATGGACGCCATTGGTTATTCTTCAGGGCTCTTAGCCCTATTTGCATCTTGTCCGTAGTCGGACACTCTATCGTTTTTAAGGTGATTTGGATCTTTGTATATTATATCTGTATTCTTGACTCATGGAGTCACTGTTGTATATATATTTGTTCTGTGGGTCCCATCGAGGACTGTTGTGTAATGGTATTACTTTGTTTTCCACCCGCACGAAAGGGCGTCCTTGAATCGTTTCTATGAGGGTTTGGCAGAAAGGACTAAAACTTGCATAGGGCCGATTCGAGGGTGTTACAGAGTGGTATCAGAGCCCAGCAGTTACGATACCCCACAAGTCCAGCCTGTAGGATAACCTAGCTAACGGCCGATGTAGAGTGTCAAAACTATTTTTAAAAATCGGTTGGATAGATCTGGTTAGGTCTGCTTTTACTCCTTACCCCTCTGCTGTTCTCCTCTTACCTCTGCGTGTCTTGGATCTGTTCTCTTATCTTTTCTTCGAGTCCAGGAATTCTCGTGGTTGGGTTTCCGTCGTACCTTCAGGGTTTCGCTTCCTTCTTTGGTAACTGTGTTTCTACATCCGGTCGTTATGCTATCTAAGGAATCCGCCTTCTGTGGTACCATTCTTTGTTCCTTATTTGTGCCTTTCGGTGTTTTCCGACATGACGACATCATCTACGCCAGATCCGATGCAGAGCCTAAATCACTCCCTTGTTCCGAACCTCGAGTGTCGAGATCTTCAGTCTGATTCCGAGAATGGTTGCATGTTTTTCTACTGATTGTGCGGAGTAATAGTTTGGGTGCGTGATGGATTGGCCCCCATGCCGACTACTCATTCTATTTGCTCGTGTACATTGAAGTGGATGAGAATGCATCGGTTCTTTTTCTACCGACGTTAGAGGTGGCTTTATTTGTTGATACCTCTACCTTCGCCCTTTGTTCCCGGAGTGTTCTCTCGACGATCACGGACAACGACCTCTTGTTAGTGGTGTCGCGAGAATCTACATGAAGCGAGAAGAATCCGATCATTAGCCTTCTCCCTGGTACTATGAGGCGGATCTCGAGGGCGAGATCCATTGTTAGTGGTGTCGAATTGGCATCCCGCTAAAACCACTACTAGAAAATCGCGATGTTTTTGTGCACTGCATCATCATGACCGCATGCTCATGTCATCATGCCACATTGCATTTGAGCATCGTCATGACATCATGCATGGTTTGGTTAAAAACTATTTTCGAAACGCCTAGTTTTGTCTTCTAAATATTCCCGTCTTTAATTCAAATTAAAACCCCGGCCTCTTCCGGATATTTTCTTTTGTCTACCAAATATTTACAAAAGTCCTTTTCAGACAAAATAAAATAAATAAAACTATTTTTTTCCGGACCGGGGAGGCAGCCCAGCCGTTAGGCCAGGCCACCTACTACCCGGCCCGTATAAAAAGACCTAAGCTAACCAAACCCTAGAGAAAACCAACCCTCTACCTACCCTGCCGCCGCCAGCCAACTCCACCCAGCCACCTGCCCGTCCCCTGGTCCTACCCCACCTCTTTTCCCGCCCACACCCACCTGCCGACAACGCCGTGTCGCCTCACCCGCCAGCCAGCCCCGCTCCATCCCCCTCGCATGACCGACAACCACCCATCGAACTGGCCCCACCTCCTTCCGCGTACGACGCACGCCATGCCACCCCACCTACTCGCCTGGCCCCGCCCTCCTGGCCCACCACTCTTCCCTGTCGCCTCCCTCTCCTCCTCACAGATCTCGGCCATTGTCGCCTTGCCCAGCGGCCGCCTGGCGCGACCTCCCGCGCCACCTCGACCCGTCTCTCCTCTCCCACCAACTCGCGCCTCCGCCCGCGCCCAAGCTCTTCGCCCAGGCCTCAAGCGCCTCCCGGCCTCTCGATCTACGCCGGTCCCGAGCTCGCCACCGCGCCGCCTCCGACCCCCGTTGTCCTCGATCACAGCCCCTCTCCCATGGGTACTGCGCCTCTCCTCGCTGTCGCCTCTCTCGACAAAGGCTGTCAAGGCTCGCGCTGCAAAGAAACCCCTGCCGCAAGCGAGCCCAAGGCCCGGTGTGCCTCGCGAGCTCGACCTCGTCGTGATGCCTCGCCACCCTACCCGCCTCCTCTTGCCCATGTGCTGCTGTCGGCCGCCGCTTCTCCCCGATCCAGGCAAGACCTCCACGTCATCCGCGTCGCCACTCGAGGCGTGCCCCTGCTCACCTCGAACCAGAGACCGCGTTCTCCATCCTCCTACCGTCGATGTGTCCAGAACCTGCTTGTGCTTTTGTCTCTGTGGGAGTAAGTTGAAGCTAGAGACCCTTATTTTTGTTCAGGTGACACTGGTCTCCTCTTGGTAACGTGAAAGTGGAGTGGCAGTATGGTGCTGCAGCGAAGAAGACCACCCGAGATTGGTGTAGAACGACAATCTGTCTCCGGTACGAGCAAGGTCGTTAAATTGCAGCGTCAAGCATGTGAAGATGGCAGTGCCCTCTAGAGACCCGGCACCGGTTCAAGATTGCGGCAGTGGTGCTCGAAGCTGGAACCCGAGGGTGGTGACGTCCGTCCCGGAGAACCCCCTAGGCAAGAACCGTATGATGACAAGATCTTCGTCATGGGACACCAAGAACTACCTCACGGATCCGTTGGCGCGAAGCTCTCCTCTCCGAAACCAAAGACCACCAAGCTCTTCGACCCGATATTCGAAGACGCCCTAACCCTAGATGCCAAGATCTCTTCATGGATCCCGGAGCCCCGTTCCCAGAGTCCAAAGACCGATCCCGCCAAGACCGACCCCGTCGAACACCCCCCGAGCCCCAAGATCTTCGGACCTTGACGTATGACCCCTATCCGAGACCCCTATATTTTACAATATATGACATTGTCACTTGTTGCATATAAATTGATCATTTGCATACATCTTCATTTGTTTGGGGGGGGGGGGGGTATATTATCGATTCACCTAATAATTAAATATGGAGACTATATGCGGGCTATTCTTGTATTATACCGCCTCCATTTAAATTTGAGTAGCGAACCGATGCCATGTTTCGCCCTGTTAATACAACATTTAAATTGCGGGGTAGTTAAATAACTTGAACCGTGTAATTAATTATCGGGACCCCGGTTCTGCTTAATATTGCCTAATTGCACCGCATCTGTGCCATTCCATGCATCATATCATAATCATGCCGGATCTTCTGCCGTAGTATTAAATATTGTATCCGGTGTTTCTTCTAGTGTTTGCTTCTTCGCGGATTAGGCCGATGAGTGGATGCAAGTATCAACAAGTTCTCCGGATATGAACCTTCGGTAGTGTTTCCCAGGCGAGCATCTCTCCCCCTTCTACCTATTTTGCATTTATAGTCTTTATTTCCTCCTGTTGATCTATTGCTATCCGTGTCTCGATGCTTTAGCTCCATACCCGATATATCCCGTGCAGCCTCTATATTGCCTTGGACACCTCCTATTACCTGTGTTTGGTAGATAGTTAGCCTTGCGAGTCGTAGTTGCTTGCTTAGGTGCGATCTCGTGTTGTCAAGTACCACAGTTGATGGAATGCTGGCAGATGTTTTTGGTGGAGATGCTTACTGGTGGAGATGATCATGACTTTAAATACAACTATTAAAATGCTAGATATAACTAATGCAGAGGCATTGGAGGGCAATAGATGTTATTTGGTTCTTCCATGCTCACTTGTGTCCCGTAGGACCCCGAGTACTTGATACCTGTTCCTTGACTATTCGCACTATCCACATCCGGGGGGCCTTACGGACCCCCCTGAGCTAGAGCTTGATTCATTTCTATTTCTTGGGGCCACAAAGTAGTTTGGGGCTTTATTACTATCCTATACCTATGCCATGCTTTACTGCTTTATTTAAGATTGTGCGTGAGCACTGTACTTTTGGATGTGACGATTCCGCGGTATCGACAAGCCCACCACACTTTCGGGTTCCCAAAAGCGTTTACTGCTCGCAAACCCTGGGTCCGTCTCGGAGCCGGCCAACTTCATTGCGGGTAGCTTAGTGGGGTGGCCCCCTGAAATATTTTATGATTGCTTTGTCGTGAAAGCCTCGTTGGGTTTTGAGTTGGTTTTTCCGAGGTTGGTCGAGTGTGTGTTGCTATTTGTGCACCCCTGCAGGGTAAAACTTTCTGAAAGCCGTGTCCGCGGTTATGGACGACTTGGAGCACATTATCTCGATCATAGACAAGCATAACTAAAGTAGTGCTATAAATTTGACTTAATATATCTGACTAGTAATCAGCTTCACTATAACGGAATGGATATTAAAAATGCCAACCACTAGTGGACCTGGGTTGTTTTGTTATATCTGCCTAGTAAGTACTGCAACTCCAATGGAATGTGATAAAAGTGTCAACAACTGTTGGGTTTTGGGATTCCTCAGGACAATTATATCTGACTAGTAAATGTTCCAACTACCACGGAATGGTTAATTAAAATTGCCCACTACTTATGCTTCAGGATGACTCATGCTATCTATATCTGATTAGTAAGTGCTGTAAATATAACAGAATGAGTAAAACTGCCAACTGTGTGAGTTCCTCGGTTTGACTTCCTCGTTTGGTCTCGAGGGGGAAATACCAGGATGGGTATATTTGGTGTTAGTATCAGGTTGGATCCGAATAGGTCTTTCTTACCTCTCTCTAATAGCCGACAATTGTACTGAGTCTCTATAGGTTGTTTAGTGCCGCTATGTTGCCGCTTCAGTCCACCATACCTATGTAGGAGAGAGCCACCGAATTCTAGCCTCGCCGTGTACTAGCCTCAGTACTGACGCTCCTCTTTTTTCCTTTGCCTTTGTCGGCACCCCTTTTGTTTTAGCAGGTTTGAGATCGACGTCGTTAGTAGGGTTACCCTTCCGGCCTGGCCTAGGAAGGGTTATAGACGCCATTGGTTATTCTTCAGGGCTCTTAGCCCCATTTGCATCTTGTCCGTAGTCGGACACTCTATCGTTTTCAAGGTGATTTGGATCTTTGTATATTATATCTGTATTCTTGACTCATGGAGTCGTTGTTGTATATATATTTGTTCTGTGTGTCCCATCGAGGACTGTTGTGTAATGGTATTACTTCATTTTCCACCCGCACGAAAGTGCTTGGTGGGCGTCCTTGAATCGTTTCTATGCGGGTTTGGCGGAAAGGGCTAAAACTTGCATAGGGCCGATTCGAGGGTGTTACATGAGGGACTCCCCTTGTGAAGATGTCATTGACTCCCCGACAACAGCGCCAGAAAACACTTTGATGGCGTGAGGTTGACGTGGGAGCTTCTTCTTCTTCAGTCCCCGGCAATGGCGCCAGAAAAGATCTTGATGCACTCGACGATCGACGTAGAGCTTGTTGGGAACCCCAAGAGGAAGGTATGATGAGTACAGCAGAAAGTTTTCCCTCAGTTATGAAACCAAGGTTTAATCGAACCAGTAGGAGCAAGGAAACACCCCAAAGGTGTTACTAGGCGAGCTTTGTGTATGACTACCGGTGCTAGTAGCAATGTGGAGACCTGCACAACACAACACAGAACTTTGTCCCCAACTTGCGATGAGGTTGTCAATCTCACCGTGTTTTGCGGAAAACAAAGGATTAAACGTATCGAATGGAAAGAAGTAAAAGTTTGCAGAAAGTAAACACAAAGCAGTAAAGGATTGTAGATTGTATGTAAAGAAAAAAGGACCGGGATCCATAGTTCACTAGCGGTGGCTCTCCTTAGATAAATAACATGCTGGGTGAACAAATTACAGCGGGGCAATTGACAAACACCGAGAAAGCAATACATGCATATACTAATCATCTTGACTCCTTTGAGACTTGATTGGGCAATACAACATAATACATGTAATCGCCATCCAACTGCATCTATGACTAATAATCCACCTTCAGTTATCATCCGAACCCCTCCAAAGATTAAGTTGCAAGAAACAGATTATTGCTTTACGAACTGCGTGTAAGGTAAACAATACAATTGTTCTATGAACAAAGGATCGTTGTTTTCTCCCTAGTAGCAACAGCACATCTAGTACCTTAGAGATTTATGTCACTTCCCAGATTACCAGAGGCATGAACCCTCCATCGAGCATAAATACTAACTCTTGGAGTTGCTAGCATCTACTTGGCCAAGATAGCTACTAACAACGGAAAGCATGCAAGATCTCAAATAACAAAGACATGATAGAATCAATAATCAATCTGAAATAGCATCTCAATATCCATCGGATCCCCACAAACACAACATGTATGAATTACAAATAGATGATCTTGATCACGAATGGAGCTCACAAGATCTAAACATGAAAGCACAAAGGAGGAGAAACCAGCCATCTAGCTACTACATGGATCCGTAGTCCAAGGATGAACTACTCACGCATCACACCGGAGGCTTGCATGGTGATGAAGAAGGCCTCCAGGGTGAATTCCCCTCTCTGGCAGGGTGCCGGGAAGAGCTTCAGATCCCTCCCGATCTAGGGATGGAGATGACGGGCTCTGCACTCTTTCGTGGATTTTTGATCGGTACCTAGGGTTTTCGTCCAGAGGGCAACTTATAGGCGAAGGAGAGGCCGAGGTCTGGGTCGGCGGACCACCTGGCGCGGGCCAGGCCTGGCCGCGCGGCCAGTTGGTGTGGCCGGCCACTGGCCCCTCTCCGTCTTGTATTCTGGTACTTGATCCCTTCCGGAAAAATAGGCACTTTGGCTTTTGTCCCGTCCAATTCTGAAAATATTCATTTTCTGACTTTCCTGGAACCAAAAACAGCAGAAAACAGGCAGCTGGCACTGTGGCTCTTGTGAATAGGTTAGTCCAAGAAATCATATGAAAAGTACTCCAAAGTTGGAACAAAACACAAGAAAGTGGATAAAACCAAGCATGGAACATCAAAAATTATAGATACATTTGCAATGTATCAACCGGTAAGCTTGGCTTCTCCTCCTACCGAAATGTTCAGCTGCCATTCGGTGATCTCCTCGATGACTACATGCGCATGAGCGAGTCTACATGCCATGAGGCCATGTATAGATTCTGCAGCGTGATGGCTCGTGATTGATGAGCTCGTTGGGGAACCCCAAGAGGAAGATATGATGAGCACAGAAGTAAGTTTCCCTCAGTTATGAAACCAAGGTTATCGAACCAGTAGGAGCAAGGAAACACCCCAAAGGTGTTGCTAGCTGAGCCTTGGCAGGGCGCACTACCGGTGCTAGTAGCAATGTGGAGACCTACACAACATAACCACAGAACTCTGTCCCCAACTTGCGATGAGGTTGTCAATCTCACCGGTTTTGCTGAAAACAAAGGATTAAACGTATCGAATGGAAGGAAGTAATAGTTTGCAGAAAGTAAACACAAAGCAGTAAATAGTTTGATTGTAGATTGAATGTAAAATAAAGGACCGGGATCCACAGTTCACTAGAGGTGGCTCTCCTTAAGATAGATAACATGTTGGGTGAACAAACTACAGCGGGGCAATTGACAAACATCGAGAAAGCATATACTAATCATCTTGACTCCTTTGAGACTTGATTGGGCATTACAACATTATACATAGACCGTCATCCAACTGCATCTATGACTAATAATCCACCTTCAGGTTATCATCCGAACCCCCTCCAGTATTAAGTTGCAAGCAACATATTATTGCTTTACGAATTGCGTGTAAAGTAAACAATACGATTGTTCTATGAACAAAGGATTGTTGTTTTCTCCCTAGTAGCAACAGCACATCTAGTACCTTAGAGATTTCTGTCACTTCCCCAGATTACCAAAGGCATGAATCCACTATTGAGCATAAATACTAACTCTTGGAGTTGCTAGCATCTACTTGGCCAAGATAGCTACTAACAACAGAAAGCATGCAAGATCACAAATAACAAAGACATGATAAAATCAATAATCAATCTGAAATAGCATCTCAATATCCATCGGGTCCCCGCAAACACAACATGCAGAATTACAAATAGATGATCTTGATCATGAACGGAGCTCACAAGATCTAGACATGAAAGCACAAAGGAGGAGAACCAGCCATCTAGCTACTACATGGACCCGTAGTCCATGGATGAACTACTCACGCATCACACCGGAGGCTTGCATGATGATGAAGAAGGCCTCCAGGGTGAAATCCCCTCTCTGGCAGGGTGCTAGGAAGAGCTTCAGATCCCTCCCGATCTAGGGATGGAGACGACAGCGGCTATAGACTCTTTCGTGGATTTTTGATCGGGTCCTTAGGGTTTTGGTCCCGAAGGCAATATATAGGCGGAAGGAGAGGACGAGGGGGTGCTAGGGTCGGCCACCACCCCCGGCAGCCAGGCTGCCTGCCGCCAGGTGTGGTGTGTCCAGGCCCCAGCCCTTCTCCGTCTCGTATTCTGGCTCCAGATGACTTCCGGTAAAATAGCGACTTTGGCTTTTGCCCCGTCCAATTCCGAGAATATTCATTTTCTGACTTCCTGGAACCAAAAACAGCAGAAAACAGGCAGCTGGCACTGTGGCTCCTGTTAATAGGTTAGTCCAAGAAATCATATGAAAAGTACTCCAAAGTGTGAACAAAACACAAGAAAGTAGATAAAACCAAGAATGGGACATCAAAAATTATGGATACATTTGCAATGTATCAACATCCCCAAGCTTAACTCCTGCTCGTCCTCGAGTAGGTAAGTGATAAAAAGAAAGAATAATTTTTGAGGTGACATGCACCATCATAAACTTGATCAAAGTATTTGTAAAACATTCAAAGCTGGGATCATAGTACTTCAATCATAACATGAAAGACAAAGTTCTAGCAATAAGATAAAGAAACTATGATGCAACATGAAAAGGCACAAACAAAAGATTCATGAATAACAATGCTTTGCAAGACGTTTGTTTGTTTCACATAAAGAAAACATAGCATAATAGTATTCAGCTTGTCCCTCATAGAGTAGAAAATATAAATGCATAGGACACCTTCAAAGTTCACAAGAGTGACTAGATACAAATAGTTTAAAACAAGCAATATCAAGTTATGGATCAATCAACTAGTCTTGGGACAATGCACATAGAACTAAGAATAGCCATTATGCTCTCAAAGTAGGTGCATAAAGGTAGAAGGTGGAGACTCAATGTAATGGTGGAAGAAAGGCCTTCATAGAAGGAAGTAGGGATTCAAGTCTCATAAAGAGCTTCCAAAAATTATGGTACTTGTTAGCTTTCATCTCTCATTGCCCCTATCATAAGCATCTTGAAGGTGATTAAGGTTAAAGTGACACAACTAAGAGGATATGCTTGACAAGTTATAAACTGAAATCTCATGCCCCTTACTTATGAAGACCGAACCTCATGCTACTCAACTTTAGTCACAAGTAAGCTATTGTCATTGTAAGTACATATGTATCATAAAGAACCGCCAACGGGGTACCCCTTGCACATGATACATGAGCTATCCCATAATCAAAATGACAAGGCAAGCAGACAATGAGCATCTCAGCGATCTTTTTATTTGCTATTTGCATAGGTTTTTATTGAGGATGCTTCATAGAGTGCTCATTATGGTGATGCTACAAGTTTCCACCATGATTAGGCATGGCTTAGGCTAGCGGCCCAGGCGTTTCTCTAACACACATACAAACTCCATGATCTTACAAGTTCCACTTTTATTTCACACCGCCGGGATCCATAGGCAAAAGAACATGATATCAACAGGGTACAAAGTATAAGTGCAATGTTGAAAGCGTCCCCATGATACATGGTTCTGATAATTTCAACTTATAAAGCGCAAGCATATATACAACAAAGAAGGACCCAATAGTTCAAGTTTATTAAATGCAAGAAAAGTAAAGTGTGCCATCAAGTTCGTGAGAGCTTTAATCACTAGTTTTCTCATAACAAGTTTAATTTGGAAGGTAAACAAAAACATGAATATACTTGGAATAGCATATGCTAGTAGGTAGGTATGGTGGACTCTTTGGAATAACTTGGTTTAGGAAGTTGGATGCATGAGTGGAACTCATACTTGGTTGTGGAGGCTAGCAAAAGACTAGGAGCGACAAACTAAGAGAGCAATAATGGCCATAATCATGCAGAGCGACAAAACATCATTGATCAAAGCATAAAGCAATACTACAAGTTGAAAACTAAAGGATCATAAATTCTTATGGTGACTTTGGATAGTCATAACATGGTGTGAGCATGTGCCAAGTCAACCCAAATAAAGCATCAAAGGAGAATACCACTATAGTATGCTTTAATATGCTAAAACAACATATGATTCATCCAAGGCACATTAAGCAATCTCAATTGTTTATAACAAGTCATGCTACAACAAAGAATACTAAGAATAAAGCCAAAACAATATCAACCATGGCATGACAAAGCATAGGCCACAGTCAAAAACAAGCTCTCTTTACCACTTAAGCATGAGCTTTCCTACTATTTTCCAAACCAAACCAAACTATTTGAAAACCAATGTATGAAAGAGAGGGTACAACCAATTTATTCAGCAAACTAAACAAACCAAGCAAACGAAAACCAAAACGAAAACGAAAAAGAAGATGCTCTAAGAACAACACAACTATGCATGAAACAATAAAAATGAAGTGTTTGGAAGAAACCTGGGATTTTTATTAATGAAGAAGGGGATGCCTTGGGCATCCCCAAGCTTTGACGCTTGTACTTCTTGGATATTTCTTGGGGTGACACGCGTGGCATCCCCAAGCTTGAGCTTTAGTCCATCATTCATCTCATTACTCATTCCTTCCATACACCTGAAATTTTTCCTTCATACAAAACTTCACACAATCTTTATTAGCAACATTAGTGCACTCAAGATAATAAGTCTTTAGGTTCAGTTATAACACCAATAAAACTTCCATTAAAACACAAGCTACTGTAGCACTTCCCTCAAAAAGCTCAATTCCCCAAAAGAACTAAAAAAGGAACCAACAAGAAGCAAATGCAGCAAATGGCAGAAATCTGTCAAAACAGACCAGCAGGTAAAGACGAATTTTTTCGAAGACCTTCTGTTGCTCCAATCAAAAAGTGTTGAACTAACAAAAGTTAGATAACAACCTGGGGCAGAAGCACAAAAATTCACGTCTCAAAAGGATGTACAGAGATTTTACACGAATTTGTACGGTGAAGCACAGAAATCTATTTTGGGACAGCAACTTTCCCAATCATTACTTCTCTCTCATTAGATGTTACTCTTGGCACAAAAAGCAAATAAAAAGGATAAGGAGCAGTTATTACTGAAGTAATAACTTCCAAGACTCATCTAAAACTTTTAGGTTATCTCCCAATAAGTACTTTTCTTTAACGCCTTTAAGTTAGGCATAAGAACCAAGAAAAAGAATCAAGTATTCTCAAATGAAGAAGAATTAATACCAAATTTCTTGCCCTTACCTCTTTTACTTTTATTCTTAACCTTGGGAAACATATGATTGTTTGGTGGAGAAGCAAGGTGCATGGTCCCCTTTCCCACATCTATTATTGCTCCAAGGAGTTCTAATAGGGACCTTTCAAGTGTAATTTGTCCTTTTCCTACATATTCGATAACAAAATAATCAGTAGAAATCATTTTCCCAAGGATCTTTGTAAACACTCCTTCAGCTACTCCAATAGGTAATATTGTAGCATTATTAGCAATAGATATTTCTTTTCCTCCTTCAGAAAGCCCCCAAAGATTCAAAGATTCATAAATATCTTTGGGCATAAGACAAAATTCACACATGATATCACAGCGAGCTTGAAAAGTTTCATTGTTTATATCAATCTTTACTGTGGGATCCACTTTGATGGTTCAGAATTTATTGGAACATAATTATGATGCTCTCTAAGCGTGTTATAACAATCCTTTAAGCTAGTAGTGCGGGTCTTAAGAGTGTTCAATCTAGCAAATATGTTTATAAAGGAAGAATCAGATTTGCTAGGCAAGTTGTAAGTAAAGATCAACTTCTTTATGGCATTAACAGCATCCTCCTCATTACATTGGAGGAAATCTCCTCCCACAACAACATCCAAAGCATATCTATAGCAAAGAACACTTCCAAGGTAGAAACTGCTAAGGGACAAGCTTTGAGTCATTTTAGGTTCAGTTTTTTCATGTAGATCAGAGATTCTAGACCAAGCTTCTTTGAAACCCTCTTCAATTCCTTGTTTAAATGTGAAAATCATTTCCTCAGGAGACATAGTGATTTGAGAAAGGCTAGACATAAAGGCAATTTTAAGATAGGAACTAATTTTTGTGTGTTTTTAATAAAGAAAGCAAAATTAGTAAAACTAATTTTTTCTGTGTGTTTGATAAGGAAACAAGCAAACAAAGCAAAAAGAAACTAAGCAAAACAAAAATAACAAAGTAAAGAGATTGGTTATGAGGGACTCCCCTTGTGAAGATGTCCTTGACTACCCGGCAACGGCGCCAGAAAAATACTTTGATGGCTCGTGATTGATGAGCTCATTGGGGAACCGCAAGAGGAAGGTATGATGAGCACAGAAGTAAGTTTCCCTCAGTTATGAAACCAAGGTTATCGAAGCAGTAGGAGCAAGGAAACACCCCAAAGGTGTTGCTAGCTGAGCCTTGGCAGGGCGCACTACCAGTGCTAGTAGCAACGTGGAGACCCGCACAATACAACCACAGAACTCTATCCCCAACTTGCGATGAGGTTGTCAATCTCACTGGTTTTGCTGAAACAAATGATTAAACATATCGAATGGAAGGGAGTAATAGTTTGCAGAAAGTAAACACAAAGCAGTAAATAGTTTGATTGTAGATTGAATGTAAAAGAAAGGACCGGGGTCCATAGTTCACTAGAGGTGGCTCTTCTTAAGATAGATAACATGTTGGGTGAACAAATTACAGTGGGGCAATTGACAAACATCGAGAAACCATACAAGCATATACTAATCATCTTAACTCCTTTGAGACTTGATTGGGCATTACAACATTATACATAGACCATCATCCAACTGCATCTATGACTAATAATCCACCTTCAGGTTATCATCCGAACCTCCTCCACTATTAAGTTGCAAGCAATAGATTATTGCTTTACGAATTGCGTGTAAAGTAAATAATACGATTGTTCTATGAACAAAGGATTGTTGTTTTCTCCCTAGTAGCAACAACACATCTAGTACCTTAGAGATTTCTGTCACTTCCCCAGATTACTAGAGGCATGAACCCACTATCGAGTATAAATACTAACTCTTGGAGTTGCTAGCATCTACTTGGCCAAGATAGCTACTAACAACGGAAAGCATGCAAGATCACAAATAACAAAGACATGAAATCAATAATCAATCTGAAATAGCATCTCAATATCCATCGGATCCCCGCAAACACAACATGCAAAATTACAAATAGATGATCTTGATCATGAACAGAGCTCACACGATCTAGACATGAAAGCACAAAGGAGGAGAACCAGCCATCTAGCTACTACATGGACACGTAGTCCAGAGATGAACTACTCACACATCACACCGGAGGCTTGCATGATGATGAAGAAGACCTCCAGGGTGAAATCACCTCTCCAGCAGGGTGTCGGGAAGAGCTTCAGATCCCTCCCGATCTAGGGATGGAGACGACGGCGGCTACAGACTCTTTCGTGGATTTTTGATCGGGTCCTTAGGGTTTTAGTCCCGAAGGCAATATATAGGCGGAAGGAGAGGCCGAGGGGTTGTTGGGGTCAGCCAGACCACCCACTAGCGCGGGCTAGGCCTGGCCACGCGGCTAGGTGGTGTGGCCAGGCCCCAGCCCTTCTCCGTCTCGTATTCTGGCTCCAGATGACTTCCGGTAAAATAGCGACTTTGGCTTTTGTCTCGTCCAATTCCGAGAATATTCATTTTCTGACTTCCTGAAACCAAAAACAGCAGAGAAAAGCAGTACCGCAATCGTGGCTCTTGTTAATAGGTTAGTCCAAGAAATCATATGAAAAGTACTCCAAAGTGTGAACAAAACACAATAAAGTAGATAAAACGAAGAATGGAACATCAAAAATTATGGATACATTTGCAATGTGTCACTGCGCAGTTGTAGTGGTGTTTGACAAATTATACCTGAGAGAACCAAACACCGACGACACTGCCCCCTTCTGTCCATCAACGAGCGTAGGGGGTTTTCTGGGATGTTTGGCAGCATCGACTACATGCATTGGCAGTGGAAGAACTATCCTTTTGGTTGGCAAGGCCAGTTCAAAGGGCATGCAAAGGGTTGCACTGTCATACCGGAGGCTGTTGCATCACATGATCTCTGGATTTGGCACTTCTTTTTTGGCATGGCTGGATCAAACAATGACATCAATGTGTTGCAGATGTCTCCGGTGCTAGGCTAGCAGAAGGCAATGCCCCACAAGTTTCCTATGAGATCAATGGCAATGCATATGATATGGGGTACTACCTAGCTGACAGTATCTATCCATCTTGGGCCACCTTCGTGAAGATAATCCGCAACCCTAGAGATGAGAATAGGTTTGCGAAAGAGCAAGAGGCCGCTAGGAAAGATGTGGAGCGAGCATTTGGTGTGCTTCAGTCAAGATGGGTTATTGTTTCCTACCCTGCTAGAACCTGCAGCACAGAGAGAATGTGAGATGTGATGACTGCGTGCGTGATCATGCACAACATGATCGTCGAGGACGAGCGTGATGACGGTATTTTTGTCCAGGCTCGGATTTTCAGGGTCAATTGGTTGAGCCAGAGCCAGGTGTAGCGTCTTGGGATGAATTCATACAAGTGCATGAAAATTTGTGTCACAGGCACACCCATGACCGACTTCAACTAGATTTAGTTGAGCATATATGGGCTCTCGTGCAGGAAACCAAAATGCTTAACCCCTTATTTATTTTCTGCAATTTGAATGACATTTGGTTGTTTTTTATCGAACCATGTGAGTGTGAACTATTCATATGTAAGCATTATTTTAATTATATTATATAAGCTAGTTTATTTGCTTGTCAAAATATACATTTATCTGTGTAAACTTACTGTGAAGTATTCGTATACAAAGGACCAAATCTGGACAACCCTTGACATGCGCGGACATTTGGATCACGCCGTTAGACGCGGTCGTTCGGATAGGCCGGACCACGGCGCCAAAATGACCACGGCCGACATAAAGGAAAAATCTGCCGGTTAACAAAACCGCGAGTCTGCTGGGTCTGCTTAAAGGAATCACAGAGTTCCACATAAAAAATCCGCGCGTCGGAGAGAAAGTCAACTTGAGAAATGCATACAAGTGACATGGAGAAGAAGTGCGTTTTGTATCAACCTCGAGATAAATGAGGTGCTAAAAATGGTTAACAAAAATCAGACAGATGTGTATTAGGCTGGTCATAGTGGGAGTATCATATTACTAGTATCATGCATATGATATTAGTGTATGATACTACCTCTTTAGTGATTAGTATCATCTAGTAGTATCATAGTATTATTGTAATTTTTTCTACAATCTCAATGCAATTGTGTGTATGAGATGTATTGATCATTAAATTATATAGTTTCATGTGCTATGATACGGTATCATATTAGGATACTACTAACACCTCTTTCTTCATTAATTATGATGTCACGTCAGATTTTTATCAAGATGACATGCATGATACTCTTTATAATACTCTGACTAGACTTACAGTCAAACAAGGAAGAGAAGGCACTGTTCGAAGTAGGCACACGCGTGTGTCGACCGATTGTCTCACCAACCTGGGTACACATAAACTTGGTTCGTTTCTTCTTGCCGCGAATTCGGGTGCCATTTTCCCGACAAGCGGCGGCACGACTCGCCGCCCTGCCCCCTGCCGCGTCCCTTTCACGGCCGGCCTCTGAACTAATAAATCCCCGTCGAATCGAGACCACTGCCCCGCACGCAAGCTCACGAGATCGGCGCGCCTCGCATTGCTCTACTCCAACTACCAGAGCAGCGCACATGGGGGAGATCCCGGTGATCGACCTACGGCTCGCCGGCGCGCGGCCGGAGGAGTCGGCGCGGCTGCGGGACGCGTGCGAGCGCCTGGGCTGCTTCCGCGTGTCCGGCCACGGCGTGGAGGCCGCGCTCCAGGCCGAGATGAAGGCCGCCGTGCGCGCGCTCTTCGACCTCCCCGACGACGCCAAGCGCCGAAACACGGCGACCTTCGTTGGTAGCGGCTACGTCGCTCCCAGCCCCGCCAACCCGCTATACGAGGCCTTCGGCCTCTGGGACGCCGCTGTCCCCGCCGACGTTGACGGCTTCTGCGCGCGCCTCGACGCGCCGCCCCACGCCAGGTTCACCTTCCTTGTTGCCATCGGAATTGGGGATCCCTTATCCACAAACAATTCGACCTGACAAAAACACGATCTGCCGCAGGGAGACCGTCAAGAGCTACGCCGAGAAGATGCACGAGCTGATCGTGGAAGTCGCCGGCAAGGTGGCGTCGAGCCTCGGGCTGGAGGGCCACCCGTTCCAGGACTGGCCGTGCCAGTTCCGCATCAACAGGTACAACTACACGCAGGACACCGTGGGCTCCTCGGGCGTGCAGATCCACACGGACTCCGGCTTCCTCACCGTGCTCCAGGAGGACGACTGCGTCGGCGGCCTCGAGGTTCTGGACCCCGCCGCTGGCGAGTTCGTCCCCGTCGACCCCCTCCCCGGCACATTCCTCGTCAACATCGGCGACGTTGGCACGGTATCTTCGATTCGATTGATTCAGCTGGAAATTCTTGGCATATTCGTTCCGTCCGCTGCTCTGACTTAGTGCCGCGTCTCGTATTTCAGGCATGGAGCAACGGGAGGCTGCATACTGTGAAGCACCGGGTGCAGTGCGTGGCGCCGGTACCGCGCATCTCGATCGCCATGTTCCTGCTCGCGCCCAAGGACGACAGGGTGTGCGCGCCGGAGGCGTTCGTCGATGCGGAGTACCCGCGCCGGTTCAAGCCGTTTAACTACGACGACTACAGGAAGCTCCGGCTGTCCACCGGCGAGCGCGCCGGCGAGGCGCTCGCTCGGATGGCGGCGTGAGAGTAATTGTGATCTGTTCTGTTCAGCTAGCTTCACTTAGACAAGAGAAAGAATGTTGACAGTTGGACCGAGCGACAGTGAGGCTGGAATTGTCATTGATTCCAATCAATTGTCATTGTTAGACAATACTAGAAAGAAAGAGTATACTGTATGTACTGGTATGAATCGCGCTGGACGTCGTAGGCTCGATGCCACCAGGCTAGTATGTGCGGTTCCACCAATCGTGCTCGAGATTTGGTGCCATCACTGATCCTGCTTTTTTTTATTATTCACAAAAACCATAATTTTGAGTTTCAAAAAAATGTAAAAAAAAATCATGATGTAGCCCGTGATTCATATCCCAAAACTGCAAAATCTCAAGTTGAAATAATATGTATTTTAAGCTACACAAAAATAATAAAATTGTGGATCTATAGTATAGTGACTTCAAATCACAAAAAATGTCACACTTTGTCATTTATGTGTAGCTCGGATTACAAAACACTTCAAATTGAGATTTTACACGCTTGTAGGATAAATCATTAACAACTTTTAGGATTTTGTTTTAAGATTTTCTAAAATTTATAACTGTAAATGTGGTCTCGAGTTTTTTTTAGGAAATTTGAAGTAGATCGAGCGACGCTTCTACGTGGATGTGCAGGTCGCGCATCAGTTCGCGCCATGGCTACATGTCTACCTGCCGCGCCATGGCTACATGTCTACTAGCCCTACGAGTGGTATCTAAAAGTATAATTGGTGGAGGTCCATGGGGCTCTCATAGTGATCAGCTGTTTCGAGCCGTCAGATGGGGTTTCTAGGAATTCATCCAAACTAGGTAGACATGCGCGCTTTGCCGCGACGTCTACGGTCTATTTAACAGAGTGTGATATGTGTATTGTACTCACCGCTAGTTACACATTTTGTTTTGTTTGTGTTACCATAAATTAAATATATAAGCATGTATGAGGTTGAGTGTTTTCGACGGTAGACAAATGTCTCATTTACGTGTTAGACATGTCTGAACTGATAGATCAGACCTTATGTCGTGGTGGTGTCACGGCAGAAGCTATGAATAGACTAAAGGTGAGGACTAAATGTACTAGGGGAATCCAGGGAGGGATAGTGTGGTGGTTTCACACACAATTGCTTTGTATTTATTCACTTCAACAGATTACAAGTGCTCCTCGAGCTGTATTGGAGAGAGGAGGAAGAAAGGACTCTCTTACTCTCACCACTAGCTAGCTCTCAAGAACACACTAGTAAAACACAAGAACAACCAGTCAAAGACCAACCCTTTCTACAGAGGCCCTAGCCCTCCTTATATATGGGTGGCTAGGTCTCTAATTAGGGCATACGTGGAGGCATATTCGACCGGGTCATTTTTGCCCAGCGTCATCCATGCAGAGGCTACGTGAGCCTCTGCGGCGCCCGCGTCATCCGACACAGGCATCGTCACCTTTGTCGGCCATGTCTCGGTGGTCCTGACATCTGTCCGCTTCGCTCATGCTCTGCGTACAGTGGTCACCCATTTGACCAGCGAGATGCATTTCTTCTCTTACAAGCTTGATATAACCCGGATCGTACCTAGTTGATCCGGCCACACCTGTACCTGCATATGAGTTAGATTCATCTTACTGACATACGACATAAGTCGGTTGAGACCTAGTTAAGTGGACATCCCCTGGTCCGGGTTACCCCGTGATTCGGTCTGCCTTGAGGTGACTCGGCCAGCTCTTGCTTTGACCTTGTCGTACCTCGGCTAACTCGACCTTTATACCCCGGCGTGACCCTACTTGGGGGTATCCCCCCAACATTAGTCCCCGAAGCTGGTGCGGTCTTAGCTGCCTTAGCCGCTAAGGCCACAACAGGTTCAATTCTACCGAGTCTTTTGCTCTTTTTCCGAGTTATCTCATAGTCCGGATTTCATAGGTTTACTTTCCCTTGGCACATTCCGAGTTTTCACTCGCTGGCCAGGTCACCTCATACTTATCCGGGTCATTCTTCCTTCTCTTGTACGCTTCTCCATGTGGAGGCTAATCATTACTTTGCCTCATTTTAAGGGCCCACAACAGTAACCGCCGCAGTTATTGTCAGATATTATTATAGCGCACGTCGCATCGTCCTGCCTCCTCGTTAACTGTATCATAACGTCACGTCATGGGATCTTCTGCGCCCTGTGGCCCTTCCTGTGGCTCATCGCTCATTGGCTGATCCGGGTCATACACGGCCACACCGTGCGGCCCGTCTCAAGACACATGATCCCACTACCCTCAAGGGCGTGGTTAAATAGGGAGGGTGCGCCTTGGGTCTTTTCCCCACTCGCGCCTCCGCCTCTTCTTCTTCCTCTTCCTCTCTGACAGCCGCCGCCATCAAGACTGGCAGCTGCGCCGCCGCACTGCTTCTCACAAGCGCCGTCGCCGCCACCTCCGCACATCTCCTCCGCCACGGGTCCTCGCCAGTCCAGGCCACTGTCCCCTACCGCCGCTAGCGCCAGTGAGGACAGTGAGCTTGAGATGACAGAAGAGGAGCTCGCCGTTGCAGAGCAGGAAATGGAGGAGGACGCGGGGAACGCAGACCGTGGTGCCTAGGCTGGGTCCTGGGTTTGCCAGGACGATCTCGATTGGTTGTACCGCACACGGCGTATCTCGGAGGGCGTCATCACGCGTCTCGCCGCTGCGGAGCTTGCCCCCTCACCCAATCCGGGTCAGTATGTGGTATTCCTCTCCCACTTCCAACGTGGGCTTGGGCTCCCAGTTAGCGATTTCTTCAACGACTGGCTCAACACCTACGAGCTTCAGCCGCACCATCTTCCGGCTAACGCCATTACCTCTCTCTCTGCTTTTGCTTCCACCATCGAGGGCTACGCCGGACTGTGGACCACGAAGGAGCTCTGGATCCGGTTCTTTGGCCTTTGCCGAAACGTGATTCCGAATATAGCTCTGGATCCGGAGGACAAGCAGCTCACGTAGTTCGGCACAACTTCTATCTCGCCTCGGAAGCAGTCCATTTTCCCCCGAGTCACGGGGCTTGACTCTTGCAAGGGCTGGGCCCGAACCTTCTTTTATGTCAGAGATGGCACAACTGAAGATCTGATCCGGCTGCGTCCCTACGCTCCGGGTCCTCCTAATCCGGATCTGTGGGACAAGGTCCCCAAGAAGCCCACCGTCCTGGCGAACCAAATCAACAAAAGGTTCCAGGAGCTGAAGGATCTGGGATTGCGCAACGAGGATGCGATGATCACATTCGTCTGCAACCAGATCTCCCCCCTCCAGAAACATACACATAAAGTTTGCCACATGAGCTGGGGCCGTGACCCCAACCGGACCTCCTCATTTGAGTTGAGCAACACCGAGATCTTCCGCCAGGTCAAGGCCCTCTTCACCACCAAGAAGGACTTCTCTGCTGAGTGGACGTGGGGGATCGAACACTTCTGCCGAGATAGGCTTCCCCCTGCGGTAAGTCTCGTGCCCCAAACCTTTTCCGAATTAAATCATATGTCGGTTTCTGTTGTAGGTTTAATCCCTTTGTCTTTTCTTTCCCTTAGATGTTTCTTCAGCAAACCATTGAGGATGGCACCGAGCCTTCTCTCAAGTGGGCGCCTGATCGAGACACCTCGGATGAGGAGGAGCCGGATCAGGAGATGTTCCTGCCGATGGCTAATGCAACCAAGCGGCACACCGGTAAACTCTCTTGCATTAGAGATTGGCCCGATGTTGAAGATGATTTGGATGTTGAGGTGATGGAGGCATTTGACGTTGTCCCCCTTTCTTATGCTTTTCCGACATCAGCTAACCCCGGTGGGCAGATCCATGAAGATCCTCCCCTTGCCACGGGTGAGCCCGTCCCGGTCGCGCCGAAGAAGAGGGGGGCACATCTGCTTCTTCCTCCGTACCTTCTCAGCCAGCTAAGAGGCGAAAGAAGTCTATGGACAAAGTTGCCACCAAGTCCACGACTAAGGCCGTGGCCCGGAGAGCTCGCAAGCCCAAGGAGCCCTTGACTTCAGATGAGTAAGTCACTTCTCCCTTTGCTATTTACTTGTTCTTCTTTTGTTATAGTTTCTCATCATTCATGATTTGATTCGGCAGGGCCACGGTGGAGGTCCCTCAGAGTGGATCCGGCATTGCCTCGCCGCTCTAACATAGCCCTTCTTCCCCTCGTGGCGACGATTCACACCCGTTGAGCCCCATTCAGGAGGGTTCAGCGGCTGCTCCGGGTTCTAGCCCACCTCGTTAAGAGGAGGGCAACCTCGAGCTGGGAACTGCTCTGAGGCAGCAACAACCACTACTGCCCGGCCAAGCAACCAGCTACCACCGAGGTTCCTTCAGACCTCACCAAACAGAAATCAACACCAAAGATCAACTCCACCACCAAGAAGAACAACGAAAAGCGCCAAAGAACAACACCAAGCCCCTCCGCCTCGTCCGAGTCTTCCAAGACTCGGCGAGAAGACATTAGCAGTACCAAGGTTAGCACCAAGGCAGCTCCCAAGGGGAAATCCGCTGCAGCAACTTCAACTTCTCAGCAGCGGCCCAAGGGCAAAAAGGCTCCTGACGCCACCAGGGCAGCGTCAATCGAGGCTAGACAGCGTACACTTGCGTCCATGCTCCCGAAAAAGACTCCACCGCCGAAGGACGCCCCTGCCGAGCCAGCTGATGCGCAACTCGTATTGCACACCAGCCCTGTCATTGCCCAGGTTGAGAGGAGGGAAGCCCATGCTAAGGGTCTGGTTGCTCCTCATATGCTCAGCGATGAACGATATCCTCCAACCTTAATCGAGTTTGTGAACAACTGGAACAAGGCGGAGTTCGTTCACAATGATGATCTCCCGGAGAAATTCGGGCCCGCTGAGTTTGCTGCCTAGATGAATATCGCTGCTAAGGAAATTAACCTTGCAGGTCGGATGATGGAGGTGCGTTACTTCGTCTTTTCCTTAACATGTAGTAGATATTAGTGATATAGCCATTAGTCCCCGAGCCTCCGGGGGAGTAACTTGTTACTCGGCCGGATGCTCCTTAGAGAACTAATGTAGCTCCTTAATAACTTCGAATATGCACACACCTAGAGCCGGGTTAAGTTCCACTTGGCCCGGATCTTGTACACTTCGAATATGCACACACCTAGAGCCGGGTTAAGTTCCACTTGGACCGGATTTTGTACACTTCGAATATGCACACACCTAGAGCCGGGTTAAGTTCCACTTGGCCCGGATTTTGTACACTTCGAATATGCACACACCTAGAGCCGGGTTAAGTTCCACTTGGCCTGGATTTTGTACACTTCGAACATGCACACACCTAGAGCCGGGTTAGTTCCACTTGGCCCGGGTTTTGTACACTTCGAATATGCACACACCTAGAGCCAGGTTAAGTTCCACTTGGCCCGAATTTTGTACACTTCGAATATGCACACACCTAGAGCCAGGTTAAGTTCCACTTGGCCCGGATTTTGTACACTTCGAATATGCACAAGACTAAGCTATCCTTTTGTACTCTTTTCAGGTGACTACCAATCGCTGGAGCGCTGAGTTTCAGCGTCTCTTGGATACTCACAAGATGTTGTGCGCAAAACATACTGCACTTCTCGCTGAACACGAGAAAAGGGGTAAGCTTTCTCCTTGGCATTTTTCATTTCTCTTTGTCTTTTTTCGCCGAACTAATCCATCATTCGGATTTTGCAGCTGGAGTGGAGGCTGAGAATATCCTCATGAGGAAAAACTTGGACCAGATAAAGGGTAAGTTATTCTTGCTCAATCTCTCTCTGCGCCCTATCTTCTTTTCTTCTTGGCTCGGCAAATATTCATACCTCGGCTTTGCCGGGTCAACAAACTATTTCAGCATCTCTTGAAGATAGTGTGCCCATGCCTGATATGATGCTGCATTTTCTAACAAGCGGCAAGACCAGTCAACGCAAAAAGAAAGATGATGAGCTTGCCCTCCTCCGAACCAAAGACGATGAGATTGCCAAGCTTAAGGCAGACATGAAGAAGCTCAAGGCGCAACACAAGTCTAAACTAGAGAAAGCAGGCCAGGACTTTACTGAAGAGCGTGAGCGCCTCAACCTCCAAATCGCCAAGGACCAAGAATTGCTTAAGGAGGCTAACGTCAAGCTTGAGTCGGTGAATGCTGAACTTGTGCAACTCCGGGAGAGGCGCGACAACTGCACCAAGGAGCTGACCCGAGTTCACATCCATATTTCTGGTAAGTTCTTTTCCTTCAACCGACGTTGATCTTTCCGGGTCTACTTCCTTTACTTACTCCACCTGTCTTGTTTTTTAGGCAAATTCCCGGAGAGTGATGTCATTACATCCAATGTTGTTACCAAGTTCTGCAGGCAGAGGGGTACTCCATCTGGTCCTGGCACCATTCCTCTTGATCTCGAGGACTTGATAGTCAGCTTGTCCTCCCGAGTCGAGATCGTGAAGAACTAAGGCAAGGATATCTTGGATGTAGTAGTCCGGATCTTCAATGTCTTTTGGCCTGAAGAAGATACTCCGGAGAGTGCCACTGCTCTTTTTGCCAGGCTTATGGAGTGCGAGACTCAGCTCGATCTCTAGAGAGAATCTGCTGGACGTGCCGGAGCTGAAATTGTCCTCCACTACGTGCTCACTTGGTACGAAAAGATAAACCTGAAGCTTCTCGAGCGCATGCGCACCAGATCAAGGTGGTCCACTGACCCGAAATGGATAGCTCGGCGCAAGGCTTGCGCCCATAGCCTCATTCAATATGCCCCCATCCATTAATGGAATGAGGGGGCCAACTTCCTTGGCGCCGTCGATGACGAATATGTCGAAGAGGGTTCAGGTGATGAAGAAGAGGACGAAGCCTCGGATGTTGAAGAGGATGAAGAGGGCGCTGAAGCCGAAGCTGGAGCTGCACCTACTGGCGCCGAATTACCTCCTACCGCTGCTCCTTGATTAGAAACACTTTGAAGTTTATCAGATCCCCGGTATGCCGGGTGCAATTGTATTAAGCACTTAAGTGATATTTTGCTACTAAGTTTTTGTGCCGGATTAACTTGGGCATAGTCCCCGAGTTTCATTTTCTTGTTCCTCCAATTTCTTGGCTCATCTCGTGTCTACCTTGGTTCGGTTTTATGACTTACGAGTCCGAGCTTCAAAAATTGACTTAACAATACTTGGAAACTTTAGGATTAGCTCAAAATAATTCAGCATAGTAAACATAAAATAAGTATAAGGTTAGTCCGAAAAACATACGTCGGCTTGATTAAGTTCCTTTCCTTAGTCATTTTTCATGTGCTACGCAATTCCAAACTTGTTCTCTTGCTTGCCATGAAGCCAAATCTTGTTGGACAGCAGCAAGTCGAAGAGTTAGGTTCTTGGTGCTCACACACTACTAATCCGGCTTAGGCAGAAGCAACTTATGCCAGCTGACGCATAAATAATGAATGCAGAAAACAAATAACGAGTGTCATTAAGGCAGTCCCCGAGTTACTGCTCGAGGTGCCAAGATTTCATTGATAGGCTCATTGCCGGCATACATACCGACATATGAGAGACGCGGATACATACACTTCTTTGCTAAGTGTAGAAAGGACGAAGTAGAGCTACATTCCATGGACGCTTAGATTCCTCGCCGGACCTGTCCGCCTTGTTCTTCTCCTGTGGTTTTGCATCGATAAGATAATAAGAATCATTGTGCAATGCTTTTCTCACAATGAATGGCCCTTCCCATGGGGGGATAACTTGTGCATGCCAGCAGTACGTTGTAGCAACCGGAGTACCAGATCACCTTCCCGGAAAACTCAGGGATTTACTTTCCGGCTATGATAGCGTCGGAGATTTTGCTGATATATGGAGGATCTAGACAATGCCAATTCTCTCGCTTCTTCTAGCAGATCAACATCATTTTGCTGGGCTTCTTGCACTTCGACTTCTGTGTATTGGGTGAACCTAGGCGAGTCATGCTCTATGTCGGCTGGTAATACAGCTTCTGCCCCATATACCAGAAAGAATGGCGTATAGCCTGTTGATCGATTCGGAGTTATTCTTAAACTCCACAATACCGCTGGTAGTTCTTCTATCCAGCACCCCGCTGATCTTTGCAGCGGCTCAATGAGTCGGGGTTTTATCCCCGATATAACTAATCCATTGGATCTCTCCACTTGTCCATTCGATGCAGGGTGGGCTACCGAAGCAACGTCCAGCCGGATCTTCTTATCTCGGCAGAATCGTGCAAATGCTCCTTCAACAAAATTTGTGCCATTATCTGTTATGATACTGTGAGGATAACCGTATCTCAAGATGATGTCTTTGAGGAATGTCACGGCCGTAACTCCATCACATTTTCTTATTGGCTTTACTTCAATCCACTTTGTAAATTTATCAACCATGACCAAAATGTGAGTCATATTTCCCCTTGCTGGTTTGAACGGGCCAACCATATCCAAACACCATACGGCAAATGGCCAGGTGATTGGTATGGTCTTGAGCTTCGACATTGGCATATGTGTCTTGGTAGCATACCTCTGACAACCATTGCATTTTTATACCAGGTCCTCTGCTTGTTCTAAGGCACTTGGCCAGTAGAATCCATGCCGGAAAGCTTTTGCTACCAAGGCTCTGGACGAGGCATGATGCCCACATTCCCCTTGATGTATATCTCGGAGGATGTCAAGCCCTTCTTCCGGGTCAACACATCGCTGGAGAACGTTTGTCACACTCCTTTTGTATAGCTCAGAATTGATGATCGTGTATGCTTTTGCTCTCCTCTGAGTTTGCCTGGAAAGCACCTCCTCAGCGGGTAAAGTTCCATCTTTCAAGAATTGAAATATAGGCAGTGCCCAAACTGGTACAGCTCGCACTGGGAACACATCCTCATCAATTTCCATCTGATCCACCGGCATAACCTCAGCCGGATCACGCTGAGAAGTCCCCGGGTCTTGCAAGGCAGTCCCCGGGTTTGCCGAGGCAGTCCCCGGGTTTTGCGAACCACCTCCCACGTCAATGTCCATGGGTACGGCTCCGGATTCCGGATCTTTCGGGATGTAGATTGAGTCGGTTTCTGGGGACGGCCTGATGGATGGTTTTGTGAGGTGTTCTAATGCTACACCTGGTGGAATTGCTTGTCGGGTTGATCCGAGCTTCGACAATACGTCGGCAGCCTCATTTTCCACCCGGGGTACATGGCGAAATTCGCATCCCTCAAAATAACCAGATATCTTCTGCACATGGAATCTGTATAACGCCATGTTTGGATCAAGAGTGTCCCACAGTCCTGAAACTTGCTGAACTACCAAATCAGAGTGGCCAAAGCACTGGATCCGACGTATCCCAATTTCTTTTGCCACTTTGAGCCCATGCACAAGTGCCTCATATTCGGCGACATTGTTTGATGCTGTGAAATGGATCTGTAGCACATACTTCAGCTGATCATTCTTTGGCGAGGTAAGTACCACTCCGGCACCTAACCCGGTTTTTGTTTTTGACCTGTCAAAGTGCATCTTCCAATAATTTGGATCTGGTAATGGTGGTTCATATTGCACCTCGGCCCAGTCCACAAAAAAGTCAGCCACGGCCTAAGACTTGATTGCTTCTCTTCTGTCATATGTGGCGCATAAGGGGCTAGCTCAATTGCCCATTTTGCAATCCTGCCACTTGCATCTTTGTTACTCATTATCTCGGATATGGGAGCTTCACATATCACTTTGATGGGGTGCTCCTCAAAATAGTGTTTTAACTTCTTAGCCGACATGTACACACCATATGCCACTTTCTGATAGTGCGGATAATTTTGTTTTGATGCAGATAACACTTCGCTTAGGTAATATACTGGCCTTTGCACTGACTTACCCTCTTCATCGCGCTCTACCACAATTACTGCACTTACAACTCGATTGGTTGCGGCTATATAGAGCAATATTGGCTCCTTTGATAGTGGAGAGGCTAATACTGGTGCAGTGGCTAACATCTTCTTTAATTGGATAAAGGCTTCATTGGCCTGCGGCGTCCAAATGAACTTGTCCGACTTTTTCATGAGTTGATAGAGAGGCAGTGCCTTTCCCCCAACCGATATACAAACCGACTTAAGGATGCCAGGCAACCAGTGAACTTCTGGACATCGTTAAGGCACTTCGGCAGTTCCATTCGCTCTATGGCCCGGATTTTAGTTGGATTGACTTCGATACCTCGGCTGGAGACAAGAAATCTGAGTAATTTTCCAGCCGGGACACCAAAGGTGCATTTTTCCGGGTTAAGCTTCATTCGGAACATCCTTAGGTTCGCGAATGTCTGCCTGATATCGTCAAGGAGCGTTTTGCTTTCCTTGGTCTTGATAACAACATCATCCACATACACCTGCACATTTTGACCAATTTGGTCGTGCAAACATTTCTGCATACATCTTTGGTACGTTGCCCCTGCATTACGTAAACCAAATGGCATGGTGCGATAGCAATAAGCCCCATATGGGGTGATAAATGCAGTATTTATTTGATCATTCGGATTCAGAGGTATCTGGTGGAAACCAGAATATGCATCTATGAATGACAACAGTTCACACCCAGCAGTGGAATCTATGACCTGGTCTATCCTTGGCAGTGGGAATGGATCTTTCGGACACGCCTTATTCAGGTTTGTGTAATCGATACATATGCGCCAAACCACTGCCACATTCGGATCGTCCTTCTTTTTCTCCACCAGCATCGGATTAGACAGCCAATCCGGGTAAAGTAATTCCATGATAAACCTAGCCGCAAGGAGCCGAGCTATCTCATCCCCCAATGACTTTTCTCCTATCTTCGGCGAAGCGGCAGAGAGGTTGCTTCACTGGCCTTGCTCCGGGTCTCACATTCAAAGAGTGCTCGGCCAACTCCCTCGGAACACCTTGCAAGTCCTATGTGGACCAAGCAAAAATATCCCAATTCTCACGGAGGAAGTTGACGAGCTCGCTTTCCTATTTGTCATTTAACCCGACACCAATTGTTACGGTGCACTCTGGGAACATATCATCAACAGGAACTTTCTTGGTATCCTTCGTCGCTTGGAATGAGACACTACTATGCGGGTTACTCAGCGCCGGCATATACTGCTGCGTGGATTGAGCCAATGCCGCCACTTCCTGTATCTTTCTTTTCTCTTGCACAATCACGAGTGACTCGGCTAGGATAGACCCGGCTGACGCACACTCAATGGAACGTCGGAAATCTCCAGCTATGGTAATTACTCCATTTGGCCCAGGCAACTTCATCTTCAGGTAACTGATGTGGCAACTTGCCATGAACTTGTTTAGTGCTGGCCTACCGAGTAACGCGTGATACGCACTTTCTAAGTTCACCACTTCAAACTCCAAATTGTCAGTTCAGCAGTTATCTTGCGTGCCGAATAACACATCGACTCGGACTTTGCCCAATGGGCTCACAGGATATGCCTGGCACAATACCATGAAACATTGTTCTGGTAGCCTGGAGCATGTTCTCCGAGATACCCAACTTGCGCATTGTATCCGCATACATGATATTGATGCTGTTGCCATTATCTATCAGCACCTTGGAGAATCTCACATTGATGTTTGGCCCGATGAATGTTGGGTCCAACACTAGCGCATACGAACCAGGACTCGGCATAAGCTTGGGGTGATCCTTGATACTCCAGGTGATTTTCTGATCTGACCAAGGCATATACCTCGTCACTGCGGGCATTACCGCATTCACCTCCATGTGTCGGCGCTGCAAGCTCTTTCTATCTGTCTCTTCTGTGGTAAACACACAGTAGCTCTGATGATGCTCTCTGTACTCATTTCTCCCCTCATTTCTGGGGTACCTCTGATCCGGTTGATGCTGGTCTTCCACTTGATGCACTGCATCCCTTCTCTCATGGTTTTCATACCTCGGTGGAGGGGGAGGCAACATTAACTGTTGCGTGTTTGCTCCGGAGAGCAATTGCTGCCGGGGTAACTCCTGCCAAGGTTGATCATTCTGAGGTGCCTGAGCATTCCCCGAACCACTTTGTTCTATCTTCCTCATCCACTCACATTGTCGAGTCGTGTGACCCGCCGGGTTACTCAGATTTGGCGTGTGAAATTTACACGGCTGATCCAACATTGCCTCATAAGTATACCTCAGACGGTCCTTCTTTTCTTGCCACTGTTTCTTCTGTTCTGGCGTCCAAGTTTTCTTGCCATCATTTCTTGGAGTCCATTGTTGCCCTCCAGTTTTCTAACGTTGATTGCCCCCTGCTTCGGGTTGATCTTGATTCACAGCAGCAACTTGTTGCGAACTGTACCAGTAATCCGGTCTGTCATCTCTTCTTTTACCCCGGTAATCATTCCTCCAGGATGACCCGGCTCCATCTCTCTGGTAGTACTCCTCATTTGACTCGTTTGACACAATCCTGGGTTGAGTCGGATCACCCAATGCATATGAATCAGCAATCCGGATTGTCTCTGCCAATGTAGTTGGCATATACCTTTGCAATCTTTGCCACAACATGCTTGCATATCGCACCCCTGTGCAAACCATGCTATTGCCTGTGACTCGATCAAACCTTCACATGAGTTTCGCACTGTGCACCACCGGGTTAAGAACTCTCGGTCCGTCTCATTCGGTCTCTGTTTGCACATTGCTAGGGTCTGTGGCCTATTCGGCCTCTGATACGTGCTCGAGAAATTGCTTACAAACATTTCCTCAAAGTCAATCCAACAGTTAATACTTCTGGGCGGCAAATTGTTTAGCCATACCCTCGTTGGCCCCTCCAACATCTAGGGTATGTATCTCACAGCCCATCCTCAAGTTGCCTGTAGCAATTTTCACCGCTGTAGCGTAGTTGATCAACCAATCCTCCGGCTTTGTACTACCATCATATGTTTTCGTGCCTCTGGGTAACTGAAAGTTTGGTACGGGAGGCTCCTTCATGATCCGAGGCCCAAAACATGCTGGACCCGGAGGACCTTGACACTCAATTTGCTCCGACCTATATAGCCGATCCAGCTTCAACCTGGCATCGTCAGGCATCAAATCCCTGCTCCCCAATCTTGACCCTATCACATGATAGTCCAGCCTTGGGTATCTTGCGTTCACCATTTCCGAATCACCATCATTATATCGGTCTTGCTCTCGTGGAGCACCTCTTTGTTGCATACCTCGGCCGGCACTTTGCTCTTGCCTTGGTATATTCCACGGCTGCGGTTGCCCTGCTCCTGCCGAGTTGCGCTGTCCGGCATTGCTGTTCACAGCATTTCCTTGACCGGCATTGCCTTGGTCAGGGTTACCACGGCCAGCTTCACCTTGGCTCACACTTCGTCAATCCTCGTTTCTCTGCACTTCTTTTCCTTTCCCTGCCCTTGCCGGGTCATACGGGACTATCTGTTTGTTCCTCCTGACCGAGGTTACTACCTCATCTCTCCTAGGACCACCATGAGGAGACGATGCAGGTCCAGCGGATTTCTCCGGGTTACCCACCGCCGAATGAACGATCTTGGAGGCCCCAGCTCTCTCCGGGTTAGCCCTGAGCAACTCCTCATTTTGCCTGTTCACGATCCGAACCAACTCATTGACCCTATCTTGCTGTCTCTGACGGGCTTCACCCGTCAGACCCTCTAATTCGGATGTAGCCGCATCTGCTGCTCTGAGGTTTTTTGTCGGGGTACTATACTTCGGCAGCCCCACGGACAAACAGTTCTCTGATTCCTCAATCCTAGTATCACCTTCTTTGTTCATTTCACTCATGAGGTTTCTCCCCTTCACTTTTATAGCATCTACTTTATTTGCCTTTGCGTACTCACGCAGTGTCATGTTCAATGACTGCTGAGCCGCGGCTATCTTTTTCGCACCCTCTAGTATTTTTTGCCTAGTCTCCTCTAGCTCGGCCTGTGCCTGAGCCGGATCTACTACTGCTGCTACTGGGATTGCCAAGCTATCCATTGCCTCCTGCAGCACATTCTCTGTCCTCTCTAGAGGAGGTCCTCTACTTTTCCTTGGTGCCTTGGGCGTTACCTCCAGATCTGGTGCCAGATCCTTGCTTGCTCCAGCGCCAGGCGCAGTCATCATCACCTCGGCACGGTCCGGGGAGCGAGTGATACGCGCCCCGTGAACCACGCTAAGGGGTGGCTCGCCTCCTTCGACGACGTGCCACGGGTGAACGCACGACACATCGATAGCAACGTAGATCTTGTGCACGCCGAGCTTGACGAAGAGGACGTTGCGCGGAAGAGGACACTTGCCAAAGCAGCCAGCGTTGTCGCTGACAAAGTCTAGCGCTCCAAAGCGCTGAACGAGCCCGGAGACGATGCGTTCGCCGGTGCCGATGAAGTTTCCTGTCCGGATCTTCACCCCTGCTAGTGCCGCTATCCCCACGGTGGGCGCCAACTGTCGTGGTGGTGTCACGGCAGATGCCATGAATAGGCTAAAGGTGGGGACTAAATGCACTAGGGGAATCCAGGGAGGGATAGTGTGGTGGTTCCACACACAGTTGCTTTGTATTTGATTCACTTCAACAGATTACAAGTGCTCCTCGAGCTGTATTGGGGAGAGGAGGAAGAAGGGACTCTCTTACTCTCACCACTAGCTAGATCTCAAGAACACACTAGTAAAACACAATCCTCTAGAGAACAACCAGTTAAAGACCAACCCTTTCTACAGAGGCCCTAGCCCTCCTTATATAGGGGTGGCTAGGTCTCCAATTAGGGCATACGTGGAGGCATATTCCATGGAGGGTGGCTAGGTCTCCAATTAGGGCATACGTGGAGGCATATTCCATGGAATATGCCTCCTTCCAAAATAGTGAGCCGACCGGGTCACTTTTTCCCAGCGCCATCCATGCAGAGGCTACGTGAGCCTCTGCGGCGCCTGCGTCATCTGACACAGGCATCGTCACCTTTGTCGGCCATGCCTTGGTGGTCCTGGCCTCTGTCCGCTTTGCTCATTCTCTGTGTACAGTGGTCACCCTTTGACCAGCGAGATGTCTTCCTTCTCTTACAAGCTTGATATAACCCGGATCGTACCTAGTTGATCCGGCCACACCTGTACCTGCATATGAGTTAGATTCATCTTACCGACATACGGCATAAGTCGGTTGAGACCCAGTTAGGTGGACATCCCCTGGTCCGGGTTACCCCGTGATTCGGCCTGCCTTGAGGTGACTCGGCTAGCTCTTGCTTTGACCTTGTCGTACCTCGGCTAACTTGGCCTTTATACCCAGCGTGACCCTACCTGGGGGTATCCCCCAACACCTTAAACGCAAGAAGCGGGCCTTTATTTCATATTGATCTCATAAGCAACATAGGGGTACCAATGTTTCTTCAAGTAAACAAAAAGTACATCGAGCAAACTTTAAAAAAATGCATCGAGCAATAGACCAAGTTTAGTACCCCAAGAAACTGACATGTTACATGATCAAGGTAAAAAACTAATAACGTCAAAACATGATAACTTATGAAGATCACACGGTAACCTTGTTTAACTGCCTCAAAATTGATGCTTGCAACTATTTGGATTAGAGAGATCCAAGGGAAGGCGCAACTTTGTATTCAACACTTATAAGTGACTGGATTATTAAATGATTAGTTTAGTCAATATAGACAACGAGCTTACATATATACTAATTCTATGCAAGAGTTACACTTGATATATTCCAAATTATTCACTCGTTCAATAAAATTTAGAAGAGAAGGTATGGCTGAAAGTTGCCACAAATCTTTACATAAAAGCAAGATGTAATATGTAATCAAGTTTGATAATTTATGTACATCAAAATGAAAATAGAAGTTATGGCATTTTTTTAGACCCACTTAGTCGACCGAAGCCGCTTGCTCATTAATCATAGAGCATGCTCCAAGGCAATGAAATTTTTGATAACTCGTGTAGAAATTGTAGAACGACGTAGAACATGTATCAATTTACACAAGCAGCTCATGTATTCTCAAGATATGTAAATATATTGAAAATCAAATTCAGTTGCAAAGCCTAAGAGGGGCCAAAATCAAATTATTCTACTTTATTTCAGGTATACATACATGTTGTTGAAGTGACATGAAACGCGACCGTTTCTCGCAAGGCGTGACTATTTATTCCCATCTTAGCGCTCCACACTTTTCGTTCAACGATTTTTTCGTTCGATTACTATAGATTTTGGGTTCGTGCAAATCTCTCTATGCCGTGTCATCACATGCCTTGCGAGCTTTATCCTTTTCAAAAAAAAATGCGCCATCCGCCCCTGATTTTTTCAGTCGAAGCAGTGAGAATGATGCGACATCTTCGTGTAGTCCCACATATGAGCGTCTCTACCCACACTGACTTTCTCTCACCCCCGTCGTCCCACACGCCCACCTCCTCCTTATCTTCCTTACCACCGGAAAAGCGTGGCGGTGGACGGGTGCGCGAGGTTAGGGGAGATGTTGAATCGGTACTGGGCAAGTTCAAGGCGGGGAAGCAGATGCGGTCGATACTGGATGTGGGAGATGGACGGGAGGCGGTGGGGCCTCGTGAGTGGAGGGCGGAGGGAGCAGAGGTGAGAGGGAGAGCTCGGGAGTGGAGGGGCCTTCTCCTTTTTAATTCCTTTTTTCACCACCCGTCCCTGGTTTTTTCAGTCAAAATGATGAGGATGATTAGACATCTTCGCCTAGTCACCCATAGGAGAGTCTATACCCACGCCGCACCCTCTGTCACACCTACCATCCCACGCGATCACCTCCTCTTTATCTTCCTCACCACCGACAAAGTGTGGCGGCGGACGGGTGCGCGAGGTCGGGGGTGATGTTGAATCGATACTTGGAATGTTCGAGGTGGGGAAGCAGAGGCAGCCGACGCTAGATGCGAGAGCTGGACGGGAGGCAGTGGCCTCGTACCTGGAGGGGGCGAAGGGAACGGAGGTGATAGGGGCTCGAGAGCGGAGGGGGTGGTGCATGTTGCTGGGAGAGACGGAGGAGGGGCAGGGATGGGTGGGAGATCGAGACTCGGAAGCTCGGACGACCAGAAACACGCGCGCGGGTAGATGGTCTCATATGTCTCGCTTTTGCTTAGGCTTAAGCTATAGTATAATAAGTGGTATTGAAACGTCAAAACTATAAGTATAGTCAATGACGCATCTTTGGTTAGACTTGAAGTGGCATATACAAACCTCATGTTCTTTAATCTTCTTGCCTAGCTCCATGAAATTTGCCCGTGAATCATATTGGCCTGAATGGTAGAAGCATCGTTTCAGAAACTCTTACATTTTCTCACTACAGTTCTCCCTAGGAAAAAAGAGTAGTTTAGCAAATATGCATCACTCTACATAGGGTTTATTTAGTTTTTATTGAACGATTAAGGGTGCAAAGCACCCCAAACTTTTCATTGTTGCAAAGAGAACCTATGGTAGGTACAAATAAAGAGAGGTCCAAACAACACTCGCAAAGGACCTACATTCCAAGATAAGGACCTCCACCAAATACAAAGAACACCCTGGAAAACGAAAGAGAAAATGCAATCAAGAACTGGGCGTCTCTGCCACAAATGCCGGCGACCTCGGAGGCGCGTCATCGACGAGGTCTGAGAAAGGGCTCGACAACACTCGAACCGGTGAGAAAATCCTCGTAGTCGGCCACCACCAAGCCACTGGGGACGAACCACTTGGTAGAGAGGCGATGACGAGCACCGGCGCAGAGGAAGAGTAGCGGCGGAGCGGCAACCCTACTGCCATAAGGTCTGGCGCGATGGCAGCCGAGACGCCAAAAAAGCCTGAGAGAAGCTCCAGGGAAGAAACACAGCATCATAGCATCTCTTAGGAGAAACGCTTCCTCGAGAAGAACTACCAAATATTAGCCACTTCCCCGCTCACCCTCGCCGCCACGACCAGCGACAAGGCAAGGGAAGATCAGAATCTAGTGTTTCAACAGGGAAGCACGAGCAGATCATCCGAGCTGTAGACACCGCACCACCAGCAGACCACCCACCATGGAGGCGCCGAAACAGAGCCGCATCACAACCTCCTAGCGCTGCCCCAGCACGTCAAGAGTAGCTCGGCATCCGCCACCACCAAGATCCAGCCGTGCAACCGACGATCCACCCTCTCCCTTGCCACCCCGGCGGGCCGAGGGAGTGAAGTCATCAAACAGGAAACAGAAGATGATGGAGGAGATTATTTGGGAGGCTTGCCTCCAGGAAGCACTCTGCTGACCACCACCACGAGAGCGCATCATCGAAGCTCGGAAGCACCTCTTGGTGCCGCGCCAAGCACAACCAAGAGGTAGCCTACCCAGCCAGCACCCCGTCAGCCATCCCCATCCCCCTTCCGAATTCCATCCCCCGCTGCCATAGCCGGCCGACGAGGAGAGAAGGAGGGAGAAGAAGCACCACCAGTGCGAGGAACAAGACCTTATTTAAGGGGAGGCCGAGGCATGAGAGCACCCTCAACTCTGGCCGCCGGAGTGCCGAGGCGGAGCTCATGCCATAGCGCAGCGCCGCTGCATCTTGGCCATGGAGATGGCGGCCTCCCGGTGGCAAAACTGCCACCAAAACCGGGGACACAACCCCACACCTACATCTACGACCTAGTCTACAGAGGCCTCGGGGCAACACAGCGCTATGTGAAGCTCTCGATCTACTGTAGCAGGGGGGAGGGAGGGGATAAGGCTCGAGTCATATGTGCCTGAGGGTTTATTTACTTAACAATGGTCATAAGCTATGATTAGAAGTTCTCCTTTGATAATCACCTCTTATCTATCCTTCAGGTGATCCAAGCATGTAGCTTAAACTTCCAGGAAAATGTATGTATTCCTAGCAGATACATCAAGTAACATATACAGTATTCCAAGCTACTATGTATTCACAAGCTGGCCGAACTTTTAGGAAAATGTATGTATTCCTAGAAGATACATCAAGTAGCAGATACTCATGTGGGGATATCTCTGTCACATACCTTCAGGTTACTTCAGCTGTAATTTGGGTTACATCTTGGACATTCAAACCTACACAAAAACTTGCCCACATTACATAGCATGGTGTGAGTCCATAGAACCTAGAAAGGAACAAAGAAATGTAACAATATTAGTGCTAGAAAGAATCAGTAAATAGGAGATAATATTACTAAAAAGTGTCCATTCCTTCAGTATTTATCATATTCTTGTCATAATTCTACTTTTTAAGCTCTAGATATATCTTCTAAAAAATGTTGCTCATTGATGTAGGTACATTAGGCGAGAAGATCCTTGAGCCTCAGAATAGTAAGATATTACAAAAATACCCCATACCCGGTGGATTTTTGGGGTAGCATAAGTGAAAAGAACCGGCAAAAGTTGGTTATGCGGCGAATGGGCTATCGCAACACCATTTTTCCATGGTAGCCAAATGGACGTGGTAGATTTTTGTGTCGTGGTACGTGGCACGTAAGAGCGGGGATTTTTAATGTCACACTTGGGCAACAATGGCATTATATCGGTACACCGTCTAATGCAAGCGCGTTAATTGGATAGCTGACAGGTGCGACTCGCCAGTGCCTCCCGAGCATTGCCTTCTATGTATGGCCTTTGGTGCAATTCATCCCACATGGCTGGCCGCATTGGTTCTATAGCCCAAGTAACAAACCCTAGGTCTCTCACCAACCCTCGTTCCTATATAATGCAGGGTCGCCTTAGTCCCCACACTCCACTAACCTCCCTTTGTACGGTGTCGCGCTCCCACTCTTTGAACTAATTAACAACTCTCACAAACCCTAGATCTCACAAACTACTCAGGCCCGTTTCATATGTTGTGATGCCTTGGAAGCTGAAGACCTACATGTTGTGTACTTGCGACCAATTTGACGCAACCTCCATGTCGGAATCCTCTCAGCATCGGGTATCTTCATCTAATCGAGCTTGTTCTTGGTTTTTCCCCACCATCTTGCATCTTGTGCTATCTCTAATGGATTTGTTGTCTCTTTCAGATCTATGTCGTGGCGGCCATCGGAGTGAGGAGCCCGGAGGATAACGGTCGCGCCGCTGCGGCCTTCGGAGTGAGGCGCGTGGATGCTAGGGATCATGATGTTGTGGCCGTCGGAGTGAGGTAGGCCGAGGCTAGAGGCCACGCCACTGCGGATGTCGGAGTGAGGCGCGCGGACGCTAGCAGCTGCACCACTACGGCCATTGGAGTGAGGAACGTTAGGATAGTGGCGTGCACGTATGGCATGTCGCCGCGACCGTCTCCCTAGTGCGAGCAGAATATAGGTGCGCTAATATTAGGGAGTCTCCCAAAAAGCAAAGTCTATGATGTCAGCCGCCGAGGGCTTTCTATTATCAAACGAAATGCCATAAATCTGAAAAGACTGGCAAGCGGCTCGGGCAGTGGAACCCCGGGGTTGGGAATCCAGTTGGGGAGTTCAATCCCGTAATAAGAAGGGTTGGTAATACTTTCTCCACGTATCCTTAATTAGTTTAGTTATATTTTTTCCTTTGGAATGAGTTTCAAACAAATGTAATGAAAATAGAGAGGCTCAAGAAATCTTGTAACGGAAATATAATTATATGTTAATGTTATGGTAATTTTTGATTTGTCCAATTGTAATGGATTTTTAGCAACCTAAATCAATTATTGTTAAGGTAATTAATTTTTAGTGATGCTGGAAGGTGTAACACGGCAAATAATTCACGGTTACATGGTACTAAAGTTCAGCTGTCCTCGATAATGTAACGAGGCGCATCCTCTGACGTGCCATGGAAGCGCTATCTTGGCGGATCACGTTGTGCCGCACCAAAAAATCCACCGTTGTTTCAGAATCCCCGATGCAGTTATCTCTGGCATATTTTTTTGCCGCGCGAGCACGACGACTAAGGCTCTGCCTCGGTGTCTATAAGCTCTAGCGCCCAGGATCCGTGTTGTAGTGCCAAGATAGAGGGATGGACCCTGATCTCAACATCAGTCTAGAAGAGGAAGAGGACATGGATGCCAATGTCAGACTCATAGAGGAGGATCTTAGAGGGATGGACCTTGATCTCAACATCGGTCTAGAAGAGGAAGAGGACATGGATGTCAACCTCAGACTCATAGAGGAGGATATTAGAGGGATGGACCTTGATCTCAACGTCGGTCTAGAATAGGAAGAGGACATGGATGTCAATGCCAGACTCATAGAGGAGGAGCTTAGAGGGATGGACCTTGATCTCAACATCGGTCTAGAAGAAGGAGAAACTATTGAGCAGCCACACCATATACCCGAAGAATAAACTGTTGCGCAGAGGCAACATATAGATATGCTGGAGAGTCACAAATTCACGACATATATTGCATTGAAAGAACTTGGTAAACATAGACAAGTTGAGAAGGCCGATAAAGAACTTGTTGCTCAACTTTTGGAAGTATGTCTTAGAACTATTGAAAAGATCTTGAAACAAGCACTAAAAATGGAGAAGCGGGAAGAAGTTGATTTTTGAAATAAAAGGAATGGCAATTGTGGTCGAAAGAGGAAAGATCTTCATCTCCAAAAGGGTGCCTGAGGTTTAACTCAATAAAAGGGGTACACAAAGGGCGCTGGCAAGGTCTCTAGATGTCCCTTATATTACACTATAGAGAAGGTTAATATGGGGTGACTTGAGGCGCCTCACAAGTAGTCTCAAGCCATTTCAATCAACAGAAAACAAGATCAAAAGGCTCAAGTTTTGCATTTCAATGATTTATCAAACAACAACAACAAAAGAAATGCCTTCGTTCAAAAGTATGGAAAACATAAGTCATATCAATGAAACATGGTTCGATATGACCAAAAGGAACATAACATATTATGTACTCCCAGAAAAAAAGATCCCTTGCGCACTGTTCAAAACAAGAACAATATCGGCAAGGTCATGTTCTTAACTATAGTTGCAAAACCTAGATATGATGAGCAAAGGAATATAATCTTCGATGGAAAGGTAGGAATATGGGCATTTTTCATAGAGAGTCTTGCTAAATACAACTCAAAGTATAGGGGCAAAGGCACCATCGAACTAAAGAAAATAATTGTTAGTAGAGATGTGATGAGGGAATATCTTTGTGAAAAAGTTGTCCCAACTATTGCAAAACTATGGCCTAACGATGGGCATGAGGGACCAATCTTCATACAGCAGGACAATGCTAGGACGCATGTTCTGCCAGATGATCCTGCTTTTATTACATCCATCAAAGCCATAGGAATGGATATCAAGCTGACTTACCAACCACCAAATTCACCTGACATGAACATATTAGATCTTTGCTTCTTCAGTTCAATTCAGTCCTTGTCATTTGAGAGTGCACCTAACAATCTCAAAGAACTAGTTGAATCTGTTGAACAAGCTTATGATTCCTATGAGGGGAATGTTCGTTTGCGGTACCAAACTTGGTGGGTGAGCGCACCGCGGTACCCAAGTTGCCATCAATCGCGCGGAGGGGCCATAGTAGATTCGCCAATTGTCCAGAAGGGCCAAATGGGGGTGAATACAAATCTAACGGTCGAACGGTCGTTTGAACCAGACGAAAAATGGTTGAACTCAAATACCGCCGCTAGGTCAACTCTTCTTGGCCCGCCATGTCAGTATTCCCCGTTATCTTTTGGGGTCATGGACTAGCTTACCCCTGCGTGGACCAGATCCCTGAGTGGACGAGGTCTATTTCTTTGTTCTGCTCTGGTCTTCTCCCCTGCTCCCTTCCCCATAACATTTTCTCAGCTCCGGCTGCTCGTCTCAGATTGGAGCTCGCACTTGCTCTAATTTGCTTCTCCGCCATGTTCGGTCAACCTCCCACGCCTCTAATCAAAGTTCGCAGCCGCCACCGTTGCATCGTCTGCAGTATCGGAGATTCGTGTCCCCGGACTAATATCTCGCCTCTGGCTAGTCCTTCTCGCATGGCGGAGCGCGTCCCGTCGGGCGATCCAGGCTGGTGACCAGCCTCAGGAAGTTGCGTGCTGCTGCGCACCCCAGGCATGGTAGCCCTGGCACAGCAGTTTGACGACCACGCTCTCATGGTCACCATGCTGGGCGTCCGTCTCGCCGTGTCGCCGACAAAGTTGCTGTCGGCTTTCAGGTCCCGTTTTGGGATCAGACGAAATGAGTTCAACATTGAGGTATGCGTGCCACCATTCAATTTTTTCGTCCAGTTCGAGCACAGCTCAGACACCGAGCGTGTTCTGCATTCTTCCCGTTCTTTCGAGTGCTGCGGGGAGAAAATGAGCTTCATGTGTTGACATCGCGCCTGTGGGTGGGACGATCGCTTGGGGCAGCTTTGTTTCTTCTCCAAACTCGGCTTTTACAGCCTCCCATTGGATGCTTGGGAGCCGGAGGCCCTCAAGAAGGTCGTCAGTAGCCTTGGTGGCGAGCTGGTGGAAATCGTGCCACCGAGCGACAGATGGGTCATCAAGGTAAAGGCGTGGCTGAAAGATCCTGACGCCGTTCCTAAGATGTACGAGGTGCAGATTCCAAGCAGGGCAGGGCGGCAACTTTGCTGGAAGCACCCGGTCATCATCCACCTGGAGGAGGTTCTGGACTCAGTACATGGCATTCAGGGCCCCCGAAGAGGCGGTCAGAAAGTTCCCTCATCGCCTGCAGTGTTGGCCTGGAAGGATCGATGGCACATGACCGCCACCGTTTCGCGACGGGGCACACAGTTTCGGTGGGGGAGCCGGGCTTGGACGAGCTGGTGGTTCTGATTTCCCTCGAGTGAAGACAGAGCTCTAGTGTATTGCCGTGGTATGTGTGGCTAATGAATTTGTAGTATGGAGAGCATAGCAGGAAGTTAGCATCGACTAAAAATGTGTAATATTTTGAATCGATGTAGTACGTTTGTGTAATAGTTTGAAGTAGTATGTGTGTGTAATAGTTTGAATCGATGTAGTATGTGTGGGTAATGAATTTGATGTAGTTTGTGTGTGTGTAATAGTTTGAATCGATGTAGTTGAACACCGTGCTTTATGATTTCTGTGAGTAACCAAGGACAACCTCATGAAAAGAGGGTGGTATGGCAATGAGCAATGTCAATTCTGTGGATGCCAGGAAAATATAGTCCATCTCCTCTTCAAGTACTCCCTCCGTTTCAAAATATAAGATGTTTTAGCTTTGTGAATGGAGCGTATCTAGGCATCTTTTAGTGATGGTGCTTTCTAAACCTAGATGAACCTACATACTAAAAGGGGACTAGATACACTTCATTCACAAAGCTAAAACATCTTATATTTTGAAACGGAGGGAGTACAAGGTAGCTACATTTGTAACACGAACTGCAGGACCATTTTGCAGGCAACACAAGACAAAGGAAAAAATGGTTTACATCACAGACAGCAGATGCAAAATCTGTAGTCTGGGATAAAAAGATGCCAATTAACTAGATTGAACCACGACTAGTAATTGAAGGAAATAGGTACTTGATAGTATTTGCTTACAACAGTAGTACTTCCATACAAAAAGGTCTTATACCTGCACAAAAGTGGGCTAAACTTCCTACTAGTTTATAGAACAATTCGTCAGCATTTCATCTACAAAAGCCATTCTTCGGTCTGAACTTAACTATTCTACACTGTAGAAACTACAGATCTCCACCAGAAAAGTTGGCTGGCCAATTGCCTTGAGAGGACATAAGTTCTTTGATCATTTAACCCAAACTGATCTATTGCCTTCCCGCCAAACTACAAGAAATCTGCATCGTTCATGCAAGAGCGATTTGCGTGCGCCAGTCCCGGTTCAGTTGGACCATCCGCGCCGCTGCAATGATTTCTCCAAAACTGAAATTCGACATCTCCTTCTCGGGATCGTAGGTCCGTGTGAACTCGAACCTGAATTTCGGAGCTGAGTTGATGTCCGTCGCCGGCTCCGGCTGTCGAACAATCCAGCATGCTGAGTGTAGGTGCTTGGTCGCCGCCACGGTACGGCCTTCGACTGTACGTAGGATGGAGCGTCTTTGCCGCAGACGGTGTGCTCCCAGCCTACCCTCTTGAGGTAAGGTAGTCCGCGCTGAAGCGTGGACGCAAGAGTTCCTAGACCTTGGCGCTGCCCTGTTCGAGGGTGTGTACCCTCGGCGGCGGCATGCTCTCATGAATGATTTGATACGTACCTTGTTCCCATTGCCTAGAGCATGCTGTAATGCCGCCGCGCGATTTCTCCACATCGCTCTCTTGGCCCTGCTTGCCGCATCTGGCGCCGACGACGACGCAGTCGCCGCTGCGGCCGATTCAGCACATTCGGGGAAATCATCCGCCTGGCAGGGCAATGGGAGACCGGCCTTGAAGTAGAGCTTCATGGCCTGCCTTAGAGGGGCTAAATACCCCAGTTTCGGCGGCTGTTGCGGCAGCGGCGACCGCGGCTTAGGCGGGGCCATATTACCCTAGTTGGTGCGGCGCGGAGGAGCTGCGCAAGGTGAACTGTGGTTAGTCGGAGAAGGGGAGTGAAAGATCGATGAGGGTTTGGACTACGGCACGCGTGAAAATAACCATTTCCCATTTCCTTAGAGGGTAATAATTCGACACTCGTTGCATTAACATCTCAATTTTTATTTCCCTTCTCAGCATAAGAGTGCGAATGTATTAAAACGATCGGTCGTGGCTATCCACCTCATCGGGCAATGTACCGTGATGTAGGAGACAGGACCGGGTTTCATTTTAGAAATGTTGACGACTGTGCCCTTATGTTTATACGATATTATTTATATGCCACCATGTACCGTCGAGTGTAGAAACACCATCAGAAACAGGGGATAACGACGTGGCGTGTTTTATTTTTTTAAAGGGCATCAGAAACAGGGGATGCCGACGTGGCATGTTTTCTGACTGGCGGGTCCGTCCCTCCACCTTCGACGGTGCGCATCCCAGGTTCGAGGGGTGGTGCCGCCCACCAACACATTATTGTGAAATTTTCCATGTGGGACCTGAATTCCGGCACTGAGCTGATGCCCGTGTCAAACATAGAGAATTCTGAAAGAAGCTACTAAAAATAAATACTTTGAATTCTGGAAGTACTAAATTTAAATACATTACAATTTTGTCTGAAAGGTAATACGCATTCTGATCATCGAAATAATATAAATACAGTACAAATTTCTATTTCGAAAAATAGACCTGAAAATGCTAGCAAATAATCTAGGATGAATATATGATTCATTCTCCCCTATATATTTCGTCGTCGGCGGCTCACGCGTGCTGCAACAGATGTTCAGAGAACTCTCTCCGTCTGGAGTGTGCTGTCAGTATCTCGTATAGAGGGTAAGGCCTCGGTGTATGTTCCAGACTTAAGCCATACATTACAATTGTTGGTTCGTCTTCCCAGGCTTGAACCTCATGATCGTACAGTCTAATGTAATTCCTGTAGTATATATAACCGGGTTTGACTGTGGGGTGTAACCTGGTGTCAATGGAGATAGACCGATTGTAACCAACAAAGAGGGCACAACTTCCAATGTCGCCGACGGCCTTGAGACAACGGTTCTCCGTGTCCACCCGGTACAACACCGGTTGCCCTTAGGCGAAATCCCCGTTCAACACAAGAAGCAGATCACCATCTGACTCCACAAGGTAAAAATTGTAGGTTCCGCACTGCTCAAAGATCGGGGCCGGAATTATTTTGGCCATCGTGATGGTTTCGCGTCTTTGCTCTAACTGGATGTTGGTCGACAAGATGTCTCCATTCTCAAGTAATGCATATACTTCCCCTCAGAATGCCGTCATGCAGACCAGAAGCGTATCAGGAGGTGGCGAATACAATCCTTCTCCAAATGATCCATTGATTTGCCCCGTTGGGGTGCTCTCATCGGCCCATGCCATATGATCTGGATAATCAGTGCAAACGAACACCATCGTCGGGGACTTCGTCACGACGATAGATTCCAGAAGATCAGATGGTATGTGTGCTTGAAACTCAGTGTTAGACTTATGAGTGATTGGGTTCAGAAGCCGAATCTGGTATGGCTCCACCCTCTAAGCAAGCACGATGATGCCACGAGAAACACCGACGAAGTAGAATCTTTTGGAGGAAGAGGGCATCAGTTAGCACTAAGATGTTTACAATGGAAAATACCAATAAATATCGGATGTGAATGTGAACCTGCGATGGACGTCCATTAGATTTGTCCTGAAGCAACGACCAGTGGCGAGGTTGAGGAAGGTGAAGTCGCCAACGTATGGAAGTGTGTTATCTATCATGATCCAGTTGTTGAGATGGAATTCAGGAACCTTTAAAGTGCGGCGCCAATCGGTGCAGACTTCCCGACAAGCAGCATAGGTGTCGATGTACTCCTCTTTCTCTAGCAAATAGTCGGCGATCTTGTGAAGTGGGTCGGCCGGAAGATCGGCCCAGTTCCTCTTCATCTGGCTACTGGCCATGGCTTACGTGCGGGAATGTTTTGATCGAGGAAGAAAGAAGAACTACCACTGCAAGGAGAAGAAGAAGAGGATAACAGACGAGGGAGACGAAGTGGAACTGCCACTGCGAGGAGACGATGAGACGGGGGAGAAGAAGCGGAACTGCCAATTCAAGTTTGGATCAACGGGCTTTTTTCCAGAACTAGAGCGTGGACCAGCCATGCACTGCATGCAAGTTTTGATCAAACATACTGACATGTGGGACCTGCTAAAAATTTCGTGAAGTGCTCCCCGTGCATAGTGCGTTGACAGGTGGCATGTTTTCTGACAGGCGGGCCCGCCTCCTCCACCTACGACGGTGTGCGTCCCAAGTTCGAGGGCTGGTGCTGCCCACCAACACATTATTGTGCAATTTTCCATGCTTTGTCGCAACCAGCTCCTCTCCGCTCCTCTCCTCAGCTCCTGCTGCCGCCACTCCGCTCAGTCGTGCACCGCTCTTGTCGTCCCCTTGGGTTGTTGTCCTCCCGCCCTCCCCTCCCTGCCGTCCCCTCCCCTCCCTGCCCTGTCTCCTTGCCGCCGCCCAGGCGCGTCTGGAAACGAAAACCGAGAGTCGGCCATTAGGTTAGGGGCCCAATGACGCTGGTGATCCGGATCCCGCTCGGAGATGGATCCTGCGAGGCTTGAGAGCACGGATATGGGTCCTGCGCGGCTGGAGAGCATGGAATCTCCTTCAAGTCTAGAGAGCACAGAGGACAACGAAACGGGGGGAGAGGTAGCGGGGTGCAGAGCTTTGGAGGTATGGAGCCCGGAGAAGGTGTCGTGCGTCCACGTTGAAAGGTAAGAACTGTGATTCCTTATCTGCATACCCCAATTAGCGTTTCTAGTCCCGTGGTGATGCCAAGGATATGGGTTGGTAACCACAAGACGTCTATACAGCTTGTCCTTGAGCATGATGCTTTGTCAAGCAAGCATGAAGTCACTGGAACATGTGGCGGTGCAGATGATGATGAGAAAGCATATCCAGACGTGGCTGCTGACCCTGATAGGATGGAGAGTAGGGAATATTTGGTTGATTCGAACTTTGAGCCTGACTATGGGACTGATGAGGAAGAGGAATGTGAAGATGTGGAAATGGGATGTAGATATGACGACGAAGCCATGGACAGGACAGTGATACACTTTGACAGGGACAATCCTACAATTGATGAGGGGACTGTCTTTGATAATGTGGAGGACTGCATATATGCAGTTGCAACCTATGCAATCAGAGTTGGGTTCAAATTTATCATTGAAAAGAGCGACCAAAAGAGATTTAGGGTGCACTGTAGGGAAAGTAATGTGTGTAAATGGAGATTACATGCATCTCCAATGCGGGGTGGACACCCATTTCAGGTTGCAATAGCTACATTTAGTTTCAGTCTTTCTCATATTTATTCTGCTGATAACTAGCTCTGAATTATTTGGATTCTTATCGAATGCAGATCAAAGTAAACACGAAGGAACACAACTGCCCTAATACTTCTTTAAGTGGTAAAATTAGACCGGCGACTACCAAGTGGATTCTGCTCATACTTATTTGGGTGAGGCAGGATCATAACATTGGACCAGATGAACTCAGAGCAAAGATTAGCAAAAAGTTTAACATTCTGATTCCTTATCACAGAGTCTTTGATGGGAAGGAGATGGCTCTAGACTTCATTCAAGGCAAGTGGAATGACAGCATAAGAGTGCGAACGTATTAAAAAGCTCAGGTAGAGAAAACATCACCTGGTAGTGTTGTTGACATCGATTACGAGGTTGTGAAAGGGAGAGAAAAGGTCTCGAGGGGTCGGTATAAGCGTGTATAAGATATGCTTCAGAGATGTTTTATGCACTCAAGGCATGCAGGAAGGGGTTCCTAGACGGCTGCAGGCCATACTTGGCAATAGGCGCAACTTCTTTAACAGGGAAGTTCATGGGACATGTTGCTTCTACTTGTGCTTTGGATGCGCATAATTGGCTTCTACCTGTAGCTTATGCTGTTCTTGAGGGTGAATCAAATGAAAGTTGTACATGGTTCATGCAGAGACTACGGGAAGTAATTGGTCACCCTGAAGGCTTGGTGATACACACTGGTGCATCCGAGGGTCTTGAGAATGCTGTTGATGTTATGTTTCCTGGGGTTGAGCATAGGGAATGCATGCGGCACCTTGCTACTAACTTCACGAAGAAGTTAGAAGGAAAGATCTTTGAAGAGGACTTGTGGCGATCAACATACACATACATCCCAAGCACGCATGCTACTTACTTGCAGAACATGTATGTAGTTCCAAAGGTGAAAAAAATACCTTGAGGAACATCACACCAAGCTATGGGCCAGAAGCAAGTTTGGTGAGTTAAAGCAAGGTGGATTTTGTATGCAATAATTTGGCAAAGAGTTTCAATGATAAGATTTCGGGCATGAAGACACTTGGAATTGTTATTTTGTTGGATGCAATAAGACAGTGCATAATGGTGAAGATAGATTTAAGGCAAAGAATTTGTGCAAGAAAAATTTTAGGCCATAAAATAGTTCCAAAGGTGGTTATGTTACTGAATGCAAGAACCAGGGCAATGAGAATGATAAAGATGAGGGTGGTCAGAAGTTCCAGAACATTGGCTGAGGTTTATGCAGAATACAAGCGTGGAAGTGAACGGAGATACACTGAAGACATTGGAAACAAGACTTGTTCATGCGAGCGTTGGCGATTCGGGTGCGCCATGTCACCATGCAATTTACTTCATATTAAAGCTTAGAGGTAACGGAGCTGAAATAGAGAACTATGTCGACAACTATTTCTCCCTGGACAAGTTTGCTGCAACTTATGCAGAAAACGTACCACCTATGGCCGATGAAAATGATTGGGAGATTGTCGATCCAGGGTTCAAACTTCAACCACCAGTTCTTAGGAGGCCACCTGGGAGGCCTAGAAAGCTAAGGATCGTAGCCTCCACCGATAAAGGTCCAAGGCTTGGTGCTAGGAAAAGGAAATGTGGACGTTGTGGCGGATTCGGCCATATCAAGAGGTTGTGCAAAAACCTAGTTATACATGCTATTGTCCCTGTTCACACCCCGGTGGCAGAAAATGAGGCTTCTCGGAATCTGGCGGAAGAAGCGGCCGAAAGGCGGCGATGAGCACTCGGAGGAAAACATACGTAAGCAGCCAATTTATGAAGAACTGGAGGTGCCGGCGAGAAAAGGGTGTGGAAATAAACAAAAGGGTAAGCAGAACGGGGAGGAAAGGGCAAATAATGGAGGTGTATTATAATATGAAGAAGTTGCAGGGGTGATTGAGGATGTTCTTGAGGATCTTTCGGCTAACTGCAGGAGAAATAATAAATCCCTGCCAATTTCATCTTTGTACGATTCTCCGGATGAAAGGTAAGCTTAAAAATTGTTTTATTTGCCATTTTATCATTTTTTTATCCTCATCAACTGATACTTAATGCAGCATGGGCTAGCAGACTAATAAGAGGAGCAGAAAGATGCGAGCACAGTAACATCCTATGTTGAATTGTATCATTGAAACTAAACTAGCCGTGTCGTCTTTATTTATATCTGGCGCGTGCAACGTGTCTGTGATGGGGTCATGTGGACCAGATTAAATTTTTTTAAAATATTATTACATTAATTTTTTACCTGCATTTGGACGCGGCTACTAGTTCCCATCTCCCTTGCATTCCCATCTCCTCTAGCGCACTCCAGAATTATGGCTGTGCCATCAAGTAGCAGAGTCAGCGTATTGTCCCATCAGGTGTGAACGCAATGACTTTGTTTGTTCAGAATTTGACGACTTTTGATTAGTTTGAAAGACAGAGAAACCTAAAACATGTATCTAGACATGTTTTGGGTATAGACACATTTATTAAATATCTAAAAAAACTAAGTCAGTTATATCTGGACAGGAGTAGTACACTATTACAACACGCTCGATCCCTTCTCCTCAGGCGCACTCCAAATTACGGCTGTGCCATCAAGTGTTGGGAGCAGAGTCAGCGTATTGTCCCATCAGATATGCCAGGGAACGCGTGAACTTTATTTTCAGGATCAGACGAGTTTCGATCGACTAGTTTCAAAGACAAAGAAAACTAAAACATGTCCAACATATATAGATTATGACGATAATCGACCATGACTCAGGTGACCCAGATCCAAAGAGCGCATTGAGATAACGTACATAGATTTAATTTGGAAAATTTTTGCTATAAGACACCGTTATTTTCTGGCGTTTGCTAAAACACACCGCTCAATTGTAATGGTACCTGGCAAAGAAACAATTGGACGGTGTGTTGCAGCAAATGGCAGAAAATAACGGTGTCTTGCAGCAAATTTTCCCATTTAATTTATGCTTAAGTGGCCCTAATCGACTATGACGCTCCCGCAGTCTCCATCATTGACGACGTTGTCTGCGTCGCCGCCAGCCTCCTCCATGTCGGAATCAATGCCGACGTTCCTGGCAGCGTTCCTCCTCCTCATGGATTCTTCACGGCACGCTGCATCGATAACGGTGGAGGTCGTACGCCCGAGCCGCCTGTAAGCGCTGCCTCCGTTGAGGTTCGCGAGATCCGGTGGATCTCCGCGGTGGGTTCCGCACAGCGCAATCAACGTAGCTCGCTCCTTCTTGAACAGCTTTCGCCAGTACGCGAGTACCGCGCCATTGCCCTCTTCTGCTCCGACAGCTGGCGGCGGCGCTCCTCGATCTACCTCGCCAACGCGTTGTCGTGCAAGAGCGGCGCGACAGGAACCCCGGTGTAGCTGAGCTCGAAGCCGGCCGGAAGCCGCGCTAATGGCGGCGCTAGTATGTCGTAGTGGGCGAACATTTGAGCCTCGTGCAAGCTGAGTTTGGGCCTCTCCCTCTCCATGGCGATGAAGGAACACGATCTGATTTTCGGCCCCGAGGTTAAGGGGATAAAGGCAAGGACGTAGGCCCAGCGTAGTTGCCACGGCCAATCAGTTCGCAGAACAGACTTCTCGCGGATCGCCCTCGCGAAGGACATCACTATCGTCCACGCACCCCGATCCAACAACGCCTAACAATCGGGGATCGGGTCTTCTAGAAGCCCAGAGCGGTTGCTGGTTAGTTCTGCGTCCCGATTGTTTGTGGCCAACAGCGGTAGTTGGAAATAATACACATTTCAATGACACTGGTGGATCCATGTGTGGTCTCTAAAGAGAACACGCATCCAATGACTCTGGTTGTTGTTAGTAAAAAGAACACACATGCAATGACACTAGTGGATCCATATGTGGTATGTGAAAAGAACACGCATGTAATGACTCCAGTTGTTGTTAGTGAAAAGAACACACATGCAATGACACTGGTGGATCCATGGGTGGATTGTGAAAAGAACACACATCAATGACACTGGTGTATCCATAGGTGGTATATGAAAAGAACACACATGCAAAATGACTCTGGTTGTTGTTACTAAAAAGAACACACATGCAATGACTCTGGTGGATCCATGGGTGGATTGTGAAAAGAACACACATGCAATGCCACTGGTGGATCCATAGGTGGTATGTGAAAAGAACACACATGCAAAATGACTCTAGTTGTTGTTACTAAAAAGAACACACATGCTATGACACTGGTGGATCCATGTGTGGTCTCTGTAGAGAACACACATTTCAATGACACTGGTGGATCCATAGGTGGTATGTGAAAAGAACACACATGCAAGATGACTCTCGTTGTTGTTACTAAAAAGAACACACATGCAATGACATTGGTGGATCCATAGGTGGTATGTGAAAAGAATACACATGCAAAATAACTCTGGTTGTTGTTACTAAGAAGAACACCCATGCAATGACACTGGTGGATTCATGGGTGGATTGTGAAAAGAGCACACATGCAATGACACTGGTGGATCCATATGTGATATGTGAAAACAACACACATGCAATGACTCTGGTTGTTGTTAGTGAAAAGAACACACATGCAATAACACTGGTGGATCCATGTGTGGTCTTTGAAGAGAGCACGCATTTCAATGACTCTTGTTGTTGTTAGTAAAAAGAACACACATGCAATGACACTGGTGGATCCATGTGTGGTCTCTGAAGAGAGCACAGATGCAATGACACTGGTTGTTGTTACTAAAAAGAACACACATGCAATGACACTGGTGGATTCGGGTGTGGATTGTGAAGACAACACACATGCAATGACTCCAGTTGTTAGTGAAAAGAACATACATGCAATGACACCGGTGGATCCATGTGTGGTCTCTATAGAGAATACACATTTCAATGACACTGGTGGATCCATAGGTGGTATGTGAAAAGAACACACATGCAAAATGACTCTGGTTGTTGTTAGTGAAAAGAACACACATGCAATGACACTGGTGGATCCATAGGTGGTATGTGAAAAGAACACACATGCAAAATGACTCTGGTTGTTGTTACTAAAAAGAACACACATGCAATGACTCTAGTGGATCCATGGGTGGATTGTGAAAAGAACACACATGCAATGACACTTGTGGATCCATAGGTGGTATGTGAAAAGAACACACATGCAAAATGACTCTGGTTGTTGTTACTAACAAGAACACACATGCAATGACACTGGTGGATCCATGTGCGGTCTCTGTAGAGAACACACATTTCAATGACACTGGTGGATCCATAGGTGGTATGTGAAAAGAACACACATGCAAAATGACTCTGGTTGTTGTTACTAAAAAGAACACACATGCAATGACACTGGTGGATCCATAGGTGGTATGTGAAGAGAACACACATGCAAAATGACTCTGGTTGTTGTTACCAAAAAGAACACACATGCAATGACACTGGTGGATCCATGGGTGGATTGTGAAAAGAACACACATGCAATGACACTGGTGGATCCATAGGTGGTATGTGAAAATAACACACATGCAAAATGACTCTGGTTGTTGTTACTAAAAAGAACACACATGCAATGACACTGGTGGATCCATGTGCGGTCTCTGTAGAGAACACACATTTCAATGACACTGGTGGATCCATTGGTGGTATGTGAAAAGAACACACATGCAAAATGACTCCGGTTGTTGTTACTAAAAAGAACACACATGAGATGACACTGGTGGATCCATAGGTGGTATGTGAAGAGAACACACATGCAAAATGACTCTGGTTGTTGTTATTAAAAAGAACACACATGCAATGACAATTGTGGATCCATGGGTGGATTGTGAAAAGAACACACATGCAATGACCCTGGTGGATCCATAGGTGGTATGTGAAAAGAACACACATGCAAAATGACTCTGGTTGTTGTTACTAAAAAGAACACACATGCAATGACACTGGTGGATCCATGTGTGGTCTCTATAGAGAACACACATTTCAATCACACTGGTGGATCCATATGTGGTATGTGAAAAGAACACACATGTAATGACTTTGGTTGTTGTTAGTGAAAAGAACACACATGCGATGACACTGGTGGACCCATGTGTGGTCTCTGAAGAGAGCACACATTTCAATTACTCTTGTTGTTGTTAGTAAAAAGAACACACATGCAATGACACTGGTGGATCCATGTGTGTTCTCTGAAGAGAACACACATGCAATGACACTGGTTGTTGTTACTAAAAAGAACACACATCCAATGACACTGGTGGATCCATGTGTGGATTGTGAAAAGAGCACACATGCAATGACACTGGTGGATCCATAGGTGGTATGTGAAAAGAACACACATGCAAAATGACTCTGGTTGTTGTTAGTGAAAAGAACACACATGCAATGACACTGGTGGATCCATAGGTGGTATGTGAAAAGAACACACATGCAAAATGACTCTAGTTGTTGTTACAAAAAAGAACACACATGCAATGACACTGGTGGATCCATGGGTGGATTGTGAAAAGAGCACACATGCAATGACACTAGTGGATCCATGTGTGGTCTCTGAAGAGAACACACATGCAAAATGACTCTGTTGTTGTTACTAAAAAGAACACACATGCAACGACTCTAGTGGATCCATGGGTGGATTGTGAAAAGAACACACATGCAATGACACTGGTGGATCCATAGGTGGTATGTGAAAAGAACACACATGCAAAATGACTGGTTGTTGTTACTAAAAAGAACACACATGCAATGACACTGGTGGATCCATGTGTGGTCTCTGTAGAGAACACACATTTCAATGACACTGGTGGATCCATATGTGGTATGTGAAAAGAACACACATGCAATGACTCTGGTTGTTGTTAGTGAAAAGAACACACATGCAATGACACTGGTGGATCCATAGGTGGTATGTGAGAAGAACACACATGCAAAATGACTCTGGTTGTTGTTACTAAAAAGAACACACATGCAATGACACTGGTGGATCCATGGGTGGATTGTGAAAAGAGCACACATGCAATGACACTAGTGGATCCATGTGTGGTCTCTGAAGAGAACACACATGCAAAATGACTCTGGTTGTTGTTACTAAAAAGAACACACATGCAATGACTCTGGTGGATCCATGGGTGGATTATGAAAAGAACACACATGCAATGACACTGGTGGATCCATAGGTGGTATGTGAAAAGAACACACATGCAAAATGACTGGTTGTTGTTACTAAAAAGAACACACATGCAATGACACTAGTGGATCCATGTGTGGTCTCTGTAGAGAACACACATTTCAATGACACTGGTGGATCCATATGTGGTATGTGAAAAGAACACACATGCAATGACTCTGGTTGTTGTTAGTGAAAAGAACACACATGCAATTACACTGGTGGATCCATAGGTGGTATGTGAGAAGAACACACATGCAAAATGCATCTGGTTGTTGTTACTAAAAAGAACACACATGCAATGACACTGGTGGATCCATAGGTGGATTACGAAATGAACACACATGCAATGACACTTGTGGATCCATAGGTGGTATGTGAGAAGAACACACATTTCAATGTCTCTGGTTGTTGTTACTAAAAAGAACACACATGCAATGACACTAGTGGATCCATAGGTGGTATGTGAAGAGAACACACATGCAAAATGACTCTGGTTGTTGTTACTAAAAAGAACACACATGCAATGACACTGGTGGATCCATGGGTGGATTGTGAAAAGAACACACATGCAAAATGACTCTGGTTATTGTTACTAAAAAGAACACACATGCAATGACACTGGTGTATCCATAGGTGGTATATGAAGAGAACACACATGCAAAATGACTCTGGTTGTTGTTACTAAAAAGAACACACATGCAATGACACTGGTGGATCCATGGGTGGATTGTGAAAAGAACACACATGCAATGATACTGGTGGATCCGTAGGTGGTATGTGAAAAGAACACACATGCAAAATGACTCTGGTTGTTGTTACTAAAAAGAACACACATGCAATGACACTGGTGGATCCATGTGTGGTCTCTATAGAGAGCACACATTTCAATGACTCTGGTTGTTGTTAGTAAAAAGAACACACATTCAATGACTCCAGTTGTTGTTAGTGAAAAGAACACACATGCAATGACACCGGTGGATCCACTGGTGGATTGTGAAAAGAACACACATGCAATGACACTGGTGGATCCATAGGTGGTATGTGAGAAGAACACACATTTCAATGACTCTGGTTGTTGTTACTAAAAAGAACACACATGCAATGACACTGGTGGATCCATAGGCGGATTGTGAATAGAGCACACATGCAATGACACTGGTGGATCCATAGGTGGTATGTGAAAAGAACACACATGCAAAATGACTCTGGTTGTTGTTACTAAAAAGAACACACATGCAATGACACTGGTGGATCCATGTGTGGTTTCTATAGATAACACACATTTGAATGACACTAGTGGATCCATAGGTGGTATGTGAAAAGAACACACATGCAATGACTCTGGTTGTTGTTAGTGAAAATAACACACATGCAATGACACTGGTGGATCCATTGGTGGTATGTGAAAAGAACACACATGCAAAATGACTCTGGTTGTTATTACTAAAAAGAACACACATGCAATGACACTGGTGGATCCATAGGTGGAATATGAAATGAACACATATGCAATGACACTGGTGGATCCATAGGTGGTATGTGAGAAGAACACACATGCAAAATGACTCTGGTTGTTGTTAAAAAAACACACATGCATTGATGCTGGTGGATCCATGTGTGGTCTCTGTAGAGAACACACATTTAAATGACACTAGTGGATCCATATGTGGTATGTGAAAAGAACACACATGCAATGACTCTGGTTGTTGTTAGTGAAAAGAACACACATGCAATGACTCTGGTTGTTGTTAGTGAAAAGAACACACATGCAATGACACTGGTGGATCCATGTGTGGTCTTTGAAGAGAACACACATTTCAATGACTCTGGTTGTTGTTAGTAAAAAGAACGCACATGCAATGACTCCTGTTGTTGCTAGTGAAAAGAACACACATGCAATGACACCAGTGGATCCATGGGTGGATTGTTAAAAGAACATACATGCAATGACACTGGTGGGTCCATATGTGGTATGTGAAAAGAACACACATGGAATGACTCCATTTGTTGTTAGTGAAAAGAATACACCTGCAATGACGTTGGTGGATCCATAGGTGGATTGTGAAAAGAGCACACATGCAATGACTCCAGTTGTTGTTAGTGAAAAGAACACACCTGCAATGACACTGGTGGATCCATAGGTGGATTGTGAAAAGAGCACACATGCAATGACACTGGTGGATCCATATGTGGTCTGTGAAAAGAACACATATGGAATAACACTGGTTGTTGTTAGTAAAAAGAACACACATGCAATGACACTGGTGGATCCATAGGTGTATTGTGAAAAGAGCACAAATGCAATGACATTTGAATGGTATAGGTGGATCCATAGGCGGATTGTGAAAAGAGATTTTCCCTCTCTCTCTGTGTCACAAATCTCACAAAAGCCCAAATGTGTGGAGATCCCAAACATGTGCTCACTCTGGGTGCTATGCCCTGATTGGCTGACACAGATCTCACGCGGATCGTCTCCACCAACCGTTGATCCCATGTGATCCAACAGGCAGGATAACCCCTCCCTTCTCCACTTTTTTTATGCATGGTCAATCTGTGCCACCTCTCTATCCGTGCCACCGATACTAAACCCCCGTCAACAAGTGAAAATCCATCTATCTAACTAAAATAAATAAAATAAATGATCATATTTCGAAGAAGCCATCGTCTTCGTCTTCCGGTTCATCCTCGTCTTCGTCAATGCCATGGTCCCCGCCATCGCCGCTGTCGGTGCCCTCCTCTGACGACTCGACACCGCCCCCTTCCTCGAATAAGCGCGCTATCTCCTCATCGGAGTCCTCCTCCTCCTCTTCGTAGTCCCACGGGTCCATGTCACTCTCCTCCGCTTCTGCCTCCAATTGATCGACGAACGCCTCCTCGTTGGCCGAGTCGAACTCGTCCAAATAGCTATCTCCTCTCTTCTTCCTGGTCTTCTTCTCGTTCCTCTTCTTGTCCGTACTCGCCGGTGCAACACGCGCCCCCGTCCTGGCTGCTACTTTGCGCTCGTCCGACGCTGCAGGTACCCCACGCTCCTCCTACGCGGCCGGTACGAGCTTCGACGTCGTGGTGTCCTCGAGTGCCGATGTCGATGGATCCTGGCGCGGTCGGACACGACGTGCTGCCTCAGCAGGCGACTCGCGAGCATGGACGATGCAGCGAAGAGCCAGGGACACAGGATGGTCAGTGGACGGCTTGGACCTGCCATTGCCACGGCGAGGGGGCATCGTGCTCGAGGTAGTTGCTCCGAATGGTCGATGGCGAGTACACAGAGTGGGGTGCCGATCTGATCAAGGACGAGTAGCGGTTTCGTGTGTTGTGTCCACACGTGCATTTGTCGATTATCAAAAAAGAAGAAGAAAGAAGTAATATCTCGCGTACTGAACACAATTTGATCACAACTAAAGTGGCACAGCGTATTCTAGACTCGTAAATATCCCGTGTGTGCCTGTCACGTGGAGTTTGATGGAGTTGGACGTGCCGACGTGATCGTGCAGCAGTTGTGCGCGTCATTGCCCCATCAACACGTGACACACGCACGCGGGATGTGCGTGCCGATTCCTGTGACGACCACCCGGCTCGCACTCCTCTTATTATATACTGGATTTTGGGCGGCGCCGAAGACCATTGAAGTGTCCATCGCAATAAAGACAAGTCCCATCGATTCCCTACCCCTGCCTCCCTGGCTTCTTTGAGAAGGTAGACCGTACACGGTGGTCTTGTATATTAGTACTAGTACTACTGGACCACTGCATGTACTCTTACTCTTCTCCCAAACTAATAATCACTATCTCCTTCCTCCTGCCTCCGCCACACTCACCCTGCAAGCCATGGCTCCACTAAGGAGGGGGAGAGGCCGGTCGATGATCCTCGTGGAGAAAAGGGAGAGAAATCGCCGCGAGGCACTTCTTGCTCTACCAGCCGCTCAAGCCCACCCTCTCATCGATGCCCAATCTCCCTCGACAATGGCGCCGAATGTTCTAGCAGGCGAGGGCTCCTCCCGGTACGATCTCCTTATTCTACCTCTTCTCCATCTCCCTCTCCATCATGATCTTAATCAGCTTCTTCTTGTTTTTCTTCTTCTTCTGGCTCTTCCTCTTCTACGTATTACAGGTCGGCCGTGGAGCCTGAATCCACCATGATGGAGGCGTTGCAGGACCCGTTCGGCCCCGTTCCATGTCTCAGCGAGGTAGCAAATCTCCACGCTGTTATTTCTCCGCATTGGTTTTTCTTCTTCTTTTGCGAGTTGTATTTGTTTTCATGAATATGACTGGATCTCTTGGTCTTTCCTTAATACCGCTGTTCATAGATGCACTATGGATTTTTTGTGATTAGGATTAGTTTATCGTAGTCATGAATAGATCTCCAGGTCCATTTTTTAACACTATGGCCAATAGATTCAACGGGGATTTTTTTTGATCTGTATTAGTATTCACCTGGGACCTAGAGTGTAATTGTAGAATTCCTATTTCAATTAACATGAACGATGCAGCGATCGAAGGCCGAGTACCGTGAGAAGGTGGCCGCGATCAGTTCCAAGATTGCCAACCAACATGAGCTTGCACGCTCCCTCACCCAAGCTAATGAGAGCCTACGCAAGCAATTATCTGTGCAGAAGGAGATCTCGCTAGATTTTGCACGTGACGTTGTTAGGCTGCAGAAAGTGCTCGACCGTAACTTGATCAGGCAAGAACAGGCCATCAAGATAATCAACGAGCTCATGAAGGAGAAGAAGAATCTCGTGGAAAGGTGCATTCTCCTGTAGGACGAAGTCAGCGAGGCACTCAGAGGACGCGTCGAGGAAACCAAGGCTACCATCCGAGCCTACCATGATAGGAACCGTTGCCTGGATGCAGTCAAGGAGATGAAGGCGGACATGAGCAGAGGGATCACCGTACTCGAGGGTGTTCGGAAAGAGAACGAGGAGCTAAGGGCATGTCTGGAGGCGTACCGGAGCAATGCCCAAGTCTGATTCCCGTTAGCGGGGACATGAATACCAGTTCGTCCTCCTCTCCTTTTGTAATGTTTAGGGTTCAGGGAGCAATGCCCTTGTCTGCTTCCCATTATAGGGTGCAATAAGAATCCTAGGGCAACTCCTTATCTATATGGACATGTGTTGGTGTTCATGTTCATGAATGGACACCATGTTCTCTTTCCATATGTATCTGGACATGGGTTTCTGCATTATGAGTTTGCTACTCTCCCACTACTATTTGGTGATGTTTGGAAAACCCACAACACACTAAACTGCTAATAAATCTTATTTGTCTTCAAAATTGAAATTATGACAGTGCCACTAGTCGATTCATAAAATGTTGGTTAGTCCTAGATTGCTTCTTCCTTGAAATTATGATAGTGCCACTAGTCGATTCAGTTAATTATGGAAACTAACCAGCTTGTCCTGGTGAACTGAACAAACCATACTATGTATTTTTGTTGCAGGGAAAGAGGCAAAAGATCGACTAGGACCTGGCGACCTGGCTAAATGACAAGATAGCAATCCAAAGGGAGAAGCGGAATTCCCAGAAACTGGCCTTTGACCAACTGCGTGCTGAATTCGTGGTCCTTTCTGACAAGTGCCAGAAACTGAAGGAGTTAAACGCCGATTGGGCAAAGCTACACAGTGAAGGTCGTGCCTTGGCTAGGAAGCAGACGGAGATCATGAAAGGGATCTTGAAAGAAAATCGTATGGCTACGGACAAAATTCTCCAATCCGTGATGGAGCGCTGGAACCTACAGCTGAAGCACGACATAGTACTGAAGGAGCTGGCCAATCTTAGGGAGGAAAACAGGCAGCTCTGAGCTAGGCTCGCTTGAACACAACATATGTCTATTTAGTACTGAACTGCCTGGTTTATCCTCTGCAGTGGTGATTTTGTAAGCGTGAACTTAACTCTATGCACGATATGTGTGTTCGTCTGAAATTAGTTTGCTCGAGGATTGAGTTTGGCTTAGTTCGGAAAGCGCAACTGCAAGTCTTACAATTAACTAGTTTCAGGCATTGGTACAACATAAATTATTCATCTCGAATTTCCTTTATCCTCTATAGTCTGTCCTTGTTCACCCTCGCGCCTTCTTCTTGATTCCTTCAACAGATCCGCAATGCAGCACTCTAGCTTCTTCTTGTCTTCCCTGAGCTGATCCCTCTCCTTTTCTGCATTATGAATCAGCAACCTGTGACTATCCTGAAGCTTCTTTGCAGTTCCAACAACCAAGCTCCCATCGATTCCGTCAGTTAGCTTTGACTGCAAATTCTCGATTTCTTGTTCCAGCTCCTTATTTCGTACCGATAGCTTATAATTTTTTTCAGCTGCATCACTTACATCAGTAAATCTCCCCGACCTTTCCAACTCATACATCTCCCATAACTGTGCCAAACATTTCTTAAGTGCATCTGGCCACTCAAGATCCACCCACTCTACTGCTTTACACACCGGGCCAACCTAAAAACACACACACTATAGTGTTATGAACATGCACGATACATTTTACTTCATGTCACAGTTGCACATAATGTAAACAAACTTGATTTGTACAACCCAAAAACCTTCTCCCAGTGTTACTGCCTTCGAATGCAACATATCTCCTCAGTTTTAGCCCATGGTCACATGGCACTTCTCCATCGAGATCTAGGCCCTCGCATTCGGAGTCGTAGATTGTCCTTGGTACCTATAGGTAAACGCAAAGCCGAAATCGAACACGATTGCATGCACATATGGAGCTCAGGTCGTGTGATTTACCATTGCCTAACCCTAGCCCGAGAAAACAGAGGAATTCACATCATGGAAGGAATACTCGATGTCGGAGAGAAGGTTGTTGCTGCTCGACTGGTCGTCCTCGCTGTTCAAGGACAGCATGGCGAATGCGACGGCGACGGCGACAACATCGGCGAGAGAGAGAGAGAGAGAGAGAGAGAGAGAGAGAGAGAGAGAGAGAGAGAGAGAGAGAGAGAGAACCCTTCTACCGCTGCAATGATGACTAAATTGGCATGTTACAATAGTTTAATGGATACCATGCCCTTTCCCTGGATTCTTGTCTCACACGATATGGATTCTCTTCACATTCTCATTTCAAATATTAAACCTGCACTCCTCCATCCCAATTTCATTGCCTAACAAAAACATACCAAAGATATTACATCATCCAAAGAAACAAAATCATGTCAACTACAAGGTACTTATGCATCACTTCTTCAGTCATGGTTTCACAAAACATTACATTATAATCTCCCAACAAACATAACCACAACATGGTTTCACAAAACATCACATTACAATCTCTCAACAAACGTAATCATAGAAACAAGTATATTACATCAACTCAAGAAACAAAATCATGTCGACTACAAGGTACTTACACATCACTTGTCCTGTCATGGTTTCGCAAAACATTACATTACAGTCTCTCAACAAACAAAATAATAGAAACAAGTACAGTACATCATCTCAAGAAACATAATCATGTCAACTACAATGTATTTATGCATCCCTAGTCCAGTCATGGTTTCACAAAACATTACATTACAATGTCCCAACAAACATAATAACTGAAACAAGTACGGTACGTCATCTTAAGAAACATAATCATGTCAACTACAATGTACTTATGTCTTATTACAACAACAATGGTTTCAGTGAGTGACATGTCCAAAAATCTCAACAGCTCGCACAGCATTATATCGCAATCTCTCAACAAACATAATCACAGAAGCACGCTCTAAATGCAACAACAGTTAATATTACAAATACAGGCAGGGGAACCCCACGGTCCATATGACAAGCCCAGGGTAGCATCTCTCATCAGATCTCATCAACGTCGACCACCTCATTCTATTCAGCCACTATAGGGGCATCTACATCCACTATAACCTGTTCAACAACATCAGAAATGGTACCAAGGAAGAACACCTTCCTGGTTCGCTTCTTTCACCGCATAATCTACATAAGATCTTCAGTATCCAAAACATCTATGAATTGCTGCTTCTTATGATGCCACCACCGGATTTTTGCCATTTTCTTAGGGCCAATACTGATTTCCTTACCGACCATCTCTCTCATTTCATCAAGAGTTATGTTTTTGGAATCGACAGTGATCTCCACGATTACATATGGCCCGGCTTATTAACTCCCTCATCAAGTTTTGCCATGTATGAATCCACCTCTATGCGTATACTGAACTTATCTAGATCAACATCTATTGGTCCGTATTCTCTAGGAGCAGAAGCTCTAGCAGCAAGATCTCTAGCATCTGCATACATATCATCAACCATCGCTTCAACTTTCACCTTACGATCAGCTGCACAACACTCCCAAACCATCTGAAGCTCATGGGAGTGCTCAATTTGCTGATAGGTATCATTCATGTTGCACCACACCAATTTTGTCCTCTGTCTAGAACCCCAGGGAATTCTAGCGGCAAGCATATCTACCAGCTGCGAAACAGACACAACCTCTTTGCAATTCACAAGCAGATGCACATCTTGCCTGAACACAACCCTCTCGCAACCAAAATCAAGCTTTGAAGTGTACTGCCAAACAAGAACTGTGAACTCATATAGGTCCCTTGTATCAAAGCTGTGCCTAATTTGATTAAAAAGGGGAACATTTCAGTTCATTCGATTCTATTATGCCGTAACTAATCTACTTGCAAGATAAGGCACAGATAAGAAAAATTCACCTCTCGCTCTTCTCCCGGGTTTTTTTCTTCGAGATCTGAGTGCTGCATCCGCCCACCGGAGCCGAACAATCTGCCGCCGGCCTTGCTTTTCTCTTCAACCTGCTGCTCGTGGGTACCTTGGGAGCAGAATCCTTGCTGGCCTCCTCGCTAACCGGGGCTGAAGACCTCGCCGCAGCTACGTGTGGAGCCCCAGACTTGGGCCCCGACGGACCCTTTTAAGTCGGCGACGTAGCTACAACCTTCGCCTTGCAAGACATGCTGGGCCGCCGCCACCCGATTCAGTGTCGGGGGAGGGAGAAAAAAGGTCCTCCACCGCCGACAGATTTAGGGTCGGGGAAGGGAAGAAAAGGGACCGCCGCTGCCACCGGAGCAAGATTCAGTGTCGAGAGTTAGGAAAGTACAGTAATGGATTTGCCCCTACGACACGTGCAGGGTGGCTAAGAAGAGTGACCGGCGAAGGAGGGTCACAACAGGAACTAGTGTAATGGAATATCCTGACTTAACAGGCGCGATTTGAAAATATTTGGTTTGGCCATCATTCACTCGAAAGACCCCTCTCAGCAATTGGCGCCCCAACTTTTCGAATCGCGGTGATAAAAATCAACTTGGGTACCACGTTGCCTGGCCACCCCAACTTTCGGGCCGCAAAATGATATTCTTGCCTATGAGGTGGACATACTTGCAAAAGTGTATATATTGCAGTCTATCTTGGTAGAGGTGATGGAAGACGTAGGAGGAAACAGATGGCAAACTCTACCGAAAAACATTAGATCTGATAGCTGACTATGAGCAACAAGTCATAGCATCATCTCAAACAAAAGGTCGAAAAGCACGCACGACAGGCCTCCAAGTAATTGTGGATGATCAAACAATGATCCCAAGAAATATATATCGGACATGGTTGAGTGACCCATCAAGCCTTATCCGTAGGAGACGCCGAGTCAGCGATGTATGTCAAGATAGGCGAATTAATCTCATCAAAGGAGAAGCCCGGACGAGGAAAAACTCAGACAAGGAGAATATCATCCAAGTAGAAGCTCGGACGAGGAAAAGCTCGGCCAAGGAAAAGCTCGACTAGTCACTAAAGGAGAAGCTCAAGCAAATTGTGTGTGTACTTGTGTTGTAATTGTGTCCTAGGATAATCTTTTTCTATGTGGTGAATGTTATTATCTTGTCCATGTTCCTTTACTGTACTTGATGTAAATATTAAATGCATAATAGTTCAATGGTCGTGGCACTTGTATCATATATATAGTATAGGTACTCAAGTGTACCTTATCTACTTATAAGTGAATACATGGCAGTTGTAAAGACCAGGTCAAGTGATAACCATTGCCTCATACTTACACAGTTATGATTACTGAAGGAAGAGCAATTCTCTATCTATTCATACAACTTGATAATATGAACTTGAAACAATCCCAAACACATTTACTCTCTTGAAACAGTTTCAAACACATCACTAAAAACCAAAGTGATAGCTCCAACAAAGGTAGTTATACAATGTAAGAAATTTGTGCATAGCAGTAGCCAGTTAGGTATCAACCTGTGCTAACTAATAAAGTACTACTGAGAGATGTCTAGCCATCAAGAATGCTGATAGATTGTTGGGGTACAATCACTGTATGCAGTAACTACTAAGCAACTAAATTTGGATGGTGAGCCATACAATCACTATGTTGTTACCAAAATTCTGAGACATGGTTTAGCACTTATAGACTGTGTTGTTGCCCAAATTTCGATGAAGGATGATCCCCAAAACAACAAACTTATAGACTGTATACATAATATAGCACTTATAGCAACTCACTGAAGATTTAGCATGGTATATTAAACATTTAGCAACTCACTGATCTAGTATTGGTAAAATTGACCTTGCAAACATAGAAAGGGAGGAACATGCTCATAAAAATAGAGAGGGCACTAGTGGGGAAAACCCTATATACGGATTTATTACCGCCGGTGAAGTGCGCACGCAGGTCACTGGTGGTGAGGCCATCCAGGCCTGCCTCGCGTTACCGCCGGCGAGAGGAAAACGGAAGCGCCAGGGCTGGCCCAATTATTGTCGTCGAAGAGGTCGGGTGCGGCTGGGGATGTTGTGGGCCACGTGCCCCCCAGGATGGGATGGCCATTACCACTAGCGAATGAAGTCCATAGGCCCCGGGGGTACAATAGGCTGGATGGCCTATCCGGGCCAAAATATTTATCCCCGGCAAATTAGGCCCTTAGGCGCTGGGGGTGCACCTGTCAGCGCAACGAGGTAACCCCTCCCTACCCCATCTCGATCGGCCATCTCACCGACGAAAAATCTAATCCCCACCCACAACCCTAGCTGTCGATCCACCATCCGCCTCACCGTCAAAGGGAAGGAGGAGGAGGCACCGCCGTCGCTATCTGCCTCGTCGTTGCCCATCTAGGTTTGATTTGTCGTCGCCTTCCCCGCTGTCCTCACCATCATTAGGTGTCAGTAGCGTTGTTTGTCCTCGATAGTGTCAAATAGGTGTTCGTCCTCGATAGTGTCAGTTAGGTGTTCACGTCCTCGATAGTGTCAGTTAGGTGTTCGTGTCCTTGACAGTGTCAGTTTAGGTGTTCGTCCTTGACAGTGTCAGTTTGGTGTTCATTTAGGATTCTGTGATGCGATCTGTGCGCGGAGGTTGCTGCCTGATATTCTGATTATAGTTTCATAAGAATGAACTGCTCCCATGTTTTATGTATGTGTGTCGCTGAATGAAAGAACTGCCTGTTACTCTGATTATCATTATCTTAATTCACAAAATAGAGTATGTCTGATACTTTGATTATAGTTTCATAAGAAACTATTGCTCCCATGTTTTATGTATGTGTGTAGCTGCTAGTTTATGTATGTATCCTAGTTTATGTTCAACTGATTAGTCACTTGATTAGTCACTACTGGAGAATTCCTAATGTATGTTTAACTGATTAGTCACTGATTAGCTCCCATTGATCTCTTTCTAACGTATGTACCCTAGTTGGAGAATTCCTCCTTTCCACTTTTCATCAACAAAACACAAGAACACACACTCATTTATTCAGTTACTTGTACACTTGTAATCTACTTGCTATGATTCAGTTACTTGTACACTGGTTTTGCTAATATGTTGTTTGTTTAAGTGTATTATGGCGCAGTGGGAGCCAAAGTACCACGGTGTGTACAAGAAGTTCACGAGGATCCCCACTTGGGAGGCTAAGATCACCATCGATGGGATTATGCGCCACCTTGGGACATGGCAGTCCCCCGAGGACGCGGCACGTGCCTACGACTGCATGGTAGTCCAGCACAGAGGGGCTAGGGCGACCCTAAACTTCCCCGAGGATAGAGCTAGGGCCATTCAAAATAGGCCCGTTGCGGTGACCCAACATACCACTGCATGTGTAGTATACTATAGTCGTTGATATGACATCCACAGACACCAATCTGTAAATATCACATCCCTCAGAGTGGTACAACAGAAATATTGCGGGTCCATATTACAAACATACACACTTCCTTATTATTACAATTCCAGAAGTTCGAGACTTCAAGTGATTCAAACTTACAAACCATATAACTTATTTAATAAGTTTAGCGGAAGAACAAAAGACACAATGATAAAAAGACGTGAGCTCAATAGCTTATTCTATAAGATTCGTGCTGCTCGGCTCAACCTAGGTAACTATATTACGGCCTGACAACTACTCTGACTCGTTGTCTTTAGCTCCATAGTGTATCCCGTAGTCCACCCCTTTGATTCCACCAAACAGGTCCGGCTCTTCATAGTATATGTCGTTCTAGACTTTCGTAGCCTACACCTGGTGCTCCTTCTGGCCCTCATAGTCTAGCAAGGGGTTCAAAGGAAAGAGTGACTAACAGTGTTACCTAGCAAGTTCACTATATGAAAGGTGGGAAGATTGATGCTCTAACTACCACCTCGGACTATAAGTCCTTGGTACTGTGCAGTTTTGGTAAACATTTCTTCAAAGATTGATTTTATTATCAAAAACTATGCCCATCAGCCTTCACAGGTTGACCAGAACTTCATGGAGTTCCTTTCCTGCCGTGTTCGTAGCTCCTTCTCGGAACAGGGAGTAACATGTCACAATTCTTACACTTTGCAGAGGTGTGTTACTTTACCCATAAGAGACCAAATCCTTGTTGCACAATCGGGCATACTTTCCCGTCCACAATTCCGTGATGTGGGGCCCAGTAGATGATCCAAGCCAATCACTGCCCCTCTCCGCGACCCCGCATGAATACATGACCTCCCCAAGCAGATATACCTCCGTTAACCCCCATAAAGGCAGATATAACCCTGCCAACCCTTTGGAGACTCCAGTGAGCAAATCATGTCCCTGGCAACCCCCATATAGGAAGATATACCTCTGACAGCCCCTCACGGAAAGTCTAGACACCAATATCACGGGGAACTAGGAGTCCCACCCATCTGTTGAGTCCCTGCAAGGAAGATACAGCCCCACGATAAGTTCATCCGTCCATTCAAAAGGAAGAAGATCCAGCTGACTTCTCTGTCGCATTCCAAATCTCATGGTTAACGCGCAATATATGGCGCTAGAATCACTGATGTCATGGGTTATTAAGTCCTAGTTGTGCGGCAACCGGAATCCTAGATTCCATTGTCATTGTTAGTATTTATCATCACTTAGGATGATAATAGCATTCATTTGTTTGGGAAAATATTATTTTTCTGTCTCTTTTAGAACATAGGTGACAACACAAAATTTTCAAATACTTTCATCAGGACTCTTCAAAGGACATGAGCAAGTGGTGAACTTGCCTTGTGACTGCAAGGTAGTGAAGTCGGATACTTCCACCAGACCTTGAGCTCCGGTTTCTACAAAAGATCATTATTGCCCGGTAAGGATAATATTTAAAGAAGCAATATGCAATGCATAGTAATGTCATGCAATGATTTATTTATTTCTTCTTTGCGTGTTTTACCCACCTTATAAAGGTTTTATGTTTCTTTTAATTAATAACAGAAAAGTATTACTCAAGAATCATTAAATTCACATAAGTTTTATATTTAGAATTATTATCTATCTACTAATTTACACACAGGTAGGTTCGTCCAACAGGTTTTTGGTTCCGATTTTTGGGTGGACGGTTTTGCCCTTCCACTTGTAGCTATTTACGGGGCAATGCCACCGCCAAAGTGACACAGATTTTTCCTAGAAGCCCCAAGCCTCGACCCGCACATCGCATCCTCCCAAGAAACAGAGCATCGTCAATTCCCCTGCTCCATCATCACATGCCGAGCTCCGGTGAAAGGGCGGAGGCGGACCCCGATTGGAAGCATGGGCGGATGGAGTTGTGCCGGCCCGACCCTGGTAGCAAGGGGGCTAGCCCGCGGAAGAGGAGGCAGGCCACCGGCGCTACGGCTGGGGATCCCGGTCGGGAGGTCAGCGAGGGGGATAGCCTGCGGCGGAGGAGACAGGCTACCAGCCCGGCGGCCGGGGTTCCAGGTCGGGAGATTAGGGCCGGCTGCGAGGGAGTGCGGAGATCCGTTGGCGGGCTGCAGCGGTATCCTGGCCGACGGCAACAGGAATTGGCCTACAGCGACCTCCACAAGCATCTTTGCGGTATCCCTGTTCGATCAGAGGAGGGCCTTTCATCTCTATCCCTGTTATTGAACCCTAGAAGCTCGCTACAGTCGCAGCCTCGCAGGCCAAGCTAGGACTCCTCCCATGGCCGCTCCATTCCCTTCCTCACGACGCCCATCCCCATCACCTCCGGGCGACAGACGCTAGCTCGGTCGCATGCCACGCCATCAGACTGCCCCAATAGCCATGTTGCGGAGGGGAGCAGACAGGGGACAGCTGTAGTCATGGTGAATAGAGGGCAGGAGTCGTGCTGAAGCTCTCTTGATCGGCCCCGGGAGACATGACAGAGGGAATGAAGGGGAAGGGGGATTTGGAAAACAAAAATAGGAGGGTTGCGTTAATTTTCTCTGAGATCTCCTTGATCGTTCTCAGCTAGCCACATTAGGATCAATGCTAGGTGTTGTGCTGGTTTCCATGAAATTGTATGATGAACTTCGGGTTTCGATTGGTTAGACTAACCCCACATTCTGAACACAAAAATTGCTTGGTATATGTGAACTGGATCCACTGCTTTGTTCACCCCTCTGTATTTGTCTTCATTGTACTGTTTTGTTCATTCATTTGCATTTGTGTTTATTTTTTTGTAACATGGAACTCGATAAATACTGCTTGTGATTGTTCTTTCTCATGGATAGATTTGTTGGTCCATCTATAGTGAGAATACCTTTTGCATGCTTCAACCGAATGTTGTTGTTATAATATTTTCTCAGATCATGCTAATTGGGTGGTGTGCAATCTGTATCTGTAGAGATTCTGGTTTGACGGATTGTACAGTTGCTCCATTTTTCTGAAAATCTATGGGACAAGTACAGCTAGCTTCATTCATGCTAGAAGCAGAACTGAACATTCTTTTTATGTGATCTTCTTGTATGCGAGGTCAATTCTATCTATACTGTCTAGAAGGTCTCATCCTTAATGAAGAAAAACAGCTAGCTTGATTTATACATTGAAAAGAAAATGCATGTATTTTTTACCAGGGATACAGCTGTGAAATAAGAGCCTTTCATAAATAGCTTAATTGCCTACTATGTGTATACGGAGACTGCTCATAGAGTTTAGTGCGCGAAATAATCTGATAATTTGATTTGGCTATCAGACTACAGTTTTGTAACCCGTGGCAACGCACGGGCACTCTGCTAGTGATAACTAGTATAATTCCAAGAGTTTAAAAATGAGTTTATTTAATTTTTAACTCTTTTAAATATTTAACTAAAATTCCTTTGAGAAAATAAGACTTTACTTTTATCACACTTGATTTACTTTTCAAAAATACAAACTAGTATTTTTCTATAATAATACTCCCTTTTTGGATCTTATTCAATTTTAAGTGTTTTGTATATTTTGATAAAATTCCAAAAGGAGCATACACAATAATTATAATAGTTCTAAATTTAATTACCTAAAATTATCTCTATTAATATTTTTGAATAGAGGATACTTTTGTGAGTTTATTGGTATTTTATTTATATTTTTAGGATTTTTATTTCTATTTCTTAGAAAGTCCTAGGGGTATTTTGGTCTTTTGATAATTTATTTACACTTTTCTTTTAAATATCTGGACCAGGCCCATTAGGCTGGCCTAGCCCTAACTCGGCCCACCTGGGCTGGTCAAACCCGCTCCACTAAGGGGTAATGGACCACACCGGCCCAGTACGCACCCCCCTCACCTCTCTGACTCTCTCGTGTTCTTCCTTGTCCCGCTACGGCGTGGTGTCGCCAGCGCCGTTGCCGCTTGATTCCCGCCTCCCTGGGCCTCCCCGGCTGCCACTGTGGTGCATGGCGAGGTAGTCGACGTCGCTCCGTCGACTGGTCCTACTCGATTCAACTTTGTACCTCTCTCCTGTCCAGGTTGACTCCACCCCGAACCCTAGGGTTTGGTGGCTGTGGGGCTTCACCGACCTGTGGTACTGTGTAGTGGCTCTGGTGGCCTGTGGTGCCACCACTGCTGCACATGTGGCTATGGCCGCTGCCTCATGGCTCGGCGCGGGTTACAACGCCCTCGGGTGCTCCCCGTGCCGTCGTGTGCGCTCGTCAGCCCTTCTACTTCCTCTTCTAAACTTCAGCGAGGACCACAAGTAAGTTTATCTCTCTCTGCCCTTTGGTCCTCCCTTGCAACCCTGTGGGTGCCTATGGTGAGGAATCCCTATTTAGGGTTCATCTGTTCTATTAGGGTTCTATCCCTCTATGTTGATTATTGAGGTTAATGAAGGATTTAGAAGTACCTGTGGTGATGGTACTGTGCTAATGCTGTTAGCTATTGGTTCTAGTGGTGTGGTTTTCGCTTGATGTTTAATGTTCTAGGTTCTTACAGTGGCTCTGTCTATAGTTGTTAACTGAACCTTCTATAAGATTGAATTACTGTCACTTGAAAACTTGGAATGTTGTGACTCTGATCTATGCTATGAGTGGATTTGTTCCCATTCTAGAACATATAGTTGGCATCTTGTTCAAATGTTACTGATGCATTCATGTTGATAGCTTCTTATGTATAATAGAATGATTCCTAAATACTATGTTAGGAAAATGATTAAGTATTCTTTTGAAAGAATTGGATTATGAAATCCCTGGTAGAATCTGCTTGGTTAGGATTAATCCTTGTGAAACCTTCATTTGAATGGTACACAAGCTTGATCCTAATATTGGCTATTTCTATTTGTACTCTATATTGTCTGAGAGTTGAAAAACTTTATTGGATGAATTAGCCTGTGCTACTCTTTAATTTTACCAAGCCTATGATCCAAGGTTTTTATCTAATGTTTCCCTCTCAGGTGTGCTTTGGTAATCATTTTAAGACAAGGATTCTTATAGCTTTTAAGAAAATGATTTGATAGCCCATGTTGTGTATTATAGATCCTTAAGATGAACTAGTTTCTGAGGTGCCCCCATCCATTGGATGTGCCCAGAAATTCCCACTTAAGGCTGATGTCTCATTAACTATAGAAACATGTGATGATATCCAAGATCAGTGATGCACAGGCTGAGATCTTGGCGTGGCTTGCAAAGATTGATTATTTGGCTTTAATTTATTTCTTCTATGATGGATACACCCCACTTGGGTGTTTTTCTGAGAAGATCTTATATAAAACAACACATGCATATCTAAGATTCACACGTGATGGTTTTGTATAAACTCACCACACAACTTGCTTGTTCGTGAGGTTGTGGTGTTGCTTGATGTTGCTGGCTTGATCTTGGTGACTTGAACTTGCTCTGCACCTCCTGGTGCTGTTCTTGCTCCCCTAGCACCCGTGACCTTGTACTTGTCCGTGCTATCCTCCTGCACCATCCCCCCTCCTTATGTCACCATTCTGTGGTGATTTGATATTTGCTTGGGTAAGCTATTGATGGTTCAAGATATCTCGAGCTCGTTGGGGAACCCCAAGAGGAAGGTATGATGAGCACAGCAGCAAGTTTCCCTCAGTTATGAAACCAAGGTTATCGAACCAGTAGGAGCAAGGAAACACCTCCAAGGTGTTGTTTCCAACTTGGAATCCTGCACAACACAACCACAGAACTTTGCCCCCAACTTACAGTGAGGTTGTCAATCTCACTGGTTTTGCTGAAAATAAAGGATTAAACGTATTGTGTGGAAGATAGTAATAGCTTGCAGAAAGTAAAAAGAAAACAGTAAATAGTTGTAAATTGATGGTAAAAGAATGGACCGGGGTCCATAGTTCACTAGTGGTGATTCTCCTTAAGATAGATGACATGTTGGGTAAACAAATTACAGCGGGGCAATTGACAAACATTGAGAAAGTATACATGCATATACTAATCACCTTGACTCCTATGAGATTTGATTGGGTATTACAACATTATACATAGACCATAATCCAACTGCATCTATGACTAATAATCCACCTTCAGGTTATCATACAAACCCCCTCCAGTATTAAGTTGAAAGCAACAGATAATTGCATTAAGCAAAGTGTGTAAAGTAAACAATATGATTGTTCAATGAACAAAAGATTGATGTTTTCTCCCTAGTAGCAACAACACATCTAGTACCTTAGAGATTTCTGTCACTTCGCCAGATTCCTAGAGGCATGTGATACATTGGAAATGTATCTATAATTTTTGATGTTCCATGCTTGGTTTTATCTCCTTTCTTGTGTTTTGTCCACACTTTGGAGTACTTTTCATATGATTTCTTGGACTAACCTATTAACAAGAGCCACAGTGCCAGCTACCTGTTTTCTGCTGTTTTTGGTTCCAGTAAAGTCAGAAAATGAATATTCTCGGAATTGGATGGGACAAAAGCCAAAGTGCCTATTTTTCCAGAAGACTCCAGGAGCCAGAATACGAGACGGAGGAGGGCCAGGGGCTGGCCACACCCCTCCCAGGCACGGGCTGGGCCTGGCCGACGCTAGGGCATGGTGTGGTGGCCCCAGGCACCCCCTCGGTCTCCCTCTTCGCCTATAAGAAGCAATCTGACCTAAAAATTTTGGGGGATTCGACGTTTTTCTAGAAGGAGTTCCGCTCCGCCGCCACCACTAGATTCCACGAAATGGCACCAGAAACTCCGTTCTGGCACCCTGCCGGGACGGGGAATTGGAGGAGATCATCGCTATCATCATCACCGTCGCTTCTCCATCGACCATCCATGTTTCCCCCATCTATGAGTGAGTAATCCCCCGATGTAGGCTATGGGGATGGTAGGGATTGGATGTGATCGTTCATGTAATGGCATCAGATTGTTAGGGCATGGTGCCTAGTATCTTTTATTAGTGCTTTATGACTTTGTTGTGACTTGTTGTGCTTAATGCTTGTCACTAGGGCCCGAGTGCCATGACCTCAGATCTGAACATGTTATTGATTCATTATGATAGTATTGTTCTTAGTCTTATCTGCAAGTTGTATACACACGTTGTTGTCCGGAACCTATGGCCCCAAAGTGACAGAAATCGGGATAACCGGAAGGGAATGGCTTTGATGTGAGGATCACATGTGTTCACGGAGTGTTAATGCTTTGCTCCGGTGCTCTATTAAAAGGATCACCTTAATTGCCAGTAGCTCCCTAGAGGCTCCGCTGCAAACAGGCTGGCAGGACAAAAGATGTTGTGCAAGTTCTCATTGCGAGCACGTATGACTATATATGGAACACATGCCTAGGATTGTCTAGTACTTGGGTGCTTTATCTTATTTATCTGCAATTGCCCTATGTTCTGATTGCTATGTGAATTGTCTTGTCCATGCAACGCCCGTCCATCCATCCCTATGCCTACCGCTTTCGAATCCCATCATATCGCTTTTGTTACTACTGTCTTTGCTTTGCTACTGCTGTTACTTTACTATTCTTACTACAAAACTGTTGCTACTGATAAACTGCTGTGAGCAAGATTGTTTCCAGGTGCAGCTGAATTGACAACTCAGTTGTTAAGGCTAATAAATATTCTTTGGCTCCCCTTGTGTCAAATCAATAAATTGGGTTTCACTTCCCTCGAAAATACTGCGATACACCCCCTATACTTGTGGGTCATCAAGACTATTTTCTGGCGCCGTTTCCGGGGAGCATAGATTTATTTATCAAGTCCACTTGGATTCACTATTGTTCAAGCTAAGTTTATTTCTTCCTTGTTTGCTTCTTTTTTTATTGAAAATACAAAAAAAAATAGTTCCTACTCTAGTTGTTATTTTCGTTGGTCTGTTATTTTCTTGCTTTGTCATGCTTGTTGTCAATGGTTGGTTTCTTTGAAACTAAAGCTTATTGGCAAGGTGGGTTCACGGAAGATCAAAAATATTATTATAAGGAACACCGCTTGTCACAAAAAGGGAAACACTTATGGGAACAAATTGATAGATTGTATACCATTGCTAGAAACGTGTGCTCTACTTATAATGTTACTTATTGCTGTGATGAATCTCGTTGCAGAAAGAGGTATAAACACCTCCCTTTTCAATGTGAGTATAATGATAATGATACCATATCTTCTTATGCTAAAGGAATTTATGACTTTTATGATGTGGAACAAATTGAAGAATTTATTGCTTGGAAGGGTGCTTTTGAACTTGCTAGTTTGCTTGAAAATATTGATGATTCACCTTATAAGTATGAGGTTTATGGTATACTTAAATTTTGGTTTGATAATTACAAGGATGAAAATGGCTCTATTCTTGAGTATTTTAATAGATGCTCTCGACAAATGGAAGAGACTAATGCCTTGCAGGATCCTATGGAAGAAGAAATTGATGAACCTGAAATCTCATTAGATGAAAAAGAGGAGGAGAGTGATGAACAAAAGGAGGAAGAATGGATTAGCTACCCATGCCTACCTTCTAATGAGAGTAACTCTTTATCCCTTACATTATTTGATTGTCCCCCATGCTTACTAAAGAAGGATGAATGTTATGTTCCTGAGGATTCTTTTGAAGATGTTTATGATAAATCTCTAGTGCTTGTAGATCATGAAAAGCACGCTTTATGTGATAGTTATATTATTGAGTTTATTCATGAGGCTACTAAAAATTATTTTGAGAGAGGAAAATATGGTGGTAGAAGTTTTCCTGGTATTGAAACACCTCTCTATGTGCTGAAAGTTTTGAAGTCACTCTTGTTTTATCTTCCTATGCCTGTCACTTTGTTCTTTGCAAATTTATTTGCATACACGATTCCTATGCATAGGAAGTGGGTTAGACTTAAATGTGTTTTGAATTTGCTTCTTGATGCTCTCTTTTACTTCAACTCATATTTCTTATGAGAGCATCCTCTCAAACTTTTATGCCTGAAGATGATAATATGTCTACTATTCTTGGGAGACCTTTTCTTAAATACTGTAGGAGCTGTTATTAATTGTAATCAAGGGAAGGTGACCTTCAATGTCAATGACAAGGAACATACTATCTATTTCCCCAAGAAGATTGATAGACTTATGGTTTTGAATTCAATTGAACATGTTGAGGGCATTCAAGTTGGAGAAATATATTGTCCCATACCAAGAGAAATTTTTTGAAACTATTATGATTGGGACTATTGCTATCAAGGTTGAGGTAACATAATCATTAGTGGCATACAAAGTTTTGTCTCATATGGAATTGTTTTGGTAGCAAGACCTGATCAACCTTGTTAACAAAAGGATTTCATTGAACAAAACAATGTTTTCACCATGGTTATCTCTGCTTACTTCTATTCTATCCATTTTAGTTTCTGCTTATGCCTAACTTAAAGGCATTAAAGAAAAATACTTATTGGGAGATAACCCAAAAGTTTTAGTTGAGTCTTGGAAGTTATTGCTTCAGTAATAACCTCTCCTTATCCTTTTTATTTGCTTTTTGGTGCCAAGAGTAACCTCTAATGAGAGAGAAGTAATGATTGGGAAAGTTGCTGTCCCGAAACAGATTTTTGTGCTTCACCGTAAAAATTCGTGAGATAGCTCTGTATGTCGGATTGAGCTGTAATGTTTTGTGCTTCTGCCCCAGGTTGTTATCTAACTTTCGTTATTTCAACACTTTTTGATTGGAGCAACAGAAGGTCTTCGAAAAAATTCGTCTTTACCTGCTGGTCTGTTTTGACAGATTTCTGCCATTTTCTGCATTTGCTTCTTGTTGGTTCCTTTTTGAGTTCTTTTGGGGAATTGAGCTTTTTGAGGGAAGTACTTTAGTAGCTAGTGTTATAATGGAAGTTTATTTGGTGTTAGAACTGAACCTTAAGACTTATTTATCTTGAGTGTACTAATGTTGCTAATAAAGATTGTGTGAAGTTTTGTATGAAGGAAAAATTTCAGGTGTATGGAAGGAATGAGTAAGGAGATGAAGGATGGACTAAAGCTCAAGCTTGGGGATGCCACGCTTGCCACCCCAACAAATATCCAAGAAGTACAAGCGTCAAAGCTTGGGGATGCCCAAGGCATCCCCTTCTTCATCAATAAAAATCCCAGGTTTCTTCCAAACGCTTCATTTTTATTGTTTCATGCACAGTTGTCTTGTTCTTGGAGCGTCTTTTTTTTTGGTTTTTAGTTTTCGTGGTTTGCTTAGTTTGCTGAATAAATTGGTTGGACCTCCTCTTTCATGCATTTGTGTTCAAATAGTTTGGTTTGGTTTGGAAAAATAGTAGGAAAGCTCATGCTTAAGTGGTAAAGAGAGCTTGTTTTTGACTGTGGCCTATGCTTTGTCATGCCATGCTTGATATTGTTTTGGCTTTATGCTTAGTATTCTTCGTTGTAGTATGACTTGTTATAAACAATTGAGATTGCTTAATGTGCCTTGGATGAATCATGCGTTGTTTTAGCATATTAAAGCATAGTATAGTGGTATTCTCCTTTGATGCTTTATTTGGGTTGACTTGGCACATGCTCACACCATGTTATGACTATCTCAAGTCATCGTAGCCTTTATGATCCTTTAGTTTTCAACTTGTAGTATCACTTTATGCTTTGATCAATGATGTTTTGTCGCTCTGCATGATTATGGCCATTATTGCTCTCTTAGTTTGTCGCTCCTAGTCTTTTGCTAGCCTCCACAACAAAGTATGAGTTCCACTCATGCATCCAACTCCCTAAACCAAGTTATTCCAAAGAGTCCACCATACCTACCTACTATCATATGCTATTCCAAGTATATTCATGCTTTTGTTTACCTTCCAAATTAAACTTGTTATGAGAAAACTAGTGATTAAAGCTCTCACGAACTTGATGGCACACTTTACTTTTATTGCCCTTAATAAACTTGAACCATTGTGTCGTTTGTGTTGTATATGCTTGCACTTATTTGTTGGGAATTAGCAGAACCATGCTGTCATGGGGAACGCTTTCAACATTGCACGGGTACTTTGTACCTAGTTGATATCATGCTCTTTTGTATATGGATGTCGTCGGTGTGAAATGAAAGGGGAGCTTGTAAGTCCATGGAGTTATGTATATGTGTTAGAGAAACGCTTGGGCTGCTGGTCTAATCCATGCTGACATGGTGGAAACCTGCAGCATAACCATAATGAGCTATCTATGAAGCATTCTTCTTATAAAAAAGAGTCCTACATTGAGAAAAAAGAGAAAAAAAGAGATTATCAAAAGAGGAAAGAGAGAAAAAAGCACCATATTCCCATGGTAAATAAGAAGATTGCTGAGATGCTCGTTGTCTGCTTGCCTTGTCATTTTGATATGGGGATTCTTCTGTATCATCGGGCAAGGGGTACCCCGTTGGCGGTTCTCTATGATACACATGTACTTACGATGACAAGAACTTATCGGTGACTAAACTTGAGTAGCATGAGGAGCGGCCCTCGTATACAAGGGACATGAGATTTATAACTTATACTTCGTCAAGCATGTACACCATAGTTTGTTCACTTTAACCTTAATCACGTCAAGATGCTTATGATAGGGGCAATGAAAGCTGAAAGCTATAAGTACCATAATTTTTGGAAGTTCTTTATGAGACTTGAATCCCTACTTCCTTCTATGAAGGCCTTTCTTCCACCATTACATTGAGTCTCCACCTTCTATTTTTATGCACCTACTTTAAGAGCATAGTGGCCATTATTAGTTCTATGTGCATTGTCCCAAGACTAGTTGATTGATGCATAACTTGATATTGCTTGTTTTAAACTATTTGTATCTAGTCACTCTTATGAACTTTGAAGTTGTCCTTTGCATTTATATTTGCTACTCTATGAAGGACAAGCTGAATACTATTATGCTATGTTTTCTTTATGTGAAACAAACGAACGTCTTGCAAAGCATTATTATCCATGAATCTTTTGTTTGTGCCTTTTCATGTTGCATCATAGTTTCTTTGCTTATTGCTAGAACTTTGTCTTCAATGTTATGATTGAAGTACTATGATCCCAACTTTGAATGTTTTACAAATACTTTGATCAAGTCTTTGATGGTGCATGTCACCTCAAAAATTATCCTTTCTTATTTATCACTTACCTACTCGAGGACGAGCAGGAGTTAAGCTTGGGGATGTTGATACATTGGAAATGTATCTATAATTTTTGATGTTCCATGCTTGGTTTTATCTCCTTTCTTGTGTTTTGTCCACACTTTGGAGTACTTTTCATATGATTTCTTGGACTAACCTATTAACAAGAGCCACGCATGCTGCTTTTTTCTGCTGTTTTTGGTTCCAGGAAAGTCAGAAAATGAATATTCTCGGAATTGGACGGGACAAAAGCCAAAGTGCCTATTTTTCCAGAAGACTCCAGGAGCCAGAATACGAGACAGAGGAGGGCCAGGGGCTGGCCACACCCCTCCCAGGCGCGGGCTAGGCCTGGCCGCGCCAGGGCATGGTGTGGTGGCCCCAGGCACCCCCTTGGTCTCCCTCTTTGCCTATAAGAAGCCTTCTGACCTAAAAACTTCGGGGGGGGGGGGTCGACGTTTTTCTAGAAGGAGTTCCGCTCCGCCGCCACCACTAGATTCCACGAAACAGCACTAGAAACTCCGTTCTGGCACCCTACCGGGACGGGGAATTGGAGGAGATCATCGCTATCATCATCACCGTCGCTTCTCCATCGACCATCCATGTTTCCCCCATCTATGAGTGAGTAATCTCCCGCTGTAGGCTATGGGGATGGTAGGGATTGGATGAGACCGTTCATGTAATGGCATCAGATTGTTAGGGCATGGTGCCTAGTATCTTTTATTAGTGCTTTATGACTTTGTTGCGACTTGTTGTGCTTAATGCTTGTCACTAGGGCCCGAGTGCCATGATCTCAGATCTGAACATGTTATTGATTAATTATGATAGTATTTTTCTTGGTCTTATCTGCAAGTTGTATACACACGTTGTTGTCCAGAACCTATGGCCCTGAAGTGACAGAAATTGGGATAACCGGAAGGGAATGGCTTTGATGTGAGGATCACATGTGTTCACGGAGTGTTAATGCTTTGCTCCGGTGCTCTATTAAAAGGAGCACCTTAATTGCCAGTACTTCCCTAGAGGCCCCGTTGCAAACAGGCTGGCAGGACAAAAGATGTTGTGCAAGTTCTCATTGCGAGCACGTATGACTATATATGGAACACATGCCTAGGATTGTCTAGTACTTGGGTGCTTTATCTTATTTATCTGCAGTTGCCCTATGTTCTGATTACTATGTGAATTGTCTTGTCCATGCAGCGCTCGTCCATCCATCCCTATGCCTACCGCACTCGAATCCCACTGTTACTACTTTTGTTACTACTGACTTTGCTTTGCTACTGCTGTTACTTTACTATTCTTACTACAAAACTGTTGCTACTGATAAACTGATGTGAGCAAGATTGTTTCCAGGTGCAGCTGAATTGACAACTCAGTTGTTAAGGCTGATAAATATTCTTTGGCTCCCCTTGTGTCGAATCAATAAATTGGGTTTCACTTCCCTCGGAAATACTACGATACAACCCCTATACTTGTGGGTCATCAGCATGAACCCACTATCAAGCATAAATACTCCCTCTTGGAGTTGCTAGCATCTACTCAGCCAAGATATCTACTAACAACGGAAAGCATGCAAGATCACAAATAACAAAGACATGATAGAATCAATAATCAATCTTAAATAGAATCTCAATATCCATCAGATCCCTGCAAACACAACATGTAGGATTACAAATAGATGATCTTGATCATGAACGGAGCTCACAAGATCTAAACATGGTAGCACAAAAGGAGGAGAACCAACCATCTAGCTACTACATGGACCCGTAGTCCAGGGATGAACTACTCACGCATCACACCGGAGGCAGTCATGGTGATGAAGAAGGCCTCCACGGTGATCTCTCCCCTCCGGCAGGGTGCCGGGAAGAGCTTCAGATCCCTCCTGATCTAGGGATGGAGATGACGGCGGCTATAGACTCTTTCGTGGAATTTTGATCGGGTACTTAGGGTTTTCGTCCCGAGGGTAATATATAGGCGAAGGGGCAAGGTCGATGGAGAGCCAGGGGCCCACACCCCTTGGTGGCACGGCTAGGGCTGGCCGCGCCACCACCACGTGTGGCTGGCCTAGTTCCCCTATTCGTCTCCCCTCCGGACTCTGTGTACCTTCTGGTGAAATATTGACTTGGGCTTTTATCCGGTCCAATTCCGAGAATATTTCCTTACTAGCTTTTCTGAAACCAAAAACAGCAGAAAACAGGCAACTGGCACTATGGCATCTTGTTAATAGGTTAGTTCTAGAAAATGTGTAAAAATACTCCAAAGTGTGGACAAAACATAAGAAAGTAGATATAAAACAAGCATGGAACATCAAAAATTATAGATACGTTTGCAACGTATCAACATCCCCAAGATTAACTAATGCTCGTCCTCGAGTAGGTAAGTGATAAAAAGAAAAGAATAATTTTTGAGGTGACATGCACCATCACAATCTTTGATCAAGGCATTTATAAAACATTGATAGCTAGGATCATAGTACTTTAACATAGCATGAAAGATATAGTTCTAACAATAAGACATAACAACTATGTCATACCATGAAAAGGTACAAACAAAAGATTCATGAATAACAATGCTTTGCAAGACGTTTGTTTGTTTCACATATAGAAAACATAATGAGAATGGTATTCAGCTTGTCCCTCATAGTGTATCAAAACATAAATGCATAGGACACCTTCAAAGTTCATAAGGGTGACTAGATACAAATAGTGTAGGAACAAGCAATATCAAAGTTATGCATCAATCAACAAGTCTTGGGACAATGCATATTAAACTAAGAATGGCCACTATGCTCTCTTAATAGGTGCATAAAGATAGAAGATGGAGACTCAACATAAAAGTAAAAGAAAGGCCTTCATAGAAGGAAGCAGGGATTCAAGTCTCATAAAGAGCTTCCAAAAATTATGATACTTATTAGCTTTAAGCTCTCATTTCCCCTATCATAAGCATCTTGAAGTGATTAAGGTTAAAGTGAACAAACAATGGAGTATATGCTTGACAAAGTATAAGTTGGCAATCTCATGTCCCTTGAATACGAGGGCCGCTCCTCATGCTACTCAAGTTTAGTTACCGGTAAGTTCTTGTCATAGTAAGTACATGTGTATCATAGAGAACCGCCAACGGGGTACCCCTTGCCCGATGATACGGAAGAATCCCCATATCAAAATTACAAGGCAAGCAGAAAATAAGCATCTCAGCATCTTCTTATTTACCATGGGAAAATGGTGCTTTTTTCTCTCTTTCCTCTTTTCTCATCTTTTTTTTCTTTTTTTCTCAATCTCTATCTCTTTTTTTATAAGAAGAATGCTTCATAGATTGCTCATTATGGTTACACTGCAGGTTTCCACCATGATTAGGCATGGATTAGACCAGCCGCCCAGGCGTTTCTCTAACACACATACATAACTCCATGGACTTACAAGCTCCCCTTTTATTTCACACCGACGACATCCATAAACAAAAGAGCATGATATGAACTAGGTACAATGTACAAGTGCAATGTTGAAAGCGTTCCCCATGACAGCATGGTTATGCTAATCCCAACATATAAGTGCAAGCATATACAACACAGATGACACAATGGTTCAAGTTTATTAGGGGAAAGAAAAGTAAAGTGTGCCATCAAGTTCTTGAGAGCTTTAATCACTAATTTTCACATAACAAGTTTAATTCGGAAGGTAGATAAAAACATGAATATACTTGGAATAGCAAATGCTAATAGATAGGTATGGTGGACTCTTTGGAATAACTTGGTTTTATTTGGAGTTGGATGCATGAGTGGAACTCATACTTGGTATGGAGGCTAGCAAAAGACTAGGAGCGACCAATTAAGAGAGCAACAATGGCCATAATCATGCAAAGTGACAAAACATCGTTAATTAAAGCATAAGGTGATATTACAAGACGAAAACTAAATGATCATAGAGGCTATGGTGACTCGGTATAGTCTTAACATGATGTGAGCATGCGCCAAGTCAACCCAAATAAAGCATCAAAGGAGAATACCACAATATTATGCTTTTATATGCTAAAACAACGCATGATTCTTTCAAGGCACATTAAGCAATCTCAATTGTTTATAATAAGTCATGCTACATCAATAATCAATAAGCATAAAGCCAAAACAATATCAAGCATAAAGCCAAAACAATATCAAGCATGACATGATAAAGTCTAAGTCATAGCCAAAAATAAGCTCCTTTTTACCACTTAAGCATGAACTTTCCTACTCTTTTCCAATCCAAATCAACTTTATTTGAAAACTAATGCATGAATGAGGGGGTCCAACCAATTTATTCAAGCATACTAAGCAAACAGAAACTAAAAAATGAAAACGAAGACGCTCCAAGAACAACACAATTGTGCATGAAACAATAAAAATGAAGTGTTTGGAAGAAACCTGAAATTTTTATTGATGAAGAAGGGGATGCCTTGGGCATCCCCAAGCTTTGACGCTTGTACTTCTTGAATATTTCTTGGGGTGACACGGGTGGCATCCCCAAGCTTGATCTTTTGTCCATTCTTCATCTTATCACATTACTCTTCCCTACACTTTAAAATTTCCTTCATACAAAACTTCACACAATCTTCATTAGCAACATTAGTGTACTCAAGATAATAAGTCTTATGGTTCAGTTTCAACACGAGTAAAACTTCCATTAAAACAAAAGATACTGTAGCACTTCCTTTAAAAAGTTCAAATGATCAAAGAGAAAGAGATTAAGAGACAAATGCAAATAATGGCAGAAATCTGTCAAAACAGACCAACAGGTAAAAACCCATTTTTCGAAGCCCTTCTGTTGCTCCAATCGGAAAGTGTTGAACTAACTAAAGTTGGATAACAACCTGGGGCAGAAGCACAAAAAATTACATATCAACCTGATGTACAGAGAGTTTTCACGAATTTTTATAGTGAAGCACATAAATCAGTTTTGGGACAGCAACTTTTCCAAGCATTACTTCTCTCTCATTAGAGGTTACTCTTGGCACAAAAACCACACAAAAATGATAAGGAGCGGTTATTACAGAGGTAATAACTTCCAAGACTCAACTAAAACTTTTGGGTTATCTTTCAATAAGTGCTTTTCATTAACGCCTTTGAGCTAGGCATACGAAGCAAGAAAAGAATCAAGTGTTCTCAAATGAAGAAGCATTAAAACCATATTTCTTGCCCCTACCTTTCTTACCTTTGTTCTTATCCTTGGGGAACGTGTGATTGTTTGGTGGAGAATCAAAGTTCATGATGACCTTTTCCACATCTATTATTGCTCCAAGGAGTTTTAGTAGGGATCTTCCAAGTGTAATTTGTCCTTTTCGTACGCATTCAATAACAAGATAATCAGTAGACACCACTTTCCCTAGAATCTTTGTAAACACTCCTTCAGCTATTCCAATGGGTAATATTGTGGCATTATTAGCAAGAGATATTCCTTCTCCCCCTTTATAAAGTCCCCAAAGATTCAAAGATTCATAGATATCTTTAGGCATAAGACAGAATTCAGACATGATATCACAGCTAGCATGAAAAGTTTCATTATTTATAACAACTTTTACTGTAGGAAACCATTTTGAGGGTTCAGAATTTATTGGAACATAATCATGATGCTCTCTAAGCATATTATAGCATTCTTTTAAACTAGTAGTGTTGGTCTCAAGAGTGTTCAATCTAGCAAATATGTTTATAAAGGAAGAATCAGATTTGCCAGGCAAGTTATATGTTAAGACCAACTTCTTTATGGCATTAAAAGCTCCATCCTCATTGCATTGGAGGAAATCTCCTCCTACTACAGCATCCAAAGCATATCTATAACAAAGAGCAGTTCCAAAGTAAAAATGCTAAGAAACAAGCTTTGAGTCATTTTAGGTTCAGTTTTTTCATGTAAATCAGAGATTCTAGAACAAGCTTCTTTGAAACTCTCTTCAATTCCTCGTTTGAAAGTAAAAATAATTTCCTTAGGTGACATAGTGATTGGAGCAATGCTAGACATAATGGCAACTTAAGATAGCAACTAATAATAATTTTTTTGTGTTTTCAATATAAAGAAGCAAACTAGTACAACTAATTTTTGTGTGTTTTTGATAAAGAAACAAGCAAACAAAGCAGAAATAAACTAAGCAAAACAAATAAAACAAAGTAAAGATATTGGTTATGAGGGACTCCCATTGTGAAGATGTCCTTGACTCCCCGGCAACAGCGCCAGAAAAGAGCTTGATGGCTTAAGATATCTCGAGCTCGTTGGGGAACCCCAAGAGGAAGGTATGATGAGCACAACAACAAGTTTCCCTCAGTTATGAAACCAAGGTTATCGAACCAGTAGGAGCAAGGAAACACCTCCAAGGTGTTGTTTCCAACTTGGAATCCTGCACAACACAACCACAGAACTTTGCCCCCAACTTACAGTGAGGTTGTCAATCTCACCGGTTTTGCTGAAAACAAAGGATTAAACGTATTGTGTGGAAGATAGTAATAGCTTGCATAAAGTAAACAGAAAATAGTAAATAGTTGTAGATTGATCGTAAAATAATGGACCGGGGTCCATAGTTCACTAGTGGTGATTCTCCTTAAGATAGATGACACGTTGGGTGAACAAATTACAACGGGGCAATTGACAAACATCGAGAAAGCATACATGCATATACTAATCATATTTACTCCTATGAGATTTGATTGGGCATTACAACATTATACATAGACCGTAATCCAACTGCATCTATGACTAATAATCCACCTTCAGGTTATCATCCGAACCCCCTCCAGTATTAAGGTGCAAGCAACAGATAATTGCATTAAGCAAAGTGTGTAAAGTAAACAATATGATTGCTCTATGAACAAAGGATTGTTGTTTTCTCCCTAGTAGCAACAACACATCTAGTACCTTAGAGATTTCTGTCACTTCCCCAGATTCCTAGAGGCATGAACCCACTATCAAGCATAAATACTCCCTCTTGGAGTTGCTAGCATCTACTCGGCCAAGATAGCTACTAACAATGGAAATCATGCAAGATCACAAATAACAAAGACATGATAGAATCAATAATCAATCTGAAATAGCATCTCAATATCCATCGGATCCTCACAAACACAACATGCAGGATTACAAATAAATGATCTTGATCATGAACGGAGCTCACAAGATCTAAACATGGTAGCACAAAGGAGGAGAACCAACCATCTAGCTACTACATGGACCCATAGTCTAGGGATGAACTACTCACGCATCACACCGGAGGCAGTCATGGTGATGAAGAAGGCCTCCACGGTGATCTCTCCCCTCCGGCAGGGTGTCGGGAAGAGCTTCAGATCCCTCCTGATCTAGGGATGGAGATGATGACGGCTACAGACTCTTTCATGGAATTTTGATCGGGTACTTAGGGTTTTTGTCCCGAGGGCAATATATAGGCGAAGGGGCAAGGTCGGTGGAGAGCCAGCGGGCCCACACCCCCTGGTGGCGCGACTAGGGCTGGCCGCGCCACCACCATGTGTGGCCGACCTGGTTACCCTCTTCGTCTCCCCTCCGGACTCCGTGTTCCTTCTGGTGAAATATTGACTTGGGCTTTTGTCTGGTCCAATTCCGAGAATATTTCCTTACTAGCTTTTCTGAAACCAAAAACAGCAGAAAATAGGAAACTGGCACTATGGCATCTTGTTAATAGGTTAGTTCTAGAAAATGTGTAAAAATACTCCAAAGTGTGGACAAAACATAAGAAAGTAGATATAAAACAAGCATGGAACATCAAAAATTATAGATACGTTTGCAACGTATCAGCTATCTGGTGGTTTGTTTGGGAAGTGGACAGGCTCACTATGTTCTTGTCATGTGCTTGAGAAGATGGAGATAAAATGTGATCACTAGTAGCTATGTCCTGGTTGAGTGATCCTTTTTGACTGCTTGGACTGTTGTTGCTGTCTCGATAGCACATATCATGCAGTTAGATGACTAAGCTGCCTTGCTACATGGGTGTTTGTGGATCAGATCAAGTGAACTGACTTTCACTTCCTATCCTTTTACTAGTTACTATCCTAGTGAAACTTGCCCCTTTTCTACTTGGCTTATGATGTGGCATTGAAGTTATTTACTTGAAAATAACAGATACTGCATATTGGTGAAACTTGCCCCTTTTGATTACTCAATGATGTAATAAGAACAGTGCACTTCACTATTCACCACTGAGAGTAAAAATAATCAACTAACCTTTTATTTCTATTTGAGTGGTTTATCTTATTTTGCAGGAACAAGATCTGGATGCTCAAGATGTAGTATAGGAATAGATAGGTAGCATAGATCTTCCTTGTAATCTCCTTCTTATCCTTTTGTAAAGAATCTTGTAGATACATTCTTATTAGTTAATAAAGTTTTATTTCATTAGATTCTATTCCCCGTAGTAGTCTGTCTTGGTGTATCTATCTCAATTTGTAATATTGTTATGGAATAAAGAAAAGAAAGAATTCATTTCTTATTTAGGCTTCCTTGACTTAAGTTCCTATTATTGTTTAATATATCTACAATATAATGAAACAATGTTAATATTTCATTTTGGAAAGCAACTTTATGTCTCTAACTTCTAATTTTCAAATCTTTTTCAAATGATTTAAATTTCAAATTTGAGTCAAAATAAATTCCCCCCAAAACTCATTAATTCCAAAAGGTCATGTCAAAAGTTTGTAGAAATCACCAGAAAGAGCTATCCATACCTCTTGTTGGTGAAAGAAACTCTGATCCCTCTAGGCTTTTGTTTGGCGAAAAATTTACCCGGATTTTACACATGAATGTATGCATATGCGCAAATTCCTATTTCTACCCTTCGTTGGTTCCTAAATGCTGGGGTGTTATAGACTTCCCCCTTAAATTAAACTTTGTCCTGAAGTTTGCTGATGTGTACCTGAATAGTTCTAGATTTGCTTGTTTTAAGCCATCCTCTTTCTCCCATGAGGCTTCTCGCTCCAGGTGATGTTCCCATTGTACTTTGCAGTATTTGATTGCTCTATTTCTCAATCTTTTCCAGTTCTCTTCTAGAATTTTATAGGGTTTCTCAACATAAGTCAAATCTGCTTGTAACTCAATTTCTTGATGTGTAATTTCATCATCGGGAACTTTAAGACATTTCCATAGTTGTGACACATGGAAAACATTATGAACTTGAGCAAGACTTTTTGGTAACTCCAGAGCATAAGCTATTATTCTATTCTGACTCAGTATTTTGAATGGTCTGATATATCTTGGACTTAGTTTTCCTTTGACTCCGAATCTATTCACTCCCTTCATTGGACTTACTTTGAGATATACCATATTCCCCACTTCTGGATGCCATGATCTTCGACTTTGATCAGCATAACTCTTCTGTCGACTTTGAGCTATCTTCAATCGATCTCTAATAATATCGATGATATATTGCTTCTCCTTGATATAGTCTGGTGCGAATTCCTTCCTACCACCAGGTTCATACCAGAATATTGGTGATCTACATCTTCTCCCATAAAGTACTTGGCATGGTGCTGCTTTCAGACTACTTTGATAGCTGTTGTTGTATGAAAATTCTGCCAATGGTAGATGATCTTCCCACGAACCTCCAAAATCTAATGCACAAGCTCTAAGCATGTCCTCCAAGATTTGATTGGTTCTTTCTGTCTGGCCTCCAGTTTCAGGATGATAGGCTGTGCTAAAATCTAACTTTGAGCCAAGTGCTTCATGTAATTTTTTCCAAAATGTTGATGTAAACACAGATCCTGTATCTAATACAATTTTCTTGGGTACTCCGTGTTTACTTACTATCTCTTTGACATTGATTTCCACTAATTTCTAGGCATTATATTTTTGATTTACTAGAATAAAGTGTGCACTTTTCGTGAATCTATCCACAATCACCCATATCATATCCTTCCGCTTCGGTGTCATGGGTAATCCTGTGATAAAATCCATCCCAATTTCTTCCCATTTCCATTCAGGAATTTCTAAAGGTTGTAATGGTCCTGTTGGACTTTGATGTTCTGCTTTTACCCTTTGGCAAGTATGACATTCAGACACATATTTTGCAATGTCTCTCTTCATGTTATTCCACCAGAATAATTCCTTAAGATCCATGTACATCTTCGTACTACCTGGATGAATTGAATATGGTGTCTCGTGTGCTTCTTGGAGTATCACCCCTCTGATCTCCGATACATCTGGTACACAAAGACGGTTTTGAAACCATAAAGATCCATAATCTCCTAGGTGAAAAACTGATTTTTGTACTTCAGAAATTCTTCTGATTTCTTCGGCAATGAATGGATCATCAAGTTAATGTCGATAGATCTCATGACAAATATCACTTCTTTGCTCTTCCATAACCCTCATGGTAGCTAAGCCTACACGAACTTCTGTTCGAAGGAATTGTATTTCTAACCTTTCTAAATCCATTTGCAACTCTTTTGGTAATTCTCTATTGATAGGTTGAGTATTTGTACTTTTCCGACTTAAAGCATCTGCCACTACATTGGCCTTTCCTGGAGTATAGTTAATCGTAAGTTCATAATCCTTAATCAACTCCAGCCATCTTTTCTGCCTCATATTCAACTCCTTCTGAGTAAAGAAATATTTGAGACTTTTATGATCTGTGTATAGTTCACACCTTGCTCCATAGATAAAATGCCTCCATCCTTTTAAAGCAAAGACCACTGCTGCTAACTCCAAATCATGTGTTGGGTAGTTGACTTCATGAGGCTTAAGTTGTCTAGACCCATAAGCAATTACCTTGCAATCTTGCATTAGCACACATCCTAGTCCTTCTTTGGATGCGTCACAGTATACTGTGTAACCTTTTCCTATTTCAGGAACCACTAAGATTGGTGTGGTGGTTAATCTGGTTTTCAATTCCTAAAACCTTGCTTCGCATTTCTCATCCCATATGAATGTTGTGTTTTCTCTTAAAAATTTGGTCATTGGTCCAGCTATCTTGGAGAAACCTTCAATGAATCTCCTATAATAGCCTGCCATGCCTAAGAAACCTCGGATTTGTTTCACATTGGTTGGTGCATTCCATTCCAACACTGATTGTACTTTGGCTGGATTTACGGCAATTCCATCTTTATTGATCACATGACCAAGAAATTCTACCTTGTCCAACCAGAACTCACACTTACTAAATTTAGCATATAGCTGATGTTCTCTCAAGATTTGCAACGCTATCCTCAAATGATCTACATGCTCTTCTTTATCCTTAGAGTATATCAAAATATCATCAATGAACACTATGACGAACTTATCCATATAAGGCATGAAGATTTTGTTCATCAAATTCATGAATATTGCTGGTGCATTGGTCAATCCAAAAGGTACGACCAGGTACTCATGATGTTCATACCTTGACACAAATGCTATTTTTGGAACATCTTCAGGTTTGATTTTTATTTGATGGTAACCTGATCTTAGATCAATCTTGGAAAAGACTCCATCTCCTTTGACTTGATCAAATAGATCTTGAATTCTTGGCAATGGGTATTTGTTCTTGATGGTGACATTAGTGAGATTTCTGTAATCACCACACATTCTTCATCCTCCATCTCTTTTATCCACAAAAATTACCGGAGTTCCCCATGGGGATACACTTTCCTAAATAAATCATTTTCTGGCTAACTCATCAATTTGCTCCTTAAGATCTTTTAATTCTTTTGGTCCCATCTTGTATGGTGCTTGGGTTATTGGTGTTGTACCTGGTACTAGATCAATGGTGAATTCTATTTCTCAATCAGGTGGCATTCCTGGTAACTCTGCTAGAAAAACATCTTGAAATTCCTTCACTACAAGAATATCTTCCAATTTAACCTCCTTAATAGAGTTCAATTGTAGATCTACCATGATATGAATATGTTTATCTGCCTGATAGACTATCCTTCCTCCACTTGGAGACTTAATTGAAACGGTTTTGTCCTCACAATTGATCTGAGCTCCATACTCAGTCATCCAGTCCATTCCCAACACTACTTCTATTCCCCTTAATGGAATCACATGAACATCCATATAATAGGTTTGAACACAGATGGAGATAACTTGGTTTAATTTAATGTTTCTAACTACCACGATCCCTCCAGAGGTAACTACGGTCATAGGTTTTTCTAATGGTGCCCTTCTAATCCCGAACTTATCACAAAATTGTTCAAATATGAACGAAGTGTTGGGTTCGCAACATAGAAAACAAAAAATTTCCTACGATGGGAACTATACACCAAGATCTATCTACTAGATACAAGCAACGGGTGGATATCATCCATAGAGAACTTACCCTTGAAGACAACAAGGCTTTGTTAATGAGTTGGAATTCGTGGATGATGTAGTTGTACGCTTGCCGATCTCAAGATCGTGTGGAAGTCCTAGCGCCACAAATCAGCAGCGCATCCGTCCTCGCACACACGTTCAGGCCACCAAACAACCTCCACCTCCTCGCTCCAGCGAATCAGTGGAAGCAGCAACTCCTTCTAGACGCAATGCCACCGGGAACATGTATCTCGCTAATCTGAGACCATGGGGGAATATATCTAGAGGGGGAGAGAGATCCTTCACGAGGAGGTGTGCTTTGTGAGGGAGGAGAGGGGGCCTTTTATAGGAGAGGGGGGGCCTACCATGGCCGGCACCCATGGGGGGTGCCCCCACCTCTTCCTCATTCATGTGGTGGAAGCTCCACTCACATCAATTTAGCCTCCACCCAAAGTTCCACTCACATGCATTAAATTTCCACCAACTTTAATGCAACTCTCATTTAATAAAACTCTTTTATTTATTTTATTCAGAATTTTGTTAATTACTTTAATTAACAAACATTCACATAAAACCCCTTGTAACATATCAATATCACATGCAGAACTAGTTTCTGCAATTTCACCCGAAACAATTTCGGTTTCCATCGAAATAATTCTAGCGCTTTGCAACTCTTTCGTCTGAAACATATGTTCTCCAAAATGGTGTTTGGCAACCCTTAAGTGTGTCACCCTACGGTTCGTGAATAATGCAGACATGATTGAGACTCCTCTCAAAACAATAATCAGAAGTGGGACCTGGAGATCCATACTGACTCCTGCACCTTCAACGATGACTTCTGTGATCGTGAGAACCTTTAGTGCTAGTAATTTAATCCCTTTGTCTCATGATATATTACAAGTCCGAGATTCGATCATCGGTATCCAAATACCTAGTTTGATCTCGTTACCAACATGCACTCTTCTCTCGTTCTCGTGATATAACATTCTAGTGATCACATCACTTGCCTGCAAGCTATCTTAATGTGATATCACCGAGAGGGCCCAGAGTATATCTATCTGTCATCGGGATTGACAAATTCCACTCTTGATCCATGAGCCTCAACATGACATCTTCGGAGTATCTAAACCCACCTTTATAGTCACCCTTTCAGTATGTATGATTTCTAATAAATCTGTCGCCCGTTCCATTGAACCGGAAAACGACGTTCTAGTCATCTTGCCCATAAGGCATGGCTCACATGTATCAAATGATTCAAAATCAAGTGATTCCAAAAGTTCATCATAATGGAGTTTCTTCATGCGTTTAATGCCAATATGACCTAGATGGCACTGCCACATATATGCAGATATATCATTATCAAGTTTAATCCTTTTAGCATCAACATTATGAATATGCGTAATACTACTATCGAGATCCAACAGAAATAAACCATTCATCACAGGTGCATGACCATAAAAGATATCATTCATGTAAATCGAACAACCATTGTTTTCAGATTTAAAGGAATAACCACTTCGCATCAAACACGATTCGGATACAATGTTCATGCTCAGTGCAGGCACCAAATTACAATTATTTAGATTTATCACTAATCCCGACGGCATATGGAGAGGCAGCGTTCCGACGGCGATCACATGAACTCTTGATCCATTGCTGACCTGCATCGTGACCTCATCCCTTGCTAGCTATCGCTTGTTCCGCAGCCCCTGAATCGAGGTACATATATTAGCAACCGATCCCATATCAAATACACAGGTGATACTACGAGTACTAGTCAAGTACACATCAATAACATGTATATCACATATACCTTTGTTTGCCTTGCCGGCCTTCTTATCTGCCAAATACTTGGGGTAGTTGCGCTTCCAATGGCTAGTCCCCTTGCAATAGTAGCACTCGTATCAGACTTAGGGCCAGCTCCGAATTTCTTCTAAGGTGTGGCAACAGATTTGCCGCCCTTCTTTCCCTTCTGCTTGCCTATCTTGTCTTTCTTGAAACCGGTGGTCTTATTGATCATCAACACTTGATGTTCTTTCCTAATCCCCACTTCTGTAGTTTTTAGCATTGACAGAAGCTCGGGAAGAGACTTCTTCATGCCCTGCATGTTATAGTTCATCACGAAGCTCTTATAGCTAGGTAACAGAGATTGGAGAACACGATGTATGCCTAGGTCAATGGGAATCGTTATTCCCAAGGACACAAGCTTATCGGCGTACCCAGACATTTTGAGTACATACTCACTAAGAGAGCAGTTCTCCTCCATCATGCAACTAAAGAACTTTTCAGAAGCATTATAACTCTCTACGGCAGCATGGGTATCGAAAATCATTTTCAATTCTCCCATGGTGTCAAAAGCATTGCCATTTTCGAAACGCTCGAAGTTCTGGCCCTAGTCCATACAGTATGCCGCAATGAACTAAGTTGTGGTCCTCCTGACGAGTTATATACACATTCTTTTCCTCGTCAGGGGCATCAGGAGCTGGTGGGGGGCCTAGCGGTGCCTCTAGCACATATTGCTTTTGTGCAGTAGTGAGGAGAAGCCTCAAATTCATAGCCCAGTTGGTGAAGTTGCTACCATTCGCAGCAAGTTTCTCTTTCTCCATGAACACATTGAAATTAAAAGCAGGTGGTGCCATCTACAACAGAATTTGTAAAGTTTATTTAGACTAAGTTTATGATAGATTGAGTTCAAATAATCCAAATTACTAATGAACTCCCACTCAAAAACGACATCCCTCGTGTCCTTTTGGTGATTACATGAACCAAATCCACTACACCAAGTCCGATCATGACGTGAGTCGGTGTAGCTTCAAAGGCGAGCATCTATATGGGCATCATATCAACTATATGACTCATGCTTAACCTTTCGGTTCGTGTTCCGAAGCCATGTCTGTACATGCTAGGCTCGCCAAGTAAGAACCTTAGTATTCACGTGTGTAAAACTGTCTTACACCCATTGTATGAAAGCGTAGAGTCGAGTACACCCGATCATCACGTGATGTCTCGAAACACGATCCATAGAACGGTGCATACTTAAGCAAGAACACATTTTATCTTGATATTTAAATGAGGGATCATCTTACAATGCTACTAAAAGCGCCAAACTAGCAATATAAGATGCGAACATCTAATGTGTAAAGTGGGATGATATGGTCCATGCATTTGATCTCTATCATATGCATCGTGGTATGATCTTTATCATTCCTTTGTGTGTAAGGCCAAGGTCTATGGAACTTACACATTAAGCGTGTTGTAAGAGTATCTACCATACATCTACTTACAACATTACCATATCAAGACACTAGCCCAGCAACGATCTAAACTAGACGCCTCTAATTTATCCATTGCAAGTTTTACGTGGCTTAGAGCTTTCAGAGATAGAACCGGTCTTACCTACGAACATGGAACCACAACAAGGATAACCAAGTTATTAGCACCTCATTGTAAATCAGATATTGAATATAGTAGGAGAGACAGACACCCGCCAGCCACTTATGCAAAACTAGTTGCATGTCAGTCATGGAACCGGTCTCATGTGCGATGACATGTAAGGTTGGTCCGGGCCGCTTCATCCAACTATGCCACGAATATCCAAAATATATGAAAGAAGCAATAACATGATCATCATCGCCCACATATAAACATATGTGTACTACCCGTGCAAAGCACCTACGCATAGATCAGGCTCTAATACCACTGTTGGGTTCGCAGCATAGAAAACAAAAAATTTCCTACGATGGGAACTATACGCCAAGATATATCTAGTAGATACAAGCAACGGGTGGATATACATCCATAGAGAACTTACCCTCAAAGACAATGAGGCTTTGTTAATGAGTTGGAACTCATGGATGATGTAGTCGTACGCTTTCCGATCTCAAGATAGTGTGGAACTCCTAGTCTGGCAAATCAGCAGCGCATCTGTCCTCGCACACACGTTCAGGCCACCGAACAAGCTCCACCTCCTCGCTCCAGCGAATCAGCAGAAGCAAAGAACTCCTTCCGCATTTAATGCCACTGGAACATGTATCTCGCTAATCCGAGACCATGGGGGAATATATCTAGAGGGGGAGAGAGATCCTTCACAAGGAGGTGTGCTTTGTGAGGGAGGAGAGGGGGGCCTTTTATAGGTGAGGGGGGTCCTCCCCTACCATGGCCAGCACCCATGGGGGGTGCCCCCACCTCTTCCTCATTCATGTGGTGGAAGCTCCACTCACATCAATTTAGCCTCCACCCAAAGTTCCACTCACATGCATTAAATTTCCACCAACTTTAATGCAACTCTCATTTAATAAAACTCTTTTATTTATTTTATTCAGAATTTGATTAATTACTTTAATTAACAAACATTCACATAAAACCCCTTGTAACATATCAATATCACATGCAGAACTAGTTTCTGCAATTTCACCCGAAACAATTTCGGTTTCCATCGAAATAATTCCAGCGCTTTGCAACTCTTTCGTCTGAAACATATGTGCTCCAAAATGGAGTTTGGAAACCCTTAAGTGTGTCACCCTACGGTTCGTGAATAATGCAGACATGATTGAGACTCCTCTCAAAACAATAATCAGAAGTGGGACCTGGAGATCCATACTGACTCCTGCACCTTCAACGATGACTTCTGTGATCGTGAGAACCTTTAGTGCTAGTATTTTAATCCCTTTGTCTCATGATATATTACAAGTCCGAGATTCGATCATCGGTATCCAAATACCTAGTTTGATCTCGTTACCGACATGCACTCTTCTCTCGTTCTCGTGATATAACATTCTAGTGATCACATCACTTGCCTGCAAGCTATCTTAATGTGATATCACCGAGAGGGCCCAGAGTATATCTATCTGTCATCGGGATTGACAAATTCCACTCTTGATCCATGAGCCTCAACATGAAATCTTCGGAGTATCTGAACCCACCTTTATAGTCATCCTTTTACGGTCTGACGTTTGATGTTATCAAGTTACTCTTTTCATGTCAGCAATTAACATGATCTCATGGTCTAAGGATAAAGATTACTTCGTATGGTGTTATAGCAATATAAACATAATGACTTTGATCGTAATGCTATACTTCAGATGAATGTTCATCACATCATTTCACAAATGTTGTGACCTCGTTATTAACAACATCCAATGTCCATGATCAGGAAACTTTGATCATCTTGTTAATCAACGAGCTAGTCTATAAGAGAGGCATAACTAGGAACCTTTTATTTATTTATTAAACACACATGTATTGGCGTTTCCTATCAATACAATTATAGCATACAAAATAAATATCTATCATATACAAGGAATACATAATAACAACTTTATTATTACCTCTCAGGGCATATTTCCTTCAGTCTCCCACTTGCACTAGAGACAATAATCTAGTTCACATAGTGATAATCAACACCCATGGAGTTCTGGTGTTGATCATGTTTTGCCCTAGGGAGAACTTTAGTCAACGGATCTGCTACATTTAGGTTCGTGTGTACTTTACAAATCTTTATATCTCCATCCTTGACATGCTCGCAGATGGAGTGAAACCGACGCTTAATATGCTTGGAATTCTTGTGAGACCTTGGTTCCTTGGCGTTGGCTATGGATCCATTGTTGTCACAATAGATCACCATTGGGTCCAATGCACTAGGAACAACACCTAGTTCTGTTATGAACTCCTTCATCCAAACCGCTTCCTGTGCCGCTTCTGAAGCAGCAACATATTCCGCCTCCGTCGTTGATCCAGCCACCACAGGTTGTTTGGAACTCCTCCAACTAACTGCTGCTCCGCTCAAGAGAAATACATATCTGGATTGAGACTTAGAGTCATCTGGATCGGTGTCAAAGCTAGCATCGACATAACACTTAGCAACTAGCTCTTCTTCACCTCCGTATACAAGAAACATAACCTTAGTTCTTCTTAAGTACTTAAGGATATTCTTGACTGCTATCTAGTGTTCCGAACCTAGATCAGATTGGTACCTACAAGTCAAACTAATAGCATGTGCCACATCCGATCTTGTACATAGCATGGCGTACATTATAGAGCCTATGGCTGAGGCATAGGGGATCTTATCCATTATCTCTCTTTCTTCCATCGTAGCCAAACTTTCAGTCTTACTCAATGTCTTGCCTTGCAACATAGGTAAGAACCCCTTCTTACTTCCGTCCATATTAAACTTCTTTAATATCTTATCAAGGTATGTACTTTGCGATAGCCCAATTAGGCGCCTTGATCAATCTCTATAGATTTTAATGCCTAATATATATGAAGCTTCACCAAGGTCCTTCATCGAAAATTTGTTGTTTAGATAACTTTTAACACTGTTTAAAAGATCTATATCATTTCCAATCAATAATATGTCATCCACATATAATATCAGAAATGCCACATTGCTCCCACTCACTTTCTTGTGAATACAAGCCTCTCCATAAGTTTGGACAAATCCAAACTCTTTGATCACCTCATCAAAGTGGAGATTCCAACTCCGGGATGCTTGCTTCAGTCCATAGATGGATCGCTGAAGCTTGCATATCTTATCAGCATCCTTAGGATCGACAAAACCCTTAGGTTGTATCATATACAACTATTCTTCAATATTACCATTGAGGAACGCAGTTTTGACATCCATCTGCCAAATTTCATAATCGAAATATGCAGCAATTGCTAACATAATCCTAACCGACTTTAGCATCGCTACGGGAGAAAATGTCTCATCGTAGTCAACTCCTTGAATTTGTCGAAACCCCTTTGTGACAAGTCAAGCTTTATAGATGGTTACATTACCATTAGCATCAGTTTTTCTTTTGAAAATCCATTTATTCTCAACGGCCTTTCGATCGTGAGGTAAGCCCACCAAGGTCCAAACCTGGTTTTCGTACATGGATTCCATCTCAGATTTCATGGCTTCTAGCCATTTGTTGGAATCCGGGCTCATCATCACTTCTTCATACATCGCAGGGTCATCTATTTCATCAATCATGAAATTTATAACAGGATTTCCGTACAGTTCAGGAGCTGCACGTGTCCTGCTTGACCTGCGAGGTTCGGTAGTGTCCTCTTTGGAGTTTCATGATTATTATCATTAGCTCTCTCTTCATCAGGTGAAGTCAACTCCGCAACAATTTCTGGTGTTGTGCCACTCGCCATTTCATGAAGAGAAGGTTCAATAACCTCTTCGAGTTCTACCTTCCGACTACTCACACCTTTCGCGAGAAACTCCTTCTCAAGAAAGGATCCATTCTTGGCAACAAAAACCTTGCCCTCAGATCTGTGATAGAAGGTATACCCAATCATTTCTTTAGGGTATCCTATGAAGACGCATTTTTCCGCTTTGGGTTCGAGTTTATCCGGCTGAAGTTTCTTTACATAAACATCACATCCCCAAACTTTAAGAAATGAGAGATTAGGTTTGTTTCCAAACCATAATTCATATGGTGTCATTTCAATGGATTTAGATGGTGCCCGATTTAAAGTGAATGCAGCGGTTTCTAGTGCATAACCCCAAAATGCCAGTGGCAAGTCAGTCAGAGACATCATAGATCGAACCATATCCAATAAAGTACGATTACAACATTTTGACACTCCATTACATTGTGGTGTTCCGGCAGGCGTGAGTTGTGAAACTATTCCACAGTCTTTCATATGTGTGCTAAACTCGTAACTAAGATATTCTCTTCCACGGTCAGACCGAAGAAATTTGATCTTTTTGTTACGATGATTTTAAACTTCATTCTGAAATTCTTCGAACTTTTCAAAGGTTTCAGACTTATGTTTCATCAAATAGATATACCCGTATCTACTCAAATCATCCTTGAAAGTAACAAAATAACGATATCCACCTCGCGCCGACACACTCATTGGTCCACACACATTAGTATGTATGATTTCCAATAAATCTGTTGCCCGTTCCATTGAACCGGAAAACGGCGTTCTAGTCATCTTGCCCATAAGGCATGGCTCACATGTATCAAATGATTCAAAGTCAAGTGATTCCAAAAGTCCATCACACTGGAGTTTCTTCATGCGTTTAACGCCAATATGACCTAGACGGTAGTGCCACATATATGCAGATATATCATTATCAAGTTTAATCCTTTTAGCATCAACATTATGAATATGCGTAATACTACTATCGAGATCCAACAGAAATAAACCATTCATCACAGGTGCATGACCATAAAAGATATCATTCATGTAAATCGAACAACCATTGTTTTCAGATTTAAAGGAATAACCACTTCGCATCAAACACGATTCGGATACAATGTTCATGCTCAGTGCAGGCACCAAATTACAATTATTTAGATTTATCACTAATCCCGACGGCATATGGAGAGGCAGCGTTCCGACGGCGATCACATGAACTCTTGATCCATTGCTGACCTGCATCGTGACCTCATCCCTTGCTAGCTATCGCTTGTTCCGCAGCCCCTGAATCGAGGTACATATATTAGCAACCGATCCCATATCAAATACACAGGTGATACTACGAGTACTAGTCAAGTACACATCAATAACATGTATATCACATATACCTTTGTTTGCCTTGCCGGCCTTCTTGTCCGCCAAATACTTGGGGCAATTGCGCTTCCAATGGCTAGTCCCCATGCAATAGTAGCACTCGGTATCAGACTTAGGGCCAGCTCGGGATTTCTTCTCAGGTGTGGCAACAGATTTGCCGCCCTTCTTTCCCTTCTACTTGCCTTTCTTGTCTTTCTTGAAACCGGTGGTCTTATTGATCATCAACACTTGATGTTCTTTCCTAATCCCCACTTCTGTAGTTTTTAGCATTGACAGAAGCTCGGGAAGAGACTTCTTCATGCCCTGCATGTTATAGTTCATAACGAAGCTCTTGTAGCTAGGTTGAAGATATTGGAGAACCTGATGTATGCCGAGGTCAATGGGAATCGTTATTCCCAAGGACACAAGCTTATCGGCGTACCCAGACATTTTGAGTACGTGCTCACTAACGGAGCTGTTCTCCTCCATCATGCAGCTAAAGAACTTTTTAGAAGCATTATAACTCTCTATGGCAGCATGGGTATCGAAAATCATTTTCAATTCTCCCATCGTATCAAAAGCATTGCCATTTTCAAAACGCTTTCGAAGTTCTGGCTCTAGTACATACAGTATGCCGCAATGAACTAAGTTGTGGTCCTCCTGACGAGTTATATAAACATTCTTTTCCTCGTCCGGGGCATCAGGAGCTGGTGGGGGGCCTAGTGGCGCCTCTAGCACATATTGCCTTTGTGCAGCAGTGAGGAGAATCCTCAAATTCATAGCCCAGTTGGTGAAGTTTCTACCATTCGCAGCATGTTTCTCTTTCTCCATGAACACATTGAAATTAAAAGCAGGTGGTGCCATCTACAACAGATTTTGTAAAGTTTATTTAGACTAAGTTTATGATAGATTGAGTTCAACTAATCCAAATTACTAATGAACTCCCACTCAAAAACGACATCCCTCGAGTCCTTTTGGTGATTACATGAACCAAATCCACTACACCAAGTCCGATCATCACATGAGTCGGTGTAGCTTCAAAGGCGAGCATCTATATGGGCATCATATCAACTATATGACTCATGCTTAACCTTTCGGTCCGTGTTCCGAGGCCATGCCTGTACATGCTAGGCTCGCCAAGTAAGAACCTTAGTATTCGCGTGTGTAAAACTGTCTTACACCCGTTGTATGAAAAAGCAGAGTCGAGTACACCCAGTCACCACATGATGTCTTGAAACACGATCCATAGAACGATGCATACTTAAGCAAGAACACATTTTATCTTGATATTTAAATGAGGGATCATCTTGCAATGCTACTAAAAGCGCCAAACTAGCAATATAAGATGCGAACATCTAATGTGTAAAGTGGGATGATATGGTCCATGCATTTGATCTCTATCATATGCATCGTGGTATGATCTTTATCATTCCTTTGTGTGTAAGGCCAAGGTCTATGGAACTTACACATTAAGTGTGTTGTAAGCGTATCTACCATACATCTACTTACAACATTACCATATCAAGACACTAGCCCAGCAACGATCTAAACTAGACGCCTCTAATTTATCCATTGCAAGTTTTACGTGGCTTAGAGCTTTCGGAGATAGAACCGGTCTTACCTACGAACATGGAACCACAACGAGGATAACCAAGTTATTAGCAACTCGTTGTAAATTAGATATTGACTATAGTAGGAGAGATAGACACCCGCCAACCACTTATGCAAAACTAGTTGCATGTCAGTCGTGGAACCGGTCTCATGTGCAATGACATGTAAGGTTGGTCTGGGCCGCTTCATCCCACTATGCCATGAATATCCAAAATACATGAAAGAAGCAATAACATGATCATCATCGCCCACATATAAACATATGTGTACTACCCGTGCAAAGCACCTACGCATAGATCAGGCTCTGATACCACTGTTGGGTTTGCGGCATAGAAAATAAAAAAAATTCTATGATGGGAACTATACGCCAAGATATATCTACTAGATACAAGCAACGGGTGGATATACATCCATAGAGAACTTACCCTCGAAGACAACAAGGCTTTGTTAACGAGTTGGAACTCGTGGATGATGTAGTCGTACGCTTGCCGATCTCAAGATCGTGTGGAATTCCTAGTGCCGCAAATCAGCAACGCATCCGTCCTCGCACACATGTTCAGGCCACCGAACAACCTCCACCTCCTCGCTCTAGTGAATCAGCAGAAGTAGCAACTCCTTCCAGACGCAATGCCACTGGGAACATGGATCTCGCTAATCCGAGACCATGGGGGAATATATCTAGAGAGGGAGAGAGATCCTTCACGAGGAGGTGTGCTTTGTGAGGGAGGAGAGGGGGGGCTTTTATAGGAGAGGGGGCTCCTCCCCTACCATGGCCGGCGCCCATGGGGGGTGCCCCCACCTCTTCCTCATTCATGTGGTGGAAGCTCCACTCACATCAATTTAGCCTCCACCCAAAGTTCCACTCACATGCATTAAATTTCCACCAAATTTAATGCAACTCTCATTTAATAAAACTCTTTTATTTATTTTATTCAGAATTTTGTTAATTAATTTAATTAACAAACATTCACATAAAACCCCTTGTAACATTTCAATATCACATGCAGAACCAATTTCTGCAATTTCACCCGAAACAATTCTGGTTTCCATCGAAATAATTTAATTCCAGCGCTTTGCAATTCTTTCGTCTGAAACATATGTGCTCCAAAATGGTGTTTGGCAACCCTTAAGTGTGTCACCCTACGGTTCGCTAATAATGTAGACATGATTGAGACTCCTCTCAAATCAATAATCAGAAGCGGGACCTGGAGATCCATACTGAGTCCTGCACATTCAACAATGACTTCTGTGACCGTGAGAACCTTTAACGCTAGTAATTTAATCCCTTTGTCTCATGATATATTACATGTCCGAGATTCGATCATCAGTATCCAAATACCTAGTTTGATCTCGTTACCGACATGCACTCTTTTCTCATTCCCGTGATATAACATTCTAGTGATCACATCACTTGCTTGCAAGCCATCTTAATGTGATATCACCGAGAGGGCCCAGAGTATATCTATCCGTCATCGGGATTGAAAAATTACACTCTTGATCCATGAGCCTCAACATGACATCTTCGGAGTATCTGAACCCACCTTTATAGTCACCCTTTTATGGTGTGAGTTTGATGTTATTGTTGGGTCCGCAGCATAGAAAACAAAAAATTTCCTACGGTGTGAACTACACGCCAAGATCTATCTACTAGGTACAAAGCAACGGGTGGACATACATCCAAAGAGAACTTACCCTCATAGACAACGAGCTTTGTTAACGAGTAGGAACTCGTGGTTGATGTAGTCGTACACTTGCCGATCTCAAGATCGTGAGGAAGTCCGAGCGCTGCAACTCAGCAGCGCATCCGCACTCGCACACACGTTCAAGCCACCGGACAACCTCCACCTCCTCGCTCCAGCGATCCAGTGGAAGTAGCAACTCCTTCCAGACGAAATGCCACCGGGAACATGTATCTCGCTAATCCGAGACCATGGGGGAATAATTCTAGAGGGGGAGAGAGATCCTTCACAAGGAGGTGTGAGGATGAAGGAGGAATGGGTGTCCTTTTATAGGAGGAGGTGCCCCTCTCTCCATGGCAGCATGGGGGTGTGACCCCTCCCCCCATTCATGTGGTGGTAACCCTCCACATTAAAATGCCTCTTCACATTCCCTTTAAAGTCTCCATTTAAATGCATTAAATTTCTCCAAATTTAATGCTCTCTCATTTAATAAAACTCTTTTATTAAATTTATTCAGAATTTTGTTAATTACTTTAATTAACAAACATTCACATATAGCCCCTTGCAATATTTCAATATCACATGCAGAACCACCTTCTGCAATTTCACCTGAAACAATTTCCGGTTTCTATTGAAACAATTCCTGCACTTTGCAATTCTTTCGTCTGAAACATATGTGCTCCAAAATGGTGTCCGGTAACTCTTAAGTGTGCCACCCTACGGTTCGCGAATAATGCAGACATGATCGAGACCCTTCTCCAATCAATAATCAGCAGCGGGACCTGGAGATCCGTACTGACTCCTACACATTCAACGATGACTCCTGTGATCCTGAGAACCTTTAACGCTTGTAACTAAATCCCTTTGTCTCTCGATATATTACATGTCCGAGATTCGATCATCGGTATCTCCATCCCTAGTTTGATCTTGTTACCGACATGCACTCTTTTCTCGTTCCCGTGATATAACATTCTAGTGATCACATCACTTGCTTGCAAGCTATCCTAATGTGATATCACCGAGAGGGCCCAGAGTATATCTATCCGTCATCTGGATTGAAAAATTCCACTCTTGATCCATGAGCCTCAACATAACACCTTCATAGTACTGAACCCATCTTTATAGTCACCCTGTTACGGTGTGATGTTTGATGTTATCAAGATACTCTTCTGGTGTTAGCAATTAACATGATCTCATGGTCTAAGGATAAAGATTACTTCGTATGATGTTATAGCAATATAAACATAATGACTTGATCGTAATGCTATACTTCAGATGAATGTTCATCACATTATTCCACCAATGGTGTGATCTTGTTATTAACAACATCCAATGTCCATGATCAGGAAACCTTGATCATCCTGTTAATCAACAAGCTAGTCTATAAGAGAGACATGACTAGGAACCCTTTTTGTTTATTAAACACACATGTATTGATGTTTCCGAATCAATACATTTCTAGCATGTAAAATAAACATCTATCATGTATAAGGAATATATAATAACAACTTTATTATTGCCTCTCAGGGCATATTTCCTTCAGTTATCAAGTTACTCTTCTGATGTCAGCAATTAACATGATCTCATGGTCTAAGGATAAAGATTACTTCGTATGGTGTTATACCAATATAAACATAATGACTTTGATCGTACTGCTATACTTCGAATGAATGTTCATCACATAATTTCACAAATGTTGTGACCTTGTTATTAACAACATCCAATGTCCATGATCAGGAAACTTTGATCATCTTGTTAATCAACAAGCTAGTCTATAAGAGAGGCATAACTAGGAACCTTTTATTTGTTTATTAAACACACATGTATTGACGTTTCCTATCAATACAATTATAGCATGCAAAATAAACATCCATATACAAGGAATACATAATAACAACTTTATTATTGCCTCTCAGGGCATATTTCCTTCACAAAGTAGTTGCACCAGTATCAAATAGAACTTTTCTAGGATTTGTGAGAATATTGAGCGTACCTATCACCGCTTGATCCAAGTTATCCACCTCCTCCAAGGTTGCGCAGTTCAGCTTTCCAGTAGGTCTGCCTTTCTTGCCATTGTCATTTCTTCCATAACTTCCACCTCTGTTAGGTTGTCCACCTCCGCCTCTTGCTTGACCACGGCCTGCTGTAGGCCAACCACTTGGTGTTTTTTTTGGACAATCGGGCTTCATGTGCCCCTTCTGACCACAACCATAGCATATAATTACTGGCTTTTGACATTCACTTTGAAAATGCCCGGGTAACCCACAATTGTGACAGATAACATTCCTTCTGATTGGATTTGCACCTCGATTGGGGTTGTTGTTGATATTTAAGGGTCGATTCCTTAGTTTGAACTCCAACTTGGGTTTAGGCTTACTTGCTTGGATCCTCTTGGTTTCCTTCTTTGCTCTCTTCCTTCGGTCCTCTTGGACATTCTTGTAATCATCCTCAAATGTGATGGCTGCATCAAGTAGCTGTTGAAAAGTCTGCTTATTGGCCAACCTCGGCTACATTTTCACAAATGCATTTAGACCATGCAGGAAACATTTCTTCCTCTTTTCCTCAGTGTTCACTTCATCCTCAGCATAACAAGATAGTTGACTAAACTCCCAGATGTACTTCATGACACTGGTATATCCCTGCTGAAGTTATTCAAACTCTCTACACTTCAGTTCAATAACACTTTCTGGAACATGATATTCATAGAATCTCTGCTTAAACTCCTCCCAAGTATAATCCCTACCTGGAGGTTGCATTGCTAATTGATTTTCCCACCATGATGCTACAGGTCCGGTTAAGAGATGTGTTGCATACCTCAATTTTTCCTCATCATTGCATCCTACAGTTTTCAACTTTCTCTCTGTATCTGCTAACCAATCCTCCGCATCCATTGGTTCAGGGGCTGATGCAAAAGGTAAAGGCCTTGCATTCTGAAAGTCAGAAAGACTCACACCACGTCCTTCAGGTTCCCTCTGATGTCCCACTCGATCCACTAACCCCTCCATGAACTTGTTCTACGACTCTTGCATCATTTGCATGTACTGCATAAAGTTCTGCTCCATCAACGGCCTCATTGGTGGTGGTGGTAAATTTGCCTACATTCTGGTGTCCTCATCCGCCTTTCCCTTAACTTCGTGCTCCATGCGCTGCTGTTCGGTCTCGTTCTCTATACCCGTTTCCATACCCCCTAGTCCTATAACATAAAGCAAACACTCATAATTACATCATGAATATGTGTTCCGAGCTCAACTTCATGCACAGAACTAGTCACGTAATGGAAAACAAAATCCAAATAAGAACCAAATATGCATTTCACATATTATACATTACAAACAATTGAGTTAGTACAACATCATTACAAGCCCATACCATTTAGGTATAACAACTCATGTGGATATATACTATCCCACTTATTTAGTTACATCAAGTACTCAGACTCTAACTTCCGTATCACCACTAGAATACTCCTCCTCAAGCTTACGCTCCCCAGAAGATGCGACGTTCATCGTACATACCTAGAGTACAACCGTGATGACGTGAAGTATGATGCACCGTATATGGAATGACTTATCTCTTCGATGGACGATACTCAGTATCAGAAGTATCTGGACTCAACACATCATCTAGCTGAAGTGCATCCATACCTTACAACTCATCTGAGGTACCTTCAGAATCATCCCCATCACTGTCTTCTTCAAGCGCCTCATGCATCTCGACTTCAGAATATTCAACGGAATACTCCGCTTCTGGTGTTCCCCAAGTACTCTGCTGGTTACGATAATCCTCAGCTATAATTGGATACTGCACGTTATCTAGAGTAGGATAATGTTCTGGTGATTCTAATACCCTTTCTTTAGGATCTTCCTCATCAGACTCTACATCCTCCACGTGACGTCTCTTCCACCAACGGAATAAGACCTCACTCCCATCTGACTAGTTTGCCCGGTATCCCCAGCAAAATCTTCCACAGGAATAGGATTACCGTTAGATCCATCCATTGATCTGTACCTCCATCCTTTAGAATTTCCAATAGGTAGTTCTGAGTCCTCGGTTCCCCAAGAATTATGTGGTACTAGATGACTAGTACCTTCATCAGGATATCTTGTGGCTTCTGGCATAGGTGAATAAGGATATGGTATGAAAGATGATGGATCTATAGGTATATCCTTAAAAGTTGGGCTAACCCTACCCACTGCTTCGTTCTCTAGTTGAGATGCTAACTTCTCCCTTCATTCAGGATTAGTTAAATCCTCTAGCATATCAGTTTGATCCTCCACAGTAACCTGATGTGTCTTATACAAAGACCCAACTATCAGTCGATATTGATCCATAAACTTGGAAGCTAATTTTGGATGCTTCTTTACTAAAGTAAGATGATCCAGAACTGGCTCCATGTCTATAGAGTCGTGAGGAATCACATAATATGTGCTTCCAGCTAACTCTTGTGCTTTGTGCTCTTGAACATTGGATATCGCCTCCCGAATAGCAACATAGTATGCGGCTAGGTGACTTCTACCTTCACCCATATGTAAATCGTGATATAAACCAAGCTTTTATGGTAGTTGGATGCTAACACGGTATTTGGCTAACATTCGCCCATCATGGTATTTCAAGGTACTAACTAAAATAGTAGTTGTGCAACCAAAAACCCTCAGAAGTTCTCGAAGTTGTTCAGTTAAAGTCCCCTGATAGTCATCGAGAGTTTCTTCTTTCCTTACCAAAGTCTGTTTTGAAAACTTTGGTGCCATTCTCACTGTATACAAAACATTCATAATTAGTAGCCATTAATTATCATGATGCATCATAATAAAGAATTATCTCACTAAAAGATATAACAAAATATTCCCGGTTGAATATTCAACATATGATCTAGAGAACTCTTTACCATTGCTCCTAGACTCCTACAGGTAGTTCCCTTTACTAGGTTTCCATCCTAAGGTCAAAGCAATTGCTCTGATATTCTATGTGACCCGCATACCTTGCATGTGTAGTATACTATAGTCATTGATATGACATCCACAAACACCAATCTATAAATATCACATCCCTCAGAGTGGTACAATAGAAACATTATGGGTCCATATTACAAACATACACACTTCATTATTATTACAATTCCAGAAGTTCAAGACTTCAAGTGATTCAAACTTACAAACCATATAACTTATTTAATAAGTTCGGCGGAAGAACGAAAGACACAATGATAAGAAAGACGTGAGCTCAACAACTTATTCTATAGGATTCGTGCTACTTGGCTCAACCTAGGTAACTACATTATAGCCTGACAACTACTCTGACTCGTTGTCTTCGGCTCCATAGTGTATCTTGTAGTCTACCCCTTCGATTCCACCGGACAGGTCCGGCTCTTCATAGTAGACGTCGTTCTGGACTTCCGTGCCATACACCTGGTCCTCCTTCTGGCCCTCATAGTCTAGCAAGGGGTTCAAAGGAAAGAGTGAGTAACATCGTTACCTAGCAAGTTCACTATATGCAAGGTGGGAAGTTTGATGCTCTAGCTACCACCTCGGACTATATGTCCTTGGTACTATGCAGTTTTGGTAAACATTTCTTCAAATATTGATTTTATTATCAAAAAATATGCCATAAGCCTTCATAGGTTGACCAAAACTTCATGGAGTTCCTTTCATGTCGCGTTCATAGCTCCTTCCCAGAACAGGGAGTGACATGTCACAATTCTTACACTCTGTAGAGGTGCGTTACTTTACCCATAAGAGACCAAATCCTTGTTGCACAACCGGGAGTACTTTCCCGTCCACAATTCCGTGATGTGGGGCCCAGTAGATGATCCAAGCCAATCACTGCCCCCCTCCGCGACCCCACATGAAGACACGACCTCCCCAAGCAGATATACTTCTATTAACCCCCATAAAGGCAGATATAACCCTGGCAACCCCTTGGAGACTCCAGTCAGAAAATCATGTCCCTGGCAACCCCCCATATAGGCAGATATACCTCCGACAGCCCCTCACGGAAAGTCTAGACACCAATATCGTGGGGAACTAGGAGTCCCATGATACATTGCAAATGTATCTATAATTTTTGATGTTCCATGTTTGGTTTTATCTACTTTCTTATGTTTTGTCCACACTTTGGAGTACTTTTCATATGATTTCTTGGACTAACCTATTAACAAGAGCCACAGTGCCAGCTGCCTGTTTTCTGCTGTTTTTGGTTCCAGGAAAGTCAGAAAATGAATATTCTCGGAATTGGACGGGACAAAAGCCAAAGTCATTATTTTGGGGGACACGAGCTGAGCGAGACGGAGAGGGGTTGGGGCCGCCACACCACAGGCCAGGCCTGGCCCACACCAGGGGGTGGTCTGGTCGCCCCAGGCACCCCCTCGACCTCTCCTTCCGCCTATATATTGCCTCTCATACAGAAACCCTAAGTACCCGATCAAAAATCCATGAAAGAGTCTGTAGCCGCCGCCATCTCCATCCCTAGATCGGGAGGGATCTGAAGCTCTTCCCAGCACCCTGTCGGAAAGGGGAATTCACCCTAGAGGCCTTCTTTATCATCATGCAAGCCTCCATTGTGATGTGTGAGTAGTTCATCTCTAGACTATGGTTCCATGTAGTAGCTAGATGGCTGGTTCTCCTCCTTTGTGCTTTCTTGTCTAGATCTTGTGAGCTCCGTTCATGATCAAGATCATCTATTTGTAATTCTGCATGTTATGTGTGCGGGGATCCGATGGATATTGAGATGCTATTTCAGATTGATTATTGATTCTATCATGTCTTTGTTATTTGTGATCTTGCATGATTTCCATTGTTAGTAGCTATCTTGGCCAGGTAGATGCTAGCAACTCCAAGAGTTACTATTTATGCTCGATAGTGGGTTCATGCCTCTGGTAATCTGGGGAAGTGACATAAATCTCTAAGTTACTAGATGTGTTGTTGCTACTAGGGAGAAAACAATAATCCTTTGTTCATAGAACAATCGTATTGTTTACTTTACATGAAATTCGTAATGCAATTATCCGTTGCTTACAACTTAATACTGGAGGGGGTTCGGATGATAACCAGAAGGTGGATTATTAGTCATAGATGCAGTTGGATGGCAGTCTATGTATAATGTTGTAATGCCCAATCGAATCTCAAAGGAGTCAAGATGATTAGTATATGCTTGTATGCTTTCTCGATGTTTGTCAATTGCCCCGCTGTAATTTTTCACCCAGCATGTTATCTATCTTAAGGAGAGCCACCTCTAGTGAACTATGGACCTCGGTCCTTTCTTTTACTATCAATCTACAATCAACTGTTTACTGCTTTATGTTTACTTTCTGCAAACTATTACTTCCTTCCATTCGATACGCTTAATCCTTTGTTTTCAGCAAAACCGGTGAGATTGACAACCTCATCGTAAGTTGGGGACAGAGTTCTGTGGTTGTGTTGTGCAGGTCTCCGCGTTCCTGATGGCACAGGTAGTGCGCCCTGCCAACGTTCATCTAGCTACACCTTTGGGTTTTTTCCTTGCTCCTACTGGATTGATAACCTTGGTTTCATAACTGAGGGAAGCTTACTGTTGTGCTCATCATACCTTCCTCTTGGGGTTCCCCAACGAGCTCGTTAATACACGAGTCAGCAAGTATTTTTCTAGCACCGTTGCTGGGGAGTCAAGGACATCTTCACAAGGGGAGTCCCTCATAACCAATCTCTTTACTTTGTTATTTTTGTTTTGCTTAGTTTACTTTTGCTTTGTTTGCTTGTTTCTTTATCAAAACACACAAAAAATTAGTTTTACAAGTTTGCTTTCTTTATTAAAAATACAAAAAAATTAAGTCTTTCTATAGTTGTTACCTCTTTCTTAGCTCACCATATTGATCCCTAAATTCACTTTGAAAGTCCTTTCAATAGGTAGTGGTTCTACAATTGGAAAAGATAATATTGAAGAATTCTTTAATCATGTTAGTAAACATGAGGATATTGAGGATAGATCCCTTGCAGAACTTGCTCCAAACTATGAGATTGTTGCAGCTTCTTTAGTTCACATGTTGGAAGCTAGGTTTGTTAACCTTAACCCCTTAATGCAAGTAATGCTTCTTAAACTTAAAGAAATTGAGGACCCTGAAAAGAGGGATTTTATTCTAGAAACTTTTCTTAGGGAATTCTATGATGTTGCCAAGGAAGCTAGAAAAGTCTTTGAACGTTTCAATATGCTAGGCTCATGTGTAGATGTTGTTGGTACATGAGAAAAAAGATGAACAAAACTGAACCTAATGGGAAGGAAATAAAGATACCAATACCCTTTAAACTAATAGCAATGCATGAAGCCATAGAAAAGAACCTTGATTGGATTGTTCCCGAAAACCCGTTTGATGAAAATAGTGAACCCAAGAGTATTGAGAGAGGATCCTCTAGAACTTATTTGGATGAAATAACTTGCCTTGTTGAAGATATTTCTGGTATTAATCTTAATGCTTCTTCATTTGAGAAAACTTGATTCTTTTTCTTGCTTCTTATGCCTAACTTAAAGGCGTTAAAGAAAAGTACTTATTGGGAGATAACCCAAAAGTTTTAGATGAGTCTTGGAAGTTATTACTTCAGTAATAACGGCTCCTTATCCTTTTTATTTGCTTTTTGTGCCAAGAGTAACCTGTAATGAGAGAGAAGTAATGATTGGGAAAGTTGATGTCCCAAAATAGATTTCTGTGCTTCGCCGTAAAAAATCGTGTAAAATCTCTGTACGTCCTTTTGAGGCGTGAATCTTTGTGCTTCTGCCCCAGGTTGTTATATAACTTTAGTTAGTTCATCACTTTTTGATTTGAGCAACAGAAGGTCTTCGAAAAAATTCATCTTTACCTGCTGGTCTGTTTTAACAGATTTCTGCCATTTTCTGCATTTGCTTCTTGTTGGTTCCTTTTTGAGTTCTTTTGGGGAATTGAGATTTTTGAGGGAAGTTCTACAGTAGCTTGTGTTTTAATGGAAGTTTTATTTGTGTTGGAACTAAACCTAAGGACTTATTATCTTGAGTGCACTAATGTTGCTAATAAAGATTGTGTGAAGTTTTGTATGAAGGAAAAATTCCAGGTGTATGGAAGGAATGCATAATGAGATGAAGGATGGACTAAAGCTCAAGCTTGGGGATGCCACGCGTGTCACCCCAAGAAATATCCAAGAATTACAAGCGTCAAATCTTGGGGATGCCCAAGGCATCCCCCTCTTCATCAATAAAAATCCCAGGTTTCTTCCAAACACTTCATTTTTATTGTTTCATGCACAGTTGTGTTGTTCTTGGAGCGTCTTCTTTTTTGTTTTTGTTTTTTGTTTGCTTTGTTTGCTTAGTTTGCTGAATAATTTGGTTGGACCCCCTCTTTCATACATTAGTTTTCAAATAGTTTGGTTTGGTTTGGAAAAGAGTAGAAAAGTTCATGCTTAAGTGGTAAAGAGAGCTTGTTTTTGACTGTGGCCTATGCTTTGTCATGCCATGCTTGATATTGTTTTGGCTTTATGCTTAGTATTCTTTGCTGCAGCATGACTTGTTATAAACAATTGAGATTGCTTAATGTGCCTTTGAAGAATCATGCGTTGTTTTAGCATATTAAAGCATAGTATTGTGGTATTCTCCTTTGATGCTTTATTTGGGTTGACTTGGCGCATGCTCACACCATGTTATGACTATCCCAAGTCACCGTAAGCCTTTATGATCCTTTAGTTTTCAACTTGTAGTATCACTTTATTCTTTGATCAATGATGTTTTGTCGCTCTGCATGATTATGCCCATTATTGCTCTCTTAGTTTGTCGCTCCCAGTCTTTTGGTAGCCTCTGCAACCAAGTATGAGTTCCACTCATGCATCCAACTCCTTAAACCAAGTTATTCCAAAGAGTCCACCATACCTACCTACTAGCATATGCTATTCCAAGTATATTCATGTTTTTATCTACCTTCCGAATTAAACTTGTTATGAGAAAACTAGTGATTAAAGCTCTCACGAACTTTATGGCACACTTTACTTTTCTTGCCCTTAATAAACTTGAAGCAATGTGTCGTCTATGTTGTATATGCTTGCACTTATTTGTTGGGGAATAGCAGAACCATGTTGTCATGGGGAACGCTTTCAACATTGCACTTGTACTTTGTACCTAGTTGATATCATGCTCTTTTGTCTATGGATGTCGTCGGTGTGAAAATTAAAGGGGAGCTTGTAAGTCCATGGAGTTATGTATGTGTGTTAGAGAAACGCCTAGGCCGCTGGTCTAATCCAAGCTGACATGGTGGAAACCTGCATCGTAACCATAATGAGCTGTCTATGAAGCATTCTTGTTATAAAAAAAGAGTCCGATATTGAGAAAAAAAGAGAAAAAGAAAAAAGAGATTATGAAAATAGGAAAGAGAGAAAAAAGCACCATATTCCCATGGTAAATAAGAAGATTGCTGAGATGCTCGTTGTCTGCTTGCCTTGTCATTTTGATATGGGGATTCTTCCGTATCATCGGGCAAGGGGTACCCTGCTGGCGTTCTCTATGATACACATGTACTTACAATGACAAGAACTTACGGTGACTAAACTTGAGTAGCATGAGGAGACCCTCAGATTCAAGGGACATGAGATTTCCAACTTATACTTCGTCAAGCATATACACCATAGTTTGTTCACTTTAACCTTAATCACTTCAAGATGCTTATGATAGGGGCAATGAGAGCTGAAAGCTATTAAGTACCATAATTTTTGGAAGCTCTTTATGAGACTTGAATCCCTACTTCCTTCTATGAAGGCCTTTCTTCCACTTTAATATTGAGTCTCCACCTTCTACCTTTATGCACCTACTTTGAGAGCATAGTGGCCATTCTTAGTTCTATGTGCATTGTCCCAAGACTTGTTGATTGATGCATACCTTGATATTGCTTGATTTAAACTATTTGTATCTAGTCACTCTTATGAACTTTGAAGGTGTCCTATGCATTTACGTTTGCTACTCTATGAGGGACAAGCTGAATACCACTATGCTATGTTTTATTTATGTGAAACAAACAAACGTCTTGCAAAGCATTGTTATTCATGAATCTTTTGTTTGTGCCTTTTCATGTTGCAACATAGTTTCTTTGTCTTATTGCTAGAACTTTGTCTTTCATGTTATGATTAAAGTACTATGGTCCCAGCTTTGAATGGTTTACAAATACTTTGATCAAGTTTATGATGGTGCATGTCACCTCAAAAATTATTCTTTCTTTTTATCACTTACCTACTCGAAGACGAGCAGGAGTTAAGCTTGGGATTGTTGATACATTGCAAATGTATCTATAATTTTTGATGTTCCATGTTTGGTTTTATCTACTTTCTTATGTTTTGTCCACACTTTGGAGTACTTTTCATATGATTTCTTGGACTAACCTATTAACAAGAGCCACAGTGCCAACTGCCTGTTTTCTGCTGTTTTTGGTTCCAGGAAAGTCAGAAAATGAATATTCTCGGTATTGGACAGGACAAAAGCCAAAGTCATTATTTTACCGGGGGACACCTGGAGCCAGAATACGAGACGGAGAGGGCTTGGGGCCCGGCCACACCACCACGCCGGCTGGGCCTGGCCGTGCCGGGGTGGTCCGCCGCCTGCACCCCTTCGGCCTCTCCTTCCACCTATATATTTCCTTTGATACAGAAACCCTAAGTACCCGATCAAAAATCCATGAAAGAGTCTATAGCCGCCATCATCTCCATCCCTAGATCGGGAGGGATCCGAAGCTCTTCCCAGCACCCTGCCGGAGAGGGGAATTCACCCTGGAGGCCTTCTTCATCATCATGCAAGCCTCCGGTGTGATGCGTGAGTAGTTCATGTCTGTAACTACCTCGGTGAATTACGCTCTTAGTTACAAGGCTGGATGAGCGGAAATGGTTAAAATAGTACGGTGGGGCCAAATGCCACTCACAGGTAGACCTTTCGGCCGTCCTAACCATTTCCAAAACATCAGGACAAGAACGAGCGGCGTAATCGGCAGACGAAGGGATCAACTACATACACAAATGAGTATGTATGCAAGCCACATACAACAGTCCTCAGAGCCATTCCATCTAAAATAAATAGAAATATTGCAACGCCATACGGCAAGATCCAAATATCCTAGATAGATATAATAGTTTAGGATATCTTCTCATATATCAAACATCAGAGTATCAGGCGGAAGCGGAAAACAAGGTCCGAGTACGGATAAGAAGCAAATCGGCATAAGATGCCCCATAAATAAACACATCCCGCCCACAGATCTCACGGATCCCCGTTCCCGGAATCTCTACACCGAGTGATCGTTGCTAACATCGTCCGTATCCTCCACCCAGTATCCATCTTGCAAGTATACCTGTTCATCTGAATCAAACAATTTATCATGTGAGACCCTAGGGGTACTCAGCAAGTCTTTATGCCCGTAAAGGGGACACAACCTGGGGTGACGCAATTGCAGCAAAAGATAATACCTAACCATTCTATAGATACTCGCTAACCATCCGCCTAACCAAAGATAGACGGATGTCCGTTAATTAAGAACAACAGTTATAACAGTAATATTAACAGATCCATCCTCCTCCTCGCTTACCAACGAGGAAGTGGACGAATAACCCCCCCCCCCATCCGTTGGCAGTTTTATTAACCATTCCATGAGTACTGCACTATTTACTAGTCAGGTACTTAGTCAAATTAAAAGCGGTACTTTAGTTATACTTGTCTATGATCGAGAAACTGTGCTCCAAGTCGTCCATAACCGCGGACACGGCTTTCAGAAGTTTACCTAGGGTGCACAAATAGCAACACACACTCGATCAACCTCGGGAAAACCAAATCAAAACCCAACGAGGCATTCACGACAAAGCGATCACAGGATTTAGAAATGTTTTAGGGGGCCACCCCATTAAGCTACCCGCAATGAAGTTGGCCGGCTCCGAGACGGACCCAAGGTTTGCGCCAATGGCTATAAACGACTGGGAACCCGAAAGTATGACTGGGCTTGTCGACATCTGAAAACACTCCAATCCTAAGCGACAGTGATCCTCGCACAATCTTAAATAAAGCAGTAAACATGGCATAAGTACATGATAGTAATAAAGCCCCAAACTACTTTGTGGCCTCAAGAAATAAGAATGAATCAAGCTCTGGCTTAGGGGGTCCATAAGGCCTCCCGGATGTGGATAGTGCGAATAGTCAAGGAACAGGAATCAAGTACTCGGGGTCCTGCGGGACACAAGTGAGCATGAAGAACCAAATAGCAGATATTCCTCACCGGTGCCACTTTCATTAGTTATCCCATTACTACTCAGGTTAAGTTGTTTAGGTACCTCGTTATCCATCAGACACTCACATACCCTACACATGTTGTTCTACGACCCGCATGGCTCAAACAACTCCTGTAGTAATGGCTCATGGGATGGAGGAACAGCTTCGGTGGGGTTTAAAAGTAAAGGCTATGCAGTACTTGGGATTCAGTTTAATGCAATCGCGACTCAATGATGCAAGAATAAGATAGAGGCAATAGGTACTATATGTATGCAAGCATGTGGTAGTGCTTGCACGGCAGCTCGATTGAGCGAGGGACGGATCCGGTAGTGCTCACAGGTTTCTGATATATCCCACGTCGGCCTATTCGAAGAAGAACCAAACAAACAAGGGCCAACATAAATAGAGTGCACAAGCATAAGAATTAAAATGCGACAAGCAAACAATCATGCCATGATGAATGATGCACAATTTGCATGGCAATAATGTAGCATGGCATGGGTGAGGTGTGGGGTACAAGATTAAAGCATTTAATTAAGTTTTTAGCCTGGTTTGCTCTCATAACACTTGCTGTATACTCATTATTCATATGATGCATGCTGCAATTCAGAACATGGAATGCATAGATAGAACGGGCTCGTCGCGCTGATCGATTTAGACATATTATTTATCAAATTTGGAGTTATAAAACTAAAGTTATTAATTAATTAAGAAAAAGGGCATTTTATTGTAATTTTAATTACCTCGAAATTTTAAAGTGCTCAAACATTATTTTGAATAGCATATTTGAATTCCTCACTTTTTTTGATTCCAAAACATATATTACTTGTATTATTTGGATTTGTATTTTAAAAGTTATTTAAAATCTGATTTGAATTTGAATTTAATCAATTTCTGGAAAAGTTTATTTTAAAACAGAAAAACAGAAACGTTTTGTACTCAGACAATCCCAGCCCCAGTCGCTGACGGGTGGGCCAGCTGCTGGCGGGGACACACGCGCGGGGAAAACTTTTCTCACCGCGGCCTGACCTAGCTACTGCGATTGACAGGCGGGACCAGCGGCTACGGGCCCACATGTCAGTGGTGGGACTCACAGAGACTGGCAGGTGGGGGCATGCTGGACCGCGGGTTAAGCAGCAAAAGATCTGGGGGGGTTGAGCAAAGTGGCCCGCGTGCACTTTACTTCTTCTCTTCGTTTTCTGACAAGGGGTCGGTGTTCGACAGGGCAGAGCGCGGCGCGCGGGGTTCGAACTCGTGTTTCGGGCTCCCGCGCTGAGGATGGTAGCCAGTGTGGCTGGGTATGGGTTGGTGTCAGAAGGACGAGCGAGGGCTAGGTATGCCGCTGCGAGGCACAGCGACGAGAGAACACCATCGGCTGCCGCACACCGAGGGTGTTCGGTGAAACGATCGGCGAGCACAGACGTCGTCGGAGGGAACGGAGGTGTCCATGAGAGAGAGGGGCTCACCGAGAGGTAGATGACGGAGTTGGATCGGTCCGGGGGATGACACAGTGGCGAGGACACAGACGGCCGCCAGCGTTAGGGTTTGGGAGGGCGTCATGATCGTGGCCGGTCGGGCCTCTCTCCTCCTTGGCGTGTACGGGACATCGCCGGGCTGTGGTCTTCCTCGACAACCGCAGCTCCGCCCATGCTAGATCGAGGAGGGGGAAGGTGAGGCCGACGGTGGCCGGCGTTGGGGTAGATGGTGGTAGGGAAAAGGCAGGGAGGAAGGGGAGCGGCCTGGGGAGATCTGGAAGAGGCAGAGGGTTCGTGAGAGGGAGGATAAGGAGGCCGACCGGGGAGGAATGATGCCGTGGGGGCGACGGGAACGAAAAGGTGGCTTCGGCCACCTTTTTACCCCGCCCTCACGTGCTCGTCGTGGGTGGCCAGAGACAGGGAGAGGGCTGGCGGTGGGCCAGGGTGAGGGGAGAAGGCCGGCTCGGCTGGTGGGGTCGCCTGTGCAGCGAGAGAGAGGGAGAGGCCGAGAGGTAGAGAGAGAGATGGCTCGGTAGCTAGGGCTGGTTAGGAGGGGGTAGCTCGGGCTAGGGAGAGAGAGAGAGCTGGGGTGGGTCTGGTTGGAGGGACTAGAGAGAGTGATGTGGTGGTAGGGTTTTTAGCAAGATCAAACAAGATCAAGCAAAAGGAGTGGTAGAGAGAGATGGTGGTGAGGTGTTAGGATTTTGGAGAGGATCTCACAAGAGAAAGGTTCCCCTCAAAACAAAGAAAAACCCAAGAAAGAAATGGTGTTGATGATGGTTGCATGGCCCATGCAAAATATTTAAATGCCCTGTGTTTATTCTTGTGAAAACAAAATAAATGATCATGGCATTTATACATATGCATTCCAAAATGTGGACTAAAGGCCAAGCAAAAGAAGCTAGAATTGGATCCATCCCAACCCACATGAGCTAGAGATGAAAACAAAATTAAATGCAAAGCTCACATGTAGTAGGGTGGTGGAATTATGGGGTGGTGACAAGAAAGGTGGTGGAGTTGAATAAAAGATATGCCCCCAACTCAACTTGGGCATTTAAACAATATATCAATAACCAAATACAATATCAAGAGGCAAAAACATTTAATAATGCATATGAGAGAAGAACCAAAAGAAAAAGGGTTTTATATGATGCTGAAATGCAAGGTGGCATGATGACATGAGCATGATATAATTATGATGCAACAATTGTATATAGGAAGTAGCCATTATATTATTAAACCATGTAGCATTACAATTGTTAGACAATTGGGATGCTACAACTCTCCCCCACTAAACAAGAATCTCGCCCCGAGATTCCTAGGAAAACAAAACAACACAAGGAGAGGCGGGTGTTCGGAACGAAGGTGACCCTCACGTTCCCAAGTTGATGAAACACGGAATGGTGCGCCCCTTACACCTTGCAAAACTTGCTAGACTTGTTGCGAGCCTTGCGTTTGCTTGAGAAACAACGGTTAGAAGAGTTGAAGGATTGTCGTGGGACAAGAAGGATAGGATGAACATAGCTCCGGTTTTCTCAAGAAACATGATAAAAGAATAGAACCACTTGTGAAAGAAATACAAAGGATGATGTATCAGGGAGAAAGAAACGACACACCATTAAGATTAAAGATTTACCGATACAAGAGAAGATAAATCTTGTCTCGCCAAAAAAAAAATAGCTACTTTGGAGAAGTTATCAACCACTATGAAAATAGCACTGTACCTTCCCTCAGATTTGAGAAAGGAAGATCAGAAACAATATCGCCTTCAAACAATAGAGTTCCTTGATATCAACGGAAAGATTTAGTTAGACGTTGCACTGGTAAGAACCAAGGATCATGCAATTGAGATGCGCGGATATATCTTCTAGACAAGGAGGTGATGCTAGATTATGGTGGAATCCCGAGAAGAGAAGAATATAGAGGATCTGGAGTTTATTGTAGGGATACTTATTGCTTTCTTTAACCTTGAGGCTAATGCAATAGATTTGCGACTGATGGCATCAACCATAATTGGCTTTACCACGAGAAAGGATTGACAAAAGGAAGTCAAATATATACTTCATCCATCTTGTTGACGATGTCAAACACTAGTGGAATGAAGGGGAACTGAGAAGATATTGCATTTGCTTCCACCAGATAATTGAAGATTTTGCTCCATCTAGAATAGACAGACCACCAACAAGAGATTATTGATTACTTTCTTCGAGAGAGCACTCCGGAAAAACAAGGACGGAAGTAAAGTATCGAGGGATAAAGGCCACTTCTAACTTCTGTGGAATGAGTGAAATCTCATTAATTCACCAATTCAATGTACAAGAGCGAATGATAAGAGTAGTGGTATGGTAGCTACTCCATCCCGCACTCAAAGCATTACTCCGCACATGAATAAGAAAACCATGCAACCCAACTACCAAAACAGACTGAAGGTATTGACAATAACTCATGGAACTTCGTTAGAAACAAGGATAGATGCAAACGATTCACTGGATTCACAGATAGATAAAGATGATGATGTTGTCGTCCTGTCGGAAGTACCAAGCCACCGGAAAGATATGAAGGAAGATTACGGAGAACAACTGCAAGATTCAACAGCTACGGAAAAGATAGCACCAACTTGAATAGAAGGAATACAAGATCTGGAAGGTCTTCATGGCCTCTAGTGGATTGAGCATAGACGATAGAGCGAGAGGGTTTCAAGAGATTACTTAACGAGATAGAGGTGCAAAGGACTCCATGTTCTTCTTGAAATGATTGAGAGAGGTTTAGCAGTCTTCAGGAAATCTTCGGCGGAACGACGATGATAACTTGCCAACAAGGAAAACTCCGGGTTTGATTGAAGATGGAAGATGGAATTAACAATGGACTTGCTGATTCCAGTATTGAAGTAATGTATTTAGCAGAAGGACGTGGTCGAGATAGGTGACTTCAAGAAGCCAGAATTCGCACTTTGAGAACTTTGCACACAGGCAGTGTTCACGAAGCTTGAGAGAAAGGGACACAGATGATCTTCCATGTTCTTCCATTGATATAGAATAGGCAAGCATATTATCAACATATACCACCATGGATTAACAAGATATTCCCAGAATACCAAGTTCAAAAGCGAAAGCGAACAAATGCTCGAACACTTCGACCTCAACGCTCTTAGAAAGATCAATATTAAGAGCACGGGTTCGTGTTGAAGAAGATGCACCGCGTAATAGATTATCTGGTCCTTCGGAAGAAAAAGAGATGTCACCTGGTTCACATTGTCGATTGGATCGCCGGTTACAAAGATAAAGAGATCTTGGATAAAGAAACGATGATAGCTCATACCTCAAGTAAAGCTATCAGAGACGAAAAGATGCAATTCCCTCATCTCAAAGAGAATTTTGCAGATATGGAGTTCAAAAAGATGTGCAGCATGATGGACAGATGATAGACTGCCGTAGTGCCTTGAGAAACTCCGGATTGCCAAAGATGCTTAAATATGCATAGATATGATCACGGTGTACTCAAAATCACAGCAGATAACCGTCACCATTTGGAGGATAGTGTTGATAGCATTTTCCATATTCCACTCATGATAAGTGTCCTATAGCTATGCCGAGAACCAAATTACAATCACTAGCATCGGATCGACACATGTTATGTAATTAGCCCAAGAGAATTGGAGATGAAATAAAACTCCAGGATTAAGCGCCGGTGACAAAAGAATGAGTTAGCATGGACATGCTGAAAAAAGGGAGATAGATAATGTTTCACACACGACTGAAAAGGAGTGTGGAAACACAGATGTATCAAAGAAAAAATTTCCGCATTTTTCGGCATTAAAATACCAATAGATACGCAAAACCACTTATCAGGTAGAGAATAGCAACTCCACATTCTGTGAAAGCATGCTGGGAAGAAGAACACCCTTAACAAGATTGCGCCAGTTAACAAAGAATCGGATAGATCGCGTTGGTTTACAAAAGCCTGTCGGTATGGAGTGTACCCACAGTTGATAACCCAAAGGCAGATAGTGATAACAAATTGGATGCAACAGATAGACAAGGAATTACACACACACACACACACTTTCTATGGTACTACGGAAACCCAGAACACGTGAATCCTAGTTTGAATTTTTAGAAGAGGATTGAAAACGTTACACTTCCTTACCAGAAAAGGGTGGTGGGTGGGTAAGAAGAAAAGTGGAAGCAGTCCTACTCTCACGTTTTGTTTTTCCCTAGTATACATAGCTACCAAAAATATTTGCTAGACTGACAACGACCATTTGGCTGAGATCCTGAAGGGTGGGATGGCTCTGATACCAATTGTAACTACCTCGGTGAATTACGCTCTTAGTTACAAGCCTGGATGAGCGGAAATGGTTAAAATAGTACGGTGGAGCCAAATGCCACTCACAGGTAGACCTTTCGGCCGTCCTAACCATTTCCAAAACATCGGGACAAGAACGAGCGGCGTAATCGGCAGGCGAAGGGATCAACTACATACACAAATGAGTATGTATGCAAGCCACATACAACAGTCCTCAGAGCCATTCCATCTAAAAGAAATAGAAATATTGCAACGCCATACGGCAAGATCCAAATATCCTAGATAGATATAATAGTTTAGGATATCTCCTCATACATCAAACATCAGAGTATCAGGCGGAAGCGGAAAACAAGATCCGAGTACAGATAAGAAGCAAATCGGCATAAGATGCCCCATAAATAAACACATCCCGCCCACAGATCTCACGGATCCCCGTTCCCGGAATCTCTACACCGAGTGATCGTTGCCAACATCGTCCGTCTCCTCCACCCAAAGATCCATCTTGCAGTATACTGTTCATCTGAATCAAACAATTTATCGTGTGAGACCCTAGGGGTACTCAGCAAGTCTTTATGCCTCTAAAGGGGACACAACCTGGGGTGACGCAATTGCAGCAAAAGATAATACCTAACAATTCTATAGATACTCGCTAACCATCCGCCTAACCAAAGATAGACGGATGTCTGTTAATTAAGAACAACAGTTATAACAGTAATATTAACAGATCCATCCTCCTCCTCACTTACCAACGAGGAAGCGGACGCACAACCCCCCGCCCCCCATCCGTTGGCAGTTTTATTAACCATTCCATGAGTATTGCACTATTTACTAATCAGGTACTTAGTCAAATTAAAAGCGGTACTTTAGTTATACTTGTCTATGATCGAGAAACTGTGCTCTAAGTCGTCCATAACCGCGGACACGGCTTTCAGAAAGTTTTACCCTGCAGGGGTGCACAAATAGCAACACACACTCAATCAACCTCGGAAAAACCAAATCAAAACCCAACGAGGCATTCACGACAAAGCGATCACAGGATTTAGAAATGTTTCAGGGGGCCACCCCATTAAGCTACCCACAACAAAGTTGGCCGGCTCCGAGACGGACCCAAGGTTTGCGCCAATGGCTGTAAACGACTGGGAACCTGAAAGTGTGACTGGGCTTGTCGACCGCGAAAACACTCCGCAATCCTAAACAGTACAGGTGCTCATCGCACAATCTTAAATAAAGTAGTAAACATGGCATAAGTACAGGATAGTAATAAAGCTCCAAACTACTTTGTGGCCCCAAGAAATAAGAATGAATCAAGCTCTGGCTCAGGGGGGTCCATAAGGCCTCCCGGATGTGGATAGTGCGAATAGTCAAGGAACAGGAATCAAGTACTCGGGGTCCTACGGGACACAAGTGAGCATGAAGAACCAAATAGCAGATATTGCTCACCGGTTCCACTTTCATTAGTTATCCCATTACTACTCAGGTTAAGTTGTTTAGGTACCTCGTTATCCATCAGACACTCACATACCCTACACATGCTGTTCTATGACCCGCATGGCTCAACAACTCCTGTACTAATGGCTCATGGGATGGAGGAACAGCTTCGGTGGGGTTTAAAAGTAAAGGCTATGCAGTACTTGGGATTCAGTTTAATGCAATCGCGACTCAATGATGCAAGAATAAGATAGAGGCAATAGTACTATATGTATGCAAGCATGTGGTAGCGCTTGCCTGACAGCTTAGTTGAAGCGAGGGATGGATCTGGGTAGTGCTCCTAGGTTTCCTGATATATCCCACCTTTCTCATTCAAGAAGAACCAAACAAACAAGGGCCAACATAAATAGAGTGCACAAGCATATGAATTAAAATGTGACAAGCAAACAATCATGCCATGATGAATGATGCACAATTTGCATGGCAATAATGTAGCATGGCATGGGTGAGGTGTGGGGTACAAGATTAAAGCATTTAATTAAGTTTTTAGCCTGGTTTGCTCTCATAACACTTGCTGTATACTCATTATTCATATGATGCATGCTGCAATTCAGAACATGGAATGCATAGATATTACGGGCTCGTCGCGCTGATCGATTTAGACATATTATTTGTCAAATTTGGAGTTATAAAACTAAAGTTATTAATTAATTAAGAAAAAGGGCATTTTATTCTAATTTTAATTACCTCGAAATTTTAAAGTGCTCAAACATTGTTTTGAATAGCATATTTGAATTCCTCACATTTTTCTGATTCCAAAACATATATTACTTGTATTATTTGGATTTGTATTTTAAAAGTTATTTAAAATCTGATTTGAATTTGAGTTTAATCAATTTCTGGAAAAGTTTATTTTAAAACAGAAAAACAGAAACGTTTTGTACTCAGACAATCCCAGCCCCAGTCGCTGACGGGTGGGCCAGCTGCTGGCGGGGACACACGTGCGGGGAAAACTTTTCTCACCACGGCCTGACCTAGCTACTACGATTGATAGGCGGGACCAGCGGCTACGGGCCCACGTGTCAGTGGTGGGACTCACAGAGACTGGCAGGTCGGGGCATGCTGTACCGCGGGTTAAGCAGCAAAAGATCTGGGGGGTTTGAGCAAAGTGGCCCGCGTGCACTGTACTTCTTCTCTGCGTTTTCTGACGAGGGGTCGGTGTTCGACAGGGCAGAGCGCGGCGCGCGGGGTTCAAACTCGCGTTGCGGGCTCCCACGCTGAGGATGGTAGCCAGTGCGGCTGGGTATGGGTTGGTGTCAGAAGGACGGGCGAGGGCTAGGTATGCCGCTGCGAGGCGCAGCGACGAGAGAACGCCGTCGGCTGCCGCGCACCGAGGGCGTTCGGTGAAACGATCGGCGAGCACAGACATCGGCAGAGGGAACGGAGGTGTCCATGAGAGAGAGGGGCTCACCGAGAGGTAGACGATGGAGTTGGATCGGTCCGGGGGACGACGCAGCGGCGAGGACGCAGACGGCCGTCGACGTTAGGGTTTGGGAGGGCGTCGCGCTACTGCGGCCAGTCCGGGGCCTCTCCTCCTTGCTGGCGTGTACGGGGATGTCGCCAGGACTGCGGCGGGCTTCCTCGACAATCGCAGCTCCACGCCACCGGCTAGATCGAGGAGGGGGAAGGTGAGGCCGACGGTGGTCGGCGTTGGGGTAGATGGTGGTAGGGAAAAGGCAGGGAGGAAGGGGAGCGGCCTGGGGAGATCTGGAAGAGGCAGAGGGTTCGTGAGAGGGAGGATAAGGAGGCCGAGAGGGGAAGAACGATGCCGTGGGGGCGACGGGAACGAAAAGGTGGCTTCGGCCACCTTTTTACCCCGCCCTCACGTGCTCGTCGTGGGTGGCCAGAGACAGGGAGAGGGATGCCGGTGGGCCAGGGTGAGGGGAGAAGGCCGGCTCGGTTGGTGGGGTCGCCTGTGCAGCGAGAGAGAGGGAGAGGCCGAGAGGTAGAGAGAGAGATGGCTCGGTAGCTAGGGCTGGTTAGGAGGGGGTAGCTCGGGCTAGGGAGAGAGAGAGAGCTGGGGTGGGTCTGGTTGGAGGGACTAGAGAGAGTGATGTGGTGGTAGGGTTTTTAGCAAGATCAAACAAGATCAAGCAAAAGGAGTGGTAGAGAGAGATGGTGGTGAGGTGTTAGAATTTTGGAGAGGATCTCACAAGAGAAAGGTTCCCCTCAAAACAAAGAAAAACCCAAGAAAGAAATGGTGTTGATGATGGTTGCATGGCCCATGCAAAATATTTAAATGCCCTGTGTTTATTCTTGTGAAAACAAAATAAATGATCATGGCATTTATACATATGCATTCCAAAAGGTGGACTAAAGGCCAAGCAAAAGAAGCTAGAATTGGATCCATCCCAACCCACATGAGCTAGAGATGAAAACAAAATTAAATGCAAAGCTCACATGTAGTAGGGTGGTGGAATTATGGGGTGGTGACAAGAAAGGTGGTGGAGTTGAATAAAAGATATGCCCCCAACTCAACTTGGGCATTTAAACAATATATCAATAACCAAATACAATATCAAGAGGCAAAAACATTTAATAATTCATATGAGAGAAGAACCAAAAGAAAAAGGGTTTTATATGATGCTGAAATGCAAGGTGGCATGATGACATGAGCATGATATAATTATGATGCAACAATTATATATAGGAAGTAGCCATTATATTATTAAACCATGTAGCATTACAATTGTTAGACAATTGGGATGCTACAATCTCTGGACTACGGGTCCATTTAGTAGCTAGATGGCTGGTTCTCCTCCTTTGTGCTTTCATGTCTAGATCTTGTGAGCTTCGTTCATGACCAAGATCATCTATTTGTAATTCTGCATGTTGTGTTTGCGGGGATCCGATGTATATTGAGATGCTATTTTAGATTGATTATTTATTCTATCATGTCTTTGTTATTTGTGATCTTGCATGCTTGCCGTTGTTAGTAGCTATCTTGGCCAAGTAGATGCTAGCAACTCCAAGAGTTAGTATTTATGCTCGATAGTGGGTTCATGCCTCTAGTAATCTAGGGAAGTGATAGAAATCTCTAAGGTACTACATGTGTTATTGCTAATATTGAGAAAACAACAATCCTTTGTTCATAGAACAATCGTATTATTTACTTTACACGCAATTTGTAATGAAATTATCCGTTGCTTGCAACTTAATACTGGAGGGGGTTCGGATGATAACCTGAAGGTGGATTATTAGTCATAGATGCAGTTGGATGGCGGTCTATGTTTAATGTTGTAATGCCCAATCGAATCTCAAAGGAGTCAATATGATTAGTATATGCTTGTATGCTTTCTCGATGTTTGTCACCTCTAGTGAACTATGGACCCCGGTCATTTCTTTTACTATCAATCTACAATCAACTGTTTACTGCTTTGTGTTTACTTTCTGCAAACTATTACTTCCGTCTATTTAATATGTTTAATCCTTTGTTTTCAGCAAAACCGGTGAGATTGACAACCTCATCGCAAGTTGGGGACAGAGTTCTATGGTTGTGTTGTGCAGGTCTCCATGTTGCTGCTGGCACCGGTAGTGCGCCCTGCCAACGTTCAGCTAGCTACACCTTTGGGGTGTTTCCTTGCTCCTATTGGATTGATAACCTTGGTTTCATAACTGAGGGAAACTTACTGCTGTGCTCATCATACCTTCCTCTTGGGGTTCCCCAACAAGCTCGTTAATACACGAGTTAGCATCCCACCCATCTGCCGAGTCCCCGTAAGGAAGCTATAGCCTCACGATAAGGTCATCTGTCCATGCGAAAGGAAGAAGATCCAGCTGACTTCTTTGTCCCATTCCAAATCTCATGGTTAACGCGTAATATACGGTGCTAGAATCACTAATGTCATGGGTTATTAAGTCCTAGTTGTGTGGCAACTAGAATCCTAGATTCCATTGTAATTCTTAGTATTTATCATCACTTAGGATGATAATAGCATTCATTTCTTTAGGGAATTATTAATTTTCTGCCTCTTTTAGAACATAGGTGATAACACACAATTTTCAATTACTTTCATAAAGACTCTTCAAAGGACATGAGCAAGTGGTGAACTTGCCTTGTGACTGCAAGGTAGTTAAGTTGGATACTTCCACCAGACCTTGAGCTCCGGTTTCTATAGAAGATCATTATTTCTCGGTAAGGACAATATTTAAAGAAGCAATATGCAATGCATAGTAATGTCATGTAATGATTTATTATCTTTCTTCTTTGCGTGTTTTACCCACCTTATAAAGGTTTTATGTTTCTTTTAATTAATAACATAAAAGTATTACTCAAGAATCATTAAATTCATATAAGTTTTATATTTAGTATTATTATGATAACTAGTATAATTCCAAGAGTTTAAAAATGAATTTATTTAATTTTTAACTCTTTTAAATATTTAAATAAAATTCCTTTGAGGAAATAAGACTTACTTTCATCACACTTGATTTAATTTTCAAAAATACAAACTAGTATTTTTCTATAATAATAAGTGTTTTGTATATTTTGATAAAATTCCAAAACGAGTATAGACAATAATTATAATAGTTCTAAATTTAATTACCTAAAATTCTCTTTATTAATATTTTTGAATAGAGGATACTTTTGTGAGTTTATTGGTATTTTATTTATATTTTTAGGTTTTTTATTTCTATTTCTTAGAACCTTTTAAGTCCTAGGGGTATTTTTGGTCTTTTGATAATTTATTTAGACTTTTCTTTTAAATATCTGGACCAGGCCCATTGGGCTGGCCTAGCCCTGACTCGGCCCACCTGGGCTGGTCAAACCCGCTCCACTAAGGGGTACTGGACCACACCAGCCCAGTACGCACCCCCTCACCTCTCTCGATCTCTCGTGTTCTTCCTTGTCCCACTGTGGCGTGGTGTCATCGGCGCCATTGCCGCTTGATTCCCACCTCCCTGGGCCTCCCCGACTGCCGCCGTGGTGCATGGCGAGGTAGTCGGCACCGGTCCGTCGACTGGTCCTACTCGATTCAACTTTGGACCTCTCTCCTATCCAGGTTAACTCCACCCCGAACCCTAGGGTTTGGTGGCTGTGAGGTTTCGTCGCCCTGTGGTGCTGTGTCATGGCTCTGGTGGCCTGTGGTGTCGCCGCTGCTGCACATGTGGCTGTGGTCACCGCCTCATGGCTCGGTGCGGGTTGCAGCGCCCTTGGGTTCTCCCCGTGTGGTCGTGTGCGCTCGTCGGCCCTTCTACTTCCTCTTCTAAACTTCAGCAAGGACCATAAGTAAGTTTATCTCTCTCTCCCCCTCTGGTCCTCCCTTGCAACCCTGTGGGTGCCTATGGTGAGGAATCCCGATTTAGGGTTCATCTGTGTTGTTAGGGTTCTATCCCTCTATGTTGATTATTGAGGTTAATGATGGATTTAGAAGTACCTATGGTGATGGTACTTTGCTAATGCTGTTAGCTATTGGTTCTAGTGCTGTCGTTTCCACTTACTCTTTAATGTTCTAGGTACTTACAGTGGCTCTGTCTATATTTGTTAACTGAACCTTCTATAAGATTGAATTACTGTCACTTGAAAACTTGGAATGTTGTGACTCTGATCTATGCTATGAGTGGTTTGTTCCCATTCTGGAACATATAGTTGGCATCTTGTTCAAATGCTATTGATGCATTCCTGTTGATAGCTTCTTATGTATAATAGAATTATTCCTAAATACTATGTTAGGAAAATGATTAAGTATTGTTTTGAAAGAATTGGATTATGAAATCCCTGGTAGAATCTGCTTGGTTAGGAGATTCCTTGTGAAACCTTCATTTGAATGGTGCACAAGCTTGATCCTAATATTGGCTATTTCTATTTGTACTCTAGATTGTCTGAGAGTTGAAAAACTTTATTGGATGAATTAGCCTGTGCTACTCTTTAATTTTACCAAGCCTATGATGCTGGTCTGAGGCTATGCTAGATAAAAACTAAGGTTTTTATCTAATGTTTCCCTCTCAGGTGTGCTTTGGTAATCAGTTTAAGACAATGATTCTTATAGCTTTTAAGTAAATGATTTAATAGCCCATGATGTGTATTATAGATCTTTAAGATGAACTGGTTTATAAGGTGCTACCATCCATTGGATGTGCCCAGAAATTCCCACTTAAGGCTGCTATCTTATTAACTATAGAAACATGTGATGATATCCAAGATCAGTGATGCACAAGCTGAGATCTTGGTGTGGCTTGCAAAGATTGATTATTTGGATTTAATTTATTTCTTCTATGATGGATACACCCCACTTGGGTGTTTTTCTGAGAAGATCTTATATAAAACAACACATGCATATCTAAGATTCACACGTGATGGTTTTGTATAAACTCACCACACAACTTGCTTGTTCGTGAGGTTGTGGTGTTGCTTGATGTTGCTGGCTTAATCTTGGTGACTTGATCTTGCTCTGCACCTCCTGGTGTTGTTCTTGCTCCCCCTAGCTCCTGTGACCTTGTACTTGTCCTTGCTATCTGATACATTGCAAATGTATCTATAATTTTTGATGTTCCATGTTTGGTTTTATCTACATTCTTAGGTTTTGTCCACACTTTGGAGTTCTTTTCATATGATTTCTTGGACTAACCTATTAACAAGAGCCACAGTGCCAGCTGCCTGTTTTCTGCTGTTTTTGGTTCCAGGAAAGTTAGAAAATGAATATTCTCGGAATTGGACGGGACAAAAGCCAAAGTCATTATTTTACCGAGGGACACCTGGAGCCAGAAGACAAGACGGAGAGGGGCTGGGGCCCGGCCACACCACCTGGCCACGCGGCCAGGTCTAACCCGCGCCAGGGGGTGGTCTGGCAGCCCCATGCACCCCCTCGGCCTCTCCTTCCTCCTATATATTGCCTCTGATACGGAAACCCTAAGTACTCGATCAAAAATCCACGAAAGAGTCTGTAGCCGCCGTCATCTCCATCCCTAGATCGGAAGGGATCCGAAGCTCTTCCCGGCACCCTGCCAGAGAGGGGAATTCACCCTAGAGGCCTTCTTTATCATCATGCAAGCCTCCATTGTGATGCGTGAGTAGTTCATCTCTAGACTACGGTTCCATGTAGTAGCTAGATGGCTGGTTCTCCTCCTTTGTGCTTTCTTGTCTAGATCTTGTGAGCTCCGTTCATGATCAAGATCATCTATTTGTAATTCTGCATGTTATGTGTGCGGGGATCCGATGGATATTGAGATGCTATTTCAGATTGATTATTGATTCTATCATGTCGGTTATTTGTGATCTTGCATGCTTTCCGTTGTTAGTAGCTATCTTGGCCAAGTAGATGCTAGCAACTCCAAGAGTTACTATTTATGCTCGATAGTGGGTTCATGCCTCTGGTAATCTGGGGAAGTGATAGAAATCTCTAAGGTACTAGATGTGCTGTTGCTCCTAGGGAGAAAACAACAATCCTTTGTTCATAGAACAATCGTATTGTTTACTTTACACGCAATTCATAATGCAATTATCCGTTGCTTGCAACTTAATACTGGAGGGGGTTCGGATGATAACCTAAAGGTGGATTATTAGTCATAGATGCAGTTGGATGGCGGTCTATGTATAATGTTGTAATGCCCAATCGAATCTCAAAGGAGTCAAGATGATTAGTATATGCGTGTATGCTTTCTCGATGTTTGTCAATTGCACCGCTATAATTTGTTCACCCAGCATGTTATCTATCTTAAGGAGAGCCACCTCTAGTGAACTATGGACCCCGGTCCTTTCTTTTACTATCAATCTACAACTGTTTACTGCTTTGTGTTTACTTTCTGCAAACTATTACTTTCTTCCACTCGATACGTTTAATCCTTTATTTTCAGCAAAACCGGTGAGATTGACAACCTCATCGCAAGTTGGGGACAGAGTTCTGTGGTTGTGTTGTGCAGGTCTCCATGTTGCTGCTGGCACCGGTAGTGCGCCCTGCCAAATTCCAGCTAGCTACACCTTTGGGGTGTTTCCTTGCTCCTACTGGATTGATAACCTTGGTTTCATAACTGAGGGAAACTTACTGCGGTGCTCATCATACCTTCCTCTTGGGGTTTCCCAACGAGCTCGTTAATACACGAGTCAGCACTATCCTCCTGCACCATTCCCCCTCCTTATGTCAGCATTCTATGGTGATTTGATGTTTGCTTGGGTAAGCTATCTGGTGGTTTGTTTGGGAAGTGGACATGCTCACTATGTTCTTGCCATGTGCTTGAGAAGATGGGGATAAAATGTGATCACTAGTAGCTGTGTCCTGGCTGAGTGATCCTTTTTGACTGCTTGGAATGCTGTTGCTGTGTCGACAGCACACAGCATGCAGTTAGATGACTAAGTTGCCTTGCTGCATGGCTGTTTGTGGATCAGATCAAGTGAACTGATTTTCACTTGCTATCCTTTTACTAGTTAGTGTCCTGGTGAAACTTGCCCCTTTTCTACTTGGCTGATGATGTGGCATTGAAGTTATTTACTTGAAAAGAACAGATATTGCATATTGGTGAAACTTGCCCCTTTTAATTACTCAATGATGTAATAAGAACAGTGCACTTCACTGTTCACCACTAAGAGTAAAAATAATCAACTAACCTTTTATTTCTATTTGAGTGGTTTATCTTATTTTGCAGGAACAAGATCTGGATGCTCAAGATGTAGTATAGGAATAGATAGGTAGCATAGATCTTCCTTGTAATCTCCTTCTCATTCTTTTGTAAAGAATCTTGTAGATACATTCTTATTAGTTAATAAAGTTTTATTTCATTAGATTCTATTCCCCGTATTAGTCTATCTTGGTGTATCTATCTCAAATTGTAATATTGTTATGGAATAAAGAAAAGAAATAAGAATTCATTTCTTATTTAAGCTTCCTTGACTTAAGTTCCTATTGTTGTTTAATATATCTACAATATAATCAAACAATGTTAATATTTCATTTTGGAAAGCAAAACTTTATGTCTCTAACTTCTAATTTTAAAATCTTTTTCAAATGATTTAAATTTCAAATTCGAGTTCAAAATAAATTCCCCCCAAAACTCATTAATTCCTAAAGGTCATGTCAAAATTTTGTAGCAATCACCAGAAAGAGCTATCCCTACCTCTTGTTGCTGAAAGAAACTCTGATCCCTCTAGGCTTTTGTTTGGCAAAAAATTTACCCGGATTTTATAGATGAATGCATGCATATGCGCAGATTCCTATTTCTACCCTTCGTTGGTTCCTAAATGTTGGGGTGTTACACCCGTGGGTATGAGAGTCGCCATGATGGTGGAGGAGCAGGAGCACTGACTGGTCAAGGGACAACTTGTTGACCACTTGGTCTAGACACTCCGCACGGATCCTACGGTGATGTCGCAGCAGTACGAGGTCTTGGCGACCATTACATGCCAGCAACCCGTCCAGGAGGCGGGTCCCTCTAGGTTCGACGGCGTGGGTTCCTCCACCGCGCGCCCTCAGGGCCCGTACTATGGGTTTAGCCCCCGACAACTTCACCGTCACACACACGTCGTCTGCTAACCTAGCTTCCTTAGGTTTGTTGTCCGATGACGACGATGATGCCTGATCTATATATACTTTATCATATATTACTTTAGACTTATGTTGCCAGACTATGTCATATATATTACTTATCCTGCTAGACGTGGATCAGTTACTTGTCATATATTACTTATCCCGCTACTTAATTACTTTATAACTATGTTTACTATGTGTATTCTTTCTAGATAAATATATAGAATGGATCAAGTGTGCAACAACTATGCACAACCATTGGGGAGGTGCCTGGACAAGAAGTTCCCCATAGTGCTCCCTGTCGGGTTTGAGGCTAGGACGGTATGTGCTCTGTGAGATACACAGTATCATGGATGTCTCTATATATACAATCGAAAATAAACCATGGACTTTGTTGTATTGTTATTGTTTTACTCAGTCAATCCCTTACGCTTGGTGATGGGACTTCATGGACCATTTCCATAGAAACACCATGTACGATGTCGTGTTTGAGGTCACTTTGATGTCAGATGTTGATCTCGACATGAGTTATGTGGTTATAGTGACCAACATAGCGATCAAGACATCTTTTAGTGGACCTGGCTGGATAAACTTCTTGAATGATCATGACATGCAATACAGAGACAAGATAAAGATCTTTCTCATTCATCAAGCAGCCGTAATCTACATGTATACGCCCCCTGACGATGATATCCAACAGTAAGCTAGCTATGTAGTTGAGAGCATCGTATTATATGTCGTTTACTCTATACATGCATTCTTTTTATGCGACTTTCTTCTCAATATATGTAGATTGGATTATAGAGAAGAAGCGTGCGGCAATTATGGTCAACATAGTTGGCATTGCAAGGACAGGAAGATTACCATACCGCTCCCTGCGAACTTTGGTGTTAGGACGGTATGTTCTCTGAAATTCATGTGGAGAATGTAAATATATATATGTTCAATGAAAATCATGACTAATTGTTCTGTCCTATGATTTTACTCAGTCAATCCCTTGCGGTGCACGACATGGCTTCATGGACCATCTCCATAGAAGCATGGATGAGGTTGCCGTGTTTAGTTTCACTTTGACGCATCATAATCATCCTGATAGGACGTACCAGGTTAGGGTCACCAACGAGGAGGCCCAAACATATTTTAGTGGTCCTGGATGGAACAGACTCCTCATCTTGTACGATGACATTCAAGAGGGACGGGAGTTCAAGTTTTTGCTCAGTCATACTTATGGCATCATCTATTTCACTTGCTTTCCTCCCGACTCTTCTGACGAGGGTGAAGATGAGTGAAGTCTAGATAATGCTATATGAACCAATATCCTAGCTATATCGAACATTTGGTGGATACTAGTACAGTTTCCTGTGTTAATGTGTATTTTGTTGTCATTATCCTGTATACTTTGTACTCATGTATTCATCTCTGTATTCTGTCTATTTTTTTGCTCTGATACATAATACTGCCGGTGAACAAATTGTATTACCCCCAGCGAAGAGATGTGCACTAGTGTTAGGGGACATTATCCCCGGCGAATGGGGCTACTCGCTGGTGGTATGCTCAGATATCACCGGCGAATTGTGTAGTTCACCGGCTGTAATGCATTACCGCCAGCGAGATGGTCACTGGCAAACAGGAACTCGCCGGTGGTAGATGATTTTGGTGTGCCACAGGTGAGCCTTTCCCTACTAGTGGGGAGTACAAGCTACATGAACAATGCATTACATCAATCAAACAGAGAAAATGAACCACTTAAACGCCCAATCCCAATTGAAGCAATGCATCATATTTAGCAGATAAAACAATACACAATACACCTAGCAAACAAGTCTTTGTAGCATCCCATTTTAACAACACCTAGCATGCCTGCAATAATATTTCTAAAGAAACTATAGCATGCCTGTAAATTTTAGGCAAAGTAACTATAAGACATAATAGTTATCGTTAAACTAATTATTTTTTACTATAGGATGCCAATATGTGCATGATTGGCTCATTCACTCTTTGCAGATTTGTAGGAAAATTATATGGGTCTGAACAAATATTTAATGATCATTTGTTTCAATTGTACATACTTGCAAGAATATACTTGGTTAATTGAATGTATCGGCATCCTCTTGGGCATGCATGGGTGCATCTGCATCTGTCTTGCTATTTCCTACTCACTCTGTTTCAAAATATAAGATGTTTTAGCTTTTGTGAAAGAACTGAATATAGACGTATTTTAGTGTGTTCCGGACTTACACACTAAAATACGTCTAGACACATTCCTTTCACAAAAGCTAAAACATCTTATATTTTGAAATAGAGGGAGTAGATACCACAGTCTATTAAGAGAGAGAGAGCATGGAATCCGATCCATATTAATTGTCATTGGATTTGATGTATCTAGCACTAAAATATGTCTAGATACATCCATTTCTGCGACAAGTAATATGGATTGGAGTACATCCGATAGATTACCTTTCATTTTTGTTGTTCAGTAACCCGGCAAGAATAGGCAAAAAGCTTTACAAGGTATCTAGATTGAAAAGACCAAGTTTTCCCTTGAGAGTACTAACAACATCATCTTGAACTTATACAAACTTAACAATTAGTAGCGAACATATAATTGGCATCTAGTGGGAAAACATCAAGGATTTAGTTTTCAGTGTACCATTTTGTCTAAAAGTTCTGAAGACACTTTTATCTTTGGTCCAGAACACTAGGTTTGTACAATGTACATTTAGAACCCTATAATGTGTTCTTAACAAATTGATCCAACTAACCTTCCTTCCAATACCAACCTAGAGAACACTGGAAAATCAATGTCAAATCAATATCAACCTAGAATACTAGTGTCAATTGTGTAGCTACTGACTACATATTACATATTAGTGTAAAAGATCAGTTTATCAAGTGAAAGAAAATATTCTAGAGAACTTATTCCTTTTGTTACTCACCACCTAAAAATCTGACCCACTTAGAGCTAGCCAAATGTCATCTGATGTTGTAACTGTTGAAAAACATTCTTATAGCAAGGTGGAAAGGTCCATGGCCATTCTTAACACTTTCTTCAGTTTCATATAGGTACATCTTCCTTATATGTAAACAAAAAAAATCTTCTTCAGTTGGGCATGATCCAATTTGGTCATGAACCTCAACAAGAATTTGGGCATGATCCAATTTTAAACTCACAAGTAATTCTTTAAGAGCACCATTACCATGCAAAACTGATGACCCACAAGTATAGGGGGTGTATCGCAGTATTTTTGAGGGAAGTGAAACCCAATTTATTGATTCGACACAAGGGGAGCCAAAGAATATTTATAAGCCTTAACAACTGAGATGTCAATTCAGCTGCACCTGGAAACAATCTTGCTCACAGCAGTTTATTAGTAGCAACAATTTTGTAGTAGGAATAGTAAAGCAGCAGTAGTAAAGTAAAGACAGTAGTAACAATAGCAGTAAACAATAGGATTCGAGTGTGGTAGGCATAGGGATGGATGGACGGGCTGTGCATGGACAAGACAATTCACATGGCAATCAGAACATAGGGCAATTGCAGATAAATAAGATAAAGCATCTAAGTACTAGATAATCCTAGGCATGTGTTCCATATATAGTCATACGTGCTCGCAATGAGAACTTGCACAACATCTTTTGTCCTGCCAGCCCGTTTGCAGCGGGGCCTCAAGGGAACTACTGGCAATTAAGGTGCCCCTTTTAATAGAGCACTGAAGCAAAGCATTAACACTCCATGAACACATGTGATTGATACATTGCAAATGTATCTATAATTTTTGATGTTCCATGCTTGGTTTTATCCACTTTCTTGTGTTTTGTCCACACTTTGGAGTACTTTTCATATGATTTCTTGGACTAACCTATTAACAAGAGCCACAGTGCCAGTTGCCTGTTTTCTGCTGTTTTTGGTTCCAGGAAAGTCACAAAATGAATATTCTCAGAATTGGACGGGACAAAAGCCAAAGTGCCTATTTTTCCGGAAGTCATCAGATGCCAGAATACGAGACGGAGAAGGGCTGGGGGCCAGCTACACCACCTGGCCGTGCCGCTAGGCCTGGCCTATGCCAGGGGGTGGTCTGGCCGACCCCAGCATCTCCTCGTCCTCTCCTTCCACCTATAAGATGCCCTCGGGACAAAAACCCTAAGTACCCGATCAAAAATCCATGAAAGAGTCTGTAGCCGCTGTCATCTCCATCCCTAGATCGGGAGGGATCTGAAGCTCTTCCCAGCACCCTGCCGGAGAGGGCAATTCACCCTGGAGGCCTTCTTCATCATCATGCAAGCCTCCGGTGTGATGCATGAGTAGTTCATCTTTGGACTACGAGTCCATGTAGTAGCTAGATGGCTGGTTCTCCTCCTTTGTGCTTTCATGTCTAGATTTTGTGAGCTCCGTTCATGATCAAGATCATCTATTTGTAATTATGCATGTTGTGTTTGCGAGGATCCGATGGATATTGAGATGCTATTTCAGATTGATTATTGATTCTATCATGTCTTTGTTATTTGTGATCTTGCATGCTTTCTGTTGTTAGTAGCTATCTTGGCCAAGTAGATGCTAGCAACTCCAAGAGTTAGTATTTATGCTCGATAGTGGGTTCATGCCTCTGGTAATCTGGGGAAGTGACAGAAATCTCTAAGGTACTAGATGTGATGTTGCTACTAGGGAGAAAACAACAATCCTTTGTTCATAGAACAATTGCATTGTTTACTTTACACGCAATTCGTAAAGGTGGATGCTTGCAACTTAATACTGGAGGGGGTTCGGATGATAACCTGAAGGTGGATTATTAGTCATAGATGCAGTTGGATGTCGGTCTATGTATAATGTTGTAATGCCCAATCAAGTTCCAAAGGAGTCAAGATGATTAGTATATGCATGTATTGATTTCTCGATGTTTGTCAATTTCCCCGCTATAATTTGTTCACCCAGCATGTTATCTATCTTAAGGAGAGCCACCTCTAGTGAACTATGGATCCCGGTACTTTCTTTTACATACAATCTACAAACTGTTTACTGCTTTGTGTTTACTTTCTGCAAACTTTTACTTCTTTCCATTCGATACGTTTAATCCTTTGTTTTCAGCAAAACCGGTGAGATTTACAACCTCATCGCAAGTTGGGGACAAAGTTCTGTGGTTGTGTTGTGCAGGTCTCCATGTTGCTACTAGCACCGGTAGTGCGCCCTGCCAAGGCTCAGCTAGCAACACCTTTGGGGTGTTTCCTTGCTCCTACTGGTTCGATTAAACCTTGGTTTCATAACTGAGGGAAACTTGCTATTGTGCTCATCATACCTTCCTCTTGGGGTTCCCCAACGAGCTTGTTAATACACGAGCCATCAATGATCCTGACATCAAAGCCATTCCCTCCGGTAATCCTGATTTCTGTCACTTCGGGGCCATTGGTTCCGGACAACAACATGTGTATACAACTACAGGTAAGACCAAAAACAATACTATCATAATGAATCGATAACATGTTCAGATCTGAAATCATGGCACTCAGGCCCTAGTGACAAGCATTAAGCATAACATGTCGCAACAAAGTCATAAAGCACTAATAGAAGATACTAGGCACCATGCCCTAACAATCTGATGCCATTACATGAACGATATCATCCAATCCCTACCATCCCCATAGCCTACAGTGGGGGATTACTCACTCATAGATGGGGGAATCATGGATGGTCGATGGAGAAGCGATGGTGATGATGATGGCGATGATCTCCTACAATTCCCTGTCCCGGCAAGGTGCCAGAACGGAGTTTCTGGTGCTATTTCATGGAATCTGGTGGTGGCGGCAGAGCGGAACTCCTTCTGAATAAATGTCGAACCCCCCTGAGTTTTTAGGTCAGAAGGCAACTTATAGGCGAAGAGGGAGACCGAGGGGGTGCCTAGGGCGGCCAGACCACCCCCTGGCGTGGCCAGGCCTAGCCCGTGCGGCAGGTGGTGTGGCCTGGGCCCAGCCCCCCTCCATCTCGTATTCTGCCTCTGGGAGTCTTCTGGTGAAATAGGATTTTTGGCATATTTTCCGGGATTTTTCCTGATAGTTGATTTTCTGCACAAAAAGTAGACACCAAAGCAATTCTGCTGAAAACAGCGTCAGTCCGTGTTAGTTAAATCCAAATCACACAAGTTTAGAGGAGAAACAATAGCAAAAGTGTTCGGGAAAGTAGATACATTTTGGACGTATCAACTCCCCCCAAGCTTAGCTTATTGCTTGTCCTCAAGCAATTCAGTTGAAAACTGAGTGCGATAAAAGAACTTTCATGAACACATTTTCTTCATATGATGTATATATTCTCAGCATGTGATCAACTACTTAGACAATTCATAATAAGGAGTATGCAACTAAGTTTACTTAATAGGCATTGCAAGCTATGAAGAGATTCCAACTCAAAAATAATAAGTAGCATGAAACATAAACATAAGCAACATTACAATGCTCATAACAAGGTATGATAGAGTGGAATCTCTCTTGCCTTTGATTATGAATGCCAAGGCACCTCTGAAGTTCAGGTGAAGACTAGAAGTAAAGATATCAAAGATACAAGCATCAAAGTCATAACACATATAATCAAGTTTTGAGACAAGCACATTACACTAAGAATGACAACTATGCTCTCAAAAAGGTGCTCATAGAATAAGTGGAGACTCAACAAGGAAATGAAAAGGTTTTGAATAGTTTGAAAGGCTTCCAAATGCTGAAAGTATGGTACTCGTTAGCTTTGAGCTCTCATTGCCCCTATCATAAGCATCTTTAATATGGTTAAGGTGAAAGTGAGGTCCAATCTGAGTTATATGCTTGACAGACTATAAACTGGAAATCCCATGTCCCTTGAGTACGAGGGCCGCTCCTCATGCTACTCAACTTTAGTTACCTGTAAGTTCTTGTCATCGTAAATACGTGCGTATCATAGAGAACCGCCAATGGGGTACCCCTTGCCCGATGATACGGAAGAATCCCCATATCAAAATGACAAGGCAAGCAGACAATGAGTATCTCAACAATCTTCTTATTTACCATGGGAAAATGGTGCTTTTTTCTCTCTTTCCTCTTTTCTCAAATCTCTTTTTTTTCTTTCTTTTTCTCAATGGCTATCTCTCTCTCTATTTTATAAGAAGAATGCTTCATAGATATCATTATGGTTACGCTGTAGGTTTCCACCATGACGACATGGATTAGAACGGCGGCCCAGGCGTTTCTCTAACACACATATATAACTCCATGGACTTACAGGCTCCCCTTTTATTTCACACCGACGACATCCGCAAACAAAAGAGCATGGTATCAACTGGGTATATATTTACAGGTGTTGAAAGAGTTCCCCGTGACAGCACGGTTCTGCTAATCCCCATCCTATAATTTGCAAGCATATAACTTTCATGGACAGTCACAATGGTTCAGGTTTATTAAGTGCAGAAAATAAAGTGTGTCATCAAGTTCGTGAGAGCTTTACTAACTAACTTTCTCATAACAAGCAAACATTTTATTCGGAAGAAAGCAAGTCATATTGAATTCGCACGGAAATAGCAAATGATGCTAATAGGTAGGTATGGTGGACACTTTGGCAATATTTGGTTTTAGGGAGTTGGAAACATGAGTAAAACATACTCAGTGAAAATGAAGGCTAGCAATAGTAAGGGAGCACCAAACGAGAGAGCAATAGCTGTCATAATCATGCTTGCAACAAAACAGGACTAATCATGGCATGAAAGTGATTCAAGACCCTCAAGGCAAAATAATTCATCGAGGCTCAACTGATTATTTCAGTCATATGCATGTGTGAGCATGGGCCAAGTCAATTCAAATGAAACATTCAGAGGAGGATACCACGGTGTCATACCAAGTTATGAATAGAGTAATGCAAGCAAACATTTATAAGACATGCTATAAACTATTAGCAAGCTGGGACTAATCATATGAACGCAAGAACTACTAAGCATCCATAAATAACATACACCCTACATGAACAGACTAAGCATGCCCACAATGATGAGTATATGTACAAAAATGAAAACAAATAGAGTTCGTTACTAGCCTCTTATCACACCTCAAGTTGTCATTAATCCTCATTATTTCCCTTCACTTGTGTGGCTTGAATAATAATATGAAACCAAATCCCACTGAGGATTGTTGAACCCTGCAACAAACTCACAAAACCAAAGAAGAACAACAAATATTTTTGGTGTTTTCGATTTTTAAAAGAAGAACCAAAAAAGAAGAACAAGCAAAGCAAAATCTTTTTGGGTTTTTCGAATAGTTCAAACAAAGCAAAAAGGGAAAAAACAAACCAAGGCAAAGAGAAAAAGAAGCGAACCAAAGAGAAACAACAGAAATATTTTTGGTCTTTTTGTGTTTTAGAAAGCAAAAGCAAAGAAAGAACGAAAACTAAAAAGAGAACGAAACATGAGTATACAAAGTACCGATGAAAAATGATATGGAGATGACTGCGATGTCGGCGTACCTCCCCCCAAGCTTAGGCTTTTGGCCTAAGTGGGTGTCAATCCAGATATGGGTGAGGGTTCCAAGCAGGCAGGTCATTGTAAGAATGGTCGTAGTTAGGCCCGTGGGACGAAGAAGAAGCTCCCCAATCATAGGTAGGTTGCTGATATGAAGACTCCCCCTCATTCGAGGGCTGGACCAAATCATCTGTGACCTCCCTTCTAGCATCCTTCTCCTGTTGGGAGAGCTCTCCCAAGTACGTATCAAACTCCTCCATGAGAGACCATCCTACCCTGTTATCAAGGTTAAACAAAACAGGTGCAGGCAAAAGGACAACACGCTCAGACTTGCTCTTTCTCCAACCAGCTTTGAGAAAGGTTATTTCATAAGACAACTCACTCAAACTAGCCCACGAGGAAACAAATTTATGTTGTATCATGGAATTAAGATCAAGCCTTTCTATGGGAAACTCTAGGTCTAGATGATGAGGCACTAAACCATGAAATGCTAATAAACGAGAAGCGATGAGGCCTCCACAAATTCCACCTTTCTCGCGGTTAGCAGCAAGACGGAAAGCTATCAAAGCACCCAAGCTATAAGTCCTATCTCGTTTAAGAGCAGCAGATATGAATGCTAGATCATACGAAGATAACTTATTGGCAGGTTTCCTAGCAAGAACACACTTGGCAATAAAGTAAGCAAAGTAACGAATAGAGGGGAGATGAATGTTACGGATTTTCCACTCTACTTCGAAAAGCTGCTCCCTTGGCAAATTTCTGTGTATAAATCCATGAGTGGTTCAGGTCGCTCTTTAATCCTTCTACATGATCCCCACTGAGGTACCTTAATAGCTGCATAAAAGTCATCGAGAGAAAGGTCGGCAGCAATATTGTAAATTTTGTAGTGGACCATGGGGTTAGGCAAAGAGTAACTAAATTGAAAATCCTGCACCACAGACATGGTTAACTTCAAAAATTGACAAGGTTCATCTTCCAAAAAGTGCTCCAACCCTGCATTAGAAACCAAAGTGTGGAAATCCTAGAGAATTCCTGCAGCTCTCATGAATTCAGAGCATGGGTAAATGGAAGGAAAAACTTCCTCCTCCTGGTGAACCTTTTGGTTTAGTTGATGATCATTCATCTTCTATTCTGAAATTTAAACACCTATTAAACAAGTGATTGCAAAGTCAATATAATGGAGGGCACTACTAATAGGGACTTATAAGAGGCCTAAACATGCATCAAAACTATATCTCTAAGCATCAAACAAGCTTACAAGCTCTCAAAACCTGTCACCTACAATAGCAAAATACTCAAGATATAATCCACTAAACACAAATCTACTTGGACAAGCGGAGGAGTCACATACCGAAGAACAAATGCTCCAAATTTCAGCAGCAAATATGGGCTGAGCAAGGAGATCAAAAAAATCGAGAGCAAGCACAGCAAGAATGCGATTTTGAGCAATGAATTGGAGTTTACTCGGGAGAGAGGAGAAAATGTGGCAAGTGAGAGAGTGAGTGGAGGGCCAGGGGTGGCCCACACCATGGCATGGCGCCACCCAGGGCTGGCCGCGCCACCAGGTGGTCTGCCTGCCTGGTGGGCCCCGCTGGTACCTTCCAGGCACTCCTCTGCCCCTTTTTTCACGTAAAAATTTAATATGAATTTTCTGGAATTTTTCGAGACACTTTATTTTTGGGCAATTTTCAGGTATAGATGAATGATTTTCTAACAGAAAGATATTTTCTATAATGATGCAATGACCAAACAAGGCTAGAACTACAGAAGTTCTAAGACACTCTAACATGCAAGCAACTAACAACAGAAAAGAAAACTAAACGAAAGCAAAAAACTAAAATAGATAGAATAGAAGTAAGCGGAGATAATCATGGTGGAAACATTGTTTTGTTCAATGAAATCCTTTTGTTAACAAGGTTGATCATGTCTTGTTACCAAAACAATTTTATATGAAACAAAACTTTGTATTCCACTTATGATTATGTTACCTTAACTTTGATAGCAATGGTCCCAATCATAATAGTTTCAAATTTTTCTCTTGGTATGGGACAATATATTTCTCCAACTTGAATGCCCTCAACATGTTCAGTTGAATTTAAACCATAATTCCTATCAATCTTCTTGGGGAAATAGACAGTATGTTCCTTGTCATTAACATTGAAAGTCCCCTTTCCTTGATTATAATTAATAACAGCTCCTGCAGTATTAAGAAAAGGTCTCCCAAGAATAATAGACATATTATCATCTTCAGGCATTTCAAGCACAACAAAATCAGTTAATATCAAGCAATTATGAGCCACTTGAACATGTACATCTTCCCATATACCAACAGGAATAGTGGTAGATTTATCAGCCATTTGCAAAGATATATCAGTTGGTATCAATTTTTCTAGTTGAAGTCTCTTATAGAGAGAAAAAGGCATAACACTAACTCTAGCTCCCAAATCACACAAAGTTGTTCTAACATAACTATTCTTAATAGAGCAAGGGATAGTTGGAATCCCTGGGTCTCCAAGTTTCTTAGGAACCTTACCATTAAAGGAATAATTAGCAAGCAAAGTAGAAATTTCTTCATTAGGGATCTTCCTTTTATTCGAGACAATATCCTTCATATACTTTGAGTAAGGAGGCAATTTAATAGCGTCAGTCAAAGGAATTTGCAGGAATAAAGGTTTCATCTACTCACAAAACTTATTATAGTGTTCATCTTCCTTTGACTTGTGTTTCTTAACAGGGAAAGGCATAGGTTTTTGGACCCAAGGCTCTCTTTCACTACCATGTTTCTTAGCAATAAAATCTTCTTTAGTGTATTTAGTATTCTTAGTGTGCTTTTCAACTTTTTCTTCATTAGGAACATCATTTTCTTCATCACCACTTTCAGTTTCAGCATCAGAAATAGATATACTATTAGGATCTATAGCAGGTTCAGAGGGTTCTAAAGTAGTTTTATGTTTCTTTTTCCTTTTCTTACGAGTAGAGCCACTATTTTCAGCTTGCTGAGAATCATGCTCAATTCTTTTGGGATGCCCCTCAGGATATAGAGGATCCTGGGTAGCAGCACCACTTCTAGTTCTGATTTCATAAGCATGTTTTTCTTTAGCAGCGTTAATTAGCAAGTCTTTTTGCACTTTAATGAGTTGATCTATTTGAGTTTGAACCATTTGAAAGTGTTTAACAATCATTTTAACATCATTAGAGGTTCTTTCCGCAATATGTTTCAACTCAACAATAGCTCTAGTGTTTTCCATTAGATGATTTTGCACCCTTTTATTAAAATTATCTTGCTTAACAATAAAAATATTGAATTATTCTAAGCATTGATCAGGAGGTTTAGAGTAAGGGATATCACCTTCATCAAAGTGTTGGAGAGAGTGTACCTCAATAGTGGATGAGTAGGGGATAGGCTTACATAATTCTTCTATAGGAGGTAAATTCTTGACATCTGCAGCTTTAATTCCCTTCTCCTTAAGACATTTCTTAGCTTCCTTCATCACTCCATCATCTAATTCAATAACTCCCCTCTTCTTTGATGTTGGAATAGGCACAGGAATAGTTGGTGCATGTATAATTACTTCAGGTATAGCTGGTTCAGGTGGAGTCCAATCTTCATAGTTCTTGCTTATTTTAACCATTAATTCCTCAGCTTCCTTGGGAGTCCTATTCCTGAAAACACAATCAGCACAACTATCTAGGTATGTCCTAGATTCTTCAGTTAGTCCATTATAAAATATATCAAGAAGCTCATTCTTAGGTAATGGACTTCCAGCATGTGCATGAATCAAAGCACAAAACCTTGCCCAAGATTCAGGCAATATCTCTTTTTCTCCCTGCTTAAAATCAAAAAGTTCCTGCAAAATAGCATGTCTAGCACTTGGAGGAAAATATTTCTGCAGGAAAGTAGTAATCAAGCAATCAGGGCTATCAATAGATCCAGGAGGTAAATTACTAAACCAAGTTTTAGCTTCTCCTTTTAATGAAAAGGGGAAAATCTTAGCAACAAAGTAAGTACGCATCTTAATATCATCAGAAAACAAGCCACTCATGGTAGAAAGCTCAATCATATGTGCTACCGCACTCTCATTCTTAGTCCTACAAAAGGTTCTTTATCAACAATAGCTATGTAAGATAGATCGAGAGAGAAATCATAATCTTTATCTTTAATGTTTATGGGAGAAGCAGCAAACTTAACAATAGGAGACAATTTGGGTCTAATAGTACGCCTCTCAAGGAGACACTTAGCAGCGCTCCTATCACGGGTGTTTTTACATTCTTTAATAAATTCATCGGTCATCTCAACATAACCGTCTTCAATATCATAGCTCTCACTAGACTCAGGTGAACTAACAGGTGTAGTAGTGTGTTCATTAGGAGTTTCAGTATTTCCAGCTATAGTTCTACCAATCGTAGCATCTAGGAAAGGACCTAATGAACCACTCTTATCAAGAACAGTAGAAGTAGCATCATAAGTATCAGAAGTTTCAGATTCAGCAGTAGTAGCAGTGTGTGTAGCATGTGTATGTGGTGGTGTAACGAGCTTACTCATAACAGCTGGTGAATCAAGAGCAACAGAGGTATTTAGAACCGTACCTCTTCTTGTAGTGGATGGTAAAATAGGAACCTTGCCATCACGAGACTTACCCATGATGGATGGATAGCAGCGAACAATAGGGAATCCAAGTGAACTTGATAAATAAAGCTATGCTCCCCGGCAACAGCGCCAGAAAATAGTCTTGATGACCCACAAGTATAGGGGGTGTATCGCAGTATTTTTGAGAGAAGTGAAACCCAATTTATTGATTCGACACAAGGGGAGCCAAAGAATATTTATAAGCCTTAACAACTGAGTTGTCAATTCAGCTGCACTTGGAAACAATCTTGCTCACAGCAGTTTATTAGTAGCAACAGTTTTGTAGTAGGAATAGTAAAGCAACAGTAGTAAAGTAAAGACAGTAGTAACAATAGCAGTAAACAATAGGATTCGACTGTGGTAGGCATAGGGATGGATGGACGGGCGTTGCATGGACAAGACAATTCACATGGCAATCAGAACATAGGGCGATTACAGATAAATAAGATAAAGCATCCAAGTACTAGATAATCCTAGGCATGTGTTCCATATATAGTCATACGTGCTCGCAATGAGAACTTGCACAACATCTTTTGTCCTGCCAGCCGTTTGCAGCGGGGCCTCAAGGGAACTACTGGAAATTAAGGTTCTCCTTTTAATAGAGCACCGGAGCAAAGCATTAACACTCCGTGAACACATGTGATCCTCACATCAAAGCCATTCCCTCCGGTTATCCCGATTTTTGTCACTTCGGGGCCATTGGTTCCGGACAACAACGTGTGTATACAACTTGTAGTAAGACCAAAAACAATACTATCATAATGAATCAATAACATGTTCATATCTGAAATCATGGCACTCGGGCCCTAGTGACAAGCATTAAGCACAACAAGTCGCAACAAAGTCATAAAGCACTAATAGAAGATACTAGGCACCATGCCCTAACAATCTGATGCCATTACATGAACGATCTCATCCAATCCCTACCATCCCCATAGCCTACAGCGGGGGATTACTAACTCATAGATGGGGGAAACATGGATGGTCGATGGAGAAGCGATGGTGATGATGATGGCGATGATCTCCTCCAATTCCCCATCCCGGCAGGGTGCCAGAACGGAGTTTTTGGTGCTGTTTCATGGAATCTGGTGGTGGCGGCGGAGCGGAACTCCTTCTGGAAAAACGTCGAACCCCCCTAAGTTTTTAGGTCAGAAGGCAACTTATAGGCGAAGAGGGAGACCGAGGGGGTGCCTGGGGCGGCCAGACCACCCCCTAGCATGGCTAGGCCTAGCCCGCGTGGCTAGGTGGTGTGGCCTGGGCCCAGCCCCCCTCCGTCTCGTATTCTGGCTCCGGGTGTCTTCTGGTGAAATAGGATTTTTGGCATATTTTTCGGGATTTTTCCTGATAGTTGATTTTCTGCACAAAAAGTAGACACCAAAGCAATTATGCTGAAAACAGCGTCAGTCCATGTTAGTTGCAACCAAATCACACAAGTTTAGAGGATAAACAATAGCAAAAGTGTTCGGGAAAGTAGATACGTTTTGGACATATCAAAAACTCATCAGGATCCAATTAATTCTAGAACACCCGCAGTTGGTTGATTCAAATTTCAGAAATTGTCACTGACAAAGGTGCCCGGAACGACAAGTTAGTAGGTGATGGCTGTCAAATACCACCTCTTTTAGCTATATAAATTGTGCCATTTATCCCTCATATCATGTGTTTTCCAGCTATAGCTATGTCTTATATGCATGATTTCTATTTCTCATTTACTTTCATATGAGCTTTGCACATTTAGTAGTTTAGGTAGAATTTTATCACTTTTCCTTGTCTATGACATGTGTGTAGGTGTTGATGATGATTATGGATAAAACAAAGGCAAAAGGAACAAAGAGAACATAGTATGGAGGAGCTGCAGGGACCAGACTTAGCCATTTGAGAGGTTGAAAAAGTGATTTTTTTCCAACTTGTCAAATTAAAGATCCAAGACCACAGGGTTGTATCCCTCGACGATACGAACTCAACGAGCCTATGAATACCCAAAACGGAGTTCGTGTGAAGAAATGGCGACCAAAATACTAAAAGGATCTAACAGTTTAACGAGCAACTATACGGCCGGAGCTATTTTCTGGTCGTATAGCTCCGCCCGTATAGCTGCCAAAAAGGTCACAAACGATGGGATTTGACCCTAGAAAATCTCCAGAACCTTCTCTAAGTCATATGACGGTATTGGAGGAACCCTAGGACACCCCCAAGGCCTATATAAAGGAGGGAGGACCCAAGAGAGAGCCACCAAGCCATATCCTCCACCACGGCGGAGCCCTGCCATCGTGCCTTCACCATAGCCGCCTCCAAACAGATCTACACCATCACCATCACACAAGAGGAGAAGGGACTAGGATCTTGAAGGCCTCCACATCGATCTACATCATCATTGTCATCAACAACATCTCCATCACCGATCCCCTTTGGTTACTTGTTGTAATTCTAGATTGAATCTTGGATTTGCACTTGTCTTCAATTTTATCATCATACTTCATCCATATTCTATCCATGATGTTGATTGCCTTCATGTGTGAGTAGTTTCCTTTGTTCTTGGGGAGATGGAGAAACCCTAGTATGAGATTGAATTGAGATAAAGATTATTATGTGATATTGTTCATTATGTGTCTGCGTTAATTGTCTTCATCTTGATGTTGGGAGTTGTGCACGTCCTTAATATTTGCCTCCTATGGGGACTCGGTGAATGGGATTACTTGTTGGTAGACGGAGGGATGATAGCACTTACTATGACTATAAAGTTGTTGTCATTCTTTACGTACTAACTTGGGGGAATTAAGGAGAACTCATAAAGCCATGTCCATGCCACGAGAGAAATTCCTTAATAGTGCAGTAATTCGATTGATGTCGATTGCTGTCTGCTGTGGTTATGAGGATGATGTGTGTAGCGGTTGTTGGCTATTCCTCCATATATGGATCTCCTCCCACACATATCATAAATGGTCTTATTCATCATAATAATTTTGATCACTCTTTCTAATTACTAGCAGTGGATCCACTACTCCCTGAGAACTCTTTCCATCATCTTATAGACTTTCGTAATCATACTTACATGCTCTTGTTTACTTACAACTTTAGTTTACTTATTGTTCTCTTATTTGAAAACCCAAAAATATCTTGTATACAACACTCGCATTTTATCTTGTTACTTAGAACGTTATTTAGCATTACTATTTCAGTATTTAGTTCAAAGAGTTATTAGACTTTAGACTCATGCTCCCTGTGGGATTGATATCTTTATTTCAAAACTAGCTACAAACGATATGTGCACTTGCATTCATAAAGCTATTTTCTTCAAAGATTTTTGCTAGATTTTGTTTTAAGATTTCTTTATTTGCCGCATTTGTATTTTTGCTTTTGTGTTTACAAATCAAAAACCCATAAAAATATTTGTTACTAATCATGTCTTCCAAGAAGACTACTCTTGAATAGGAGAAGCTCGCAAGGAAGGAGAAGTTGCGATAAATACTGAATCAATGGTTGGCTCTGGTGAATGATTATACATCCATGCTATGTGCCTCATATCGGTTTGCTTGTAGATTCTGCGAATCCAAAGATCATATCGCCTACCAATGTAAGTATAACATTGATCCTGCATTAGAATCTTATAATAGAAATGAGTTTAAAAGCTTAGTTGATATGGAAGTTCTAGAATTTGTGCTTTATACTGGTTGTTTAGAATTGTTTTCTTCTATAAAAATAATATCCGAGAAAGATGCCAGGAGGTTGATGAAATAATTGAAGAAGTTTATCCTATATATTCATGTTGCTGTGAGTACTTTATGGATAATGTTTTAGCTTGCACTGTTTATGAGCGGATTTCAGCCCGCATGGAAAAGCCTAGCCTTTTGCAGGGTGAAAAAGCTGAAGAGAAGGCAACATCATATGAAGAACCTCCACCGAAACCGCCTGAACACATTGCTAATAAAGAGGTGGCACTTGATGTTGCACCCTCTCAACTAGTGGAAGGTAAGCCCGAAGGTAGGACTATCGCTGAGCTACTCGTGGATTATCTTAGTAAGAATGAAGAGGAGCAATTTGATCAACCACTTGAATCTCCTACTTCTGAAAATAACTTTCCACACACAAATAGTATGCATGCAAACGATATCTCATTATCTAGTAATGATTTCTATAAGTCCCAAACTTATGATGATTGTTCTGAGGAGGAACTACAAAATGAATCTTTCTATGAATATTGTGATGCTATTAACATGGGACAGGAAATCCCATTGGAGAAGGATGAAGTTCCTTCCCAAGAAGAGGATGAACACGAAGAAGAACCGCTAATCCTTGAGGATATGCAACTACTAGACATGTGGAAGCAGGTGGATTACTGTTCTGGTAATTTGTTCGAAGAGATGAGGCAATATAATGGTAAGCCTAACAAGCTTTATGATTATGAATGCATTCATCTCTTTAAAGAATTTTTATCAACCAATACTCACATAAACGGTAATAATGTTAAACTCTTGGAATACATAGTTGGTCTCATGAGCTTCTTAGGAAAATTGGTATTATTATGAAAAGTAGTGATAATGAGGATTTGGCAAGGTATCATAATATTATGGATTATATTGTCAATTATTGTCAAGAACACTTTAGTGGGAATGCTCTTGTGATAAAGAGTAAGGAGCTATGTAAAACAATAGTTCCTGAAACTAACATTTTGCAGGAACCACTGGATAATGAGGAGGAATACCAAAAAGGTGAGGTTGAAGAAAAACATCATTCTACTAATAATAAGTTTGTTTATGATGCCTCAGTCTCTAGTAATGATTCTTATTGTGTTGAAACTAAAGATAATTTATCTGCAGAGGCTTTATGCCTAGATACTCAATTGGAGAACACTAATAATGATGAACTGGAGATAAATACTTGTAGTATTAGTGAGCAGGTTTTGGGAGTGCACATCTTTGATGAAACATTTGTTGATGATGCTTCTTTTTGTGATTGGATTGATAACTCTAGAACTGATGAACTTGTTAGCAAGGGTGATGAACTAGAGAATAGAGACACTTTTGAATTTTTCCCTGCTGCTAAAGATGAGTATTATGAAGTGTTTCTCGTGATAGTGTAGCCAAAGAAGAGTACTATGAATTGTATCCCGATGATGCTATCAAAGGTAAAATGTTTGACTTTACATGTAAGTAGCTAATCCTTTTGTTGAAGCTATCTAGGGAGGTATGATCACTACACATGGCGCATCAATCATCATTTGTGAGCAATAACACATTTATCTACAAGACTCCGATGCACCGCAAGCAGGTGAGACTTCGACCAGGCTATAATAGTAAGTGCTCCAAACCTCTTTTGGATGTAAGAATAAATAATTCTCTGGCTCCTATCTATTGAAATCATATTGGAGAAAAGCCTGGCTACTTGGTTATAAGAAACCGCTTCCCGGGAGGCAACCTGGAAGTCATTAGGTGTCTTTCTTAGTTTTCTGTCTTGAGTCTTGATGCATTCATGTTGCATTGGCATTTTTATTCTTTGCATGATTTGCTATTAGAGTTATCTTGTTGTAGTTTTCAAAAGGTAGAATTTATTGTTACTATGTATTGCATAACTCGGTTGTACTTAAATCCCATTTTATACATGCTGTTGTTGGTCGAAAATTAAAGTTATTATTTTGCTATCAAAGCAAGATATATTACTAAGTTACAGGATAAGAAATAATTTTTTAAGAAACGGAATTTTTTTGATGCATACAGAGAGTTTAACGACCAACTATACGGCGGAAATAAAAATTCTGGCTGTATAGTTCCGGTCGTATAGATATCTTGGCCATCGACAATTTTTCTTTCATATGTATTGAGAGGTTAAGGACAAACTATATGGCGGGAATAAAAATTACAGCCATATAGTTCCGGTCGTATAGATATCGGTGCCTCCGTACAATTTTTTTCCCAATGTACTGAGAGTTTAACGGCCAACTATACGGCGGGAATAAAAATTCTGGCCGTATAGTTCCGGTCGTATAGATATCGATGCCTTTGTATATTTTCTTTCCTAGGGACAGACAGTTTGACGACCAACTATACGGCGGGAACATATTGTTCCGGCCATATAGTTGCGCCCGTATAGCTGCGCCGCCAGGGGAAACCCTAAAATTTTGACAGAAGGCCAACTATACAGCGGGAACTGCTGGCGCGTGGTTTACGTGGGTGCTTGTTCCTTCAATCCACGGCAACAGCGCCAAAAAGATGCTTGTTGTCTCAAGATACGATGAGCTCGTTGGGAACCCCAAGAGGAAGGTATGATGAGCACAACAACAAATTTTCCCTCAGTTGTGAAATCAAGGTTATCGAACCAGTAGGAGCAAGGAAACACCTCCAAGGTGTTGTTTCCAACTTGGAATCCTACACAACACAACCATAGAACTTTGTCCCCAACTTACAGTGAGGTTGTCAATCTCACCGGTTTTGCTGAAACAAAGGATTAAACGTATTGTGTGGAAGATAGTAGTAGCTTGTAGAAAGTAAACAGAAAATAGTAAATAGTTGTCCATTGATGGTAAAAGAAAGGACCGGGGTCCATAGTTCACTAGTGGTGATTCTCCTTAATATAGATGACATGTTGGGTGAACAAATTACAGCAGGGCAATTGACAAACATCGAGAAAGCATACATGCATATACTAATCATCTTGACTCCTATGAGATTTGATTGGGCATTACAGCATTATACATAAACCGTAATCCAACTGCATCTATGACTAATAATCCATCTTCAGGTTATCATCCGAACCCCCTCCAGTATTAAATTGCAAGCAACAGATAATTGCATTAAGCATTGCGTGTAAAGTAAACAATACGACTGTTCTATGAACAAAGGATTGTTGTTTTCTCCCTAGTAGCAACAACACATCTAGTAACTTAGAGATTTCTGTCACTTCCCCAGATTACTAGAGGCATGAACCCACTATCGAGCATAAATACTCCCTCTTGGAGTTGCTAGCATCTACTCGGCCGAGATATCTACTAACAACAGAGAGCATGCAAGATCACAAATAACAAAGACATGATAGAATCAATAATCAATCTGAAATAGCATCTCAATATCCATCGGATCCCCACAAACACAACATGTATGATTACAAATAGATGATCTTGATCATGAACGGAGCTCACAAGATCTAAATATGATAGCACAAAGAAGGAGAACCAACCATCTAGCTACTACATGGACCCGTAGTCCAAGGATGAACTACTCAAGCATCACACCGGAGGCTTGCATGGTGATGAAGAAGGCCTCCAGGGTGAATTCTCCCTTCTGGAAGGGTGCCGGGAAGAGCTTCAGATCCCTCCCGATCTTAGGGATGGAGATGACGGCGGCTACAGACTCTTTCGTGGATTTTTTGATCGGGTACTTAGGGTTTCTATATCGGAGGCAATATATAGGTGAAAGGGGAGGCCGAGGGGGTGCCCTAGGCGGCCGCACCGCCCCTAGCGCGGGCCAGGCCTGGCCATGCGGCCAGGTGGTGTGGCCGGCCCCTGGCCCCTCCCCATCTCGTATTCTAGCTCTGTGTCCCCCTCGGTGAAATATTGACTTTGGCTTTTGTCCCGTCCAATTTCGAGAATATTCATTTTCTGACTTTCCTAGAACCAAAAACAATGAAATGGTAGCCACTGTGGCATCTTGTTAATAGGTTAGTCCAAGAAAGTGTATAAAAAGTACTCCAAAGTGTGGACAAAACATAAGAAAGTAGATATAAACCAAGCATGGAACATAAAAAATTATAGATACCTTTGCAACATATCAGGAATGCATTGTTCCGCCGTATAGTTGCACCTGTATAGTTGAGAAAACCCCTCAAACGCCAACTAGAAGGTAACCATTGCTCAAAATTTTATTCTTTCTTCTTCTAAAAACCACGAAACACCACCTGGGAGCTTCTCCCATGATCTAGAGAAGCCGAGCATATGTAAGCAATAAATTTCTACCTCAGAAACCTCCTAGAATGTAATTCTCTATAGAAGTTCATATTTTATTTTTACTTCCTTTTATCGGTAGGGTAAACGAACTATGTTCGTATACCAAACCGATGCATTTTATTTTATGTGTTATTTTCGCAGGGACTTGAACCTTGTGTGGCGACATGTACGGTAGTGCCAACCGTGCAAACACTCGCATGAGCCACTTGGTTGCTTCAATTCAACGCTTCGACAATCATGTCTAATAAAACCTTCCAACTCGAACCTCTTTTAATAAGCGCATAGGGGCTGCACACTCGTGTCTTGTATCCTGTTTCACTTGCGCCTCATGACAATCTAGGAGATGCATATTCTAGAATTAGTTTGTTGACTTAAGCGTGGTGCTTAGGTTGATGAACCGATTCAGTGGGACTTGTATTTTTATCACTTTTGAGCTAAACCCGTGTCTTCAGAAACACAAAAATATTTCATTTTCTTTTTAGTTTTTAAGCAGGTCCTCAAGGAAGGCACATCGGGCCATATCAAGAAATACATGTTGAAGCAAAGGTTCTTTGTACATCAAAATAGAGGTTACTTATACCTCAACGGTAAAGTGTGTCACCCTTGTTTTCAACTAAGCTTGGGGAGGTAACCACTTATCACACTCTCTTTTGGAAATTGTATTTTCTCTTTTCTTTTGGTGATATACTCAAGTTTGGTTCTTGCAAAGTTCTAAGCTTGGGGAGGTTACTTCTGCATGTGTAGAGTCTTGTGCAATGTTCGTATTCGATGAAGGTTTAATGCAATCATGTATCCCACTGTTTTTGAATGCTTTTTTAAGTGAGTCTTGTTATGTATTCATATGGGGATACACTTTCTCATGATAGGCACCATATGAGTTGACTTAGAGCTTATATGCATCTTGCCAAATTGTTTATCAAGCTTGTGACACTATTTGTGATCCTCTAGAAAACATTGCCACAATCTCTACACTTGGAAAGAATGAATACTTGATCAAGATATTATCAAATTTGTTGGTTGTCACTAAATAGCTTTGTCTTATATGAATAGGTTATGCTCGACCCCATAATGTCAAAACAATAGACTTGATAGTTTGCTTACGGAAGGAATTGTTAATTGGAAATGATATTTCAAAGTTTTGAGTTCTATGCTAAATAAGATGTTGTTTAATTGTCTTAAGAGTTTAGCCTTAAAGATACTCAACACCATAGATGTGATGATCGACTTGATAGTACTCTTTGAAAGGATTTATTTGAAGAAACTAATATTTAGCAGTAATTGAGATGCATCCCAAATCTTGACCTGTTGATTAAAGTATGACATTGCTTTATGTGTGTCTGCACCACTGTCGCACAACATGGGATGCTAACAACTCTGCTGGCCTTTGTACAATCCAAAAAGAGGAAACTCTTGGAGTTTGGCTATGAGTTGCCCAACATATGTAGCATAAATGATATATTTGGGTATGCATTGGTATTATCATGGGCCTGCGTTCAAAGCGAAAGAGGGAATACTCCTCTGACCATTATGAGAAATCATTATACCGAAAAGGGAAACCTTGGTAATGGTCAGGAGTATCCTTCTTAGCCTGCACATTCTGATTAAACACACTAAGTTTTTGCATGATCTCATTACTGATGAACGGAAGTTTTAGAAAGACAAAGAATAGAAAATGAGTGTTTGATAGCCATGATTCATTGATGTGGGTGACCAAATGAGACACTCTAATGTTATGCTTCTTTTGACACATTCTCGCATTTCCTTCTGGCATAAATCTCGTTACTAAGAGATAAACTTTCTGAAAGCTCAATAACTGATGTTTGCACTTGAGAGCCTTAACTAGATGACATGATCGGGTAGACTTTATTCCTATTTATGCTTGACATCTATTTGTGACTAAGTTTTGCCTCATAAAAAATAATGATATGAAAAGTTATACAAAAGGTGCAATAAGAGGATCACAAGTTTGTCTGCAAGTAGATTCACTGTTGACATGGAGCATATAAGTTTTGACGAATCTTTAGTGGTCTTTATAACTGAGCTTGTGTTGCCTTGTATGAATATATGTTTTCTCTCTTCAATCTTGTATAAGAAATAAGGATGCAAGGCATTAATTTCCAATGATAAGCTATTTCACAACCATTAATTTATTATCGACCCTTCCTGCTCGAGGACGAGCAAGCACTAGCTTGGGGAAGTTGATGGCTATGAAATACCACCTCTTTTAGCCATATAAATTGTGCCATTTATCCCTCATATCATGTTTATTCCAGCTATAGCTATGCCTTATATGCATGATTTCTATTTCTCATTTACTTTCATATGAGCTTTGCACATCTAGTAGTTTAGGTAGAATTTTATCACTTTTCCTTGTCTATGACATGTGTGTAGGTGTTGATGATGATTATTGATACATTGCAAATGTATCTATAATTTTTGATGCTCCATGCTTGGTTTTATCCACTTTCTTGTGTTTTGTCCACACTTTGGAGTACTTTTCATATGATTTCTTGGACTAACCTATTAACAAGAGCCACAGTGCCAGCTGCCTGTTTCTGCTGTTTTTGGTTCCAGGAAAGTCAGAAAATGAATATTCTCGTAATTGGACGGGACAAAAGCCAAAGTGCCTATTTTTCCAGAAGACTCACGGAGCCAGAATACGAGACGGAGGAGGGCCAAGGGCTGGCCACACCACCCCAGTGCGGCTGGGCACAGCCACGCCGAGGCATGGTGTGGTGGCCTAGGCACCCCTCGGTCTCCTCTTCGCCTATAAGAAGCCTTCTAACCTAAAAACTTGGGGTTCACGCTTTTTCCACAAAGTTCCGCGCCGCCACCCAAGGAAGGGGAGATCGGGGACAGAAGTCTCTGTTCGCACCTGCCGACGGGAAGTGCCCCCGGAGCCATCTCCATCGATCTCCACCATCATCTTCATCGACCATCCATGTTTCCTCCATCTATGAGTGAGTAATCCCCCACTGTAGGCTATGGGGATGGTAGGGATTGGATGAGATCATTCATGTAATGGCATCAGATTGTTAGGGCATGGTGCCTAGTATCTTTTATTAGTGCTTTATGACTTTGTTGCGACTTGTTGTGCTTAATGCTTGTCACTAGGGCCCGAGTGCCATGATTTCAGATCTGAACTTATTATTGATTCATTATGATAGTATTGTTCTTGGTCTTATCTACAAGTTGTATACACACGTCGTTGTCCGGAACCTATGGCCCCGAAGTGATAGAAATCGGGATAACCGGAAGGGAAAGGCTTTGATGTGAGGATCACATGTGTTCATGGAGTGTTAATGCTTTGCTCCGGTGCTCTATTAAAAGGAGCACCTTAATTGCCAGTAGTTCCCTAGAGGCCCCGCTGCAAACGGGCTGGGAGGACAAAAGATGTTGTGCAAGTTCTCATTGCGAGCACGCATGACTATATATGGAACACATGCCTAGGATTGTCTAATACTTGGATGCTTTATCTTATTTATCTACAATTTCGCTATGTTCTGATTGCTATGTGAATTGTCTTGTCCATGCAACGCCCGTCCATCCATCCCTATGCCTACCGCACTCGAATACCACTATTTACTGTTTTTGTTACTGTTGTCTTTGCTTTACTACTGCTGCTACTTTACTATTCCTACTACAAAACTGTTGCTACTGAAAAAGTGCTGTGAGTAAGATTGTTTTCCAGGTGCAGCTGAATTGACAACTCAGTTGTTAAGGCTTATAAATATTCTTTGGCTTCCCTTGTGTCGAATCAATAAATTGGGTTTCACTTCCCTCGAAAATACTACGATACACCCCCTATACTTGTGGGTCATCAAGACTATTTTCTGGCGCCGTTGTCGGGGAGCATAGCTTTATTTATCAAGTTCACCTGGATTCACTATTGTTCAAGCTAAGTTTATTTTCTCCTTGTTTGCTTGTTTCTTTATCAAAAATACAAAAAAAAAATAGTTCCTACTCTAGTTGTTATTTTCGTTGGTCTGTTATTGTCTTGCTTTATCATGCTTGTTGGCAATGGTTGGTTTCTTTGAAACTGAAGCTTATTGGCAAGGTGGGTTCACGGAAGATCAAAAATATTATTATAAGGAACATCGCTTGTCACAAAAAGGGAAACACTTATGGGAACAAATTGATAGATTGTATACCATTGCTAGGAACGTGTGCTCTACTTATAATGTTACTTATTGCTGTGATGAGTCTTGTTGCAGAAAGAAGTATAAACACCTCCCTTTTCAATGTGAGTATAGTGATAATGATACCATATCTTCCTATGCTAAAGGAATTTATGACTTTTATGATGCGGAACAAATTGACGAATTTATTGCTTGGAAGGGTGCTTTTGAACTTGCTAGTTTGCTTGAAAATATTGATGATTCACCTTATAAGTATGAGGTTTATGGTATACTTAAATTTTGCTTTGATAATTACAAGGATGAAAATAGCCATATCCTTGATAATTTTAATAGATGCTTTCCACAAATGGAAGATACTAATGCCTTGCAGGACCCTATGGAAGAGACTAATGCCTTGCAGGCTCCTATGGAAGAAGAAATTGATGAACCTGAAATCTCATTAGATGAAAAAGAGGAGAGTGATGAACAAAAGGAGGAAGAATGGATTAGCTACCCATTCCTACCTTCTAATGAGAGTAACTCTTTATCCCTTACATCATTTGATTGTCCTCCATGCTTACTAAAGGAGGATGAATGTTATGTTCCCGAGGTTTCTTTTGAAAATGTTTACAATAAAGCTCTAGTGCTTGTATATCATGAAGAGCATGCTTTATGTGATAGTTATATTATTGAGTTTCTTCATGAGGCTACTGAAAATTATTATGAGAGAGGAAAATATGGTTGTGGAAGTTTTCATGGTATTGAAACACCTCTCTATGTGTTGAAAGTTTTGAAGTTACTCTTGTTTTATCTTCCTATGCCTGTCACTTTGTTCTTTGCGAAATTATTTGCGTACACGATTCCTATGCATAGGAAGTGGGTTAGACTTAAATGTGTTTTGAATTTGCTCCTTGATGATCTCTTTTACTTCAACTCATATTTCTTATGAGAGCATCCTCTCAAACTTTTATGCCTGAAGATGATAATATGTCTATTATTGTTGGGAGACCTTTTTCTTAAATACCGCAGGAGCTATTATTAATTGTAATCAAGGGAAGGTGACCTTCAATGTCAATGACAAGGAACATACTATCTATTTCCCCAAGAAGATTGAAAGGACTTATGGTTTGAATTCAATTAAACATGTTGAGGGCATTCAAGTTGGAGAGATATATTGTCCCATACCAAGAGAAAAATTTGAAACTATTACGATTGGGACCATTGCTATCAAGGTTGAGGTAACATAATCATTAGTGGAATACAAAGTTTTGTCTCATATGAAATTGTTTTGGTAACAAGACCTGATCAACCTTGTTAACGAAAGGATTTCATTGAACAAAATAATGTTTTCACCATGATTATCTCCGCTTACTTCTATTTTATCCATTTCAGTTTTTGCTTATACCTATCTTAAAGGCGTTAAAGAAAAGTACTTATTAGGAGATAACCCAAAAGTTTTAGATGAGTCTTGGAAGTTATTACCTCTGTAATAACCGCTTCTTATCCTTTTTATTTGCTTTTTGTGCCAAGAGTAACCTCTAATGAGAGAGAAGTAATGATTGGGAAAGTTGTTGTCCCGAAACAGATTTCTATGCTTCACCATAAAAATTCGTGTAAAATCTCTGAATGTCTTTTTGAGGCGTGAATTTTTGTGCTTCTGTCCCAGATTGTTATCTAACTTTCGTTAGTTCAACACTTTTTGATTTGAGCAACATAAGGTCTTCGAAAAAATTCGTCTTTATCTCCTGGTCTGTTTTGACAGATTTCTGCCATTTTCTGCATTTGCTTCTTGTTGGTCCCTTTTTGAGTTCTTTTGGGGAATTGAGATTTTTGAGGAAAGTGCTACAGTATCTAGTGTTCTAATGGAAGTTTATTTGGTGTTAGAACTGAACTTTAAGACCTATTATCTTGAGTGCACTAATGTTGCTAATAAAGATTGTGTGAAGTTTTGTATGAAGGAAAAATTTCAGGTGTATGGAAGGAATGAGTAATGATATGAACGATGGACTAAAGCTCAAGCTTGGGGATGCCACGCGTGTCATCCCAAGAAATATCCAAGAAGTACAAGCGTCAAAGCTTGGGGATGCCCAAGGCATCCCCTTCTTCAACAATAAAAATCACAGGTTTCTTCCAAACGCTTCATTTTTATTGTTTCATGCACAGCTGTATTTTTCTTGGAGCGTCTTCTTTTTTGTTTTTTGTTTTGGTTTTCGTTTTCATTTTCTTGGTTTGCTTAGTTTTCTGAATAAATTGGTTGGACCCCCTCTTTCATACATTGGTGTTCAAATAGTTTGGTTTGATTTGGAAAAGAGTAGGAAAGCTCATGCTTAAGTGGTAAAGAGAGCTTGTTTTTAACTATGGCCTATGCTCTGTCATACCATGCTTGATATTGTTTTGGCTTTATACTTAGTATTATTTGCTGTAGCATGACTTGTTATAAACAATTGAGATTGCTTAATGTGCCTTGGATGAATCATGCGTTGTTTTAGCATATTAAAGCATAGTATAGTGGTATTCTCCTTTGATGCTTTATTTGGGTTGACTTGGCACATGCTCACACCATTTTATGACTATCCAAAGTCACCATATCCTTTATGATCCTTTAGTTTTCAACTTGTAGTATCACTTTGTGCTTTGATCAATGATGTTTTGTCGCTCTGCATGATTATGGCCATTATTGCTCTCTCGTTTGTCGCTCCCTTACTATTGCTAGCCTTAACTTACACTGAGTGTTTTACTCATGTTTCCAACTCCCTTAAACCAAATATTGCCAAAGTGTCCACCATACCTACCTATTAGCATCATTTGCTACTTCCGTGCATATTCACTATGCCTTGTTTTCTTCCGAATAAAATGTTTGCTTGTTATGAGAAAGTTAGTTAGTAAAGCTCTCACGAACTTGATGGCACACTTTATTTCTTGCACTTAATAAACCTGAACCATTGTGAACTCTCCATGAAAGTTATATGCTTGCTAATTATAGGCTGGGGATTAGCAGAACCGTGCTGTCACGGGGAACGCTTTCAATACTTGTAAATATATACCCAGTTGATACCTTGCTCTTTTGTTTGCGGATGTCGTCGGTGTGAAATAAAAGGGGAGCTTGTAAGTTCATGGAGTTATGTATGTGTGTTAGAAAGCACGGGCGCTGGTCTAATCCATGCTGACATGGTGGAAACCTGCAGCGTAACCATAATGATATCTATGAAGCATTCTTCTTATAAAAAAAGAGAAAGATAGCTATTGAGAAAAAGAAAAAGAAAAAGAGATTTATGAAAAGAGGAAAGAGAGAAAAAAGCACCACTTTCCCATGGTAAATAAGAAGATTGCTGAGATACTCATTGTCTGCTTGCCTTGTCATTTTGATATGGGGATTCTTCCGTATCATCGGGCAAGGGTACCCCGTTGGCGGTTCTCAATGATACGCACATACTTACGATGACAAGAACTTACCGGTAACTAAAGTTGAGTAGCATGAGGAGTGGCCCTCGTACTCAAGGGACTTGGGATTTTCAGTTTATAGTCTGTCAAGCATATAACTCAGATTGGACCTCACTTTCACCTTAACCACATTAAAGATGCTTATGACAGGGGCAATGAGAGCTCAAAGCTAATGAGTACCATACTTTCAGCATTTGGAAGCCTTTCAAACTTTTCAAAACCTTTTCATTTCCTTGTTGAGTCTCCACACATTCTTTAAGCACTTTCTTGAGAGCATAGTGGCCATTCTTAGTTCTATGTGTATTGTCCCAAGACTTGTTGATTGATGCATACCTTGATATTGCTTGTTTTAAACTATTTGTATCTAGTCACTCTTGTAAACTTTGAAGGTGTCCTATGCATTTATGTTTGCTACTCTATGAGGGACAAGCTGGATGCCACTTTGCTATGTTTTCTTTATGTGAAACAAACAAACGTCTTGCAAAGCATTATTATTCATGAATCTTTTGTTTGTGCCCTTTCATGTTGCATCATAGTTATGATTGAACTTTCTTATTGCTAGAACTTTCTCTTTCATGTTATGATTGAAGTACTATGATCCCAGCTTTGAATGTTTTACAAATACTTTGGTCAAGTCTTTGATGGTGCATGTCACCTCAAAAATTATTCTTTCTTTTTATCACTTACCTACTCGAGGACGAGCAGGAGTTAAGCTTGGGGATGTTGATACATTGCAAATGTATCTATAATTTTTGATGCTCCATGCTTGGTTTTATCCACTTTCTTGTGTTTTGTCCACACTTTGGAGTAATTTTCATATGATTTATTGGACTAACCTATTAACAAGAGCCACGATGCACGTGCATGTTTCTGCTGTTTTTGGTTCCAGGAAAGTCAGAAAATGAATATTCTCAGAATTGGACGGGACAAAAGCCAAAGTGCCTATTTTTCCAGAAGACTCACGGAGCCAGAATACGAGACGGAGGAGGGCCAAGGGCTGGCCACACCACCCCCAGGCGCGGGCTGGGCCTGGCCGCGCTAGGGCATGGTGTGGTGGCCCTAGGCACCCCTCGGTCTCCCTCTTCGCCTATAAGAAGCCTTCTGACCTAAAAACTTCGGGGGGTTCTACGTTTTTCCACAAAAAGATCCGCTGCGCCGCCGCCACCGAAGAGGAGATTCGGGGGACAGAAAGTCTCTGTTTTCACCGCCAGACGACTGCCAGATCCGGAAGTGCCCCTGAGCCATCTCCATCGATCTCCACCATCATCTTCATCGACCATCCATGTTTCCTCCATCTATGAGTGAGTAATCCCCCGCTGTAGGCTATGGGGATGGTAGGGATTGGATGAGATCGTTCATGTAATGGCATCAGATTGTTAGGGCATGGTGCCTAGTATCTTTTATTAGTGCTTTATGACTTTGTTGCGACTTGTTGTGCTTAATGCTTGTCACTAGGGCCCGAGTGCCATCATTTCAGATCTGAACTTATTATTGATTCATTATGATAGTATTGTTCTTGGTCTTATCTACAAGTTGTATACACACGTCGTTGTCCGGAACCTATGGCCCCGAAGTGACAGAAATCGGGATAACCAGAAGGGAAAGGCTTTTATGTGAGGATCACATGTGTTCATGGAGTGTTAATGCTTTGCTCCGGTGCTCTATTAAAAGGAGCACCTTAATTGCCAGTAGTTCCCTAGAGGCCCCAAAGCAAATTTGGCGGGACAAAAGATGTTGTGCAAGTTCTCATTGCGAGCATGTATGACTATATATGGAACACATGCCTAGGATTGTCTAATACTTGGATGATTTATCTTATTTATCTGCAATTGACCTATGTTCTGATTGCTATGTGAATTGTCTTGTCCATGTACCGCCTGTCCATCCATCCCTATGCCTACCGCACTCGAATCCCACTGTTAACTATTTTTGTTACTGCTGTCTTTGCTTCACTACTGCTGCTACTTTACTATTCCTACTACAAAACTGTTGCTACTGATAAACTGCTGTGAGTAAGATTGTTTTTCAGGTGCAGCTGAATTGACAACTCAGTTGTTAAGGCTCATAAATATTCTTTGACTCCCCTTGTGTCGAATCAATAAATTGGGTTTCATTTCCCTCGAAAATACTGCGATACACCCCCTATACTTCTGGGTCATTAATTATGGATAAAACAAAGACAAAAGGAACAAAGAGAGCATAGTATGGAGGAGCTGCAGGGACCATACTTAGCCATTTGAGAGGTTGAAAAAGTGTTTTTTTCCAATTTCTCAAATTAAATATCCAAGACCACAAGGTTGTATCTCTCAACAATACGAACTCAACGAGTCCAAGAACACCCAAAACGGAGTTCGTATGAACAAATGGTGACCAAAATACTAAAAGGATCTGACAGTTTAACGAGCAACTATACGGCCGGAGCTATTTTTCTGGTCGTATAGCTCCACCCGTATAGTTGTCAAAAAGGTCGCAAACAACGGGATTTGACCCCAGAAAAGCTCTAGAACCTTCCCTAAGTCATATGACGGTATTGGGGGAACCTAGGGCACCCCCAAGGCCTATATAAAGGAGGGAGGACCCAAGAGAGAGCCACCCAGCCATATCCTCCATCACGGCGGAGCCCTGCCGCCGTGCCTCCGCCATAGACGCATCCAAACAGATCTACACTATCACCATCACACAAAAGGAGAAGGGACTAGGATCTTAAAGGCCTCCACATCGATCTACATCGTCATCTTCATCAACAATGTCTCCATCATCGATCCCCTTTGGTTACTTGTTGTAATTCTAGATTGAATCTTGGATTTGCACTTTTCTTCAGTTGTATCATCATACTTCATCCATATTCTATCCATGATGTTGATTGCCTTCATGTGTGAGTAGTTTCCTTTGTTCTTCGGGAGATGGAGAAACCCTAGTCTGAGATTGGATTGAGATAAAGATTATTATATGATATTGTTCATTATGTGTCTGTGTTAATTATCTTCATCTTGATGTTGGGAGTTGTGCACCTCCTTAATATTTGCCTCCTATGGGGACTCGATGAATGGGATTACTTGTTGGTAGACGGAGGAATGATAGCACTTACTATGACTATAAAGCTGTTGTCATTCTTTACATACTAACTTGGGGGAATCAAGGAGAACTCATAAAGCCATGTCCATTCCATGGAAGAAATCCCTTAATAGCGCAGTAATTCGATTGATGTCGATTGCTGTCTGCTGTGGTTATGAGGATGATGTGTGCAGCGGTTGCTCGCTATTCGTCCATATATAGGGCTCCTCCCACACATATCATAAATAGTCTTATTCATTATAATAATTTTGATCATTTTTTCTAATTACTAGCGATGGATCCACTACTCCCTGAGAACTCTTTCCATCATCTTGGAGACTTTCGTAATCATACTTACATGCTCTTGTTTACTTACAACTTTAGTTTACTTATTGTTCTCTTATTTGAAAATCCAAAAATATCTTTTATACAAAACTCGCATTTTATCTTGTTATTTAGAACGTTATTTAGTATTAATATTTCAGTATTTAGTTCAGAGAGTTATTAGACTTTAGACTCTTACTCCCTGTAGGATCGATATCTTTATTTTGAAACTACCTACAAACGATATGTGCACTTGCAGTCATCAGAAGGTAGCAGTGGTACCAGATAGACGATCTCCCTGCTGACGGTGTCCATGCAGAGAGGCCATACACATCCATTGACGACGGATGCTCCTCTTTCGCGTCCATGGCGGCGACCGCGTGGCAATCCACTTCGGTCAGGTCGGCGGCGACCCAGAGCTTCTCCACGCCATCGGAGAGCATATCTAGCAGTGCTACTCGCAGATCTAGCAAGGCAGTGTGGGGAAGCAAGGCGGCTGCGATATATTGGACAAAAAAAATTCAACTTTTGCTGGCGGCTGTGTCTTTGTAGACGTCGACAATGCGGGGAGCAAGGCAGCGCGAGCGTGGAGAAAGAAGAACACGGCGGGGGGAAGCAAGAAGGCGGCTTGTGGAGGCTTGCGCGGCGGGAGAAGAGCAGCGACGTGGGTACTACGGCATGAGAGCGAGGAAGACGACCGAGCGAACCGAGCGGCGTGGACGAGCGAGTGAGCTGAGGAGCGCGAGGACTCGAGTTGTGTCGGAAATTCATCCAGGTCGTTTTTTGCAAATTAGCCGCCGCGGACAATAATTCGGACAATAATTCGGGCCGGAGGGAGTAGCGAAATTTTGGAACACGAAATATACATTTCTGGTCCGATTCAAAAATAACCTAAAAAATGGAACAGAATGCAGTGATCTATACATTTCTGGTCTGATTCAAAAATAACCTAAAAAATGGAACAGAATGTAGTGATCTTTTTTTCCTCCCTAATGCGCACCTCATCCAAAACTACCGCCCCTCCGCCGCCGGTCGGCGATGCTCTCCTCATCGATCGCCTTCTCACCACCCCGCATAACCCCATACTCCACAGCTGCTCCTCGCCGGAGGACAGCTGCCGCCGCCGTCACCATCACGATGCGCGACCGTAGCAAGAACCGGAAGCCGACGCAGCGAGGGCGATACCTCAGCACCGAGGCCATTCAGGCCGTCCAGTCCCTCAAGCGCGCCACCCTCTGTGGCGCCCCCGCCGCCGGCGCCGTCGCCACGGACCCCAAGCTCCAGCGGCTCCTGAAGGCCGACATGGTCGCCGTCTTCCGCGAGCTCGCGGCGCAGGGCGAGGCCCTCCTGGCACTCAAGGTACAGCCTAATTTATGTTTCACTGCTGGGAGCATAGTGGATTGGCTGGCATTGATAGTGGTTTGCCTGAATCTACTGCCGGTGAATGATACAGATTGGCATCAACTGTCCAGATGAGATAACAACTCTGAGCAGAAAAATGGTTGTTGATTTTAGCTAAATGTTTTCGTATTTGTTGATTAGCCCGGATGTGCACTCATAATTGCTGTTTCTAGGCCTTCCTGGACAGTTGCTAGGTTGTATATCTTGCCTCATCCACCAATTTATCCCTAGAGAAACCTAGGCTACTCATGGACTATTTGTTCAGATCACCTGCCACCTTCGGAAATATAGTGTACTCTGGCCACTCATGTGCCACAGCTCTCTAAATTGTTCCTGATTTGTTCCAAACAATGTTATTTCATTGTATGGCTGCCATGGCCTGTGGGTGTGCCGTGGATGACATTTTTCTTAAGCATACCAGAAGATAGAAATCTGTCAAGTGATGAATTTGGGTATCTTTCCTTATCATCTGCAGGAAGAATCTTGAATAGAAAATTTATTTTAATATAATTTAAGAATTGTGTATGTGTAGAATTTGCATCAATGGTGATAATCCATTGGCAGTAGATGGGTCGCCGAGATCTAGTCTCTTCTTGTTGTTCTTAATCTTTATATGTTTTGAAATGCCTTCTTCTTGGGCAATTGCACGGCAGTTTACTTTGTACTGAATACTGTATTGTTCTTAGAAATACCCTTCCCAAGACCCCACAATGTGTGGGAGCTTTCAGCACTGGGTACACCCTTTTACTGTATTGCTCTTATCTGCATTTAGGTTAATGTATGATGCTGGCAAGCAAGCACTTCTTGACTGGAACTGGGAAATGCACAGCACTTACGAGTCATAGCTTTCCATATTGTCCTGTTTCGATCCAAACTAGTGTTATTTTATTGCATGGCTGCCATGGCCCGTGGGTGTGCCTTCATTGACATTTCTTAAGCATACCACAAGATAGAAATCTGTCAAGTGATGAATGTGGGTATCTTTCCTTATTGTTTGCAGAAGAATCGTGAATAGCAAGTTCTTTTAATATAAATTAAGAGTGGTGTACGTGTAGAATTTGTATAGTAAGTGGCAGTACACGGGGTTGCCGAGTTATAGTCTCTTGTTGTTGCTCTTTATTCCTTATATGATTTGTAAAGCCTTCTTTGGGGGTATTTAAATGGCAATTTACTTTGCATCGGTTACAGTTCTTTCCTGTATTATTCTTGTCAGAATTTAGAAATTTTAGATTAATATATGTGATTCTGTCAAGCAAGTACTTCTTGACTGGAACTGAGAGATGCACACTAAGATGCCTCTTGGTTTTGTCATATCTGATAGGTCTTTGAGGAGATTCGAAAGGAGCACTGGTACAAGCCCAGATTGTTCTGGTACGTTGATCTTATTACAGTGCTTGCTAGCAAAGGTTTGAGGTCAGAGGTTGGGAAAGCATGTTCATATCTGAAGAGGGAACAATTAGAACCTGACACGGATGGTTTCAATCTGCTTCTGAAGACACTCCTAGATGCTGAGTTCACACAATTAACAATGGATTGCTTCCGCCTTATGAAATTATGGGACAGTGAACCTGACAGGGTAACATACGGAACATTGGTCAAAGGTCTTGAATCCCTAGGAGAGATGGATCTATCTGCTGCGACGAGGTTGGAAGCAGAAAGTGATTATGGAGACCAGTGGGACTTCTTTGATGAAGAGGATATGATTCAGACTTGAGCACGTAGTTCTTAACAGGATGGGTTCTATGGCCATGTAGATCCATAATCTTATAACATTATATGTAGTGTTAGAATAGATGGATGGACGGACGTCCATAATCTTGGACCCAACAGAACTTGCTATGGCAACAAGTTGTGACTAGTTACTAATATCTATTACTACTTGAGATTCATAAATAATGAAGGGCTACCTGCAGCTTTATCAGTTCATGTTTTCCTCTGGAAGTACAACTTGTTAGCTTTTCCTTGGAGAAGTTCTCTGTGTATAATCAATGAATGTACAGTCACACTTGTGTACAATCAAATTACTCATTTTTTTTCATGATCTCATTTCTGTGGTGGAAGACTATGTTGTGAAAATGTAGGCAGTACCTGCCTTTGCCGAACAATCGAATTACTGATCCCCACCACCACCACGATCTCATTTCTGCGTGGAACACTATGTTGTGAAAATGTAGGCAGCATCTACTTTGCAGAAATATAGAATTTCTAAGAGCAAACTGCATTATAAGTTAGAAGGGCAAGTTAGAACTACAGAGGTATTACAGCTTATATGCAGCAAGTTATCTGGAAAACATACAGTTCACCTATTCTTGCCATATCAGTATCATCATAAGATATCATGAAAAAAATCCACCATAAAGGTATTTTCAAGGAAAATTAAGCTTTTCCATTACACACTCATTTACTCAGATGCGAAGACAGCTTCGGTTTATGTGCTGTTACTGGAACTACTAATATCTGCAATTGATAAATTGCTGCAAGCTTTTCCTGAAATGAGTAAGGTATGGAGTGCAATGCTAGTGCAACTTTTAACCTCTTGGTCAAGACCATGTTGCTTTTAAACCGCTACTGGCGTATCAAACTGCTGCAAAAGAGAAGAAAAAAAGGACACTGCGACTCTTCGACCAAGCTTTCACGAAGCAATCAAATGAACAGGCAAACATTTCGTATCATAGATGGATAAATAAATCAAATTGTCATATATGTCGAAAAAAAGATTGAAAAGTTCATCTGATTGTTATTATGGCTCAGGAAGTGTTTGGTTGAGATTTCTGGGCCAGATTCACTACCAAAACGCTGGAATCTGAACCAAAAGGGTATCCGACGCAGTGCAACTTCTAGGACGCAGCAGATTTTCACGCAGCAGATTTTCACAGTGCAAATTGGAATCAGCCGCATACCCAGATTTCACTGCGTCACGGCGAAAAAAACGTGATATTTACCCACCATGCCACTGGTAAGTAAGCTGACCGGTTCATTTCTTTCCTTTTCTCCCCCACCCGACTCCTCCCTCGGTGCAAATTGGAATCAGCCGCATACCCAGATTTCACTGCGTCACGGCGAAAAAAATGTGATATTTACCCACCATGCCACTGGTAAGTAAGCTGATCGGTTCACTTCTTTCCTTTTCTCCCCCACCCGACTCCTCCCTCCTCCTGTTTTTCTTTCTTTCTTTCTTCCTCCCAGACCTGCATGAGGCAGCCGCCAGGCTAGGGTTTCGCCTCGCCGGCCTATCCCGGCGGCCTCCGGCGGAACGCTGTCAGAATCAAACCCCACCATCCCGCCGCTAGCACCCGAGCCGCCGCAGCCTCCATGCCTTGGTCATCACGCCGCAGCCTCCAGGAATGAGGTCCTACTCCGACCGGTGGGAAATCGAACGTGACGCTAGGTCCTCTCTCCCTTCCTCTCCCTCCTTCTCATGTCCTTCCTCCTCCCTGCCGTGCCTGCTAATGATGTTGATTTGGACTCAAAACCAGCTTTACGAGAAGGCAACATATCCCTGAGCTACTGCCGAGGTGTTGACTGCGGAGCTTTGGGCATATTGTCTGTGTTTGTACACTCTCTGTCTTAGAGCATCTCCACTAGCGTCCTAGGAGACCACTTTACGGCGACTTCTTCATCCGGATGGACGAATTTCGTCCCACTCATGTTTCCAGGATGTTGATTTTGTCCGGATTTGAATGTTTTTTCATCCGGCGATCTCAGACCGAACCCAGCGCGCCGGGAATCACCTAGGAACGCCGGATGTAACTTTTGCATGCAAAAGACCCACTATCATCCACTCCCCCTCTCTCTCCTACTTTTCTCCCCTACCCACCGGACATTCTCTCTCCTTCTTTTCCCCACCAATCGCCCATCTCTCTCCTCCTCTTCTCCATGCATCGGCGAGCTGGGTGGGAACACGGCTGAGAAAAAGCCTATTCCCAGACAAAAATATACATCCATCCGGCGATTTTTACCTCCGGATTTTGGTCCGGAAACGATGAACGAGTGGAGATTCTCTTAGGCCTGTTACCTGTTCGTTACATGCAACCTGCACAACCTGAACACGCTTCTTTCATCAGTGTAAAAGAGATTCCAGTGAATACCTTGTCTGCCCCTTCTAGCTCAATGTAAAAAAAATGACGTATATCCCCGTTCACTTGTTGTATATGATGCACAGGGTGATGTTTTCATGACATTTTAATCAGAGAGATTAATGTTGCATTTTTTTTCATTGGGCAAGCTATGTGCTCAATTAATGGTGCTTTTGTTACATATACTGTATACAGAATGTCTCATGGGCATATAAATAACTGGGCAAGTTATCTGTTCAATTAGCATATAAATAATCTTCAAAGGTCCCAGGGGCATTCCAGACGATTCCTATCGAATCGACAATTTGCAGTTACCACAACCAAACAACTTCCAGTTTTATCACAATTGTCAGCTCACAACAGCTTTCCTGCAGCAGATTTTCCACGTCTAATTTTCATGAACCTACAACTCAACCAACGATCACGTTGATTGACACACGTAATTTGGTATTTTGCAAAGGCCTACATCTTATACATCGCTAATGTTTTCTCGATTCTGAACGATGACCATGAATAGGAGAATGATAGGCATAAGCATATGCATTTTTTTTCTCTCCAAACATTTTGTGTGTGTACTGACACATGCCTCTCGGAAGCTTAAAACAAGACATAGAATAAGTGTGGTTGGCTTGGGCATCTGATGTCTATAAGAGAAAAGCATACATGACCCTCACTACTTTTGGAAAACGGACAGTGAACCTCCTCAAGTTAAAATCAGCACACATAATCCCCTTAACTTTTTAAAATCGGACAAAAAACCCCTAGGAGAGTGCAAGGTGGTTTTGCGAGCAGTTTTTACCGATACTAGTTCAATGCCCGTGCGATGTCACGGGTTCTTGATATTTTTCTTGACGCACTTATAAACATAATGCACGTGAAAACTTTGGAAAAATCGAAAATATGTGAACGAGGACACCTTTTCGGTGAATATTTTAGTGTCAACACTTCTATTTCTTCGTCGTCATGCTCTTATCTACTTCTTCGTCGCAATATAAAGTGCCACACTTCTATTTCACATGTCCTTTGTTGTTTGGTTATGGTATGAGCGAATATAAGAAAAATGTATATTTATGGTCCCTCCACAATTAGATGGAGCTTATCCATACAGTTTAAATCCACATGTTTCAAAAATCCAGGAAAATTGAAGAAAAATTTCATAAAAATAACATTTTTGGTCCTTGAATTTCTATATTTTATATTATCTTGATTTTTTGAGTTTTTGGTAAAGGAGATAATTTATTTTTAGAACTATGATATCACGTATTCTTTGTATCCCATGGTTTCTAAACAAATGTCAAGTGATTTGAGTTATACGCAGGCTGGCGCCATGTCAAGAAAACCGCTCTAGTGGACCAAATATACAGTCCACACCAAATGATATCGGAAGTTGGTGGTCAAAGCCATACAGTTCAAGTTTTATAGATTAACAAAGGGAAACAGGTGAAAAAGTAATCATTATGAATATATTACTCTTAATTCTTGATTGATATAACTTCTTTTTTGGAAAATTAATCAATAATAGAAGAATGGTACAATGACCATTGAATTGTCACAAAAAAATGAAGGCATTGGCCAATAATTAGTAAATGTGATACATATACTTATTATGGTATTCTTCTGTAGCTTAATCCTGGTAGCATGCAAGCCTCCTCACCGCTTCCCCGTTCACAGCTTTGTGCACCATCAGATCGTGGGTAACCAGTTAATCTAGCTATCAATTTGGACCCATGAACAATTTTTTTTGTTACTACAAGGTGAGTCTCTCAGGTTACATGCCAAAAAAATTTAGACGGGAGGAAAGGTATTTGCTTTACCGGAGATGCCTTAGTGCCACTCGGCTAAAATAGAACTTAGACTCGGACACAATGGTCGTTTCTATTCTACTGGTTGTAAGTTTTTTTTATCTTTCCTTCTCAACCTAGGAATGGTAAGTACACTGCAGCTGGCCCACTACCCTAGAGCACCACGAACAACGCCCCCTCCTTGGAGCTACATATCAGTTGTTTCTACCGCGCCGGCTAGGTTACATTGTGTTGGAACAAAATGAAGGTGGCACGGCGAAGCGCGTATTTTCACCTCGTACATTTACATGCCACTTAATTTTCTTAGCCTCCTAGAAGTGTCATTATGGGTCATATTGTGTCCTTATCGCTTTGCTTCCATCTGGCGCTTCTCTGCTCCTCCTATTTCGACACATGCACCAATTAGAATTTTGATTCATCCTAAAAAAAGGGAAAATTATATAGATAACTCCAAGTTCAATTCTTGTATGCTAGAAAAAGTCCATGAGCTTATTATTAACAGTACAAGTCAAGACAGCATCAACATATCTTCGCCGAGAAATTAAAAAGCAAGAAACTTCGGAAAGGCTTGTCTTTTTTTTTTTTGAGCAGAGACGCCCACATGGCATATCATAATAACTTATATTTATGAAGGGAAACACAAGATGGAGAAAAGGCCGCAAAACGACCAATGAGAAATAAAAATACATAGAAAAACATATTGGCAGACTTCTTTATTTGCTTGTTCTTCGTCTTTCCGAGATTGAAAACTGCACTGAACTAACACCAAGGGATAGGGACACCTGCAAACGCATCACCATACAAGGCTCTGAAGGCAGCGAACAACAAGATCTAGTAGTCGCCGATCGGATGGGATCTCACCGTACACAGCATAGATTTGCCATCCTTCACCACCAACCAAGAGGGTTGATGAAACCGGATCTTGCCACAAAATAGGTTATAAACTTCAGACAGTCTGTTTGCAACCTTACCGGTGGTCGTTCTGGTCGTCATGTAGACATCACGGGAGCTCACCATGGTACAATGCAACTGCTTTCTATGGCCACATCACAACAGCAGATGGTTTCCACCCCGTCGTGAGGATGAGGTAGTCTGAAGTAAATATATTTTTCATGATAGATTACAGTACCTATAAGAGCAAAGATATGTATGTACGTACCCACGAAATAAAATATATATATTGAAGAAAGATTCAAAGGTTTTATCATAGAAGTGTACAAATTGTCAGAGCACTTTGAAAAATAATGCCCATAAGAAGTGTTCTAAGATACAATAGTAACAACTGAGACATTTAGATTTATACAGTACCGGTTAATATATCCCACAGGCCACAGGAAAAAGACATCAAGTGTTCCCCACAAGCATATGAAAAATGAACTATGAACTCAAATGTTCCCCACAAGAATACACAAAATATATTAACAACTCTAAACAATATGAATTTGGCCTAATTTTAGGAAGGAATATAACTGAAGAAAAGGTCAAAAACATAGTGTATATACAAAAATACACATTGTACTGTGCATGCCCCAAAACAAAATAATTCTCTGGGACGTGGCACTTGAAGGGATCATATTTGAATCATCCAATAAAACTTGGGAGAACGTATGGGGCATGCATAACACGGATCAGATAAGCATCATGAAAGAAAATTAAATTAGAGGATGTACTTTATCTCCTTGTTTAGCCTTCTCATTAGAATATTATGCATAAATCCACGCACCGTTTAACTGACTGGTAACAACTTACTTGACTATGGTGCAATCCTAGAAAAAGGAACTTTTACTATGCAGTGTTTGTTGAAGGCAACGATTTCTTATCAAAATAATTATTGGTATGATAAGATATGAACCGATATAAAATTATATTCTGAAGAATTCAGACGTCGATGCTTCTATAATATACATGTCAAAGCACCCTTGATATATGTCATGTATAATTATAAATTGATGTGAAACAGTTTAGCGATCAAATAAGCATACATGACTACCAACAGAGAGCTAAAAAACAAATGGTACACAACAGAGGAAAGCCATACCACAATATAGTTTGTCCCTAAATAGACTGCAATTTTGTGACAGCAAACAACATATATATTATTATGATGGGATGACAAGGCCATGTCCCATGTGGTTTAAAGCCCACCATACAACAGGCACGATGCACATAATAATTGTGAGAATCGAATGTCAAGAAAAAAAAAGCACCTAGCAATATTCATGTAAGCCTCTTTTTACGTCTCCAGGTTCAAAGATCCCGAGAAGACCTATGGTCACCTTCTATGAAGGCCAATGTCTAAAAGTTGGCACAAATATTTTAAGAGCCTTTGAGAAAATCCATTCTCGAAGAGAGGGTTAACCACTAATTCATAGAATCTGTACTGGCTCAACATTGTTAATATAGTTACCAATATTTAACCAGCAAGCTCTTGAACGTAAGAATAGGAAACAAACCATTTGTAAGACTGCGGACGTGATGAAGGCATGTGTTTGATATTTTAATCAATAATATTAAGAAAATTGCATGAAAGCCATGTCCAACGGAGCTACCGGAGAAAAGAAAATAGGAGAAAGCAAGCACAAGATACTACAGAAAGGTGAAAATCGAAAATAGGATAAAGCAAGACATGGTGTTGCTGCCTCGTTATTTATTACAACATGCCATACAATCCTATCACTTGACAATGGCATAACCATTTTCTGCAATGAGGCCAGGGTTAACACAGCAAGGTAAATATTTTTTCAGAGACTTAACTGGACATCAAAACATGACAGCGTGATAGAAAGTAGCATGCTGTAATTATTGATGTTACAATCTAACAGACTGTTTTGGAGCATATGAAAATAGGTTGGGCCTCATTCACCTGAACATTAGGGTCCCGTTGCAACAGACGGAAGGCATATAAAAGAGGAAGTGTACTAAGAGTTGGTCAGGAATACCTTTGAAAATAGCAGCCATTAAACGATATTCCTGATATCCATGAAAGAAAACCATCCATATATTTTTTCCAACCACTGTGGTGTACAATAAAAGCTGCATTGCAACAGGAGCTCATTTTCATAAATTACCTATTAGATACATTGATACAGAACTAAACATGAAAACTTGGTGATGAATCACAACAACGGCCTGGAGGATTAGAGAATATCAAAATATAAGGTCCATGGGTATAGTAAACAACTAATGGACCTCATGCAGTACCCCTGCATGCTTCTGCAGAGATCAGGAATTAAGCTATGGTTTGACATAATTCAAGAAATAATTAATTAGGAGGGAGTTACCTGCGCTGCCACCGCAGCAGCCGCACAAAAACTCCTGCAAACTTCAAAATTCCTTGATGAATTAAACTCTGGTAGTAGGAAAGGCTACGCTTAGTTCTCCTCACAAACACCACATCTAAAAAATAAGAAAATCAAATCAACTGAGCATAGGGTTAATTTACATGTACGGGAAGTTGCTGAAGAACTTCATTGTCGTTCCCGCGAGGGCATGGTGGGCACCTCCAACAGGAGGCAGCCAAGGCCCTAGGCGAGTGGAGCCGAATGAATTGAATGCCGACGGAGCTACAACGGCAGCAGCTAGAAGCCGATGGGTGACCGGAAATCGATGCTATGGCAGATGGAGGCGGAGGAGGAGGTTACGCGGTGGAGTGGTCAGAGGGGCGTGAATCATGCGGCGGCGTGGTCAGAGGTCTGCGGAACAAGGGGGTTGGGAAAGTTTTAACTGCTCTGATATTTTGTCGCGGGATTGCACGATGTCGGACGAAAGATAGGAGCGAAACGCCTTGTGGCTGAACACGGAAGGTTTCGTTCTTTTTAAGTAAGTACTGTAGTAGAGAAAAAGAAGTAGTGGTATATACAAGCTCGCGGCATCCCACATGCTCGACTCCGATCAAACATGCCGCCTATTGGAAGAAGCCTTGTCATGCAGTAAGCAAAACAATGATCAATCAAAGTACAAAGGGACATGTCAGCGTGTTTAATACCTGGAAACAGTCGGATTTCTTGGGATCCTTCCATACCATGTCGAGGATGTCATCGATGAGCTTGGCGTTCTTGGCATAGTGGCCCTTGGCCCAGCTGCTGCTTGCGCCGGACTGGCCATGGATGAAGCGGAGGATTTATTTGGACGGACATGCCTCGAGTTACTGCATCATCAGAGCGGCATCCAATCCGGACCTCACAGAGCTCCCCTACGGCGATTAAGACGGTGGAGCGGACCATAGCATCGATGCCGGCCTAGAAGACGGGCGTCCACCACTCGGCACATCGGCGCTGATGGACTGGAAGGCCAGATCGAGATCGAGCGGCGCGCCGAACAGTGGCCTGGAGCACGAGCAGCATCAAGACATGGCGCCACTCCAGCGAGAGAACAACTCCACCAGGCACAATGACGTCAGATCTGATTGTGCTATGAGCCGAATTCCTACAAAAACAGATAGGCTGATATTTTTTAGCCTGTTGTGCACAGCAGTGAGCAACCCCATTAACTTCTCTGTTGAGATAGTGGGGTTGAGATCCTTGATCAAGTTCCGAAATTCTAGACCTGCCTTCTGATCTCCTTCTTCTATATTCATTAAAGAACATCGGGAAAGACACATAAGTTACAATTCCCATAATGGATAAAGGACCGAAGGATGCTAAGTTACAACATAATAGCCTCTAAACAATTCCATTCAACTCTGTCATAAGCTTTCATCATGTCTAGCTTGATTGCACAATATTGATCACTTCACCATCTTCTTTTTCATGAAATACAAACATTCATAAGTTGATATGATATTGTTAGTTATTCACCGCCAGGCACAAATGCGAATTGCTCATGTAAAATAATCTCAGGAAGAATTTTCTTGAGACGGTTAGCTTGCACTTCTGTCACAATTTTCAGAATAACATTATTCAAGCTAATAGCTTGTCCGCTCCACACTGTTTACCGCTAATGACAGGTTGTACTTGATGCGTTGGATGATACTTTGAGGGCCCAGATTTGTTGGATATGTCCCCTTTTGTGTCCTTTTATATTGGTATAAACATAAATAGAGATATAGATCAACATCGATACTAGATGATAGACTCAAGACGTGTATCCATGCGGCATACAGTGTATATTTTCGCGCAATATTTCCCATAGTAAATTTTGCGATATATGTATTCCTGTTTTTTAGCATGAGCGCATTTACTATGCAATCATCCTGATTGTGCAATTATGCAATCAGATCAACCCAGCACGTCTGATCCAAAAGCTACGGCCGATCCAAGTAGGCCTGCTTCCACCTCCACTCTATTTCATCTTTTATGAAAACCCCCCTCATCATCTCAGCTGTCCTATACCGAACACCCTGTCTTCTCCAACAGATATCTATCTTTGCATCAGTCGGTCTAGGGTTCCGGCAATCCGGCCGTCGGCAGAGACAGGTTTCTCCCAGTGCTCACTCCCCTGAGGCCCTAAGAGGTTCATTTGGTTCCTTGCGTCAGTCATTATGCCTAGAAAATTTGTTCCTTTGGTTCAGATAATTAGGAGGTTCAGACTAATCAACCACTCCCTTGTGGCTTTTCTAATCTCCTAATTAAGTAGTCACAAGTGAGATCGCTCAACTGCAGATCTGTACTAGATAGCCTTCTACATCGCTAAAGTTTTTTTTGAAGTATTCTACATCGCTAAAGTTCAGATCGTCTTGAGAATTTATTCCCACATTTGGGAAAGTGAGATAACTGAATTCCTGAAGGAACCGCTTCTCACACATATGAGTTGGACCTCTTCAAACGATGTCCGAGTCCTAGTGCCATCCCTGCGCGTGGCGACCTCGTCGTGGACCTCTCCGGCCACGATCCTCTGGCCGGGAAGCTTGTGTGTCCCTCACGCACCCTTCTCGGTCTGTTTGGTCGTCGTCTCTCTCTGCCATGACCTTCTTCGCCAGGGACCTGATCGCCTGACCCCTCTTTTCTAGAGTCTAGAACACTATGCCTTCCGATATGTTGGCCCGGCGACCTTCTTGCGTGCTCTATGGTGTGGTGCTTGCTGTTTGCTAGAGACCTACAACGACCTGTTTGGAAAATAAAGGAGCTTCGATTGGGGACATATGAGAGTTGTAGAATAATACCTATGGGTGTTTTTACAAACTTGCAACTTAGTGGAGGTGGACGCGGGGTTATTTGGATCAGGGCCACAGTTTACAGATCTAGCGGTTCACCTCAGTTTGCTTGCACGATTGCAGCAAACGGATGATTGCACAGTAAATGCTCTCTTTTAGCATATTCATATTGGCTTTTGCAAATTGCTAAGTTGGGTCTTAATTAATCGTAGATTGTGTATTTTGTCGTATTATGCAAAGGAGAAATGTAACAAGACAAAAAGAATTTGTCCGGCAGTAGTACTGGGCTTGGTGCAAGAGAGAAGAAGAAAATGGGCATGTACTAGGCTAGATTTTTCGTACCAAAAGCAAAGGGCACTGCACTGGGCTAAGTCCGCTTGTTGCTGGACTCAACGTTCCAGGACCTGGCCTATTAACTGCTTGATGTTGGGATGAGTACTAGAAAAAGTCTGAAACTAGAGCGCGGGAGTGTGGCGGGAAGCCGGAAACGAGTTGCGAATTGGGATTTGAAGTAAACGACAGGCTGGTTTTCTTCTTCCCTTTTCTTTCTTTCCTTTTCGTTTTCTTTCAATTCCTTATTTCCTTTTTATTCTTAAATGATTGGTGCGTTGATTTTTTTTTGAAAATGTGCGCTTTATTACTTAGAGGCAATGTTTACACCCAGCCTCTGCATAATTAGGATGCACACAGTCGATCAATTACACACCTTGTGACCAAAATAAAAGTACGAGAATACAGAAACATGTAGATAGCATAATGGCCTCTAGCTGCTATCCATGTCGGGAGAAAATATCCGTCGTTGTGTCCTCCAATCACGTACACCCCTCCACAAATAAGTCGTGAAACTCTATACATTGGAGAGTAGTCCATGATCAGAGGATAGCCGTAGCTCGGAAGATAGCCTGCAAAGAAAAAGACCCTATGTTATTAAAAATCTTGTCATACCTACATAGCCAAAGCGACCAAATAATGGCAAGCGTTCTCACCCTAAACACAATCCCGTATTTATCCTCAATCCCATGCAACCAGTTGCCAAAGACATTGGCTACCGAGCAAGGAGGAGATAAACCGGAGACTACTTAGATGATTGACCATATAGCACGAGCAAATTTACACTAGAAGAATAAATGTCGAATTGTCTCGTTATGATGATAAAAAACACATTGTGTACTTCCCTACCATTCCTCTTAACAAGATTATCTTTTGTAAGAATGACCCATTTACGGAGATACCACGCGAATATCTTCGTTTTAAGGGGTATTTTTCATTTTCCAAATTTTACTATTATCATCAACTGGAATATTCGGTTGGACCTATACAAAGAATCAACAGAAAATTTACCACTCTGCAGTAATTTTCATTTGAATTCATCCACACCCTCCGACAGCTATACCGTGGATAGTCTCAATAAGATATTGTTCCAGGATACTAGTTTAGGACCTATGAGACTTCTTCTGAAGAGACATTAGGAGGATTGGAATCCATTACCGTGGAAAGTGTGTCCCCTTTATGTCTAACAATCGAGTATAGAGGAGGATATTATTCTCGAAGGGAAGCATATCCAAGCCATTTGTCTTCCCAGAACCTAATTTGTGATCCATCTTTAATATTAAAAGCACCAAAATGGAAAAAATGTTTTTAGATGCCATTAGTGCAGCCCAAAAGTGTGAATCACCGGGTTTCCAAACCACTTGAGACAAAGCTTTGGAACCAACATACTTCCTCCATAGAATGGTTTGCCAGACACCTTCTTCCGTAAGAAGTTTGAACAACCATTTACCTAGGAGCATAGTGTTTTTGATTTGCAAATCATGAATGCCAAGTCCACCGTATTCCTTTGGTCGGCAAACCATATTCCATTTGGCTAGTCCATATTTCTTTTTCTCATTATCCCCTTATCAAAAGAATCTTGAGCGAAAGTAATCCACTTTCTCCAAGACCCCTTTCGGTAGCTGAAAGAACGAGATCATATATACAGTACCATGCTGGTAAGTACTGAATTTATGAGTACAAGTCATCCGCTAATGGATAATAATTTACCTTTCCAACTATTAAGACGTTTTTGGAGCCTTTCCTCAACAAGTTGCCACTCAGCTATCGTGAGATGTCGATAATGTATTGGTATTCCCAGATAGTTAATTGGAAATTGCCCATGACAACAGCCGAATAAATCAGCATATAGATGGACATCGTTGTTGGCCTCGCCAAAACAATATAAGTCACTCTTATGGAAGTTAATTTTCAATCCCGAGAGTTGCTCAAATGCTGATAATATTAATTTCAGATTTTTAGCTTTCTCTAGATCATGTTCCATAAATAGGATTATATCGTCATCGTATTGAAGAATGGAAAGGCCACCATCTACCAGATGGGAAACTAATCCTTCAATTTGTCCATCAGCCTTGGCCCTCTCGATAAGGATAGCCAACATATCAACCACTATGTTAAATAGTATGGGCGACAGTGGATCCCCTTGTCTTAGTTCTTTTTTTGTCTGAAAGTATTTGCCTATGTCATCATTGACATTTATGGCGACATTACCACCAGACACAAAAGCTGTATGAGAGCACGACACTCCTCCGAAAAACCTTTCATACAAAGTGTTTGCTGAAGGAAAGACTAATTAACTTTATTATAGGCCTTTTCAAAGTCAATCTTGAACAATACACCATTTAGTTTTTTGAGTGTAGTTCATGGATAGTTTCATGCAGAATTACTACACCATCTAGGATGTTTCTTCCTTGCATGAAAGCTGTTTGAGATGGCCGTACAACATGATCCGCTACTGAATTAAGCCTATCGCAGACTTACGTTAAGAAGGCAGGTCGGACGATACTGTTGTATGCGTTCTGCATTATTAACTTTAGGAAGTAAAATTATGTTACCAAAGTTCAGCCTAAACAGGTCTAGCTGACCTTGATGCAAACTCTGAAACAAGTGCATCAGGTCTTCCTTGATAACTTCCCAGAAATTCTGGTGAAATTCCGCTGGAAATCTGCCAGGCCCTGGTGCTTTGTTGTGCCCCATTTGAAAAACAACTTTCTTAACTTCATCCTCCATATAAAGGATGGTTAGAAAGTTGTTTTCATCAATAGAAACTTGGGGAATATCCACAGTTTGGGTTTGATCCATCGAGAAAGAATTTTCCGGCGGTGCCCCAAACAAGGATTTGTAATAACTTGTAATATAAGATTTTAGTTGCTCCTGTCCCTCAATCATACCTCATCCTGAATTAAAGAGTGAATAAGTTTCTTCTTATGCTTGCCATTGGCAACAACATGGAAGTATCGAAGGTTTTGGCATCTCCCTCTCCCATAATAAAAAGTTCATTAATTAAACAATTCTTTTCCAGAAAGTATCATCAAATCAACGATCAGTATGTGTGGTTGAATACTACTAAGATTAAGCCCTTAAGACAAAAACATGGCACCAAAGTTGTCGATAGATACTTTCTTTTATTCTTAAAAGCTTGGAATTTAATCCAAGGGGTAGTTTTTCAAACTGATTTTAATTGTCGAAAGTCTTAACCAAAGTGGTGACAAAAACCTTTGAGCTCAAGTCCTAAAAGACAACGAACTAATCGTGGAGTCGAACTCAAGTGGAACTGAACGAACATAAAATATTCAGGAATAAGAATACAGGAAGAAGGAAAATAGGAATATTGTACCTCCTCTTGCTTACTCGTCTTCTACTTGAGCCAACTCTTTGCGTTTGTCTCCATAGCTCAATCACTAGAAGTGAGTATCCTGCATAAAAATCAACAAGAGCCGAAAGAAATTTGCACAAATAAAATTAAAATCTAGTCCAATATTTTTGGGTTTTCTTTTTATCAAATGTAAAACCAAAAATAAACATACATTAAAACAAAACAAATAAAAAGAAGAAAGAAAAATATGAACGCAAAAATGTGGGAGGAGTTTAACCTCCCCAAGCTTAGGCTCTTGGCCTATCTGGAATCAAATGTCCCCACCATCAGGCGGCGGGTATGGAAAGTTTGGGTAGCAGTTTGAAAAGTCAGTCATAAAAGATGTAAAGTCTTAGATGAGGTTGACTATATTAACATCCGCATCATACAACGTGTTCTCTATGTGGCGTCGATATTTTGATATGACATTCACTTTATTTTTTCTTTTCCACTTGCCCGTCACATCTTCGTTTGCCAGCAGCCCAGCACTACTATTCGTGAAATGGTTCACCGAGGTTTTCATTTTTCTCAATAGTTTATTTGTTTATACGGTCGGTTTGGTTTCTTTCTAGCGGTAAGTGCTATTGTAGTATCCGTGTTCAACTTAAAAGGTGTAGTTCAACATAGGTTTCTAACATAAGCTTGGATGTATTGGTTTTTAAAAAAACACTACTACAAAATTACATCCTAAGAAATCTGAGATTTTTTTCACAATAAAATATTTTCGTACGCAAAACTAGCAATTTTCATTGGTACAATTTTGTTGAAATAAACGAATTTCTTTTGTGTGGATGGCAGAACATTTATAACTTTGTGTGGATGGCAGAACATTTATAATGCCAACGAGATGAAACATATTTATGAGTTGTTGGTATAGTTCTTTTGATTATTTAGCATTCTTTTACATAAGAATATTTATGTGATATGATTAACAAGTCAAACTTTAAACTATATACACTATCAGATCGGATAGTTAGGAGGGCAAGTAACCAAGCTCACCAAGGATCAAACCCCAGATTCAACGCTTTGGTATCTTATAAAAGATGGAATATTCTTTCAGGATGGCGACATTTATGTCGACAGCGAGGTGCCTGTGATGACTTCGTCAATTTTAACATGCATCGGCCCAGTCTTTCGGATGTTTTCATAGGGTAGAGTATGCGTGCGTGTACTCATAGGGCAAGTATATGTACATATTTGTGAGTGTCCGCGTCTCTACCGTGTTTCTAAAAAACATAACATAAAATATTTACATGGTACTATGAAGACATATCGATGCTTCATTCTCCAGAATAGTTTCCATGAATGCGTCAAGCAAGTGAAGTTGCTGAAGTTTAAAATTACTCGAAAATACTATCAACAGTCATTTAAACATACATGCGAGAGAAACAACTACAACCTTTTTTATAGCTGGCAACTCACAAACAGGTCCATTATATTGTTTAACCTAGCAAGGGTGAGGGATATTAAATATAATCCTTCCGTCCTAAAATAAGTGACTTGTGTTTGTCTAGATTCATATGCATCTCTATACTGAATCATGTCCAGATACGTGCGAACTCACATCACTGATTTTAGGATGGAGAGAGTACTAGTAATACGGATGAGTGATATATATACTACAAGTAGTACTGATGGCCTTGTGCTGCTCTGGCGCCTCCAAGCCGTGCTCAAGCCGCGTGGTGTTCACCGCCGTGACTTCTTGGCGACACTGCTCCTCTCGCTCCGAGCGCGTGAGCACCTTCTTCTCGGGCTCCCATTGGGGCTTCGACTCGAGCTCTAGCTCCGGCTCTGGTCGGGCTCGTCTTTGTCCTCCTCGTCGCCATCCACAACAACTACCTCCCCCTTCTCCAAAGACGACGATAGCTCCTACGGGCACACGAACTGCGCTCCGCGCCACATACAGGTGGCATTGCGCTATCCACTGTTAGAAATAATGAGCTAAATTATAAAGGCCCATGTAGATTTTAGATTTTCCCTAAATCTTAAAGCCCATGTTTGTGGCAGCTCACATGTGTTTGGGCCACATGTTTAGGACAGCTCACATGGGAGTGGAGTGGACGCTAAAGTTTAGTCCCACATGGAAAGTTGGAGGAGAGTTACACCGCCTTATAAGGTAAAGTGGTTCACCACTTAGTAAAGTGAGTGAGAAGATTAGAACTACACGCACGCTCCTCCTCTGACGACGCCGCTGTGAGGTTTTGACAGACGTGTCAACAGTCAGCCTATTCGGGTCGCTCCTGGATTGTGGGCTACTGTAACCGACCCGAGCGTGCACAACTCCGTTAGGGTTTCCGGAGTCCCTCTATATAAAGTGCTGCACGGCTACCGCCACAAAACCCCCGAGCAAATCTAGGGTTTTGCCATCCTCTCTGCTTGCGCCACCACCATACTCTACTCCATCCCGCTTGCCAGCGTGCACCGGTAGACGGGAGAGCAGGTCTCCAGAACCACTCGCCTTTGCGATCCTATAGGGGAAAGGGCGAATACGGTTTTTGGGAAGCGCTCTGCGCGACTGCTCGAGTTCTTCATCACGGGTCGTCTTCCATCCAAGTCAGGCGGTGCGGCCTATCGACGTCTTCGCCGCCGTATGCTTCAATCAGTCTTCCCCAACATTACTACGACGATTTCATCGGCAACAAATCAATACGTATACTGTGACCGATCTGTTGTCACACTATGGTTGTTATTGCATACTGTTCGTGTTGATTAATATATCAAGTATGTTAGAGGTTAACATGATTGTAGCTATTGTTGTCATGCTCTATATTCTGGAATTAATTGTGGAAATTGTGCCTAATAATGCAACAATCCAAAAATCTTATTATAGGCAATTTCCTGTGTTAAACATGGGACACTTGGTCGATGCGATGAAGCCGAATAAGTTTACCGGTGTTCATTTTAAGAGGTGCCAGGCTAAAACCACTATGTGGCTGCAAGCTCTGAAAGTATTCGAGGCTAGTGAGGGTTTACCTGAAGGAACTATATTTGAGCAAGATCAGAACAAGTTCAAAGAAACCAATCTTGCCTTTGTGGAATGCGTTCTAAGTGTTCTTGACAATAAGCTATTTGATGTGTACATGCACATCAAAGATGGCAAAGAGCTCTAGAAGGCACTGAACGCTAAGTTCGGTGTAGCAGACGCTGGGAGTGAACTGTACATCATGGAGAACTTTCATGATTACAGGATGGTTAACAACCGTTCTATAGTCGAACAAGCTCATGAGATACAGTGCGTTGCCATGGAGCGTGAAATCCTTAAGTGTAACTTACCCAACAAGTTTGTGGCTGGGTGCATTATTGCAAAGTTGCCTTCTTCATGGAGGAACTTCGCCACAACTCTCAAGCATAAGAGACAAGAGATATCGATTGAAAACCTGATAGCGTCTCTTGATGTTGAGGAGAAAGCTCGGGCTAAGGACACTGCCGAGAAAGGAGGCGAGGGTCAGTCTAGCGCCAACATGGTGCAGAAGAGGACCTTCAGCAAGAACAAAGGAAACCATAAGCCCTCCTTCAACAAGCCTGAAAAGACTACAACCTTCAAGAAGAAGAATAAACCGAACAAGGCCGAGCTAGGTTGCTATACCTGTGGAGAGCTTGGTCACTTTTCCAAGGACTACCCAGAACGTGCAGATCGCAAGGGGAAAATCAGGAAGACTGTCAACGTCATGACTGCTAACAACACTGATCGGTATGGTAATTTATTTACTGTTCTTTCAGTATTTCAATCACCATGTTGGTGGATTGATACGGGTGCTAATGTTCATGTGTGTGCTGACTTCTCTATGTTCACTTCTTATCAGGTCGCATAGGATTCTTCCGTCCTAATAGGGAATGGATCACATGCTTCTATTCATGATGTTGGCATGGTGGATCTGAAGTTTACTTCCGGAAAGTTCGTGCAACTGAGGAACATGCAGCATGTCCCTACTATGAACAAGAATCTCGTTAGTGGCTCCCTTCTATGCAGAGATGGGTTTAAGGTTGTTTTAGAGTCTAATGAAGTCATTGTTTCGAAACATGGACAATTTATTGGTAAAGTCTATGAGTGCGAAGGGTTGTTCTGCTTTTCACTTTCAGATTTTTGTAATAAGTCCGTAAAGCATATTTGTGGTGGTGTTAATGATGATACTAGTATTTGGCATTCTCGTTTATGTCACATTAATTTTGGTTTGATATCCAAGTTGTCTAGTATGAGTTTAATTCTGAATTTCACTATTGCCAAAGGTTCCAAGTGTTATAGTTGTGTGCAATCAAAGCAACCTCGAAAGCCTCACAAGACAGCCGAGGAGAGAAACTTGGCACCTCTGGAACTCATACATTCCGATCTTTGTGAGATGAATGGTGTGTTGACAAAAGGTGAAAAGAGATATTTCATGACATTGATTAATGATGCGACTAGATACTGCTATGTTTATTTGTTGTGCACTAAAGATAAAGCTTTAGACTACTTTAAAATTTATAAAGCTGAAGTTGAAAATCAACTAGAGAGAAAGATCAAACGTCTTAGATCAGATCATGGTGGTGAATATTTTCCCAAAATCTTTGATGAATTCTCCGAGGAACATGGTATTATTTATGAGAGGACGCCTCCCTACTCGCCCCAATCAAATGGGTTTGCTGAGAGGAAAAAACCGCACATTGACTAACTTGGTGAATTCCATGTTAGCCACCGCTGGTTTACCTAAGGCATGGTGGAGGGAGGCCTTGTCCTGAATAGAGTTCCTAACAAGAATAAAGATAAAACCCCTTACAAGGAGTGGGCTGGGAGAAAACCATCACTTTCTTACTTGTGCACTTGGGGGTGTTTGGATAAGGTCAACATACTAATTCCTAAGAAACAAAAACTTGGATCAAAGACAGTGGATTGCATCTTTATAGGATATGCTCCACGGAGTGTAGGCTATAGATTTTTAGTGGTTAAATCTGAGGTTCGTGATATGCATGTTGATACTATAATGGAATCTCGTGATGCAACATTCTTTGAGAATATGTTTCCTATGAAAGATATGCATAGCACTGCTAGAATTTCTTCTGAAATACTTCTTGAAACTAGTGCATCTAGTGAGAATTTTGAGCAACCACACAAGGAAAAACTCCTAAAGAAGGTTGACAATGAAGCTCCTAGACAAAGTAAGAGACAGAGGGTTGCAAAATCCTTTGGAGATGATTTCATTGTGTACCTTGTGGATGATACTCCCACTTCCATTGCAGAGGCATATGCATCTCCTGATGCAGATGATTGGAAATAAATTGTTCATAAAGAGATGGAATCAATTCTTTCTAATGGAACTTGGGAACTATCAGAATGACCTCATGGTTGTAAGCCCGTGGGTTGCAAGTGGGTGTTCAAAAAGAAGCTAAGGCCTGATGGTACTATTGAAAAGTACAAGGCACAACTTGTAGCAAAAGGCTACACCCAAAGAGAAGGTGAAGATTACTTCGACACTTGATCACCTGTCGCTAGACTAACCACCATTCGAGTACTACTGTCCTTGGCTGCCTCTTATGGTCTTATTGTTCATCGAATGGACGTTAAGACAGCTTTCCTCAATAGAGAGTTGAAATAGGAGATCTATATGGATCAGCCTGTTGTGTTTGTGGTAAAAGGTGAAGATAGAAAGGTGTGCAAGTTGTTAAAATCTTTATATGTCCTGAAGCAAGCACCTAAGCAATAGCATGAGAAGTTTGACAGAACATTAACTTCTATTGGCTTTATCATTAATGAGGCTGACAAGTGAGTCTACTATCGCCATGGTGGGGGCGAAGATGTTATATTATGTTTGTACATGGACGATATCCTTATCTTTGGTACAAACATGAATGTGATAAATGAAGTCAAGTCTTTTCTGTCAAAGAGCTTTTATATGAAAGATCTGGGAGAAGCTGATGTGATTATGAACATGAAGCTGATTAAGAACGAGAGTGGGATTACTTTGACGCAATCACACTATGTTGAGAAGATCTTGAGACGTTTCGGCTTCGTTGATGGCAAGTCTTCCCCAACACCTTATGATCCTAGTGTGACATTACAGAAAACAAGAAAGAGCTGAAAGAACAATTGAGATACTCTCAAATCATTGGCTCACTCATGTACTTAGCTAGCGCGACAAGACCTGGCATCTCTTTTGCTATGAGAAAATTGAGTAGGTTCATGTCTAACCCGGGTACTGAACATTGGTGTGCACTTGAAAGGGTCACATGCTATCTATGTGGTACAATGAGTTACGGGATACACTATTCGAGGCATCCAGCGGTGCTTGAAGGATATAGTGATGCGAACTGGATCTCGGATGTAGATGAACTCTACACCACTAGCGGGTATGCATTTACCTTTGGGGGTGCCGTTGTATCATGGAGATCTTGCAAACAAACCATATTGACACGGTCAACTATCGAAGCAGAAATCGCTGCTTTAGACACAACCACTTTAGAGTAAGAATGGATGCGTGAACTCTTGATGGACTTGCCTATGGTTGAAATAAACCTATACCGGCCATCCTCTTGAATTGTGACAATCAAACTGTTATTGTCAAAGTGAACAATTCTAAGGATAACGCAAAGTCATCAAGACACGTCAAGAGACGTTTGAAGTCTGTCAGGAAATTGAGAAACACCGGAGTAATTATTGTTATATATATTCAAACTGACAAAAACCTGGCAGATCCCTTTACGAAGGGACTATCACGAAACGTGATAGAAAGTGCATCGAGAGAGATGGGTTTGAGACCCATGGATGTTACATAGTAGTGGTAACCCAACCTTTGTGATCAGAGATCCCGTGAATTAGGACCTGGGAAGAACAAGCTAGTGGTGTGACCGATGAGAGTATTAGACAACCCTCTCTATGTGAATATGCACAACTCTCTAAAGCTGTAAGTGTTGGGTTCGCATCATAGAAAACAAAAAATTTCCTACGATGAGAACTATACGCCAAGATCTATCTACTAGATACAGAGCAACGGGTGGATATACATCCATAGAGAACTTACCCTCGAAGACAACAGAGTTTTGTTAATGAGTTGGAACTCGTGGATGATGTAGTCGTACGCTTGCCGATCTCAAGATCGTGTGGAAGCCCTAGCGCCACGAATCAGCAGTGCATCCTTCCTCGCACACACGTTCAAGCCACCGGACAACCTCCACCTCCTCGCTCCAGTGAATCAGCGGAAGCAGCAACTCCTTCCAGACGCAAGGCCACAGGGAACATGTATCTCGCTAATCCGAGACCATGGGGGAATATATAGAGGGGGAGAGAGATCCTTCACGAGGAGGTGTGCCTTGTGAGGGAGGAGAGGGGGGGGGATCCTCCCCTCCCATGGCCGGCGGCCAAGGGGGTGCCCCCACCTCTTCCTCATTCATGTGGTGGAAGCTCCACTCACATCAATTCAAGCTCCACCCAAAATTCCACTCACATGCATTAAATTTCCACCAAATTTAATGCAATGCTCAATTAATAAAACTCTTTTATTTATTTTATTCAGAATTTTGTTAATTACTTTAATTAACAAACATTCACATAAAACCCCTTGCAACATTTCAATATCACATGCATAACCACTTTCTGCAATTTCACCCGAAACAATTCCGATTTCTATCGAAACAATTATTGCGCTTTGCAATCCTTTCATCTGAAACATATGTGCTCCAAAATGGTGTCCGGCAACCCTTAAGTGTGTCACCCTATGGTTTGAAAATAATGCAGACATGATTGAGATTCCTCTCAGATCAATAATCAGAAGCGGGACCTGGAGATCCATACTGACTCCTGCACATTCAACGATGACTTCTATGATCGTGAGAACCTTTAACGCTAGTAACTTAATCCCTTTGTCTCATGATATAATACATGTTCGAGATTCGATCATCGGTATCCAAATACCTAGTTTGATCTTGTTACCGACATGCACTCTTTTCTTGTTCCCGTGATATAACATTCTAGTGATCACATCACTTGCTTGCAAGCTATCTTAATGTGATATCACCGAGAGGTCCTAGAGTATATATATCCGTCATCGGGATTGAAAAATTCCACTCTTGATCCATGAGCCTCAACATAACACCTTTGTAGCACTGAACCCACCTTTATAGTCACCCTGTTATGGTGTGACGTTTGATGTTATCAAGATACTCTTCCGATGTTAGCAATTAACATGATCTCATGGTTTAAGGACTAATATTACTCCGTATGATGTTATAGCAATATAAACATAATGACTTTGATCGTAATGCTATACTTCGGATGAATGTTCATCACATCATTTCACAAATTCTATGACCTCGTTATTAACAACATCCAATGTCCATGATCAGGAAACTTTTATCATCTTTTTAATCAACGAGCTAGTCTATAAGAGAGGCATAACTAGGAACCTTTTTGTTTATTAAACACACATGTATTGACGTTTCCTATCAATAAAATTATAGCATGAAAATAAACATCTATCATATACAAGGAATACATAATAACAACTTTATTATTGCCTCTCAGGTCATATTTCCTTCAGTCTCCCACTTGCACTAGAGACAATAATCTAGTTCACATAGTGATAAATCTAACACCCATGGAGTTCTGGTGTTGATCATGTTTTGCCCTAGGGAGAACTTTAGTCAACGGATCTGCTACATTTAGGTCCGTGTGTACTTTACAAATATTTATATCTCCATCCTTGACATGCTGGCGGATGGAGTGAAACCGGCGCTTAATATGCTTGGAATTCTTGTGAGACCTTGGTTCCTTGGCATTGGCTATGGCTCCATTGTTGTCACAATAGATCACCATTGGGTCCAATGAACTAGGAACCACACCTAGTTCCGTTATGAACTCCTTCATCCAAACCGCTTCCCGCGCCGCTTCTGAAGCAGCAACATATTCCGCCTCCGTCGTTGATCCAGCCACCACAGGTTGTTTGGAACTCCTCCAACTAACTGCTACTCTGTTCAAGAGAAATACATATCCGGATTGAGACTTAGAGTCATCTGGATCGGTGTCAAAGCTAGCATCGACATAACACTTAGCAACTAGCTCTTCTTCACCTCCGTATATAATAAACATATCCTTAGTTCTTCTTACGTACTTAAGGATATTCTTGACCGCTATCTAGTGTTCCGAACCTAGATCAGATTGGTACCTACTAGTCAAACTAATAGCATGTGCCACATCCGGTCTTGTACATAGCATGGCGTACATTATAGAGCCTATGGCTGAGGCATAGGGGATCTTATCCATTATCTCTCTTTCTTCCGCCGAAGCCGGACTTTGAGTCTTACTCAATGTCTTGCCTTGCAACATAGGTAAGAACCCCTTCTTACTTCTGTCCATATTAAACTTCTTTAATATCTTATCAAGGTATGTACTTTGCGATAACCCAATTAGGCGCCTTGATCTATCTCTATAGATTTTAATGCCTAATATATATGAAGCTTCACCAAGGTCTTTCATCGAAAATTTGCTGTTTAGATAACTTTTAACACCATTTAAAAGATCTATATCATTTCCAATCAATAATATGTCATCCACATATAATATCAGAAATGCCACATTGCTCCCACTCACTTTCTTGTAAATACAAGCCTCTCCATAAGTTTGGACAAATCCAAACTCTTTGATCACCTCATCAAAGCAGAGGTTCCAACTTCGGGATGCTTGCTTCAGTCCATAGATGGATTGCTGAAGCTTGCATACCTTATCCGCATCCTTAGGATCGAGAAAACCCTTAGGTTGTATCATATACAACTCTTCTTCAATATTACCATTGAGGAACGCGGTTTTGACATCCATCTGCCATATTTCATAATCGAAACATGCAACAATTGCTAACATAATCCTAACCGACTTTAGCATCGCTACGAGAGAGAATGTCTCATCATAGTCAACTCCTTGAATTTGTCGAAACCCTTTTGCGACAAGTCGAGCTTTAGAGATGGTCACATTACCATCAGCATAGTTCTGAAAATCCATTTATTCTCAACGGCCTTTCGATTGTGAGGTAAGTCCACCAAGGTCCAAACCTGGTTTTCGTACATGGATTCCATCTCGGATTTCATGGCTTCTAGCCATTTGTTGGAATCCGGGCTCATCATCGCTTCTTCATATGTCGCAGGGTCATCTATTTCATCAATCATGAAATTCATAACAGGATTGCAGCACAGTTCAGGAGTTGCACGTGTCCTGCTTGACCTGCGAGGTTCGGTAGTGTCCTCTTTCGGAGTTTCATGATCAATATCATTAGCTCTCTCTCCATTAGGTGAAGTCAACTCCGAAACAACTTCTGGTGCTGCGCTACTCGCCATTTCATGAAGAGAAGGTTCAATAACCTCTTCGAGTTCTACCTTCCGACTACTCACACCTTTCGCGAGAAACTCCTTCTCAAGAAAGGATTCATTCTTGGCAACAAAAACCTTGCCCTTGGATCTATGATAGAAGGTATACCCAATCGTTTCCTTAGGGTATCCTATGAAGACGCATTTTTCCGCTTTGGGTTCAAGTTTATCTGGCTGAAGTTTCTTCACATAAACATCGCATCCCCAAACTTCAAGAAATGACAGCTTAGGTTTTTCTCCAAACCATAATTCATATGGTGTCATTTCAACGGATTTAGATGGTGCCCGATTTAAAGTGAATGCAGCGGTTTCTAGTGCATAGCCCCAAAATGACAGTGGCAAGTCAGTCAGAGGCATCATAGATCGAACCATATCCAATAAAGTACGATTACAACGTTCCGACACACCATTACGTTGTGGTGTTCCGGCAGGCGTGAGTTGTGAAACTATTCCATAGTCTTTCATATTGTGCTAAACTCGTAACTAAGATACTCTCCTCCACGGTCGGACCGCAGAAATTTGATCTTTCTGTTACGATGATTTTCCAGTTCATTCTGAAATTCCTTGAACTTTTCAAAGGTTTCAGACTTATGTTTCATCAAATAGATATACCTGTATCTACTCAAATCATCCATGAAAGTAACAAAATAAAGATATCCACCTCGCGCTGACACACTCATTGGTCCACACACATCAGTATGTATGATTTCCAATAAATCTATCGCCCGTTCCATTGAACCAAAAAATGGCGTTCTAGTCATCTTGCCCATAAGGCATGGCTCACATGTATCAAATGATTCAAAATCAAGTGATTCCAAAAGTCCATCAGAATGGAGTTTCTTCATGCGTTTAACGCCAATATGACCTAGACGGCAGTGCCACATATATGCAGATATATCATTATCGAGTTTAATCCTTTTAGCATCAACATTATGAATATGCATAATATTACTATCGAGATCCAACCGAAATAAACCATTCAACACAGGTGCGTGACCATAAAAGATATCATTCATATAAATCGAACAACCATTGTTTTCAGATTTAAAGGAATAACCACTTCGCATCAAACACGATACAGATACAATGTTCATGCTCAGTGTAGGCACCAAATAACAATTATTTAGATTTATCACTAATCCTGACGGCATATGGAGAGGCAGCGTTCCGACGGCGATCACATCAACTCTTGATCCATTGCCGACCCGCATCGTGACCTCATCCCTTGCTCGATGTCGCTTGTTCTACAGCCCCTGAATCGAGTTACATATATTAGCAACCGATCCCATATCAAATACCCAGGTGCTACTGCGAGTACTAGTCAAGTACACATCAATAACATGTATATCACATATACCTTTGTTTGCCTTGCCGGCCTTCTTGTCCACCAAATACTTGGGGCAGTTGCGCTTCCAATGGCCAGTCCCCTTGCAATAGTAGCACTCGGTATCAGACTTAGGGCCAGCTCAGGATTTCTTTTCAGGTGCGGCAACAGATTTGCCGCCCTTCTTTCCCTTCTGCTTGCCTTTCTTGTCCTTCTTGAAACCGGTGGTCTTATTGATTATCAACACTTGATGTTCTTTCCTAATCTCCACTTCTGCAGTCTTCATGCCCTGCATGTTATAGTTCATCACGAAGCTCTTGTATCTAGGTGGCAGAGATTGGAGAACACGATGTATGCCTAAGTCAATGGGAATCATTATTCCCAAGGACACAATCTTATCGGCGTACCCAGACATTTTGAGTACGTGCTCACTAACGGAGTTGTTCTCCTCCATCATGCAGCTATAGAACTTTTCAGAAGCATTATAACTCTCTACGGCAGCATGGGTATCGAAAATCATTTTCAATTCTCCCATGGTATCAAAGGCATTGCCATTTTCTAAACTCTTTCGAAGTTCTGGCTCTAGCCCATACAGTATGCCACAATGAACTAAGTTGTGGTCCTACTCACGAGTTATATAGACATTCTTTTCCTCGTCAAGGGCATCAGGAGCTGGTGGGGGGCTGATACGTCCATTTTGCATCACTATTCTATGTCTTAATTCACTATTATTCATTGATATATTTCGTATTGAGAGGTGATACTTATGTTATTTCATCTATTTTTGCATGGTTGATGACTTTTGGAGCATGGACGCTGCACAAAGATTCTGATGGAAAAGGTGCTGTTTGGAGGCAAAATTCGCGAAGATCAGAAAATCCGGGAAAATATATGGAAAATCCTATTTTTCCAGAAGACTAAGGATGCCAGAAGATGGAGTGGAGGTGGGCCACAAGGGCCCACACCACCCCATGGCGTGGGAAGGCCTAGGCCACGCCAGGAGGTGGTGTGGCCACCCTGGCCCACTACAGTCTCTCCCCTCTGGCATATATCATCCTCCCGAAACTCTAAGACTCGGGGAGCAACCACAGAAAGATTCCGCCGCCTCTGCGGGGCAGAAAACACCGAGAGAGAAAGATCTCTTTGGCAGACAGATTTCTGCCAGGGGAATTCCTTCCCGGAGAGGGGAGATCGTCGCTATCAACACCGCCATCAAGCTGGACTTCATCAGGATCATCATCACCACCATCATCACCATCAGCACCCTCATCACCATCTCCATATTGCTGTAACAATTGCGTTGAATCTTGCATTAGTTCATAGGGGAAACTTTCCCGGTGTTGATTACTCTTTGTAGTTGATGCTATTGAGTGAACCATTGAATTATTGTTTATGTTCAGATTGTTATACATCATTATTCCATCTCTGATCATGATCCATATGATGTCTTGTGAGTAGTTCGTTTTGTTCTTGAGGACATGTGAGAAGTCTTGTTGTTAGTAGTGGAGTTGCGTTGAGAAAGATTCAATAGATTGTTATTTAAGTTGTGGTGTACTTCTTCTAGTGGTGTCATGTGAGCGTCGACTACATGACACTTCACCTATATGGGCCTAGGGGAATGCATTGTGTATTTGGCTACTAATCGTAGGGGTTGCCGGAGTGACAGAAACCTGAACCCCCGTTAGGAAACCATTGCACAAGGGACGTAAGGGTCTTAGAGCTTAAAGATGTGGTTAGGTTTCTACCTTAAGTACTTTCTTGTACTTACGGATGTTTGCAAGGGTTTTAATCAGAAGTATGTATTAGTCTTGGATGGGGCGGTACATTAGCACAGGTTCACCCACACAACACTTAGCAAGCTAGAGAAGATTAATCAGCTATATGAAGCGAAAGCACTTGACAGTCTTCCCATGTGTCCTCGAGAACGTTTGGTCATCTTAAGTAATACAACCAGCTTGTCCTTTGCTGCATAAAGGATTGGGCCATTTGCTGCATTTATTCCTACTGTCTTTTATTTACTCGTACTTTGATTACTTGCTTTATCGAAAACCCCTAAAAATCCGTTTGCTAAGTATTTGCAGAGAATTCCTGATTCATACCACTAGCCAGCACCTTCTGCTCCTCATTGGGTTCGACACTCTTACTTATCGAAAATACTGCGATACACCCCCTATACTTGTGGGTCATCAAGACTATTTTCTGGCGCCGTTGCCGGTGAGTGAAGCACTATTGGAGAGTGGAACTGGCAAAGGAAACTGCTACTGTGAGTATTATTTACTTCTGTTAGTTGCTTTATTTTCGTTATGGATAATTCGCTGAGTTTCTTATTTGGTAATGCTACTACCACTGCTAAGGTAGAAGATAAGCCACCACCTGTTGAGAATGATGTTTTCAAAATACCTACAAGAATTATTGATCGTGTTATGGATAACTACTATGTTGGGGATGGAACTATCCATCCCGGTGATCATTTACTCTTTATACACAAATTATGCGGGTTGTTCAAGTGTGCAGGTATTACTACAGATCAAGTTAATAAGAAGTTATTCTCATTATCACTAAAAGGAAGAGCTGAGGAATGGTATAAGCTGCTGAAGAATGGTCAAGCTCTAGAATGGGAGGAAATAGTGCCTCTCTTTTATTCAAAGTTTTATCCTCCTAGTGAGATTCATAAAGATCGGAATCAAATATACAACTTTTGGCCTCTTAATGGAGAGAGTACAACTCAAGCTTGGGGGAGATTGAAGTTACTAATACTCAAATGTCCTATTCATGAGCTCCCCAACAATATTATTATCAATAACTTTTATGCAAGGCTCCCTCTACATGATAAAGATTTATTGGATGCTTCTTGCGCTGGATCATTCACTCGCATGGAAGAAGAAGCTAAATGGGACCTTCTAGACCATATTCAAGACAATGCTGAAGCTTGGGAGAATGACAAAGGTAGAAAGTCAGGTATAAATTATGATTATGAATGCATTGAATCTTTTATGGGAACTGATGACTTTCAAAATATTAGTAATATTTATGGTCTTGATTTGCAAGTTATTACAAATTGCTTTAGAGCTTCCTATATCGAAATTCCAAAAAGGGGATGAAACAAATACCATGCACCTTACAAAGATATTGTTGACTATGCTCCTATTAGAAGTGCTGAGTATTGCATTATTGACCCCATTTTACTTGAACCTTATATCGAGAAGATTCCCTTCCCCGAAAAGGTAAAGGATCATCCTATGATAACTAATGTAATCACCAAAAGTGAAAAAAGAACTGTAAAACCTGATGAACAAATAAACATTGAACTTGTGGTAGCAATTGTGAAAGACCTTGTCACTAAAAGCGTAGAAGATGGGCACATAGTCTTTTGTGAGGATGCTTCTAATATTGTTTCACATCCCAATAGAACTAAAAAGGCTAGTGTTCCTGTGCTTTCTGTTAGAATTAGTGATCATTACTATTATGGTTTATGTGATATTGGTGCAAGTTCTAGTGCTATTCCTTATGAGCTTTACAGAGAAATTATGCATGAAATCAGTCCTTGCGAGTTGGAAGAGATTGATGTGGTTATTCACCTTGCTAATAGAGAGACCATCTCTCCAATTGGTATTGTACAAGACGTGGAAGTTCTTTGTGGTAAGATTAAGTACCCTGCTGATTTTCTAGTACTTGGTTCGGCTGCTAGTAAAACCTACCCTATCATTTTTGGTAGACCTTTCTTGAGTACTTGTGGAGCTATTATTGATTGCAAGAGGGAGAAAATCTTGACTAAGTTTGATGGGGAATCTTATGAGTTTAATTTTTCAAAATTTGCTAAAGAACCTTGCGGAGAGGAAACCCATAATGAGGATTTTAGGGTTGAACAACTTGCTTCTATTTCTCTTTCTCCTAACAATGCTTTGCAGCAATTTATGGAGGATGATGAAAGTGAAATCTTCATGGAAGAAAGGAATGAGATTGACAGGATTCTCCGTGATCAACCTATGATGCTTAAGCACGACTTGCCTGTAGAAGACTTGGGTACCATGATGCCACCTAAAAAGGATCCGGTTTTCGATCTAAAACCTCTCCCTGATGATCTTAAATATGCTTATATTGATGATAAAAAGATATATCCTGTTATTGTTAGCGCTAAACTTTCAGGGAAGGAAGAAGAAAGGTTATTGGAAGTTTTGAGGAAACATCGAGGAGCTATGGGCTATACTCTGGATGATTTAAAAGGGATTTCACCTACTATATGTCAAAGACTCTATCAATATAGAACCGGATCTGAAGCGGTGGTGGAGCACCAACGACGTTTAAATCCTAGGATGAAGGAAGTGGTAAGGAATGAGGTATTGAAACTCCTTGATGCTGGTATTATTTACCCTATTGCTGATAGTGAATGGGTTAGTCCTGTTCATTGTGTTCCTAAAAAGGGAGGTATTACCGTTGTCCCTAATGATAATGATGAGCTTATTCCTTAAAGAATATTGGTAGGCGATAGGATGTGCATCGATTTTAGGAAAATCAATAAAGTTACTAAGAAAGATCACTACCCGCTTCCTTTTATTGATCAAATGTTGGAAAGGTTGTCTAAAAAGACCCATTTTTGTTTTCTTGATGGTTATTCTGGTTTCTCTCAAATTGCTGTTAAACAACAAGATCAAGAAAAAACTACTTTAACTTGCCCTTATGGAACTTATGCTTATAGACGTATGCCTTTTGGTTTATGTAATGCTCCTGCTACTTTCCAAAGGTGCATGTCTGCTATATTTCATGGTTTTTGTGAGGAAATTGTAGAAGTGTTCATGGATGACTTTTCTGTCTATGGAACTTCTTTTGATAATTGTCTGCACAACCTTGATAAAGTTTTGCACATATGTGAAGAAACTAATCTTGTTCTTAATTGGGAGAAATTCCACTTCATGGTTAATGAAGGGATTGTTATTGGGCATAAAGTTTCTGAAAGAGGCATAGAAGTTGATAGAGCTAAGGTTGAGGCAATTGAGAAGATGCCATGTCTAAGAGACATCAAAGGTATTCGTAGTATCCTTGGTCATGCTGGTTTCTATAGGAGGTTTATTAAAGACTTCTCTAGGATATCAAAACCTCTCACTAATCTTCTTCAAAAAGATGTACCTTTCGTTTTTGATGATGATTGTAGGGAAGCTTTTGAAACTCTTAAGAAGGCTTTAACTACAACCCCTATTGTTCAACCACCTGATTGGAGTTTACCCTTTGAAATAATGTGTGATGCTAGTGATTTTGCTGTAGGGGCTGTCCTTGGGCAACGTATTGATAAAAAGTTAAATGTTATCCATTATGCTAGTAAGACCCTAGACGCTGCTCAAAGGAATTATGCCACTACTGAAAAGGAATTTCTAGCTGATAATTTATCTCGTTTGGAAAACATCTCTTTTGACCCTATGCCTGTTAATGATAGTTTCCCAAATGAACAGTTAGCTGCAGTAGGGGTGAGCCCGCGAGGAAGCCCTTGGTATGCTGATTATGCTAACTTTATTGTCTCCAAGTATTTGCCTCCAACTTTTATAGCTCAACAAAGAAGAAAGTTCTTCTATGATTTGAGGCGTTATTTTTGGGATGACCCACACTTATACAAAGAAGGAGTTGATGGTATTATGCGAAGATGTGTTCCAGTATATGAACAAAAGGAGATATTGCGTAAATGTCATGGTAGTGCCTATGGAGGACATCATGCAGGAGATAGAACTGCACAAAAGGTACTACAATCAGGTTTCTACTGGCCTACCCTAAAGATGCAAGAAATTTTGTCCTATCTTGTGATGAATGTCAGCGTGTTGGTAATATTTCTAGACGCAATGAAATGCCTATGAACTACTCTCTAGTTATTGAACCTTTTGATTGTTGGGGATTTGACTTTATGGGTCCTTTCCCTCCTTTGAAAGGCTACACTCATATTCTTGTTGTTGTTGATTATGTTACTAAGTGGGTAGAAGCCATTCCTACGAAAAGTGCTGACGGGGAAACCTCTCTAAAAATGCTTAAGGACGTTATCTTTCCTAGGTTTGGAGTGCCTAGGTATCTCATGACTGATGGGGGTTCTCATTTCATTCATGGCGGTTTTAGGAAGACCCTCACTAAATATGATGTTAATCATAGAATTGCTTCAGCTTATCACCCCCAAACTAGCGAGCAAGTAGAGTTATCAAATAGAGAAATTAAATCTATCTTGCAAAAGACTATTAATAGGTCTAGAAAAAACTGGGCTAATAAGTTGAATGATGCTTTATGGGCTTATAGAACTGCTTACAAAAATCATATGGGAATGTCTCCTTATAAAATGGTTTATGGGAAAGCTTGCCACCTACCCTTAGAATTAGAACACAAAGCTTACTGGGCAGTGAAAGAACTAAATAGAGATTGTAAGATCGCTGGTGAGAAAAGATAATTTGACTTAAGTTCTTTAGATGAATGGAGGAGTGAAACCTATGAGAATGCTAGGCTCTTTAAGGAAAAAGTTAAAAGATGGCATGACAAGCGAATACTTAAGAGAGAATTTCATGTTGGTGAGAAAGTTCTATTGTATGGGTCTCGTCTCAGATTTTTTGCAGGTAAGCTACTATCAAAATGGGAAGGACCTTTCATCATTGAAGAAGTATACCGTTCAGGAGCAATAACAATTTCTTCTCTAAAACATAATACTACACAAGTAGTGAATGGACAGCGACTCAAACACTATATTGCTGGAGATTCTTACAATTAAGATGTTGATGCCTTTCAAGTTATAACTCCAGATAAATTCATTGAGGACCAAATTCAGAGACCTGCAGAGTCCGTTTCCAACTAGGTAACAGTTCTGGTAAGAAAAGTTCCGCGAAAATACAATCCAACTATATTTTTGCAGTTTTTAGTCAATAAGGAAAGTTTCGAAGCGAAAAAGGGATGGAACCGGAGCCGGGGTGGCCCACACCACCCCATGGCGTGGGCCCACCCCTGGCCGTGCCACCAGGTGGTGAGGCCACACAGGACTCCGCCTCCGACTCGTTTTCTCCCAGTACCTTCCTTTTGATGTGAAACTTCGTAATATATAACCCCCCGGATCTTCCGAGGTTCGTATATCGTGTTTTTGTCGTGCTTTTGTTTGATCTTTACGCGGTAGAATCCCAGATTTGGAGCCACAATGTCTTCCTCTGGATCATCCAAGGGAGATTCCTTAGAAGATATCATTAACCCATACATGAGAGAATTGAAGATTCATCCCAAGGAGTTTTTGCTCGAAGGTGGGGAAGTCCGGATTAAAGAGGTTCAAGGCCCTAAAGGTGAAGGAAGTCTGGAGGACAGGATGGAATCATTGGAACAAGAAGTCTTTAGGTACAAGAAGATGGCGGAGCGCGAAGTGGATATCATCCATAAGATTTGTTCCGAACTCATCACTAAGCACCAGAAGGAGACTGCTGAACTCAAAAAAGTAGTCCTGTCACTCCGCCAAACAACCAACAAACTGCAAGCACAGTTCTATGACGTTCAAAATCAAAACTGTGAGTATGAGGCTAAATTTAAACGCATAAGTGCTGCTGCAAGTTTCAGGATGTTGGAAACCACGATGTCCTTTGTTGATGGGAAGCCTTTACCCTGGAAGATGGACGAAGATGAGAAGACACCACCACCACCAAAGGAGTAACTCGTCATCAGGTTTGGCATCCCCTTGGTTTATTCCAAGCTTGGGGGAGTGCCGCGGTATCACATCACTATCTTCTATCTTTTTACCTTATTAGTAGAGTCATATCATGAATAGAGGAGTTATTATGTAGTATGGTTTGCATTATGGAAGTGTTCCCTCTCTCGTTAGATATGTATCCCTTGGTGTGAGTTTCCGTTATGGAATATTAATGAGAATTTCTATCATTCACTCTTTTGCATAGCTTATATTAGTTTTCAATTCGTGGTTATATGATTGATCTTGTTGTTAGTATTGGTATCACTTTTAGATCATTGAGTTAATTTAGTTGGTTTTGGCAAACCTGGCTCGGTCAGTAGCAACACCTTTTTGAGAGTTGAAAAGAAAAAGATAGAAGTACTCTAAAGAAAATAATTTCATCATCTTTCTTTCTTGATTTGCCCATAAGTCTAGTATTCTCTAGTTAAGATCTTTTGTGCTTCCAAGGAAGATTGCATGTTTGTCTTTATCATTTGTATGCTTGGTTGTTTCCTTCAACTCTTGTACTTGCTACCCAGCCTTGCTAGCCAAAAACATGTACTGAGAGGGAATTCTTCTCGTGCATCCACCTCCTTAAAACCAAAACCTTTGCCATTTGTGTCCACCATACCTACCTAGTAGCATTATTGCTATTCCAAGTAAATTCTTGTTTTTATCTACCTTCCAAATTAAACTTGTTATATGAAAATTAGTGATTAAAGCTCTCACGAACTTGATGGCACACTTTACTTTCTTGCATTTAATAAACTTGACCCATTGTGCCCATCTAAGTTGTGTATATGCTTGCGCTTTGTGAGTTGTGAATTAGCAGAACCATGCTGTCATGGGGAACGCTTTTAACATTGCACTGGTACTTAGTACCTAGTTGATATCATGTTCTTTTGTCCATGGATGTCGTCGGTGTGAAATGAAAGGGGAGCTTGTAAGTCCATGGAGTTATGCATATGTGTTAGAGAAACGCCTGGGCCGCTGGTCTAATCCATGCTGACATGGTGGAAACCTGCAGCGTAACCATAACGAGTATCTATGAAGCATTCTTCTTATAAAAAAAGAGATAGAGATTGAGAAAAATAGAAAAGAAAAAAGAGATATTATGAAAAGAGGAAAGAGAGAAAAAAGCACCATATTCCCATGGTAAATAAGAAGACTGCTGAGATACTTGTCCGCTTGCCTTGTCATTTTGATATGGGGATTCTTCCGTATCATCGGGCAAGGGGTACCCCGTTGGCGGTTCTCAATGATACACATATTCTTACGATGACAAGAACTTACCGGTGACTAAACTTGAGTAGCATGAGGAGCGGCCCTCGTATTCAAGGTACATGAGATTCTCAATTTACAACTTGTCAATGCATATCCTCATTTTTGATCACTTTAACCTTAATCACCTAAAGAGCCTATGATAGGGGCAATGAGAGCTAAAAGCTAGTATCATAATTTTTGGGAGCTCTTTATCAGACTTGCAATCCCTGCTTCCCTCTGCGAAGGGCCTTTCTTTTACTTTGTAGTTGAGTCAGTAAACCTACTCCCTTCTATCTCAGCAAGTATCTTGAGTTGTTGTGTTTCATTCATGCATATGATGATTTATGCAATCATGTCTTATGTTCCTTGTTTTGCACATTGATCTTATCCTGATGTTTACTACTTTGAAAGCTATCTTTGAAAAACCAGCTATTTGTGAACTCCAGCAATTTATCAACTATTCTTCGACCAAGAGCTAAGTTTTCCATTACCAATTATGATTCACTTTATGTATCTTTATTGTGTTTCCTTTACTTATTGCAAGTTGAGTTATATAATAGAGAGTTGTTTTCTATTATGATCTATGTATTTGATGAATGTGATGCTTCTTGTCCGTATTCTTTTATCGACTCTTCACTCCATAAACCTGAGGTCATGTTTATTGAGCTCAGTTTCGCTTGGGGACAAGCGAAGTCTAAGCTTGGGGGGAGTTGATACGTACATTTTGCATCACTATTCTATATCTTAATTCACTATTATTCATTGATATATTTCGTATTGAGAGGTGATACTTATGTTATTTCATCTATTTTTGCATGGTCGATGACTTTTGGAGCATGGACCGCTGTAGTCAGGATTCTGATGGAAAAGGTGCTGTTTGGAGGCAAAATTCGCGAAGATCAGAAAATCCGGGAAAATATATGGAAAATCCTATTTTTCCAGAAGACTAAGGATGCCAGAAGATGGAGTGGAGGTGGGCCACAGGGGGCCCACACTACCCCATGGCGCGGGCAGGCCTAGGCCACGCCAAGAGGTGGTGTGGCCACCCTGGCCCACTCCAGCCTCTCCCCTCTGGCGTATATCATCCTCCCGAAACCCTAAGACTCGGGGAGCGACCACAGAAAGATTCCGCTACCTCTGCGGGGCGGAAAACACGGAGAGAGAAAGATCTCTCCGGCAGACAGATTTCTGTCGGGGGAATTGTTTCCCGGAGAGGGGAGATCGTCGCCATCAACACCGCCATTAAGCTGGACTTCATCGGGATCATCATCATCACCACCATCATCACCATCAGCACCCTCATCACCATCTCCATATTGCTATAACAATTGCGTTGAATCTTGCATTAGTTCATAGGGGAAACTTTCCTGGTGTTGATTACTCTTTGTAGTTGATGCTATTGAGTGAACCATTGAATTATTGTTTATGTTCAGATTGTTATACATCATTATTCCATATCTGATCATGATCCATATGATGTCTTGTGAGTAGTTCGTTTTGTTCTTGAGGACATGGGAGAAGTCTTGTTGTTAGTAGTGGAGTTGTGTTGAGAAAGATTCAATAGATTGTTATTTAAGTTGTGGTGTACTTCTTCTAGTGGTGTCATGTGAACGTCGACTACATGACACTTCACCTATATGGGCCTAGGGGAATGCATTGTGTATTTGGCTACTAATCGTAGGGGTTGCCAGAGTGACAGAAACCTGAACCCCCGTTAGGAAACCATTGCACAAGGGACGTAAGGGTCTTAGAGTTTAAAGTTGTGGTTAGGTTTCTACCTTAAATAATTTCTTGTACTTACAAATGTTTGCAAGGGGTTTAATCACAAGTATGTATTAGTCTTGGATGGGGCGGTACATTAGCACATGTTCACCCACACAACACTTAGCAAGCTAGAGAAGATTAGTCAGCTATATGAAGCGAAAGCACTTGACAGTCTTCCCATGTGTCCTCGAGAACGTTTGGTCATCTTAAGTAATACAACCGGCTTGTCCTTTGCTGCATAAAGGATTGGGACACTTGCTGCATTTATTCCTACTGTCTTTTATTTACTCGTACTTTGTTTACTTGCTTTATTGAAAACCCCTAAAAATCCATTTGCTAAGTATTTGCAGAGAATTCCTGATCCATACCACTAGCCAGCACCTTCTGCTCCTTGTTGGGTTCGACACTCTTACTTATCGAAAATACTGCGATACACCCCCTATACTTGTGGGTCATCGGGGGCTTAGCGGCGCCTCTAGCACATATTGCTTTTGTGCAGCAGTGAGGAGAATCCTCAAATCCATTGCCCAGTTGGTGAAGTTGCTACCATTCGCAGCAAGTTTCTCTTTCTCCATGAACACATTGAAATTAAAAGCAGGTGGTGCCATCTACAACATAATTTGTAAAGTTTATTTAGACTATGTTTATGATAGATTGAGTTCAACTAATCCAAATTACTAATGAACTCCCACTCAAAAACGACATCCCTCGTGTCTTTTTGGTGATTACATGAACCAAATCCACTACACCAAGTCCGATCATCACGTGAGTCGGTGTAGCTTCAAAGGCGAGCATCTATGGGCATCATATCAACTATATGACTCATGCTTAACCTTTCGGTCCGTGTTCCGAGGACATGTCTGTACATGCTAGGCTCGCCAAGTAAGAACCTTAGTATTCGCGTGTGTAAAATTGTCTTGAAACACGATCATCACGTTGTATGAAAGCGCAGAGTCGAGTACACCTGATCATCACGTGATGTCTCGAAACACGATCCATAGAACGGTGCATACTTAAGGAAGAACACATTTTATCTTGATATCTAAATGAGGGATCATCTTACAATGCTACCAAAAGCGCCAAACTAGCAATATAAGATGTAAACATCTAATGTGTAAAGTGAGATGATATGGTCCATGCATTTGATCTCTATCATTTGCATCGTGGTATGACCTCTATCATTCCTTTGTGTGTAAGGCCAAGGTCTATGGAACTTACACGTTAAGTGTGTTGTAAGAGTATCTATCATATATCTACTTACAAAAATACCATATCAAGACACTAGCCCAACAACGATCTAAACTAGACGCCTCTAATTTATCCATTGCAAGTTTTACGTGGCTTAGCGCGGAGATAGAACCGGTCTTACCTACGAACATGGAACCACAACGAGGATAACCAAGTTATTAGCAACTCGTTGTAAATCGGATATTGACTATAGTAGGAGAGACAGACACCCGCCAGCCACTTATGCAAAACTAGTTGCATGTCAGTCGTGGAACCAGTCTCATGTGCGATGACATGTAAGGTTGGTCCAGGTCGCTTCATCCCACTATGCCACCAATATCCAAAATACATAGAAGATGCAATAATATGATCATCATCGCCCACATATAAACATATGTGTACTACCCGTGCAAAGCACCTACGCATAGATCAGGCTCTGATACCACTGTTGGGTTCGCAACATAGAAAACAAAAAAATTCCTATGATGAGAACTATACACCAAGATCTATCTACTATATACAGCACAATGGGTGGATATACATCCATAGAGAACTTACCCTCGAAGACAACAGAGTTTTGTTAATGAGTTGGAACTCGTGGATGATATAGTCGTACGCTTGCCGATCTCAAGATCGTGTGGAAGTCCTAGTGCCGCAAGTCAGCAGTGCATCCATCCTTGCACACACGTTCAAGCCACCAGACAACCTCCACCTCCTCGCTCTAGCGAATCAGCGGAAGCAGCAACTCCTTCTAGACGCAAGGCCACCGGGAACATGTATCTCGCTAATCCGAGACCATGGGGGAATATCTAGAGGGGGAGAGATATCCTGAGGTGTGCCTTGTGAGGGAGGAGAGGGAGGCTTTTTATAGGAGAGGGGGGGCTCCTCCCATCCCATGGCCGGCAGCCAAGGGGGGTTCCCCCACCTCTTCCTCATTCATGTGGTGGAAGCTCCACTCACATCAATTCAAGCTCCACTCAAAATTCCACTCACATGCATTAAATTTCCACCAAATTTAATGCAACTCTCAATTAATAAAACTCTTTTATTTATTTATTCAGAATTTTCTTAATTACTTTAATTATAAAACATTCACATAAAACCCCTTGCAACATTTCAATATCACATGCAGAACCACTTTCTGCAATTTCACCGGAAACAATTCCGGTTTCTATCAAAACAATTCCTGCGCTTTGCAATCCTTTCGTCTGAAACATATGTGCTCCAAAATGGTGTCCGACAACCCTTAAGTGTGTCACCCTATGGTTCACGAATAATGCAGACATGATTGAGACTCCTCTCAGATCAATAATCAGAAGCGGAACCTGGAGATCCATACTGACTCCTGCACATTCAACGATGACTTCTGTGATCGTGAGAACCTTTAACGCTAGTAACTTAATCCCTTTGTCTCATGATATAATACATGTTCGAGATTCGATCATCAGTATCCAAATACCTAGTTTGATCTCGTTACCGACATGCACTCTTTTCTCGTTCCTGTGATATAACATTCTAGTGATCACATCACTTGCTTGCAAGCTATCTTAATGTGATATCACCGAGAGGGCCTAGAGTATATCTATCCGTCATCGGGATTGACAAATTCCACTCTTGATCCATGAGCCTCAACATAACACCTTCATAGCACTGAACCCACCTTTATAGTAACCCTGTTACGGTGTGACGTTTGATGTTATCAAGATACTCTTCCGGTGTTAGCAATTAACATGATCTCATGGTTTAAGGACTAAGATTACTTCGTATGATGTTATAGAAATATAAACATAATGACTTTGATCGTAATGCTATACTTCGGATGAATGTTCATCACATCATTTCACAAATGATGTGACCTCGTTATTAACAACATCCAATGTCCATGATCAGGAAACTTTGATCATCTTGTTAATCAACGAGCTAGTCTATAAGAGAGGCATAACTAGGAACCTTTTTGTTTATTAAACACACATGTATTGATGTTTCCTATCAATACAATTATAGCATGCAAAATAAACATCTATCATATACAAGGAATACATAATAACAACTTTATTATTGCCTCTCAGGGCATATTTCCTTCAGTAAGGCAGGTTGGCAACATGCCTTAATGTATTTATGTTGGCTATGATTAGCAAAGATGCTTTCCTACAGAGCATTCTTGAAAGAACACACCTGTATGAGTTCCGATTGTTAAACATCACAACCTATGAGATTTGGGTGATCTCTACTAAACTCATGAATAGACCAAGTAGTATGACGCATATGCTACACCCGCGGGGTAGGCTACTAGTAGCCAGGTACTAGTTATGATTTTGTGTGAAATCTAAAAGTACCAAACTTGCAATTCAAGGTTCGTCCATTGTTCAAGTTGCTGATAGACGTAGCTCAAGGTTCTAGACGGAAGTTCAACTTAACAGTCTCTGCTGAAATACTGGTATATAAACAAGTAGCGAGGATTGACAAATCTTCAAATGGGCATTTAAGATCTCGTGGGGGATTGTTAGAAATAATGGGCTAAACTATAAAGGCCCATGTAGATTTCAGATTTTCCCTAAATCTCAAAGCCCATGTTTGTGGAAGCTCACATGTGTTTTGACCCATGTTTCGGGCAGCTCACCTAGGAGTGGAGTAGGCGCTAAAGTTTAGTCCCCAATAGAAAGTTGGAGGAGAGTTACACCACCTTATAAGGTGGAGTGGTTCACCACTTAGTAAAGTGAGTGAGAAGAGGAGAACTACACGCGTGATCCTACTCCGATGACGTTGCCGCTTGCACGCACCGCCCCGCCCCGCTTGTCACGACGTGCGCGTGCTGCGGGTTGCGGGAATCTCGCCAAGCCGAGCTTTCTTTTTGCTGCTCATGAAAACTTGTGAGGTTTTGATAGACGTGTCAACAGTCAGCCTATTCACCTCCGTTAGGGTTTCCTAAGTCACTAGATATAAAGTGATGCGCGACTACCGCCACAAATCAATCGAAAACCAATCTAGGGTTTTTGCCTCCTCTCTTCTTGCGCCGCCACTGTAGTCTACTCCATCCCGCTTGCTAGCGTGCACCGGTGGACGGGAGAGAAGGTCTCCGGAACTACTCGCCTTTGCGATCCTGTACAGGAGAGGGCGAATAAGGTTTTTGGGAAGCGCTCTGCACGACTGCTCGAGTTCTTCATCACGGGTCATCTTCCATCCAAGTCAGGCGGTGCTGCCTATCGACGTCTTCACCGCCATTTGCTTTGATCAGTCTTCCCCAACGTTACTACGACGAATTCATCGGCAACCGATCAGTACGTATATCATGATCCGATCTGTTGTCACACTATGGCTGTTATTGCGTACGTACTGCTACTGTTTGTGTTGATTAATACATCAAGTATGTTAGAGGTTAGTCATGTTCTATATTCTGAAATTAATTGTGGAAAATGTGCCTAATAATCCAACATCCACTGCGTGGCAAAGATGTTGCTGCTGTTCGCGGTCCTCCTTGGTGGAGAGCTCCAACGGGCAGACAGGGAATACAACCTAGAGCCCCCCGACCGCGTGGAGACGTGGGCGAGCCCCCATAGCCGCCGTCGCTACTATTTGAAGACCCACATTTTGCGGATCCGGTGGTAGGGTTGCCGGATGTGATGACCGAAGGCAGTGGACGGGATTTGGCAGAGGAGGCGAGGCGGCAAGGGAAATCAAGGGAGTGGCCGAAATTTGGACCTCCGACCCACATATATAGTGATAGAGTAGGCTGCAATCCGAGGCCATGGATATAATTATCTAGCTTGGACAAATAGGGATCTGTTCGGGGCATAGATCGACCCAAAAATGGATAACATCCAAAGTATCCAGTTTTGGCCCGATATCCGGGATCTGCTAGAGATACTCTAAGAGAATGAATCAAAGTAATGTCATTCACCTTCAAATATCACCCTTCTATATGGGTATAGCCCCAAATAGCTTCATGGCCTGGAGTAAGAGGACATGTCCAGTGGTTTCCCTAGTAGGCATGGTGCCACCTTTAGTTGGGGATTGTTGGTTTGCGGCCCGAAAGTTCTTGGGCGAGTGCATGGCGGTACCCAAGTTCCCTGTAATTGTCGTGTTTCATAAAGTTGGGCTGCCAACTACTGAGAGGGGCCATTTCGAGGAAACTCATCTCACCCTGCCAAATTCAAACATTCCGTTAAACTGCCCCGTGAAGTAGACGGTCGGGACCCACATGTCGGTTATCTATCTGTGACGCGAGCGCCAACCCAGCAACCTCTTAGGAAAATCGAGGAACTAAGTGGATTGGATGCGTTGACCAATTTCACAAATCCATTCCCTCCTTTCCCCTAGCACCGGCGGTGTCGAAATCCACCCTCCAGGCAGAACGATCCCTTCAGACATTTGACTTCCGGCGCCAAGTTGCTGCGCCCATTCGCTGATCCCGAGCTCTAATGGCGCATGCCGTAGCCGCCGTTGTAAGGCTCTAGCCCGCCTCCGGCACCGACAAGCTGAGTAGCTCGGAGGATGGTAGATCCTACTACCAAGGAAGAAGAAGTTCTGGCTACATGCGGGTGAGCTACCCTTCTCTTTGCTATTCGCACTAATTATAACTGCTAGCTGGCTACTAAGCCTAAAATTGTTTGTTAGCCCAACGCTGCCAAACATATTTTGTCCACAGTTTTCTGTCAAGTGGGATATCCGTGGACCACCCTTACCTGGTTACGGTACCCCTCTTCAGGTACGACTCTAAATTAGCAAGGGTCAAGGGCAAGTGGTATGGACACCATTCTATCACGATGGAAGAAGCGCCTATGCAGATCTGCACTATCCCTAGTATGGTTGCTGCTCTGCGTAATCATGATGAAATATGGCCGAAGCAGACTGCAAAGTTCAGCTTCATGGATGAATGTGGCATCATGGTTCCTCTAATGTGTGATAGTCAGCTAATTAGGTTGATGAAAAGGTATGCTTTGGCCTGCATGTTTGAGCTGAATTGTGATGTACTGGATGTGGAAGCTGCTGCAACTAGGAGTCGCCCTTCTATTTTTGGACAGGGTGGTCGCTTGAACCCAATTAGCTCCTGGTAAGCAAAAGTCTCTTAGGGTTCGCATGTTTGTGCTGAATTGTAATTTTTGTTTTATTTACTCTGTAGATATTGGGAAGTTATGCAACAGTCCTGTTTCTTTGACAGGAAGCGCCGCAAGGTTAGAAACATGACTGTCGAGTCAGTCATTTTGCCGCCCGAAGAAAATAAAAACGAGTGGAAAGATGATGCTGGACATGATTCTAGTGTTGATTGTCCCAGCGATGCAGAGTACGTGAAGCTAAGAAAATTGGCACCAAGGAAGAGGAAGAAGGCAGGAAATGAAGAAGCCAGTGGACGTGAAGTCTTGGCACCCAGGCTGGGGAAGAAGGCTGCTGGCAATGATGATGCATAGTAATGTGTTAACTTTAACCTATATATGTAATTCATTTAAATTCTAGAGCTCTGTGTGTGGAACTTTGCGGGGTGAAACAATCTACCCATATTCTCGGAGTAAAATGTACCACGAATTAGGGTTTGGAAACACTCGAGTCGGTAGTTGAATCCGAAATTGTGATTGTGCCACTACTATCTGAAAACACGTAGCACTGGTTCCACGATTGCTGAGGGGTAGGAGGTCTCCAAATTCGATGGAATGTAAGTGGCACAGAAATAAATTATTTAAGCTGCTACACTCTATGAAGCAGCAACTTATTTCAGCTGCTGCACAATGACATGGCAACATAAACAGCGATGGAAACCAATAATTCCCAGATGATGAGGAAATCGGTACCACTTTCTGGCCTAATCTTAAGCCCGTCTATCTCACCACCTCCCTGCTCCTGCATCTGGCGAAGCTCCCGGATCTCTAGTAATCGGGTGTACGTGCTTCCACTTTATAAATTTTGGTTGTGCCATTTGCATGCGGCACAATCCATGTAGATTACATTTAAACAAACCAACAATGTCAGAATACCACCATGATCAGACAAAAGGAAGTAATGCTGGGTTAAGACAGATTAACGGGCGACCAATTTTTTTCTCCCAGGACTCCGTGAACACTAGTTCGGACCACTAGGTCAACAAGTACTACTATTACAACTTAAAAAAGCACGGAGCTCAAGCTAAATATAACTAGTTATCACACATCTCCTCGCTCTTCCTAATCTTAGCCCTATGTGCATCTTCTTGTGAGAGCAATGATCGAATCGTATGCTCCTTCCTTTTAGCATCTTCCTTGCATAGCTTCAATTGTTTTTCTACATTTTTGCTCATGCACTTGTCAATACTCATAGTTGTGAACTGTAGGACTTTGGCCTGGTGAAGATCATTCCTTGCTTGAGTCAGTTCTTGCTCTGCTTTAGCCTTCAAGGCCAATGCCACATCCCTCTCCTTCTCGACTTTGCTAACCTTGTCTTGCACCCTCCTGAGATGTCGGTTAATCTTGGTCGCGTCAACTGATACATTGCAAATGTATCTATAATTTTTGATGTTCCATGCTTGTTTTTATCTACTTTCTTGTGTTTGTACACACTTTGGAGTACTTTTCATATGATTTCTTGGACTAACCTATTAACAAGAGCCACAATGCCAGCTGCCTGTTTTCTGCTGTTTTTGGTTCCAGGAAAGTCAGAAAATGAATATTCTCGGAATTGGACGGGACAAAAGCCAAAAGTGCCTATTTTTCCGGAAGACTCACAGAGTTGCACGAGACGGAGGAGGGCGTGGCCGCCATACCCCCTAGGCGCGGGCTGCGCCTGGCCGCGCCAGGGCATGGTCTGGCTGCCTCAGGCACCCCCTCGGTCTCCCTCTTCGCCTATAAGAAGCCTTCTGACCTAAAAAGTCTGGAGGGGTCGACGTTTTTCCAGAAGGAGTTCTGCTCCGCCGCCACCACCAGATTCCACGAAACAGCACCAGAAACTCCGTTCTGGCACCCTGCCGGGACGGGGAATTGGAGGAGATCATCGCCATCATCATCACCATCGCTTCTCCATTGACCATCCATGTTTCCCCCATCTATGAGTGAGTAATCCCCCACTGTAGGCTATGGGGATGGTAGGGATTGGATGAGATCATTCATGTAATGGCATCAGATTGTTAGGGCATGGTGCCTAGTATCTTCTATTAGTGCTTTATGACATTGTTGCGACTTGTTATGCTTAATGCTTGTCACTAGGGCCCGAGTGCCATGATTTCAGATATGAACATGTTATTGATTCATTATGGTAGTATTGTTTTTGGTCTTATCTGCAAGTTGTATACACACGTTGTTGTCCGGAACCAATGGCCCCGAAGTGACAGAAATCAGGATAACCGGATGGAATGACTTTGATACGAGGATCACATGTGTTCATGGAGTGTTAATGCTTTGCTCCGGTGCTCTATTAAAAGGAGCACCTTAATTGCCAGTAGTTCCCTTGTGGCCCCGCTGCAAACGGGCTGGCAGGACAAAAGATGTTGTGCAAGTTCTCATTGCGAGCACGTATGACTATATATGGAACACATGCCTAGGATTATCTAGTACTTGGATGCTTTATCTTATTTATCTGCAATTGCCCTATGTTCTGATTGCTATGTGAATTGTCTTGTCCATGCAACGCCCGTCCATCCATCCCTATGCCTACCGCACTCGAATCCCACTATTTACTGCTATTTTTACTACTGTCTTTGCTTTTACTACTGCTGCTACTTTACTATTCCTACTACAAAACTGTTGCTACTGATAAACTGTTGTGAGCAAGATTGTTTCCAGGTGCAGCTGAATTGACAACTCAGTTGTTAAGGCTTATAAATATTCTTTGGCTCCCCTTGTGTCGAATCAATAAATTGGGTTTCACTTTCCTCGAAAATACTGCGATACACCCCCTATACTTGTGGGTCATCATCAACTGGGTCCCATAGCTTCATCTCATCACTTTCAAGAAGTGAGCTGACTATGGATTCTTTCAACTCAACTGTCATAGCTCATAGTTTGTCCAGCGTTTTCTGCATCGATTTGGGCCACTCTGGATCTACCGATTTGACAGCACTGCAACTTCTGCCTTGCATCATTGCACGATGTCCTTGACACCATAAAAACCTCCTTCCTGCGTTTCGTCCTTCGAACGCTACAAATTTAGCAGGCACATATCCATGTTTACATAGCAGAGGACTGTCTTCATCCGCTAAATCGTGATAGTCAGAGTCGTACAACGTCTGGTTGGCCTAACACATCATACGCGCATGAGTAAACAATGTAGATCTAGCTCAAAATAGATAACTGGCCACATATGATAGAGATAGAGATGAGACGACTCACATTGAAATCACCGTCCCTATCGTCATGACGTGTTTCCTCACCGTCTCCCCTTGAACCCATGGCGAGAGGAGGGGTGGGGGCCTAGGGTGGCTACGGGAGAGATAGCTGGAGGCGCCGTCAGCTTGCGGATACGGCAGGATGGGAGAGAAGTGGGGAAAGTGGCTTCGAGGGGAAGGAAGAGAAGTATGGGGAGGAAGGGAAGTAAAGGGGACGTGACACTGGCATATGGCCCACTAAACCCGTGAGTCGTGACACTCGCAAAAGGGGAGCGCCTGGTGTTGCCAGTTTGTCCAAAGCAAGCGGGCAGTAAGCATGGCCAATCATGTCGCATAACAGCCTACTCGCGGATCGCTCTTACGAAGACCATCCCAATCGTCCAAGCGCCCCGATCGAACGATATGTAACAATCGTCATGCAGAACAACTGTGTTAGGGCGTGCCTTCTACAAGACTCGTTCTAACGGCCACCATTGGGGGGCTAAGGTTAGGGCTCTCCTATGGTTAGGATCCATATGTGGTTTATGAGAAGAACACACATGCAATGACACTGGTGGATCCATATGTGGTTTGTGGAAAAAACACACATGCAATGACACTAGTTGTGGTTTGTGAAAAGAACAGGCGATACAATAACTCTGGAGGATCCATGTGTGGTTTGTGAAAGAACATACATTCACTTACTCTAGTTGTGGTTTATGGAAAGAACACGCATGCAATGACACTGGTGGATCCATATGTGGTTTCTGAAAATAACACACATGCAATGAGACTGGTGGATCCATGTGTGGTTTGTGAGAAGAACAGACATGCAATAACTCTAGCTGTGGTTAATGAAAAGAACACACATGCAATGCCACTAGTGGATCCATATGTGGTTTGTGAAAAGAACACACATGCAATGACTCTAGCTGTGGTTTGGGAAAAGAACACACATCCAGTGACACTGGTGGATCCATATGTGGTTTGTTGAAAGAACATACATGCAATGACACTAGCTGTGGTTAATGAAAAGAATAGACATGCAATGACTCTGATGGATCCATAAGTGGTTTTTGAAAAGAACACACATGCAATGACTCTAGTTGTTGTTAATGAAAAGAACACACATGCAATGACTCTAGTTGTTGTTAATGAAAAGAACACACATGTAATGACAAGGGTGGATCCATGTGGCTTGTGAAAAGAACAAACATGCAATGACTCTAGCTATAGTTAATCAAAAGAACACACATGCAATGACACTAGTGTATCCATATGTGGTTTATGAAAAGAACACACATGCAATGAACTCTGGTGAATCCACATGTGGTTTGTGAGAACAACAGACATGCTCATGTGGTTTGTGAAAAGAACACACATCTAATGACACTGGTGGATCCTTATGTGGTTTGTGAAAAGAACACACATGCAATGATACTAGTGGATCAATATGTGGTTTGTGAAAAGAACACACATCCAATGACTCTAGTGGATCCTTATGTGGTCTGTGAAAAGAACAGACATGCAATGACTCTAACGGTGGTTTGTGAAACGAACAAGCAATACAATAACTCTAGTGGATCCATGTGTGGTTTGTGAAAGAACATACATGCAATGACTCTACCTGTGGTTAATGAAAAGAACACACATGCAATGATACTGGTGGATCCATATGTGGTTTGTGAAAAGAACACACATGCAATGACTCTAGCTGTGGTTTGTGAAAAGAACACACATCTAGTGACACTGGTGGATCCATATGTGGTTTGTGGAAAGAACATACATGCAATGAAACTAGTTGTGGTTAATGAAAAGAACAGACATGCAATGACTCTGATGGATCCATATATTGTTTGTGAAAAGAACACACATGCAATGAGTCTAGCTGTGGTTAATGAAAAGAACACACATGAAGTGAACTCTGGTGGATCCATATGTGGTTTGTGAAAAGAACACACATGCAATTACTCTAGCTATGGTTAATGAAAAGAACACACATGCAATGACACTGGTGGATCCATATGTGGTTTATGAAAATAACACACATGGAATGACTCTAGCTGTTGTTTGTGAAAAGAACACACATGAAATGACACTGGTGGACCCATGTGTGGTTTGTGAGAAGAACAGACATGCAATGACTCTACCTGTGGTTAGTGAAAAGAACACACATGCAATGACACTAGTGGATCCATATGTGGTTTGTGAAAAGAACACACATGCAATGACTCTAGCTGTGGTTTCTGAAAAGAACACACATCCAATGACACTGGTGGATCCATATGTGGTATGTGGAAAGAACAGACATGCAAATACACTAGGTGTGGTTAATGAAAATAACAGACATGCAATGACACTGGTGGATCCATATGTGGTTTGTGAAAAGAGCACACATGCAATGACTCTAGTAGTGGTTAATGAAAAGAACACACATGCAATGACACTGGTGGATCCATGTGGTTTGTGAAAAGAACAGACATGCAATGACTCTAGCTATGGTTAATGAAAAGAACACACATGCAATGACACTAGTGGATCCATATGTGGTTTATGAAAAGAACACACATGCAATGAACTCTGGTGGATCCATATGTAGTTTGTGAGAAGAACACACATGCTCATGTGGTTTGTGAAAAGAACACACATCCAATGACACTTGTGGATCCTTATGTGGTTTGTGAAAAGAACACACATGCAATGACTCTAGCAATGGTTAATGAAAATAACCCACATGCAATGACACTAGTGGATCCATATGTGGTTTGTGAAAAGAACATACATGCAATGACACAAGCTGTGGTTAATGAAAAGAACAGACATGCAATGACACAAGCTGTGGTTAATGAAAAGAGCAGACATGCAATGACTCTAATGGATCCATATGTGGTTTTTGAAAAGAACACACATGTAATAACTCTAGCCGTGGTTAACGAAAAGAACTCATATGCCATGACACTGGTGGATGCATGTGGTTTGTGAAAAGAACATACATGCAATGACTCTAGCTGTGGTTAATGAAAAGAACACACATGCAATGACACTGGTGGATCCATATGTGGTTTATGAAAAGAATAGACATGCAATAAGCTCTGGTGGATCTATATGTGGTTTATGGGAAGAACACACATGCTCATGTGGTTTGTGAAAAGAACACACATCGAATGACACTTGTGGATCCTTATGTGGTTTGTGAAAAGAACACACATGCAATGACACTAGTGGATCAATATGTGGTTTGTGAAAAGAACACACATCCAATGACTCTAGTGGATCCTTATGTGGTTTGTGAAAAGAACAGACATGCAGTGACTCTAACTATGGTTTGTGAAAAGAATAGGCAATATAATGACTCTCGTGGATCCATGTGTGGTTTGTGAAAGAACAGACATGCAATGACTCTAGATGTGGTTAATGAAAAGAACACACATGCAATGACACTGGTGGATCCATATGTGGTTTGTGAAAAGAATACACATGCAATGACTCTAGCTGTGGTTTGTGAAAAGAACACACAACCACTGACACTGGTGGATCCATATGTGGTTTGTGGAAAGAACATACATGCAATGCCACTAGCCGTGGTTAATGAAAAGAACACACATGCAATGACTCTGATGGATCTATATGTGGTTTGTGAAAAGAACACACATGCAATGACTCTAGCTGTGGTTAATGAAAAGAACACACATGCAATGAACTCTGGTGGATCCATATGTGGTTTGTGAAAAGAACACACATGCAATGACTCTAGCTATGGTTTGTGAAAAGAACACACATCCAATGACTCTAGTGGAGCCTTATGTGGTTTGTGAAAATAACAGACATGCAATGACTCTAACCGTTGTTTTTGAAAAGAACAGGCAATACAATGACTCTGGTGGATCCATGTGTGGCTTGTGAAAGAACAGACATGCAATGACTCTAGAAGTGGTTAATGAAAAGAACACACATGCAATGACATTGGTGGATCCGTATGTCGTTTGTGAAAAGAACACACATGAAATGACTAGCTGTGGTTTGTGAAAAGAACACACATCCAGTGACACTGGTGGATCCATATGTGGTTTGTGGAAAGAACATACATGGAATGACACTAGCTGTGGTTAATGAAAAGAACATACATGCAATGACTCTGATGGATCCATAGGTGGTTTGTAAAAACAACACACATGCAATGACTCTAGCTATGGTTAATGAAAAGAACACACATGCAATGAACTCTGGTGGATCCATATGTGGTTTGTGAAAAGAACACACATGCAATGACTCTAGATATGGTTTGTGAAAAGAACACACATCCAGTGACACTGGTGGATCCATATGTGGTTTGTGGAAAGAACATACATGCAATGACACTAGCTATGGTTAATGAAAAGAACATACATGCAATGACTCTGATGGATCCACGTGTGGTTTATGAAAAGAACACACATGCAATGACTCTAGTTGTGGTTAATAAAAAGAACACACATGCAATGACTCTAGCTATGGTTAATGAAAAGAACGCACATGCAATGACACTGGTGGGTCCATTTGTGATTTATGAAAAGAACACACATGCAATGACTCTAGCCGTGGTTTGTGAAAAGAACACACATGCAATGACACTGGTGGATCCATGTGTGGTTTGTGAGAAGAACAAACATGCAATGACTCTAGATGTGGTTAATGAAAAGAACACACATGCAATGACACTAGTGGATCCATATGTGGTTTGTGAAAAGAACACACATGTGATACATTGCAAAATTATCTATAATTTTTGATGTTCCATGCTTGGTTTTATCCACTTTCTTGTGTTTTTTCCACACTTTGGAGTACTTTTCATATGATTTCTGGGACTAACCTATTAACAAGAGCCACAGTGCCAGCTGCCTGTTTTCTGCTGTTTTTGGTTCCAGGAAAGTCAGAAAATGAATATTCTCGGAATTGGACGGGACAAAAGCCAAAGTGCCTATTTTTCCGGAAGTCATCAGATGCCAGAATACGAGACGGAGAAGGGATAGGGTCCGGCCACACCACTTGGCCACGCGGCCAGGCCTGGCCCGCGCCAGGGGTGGTCTGGCCGACCCCAGCACCCCCTCGGCCTCTCCTTCCGCCTATAAGATGCCCTCGGGACGAAAACCCTAAGTACCCAATCAAAAATCCACGAAAGAGTCTGTAGCCGCTGTCATCTACATCCCTAGATCCACATGTGCTGGCCCAAAATATATCGAGCTTGTTGGGGAACCCCAAGAGGAAGGTATGATGAGCACAGCAGTAAGTTTTCCCTCAGTACGAAACCAAGGTTATCAATCCAGTAGGAGCAAGGAAACTCCCCAAAGGTGTTGCTAGCTAAGCCTTGGCAGGGCGCACTACCGGTGCTAGTAGCAACATGGAGACCTGCACAACACAACCATAGAACTCTGTCCCCAACTTGCGATGAGGTTGTCAATCTCACCGGTTTGCTGAAAACAAAGGATTAAACGTATTGAATGGAAGAAAGTAAAAGTTTGTAGAAAGTAAACACAAAGCAGTAAATAGTTTGTAGATTAAATGTAAAAGAAAGGACCGGGGTCCATAGTTCACTATTGGTGGCTCTCCTTAAGATAGATAACATGCTGTGTGAACAAATTACAGCGGGGCAATTGACAAACATCGAGAAAGCATACAAGCATATACTAATCATCTTGACTCCTTTGAGACTTGATTAGGAATTAAAACATTATACATAGACCGCCATCCAACTGCATCTATGACTAATAATCCACCTTCAGGTTATCATCTGAACCCCCTCCAGTATTAAGTTACAAGCAACAGATTATTGCATTACGAATTGCGTGTAAAGTAAACAATACGATTGTTCTATGGACAAAGGATCGTTGTTTTCTCCCTAGTAGCAACAACACATCTAGTACCTTAGAGATTTCTGTAACTTCCCTAGATTACCAGAGGCATGAACCCACTATCGAGCATAAATACTAACTCTTGGAGTTGCTAGCATCTACTTGGCCAAGATAGCTACTAACAACGGAAAGCATGCAAGATCACAAATAACAAATACATGATAGAATCAATAATCAATCTGAAATAGCATCTCAATATCCATCGGATCCCCGTAAACACAACATGCAGAATTACAAATAGATAATCTTGATCATGAATGGAGCTCACAAGATCTAGACATGAAAGCACAAAGGAGGAGAACCAGCCATCTAGCTACTACATGGACCCGCAGTCTAGAGATGAACTACTAACACATCACATCGGAGGCTTGCATGCTGATGAAGAAGGCCTCCAGGGTGAATTCCCCTCTCTGACAGGGTGCCGGGAAGAGCTTCAGATCCCTCCCGATCTAGGGATGGAGATGACGGTGGCTACAGACTTTTTCGTGGAATTTTGATCGGGTCCTTAGGGTTTCCGTATCAGAGGAAATATATAGGCGGAAGGAGAGGCCGAGGGGGTGCCTAGGGCGGCCAGACCACCTGGCGGGCCAGCTGGCCGCTGACCAGTGGTGTGGCTGCACCCAGCCCTCTCGTCTCGTCTTCTAGCTCCAGATGTCTCCTGGTAAAATAGTGACTTTGGCTTTTGTCCCGTCCAATTCCGAGAATATTCATTTTCTGACTTCCTAAAACCAAAAACATGCAATGACACTAGCTGTGGTTTGTGAAAAGAACACACATCTAGTGACACTTGTGGGTCCATATGTGGTTTGTGGAAAGAACATATATGCAATGACACTAGCTGTGGTTAATGAAAATAACAGACATGCAATGACTCTGATGGATCCATATGTGGTTTGTGAAAAGAACACACATGCAATGACTCTAGTTGTGGTCAATGAAAAGAACACACATGCAATGAACTCTAGTGGATCCATATGTGGTTTGTGAAAAGAACACACATGCAATGACTCTAGCTATGGTTATTGAAAAGAACACACATGCAATGACACTGGTGGATCCATATGTGGTTTATGAAAAGAAAACACATGCAATTACTCTAGCTGTGTGCTTGTGGCTCAAGATATGTAGAGCTCGTTGGGAACCCCAAGAGGAAGGTATGATGAGCACAGCAGCAAGTTTCCTCAGTTATGAAACCAAGGTTATCGAACCAGTAGGAGAAAGGAAACAACTGCAAGGTGTTGCTAACAACTTGGAATCCTGCACAACACAACCACAAAACTTTGCCCCAACTTACAGTGAGGTTGTCAATCTCACCGGTTTTGCTGAAACAAAGGATTAAACGTATTGTGTGGAAGATAGTAATTGCTTGAAGAAAGTAAATAGTAAACGGTAAACAGTAGATGGTATATCAATGGTATAGGAATGGACCGGGGTCCATAGTTCACTAGAGGTGTTTCTTCTTAAGATAAATAGCTTGTTGGGTGAATAAATTAAAGCGGGGCAATTGACAGATATGAGAAAGCATAACAATGCATATACTAGACATCTTGATTCCTACGAGATTTGATTGGGCATTACAACATAATACATATACCTTAATCCAACCACATCTATGACTAATAATCCACCTTCAGGTTATCGTACGAATTCCCTCCAGTATTAAGTTGGAAGCAACAGATAATTGCATTAAGCAAAGTGTGTAAAGTAAACAATACGATTTCCCCATGGAGAAAGGATTGCTGTTTTCTCCCTAGTAGCAACAACACATCTACAACCTTAGAGATTTCTATCACTTCCCCAGATTGCTAGAGGCATGAACCCACTATCGAGCATAAATACTCCCTCTTGGAGTTGCAAGCATCTATTTGGCCAAGATAGCTACAAACAATGGAGAGCATGTAAGATCACAAATAACATAGACATGATAGAATCAATAATCAATCTGACATAGTATCTCAATATCCATCGGATCCCTACAAACACAACATGTAAGATTACAAATAGATGATCTTGATCATGAACGGAGCTCACAAGATCTAAACATGGTAGCACAAAGGAGGAGAACCAACCATCTAGCTACTACATGGACCCATAGTATAAGGGTGAACTACTCACGCATCACTCTGGACGCAGGCATGGTGATGAAGAGGGCCTCCAGGGTGATCTCTCCCCTCGGAGGTCTTGGGAAGAGCTTGATCCCCGATCTAGGGATGGAGATGGCGGCGGCTACAGACTCTTTCGTGGATTTCTGATCGAGTGCTTGGGGTTTTCCTCCTGGGAGGCTTTTATATGCGAAAGGGCAAGGTTGGTGGAGCACCAGGGAGCCCACCCCCTGGTGGCACGCCCCTGGCCATGCGGCCACCAGGTGTGGCCGCCCTGGTGTGCCACTTCGTCCCCCCTTCGGTCTCCGTGTTGCTTCGAGTAAAATAATGACTTTGGCTTTTGTCCCGTCCAATTCCGAGAATATTCCTTTACTAGCTTTTCTGAAACCAAAAACAGCAGAGAACAGACAACTGTCACTATGGCATCTTGTTAATAGGTTAGTTCCAGAAAATGTATAAAAATACCTCAAAGTGTGAAGAAAACATAAGAAAGTAGATATAAAACAAGCATGGAACATCAAAAATTATAGATATGTTTACGACGTATCAAGCATCCCCAAGCTTAACTCCTGCTCGTCCTAGAGTAGGTAAGTGATAAAAAGAATACTTTTTGAGGTGACATGCACCATCACAATCTCGATCAAGGTATTTGTAAAACATTGATAGCTGGGATCTGATGCACTCGACGATCGACGTAGAGCTCGTTGGGAACCCCAAGAGGAAGGTATGATGAGCACAGCAGCAAGTTTTCCCTCAGTTATGAGACCAAGGTTTAATCGAACCAGTAGGAGCAAGGAAACACCCCAAAGGTGTTACTAGCTGAGCTTTGGCGAGGCGCACTACGGTGCTAGTAGCAACGTGGAGACCTGCACAACACAACCACAGAACTTTGTCCCCAACTTGCGATGAGGTTGTCAATCTCACCGTGTTTTGCGGAAAACAAATGATTAAACGTATCGAATGGAAAGAAGTAAAAGTTTGCAGAAAGTAAACACAAAGCAGTAAAAGATTGTAGATTGTATGTAAAGACAAAGGACCGGGATCCATAGTTCACTAGAGGTGGCTCTCCTTAGATAAATAACATGTTGGGTGAACAAATTATAGCGGGGCAATTGACAAACACCGAGAAAGCAATACATGCATATACTAATCATCTTGATTCCTTTGAGACTTGATTGGGCGTTACAACATAATACATAGACCGCCATCCAACTGCATCTATGACTAATAATCCACCTTCAGGTTATCATCCGAACCCCCTCCAGTATTAAGTTGCAAGCAACAAATTATTGCTTTACGAACTGCGTGTAAAGTAAACAATACGATTGTTCTATGAATAAAGGATTGTTGTTTTCTCCCTAGTAGCAACATCACATCTAGTACCTTAGAGATTTCTATCACTTACCCAGATTACCAGAGGCATGAACCCACTATCGAGCATAAATACTAACTCTTGGAGTTGCTAGCATCTACTTGGCCAAGATAGCTACTAACAACGGAAAGCATGCAAAATCTCAAATAACAAAGACATGATAGAATCAATAATCAATCTGAAATAGCATCTCAATATCCATCGGATCCCCACAAACACAACATGTATGAATTACAAATAGATGATATTGATCATGAACGGAGCTCACAAGATCTAAACATGAAAGCACAAAGGAGGAGAAACCAGCCATCTAGCTACTACATGGATCCGTAGTCCAAGGATGAACTACTCACACATCACACCGGAGGCTTGCATGGTGATGAAGAAGGCCTCCAGGGTGAATTCCCTCTCGGTGGTGCCGGGACGAGCTTCAGATCCCTCCCGATCTAGGGATGGAGATGACGGCGGCTACAGACTCTTTCGTGGATTTTTGATCGGGTCCTTAGGGTTTTCGTCCCGAGGGCAACTTATAGGCGGAAGGAGAGGCCGAGGGGGTGCTGGGGTCGGCCAGACCACCCCCTGGCGCGGGCCAGGCCTGGCCGCGCGGCCAGGTGGTGTGGCCGGCCCCCAGCCCTTCTCTCAGATTCGGCACTTGATCCCTTCCGGAAAAATAGGCACTTTGGCTTTTGTCCCGTCCAATTCCGAGAATATTCATTTTCTGACTTTCCTGAAACCAAAAATAGTAGAAAACAGGCAGCTGGCACTGTGGCTCTTGTTAATAGGTTAGTCCAAGAAATCATAATAAATGTACTCCAAAGTTGGAACAAAACACAAGAAATTGGATAAAACCAAGCATGGAACATCAAAAATTATAGATACATTTGCAATGTATCAACATCCCCAAGATTAACTCCTACTCGTCCTTGAGTAGGTAAGTGATAAAAAGAATAATTTTTGAGGTGACATGCACCATCAAAGACTTGATCAAAGTATTTGCAAAACATCACAGCTGGGATCATAGTACTTCAATCATAACATGAAAGACAAAGTTCTAGCAATAGGCAAAGAGACTATGATGCAACATGAAAAGGCACAAACAAAAGATTCATGAATAACAATGCTTTGCAAGACGTTTGTTTGTTTCACATAAACAAAACATATCATAAAAGTATTCAGCTTGTCCCTCAATAGAGTAGCAAATATAAATGCATAGGACACCTTCAAAGTTCATAAGAGTGACTAGATATAATAGTTTCAAACAAGCAATAACAAGTTATGCATCAATCAACTAGTCTTGGGACAATGCACATAGAACTAAGAATGGCCACTATGCTCTCAAAGTAGTGCATAAAGATAGAAGGTGGAGACTCAATATAATGGTGGAAGAAAGGCCTTTTGTAAAAGGAAGTAGGGATTCAAGTCTCATAAAGAGCTTCCAAAAATTATGGTACTTGTAGCTTTCAGCTCTCATTGCCCCTATCATAAGCATCTTGAAGGTGATTAAGGTTAAAGTGACACAACTAAGAGGATATGCTTGACAAGTTATAAACCGAAATCTCATGCCCCTTACTTACGAAGACCGATCCTCATGCTACTCAACTGCAGTCACGAGTAAGCTCTTGTCATTGTAAGTATATGTGTATCATTAAGAACCGCTTAACGGGTACCCTTGCACATGATACGGAGCTTTCCCATAATCAAAATGACAAGGCAAGCATACAATGAGCATCTCAGATCTTTTTATTTGCTATTTACATAGGTTTTATTGAGGATGCTTCATAGAGTGCTCATTATGGTGATGCTGTAAGTTTCCACCATGATTAGGCATGGCTTAGGCTAGCCCAGGCTTTCTCTAACACACATACAAACTCCATGATCTTACAAGTTCCACATTTATTTCACAATCGGGATCCGTAAGCAAAAGAACATAATATCAACGGGGTACAAAGTACAAGTGCAATGTTGAAAGCGTTCCCCATGAAACATGGTTCTGCTAATTTCAACTTATAAAGCGCAAGCATATACGCAACAAAGAAGGACCCAATGGTTCAAGTTTATTAGAGGCAATAAAGTAAAGTGTGTCATCAAGTTTGTGAGAGCTTTAATCACTAGTTTTCTCAAAACAAGTGGAAGGTAAACAAAAGAATGAATATACTTGGAATAGCATAAGCTAGTAGGTAGGTATGGTGGACTCTTTGGAAAAACTTGGTTTAAGGAGTTGGATGCATGAGTGGAACTCATACTTTGTTGTGGAGGCTAGCAAAAGACTGGGAGCGACAAACTAAGAGAGCAATAATGGCCATAATCATGCAGAGCGACAAAAAATCATTGATCAAAGCTTAAAGTGATACTACAAGTTGAAAACTAAAGGATCATAAAGGCTATGGTGACTTGAGATAGTCATAACATGGTGTGAGCATGTGCCAAGTGAACCCAAATAAAGCATCAAAGGAGAATACCACTATACTATGCTTTAATATGCTAAAACAACGCATGATTCATCCAAGGCACATTAAGCAATCTCAATTGTTTATAACAAGTCATGCTACAGCAAAGAATACTAAGCATAAAGCCAAAACAATATCAAGCATGGCATGACAAAGCATAGGCCACAGTCAAAAACGAGCTCTTTTTACCACAAAAGTATGAACTTTCCTACTCTTTTCCAAACCAAACCAAACTATTTGCAAACCAAAGTGTGAAAGAGGGGGTCCAACCAACTTATTCAGAAAACTAAGCAAACCAAGCAAACTAAAAAACAAAACGAAAACGAAAAAGAAGACGCTCCAAGAGAAACACAATTGTGCATGAAACAATAAAAATGAAGCGTTTGGAAGAAACCTGGAATTTTTATTGATGAAGAAGGGGATGCCTTGGGCATCCCCAAGCTTTGACTCTTGTACTTCTTGGATATTTCTTGGGGTGACACGTGTGGCATCCCCAAGCTTGAGCTTTAGTCCATCCTTCATCTCGTTATCATTCCTTCCATACACCTGAAAATTTTCTTTCATACAAAACTTCACACAATCTTATTAGCAACATTAGTGCACTTAAGATAAATAAGTCTCAAGGTTCAGTTCTAACACCAAATAAACTTCCATTAGAACACTAGATACTGTAGCACTTCCCTCAAAAAGCTCAATTCCCCAAAGGAACTCAAGAAGGAACTAACAAGAAGCAAATGCAGAAAATGGCAGAAATCTGTCAAAACAGACCAGAAGGTAAAGACGAATTTTTTCGAAGACCTTCTATTGCTCAAATCAAAAAGTGTTGAACTAAGGAAAGTTAGATAACAACCTGGGGCAGAAGCACAAAAATTACAGCTCAATCCGACATACAGAGCTCTCTCAAGAATTTTTACGGTGAAGCACAGAAATCTGTTTCCGGATAGCAACTTTCCCAATCATTACTTCACTCTCATTAGAGGTTACTCTTGGCTCAAAAAGCAAATAAAAAGGATAAGGAGAGGTTATTACAGAGGTAATAACTTCCAAGACTCATCTAAAACTCTTGGGTTATCTCCCAACAAGTACTTTTCTTTAACGCCTTTAAGTTAGGCATGAAAATTTGAGAAGATGCTCTTATAGGAAATATGAATTGAAGTAAAAGAGAGAATCAAGAAGCAAATTCAAAACACATTTAAGTCTAACCCACTTACTATGCATAGGAATCTTGTATGCAAATAAATGCACAAAGAACAAAGTGACAGGCATAGGAAGATAAAACAAAAGTAACTTCAAAACTTTCAGCACATAGAGAGGTGTTTCATTACCATAAAAACTTCTACAACCATATTTTCCTCTCTCATAATAATTTTCAGTAGCCTCATGAATAATCTCAACAATATAACTATCACATAAGGCATTCTTTTCATGATCTACAAGCACCAGAGCTTTATTATAAACATTTTCAAAAGAATCCTCGGGAACATAACATTCACCCTCCTTTGATAAGCATGGGGGACAATCAAATAATGCAAGGGATAAAGAGTTACTCTCATTAGAAGGTAGGCATGGGTAGATCCATTCTTCATCCTTTTGTCCATCACTCTCCTCCTCTTTTTCATCTAATGAGCTTTCAGGTTCAGCAATTTCTTCTTCCATGGAGGTTCTAGCAGGTGGTGGTTCATCTATTACCTTAGCAGTCATAAAACTGTTCCCAAATAGGAAACTGAGTGAGCTATCCATAATGAAATAGTGATTGGAGCAGAGCTAGTCATAAAGGCAACTTAAGAAAGGAACTTATTTTTTTGTGTTTTTCCAATAAGAAAGCAAACTAGTAAAACTAATTTTGTTTTGTTTTTGAAGAACAAAACAAGCAAACAAAGCGAAAAGAAACTAAGCAAAACAAAAACAACAAAGTAAAGAGATTGGTTATGAGGGACTCCCCTTGTGAAGATGTCCTTGACTCCCCGGCAACGGCGCTAGAAAATAGTTGATGCACTCGACGATTGACGTAGAGCTCGTTGGGAACTCCAAGAGGAAGGTATGATGAGCACAGCAGCAAGTTTTCCCTTAGTTATGAGAGCAAGGTTTAATCGAACCAGTAGGAGCATGGAAACACCCCAAAGGTGTTACTAGATGAGCTTTGGCAGGGCCCACTACCGGTGCTAGTAGCAACGTAGAGACCTGCACAACACAACCACAGAACTTTGTCCCCAACTTGCGATGAGGTTGTCAATCTCACCGTGTTTTGCGGAAAACAAAGGATTAAACGTATCGAATGGAAAGAAGTAAAAGTTTGCAGAAAGTAAACACAAAGCAGTAAAAGATTGTAGATTGTATGTAAAGACAAAGGACCGGGATCCATAGTTCACTAGAGGTGGCTCTCCTTAGATAAATAACATGCTGGGTGAACAAATTACAGCGGGGCAATTGACAAACACCGAGAAAGCAATACATGCATATACTAATCATCTTGATTCCTTTGAGACTTGATTGGGCGTTACAACATAATATATAGACCGCCATCCAACTGCATCTATGACTAATAATCCACCTTCAGGTTATCATCCGAACCCCCTCCAGTATTAAGTTGCAAGCAACAAATTATTGCTTCTGAAATCATGTGTAAAGTAAACAATACGATTGTTCTATGAATAAAGGATTGTTGTTTTCTCCCTAGTAGCAACATCACATCTAGTACCTTAGAGATTTCTATCACTTCCCCAGATTACCAGAGGCATGAACCCACTATCGAGCATAAATACTAACTCTTGGAGTTGCTAGCATCTACTTGGCCAAGATAGCTACTAACAACATAAAGCATGCAAGATCTCAAATAACAAAGACATGATAGAATCAATAATCAATCTGAAATAACATCTCAATATCCATCAGATCCCCGCAAACAAAACATGTATGAATTACAAATAGATGATCTTGATCATGAACGGAGCTCACAAGATCTAAACATGAAAGCACAAAGGAGGAGAAACCAGCCATCTAGCTACTACATGGATCCGTAGTCCAAGGATGAACTACTCACGCATCACACCGGAGGCTTGCATGGTGATGAAGAAGGCCTCCTGGGTGAATTCCCCTCTCCGGCAGGGTGCCGGGAAGAGCTTCAGATCCCTCCCGATCTAGGGATGGAGATGACGGCCATGCACTCTTTCGTGGATTTTTGATCGGGTCCTTAGGGTTTTCGTCCCGAGGGCAACTTATAGGAGAAAGGAGAGGCCGAGGGGGTGCTGGGGTCGGCCAGACCACCCCCTGGCGCAGGCCAGGTGGTGTGACCGCCCTCCAACCCTTCTCTGTCTTGTATTCTAGCACTTGATCCCTTCCGGAAAAATAGGCACTTTGGCTTTTGTCCCGTCCAATTCCGAGAATATTCATTTCTGACTTTCCTGGAACCAAAAACAGCAGAAAATAGGCAGCTGGCATTGTGGCTCTTGTTAATAGGTTAGTCCAAGAAATCATAATAAATGTACTCCAAAGTTCGAACAAAACACAAGAAAGTGGATAAAACCAAGCATGGAACATAAAAAATTATAGATACATTTGCAATGTATCAGGATCATAGTACTCTAAACATGAACACGAAAGATAGAGTTCTAACAATAAGACATAGCAACTATGTTGTAACATGAAAAGGTACAAGAAAAAGATCATGAATAACAATGCATTGAAAGATGTTTGTTTGTTTCACATAAATAAAACATAATAAGAGTGGTATTCAGCTTGTCCCTCATGGTATAGCAAAACATAAATGCATAGGACACCTTCAAAGTTCATAAGGGTGACTAGATACAAATAACTTAAGAACAAGCAATATCAAAGTTATGAATCAATCAACAAGTTCTGGGACAATGCACATTAAACTAAGAATGACCACTATGCTCTCCCAATTGGTGCATAAAGGTAGAAGATGGAGACTCAACACAAAAGTAAAAAGAAAGGCCCTTCACAAAGGGAAGCAGGGATTCGAGTTTCATAAAGAGCTTCCAAAAATTATGGTACTTATTAGCTTTCGGCTCTCATAGCCCCTATCATAAGCATCTTGAGGAGATATGCTTGACAAGTTATAAGTTGAAAATCTCATGCCCCTTGCTTACGAGTACCGAATCTCATGCTACTCAATTTTAGTCACGAGTAAGTCCTTGTCATTGTAAGTACATGTGTATCATAGAGAACCGCCAACGCGGTACCCCTTTCCCCATGACACAGGAGCTATACCATATCAAAATGACAAGGCAACAGACAATGAGCATCTTAGTGATCTTTTTATTTGCTATTTGCATAGGTTTTTATTGAGGATGCTTCATAGAATGCTCACTATGGTTATGCTGCAAGTTTCCACCATGATTAGGCATGGCTTAGTCTAGCCGCCCAGGCGTTTCTCTAACACACATACAAACTCCATGAGCTTACAAGCTCCCCTTTTATTTCACACTGCCGGGATCCATAAACAAAAGAACATGATATCAACTGAATAATAAGTGCAATGTTGAAAGCGTTCAACTTATAAAGTGCAAGCATATACGCAACATAGATGGACACAATGGTTCAAGTTTATTAAGTGCAAGAAAGTAAAGTGTGCCATCAAGTTTGTGAGAGCCTTAATCTCCAATTTTCACATAACAAGTTTAATTTGGAAGGTAGATAAAAGCATGAATATACTTGGAATGGTGTAACACACCATGCATAGGAATTTATAGTGGAATCTTTGGAATAACTTGGTTTTCTTGGAGGTTGGATGCATGAGTGGAACTCATACTTGGTACAGGTGGAGGCTAGCAAAAGACTGGGAGCGACCAACTAAGAGAGCAATAATGGCCATAATCATGCAAAGCGACAAAAACATTATTAATTAAAGAATAAAGTGATATTACAATTCAAAAGCTAAATGATCATAGAGGCTAAGGTGACTGGTTCATAGTCTTAACATGGTGTAAGCATGTGCCAAGTCAACCCAAATAAAGCATTAAAGGAGAATACCACAATATTATGCTTTTGTATGCTAAAACAACTCATGATTCTTTCAAGGCACATTAAGCAATCTCAATTGTTTGGAATAAGTCATGCTACAGCAATAATCACTAAGCATAAGGTCAAATCAATATCAAACATGACATGATAGAGGCTAAGCCACGGTCAAAACAAGCTCCTTTTGTACCACTTATAAGCATGAAGCTTCCTACTCTTTTCCAACACCAATCAACTTATTTGAAACCACATATGAATGCGGGGGTCCAACTAATTTATTTAAGAAAAACAAACAAAATAAAACTAAAAACAAAAACGAAGACGCTCCAAGAACAACACAATTGTGCATGAAATAATAAAAATGAAGTGTTTGGAAGAAAACCTGAGTTTTTATTGATGAAGAAGGGGATGCCTTGGGCATCCCCAAGCTTTGACGCTTGTACTTCTTGAATATTTCTTGCGGTGACACGGGTGGCATCCCCAAGCTTGAGCTTTTTTCCATACTTAATCTCATCACATTATTCTTCCCTACACTTGAAAATTTCCTTCATACAAAACTTCACACAATCTTCGTTAGCAACATTAGTGTATTCAAGATAATAAGTATTTGGGTTTAGTTTCAACACAACTAAAACTTTCATTAAAACAAAATCTACTGTAGAAATTCCTTCTAAAAGCTCAGGTGATCAAAGAGAACTCAAAGACAAAGAGATTAAGAGACAAATGCAAATAATGGCAGAAATCTATCAAAACAGACCAGCAGGTAAAAACCGATTTTTTCGGAAACCTTCTGTTGTTCAAATTGGAAAGTGCTAAACTAATGAAAGTTAGATAATAACTTGGGGCACAAGCGAAAAAAATTACAGCTCAATCCGACGTACATAGATTTTTCACGATTTTTTTATAGTGAAGCACAAAAAAACTGTTTCGGGACAACAACTTTCCCATGTCTTACTTCTCTCTCATTAGAGGTTATTCTTGGCATAAAAACCACACAAAAAGGATAAGGAGAGGTTATTACTAAGGCAATAACTTCCAAGACTCAATAAAAGAAAAACTTACTGAATAAAAATTTGGGTTATCTCCCAATAGTGCTTTTCTTTAACGCCTTTTAGCTAGGCATAGGAGCAAGATTCAAGTATTTTCAAATGAAGAAGCATTAAGAGCAATCTTTGTTTTAATAGGAGAGGCAAAAGGTATCTTCCCTCTCTTCTTAGGGAAGTGTTCTATACCTTTCTTGAATGGGAATTGATATTTAATGGTGCCTTCCTTCATATCAATAATGGCACCAACAGTTTTAAGAAAAGGTCTTCCCAAAATAATAGGACAAGAAGCATTGCATTCAACATCCAAAACATAGAAATCAACAGGGACATAGGTATTTTTAACCATAATAAGAATATTATTAATACTCCCCATGAGTTTCTTTTTAGCATTATCATCAAGTTGGACATCTAAATAACAATCTCCTAATGGTGGCAAATCAAGCATTTCATAAATCTTTCTAGGCATAATAGGGACACTAGCACCAAGATCACATAAAGCATTGAGATCAAAATCATTCACTTTCATATTAATGATGGGTTCCCAACCATCTTCTAATTTCATAGGAATAGAAGCTTTATGTTTCAATTTTTCTTCTTTAATTGTTATGAGAGCATCTATAATGTGTTTTGTAAAGGCCATATTCATAGCACTAGCATTAGGACTTTTAGCAAGCTTTTGTAGGAACATAATTACTTCAGAAATATTGCAACCATCAAGATCAAAATCATAATTACCATCCAAGGTAGTATAGCTATTGTTTCCCATATTTCAAAGAATTTCAGCATTTTTATTGAAAAAGGTTCTATTGGTTTTAGGCATTGTTGCAAAAGGAATGGGGACTTCATGTGGTTTGCTAGCATCAATGTTGGTAGTGGTAATAGTACAAATACTACTATTTCTAGCAGTTTCATCTTCTCTTTCCCACTTAGCATGCAATTCAGCTAACAGTCTAACATTTTCATCAATTCTAACTTGTATGGCATTAGTAGCAGCAAAGGGGTTTTCCATAGTATCAGGTTTAGTAGCCATTTTATTAATCAAAGAGGATTGTGCTTCAGATAAAGATGATATTTTTTTCAGCATTCGAAAGTCTTTCCTAATAGTTTTATTGAAAGCAGTTTGTTTACTAATAAAATCCTTAAGCATGACTTCAAGTTCAGAGGGTGCACTTCTATCGTTGTTGTAGGAGTTTCCATAAGCATTGCCATTATTGGGAGGGTATGGCCTATAATTATTACTACCAAAATTATTCCAATAGGCATTGTTGCTAAAATTATTATTTCTAATGAAGTTCACATCAACTTGCTCTTCTTGAGCAACGAAAGAGGCTAATGGAACATGATTTGGATCAATATGAGCTTTTCCATTAACAAGCATAGACATAATAACATCAATTTTATCACTCAAGGAGGAGGTTTCTTCAATATAATTTACCTTCTTATCTTGTGGAGCTCTCTCAGTGTGCCATTCAGAATAGTTAACCATCATATTATCAAGGAGCTTTGTTGCAGCACCCAAAGTAATGGTCATAAAGGTGCCTCCAGCAGCAGAATCCAACAGATTTCTTGAAGAATAATTCAATCCTACATAAAAAGTTTGGATAATCATCCAAGCAGTCAGTCCATGAGCGGGACAATTCCTTACCAAAGATTTCATTCTTTCCCAAGCTTGAGCAACATGTTCATTATCAAATTGTTTAAATTTCATTATTTCACTTCTCATAGATATAATCTTAGCAGGAGGATAATATTTTCCAATGAAAGCATCTTTGCATTTAATCCAAGAATGAATATTATTTCTAGGTAGGGATAGCAACCATTCTTTAGCTTTTCCTCTCAAAGAGAAAGGAAACAATTTAAGCTTAATAATATCTCCATATATATCCCTATGTTTTTGCATCTCACAAACTTCAACAAAGTTATTAAGGTGAGCAACAACATCATTAGTACCAGCACCAGAGAATTGTTCTTTCATAACAAGATTGAGCAAAGCAGGTTTAATTTCAAAGAAAGCAGCTTCAGGAACATGTGGAGCAATGGGTGTGCACACGAAGTCATTGTTGTTTGTGCTAGTGAAGTCACATAACTTAGTGTTTTCAAGAGTAGTCAATTTTTAAGATTAAAGCAAGCCAACAGAAATAGAAACTGAAATAGGAACTAATTTTTTGTGTGTTTTCGATAAAAAGAAACAAGCAAACAAAGCAAAAATAAACTAAGCAAAACAAAAAACAAAGTAAAGAGATTGGTTGTGAGAGACTCCCCTTGTGAAGCTATCCTTAACTCATCGGAAACGGCGCCAGAAAGAAGCTGCTTGTGGCTCAAGATATGTAGAGCTCATTGGGAACCCCAAGAGGAAGGTATGATGAGCACAACAGCAAGTTTCCCTCAGTTATGACACCAAGGTTATTGAACCAGTAGGAGAAAGGAAACAACTCCAAGGTGTTGCTAACAACTTGGAATCCTGGACAACACAACCAAAGAAACTTTGCCCCAACTTACAGTGAGGTTGTCAATCTCACCGGTTTTGCTAAAAACAAAGGATTAAACGTATTGTGTGGAAGATAGTAATTGCTTGTAGAAAGTAAACAGTAAACGATAAAAAATAGATGGTATATCAATGGTACAGGAATGGGCTGGGGTCCACAGTTCACTAGAGGTGTTTCTCCTTAAGATAAATAGCATGTTGGGTGAACAAATTACAGCGGGGCAGTTGACAGATTTGAGAAAGCATAACAATGCATATACTAGACTTCTTGATTCCTACGAGATTTGGTTGGGCATTACAACATAATACATAGACCGTAATCCAACCACATCTATGACTAATAATACCTTTAGGTTATCATCCGAACCCCCTCTAGTATTAAGTTACAAGCAACAAATAATTGCATTAAGCAAAGTGTGTAAAGTAAACAATACGATTGCCCCATGGACAAAGGATTGTTGTTTTCTCCCTAGTAGCAATAACACATCTATAACCTTAGAGATTTCTGTCACTTCCCCAGATTACTAAAGGCATGAACCCACTATTGAGCATAAATACTCCCTCTTGGAGTTGCAAGCATCTACTTGGCCAAGATAGCTACAAACAACGGAGAGCATGCAAGATCACAAATAACATATACATGATAGAATCAATAATCAATTTGACATAGTATCTCAATATCCATCGGATCCCCGCAAACACAACATGTTGGATTACAAAAAGATGATCTTGATCATGAACGGAGCTCACAAGATCTACACATGATAGTACAAAGGAGGAGAACCAACCATCTAGCTACTACATGGACCCATAGTCCAAGGGTGAACTACTCACGCATCACTCCGGAGGCAGGCATGGTGATGAAGAAGGCCTCCAGGGTGATCTCTCCCCTCCGGCAGGGTGCCGGGAAGTGCTTCGGATCCCCCGATCTAGGGATGGCAATGGTGGCGGCTACAGACTCTTTTGTGGATTTCTGATCGGGTGCTTAGGGTTTTTGTCCTCGGAGGCTTTTATAGGCGAAGGGGCAAGGTCGGTGGAGCACCAAGGGGCCCACGCACCCTGGTGGTGCGCCCCTGGCCATGCGGCCACCAGGTGTGGCCGCCCTTGTGCGCCACTTCGTCTCCCCTTCGGTCTCTGTGTTGCTTCGGATAAAATATTGACTTCGACTTTTGTCCCGTCCAATTCCAAGAATATTTGTTTACTAGCTTTTCTAAAATCAAAAACAGCAGAAAACAGGCAACTAGCACTATGGCATCTTGTTAATAGGTTAGTTCCAGAAAATGTATAAAAATACCTCAAAATGTGAACAAAACATAAGAAAGTAGATATAAAACAAGCATGGAACATAAAAAAATATAGATACGTTTACGACGTATCACTGTGGTTTGTGAAAAGAACACACATGAAATGACATTGGTGGATCCATGTGTGGTTTGTGAGAAGAACAGACATGCAATGACTCTAGCTATGGTTAATGAAAAGAACACAGATGCAATGACACTGGTGGATCCATATATGGTTTGTATAAAGAACACACATGTAATGCCTCTAGATGTGGTTTGTGAAAATAACACATATCCAGTGACACTGGTGGATCCATATGTGGTTTGTGAAAAGAACACACATGCAATGACTCAAGCTGTGGTTAATGAAAAGAACACACGTGCAATGACACTGGTGGATCCATGTGGTTTGTGGAAAGAACAAACATGCAATGACTCTAGCTATGGTTAATGAAAAGAACACATATGCAATGACACTGGTGGATCCATATGTGGTTTATCAAAAGAACACACATGCAATGAACTCTGGTGGATCTATATGTGGTTTGTGAGAAGAACACACATGCTCATGTGGTTTGTGAAAAGAACACACATCCAATGACACTGGTGGATCCTTATGTGGTTTGTGAAAAGAACACACATGCAATGACACTGGTGGATCAATATGTGTTTTGTGAAAAGAACACACATCCAATGACTCTAGTGGATCCTTATGTGGTTTGTGAAAATAACAGACATGCAATGACTCTAACTGTAGTTTGTGAAAAGAACATGCAATATAATGACTCGGGTGGATCGATGTGTGGTTTGTGAAACAACAGACATGCAATGACTCTAGCTGTGGTTAATGAAAAGAACACACATGCAATGACACTGGTGGATCCATATGTGGTTTGTGAAAAGAACACACATGCAATGACTCTAGATGTGGTTTGTAAAAACAACACACATCCAGTGACACTAGTGGATCCATATGTGGTTTGTGGAAAGAACATACATGCAATGACACTAGCTGTGGTTAATGAAAAGAACAGACATGCAATGACTCTGATGGATCCATATGTGGTTTGTGAAAAGAACACACATGCAATGAGTCTAGTTGTGGTTAATGAAAAGAACACACACGCAATGAACTCTCATGGATCCATATGTGGTTTGTGAAAAGAACACACATGCAATGACTCTAGCTATGGTTAATGAAAAGAACACACATGCAATGACACTGGTGGATCCATATGTGGTTTATGAAAAGAACACACATGTAATGACTCTATCTGTGGTTTGTGAAAAGAACACACATGCAATGACACTGGTGGATCCATGTGTGGTTTGTGACAAGAACAGACATGCAATGACTCTAGCCGTGGTTAATGAAAAGAACACACATGTAATGACACTGGTGGATCCATATGTGTTTTGTGAAAATAACACACATGCAATGACTCTAGCTGTGGTTTGTGAAAACAACACACATCCAGTGACACTTGTGGATCCATATGTGGTTTGTGGAAAGAACAGACATGCAATGACACTAGCTGTGGTTAATGAAAATAACAAACATGCAATGACTGTGATGGATCCTTATGTGGTTTGTGAAAAGAACACACATGCAATGACTCTAGCTGTGGTTAATGAAAAGAACACACATGAAATGACACTGGTGGATCCATGTGGTTTGTGAAAAGAACAGACATGCAATGACTCTAGCTATGGTTAATGAAAAGATCACAAATGCAATGACATTGGTGGATCCATATGTGGTTTATGAAAAGAACACACATGGAATGAACTCTAGTGGATCCATTTGTGGTTTGTGAGAAGAACACACATGCTCATGTGGTTTGTGAAAAGAACACACATGGAATGAACTCTAGTGGATCCTTATGCGTGGTTTATGAAAAGAACACACATGCAATGACACCTGTGGATCCTTATGCGTGGTTTGTGAAAAGAACACACATGCAATGACACATGCAATGACACTTGTGGATCAATATGTGGTTTTTGAAAAGATCACACATCCAATGACTCTAGTGGATCCTTATGTGGTTTGTGAAAAGAACATGCATGCAATGAATCTAACTTGGTTTGTGAAAAGAACAGGCAATACAATGACTCTGGTGGAACCATGTGTGGTTTGTGAAAGAACAGACATGCAATGACTCTAGCTGTGGTTAATGAAAAGAACAAACATGCAATGACACTGGTGGATCCATATGTGGTTTGTGAAAAGAACACACATGCAATGACTCTAGCTGTGGTTTGTGAAATGAACAGACATCCAATGACACTGGTGGATCAATATGTGGTTTGTGAAAAGAACACACCTCCAATGACTCTAGTGGATCCTTATGTGGTTTGTGAAAAGAACAAACATGCAATGACTCTAACAGTGGTTTGTGAAAATAACCGGCAATACAATGACTCTGGTGGATCCATTTGTGGTTTATTGAAAGAACATACATGCAATGACTCTAGCTATGGTTAATGAAAAGAACACACATGCAATGACACTGGTGGATCCATATGTGTTTTAGGAAAAGAACACACACTCAATGAAACTGGTGGATCCATATATGGTTTGTGAAAAGAATAGACATGCGATGACTCTAACTATGGTTTATGAAAAGAATAGGCATGCAATGACTCTGGTAGGTCCATGTGTGGTTTGTGAAAAGAACAGACATCCAATGAACTCTAGTGGATCCATGTGGTTTATGACAAGAACACACATCCAATGAACTCTAGTGGATCCATGTGGGTTATGACAATAACACACATGCAATGAACTCTAGCTGATCCATGTGGTTTATGAGAAGAACACACATCTAATGAACTCTAGTGAATATATCTTGGCATAATTTGATGTATGTCACGATGTATTTTATTGTACAAGTCACTCACTTTCCATTTTTATACTACTTAGTTTTGCCCTTGGTTTTTTGATACTACTCAGTTTTGTCCTCTCTCTCTCTCTCTCTTTCGTAGAAGCCCAAACCTCTGCTCACTCTGTCTGCTACACCTTTATTGGTTGTCACAGTTGTCACCTGGATCGCGTGCACCAACCATTGATCTTGTGTGATCCAACAAGGATCGTTGCACACGTCATGCCCTTCACAATACAGTGTGAGACAGCACGGACGTCTCGCTCTGCGAGACTTCTACAAGAAGGAACACGAAGCCGTCCATGGAAAAAGTCGCCGACTGGTCATGTCATGTTTAATCAAGTCTAAAAAGCCTACTACTGCTACTACTATGCCATGACACATGCATCATCAAGTGCACGATCGTCGACGGGCAGCTGCAATTTATGGCCACTTGATTTTAATAAGACATATCCCATTTTTTACGTAGTGGCTCTCAATCTCACTTCCAACTGGGCCTCGCCGTATAAAACTACCACGCGTTAGCCGGAGGCTGAAGAGCTGAGAAATGGGTCTCGGGGGAGGGGGGAGAGGGGCTCGATGAGACCTAATGTCTCCGCCTTCATCGAGTCACTCGCAGTCATCAACACATCCCTCTACCCGATCTAGCACAACCCCACAAATCTCGCCGTACAACCACCTACCTTCTCCTCTATATTTCCCCTTTTAATTATCGCCAATTTTATGGCCATGTCAAACTTCGTACAGAGAAATTGTGTATGCGCCCAATGCATGCGGCTCAATACAGAACTGCCATGCATGGCCCGGGAAAAAACGTGATGTACCGTGTGCGTGTCGCGGTGCACGGTGCAGTAGCCTAAGCGGCGCGTTGCATAGTGGTGCAACGAAATGTGCCTTGCTTCCATTCACCTTAACTACAGAGCCCCTCTCCGCATACCCACTCTCACTCTCGCTCACTCTCCTCACGCAACCTTCTCCACTGTCCCACCAGCTTCTGCAAACTCCCGAGAAAACCTCGTCCGTGCCAGCGATGTCGGAGGAGGATACGGTGGCCATCGTCGCCTCCAAGGCCGCCATTGAGGAGTCCCCGTCTCTGTCCCGGTCCCTCTCGATGCGTTGAAAGCAGCTGCCGTCCCCGTCCAGGCCCTCGTCGAGGCATCAATGGCAGCTGTCGTTCCTGTCCAGGCCCCCGTCCCCACTACCGACATAGCCGCCAGCGAGGAGGCCCCTGTCGGCGAGGAGGCCCCCGCCGGTCACGAGCAGATCTAGCTCTTCTAGGACCCCTATGATCCAGAGGAGTACATTGCTCCGGTGAACCCCTACGACACCGACATCGATGACCCATGGTCAGAGGTAACTAGGGTTTGCTCCCCTTCCCTAGTTCTTCTTCCATTCCCATCGTTGGATGCTAGATCTTGGTTTATTAGGATTCGTTTGTTTGCATTTCGATTGCTCGATCTTCTTACATCATCTAATCCTCCCTTTTCCTTTTCTTCCAATAGGTTTATGGCAATGACGTCTGCAGCGATGACGAGTCCAGGCACACCAAGACTCGTCAGGTGTTGACGAGGCTGCATGCCGGCCAGTACGACGCCTTCTTCGCTGGCGGTGTCTATAGTTGCCCCTTCTGCAGGACGAGACTCGCCAGCACCGACTTCAACTGCATCGTGATGCATGCAGAGGGCGCGATCTCTGACACCCCCAAAGTTGGCCAGACCGTGAACGTCAACGCCTACATCGCTGAACACCAGGCTCTTAGCATTCACCTCCGAAACCTCCAGCGGGTGGCCATCGAAGAGGGTCGCATGCCTCTGATCAAGCCCAAGGCCCCCAAGATCAAGGGACTGGGCAGCAAGAAGTGGAGGAAGCGCCAGAGGAAGGAGACGGAGGCGCATGCACATGCAAGGAGGGGTTGAACGTGTCTGCTGTTGCTAAGCAGCTTCTTTTGATTTTCTATATTTTGCATGTATCCTATTTCTGCACACAAGGAAGGGGTTGAATGTATTGAACCTCGTTAAGCAACCTACTTTCTATCGCTATATCCTATTTAGCTACGCACAGTTATATCTACATTTGTTTTGTTTTCTGGGCCTAGTGTGGTTTGCTGCTCTAGATTTGCTACCAGATCGGAGGCAAAAAGAGGTCCAAACGGGAACAAATGATCGAAGAGAGAAGCTGCTCTAGATTTGCTACCAATTTGGGCAAAATGAAACATATCTGTTTAGCGAGAGAGGAAAAAGGTACTCTTTCAAACTGCCAGTTAACAAGCTACCAAACACATACAGAAACATAACACACAAAAACTAAAATTTATTTTACTACTCTCACTTGAGGCGCTAGCCATCTTGACAAGCTAACTGAGTTCCACAAAACAGATACATAACACAAAGGAGTAAAATTTAATTCACTTCTCATCAGACCACTTGAGACGCTTGCCATCGTTCCCAGGCGACCAACTGCGATTATTCCAGGTGGATCTTACATTATTGGCCCTCCACAGCTCACAAAATGCAAGTTCGTCCCACCTGGGATCTGACTTGGCTTCCCTATCTTCAGCATCCTGTGGTACAATTAGTGGTAGGTACATCACAGCCCTAATTGTTGCCGCTAGAAGATGATGCCTCTCTGTTTGCTGCTTCTGCTTCAGCCGCAACCTCTCTGTCAGCTGCTTCTACAGCCTCTCTATCAGTTGCTTTAGATGCAGCCATTTTCTTTGCATATGGAGCTTCAAACTCAGCTATTCTGTATTTCTACAAAGGGCTCCCCTAAGCTCGTCTTTCCTCTTGCAAATAGGGCAAAACACGAGGTAACGTAGAAAAATGGATATTCTTGTACAGTTGGTAGGTCACGTAAGCATCTATTACTGCATACTTCAGGTTTATATCAGACAATGACCACTCCTCCCGGAAATCGTTCCTATCCGTAGGGAAATCTGCCTTCATTCTGTCGTACGACTCATCGAGGATTCTAGTTGCGAGTGTAGCCATTCCATCCTTGCTCGAGCCCCCTATGATCTTGACAAGACTCTGAATATCGATCCAGCTGTGCGCATGAATTGTAATTTCCTCTTGATAAAATTTCAAAAAATCTGTTGTATTATTCATAGTGTAGAAAACAATTCCTTTTTCTACAAGGAACTGGCGCAGTGCCGGACAATTTCTATCAGTCCTGAAAGTATGTAGTTTGTCATCACCAAAATTTGTAACTACAAATATTTTGTCAATGCAAGATCATCATCTAAACATAATTTTAAAAAGTTTAGTAAATGCAAGATCAAGAGTCTCAGCATTGGCTTGTCATAATTTATTTGATCCTAAATAAAATTCAGTAGTTGCAAGATGATCAAATGGGTAAAGATTAAGAGGAGAAAACCCTAAAAGCAGTTAACTACAGAGAGCAGATCTATAAACCGGGAGAACTGGTAGACAAGGACGTGTTTTCTCATGGCCAGTTGAACGACGGCGACTTCATTCTGTTCATATGGGTTCTCCGGGGTATACTCAAGATCCAATCCCACAAACTTGTCCTCGTCTTTCTCAAGCCAACCCTCGTACATCCTCAGGACTCGCACCACTGTCTCCTCCTCGTTGGTGTAGACGACGTCTATCTTCTTATTGTCATGGGTAGTGAAGCTTGTCTCTAGAGTGCGACGAACTTCCATGGCGGCAAGGAGAAGACGGAAAGAAAACAGATGACAAGAACAAGAAGAGTGGTTTCTACGAGACAGGGGAATGGTGAACCTTCAATGTGTTTCTAAGGTAGTGGTTAACGATGGGGACGGAAGTCCAACGGAGAGACGCGTGACGGTGGCCATTCCAGCTTCTGAGTAAACAAAAAATAATAATAACGAGGATATATGTGCCCTGTTTTGTCACGTCAATACACTGGGTCGGTCGTGTTGTCCTATCCACTACGCTAGTGCTGCAAGCCTACGTGACAGCCACCACGCCTAAGCGACGGGAGTGACATAACGGCGAAAACTAACAGAGGGGCCAACTTGACGGCCATTAGCCTGATATTTTGTATTGAAATGTAAAGTTGAATTCGTGCTGAAAAAGACCTCTGAGTATTTGGCATGCCAACTGTGGTCATCGTGGCTGATTATAGGCAACTTGGGTATCGCGTTGACTGGACGTCCCAATTTTCAGGCCGCAAAATGATATTCTCCTTTAGTTGGTAGCCTCTGGTACTTCTTGTGGCGTTCGGATATTTAGGTACTTCTCTTTTATCTATGATGTTCTTTGTAAGAGGGTTTCCTCATCTCTACGTATCGATCCGGTTGTGTAGCTTTGTTATAAAACAGGACAAAATCTTGTTTCGAGACAAGATGGCATACCTCATCAGCTTCATGTCCTTGGATATGCATTTCTCTCCCGTATTAATCTTGTTTCGTACGTTCTCCCACCCAATTTCCAACACGACGGGAAGGGGAAGGTCAACTTTATTCCTTTTAACATTCATTAATTCTAGTGGGGAGACTTTCACGGACCAAATTTTGCAGGAACATCTTCGCCTTTGTAGGGAGGGGTAGGCATGTTGGAAGTTGTAATCGTGAAACTCACCGCATAGCTAAACTGAAACGGGGCGGTCGGATTATGTTAAGGTGAATGATGATGCCTCATCCGATGAAGACCTTCTAAGAGGCACGATGGGTAGGGTGATTCGAGACAACCATGTTAGTTTCACAGCTAGAAATAGCAAAGTGGACCATGTTCAGGATGTCCTAACGATAGAAACAATGATTACTTCTAGCTTGGTCATCTTAAGAGCATCTTCACTCGTAACCTCCATACGGGCTCCGGCGTGGCCCGTTTTTGGTTCGTATAGGGGGCTGTCGGCGCGAAATCAGAAATTGGGGGCGCCGCCTTTCCAGCCGTGCTCCCCAAAGTAAACACATATTTTAATAAAATAATATTTAAATAGGGTAAACCTAATTTTATTACATAATAAAAATAAAAAACTAGTCATAATCGTGTCTAGCCTTGTAGTACTCATCCTCGTGGTCGTCGTAGGAGCCGTCGCCTTCGTCGTCGGTCGACGCGCGCTCCGGCCTCGGCGGCGTTGGCCGGCCACGATCCCGCCACATCGAACGATCGCCGAAGAGCGATCGTCGCTTTGGGGACCGGTGCCCGCAATGGCTGCAGCCTTCGCCGTCGCCTCCGCCGCGCGCACGATAGGCCTCCTCCTCCTTCCGCCACCAGGTGTCCCCCGGCGGCGTCGGTTCGAGCGACGCGCGAATGGCCGCACGCTGGCCCGGAAATTCTTCCGGGTCGCCGGGACGCCTCTGCTGGCGCGCCGCCACGGCGTATTCCGGAGGGACCACCCACTCCGGTCGAGGCTCCGGCTGAGCCTCCAGCAGCCGGTCGAGGCGTAGCATCGCGCGCGGGGCAAGAGGATCCCAGAACACCACGCGACCTCCGCCCTTTTTCCGCTGGAAGTGCGGGTACCGGAGGCGAGGATAGTCGCCCGCCATTATATGGTCCATCATGCCGGCAAGAGTCCGGGCGCCCCACCACAGCCTGTGGCCCTCCTTGTTGTTGTTGACGGGCGGCGGACCGTCCCCCTTGTACATGGCGAGCTACCGCTCACGACGGTTCAGGAAGAAGGCGTTCCAGGTGGCGGCGTTGTCAGGGTCCCAGTTGGTGTCCATCCGCTGCTCCGGCGTGAGCTCGCCGTAGTAGTGGTTGGTGATGGCCAACCGGCGGGCAGAACCTTGAGGGACGGGCGGGACCGGCACGCCACCGGCGCTCAACCTCCAGCCCGGAGGGCACCCGTACCCCGGCGGGCGGGGGTAGTGGGAGGCGCACAGCGCCTCCGCCTTGGCGTATGTTAGCGTGGGGAGATTGGAGGATGCCATTGTGTGTAGATCTGAGCTATGGAAATGGCGGCCGTGACCTATGTAGCCGAAAATTGCGGGAAGTTGAGGCGGAAAGCGGTGGAACTGGCGGAAGGAACTGGCGGGAACGTGATGGCGACCACTTCCGGCCGCCGCGTGGCCGCCGAAGGGCGTGTGGCTTGACAGGGCAATATTTTATTTCCCTTCGACGCCCCCGTTTGTCTCCCTGTAGATAGGGTTTCGCCTGGGGCCGCCGGGTTAATAATTAGACCGCGCCGACGAAAATTCTAAAATGAGGACCACGGCTGAGCGTGTTTTTTGGCGTCAGCGGTCCTCATAGGCCTTTGGGGGGCCTTTGAGGACCCCAAGTGGAGATGCTCTAAGCTCTCATTGCATGGAAGCAGTCAAGACTATGATGGAAGAAGCTGTTCCTCAGAGGGTTGCAGCAACATTCTTGATTCCTACCATCTGGCGAATGATTTTGTAATGATGCACAAGATTTTAGGGAAGCAGATTTTGTAGCATATGAGTCAGCTACACTGGCTACGGGGCAGATCAAAATATTTGGCAAGATAATCCCGGCTATCCATTAGTAGACCTCTTTTGGTGTCGAATCCAACAACTACTACAAATGAATAAAATGGTTTAAACTTGTCAAAGAAAAGGTTTTAACCATGGTCTTTCATCTGTATTTTCTTTGAGCGGACCAAGAACTCTCCTCTAGAACGGATGAAACTTATTATTTTGGAAGAACACTACGGTTCCATTTACTGATTGTGGCCACAAAAGCGGTAACGGCAAATCCAACGTCGACCCCATTTCGCATATCAATTCTGTCCGAATCGGTCCGTTCGCGGTGGCCCGTGGACAGGTGAGAGGCACATATCCTCGCTTTGTCAGTTTGGGGTGGCCTCTTATTTAATTTTTGATGTTTTTGGAAGTTTTGCACACACAAAATGTTGACCATAAAATTTAAACATTATAGTTCATAAAAATAAACAAAGTCCAGGTGTACATAGTTTATTACAATCTTATATTTTATCTTATCTATATCGACTAGCTGAATGTCCGTGCGTTGCTACGGTTTATCAAGTTTTTTTCTTATCACACATGCATGTCAAAAATTCCCTCGAGATACATATCGAATAGATCCATAAGTTATAACTCCATCCTATGGAAGAGCAAAATTGTTGTCTCATCTACTGAGCCTTCTTTTTGACTTTTCCTAATATATATACATACAGCTCTCCTGCGTGGTTAAAAAAGATGGAAAAATACTCTCAATAGTATGCCCGCATAGTTATCATACCTTGTAGTCGGGAAGAGTACGACTGGAAAAAACGCTTCTCTACGCTCGCCCCCGTGGGCGAAAGGGCGAACTCACAGCCTTCTTCCCGAGCCACTCCCCTCCTCTCCTCGCCCCCGCCGCCGTCGCCGGGCAAAGCCTGCGCGGTGCCAGCGGCGGCAGATGCTTCTCTAGCCGTCCCCTTGGGGTTCTGCGTGGGGAAGAACTCAAGGCCGCGGTGCGCTGCTGTTTCCGGCAAGGCCGGCCATGGAGGCGATCTGGCGTGTGCGGTGTCGCGTGGCGGTGCTGGCAGCGTACAGGAGAGGGCGGTCGGCGGTGGCTTGGGCGGCGTGGCCGGGAGCCTTCCTAGCAGCACGGGCCTCTAGGCCCATATCTGGGCCACGATGGGTTCTGGCCGGTCTGGATCTCCGTGCTCGTCCATCACTCACCGGTGGTTGCTCAGCGGCAGCCTTGCGGCGAGGTTGGCGGGGAAGGCGCTGGAAGCTCGCAGATCGGAGTTGCGAGTGGTTGGCAGCGGTGGACATGGTGCAGCAGCACGGCGGGAGGGCCTAGTCGGGCATGCGAGGCATGACCGGCCGTACATGTTGCGTCCGGTCGGCGACCGCCTCTAGCGGTGGAGGACGGGATCTCCTATGAATGTCCACGGCATAGTCGGAGGCTCTGTCCGTCGATGACTGCGGAGTGCGACAGGTAGGTGGCACGATGCTGCTTGTCGACTACACTTCTGCCGACCACATGACTCTTTTTTGGCGCTGGCCTACCGCATCTACACGTCAGTGGAGCTGTCTACTACCTCCTGATCTAGAGCTCGCGGACGCCGGGGCGGCGGCCCTGGAAGGTGGATCGTGCGTGCGTCTCTACAGCGAGCGACATGTCGATGGTGATGACTCTAGTCCTTAGTCATTTGGATGGCGAGGAGCAGGCGGCGGGTGATCCTGACGTTGGCGGCGCTTCGGCATTGGCGACTTCCAGATCGTGTTATGGAGGCCGGACTCGGGGACAATGGGCAGTTCGAGATATTGGGCATGTGAGAAAGTTTTTCCCAGCGAAAGATCAGCGCTTTGGCGCCAACGACGGCGATGCTTGCGGGTGTCGTAACCCTCCTGAGGGCATTGTTGTGGTTATCTTCGTCACGCTAAGGCTCCGGGTGAAAACCCTGGACCGTCGTGGTCTCGATGACGGCGGCGTGGTGCATCGTTACCTTCCTGGGGGCGTCATCGTGGAGCTTCGATTCCCTCGATCTTGTTTCGGTGTCTTTGGTGGCAAGTTTTGGGTTCCATGTACTTATTTTTTATCTTTGATCTCTGTATCACAGGAACCCCCTCCTAAGGGCGTTGTTTTGGTTACCTTCGCCACGCTAAGGCTCCAGGTGAAAACCCTTGGCCATCGTGGTCTCAATGATGGCGGCGGCGGATCCCCTCATCACCTTGTATCGGTTTGGTCGTTATGACTATTTATAAAACGGGGCGAAAACCTGTTTCGAGATCATAACCTGTAGTCCACTAATTTTGGTTTAGATTGTAGACGTTGCTCACACTAATGTTGGTAACCATTGCTAACCTTCGATGCATCTACGATAGGTTCTTCGTGACCATGTGTTAATTGTACACGTGGTTATACCTCTTTGAATTAGGCATGGTGCTTCAAAAAGATGCTTCGCAATGTACAAAGTTTTCTTGTACGCACTACCCTCTATTTAGGCTAAATAAAGATCTTAATAATGAGGTACAAGGGCCCTGGCTAATTGTTGGTGACTTCAACCTTATAAAAGAGGCCTGAGACAAAAACAATGATCGCATCCAACGGCGCTGGATGCATAAATTTCGCAACACCCTCAATTCTTCTAGTCTACATGAGATTGACCTTATCGGCCGATGTTTTACCTGGTCCAATGAACAAGTGAATCCAACACTGGTGCGCCTTTACAGGGCATTCTGTAACATGGATTGGGAGTTGAGATTCCCTGCTGCTAAGCTCCCACCGCAAGCTTCTAGCATCTCAGACCACTGCCCGCTTTTGCTGATCAACGAACGCATCACCAAGACCAGCAGACGCTTCAGATACGAGGCCTACTAGGAATGCATAACAGGTTTTAAGGATGTCATGGCCCAAGCCTGGGAGGTTGACACTGGGCGGCGTGGAGCGATTGCAGCGTTGGATCTCATGTTACGGCATGTCAAAAAAATCTTTGCAAAACTGGAGCCTGACTCACGTGGGTGACATTCAGAAGCAATTAACTATTGCTGAGGAACTGATCTTGCGGTTGGACACTGCACAGGACTTCAGATCACTTACGGCTTAGGAGGCCTCCATGCGCTCGGCGCTTAAATCCCGCACGCTGGGGCTCGCTGTGCTTCTCAGAATCAAGCGTCGTCAACGCAGCCGATACTATTTTCTTCCACAGGAAAGCCAACGCCCGACACAAAAATAGTGTGATCCACTCGCTGCAATCGCCTGACAGGTTAGTTTCTTCACATGCCGGAATGCTGCAGCTTGCACACAGTCACATCGAGAACATTCTGGGCACCACCTCCCCTGCACACTCTGCTTTCAATTGGGAAAGCATTGGCCTTGAAACCTTTGATCTGAATGACCTGGAGGAGCCTTTCTCCATTGACGGGATTAAAAGGACTATTGAAGACATGCCTGCGGAAAAGGCGCCCGGCCCTGATGGTTTTTCAGGCGGGTTTTTTCAAATCTTGCTGGAACATTGTGTTGGGTCACGCAGAGAAAAACAAAAAAATTTCCTACGCGGAGAACCCAAGATCTAGCTGAGGTAATAGGCCACGAGAATTACCACTAGACGCGCGGTTGCGGAATCGATGAAGGATGTCGCTTGATGCAGTGCAGTCCTCACGATCCGTTCCGATCCACGATCGTCGAAGTGCTGAACGTACAGCACCTCCGCTAGTATCCACACGTACGAGGAGGAGCGCCGGCGATAGACTGCTAGGTCCGGTACGGCGGCGACAAGACAGGACTGGACTGGAGCTAGGGTTTCCAACACATGGAGTGACCTAACCGTATGCTCTAAGCACCTGCTCCTCAGCTTATATATGGAGTGAAAGTGGGCTCCACTCACTTGTGGCCCATTCACTACAAGTCCTATATTAGTCACTGCGAGTCCAACTCAGTGACTCTGTCCGTTTTCTTTTTGGGTCCAACCCAAATATGCTCCCACTCTTAAGTGTGTGACCCGACAGGCTCATGGTGACCTGGACACGATCCGAGTCTCACTCGTGACCGATCAGTTGGTAGCGGCTCCTAGCAGAACGTGCCAACTCCTAAGTACCAAAGAGTCATAATGACATACCTTTCCAATGCGACTTTCGTCTGAGTCCCTTTTGCCTCACGATATACCTTGTCGAACTATAGGCGAATAATCGTCATCCCTTAAATATTTCAACTCTCTTTCTCGATCTGAGATAAGTGATTCATCCGACTAACTCTTAGTCGGTCGCCTCGGTTAACACTTAACCGAGTCACGCATGGCCATGCTTTCCGAATCATATCTTCCGAGAGGGCCCAGAGAATATCTCTCCAAATGGAGGGGCAAAATCCCATCTTGGTTATTCACATCACGCAGCTTGATTCTCAGTCGACCCGAACTCCGCCTTTATAACTGCCCAGTGACGGAACAACGTTTGACAGAACCTAAGTCGGTGATCCTCAACTCGGATTGTGCAATAACCTCAGGTCTAAGGATTACATTGATTGAGATATACAAATGACGACTTATTCGTTGTATCTCAATATGGGCCAGTCCGACTCGCTAAACTCTTTAGTCGAATCCGTGTAAGTCGGAATAGCATCTCTATGCCCATGACAAGTGGAACCGAGTCATCAGCCGACTTTCACACCAGTCTAAGTTGTGTGTCCAGCACAACCTCAACGACTAAGGACAGTCAGTATAAACAATATGAATATATAGTTCCACAATCGAATCACATATCCAATGATATATATCAGTAGTTCATACATGGACAATAACTTTATGAATACATTGGAAATAACATCATACATGATTGCCTCTAGGGCATATTCCCAATAGTCTCCCACTTGCACTAGAGTCAATCATCCGACATCACATGTCTAGGCATCTAATGTCCATAGCTCTTAGGTGTGCCTCATGCTTCGGCTGTGGAAGTGGCTTTGTCAATGGATCCACAATGTTTGCATCCATGTGTACCTTGCATAACTTGATATCACCTTGATCCACGAACTGGCGAATAAGGTGGTACCGCATGAGTATATGTTTGTTCTTCTGGTGTTGTCTAGGTTCCTTGGCTTGTGCAATAGCACCATTGTTGTCACAATATACGTCTAACGGATTGGTCGAGCCCTGAACCACACCAAGATCCATGAGGAAATTCCTCATCCAAACGGCTTCCTTTGCCGCCTCTGAGGCAGCAATATACTCAGCCTCTGTCGTAGACGCAGACACCGTCTCTTGCTTGGAACTCTTCCAGCTCACAGCCCCTCCGTTTATTACAAACACATATCCGGATTGTGAACGAGAATCATCCGAGTCAGTGAGATAACCCGCATCCGTGTAACCCCTTATACTGAGTTCATCCTCACCTCCATAAACCAGGAACATATCCTTAGTCCTTCTCAAGTACTTGAGGATATTTTTAGCCGCTGCCCAGTGGATTTCTCTAGGGTCAGCCTGGTACCCGCTCACAACACTTAGAGCATAGGAAACATCCGGCCTAGTACAAATCATAGCGTACATGATGGATCCGACTGCAGAAGCATACGGAATCGCACTCATCCGACTTCGCTCATCAGTTGTCGAAGGAGACTAAGTCTTGCTAAGTTTCACGCCATGGGACATCGGTAAGAACCCCTTCTTAGACGATTCCATATTGAACTTCTTCAATACTTTGTCCAAATATGTACTTTGACTCAATCCAATGAGCCTCTTTGATCTATCTCTATAGATCCAGATTCCTAGTATGTAAGTCGCTTCACCCAAGTCTTTCCTCGAAAAACTCTTTTCCAATGATTCCTTGGTTTCTTGCAACATCTGGACATCATTTCCAATCAGTAATATGTCATCCACATATAAGATCAGAAAGTTTACTTTGCTCCCACTAAACTTCTTGTATAAACAAGAATCATGATCACTCTTGATGAAGCCAAACGATTTGACTACCTCATCAAAGCGAATGTTCCAACTCCGAGACGCTTGCTTCAACCCATAAATGGATTTCTGAAGTTTGCATACCTTTTTAGTATTAGCCAGATCGACAAAACCCTCGGGTTGTATCATATACACGTCCTCGGTTAAATTTTCATTAAGGAAAGCCGTCTTGACATCCATCTGCCATATCTCATAGTCGAAATAGGTTGCTATAGCTAACATGATCCGAACTGATTTAAGCATCGCCACGGGAGAGAAAGTCTCATCATAGTCAACTCCTTGAACTTGTCGGAACCCCTTCGCGACAAGCCGTGCCTTATAGATAGAAACATTTCCATCCATATCGGTTTTCTTCTTAAAGACCCATTTGCACTCGACGGGTCTTGCACCGTCTAGCAGATCAACCAAGTTCCAAACTTGATTTTCATCCATGGACTTTAACTCGGATCTCATGGCTCCAAGCCATGACTCAGAATCAGAACCCACCATCACATCCGAATAAGTTGCCGGCTCATCACTGTCCAACAGTAACATATCACGAACACTTTGCAATCTGGCCGATCTTCGCAGTGTCGGTGTTGTTTCCGGCTTAGGTACCACGACCGGCTCAACCTCCAAGGCTTTTGTCGACTCGCTACTGGCCGGTACCTCTCGGATTTCTTCGAGTTGCACCGTGCTCCCACTGACTCCCCGACTGAGAAACTCTTTCTCAAGGAAGACACCATTCTGAGCGACAAACACTTTGCCCTCATCTCGGTTGTAGAAGTAGTAACCCAAGGTTTCCCTCGGATACCCCACGAAAATACACTTATCTGATTTAGCTGTAAGCTTGTTCGACTGAAGTCGCTTGAAAAAAGCTTCACAACCCCAAATCTTAAGAAAAGACAAACTCGGCTTCTTGCCAGTCCACATCTCATGCGGTGTCTTCTCTATCTACTTTGATGGTACTCTGTTTAGTGTGAATGCTGCAGTTTCTAGACAATAACCCCAAAATGATAAAGGCAGATCTGTCCGACTCATCATTGATCGTACCATGTCCAACAAGGTCCGATTTCTCCTTTCTGACACACCGTTTCTCTACGGCATTCCTGGAAGAGTGAGCTGGGGAACTATTCCACAACTCTTCAGATGGTCATCAAACTCATGGCTCATGTACTCGCCTCCTCGGTCCGACCGAAGAAACTTTATTTTCTTGCCGAGTTGATTTTGTACCTCATTCTGGAATTCCTTGAACTTTTCAAAGGCATCCGACTTATGTTTCATCAAGTAGATATATCCATACCTACTCAAATCATCAGTGAAGGTAATGAAGTACTCATAACCACCTCTGGATGTCGTGCTCATTGGGCCACATACATCACTATGTACTAGTCCCAATAAGTCGGATGCCCCTTCACAACTCTTTGCAAAAGGTGTCTTGGTCATTTTGCCGAGTAGGCAGGATTCACATGTCTCGAACGACTCCAAGTTGAACGAAGTTAGGAGTCCATCATCATGCAGCTTCTTCATGTGTTTCCAACTCATGTGACCAAGCCGACAATGCCAAAAGTAAGTCATATTCAGATCATTTGGTTTCAACCTTTTCACATTTATGTTATAGACAGATTCACCTTCAAGATTCAAAATAAATAACCCGTCCTGGATGGGTGCAAAGCCGTGAAACATATTATTCAAATATAAAGAACAACCATTATTCTTAATATTCGACTCATAGCCTTGTCTCATCAAACATGAGACAGAAATAATGTTTCAACTAAGCACTAGAACATAATAACAATTTTCAGCTCCATTAAGAATCCAGAAGGTAAATAAAGTTGCATTGTGCCGACTTCCAACACAGCGACTCTCGCTTTGTTGCCGACTCGAATGTCAACCTCGCCTCTCACCACGCTCCTAGTTCTTACCAGTCCCTGCAATGAGTTGCAGATGTGAATAACTGATCCGGTATCATATACCCAAGAACTACTAGGTGCATCAGCAAGATAAATGTCTATAACATTGCAAACAAGCATACCTGAGCCGGAAGTCACACCTCCACTCTTGGCTTTGTCAGCCAGATACTTGCTGCAATTCCTCTTCTAGTGGCCATCCGCCTTGCAGTAGAAGCAAGTGGATCCGGCTACAGGAGATGGCTTAGTCCCTAAGGAAGCGCTTTGGACCGGGTCCTCAGCCTTACCTCCCAACTTAGCCTTCTTCTTCTTAGTCCAAGAATTCTTCTTGAACTTAGCCTTATTATGTACCATCAACACTTGACTGGCACCTTGCTTGAGATCCGCATCAGCCTGCTTGAGCATCCCATGTAATTCAGTGAGCTTCTTATCCATACCATGCATGTGGTAGTTCGATATAAACTGACCATACGCACTAGGAAGAGAGTTCAGAATTATGTCCGTAGCGAACTCTTCGCTAATGGGGTAGCCTAGCCTTTCCAGAGACTACACGTAACCAACCATCTTGATCACATGCGGACTCAGTGGATCACCATCCTTAAGCTTGCAGCTCAACAAGGCCTGAGAGACTTGATACCTCTCAGTCTTTGCCTGAGCCTAGAACATACTTTTGAGGCTTTCGATCATATCGTAGGCCTCAACATTCTCGAACTGCTGCTGCAAGTCCAGTTCCATGTGAGCAAGCATAAGACAGCTAATCTCCGTGGATTCATCACAAATCCGACGGTAGGCATTGGTGGCTGCGACAGTCGCATTCTCATTTGGCTCATCTAGAAGTGGGTTGTCTAGGACATGGTCCCTCTTTTCTTGCTTGAGAACAATTCTCAGATTACGATACAAGTTGGTGAAGTTAGTTCCATTTATCTTATCTTTCTCTAAGATGGTTCTCAAAGCAAAACTAGAAATCTGAGGGAGACTGTGTCATTGATCTACAACAGAAAAATATACAAAACACTTAAGACATGTATCCATAAAAGAGCAAGCATATTAGACATTTTAATACTTATGCTCCCACTAGAATCAACACCCCTCCGATGGTTACTTAGTGATTCAGGACCCTAAATAAGCAAGTCGACTACTGAGATTTAGCATCACCGCTAGGCGTCAAGTGACCTAGGTAGACAACTCCTTGTCAATCGTATCTCATACGACTCCTGTTGGATGTGTGGCATCACATACCCCGGCTCCCATCCGACCTTTCCCCGAGTCCCACAACCGTTGTGATAGACCCGTCTAGATTACCAAGTGCTTCCGCTGTAAGAGTCCGACTCGAACCCACCTAGTCGGAAAGAATTGATAGTACCTCAATTTTATGAGCCCACTACCAAAAATGTCCGATTTGTGATGGTGCAGCACTGGCGTGGAAACCGACAGACCTTCTTTGAGGGATTGCTTTCTACCAACTATCTAATAGAGGTAAAACAGTGACATAACAATAACACAAAATAAAGCAATTATAATGTGAAATGGTATGGCTCTCTTCATGGCGATCTCCATCTCCACAAAGCTTGTAATTCGACTCATGTCAACTCTTGTCACGTGCCGCCTTACACCATGTAGCCGACTTGTACATCGACTTGTATGCCATCCGGGTTCTCCAAACTGCTACAGTAGCTCGTAAAGTAAATTACATAGAGAATCCGACACGCAGGTCGTTATACAATAAAATGACAGCACCTAGGCTCCAGTCGGCTGATAAAAACTGTGATACGCAGATCACGTATGGATTACACACATCACATACACATAAGCCATACCATTCACAACATCATCCTGCAAAAATAAGTTATGCATAGATACGATATCTATCGGCATTGTGAAAACTCGCAATGACATCTAAGGCGCTATGACAGGGCGAAGCCGGCGGTCCCAATTTTACCGAAAAACGCAGATCTCATCTGCATTTCGGACATGGATTTCATCATCGGATAAAACAATTTTACCCAAATCCAATCCGGACTCCGATTCGACCAAACTCTTTGATCTTCGATCACCGCATCTGGGTTTACGTGTCACAGTCTACCCCGATGGCGGAAGCCGATCGGTAGGGGTATGTCGTTCCACGACCTTAGCAGTTAGATCACGGAAACCAGATCATCCATTCCCCCGAGTACAGTTGATCCAATCAACTTTGTACAAAACCGATCTATCTCATAGATCGACCACCAAAACTGCAATTAGATCTAATCTAACGCCAACCGCATATCACATATGCACGATCTCGAGCCTAAAACCACAAGCTAACGCTTTGATACCACTGTTGGGCCACGCAGAGAAAAACAAAACTTTTTCCTACGCGGAGAACCCAAGATCTAGCTGAGGTAATAGGCCACGAGAATTACCACTAGACGCGCGGTTGTAAAATCGATGAAGCACGTCACTTGATGCAATGCAGTCCTCACGATCCGTTCCGATCCATGATCGTCGAAGTGTTGAACGTACAGCACATCCGCCAGTATCCACACGTACGAGGAGGAGCGCCGACAATAGACTGCTAGGTCCGGTACGGCGGCGACAGGACAGGACTGGACTAGAGCTAGGGTTTCCAACACATGGAGTGACCTAACCGTATGCTCTAAGCACCTGCTCCCCAGCTTATATAGGGAGTGAAAGTGGGCTCCACTCACTTGTGACTCATTCACTAAAAGGCCTATATTAGTCAATGCAAGTCCAACTCACTGACTCTGTCCGTTTCATTTTTGGGTCCAACCCAAATATGCTCCCGCTCTTAAGTGTGTGACCCGACAGGCTCATGGTGACTCAGACACGATCCGAGTCTCACTCGTGACCCATCAGTTGGTAGCGGCTCCTAGCAGAACGTGCCAACTCCCAAGTACCAAAGAGTCATGACGACATACCTTTCCAATGCGACTTTCGTCTGAGTCCCTTTTGCCTCATGATATACCTTGTCGAACTATAGGTGAATAATCGTCATCCCTTAAATAGTTCAACTCTCTTTCTCGATCCGAGATAAGTGATTCATCCGACTAACTCTTAGTCGGTCGCCTCGGTTAACACTTAACCGAGTCACGCATGGCCATGCTTTCCGAATCATATCTTCCGAGAGGGCCCAGAGAATATCTCTCCAAATGGAGGGGCAAAATCGCATCTTGGTTATTCACATCACGCAGCTTGATTCTCAGTCGACCCGAACTCCGCCTTTATAACTGCCCAGTGACGGAACAACGTTTGATAGAACCTAAGTCGGTGATCCTCAACTCGGATTGTGCAATAACCTCAGGTCTAAGGATTATATTGATTAAGATATACAAATGACGACTTATTCGTTGTATCTCAATATTGGTCAGTCCGACTCGCTAAACTCTTTAGCCGAATCCGTGTAAGTCAGAATAGCATCTCTATGCCCATGATAAGTGGAACCGAGTCATCAGCCGACTTTCACATCAGTCTAAGTTGTCTGTCCAGCACAACCTCAATGACTAAGGACAGTCAGTATAAACAACATGAATATATAGTTCCACAATCGAATCACATATCCAATGATATATATATCAGTAGTTCATAGACAATAACTTTATGAATACATTGGAAATAACATCATACATGATTGCCTCTAGGGCATATTCCCAACACATTATAAACGAGGACCTGCTTGCCGCTCTTCTGCAACTTCACAAGCTTGATGGTCGAGTTCTCCGGCGCATCAACATTGCCTTGATCGTGCTTATTCCCAAAAAGGAAGGGGTTGAATCGTTGTCTGATTATAGATCAATCTCACTTATTCATAGTGTCATAAAAATTTTCATGAAGATTCTGGCCCGCCACCTAGCACCGAAACTTGAGTCCATGGTAGCCAAATGCCAGAGTGCTTTCATACAGGGACGCTGCATACATGAGAATTACATCTACGTGCAAAACACCGCTAGATTCCTCCACAAAACAAGGAAGCCTTCTATTTTGCTCAAGCTCTATCTGGCCAAAGCCTTTGATTCCATTTCTTGGCCTTACCTCCTGGACACGCTTCGGGCGAGAGGGTTTGGGGATCGTTGGAGGGAATGGATTGCGATGATTCTTGCATCCTCCTCCTCCCTGATTCTCATCAATGGAGTGGCATCATATTTTGTGCAGCACCGATGAGGGTTGAGGCAGGGGGACCCCTTACCCCCCTTCCTGTTCCCATCGCCTGCAGGAAGAGGCGCACTGTTCAACAAGCACACGAAACAACCGATGGTTGCTCGACCTGGCATGTGGCCTCCTTCCTGAGATGCTCCCTGAACTGCTACATCTAGCCCTACTCACCGACCAGGTCGTACTACAGGCTCACATCCCAGACTCCATCCGTTGGCGCTTCTTAGCATTTGGAGAATACTCTGCCAGCTCGGCATATCTCATCCACTTCACAGGAGCTACAACCTCTGACTTTGTCGATATTGTTTGGAATGGATGGGCACCAGGAAAATGCAAATTCTTCCTCTGGACGGCCGCCCTTCAGAAAATCCTTACGGCTAATGCTCTTCTTCGCCGGGGATGGGAGAATGACTATTTCTGCCTCTTTTGCATAAGAAACCTGGAAACGCCGTGTCACCTGTTGGTTGAGTGTCCCTGAGTTCGTAGGATCTGGGAGGCTGTTGCGCACCATGCCGGCTGGCGAAGGCACCCTCGCGCTCTACTTGAAGTCGCTCTCCCATGCTGCTCGCTATTCATGGTTAAACGCCTCGCCGGGGTCTTCAAGGACGGGCTCATCGATGCCGTTGACCTCCTGCTATGGGATGCCTCTCTCCTCCTCTTGTTGAGATCACCTCCGCCGCCTCCAAAAATCAGGCGACCCGGAATAAACGGTCCGGGCTGTTTTCCACCGGTTCAACTTGTAGCAGGAGATCAACTCACCCACTCGGGGACGTATAGGATACAAACAGAGGAAGCTGGCAATCTCGCGGGGAAAACGTATTTATGGTGAACGGAAACGTATTTGTGCCGACTGACTTACCTCAAGAGAAATTATAGTATAGATAGATAGAGATAGATAGATAGATAGATAGATAGATAGATAGATAGATAGATACCTAATAATAAAGTACGAAGTGTTTTTTACGGGTTCCGCTTTTTATAGACGGTTTTAACCTTATTAGTTTAGATATAATTACCCACCTATGCCACCCATAATGCAACCTACCGGTTGGATTAAAAAAATGCCACCGTACGGTACCGGTTGTTCGTACATTCGTAGTATGATCCGATGCCGAGCGAGGTTTAATTCGGGGCCAAGGCTGCGTCAGTTATGATAGAAGTTGACGAGAGATACTCCGTATGCAAAACTAACTGTGCGTACGTATACATCATAGGGACAAACTCATCTGTGCATCGTCTAGCTGCCTCGCCAGATCCTGATCAAGTCCTCGCTCGCCTAAGTTGCTGCCTCGCTAGATCCTAATTATTATCGGAAAACAAATCATACGGCACGTACGGCGCCCTGCGGCTACACCAATGGCCTTGTACGTCGGGCGAGAAGAGCGAGCGAGCACCTGACACGTTGTTCGTCGCCGTCCGAGACAGCCAGAATAGCAATGCACTCCATCGATCGTCAACTAGAATAGCAGTGCACTCCATCGTCGGACATAAATAGCCACCAACAAAGAAAACACTGAGGCCTTGTTTGGTACTAGAATTTTTGTAGGGATTAGTGGAGATAATCCCCATCAAACCCCAAATCCCCACTTACTTCTAAAAATACATTTGGTACTAGAGTATTGGACGAGTTTAATCCCTGCTTATCCCACTTTTCGTGTATTTTTCTCAATCCTCAATACTTTACTCCTACCTAGTGGATTGTGGGTGGGGTTTTATGGGGATTAGGTGAAGGTAGAGGTTTCATCCAATACTCTATGAGATTATCCCTACTAATTTCCACAAAAACTCTAGTACCAAACGAGGAATCGGAATAGAACCCCACAAGCTAAACTCACATGTAAACGCAGAAGAGCCGAGCCGGTCAGCACGAACGCGGGAAAGTGGCCATGGCGGCCAGGAGAGCTGAAGGCAAGCGTAAAATCAATGTACGTGTTTATCTAATTAGCCATTAGTTGTTCAATATGTTGATTGTCTGGCACCACGTGCACCCGCTGCTTCCACCGAGGAGTATAACTTCAGACGAATCAGTTCCATACATGGCAGGGCCTAGCTAATCTTCGGGTGCCATCGCCAGCCAATTTCTATCCAGCCAAGGTACCAGAACTAGACTCCCCAACTCTTGGATACTAATTTTTTTAACTCTGTATTTGGTGTACAAGCTTGTTGCAAAATTATTAGTTTTTGTCAGATCGCCTAGGTGTCATGGTGTGGAAGATGACTTCAACTGATCGGACACCTGGAGTAATGGCTAATAACTCAAGATGACGTTACCTCACTCTCCACATTAAATTTTCCATGAAGACAACTTCTGCACATTAAATTTTTCACGAACACAACTTTTTTTTCCCACCGGAGCTGATGGCACACTAGGTTGCTTTTTCTTAGGTTTTGTAAACTCCACCTTGTTCCGCCGTTCAAAGTCTGCAAAACAAATTGGTAGACCAGAAGATAAAACAATGATCGATAGCTAGATACGAAATTAAATAAAAATAAAACATTTTAATACGTAGAAAAGATATTTTGTGTACTTTTTTGCGATATATAAATTATTGTTGTACGTGCGCCTGGACAGACATACACAAAGGACACGACGATGGGAAAGTATAGAACACTAGCTCAGGGGTTAATTTGAGGCCTAGCTAGCTAGGTAGTATAAGGAATCAAGAAAAGTGAGCCCGCCCGAGGCAAGGGAGCCAATCGAAGCCGTCATTGCCGCCTTTGTAGTCGTCGCCCGGGGCCAGCGAGCAAGAAGAGGGTGGCCGCAACCCTTATTGCCGTCTTTGTAGTCTTCACCCCAGGGCTAGCGACCAAGAAGGAGGCGGCCGCAACCCACTTCTAGCCCGAACTGACAACCTAGGAGATCCCCACGACATGGAACGGCGAAGTAGACGCTCATGGATCACGACGTCCATGGAACGCCGCCACTGGAACCCCTCCATCCGCGTGTCTGCTGGCTGTTGTGTCGCCCTGCTCTTGCGGGCTTCGGCAATTGACCGCAGCTACGGTCCCCCATGGTCTGCGGCCTTGTTTTGACCTGCGATTGGGATTGGATAGAAGGAGAGAAGCCGGGCATTTGAGAGTGGGGAAGAAGAGGACCTGGAGTTTTCGGTAGTGGACATCGACACCGCTTTGACCGCTTCAGAGTGAGGGTACACGTAAGTGCGGGCATTGCGTCACAACGGAACCGGGAAATCAGACGTGACCGAGGCTAATAGAGAGGGGACTTCACATGGCAACCGGTGAAATGGATCGTATGGGCACCTAGAGGAGGGTGAATAGGTGCTACTTCAAATTTTAATGCTTTTTCAATTTTAGGCTTAACACAAAGGGTAAATTCTCTAGATAAACTATTAGGTGGAATTTTCCTATATGCAAACCTATCTACTAGCGAGTAAAGAGCGAGTGGAAGAGGAACGGGTGAACCGTAGTGAAGCACGCGGAGACACAGGATTTGTTTGGCCGCAGTTCCTTCCATGTTAAGGGAAGTACGTCTGCGTTGGAGGGGTGGACGGTACTAAGACCACCACGCCACAATAGGCCTCACCCTGTTCTCCGATGGATCCCGCCACCAAAGGCCTGATCCACCTTTCCACTATAGGAACCCTTCGAGGCGGGTACCGGTGCCTTTACACAACTAGCGGGGCACAACTCCGCAATCAACTTGGAGGCTCCCGAAATGACAACAAGCTGCCACAAGAACAAGTTATCAATAACAAAGAACAAGATCTAGATATTGACAAGAATACTAGATCAGGGATTTGTCCAAATATATGGAGAGGAGTTGATGCGCTTGATTCGTGATGACGATGACGATTCTCTCCTCCTTCAATCCCCCCAAAGATCAAAGCCTTCGGGTGGTTGAAGTGGGAGATCTAGAATGGGAGCTCTTTCAAAGGGTCTGAACAATTTCGAGTGAATCAAGAGTTCTGCTTGTTGGGAAAGAAGGGATATTTATACCCCTTCAAAAACCAAGCCGTTGGAGTCTTTGGAGGGCGGATTATCCAGCCCAAGTGAGGGCCGGATTATCTGGCCTGGGGAAAAACTCCGCCCCAGACTCGGATTATCCGGCAGAAACACTGGCTACGGACAGAAGCTCACGCAGACTTGCCATTCACACATTTGCCTGGGGATCGGATTATCCGCTCCTAGAGGAGGGCCGGATTATTCGGCTGGGGGAAAAGTCCGGCCCAGCCAGGGAATATCCGGGGGGAATCCGCCCCCAGACAGAAGCTTGCGCAGGTGCTCACTTGGGCGATTCCCTTGGGGCCGGATTATCCGCCCCAACATGAGGGCCGGATTATCCGGTCCAGGGAGAAAATCTGCCCCAGAGCCGGAATTTTCCGGGGGGAAATCCGCCCCCAGACAGAGACATGCACAGAGCCATCCTTGCCCAAGGTGGTCTGGACGGATTATCCGGCCCATGATGGGGGCGGATAATCCGGCCCCCAAAACTCTCAAAACTTCCTACAACACTTAGTGCACATTAGAATAATCCATGGTATTGTTATCTAACACACAAAACCTGGGAAATCATGAAATGTTCTTTAAATCTCCCCTTTTTGGTGTTAGATGACAATACTAGGATTTGCAAGAAGGATCAAAAGACCACCAAAAAACAAGGAAGAGACTCTCCCTCAATGTGTGCATATTAGAGATTTGCATTTGAATACAAATGCACACAAGTAGGTGGAAGTCTATCCCTTTGAAATATAAACAACATAATCATACCACCGAGATAATGAGAGAGGCGTCCTTGACATATCCACAATTATCAACGTGATAACCAATATACGCGCCTTCCTTGAGATAGATTTCCAGCATAATAGGATATGAGTAAATGAATCCATAGACATAATCCATGAGATAAATCCAGACGTTCACCGACACAAAGTCTCAAACACACCACAAACCACAAATAAAGTTTAACGCTAAATGGACACAAGCAAGAAGATGACGAATGAAAAGGTGCAAATTCTTGTGCCCGGCCCATGCAAATCCTCGAAGACCAAAAGAGCGATGATAGCGCCCCAAGGTATCACTCGTAGTCCCCATCCTCGTCCTCGTCCTCGTTCCCATCATCATCTTCATCCTCAAGCTCCTCAGTGTCATCGTCCTCATCATCAGCAGTGGTCGTAGAAGGGAACAAGTGATGCTCTAGCTCTCCATAGTTCAGCCCAGAAGAAGAGTTCCACTAGGAATATAGTGTGGGAGGAGTAGGAGCCGGGGGATCACCAGAGTCGCGAGTCACATGGTGAATGATGAGCTACTGAGAGTGAGCCAACTCATGGCACTGCTTGTAGGCCTCATACTGGCCCTTGCGTGTGTATAGCCCATGCAAAGAATGTGACGCTGGAACCAGTTCAGCTGCTTGATCTCACGAGCAACGGGAGGCACTGGAGGCCTGCGAGCACCCCTCATGAGAGCCTTAGGAGCAGAAGAGGGGTGAGAGGTCTTTCGAACCTTGTTGTAGATCTTCTTCGCCTTATGCACAACATCAATGTTGAAATCTTCAGAGGGGAGAAGGTGTCTGATGAGCATCATAATGTAGGGAGCATAAGGAATGGACAACCGGTTGAACATAGCATCAGTCAGTTCATGGTAGATGAAGTCCATCACATCCAACTTGTACTACACGGACTCATCCTCGCATGAGGCAACCTCATGAGAAAAGGCTAGGAGCTGGACAAGGTGACCACGGATGCTATCATTGTTGCCTCCACTCGGAGTGATGGAATCACGGAAGAGGCCCACTAAGGCAGCGTAGATAGGAGCAAGAGCAGCAAGAGTGCCCACAATGCCATTATCCATTGTGCAAAGAGAGAGAGCTGCATCTTTGTTGGGATTCAGCTGGGTGATGATGCGGTGGCCACTGGCCCTATCCCTGCTGCGGAAAGAGTATCCAAGAACCTCAGCAAACACACGGAAATCAGCAGTCATAGGCCTGTCATGAGTCATCCACTTCATAGTGCGATGCTCATCTCCACAAATAACCAAAGTGGAAAAGAACTGCTTCACCACCTCAGAGTCATATGAGCACTGGAGAGCCATGAGATGGTGCAACCCCATTCGCTCAGCCACATACATGGCATCCACAAGGTGGGGCTTCTCCAAAGCCTCATCAAGAACCAGCGGGTGCATAGGCCTAATGTTCAGCCTGGCATACACTTCATATATCCCTTTCTGTTCAGCACACCAAAAGCGAGCATCCCCCAACTCAGAATCACGGGGCAGCTCAGCAAACAAATCATGGTGATGGATAGAGGAATAAGTGACAGGATCCATAGCCTTGTAGTTGATCTTGGGCTCTTTGCCCTTCCTCTTAGACACACCCCTCCTGGATCTCTCCCTCTTCTCTTGTTCTGACGTGCGTTCAGCCTCTTTTTCTCTTCTCCTCAGCTCAACCTTGTCCACAGTATGACCCTCACTGTCTACCCCGAAATAGATAGTACAAGGACGACGCTTGTAAGTCTTGGGAGCACTGGAACCACCTGTGAAGAGAACAAGGGCGATAGCATGGGGATAAGCATACACACAAGTCCAAGGGATAGCATGGAAAAGGTAGTCAAAAAGTACATAGGACAATTCTACTCAATGCACAAACTATGGCAAAATTGAACCAGATTTGGTTCTGTCAGACCGGATTATCTGGCCTGGCCAGGGGAGGATAATCCGGCCCTGGCAGAAATTTTTCAACATGCCTAGATTGAGTGCAAGTAAGTAGATCAGGCCTAGAAACTTCAAGACTACGAGTTCTACGCGAAACCACATCCTTCTAGACAACATTCCACCCAACAAATGACACATCTAGCCAAAGATGGGAGAGAGGGAGTTACCCTCACTCATTGGAGGAAGAACACGGAGGAGAAGGTACCCGGAGGCACGGAGAAGAAGATCCGGGAAGGCCCGGATAATCCGGTGGACGGAGAGGCTTCGGGGAGGGTGGGGGATGGCGGGCGGTGGCTGAGGAGGAGGAGAGGGTTGGGGGAGAAGTGCTGCTCGTTATGAGCCCTTCCCCCCAATCCCTGCCCTTAAAGATGAAATCCGCTAGGGCCGTATTATCCGGCCTACACTTGGGCCGGATTATCCGGCCTCAAATCTGAATTTCTGTTGTACACAGATTCAGGCCCACGCATCCCCAACCAACACCCCCACAAGGTGTACAAGGGACCTGTGTGCAAGAATAGATGGCTTAGGGGTAGGGAAAGGCTTAGGATTAAGAGAGCCAAACTAAGATGGTACTATACACTCAAAATTGCAAGAACCAAATCAAATAAGAGCCAAATTTGAGTGTGATTCCCATAAGAACATGAGATGAGCAAAAACAACCAAAAAGATCCACAAAAATCCAATTCTCCTCAAGGGAGAGGGCTGTGGCCGAAGCCACCTTGTTGGAGTGTATGGTGTGACACCGCGAAGATATATCTTGGGTTCACGACCAATACTCATCAATAAGATCATATATCACACAATGATATTAAGAGAAATGATTTATCTTGCTTTTGGCATTATGGGGGGAGGGTTAGCCCAATTACTTAGGACCACACTCCCCCTATATCCATGCCCACATCTAGACCAAATAAGACTGAGATGTATGAGTGAGTGCATGGGTAATCAAGACAAACTCCTAGAATCAATGATATTTATCTCATTCCTCAAGTAGCAGAATCTTGCTTCATCAAGTGGCTTCGTGAAAATATCTGCAAGTTGGTTCTTAGTGCTCATAAAAGATAGATCAATATCGCCTCGAGCAACATGGTCTCGAATAAAATGATTCCGAATCTCAATATGCTTTGTCCTTGTGTGTTGTATCGGATTGTACGCAATCTTAATTGCACTTTCATTATCACATAAAAGAGGCACTTTGTCACAATTGACACCGTATTCCTTTAAAGTTTGCCTCATCCACAATAACTGAGTGCAAGCACTAGCAGCATCAACATATTCAGCTTCGATGGTGGAGAGAGAGATACAATTCTGCTTTTTAGATGACCAACACACTAGAGATCTTCACAAGAATTGACAAGCTCTAGAAGTGGATTTCCGATCATCCTTATCACCAACCCAATCTAAATCAGTATAACCACATAGAGAGAAACTGGAGCCCTTGGGATACCATAGACCAAAGTTAGGGGAATGAACCAAATATCGAAAGATCCTCTTGACTGCCACTAAGTGGCTTTCTTTAGGAGTTGCTTGATACCTTGCACACACACCCACACTCAACACAATATTGGGTCTAGATGTGCAGAGGTAAAGAAGAGAGCCGATCATGGACCGGTATACCTTTTGGTCCACATCTTTACAGTGGGGGTTAAGTTCAAGGTGGCATTTTGTTTGCATCGGAGTGGCGACACCATTAAGATCCATCATCTTGAATCTCTTGAGCATGTCTTGGATGTACTTTGCTTGATTGATGAAGGTTCCTTCTCTAAGTTGCTTGATCTCGAATCCAAGAAAGAACCGTAATTCCCCCATCATAGACATCTCAAACCTGTCAGTCATAAGCTTTGAAAATTCATCATTAAAAGCTTTATTAGTAGAACCAAAGATGATATCGTCTACATATAGTTGGCATACGAAGAGCTCCCCCTTAACCTTCTTAGTAAAAAGAGTGGGATCGATTTGCCCAACTTCGAAGCCACGGTCTAGCAAAAGCTCTTTAAGGTGCTCATACCACGCATGTGGGGCTTGTTTAAGGCCATAGAGTGCCTTATCGAGTTTGTAGACATGGTTCGGGAAGTTAGGATCCTCAAATCCTAGGGGTTGCTTTACATATACCAACTCATGTAGAGGACCATTAAGGAAAGCACTCTTGACGTCCATTTGCTGCAATTTAAAATTGTTATGGGCAGCATAAGCAAGAAGGATACAGATGGACTCAAGCTGAGCCACAGGAGCATAGGTCTCGCCGAAGTCAATGCCCTCAACTTGAGAGTATCCTTGTGCCACAAGTCTCGCCTTGTTCCTCACAACAATGCCATTCTCATCTTGCTTGTTTTTAAATATACATTTAGTGCCGATAACATTGCGGCAATGTTTGGGCTTCTCCACGAGTTTCTAGACCTTGTTGCGCTCGAAATTATTCAAGTCTTCATGCATAGCAACAACCCAGTCTGGATCTTCAAGAGCTTCAAATACTTTCTTGGGTTCCACCATTGAGATGTGAGCTTGATGGTCACCAAAACTTGCCAATTCCCTTCTTGTAGAAACCCTTCGTCGAAGGTCACCTACAACCTTGTCGAGGGTGTGACCCCTTAACTCAAGGTTCCGATCAGCACGAGCCTTGCGATGAAGTTCAATAAGCTTGTTGTCTCTTGGTGGAATAGTTTCATCGCTTGAATCTTCATTGGAATCATTTGCTCGACCTTGATTAGAATTCGGGTTAACAGAAGTAGGAGGTGATGAAGCATGTCCTTGAGGAGGGTCAGCAGCCATAACAGGAGGCTGCTGAACAACTGGTGATTCAGGGCTGGATAATCCGGCCGAGGGTGAGGCCAAATAATCCGGCCTGGAAGAACTTGTTGCAGATTCATCAGGCTGCCTGGGATTTGCTTGAGCTGGCGAGGGGCCGGATAATCCGGGGTCAGCCGGAAAATCCGGCCTGGACCTTGCAGCGATTTCTTCAACACCAGGAGCAGGTTGTTCGTTAGGGGAGGGGAGGCCGAATAATCCGGTGTCCACCGGATAATCTGGCCTGGAGCTTTCTGGAGCAACATGACCTTCAGCAAATGATGGGGATGGTGTAGAAGTTACTCCCATGGTTGGAACATGTTGAGTATGTGTAGATGAGGGCTCTTCATGAGTAGAGCATTGTCCTTCCCGATCCGACACAAGGGGTTCCTCAATGGGGCGGAAAAATCCCACACCCATTCTGCTTATGGCATCTTGGGGTATTTCAACATCTGCATCACAAACATCAACTTGCCCCGCACGGGAGCCGTCATTTTCTTCGAACACCACACTACAAGATTCTACAATAGTTCCAGAGAGCTTATTGTAGACTCTATAAGTGTGGGATTCATCACCATAACCAACAAAAATACCTTCTAGAGCCTTAGATTCAAACTTAGATAAACGAACTCCCTTGATGAGAAAGAAACACTTAACCCGAATACCCGAAAGTATGAGATGTTTGGCTTGTTACCGGTAAGTATTTCATATGGAGTCTTGTCCAAGATTTTACGAAGGTATAACCGGTTGGATGAATGACACGCGATTGAGATTGCTTCAGCCCAAAAGTTATATGGAGACTTGAATTTGGCTAGCATTGACCTTTCCATATCCATTAGAGTCCGATTCTTCCTCTCGGCTACACCATTTTGTTGAGGGGTGTACGCAGCGGAATATTGATGTATTATCCCCTCTTCACTTAGGAACTCATTTAAGGTGTAATTCTTGAACTCAGAGCCGTTATCACTTCTTATAGCCAGAATAGGGACGTTGTGTTGACGTTGAACCTCGTTGGTGAAGTCTATGACCGTTTGTTGAGTTTGACTCTTCAACTTGAAGAAATAAACCCAAGTGTATCTTGAGTAATCATCAACGATCACAAGACAATACTTCTTCCCACTGAGGCTTGCATGAGATGGAGGTCCGAAGAGGTCCACATGAAGGAGCTCTAAGATCCTTTTTGACGAGATAATAGTCTTCCTTCGATGAGGAGAGTCATGCATTTTCCCTTTAACACAAGCCCTACAAACACGATCTTTGGCAAAGGAGACATTTTCTTTTAGTCCAAGGATGTGACCACCCTTGTAGAGACTTTGCAAAGTTCTCATATTGACGTGGGCTAGTCGGTGATGCCATAACCAACCCGCGTCAGCCTTTCCGAAAAGACACATCGGGCCTGTAGTGGTTTTCCCCGAAAAGTCCACCACGTACAGGTCATTTTCGACATATCCCACGAAAGCGACTTTTAGAGACTTGCTCCACAAGAGTACCACCAAATCAGCATCAATATAAACTTCAAAGCCCATCTTACCAAGGGCGTGAACTGAAAGTAAATTGTACCCTAGGGTCTCAACAAGCATGATGTCCACGAGAGAGATATCGTGGGCCACCACGACTTTGCCGAGACCTAATACCTCAGATTTTGACTTGTCACCATAGGAGACGGTTATATGATCAAGATTTGGCCACATCTCCATGATGATCTCCTTGCTTCCGGTCATGTGACTCGTGCAACCGCTATCGAGTATCCATTTAGACCCACCAGAAGCATAGCCCTGCAAGAAAGTTACTTCTTGGTTTTAGGTACTCATTTTTCAATGGGTCCTCTCATGTTAGTGATAAGGGTCTTGGGGACCCAAATAGACCAAGGAATGTAACAATCATAAGGACCTACATAACTAGCATAAACATCACCATAATAATCGCAATATAACTCAAAGTTAGGATTGTTAGCCCCTGCAAAACCATCATAATTAGACTTGTCATTGGTGATGTTGCTAGTCTTTGGTTAAGCAGTCTTGCTCTTCTTCTTCTTGTTTTTCTTGTTCTTTGTCTTAACCAAGACCTTCTTTTCTATTGTTTGTCCTTTGCTTGCTCAGTATCTCATTAAGAACTTCTTTACCTTTGTGTTGAGGACCTCTTGCAAGATCTTCTTTTCCATAAGATGATGTGGAGGTACTTGGCACATCATACAACTTTAATTGAGTTTGGAGCTGATCATGAGACTCATTTAGAGTAGAGTGATCACTCTCCAATGCCTTGTGAGCACTGTCAAGTTTATCAAACTTCTCCGGGAGTCTAGCATGAGCAGCCCCAAATTCAATCTTTTCTTTCTTTAGTTTCTTTACCTTGGCAAGAGTATTGTCACGTTCTTTGATGAGCTAAGCCACAACTTCTTCATGTGACTCCTCAATGGATTCGAGTCTCTCTTCCAAAGATACTCAAGCTTCCTATTCTTCTTCCAAAGTATTCTTCAAAGAAGCTATCTACAGGGCATCTTCTCTTTCAATTCTGCCCTTTTCTTCAAGAAGATCTTCGGCTTGAGCAAGTTGACTCATAAGAGTATCAAAATGAAGATTGTGCTCACCTTGCAGGTTAGTGAAAAAGTTGTCCAAAGCAATAACTTCTTCTTTCATTTTAAGACTAGTATGATCATCCATATCTAGGTTTATGTTAGTCTTAGGAAATGAAGAGCTAGAACTTGATACCTCGGACCCTCTTGCCATAAGGCAAGTGGAGTTGTTGTTGATGATGTTCTTGTTTGGTGAGTCGAAGAGAGATGATGGAGTCGATGTGGTGGCTATAGTAGCCACCTCGCGAGAACTATCTGCATCCTCTTCATCTTTACTTGCGGAGGAGTATTCTTCTTGTGCCACCAAGACAATCTTGGGTTGCTTCTTGTAGGGACCATTCTTTTTGATAAATGGCTTCTTCTTAGGTGCCTTGGATTTTTCTTTAAGAATGAGCCTGCCACCATTGTCTTCTCTTATTTGATATGGACACTCGACTACGAAGTGTAGCCTATCTCCACAATTGTAGCATGTCCTCAGTTTTGGGCCACTTTCTCTTCTTCCACTTGACCCATTCTTGCGCTCGAGTTCTGACTTGGCCTTGGCAGGATCCTTCCAAAAGTTCCTTGCATAAAATGCCATGTACTCACCATGAGCACATTTGACTTCATCTGGGCAGTCCATGGAGGCCCTCTCAAAAGCTCTTTCATCCTCCTCTTGCTCAACAACATTAGCCTTTAGAGCAACATTGACCCCCTTTTGCATTCCAATGGCACGGGCATGGGCATCTTCAGCGTTCTTTGCAGCAACTTTGAATGATGTCATTTCTTGCATGACTTCATTGGATGTCATTTGATGGTAGTTGTGTCTATCTTGCAAGCTCTTCAAGTCCGTTGGCTCGAAAGGCATTAAGGCACTCACATATTTTCTCTTTATCCACGCATCATCAATGTGAGTGGCTCCATGCTTTCTAAATGTTGTTACAATGCCCTTGAGTCTTCTATACATGTCTTCATGATTTTCACCATCCAACATGTAGAATCCTTCAGCTTCATTACTAAGGGCATCATACCTATTCCTTCTCATGCTTTTATTCCCAATAAAGATATCGGTGAGGGCATCCCAAGCTTCTTTAACTGTGTTGAGATGTTCAATGTGGGGCATGTCCTAGGGACCCACACCGAGCTGTATCATGTGGAGAGCCGTAGCATTCAATTGGCTGTCCACAACTTCTCTTCTTGTCAGGTTGGTATGATCGCCAATATGAAGACCCTCTTCAATAATCCTCCAAAGTTCAATAGAGGAGCTGCAAACATGAGACTTCATTAAGAATTGCCATTGATTAAAAGAAGATGCAGTAAGCTTGGGTGGATCACCCCTATTGTTTATATGAGGATGAGGGATAGGTGGGTCGGGGGAATATACGTGACGAACCTCACTATATTCCTCCTTATCACTTCCCTTCTTGGAGGTGGAACCATTATGTTTTTCACCTATCACTTCATCATCCTTGGATCCAGTGTTAGCCTTATCCTTGGATGATGGTGTGGCGGCCTCAAAGGAGGATGGAGATGGGGCTATGGATGATGTGAGGCGAGCAATCATTTGATTCATCTCCTCCATCTTGTCCTCAAAGGATCTCAACAAGGTTGTTTCCAACGCTTGAGATCATCCATTGTGACCTTATCCACAGCCTCATCCCCATCTCCCTTGGTACCCATACTTCTCTTAGGCGGTTAAGCCCGAATAAAGAGCCAGGGATCTGATACCAATTGAAATGGATCATATGGGCACCTAGAGGGGGTGAATAGGTGCTACTTCAAATTTTAATGCTTTTTCAATTTTAGGCTTAACACAAAGGGTAAATTCTCTAGATAAACTATTAGGTGAAATTTCCCTATATGCAAACCTATCTACTAGCGAGTAAAGAGCGAGTGGAAGAGGAACGGGTGAACCATAGTGAAGCACGCGGAGACACATGATTTGTTTGACCGCAGTTCCTTCCTTGTTAAAGGAAGTACGTCTGTGTTGGAGGGGTGGGCGGTACTAAGACCACCACGCCACAATAGGCCTCACCCTGTTCTCCGATGGATCCCGCCACCAAAGGCCTGATCCACCTTTCCACTATAGGAACCCTTCGAGGCGGGTACCAGTGCCTTTACACAACTAGCAGGGCACAACTCCACAATCAACTTGGAGGCTCCTGAAATGACAACAAGCTGCCACAAGAACAAGTTATCAATAACAAAGAACAAGATCTAGATATTGACAAGAATACTAGATCAGGAATTTCTCCAAATGAATGGAGAGGAGTTGATGCGCTTGATTTGTGATGCCGATGATGATTCTCTCCTCCTTCAATCTCCCCAAAGATCGAAGCCTTCGGGTGGTTGAAGTGGGAGATCTAGAATGGGAGCTCTTTCAAAGGGTCTGAACAATTTCGAGTGAATCAAGAGTTCTGCTTGTTGGGGAACAAGGGATATTTATACCCCTTCCAAAACCAAGCCGTTGGAGTCTTTGGGGGGCGGATTATCTGGCCCAAGTGAGGGCCGGATTATCTGGCCTGGGGAAAAACTCCGCCCCAGACTCGGATTATCTGGAAGAAAAACCGGCTACGGACAGAAGCTCACGCAGACTTGCCCTTCACACATTTGCCTGGGGACCGGATTATCCGCCCCTAGGGGAGGGTCGGATTATTCGGTTGGGGGAAAAGTCTGCCACAGCCATGGAATATCGAGGGGAAAATCCGCCCCTAGATAGAAGCTTGTGCAGGTGCTCACTTGGGCGATTCCCTTGGGGCCGGATATCCGCCCCAACATGAGGGCCGGATTATCCGGTCCCGGGAGAAAATCCGCCCCAGAGCCAGAATTTTCCGGGGGGAAATCCGCCCCCAGACAGAGACTTGCGTAGAGCCATCCTTGCCCAAGGTGGTCTGGCCGGATTATCCGGCCCATGATAGGGGCGGATAATCCGGCCCCCCAAACTCTCAAAACTTTCTGCAACACTTAGTGCACATTAGAATAATCCATGGTATTGTTATCTAACACACAAAACCTGAGAAATCATGAAATGTTCTTTAAACCGGAAGCAACCGGGAAAAGGGCACATCTAGGTAGCAATCGGTGGCTGGTTAGGCCAAACCAGCCACCTCCAAATAAGGAAAGTATTCTCCATCCTCAACCAACCCCAAAACAGAAAATAGACCCTCACGGGATTCTGCGCGGCCCCAGATCAGGTTCCCCTCCATACCTCTTTCGTGCACGAACGCACCAAACACCCCAACGAGGCCACATGACATATCTCTCTCACTCCTTCAGTGAGGCCACGTGACATCTCTCTCCCCCCCCCCCTCAGATTTCAATTAGAAAACCTTCTATTTTCTTCAGATTAGATGCAAGTCAAGTATAAAAGGGTAAGCATCTTGTATTCCCCCCAAACCAAGCACAAACACATCAACAACAGTAGTAGTGGCAGGAAAAACAACATGGTGATATTTTTTAAGAAAGCAACTATGGTTGATAATGTGGAACAACTTGGTTGTATGATAGATATAAATCAAACAAAATCCGACACATCATGGCAAGTTGTGTTTTGCATTAACAAACCTAATGCAACCTAGATTGTTCTTGTCGAAACCAAGATGTTTCAAAAATCCCATTAGCATTGTTGAAGCAAAATAAAACCTGCAACAACTTGGTTTTCACAGTATACCTTTTGAATTTGACACCATATATACTATGGCATATTGAGATTAGGCCACGAACAAAAGTAGCTAGTAGTTGCGACATGGAACACTTTGCAAAAAACTGGCTTAGCCACAATTTAAGCTAGAGGATATAAGTAGACCTTGGTTTTTTGTTTCGTTTGAAAATACATAGTATTCTGAACATAGGATGAACATTCTCCTTTAGCTTCTCTGATGATGCTAGCATGTACTTGAAAAATAGGTTTATTGCCACAAGAACCTGGAAAATTGCAGCAAAAAAGGAAATCAAATTAGCTACCTCTATGTAATGAACATAGAAAAAATAGTGGCACAAAGCAATTTACAAATTGTAACAAACACAACTTAGCGTATTTTAAAAATGAACTTACAAGTATAGGGAAAAAGTAACTTAAACTAAGCTGTCCATTTTAAAAATGATACATGAAAAGCGAACAAAATAGCCTATGCAATAAAGCAACTTAGTAAAGATTTTAAAGCGATATAGCTACCTCTAGGATGTCAACTTAGTCAAAACAGTGACAAAAGAAAACTTACTTAAGGTGATAAAAAACTTAGTGTATTTAAAAAATGAACTTACATGTATGCAGAAAGCAACTTAAACTAATCTGTCTATTTTTTAAAAGTGGTACATTCCCAAGCAAAGAAATCAATAAAATGGCCAAACCAATGAAACAATCTAGTAAAAGATTATAAAGAAATATAGCTACCTCTAGGTAGTCAACTTAGTAAAAACAGTGCCAGAAGTAAATGAAAAATCGGTGACAAAAGACGACTTAACGTATTTTAAAAATGAACTTACATGTATAGGAAAAGGCAACTTAATGTAATCTGTCCAATTTTTAAAATGGTACATATCAAAGTAGAAAAATTAATAAAAGCCTATCAAAATGAAGCAACTTAGTACAAAAGTTTAAAGCAAATTAGCTATCTCTATGTAATGAACTTAATAAAAAGTGGCATAATCAATTTACATATGATGATGCAAAACAACTTAGTGTATTTAAAAATGAGATTATATGTATGGAAAAAAGCAACTTAACGTAATCTGTCCAAAAAAATGTTACATAATAAAGCAAAAAATAATATATAAAAGCCTATCCAATGAAGAAACTTCGTATATATGTTTAAAGAAAATTAGCTATCTCTATGTAATGGACTCAGTGAATAAAGTGCAAAAGCAATTTACATATGATGACATAAAAACTTAGTGTATTTTAAAAACGAACTAATTTAGTGCATAGAACCCTGCAACTTAGAACTAACCAGGGAGTCACAGTAAGGTTTATACCCGCAACTTAACTAGAAACATCAAACAACTTAGCTATAACTAGTAGGCAACGTGACCTTAGAGATAGACAATTCTCTAAGAATACCAAACTTGACACTACATGCATCTTTCCCCCGTAAAAGATAGTTGGGATGCCTAATCAGATCAGCAACTTAGCTACAACTAATAGACAATGAAGCTCATGTAAATGACACGGGGCCACTGTCTTGCACTCAACCTTCTATAGTGCGCGAGGAGGCTCTACTGCTGCAGGTGAATTTGATGCATCCACGGTATATGCAGGTGCGCTTATAGGTGCAGCAACGCTAGAGTTTGATGTAGAAGCTAGATGTCCACTATTTGTAGCAATTGGTTATTAATTAATAAGAGGAAACATCAACAACAAATGCATTAGTGTGGAGGTAAAACATGTCATGAACTCGTACCCTCCCTGCCACATACCCGCTGACCGACTTGTAGTTGAGGTCCAGGGCAACTTCCTCCACATTCTTCAGGTTCTGGTAAATGTAGGTTGAACTTGTACGTGCATATCGAGTGTAAGTGAGTGTTTGAGTGCAAAACCTAAAACAAGAAAGTAAAAAATCAACTTAGAGTGCAACATGTAAACGATGTGTGTACATGTTACTAAGTAAGTCGAGTGTGCATTTTAAAAAAAGAGGATGGTGAAGCAGAAAAAATATCCCCTATAGGATTAGACAAGCATCGGAAAAACCCAACTTGGTCCCATGCAATTTACAAAAAAAGTAACTAACCCGAAATCACCATAAAACTCTACATGATCCCTTCTACAACTTAGGCTTATAGTAAATATAAAAAGATGAAAAATCATGTACTGTAACATCCCAAAAATCATGTTTCAAAACTCATTCATATCATTCTTGCATCATTCATTCATATAGGGTTTTTCTCAAAATCATTTAGATGCATAAACTTAGGCTATGATTTCATGTGTGCAAATTCAACTCAATTGGCCATCACCCTTTGAGATTTGAATGCTTAGGTACTTGTTTGCTTGCCTCCATTGATGGAAAAACTAGGTGAAGCTTTTAACCCAAGATTCCAAATTTATAAATATTTTCTAAACCCTATTTCAAACTAGAGACAAAGAGACAAAGTCTCTGTTTATTTCAAAGATCCAAGCTTGACCAAGCCTTGCAAGGTAATCACATGGTTATTTGACTGTTTTTGAACCCACAAGAACCCGGCAAAAATTCCCAAAACAGTTTGAATTCAAAAGGATTTAAATTCATATCAAAAATCAATTCAGAAAATGGAATTAGAAAAAGAAAAGGCATAGGCAAAGGAAAAAGGCCGAGCGCCAGGATTCTGGCCCAGCAGTGGATCAAGCCCATCAAGCCCACCCGGGGATTTTCGTTTCTCTCACGCTGAAAGACGCGTTAAGTCACGACAGATGCACCCCACCGCCACCTCGCACTCTTCGCCGACGAAGCGGCCCGTCCACGCCGCCTCGTTTTCCCCATCGCGCTGCGACCACGCCGCTGCAGCAGTGATGGCCGTAATGGCGCCGGCGAATTGAGCATTTAACCGCGAAGCGCTTCGTCGACTCCCGATATAAGATCCTCTCGCCTCGCGATCTTTTTCCCCAAACACCTCGCCACTCCGCCACCAGGCTGTCCTCAATCAGCTTTGCACCGCCGCGACAGAGAGCCTCTCCGGCGATCGATTCCGTGAGCCTAGTGTTCCTCCGCCTCGTTCTTACAATCTGACTCAGCGTGTCTTTGCGCACCTCCGACCTCACTAGTCCGTCTCAGACGCCCTGTGTCGCCGGGTTCCACTTGACACCGCAAGCACCGACGGCGACATCAACTCCGACGTTTTTCCGTAAGTATGCATCGCCCCGCCTTCCTGCTCATGCACACGACTTCGCTTTGACCTCGTGAACCTAACCGCGTCGTTGTTTTGCCTTGGGTGATCCACAGCTCCATCCTCGACGAGCACCCGACGCCATTTAACTCCGTGAGGAATTGCCATGCACCGAGCGCCTTGACCAACCACGAGTACCTTGAGCTTCGTGACCCTCGAGCCCGTGAGCAACTCCTTTTTCTCCTCTCCTCTGCAACGCTGTCGATCGACTGCTTTCGGCCGGTAGCTACCGCCGCCCGCCAGATTTTGGCCAGGCAATAGGAACCGTTAGATCTGCATCTGATGGCTTGGATAGAATGACTAATCAAAGGGGTACGCGATGATCTGAGCCGCACCTGCCCCTTTAAATCCAGCGGTCTGTATCACTCGATCCGCATTTAACCGGTACCGACCAATTAGACAAAGGACGTGGCTAGGGTTAGGTCTGAAAATAGATTTAAAACCAGAAATTTGATCCAAATTCAAATGCCTATATCTTTTGAATTCCACGTTGGAATTTTGCAAACTTTATACCGTTGGATTCAGAAAAACAAGACCTTTCTGCCTATCCGTTTTGTTTAGCAAATAGTAACCATTAGTTTGGCTTAAATTGTAGAAACTTGTTTGAGGCCTTTTTGAGTATAGATTTAGTTTAGTATTTTGTTTTAGGGTTAAATAAATTTGTCTTGGTTACTTTGTGACTTGTTTAGATTCTGTAATTTTGCCCTTGATTGGTAGAATTTTCAAAAATCACCACTTAGTAGATTCATGCATGCATGCATTCATAATATCTTTGTTTGTATATATTTGTGTGTAATTGTGTGCTACAACTTTGTGTGTAGATTTTGCTAGTGATTGTGATTGTGACGAGTGCTACTCTCCACACTACCAAGGCAAGTGATATCATCATGAATATTCCAATCCTATATTTTTATATGCATTAGTATTATTTTTTCTAAATACAGGACTTGCATGGTTTTTTTTTGCTAAGTATAAACTTTGCTATGGGAAAACCTATTAGGTGAAACTTTAGTGAAAATTACCTAAGTCAAGATTCCTATTACTATCATGCTTAGCCTAGCTACTAGAAAACAAGGGTGGTTTATTTATTCATATTATAGAAAAATTATTCTAAGTCTAAGGACTTGTGTTTTATTTAACAAAACAACTAAGTTAATGAATCTCCTGGGTGGAATGGGACTTGCTTGGTGGTTTTTGGTTGAGTGGTTCACGAGGCCCATGTCTATGGTTTACCTTGGTGTATCTCACTTGTGGATGGCCACCCAGGAAACAAAGAGATTTGAGATGTCAAATGTTGAGAAGCTTCAAGTGCAACCACTTGGCATTATGGGCTCTGCCATGATCTTAGGTTGCTAGAACTTAGTCTCTTGGACAGTTGGTGGTAGAGGGAATGATAGGTTGGAGCGCGTCCATTTGACTAAGGAAAACTTCAAGGATCTTGTCTTGGGAAACCAAGTCTTGTGGGGAAAGTGCACTACCTCTGCAGAGTGTAAAACCTAAGTACTTAGCCATGTCCCTGGTAAAGGACAATTTGAGCATCAAGACATGGAAACTTCAAGAATCTCATCACTCCAATTTTTAAATAAAACTTGTGGGTGAACAAGGGTTAAAAGGATCTTCAGTCCTTGATTGGTAGATGCCCTGAGTGGATCTTCAGTCTTTGATTGGTAGATGCCTTAGGTGTTTTGTGCCAAGCTAAAACTTAGTGTTTTCAAAAGATAAGGAAAAATCTATTTTGAGCAATGCAAGCCTAAGCTCCACCAGCCAAATGCATATAGTATTATAGTCCACCTAAAATATACTAAGGTATCACTTGCCAATACTATTCCAAAGTATTGACCCTCTGTGGCTGTAACTTGTAATGTTGCAGGTTATTCCGGTGATGATTAGGAGTCATGAGTCTACACTCAACATGCTTGCCTGTGGCACATGAAGATGAAGACTTATGTTTATTTACTTATTCCATAAACTCTTGTATTAGGCCTTTGGCCCTGAGTTGTAAAAGACTATGTTTTATCTCTGGAATGACTGTAATAAACGACCTTTGTATCTGTGTACTTCATCTTAAACTGTGGATGCTAGCATTGATCCAGGGACTAGCATTGCAATCACAGGGATCTTTTCCTTTAATAAGGAGGGATCTTACATGTACCCAACTTGGTTACATGGTATCTAAAAAAACTGGTTACATGGATTTCAGAAAAATGAACTAACCAAAAATCATCATACAACTCTACGTGATCCATGCTGCAACTTAGGGTGTAATAAATACAACCTGATGGAAAACATGTACCCAATTGAGTTGCCAACGATTCAAAGAAGCAACTAACCATACACCATGGACTAAATTTTGGCTAGCCCATCCACAAATCAATTAGGTAATAGCTGCAACTAGACTAAACCTGCAATAAAATACATGATGATTTGAGCACACTATAACTAGAACCCAAACAAAGTGTGGATCTATAGGCATCTAGAATGTCTATGCTCCGCCCTTATCTAATTTCGTTGTGGTCCTATTAAATGTACTTTGCAAGAATAATAGGATAGGGAATCTGATGTGGATACAAATCAAGGCGAAAACAAGCATGGATTCACATTTCTATGTTGCAAAAATTGGGTCATATATGGGGGATTTGAGCATACATGTTTACCTCAATTACCTCGATCTACAAGTCACTATTGACGATCCCTCGTCACCGAACACCCCCGCCCCTCCAGAGCTCTCAGGTCCACAATGCCACGGAAGCGTAAATGGATCTGGGGATTGACTAGAATCATGGGAGCCGGACGGCAAGGCCAGCTAGACGTGTGTGGGAACAACAGAAGCAACTAAATCACATACTCCATCCTTTCACTAATATGGGATGTTTTAGCAAAATAACATATGTAGTAGTTCACATGGCGAAAACATAAAAACCTTAGCCTCCCATGTATACAAACAACTTAATAGATGGGTAGTAAGCAACTTAAACATGTGGATGATTTCCTTATCAGAAGACATTCTTTTTATCTAGAACAACTTAATAAGAAACAGTAATCAACTTAATGAAAATGAATAAGTTGCTTGAACATGACAACCAACAGTAACTTGATATGGATGTTATGGTCCTATACTCTAATCCCCTCCAAATATATTGATGCTTATGGACCTAAAAAAATAGTATTCCTTACAAAATTTCCAAAAAATTAACCCTGAAAAATAAGCACTCTATAGTCCAGGGATAATCTGTTTATACAATCTAAGACCATGTAATATGATTATTGTGCCACAGGCATAAACCATATTGTATGGTTCCGTGCAACTTATTAGCTTGGGTGATTGGCTAGCGGAGTCCTCTCAGATTACAAACTTAATTCAGTATTCAAACGACTTAATAAGAAATAGTAAGTGACTTAATTGGAATGACTAAGCAACTAATATGGATGGTAGGAACGTACTAAAGTTTGTCCAGATCAAAATGGGTGGATAACATATTCTAGGCCCTCACCCCTGAACAATGTGGATGATTATTGGCATACAAAATGGGAACTACTTCAATCTCTAAGCTTTAAACAAGAAAAAATGAGGATTCTACACTAGGGACAATCTAATCATAACCATAGATCAGCCGGCACACATCAGCATTCAGCTAGCACACATGCCTACATTAGTATTCAGCTAGCTGCACATATCAGTTGTACACGGTCACAGGATTCAGCTAGCAGCACATCATAGTTCAAAAATAAGCTAGCTACAAACCTGTAGGTGAGTGCGTGTGCCACCGTGACAGGGCCACAACCAGGACCAGCAGCAAGAGCATCCTGGCCGGGACGTGGCCAGCCTAGGTCGTGACCAGGATCAGCAACAGGAGCAGCCTGGCGAGGATCCAGCCTAGCTCAGCCACGACCCGGACAAGCAGCGGAAGCAGAGGAATACCGGCAGCTCCGGTGGATTGCAGATGTGGGCGGCATGTGGGCGTGGCCGACCTCTCTGCGATGCCATATGCCAGATGCACGCAGCCTGCTTGCTCGCAGGTCGGCATGCCCGCGCGACGACATTGTCCTGCTGGACCTCCATGGCGTGAGCACAAGCTGAATCACCCACATGAGCGGTGGCCTATGCGGGTTGTGGTGGTCAGCCTCCTTGCCAGCGCCTCGGCTGTTACGCACGGTGATCACGCGCGGTGCTCCATGGCTCGATGCAGACATGGTGCTCCAGGATCTCACGCCGCGGATGCGGTGCTCTAGGATGGGACTGAAGACCGCGGGGCGACGATGGACCTGGCCGGCGTGCCTCCTCCTCACCGGCGGCCACAGCCTAACACAACAAAACACGGAGCTTACGAATTGGATCTCCGAGCACCCTGCCTTCCGCGCGGGTCTCTCTCCGCAACCGAGCACCCTGCTCTCGCTCGCACGGCGACTCTCTAGATCTGGTGCGCTGATTTTGCCTCAAAGAACCCTAGCGAGAAATGAATTTGGGGGAGACAGAGAGAGGAAGGGTAATGGATAGAGCGAGCACCCTGGTCATCGGGAGGCATGTGGGCCATGGAAGACTGGTGGAAGCTGTCGGAACAATCACGCGCGCGACACGTAGATCGCGTGTAACAAACCGGCCACCGTGCACTTATTAGCAAGGAACCGGGTGTCTCCCGGTAACACCAAATTATAACGGAGAAAAAAAAGAAATCAAAAACTGAATGCGGAGGCGAGGTGACGCGCTACGTGTCTGCCTGCGATTGGATTAAACTGGGAATCTACAGTAACCGGCAAGCCTCAAATCGCTGATAGCGCGAGAACTGATCGCTCTTTTATATAGGTAGTATGCGTACGTGTGTTTGTGTTGCCCGATTCACATGCGGGAGCACACCAAGGAAAGAAGAGGCCATCGATTGGCACACGCATGAGAGAATCAAGCAAAGCAATCACACGGGAACCAAGGTTGCCGATCGTGTATTATTTCAACTGTTCAAACGATCTATGGCCCATTTGGTGCAGCGAGCGCCCCATGAGAGATGACCGATCGGTTCTTGTGCTGATATAAAAATTAGTCCCACCTCACTTTATCACAATGGATTTGACCTGTTTATATACGTACGGGAGTTGCTGAAGCATATCCACAACAGCCTCCGAAAGTAATAGCCAAATACTGGCATTGATTTGGCTGTTCATGGACCGGGTGGGAGCTAGAGATGGATTTTGGCTGCGCATAGACGAACTTGAACTTTGCATATCCGAGCCGGCCGGGAGGCAAACAATGGAGACGAATAAGCTCAGCTGCTTGCTAGCAGTTTGTGCCTGAAACAAGGAAGACGAATAAGCTAAACACTCTTAGAATTGTTGTTTCTATCAATATTTTTCCTGCATACGCCCTCATGATTAAGCGTCAAAGTGAATATCGTGTAGGAAAAATCCAGCTCAAGACACCTATATATCGTGAGGTAAGATAAACAAATTCTCCATACACCCTCATGATTAGGTGTCAAAGTGAATATCGTGCAGAAAAAATCCAGCTCGAGACACCTATCGTGAGGCAAGACACTAATTGGAGGCACCGTACGTTAATCCTGGAGAAGTAACCGTTATTATTCGTAGGATTTATAAGCTAGCTAATTACAGCCGTGGGATGAAATTTCTCGCACAGTCCATGTTCTCTATCCCACGCGCAAGTCTCCTGAGTCCTAGATCCTCCTGACCATATTCTTTGGCTGGCTGCGAAAAGACTAAACTCCTTGACTCTGCTGCTCATGCGCCATTGCCCCGTCGTCGAGCAAGCCCTAGCTAACATTGGTCCTCCTCCGCATCCCATGCCTGATGGTCCGCTCTTCAACCTCCGAAGACACCGTCCGTGCTGAAATCTACAGAAGGTAACAAGACCCAATCCAATCTCACCCATCTCCTTCTCCAACTTTTCATCTCCTCATCTTCTAGGTATTGCAATGGCGGATGGTTGAGGGGTGCAGATGAGGTGTTCTAACGGAAATTTGAAGAATAGCCACCAGCGCCCATTGCCAGCGAGGCTGCCGACTGGCGCTCATCCCCACTTCCTGTTCAAGTTTGTCTCCCGTCAGTCTGTCACTCCCTCCCTACTCTGCATGCAAATAATCTATATCGGTAAGTTCCTGCCGTGTTCTCTTGCCAGTTCGATTCCCACAGAACCCCCAATGTTTAAGCTTGATCCGTAAGGTCCCATCAAGAAAAATCATGTGTATACATGTTGATCTTTCACCTTTGTGCTTCACCAGATTGTGTACTGTGTAGAGAGCGGTAGAATGGACGATGACGTGCCATTGCTGATATGCAAGGCGGAGGGCCCTGCAAGGCTGCAAGCAGTGGCAGCTTGACCTCGATGAGGCGAGTTGTTTTGTGGTACCCTTAAATAAATAATGACCATCCATTTTCCTGCATCCAAAGGCCAATAACAATTTATACTAGTGTTAAAAAAAGTGACTAGTATAATTCATACTACTCAGGAAAATCGGCACTGGACTAAAAAAAAATGTCGTGGACGGCCCCGGCCCAAAAGGCCTACTAGGTCCAACACAGTCCAGCTCGTGTCCTGAAGATGAAACCCGCCTCTGTCGCCTCCGTCACGTGGCCGCCGCGTTCCGGTGGTCCTCATACGAGTGTGTCCCCCTCGCCTCTTCCGCGAGTCCACCTCGGCCACGTGGGTGTCGTCGCGACGTGATTTCTGGCCTTGGTTATTGGCGGCGGCTCGAAGAGAGAGATGCCGGCGACGGTGTCACATCCGTACACAATGCCATATCCCTCTTGATGAACCTGGGCCATGGGCCAACCAGACTGGGCTTTTACTGTGATGCATAGCCTACAAGAAAGGAGCAGCACCGATTCAGAAGGGGGAACAGAAACGAAGAACCTGAAACTGCTCTCTCTCTCTCCCGTTTGTCTTCCTCCTCTGGTCCAGATCCTCTCCTTCAGGTCCGGTTGCTACCACAAGCATCCAAGGTCTGGTGCTACCACAAGCCACCTTGTATCCCCGTGTATCGATCTCACGCCCCGATCTTCACCGGCGGCAACGGGACGTGACAGACGGTGGGTTGGAGCTATTTTGGAAGGGGCAAATGCCGGAGAGGGTTGGCGCAGGGGAGGGGAGGTGCTCGACTGGGAGGGCGACGTGAAATGCAAGGATTCCATGGGAGTATCCCCGCGTGTGTTAAGGGTGTCCTCAGCGTCCTGCTCCTCGTCGCCATCCAGCCAGTCCACTTCAACTGCGTTTGCCTGCGAGAGATCGGAGTGCGGCGTGAGTGCTCCACGCCCACGCAGACGGTCAGAGGTCGCCGGCACTCGGGCAGGTGCCTACCTTCAGAGACTTCTTGTGTTGGCGCCGCTGCGAAGAGCATGGTGGCTGGCCTCATCACGGTCATATTCGTCTCAGCGGCAAATTCCTGGCTCTGTGGAAGTTATCTGCTATGCTATGACATTCTTAAATCAATACTGAAATTTCTAAAGCTTATCGTCTTTCAGAAGCTGTTTCGGCAGATGTCCAAAGCATAATTAGGTTGAAGTTTGAAGTAAAAGGTCCTAGTAATTCTTTGTTAATTGGGAGTACTCTTCTCTAAAGCTAACAGCTGCTTCAGCATGGGCATCTCGTGTTGGTAGTAGCTCTGTATTATGTATGAGCTGAAAAACTGGTTCAATGGACATAGTAACACATCTAGCATTTTACGTTATTTTTTATGTCACCTATGCATTCTCATATAACTCACCAGTAAATATGTTCTAAAATTCAGTTATGCAATTCTTTATTGATTTATATATAAATGTTAATTGCCAGGAGAAAGAAAAAAGTTTTTACATGATTAATCACTTATACTTTGAATGGGCTGTTGCCGTGTTTATTCAGAAATTTTTGTTCTCTTTTCAGGCACCAATTTCCTAATTTTGTTTTATCTCCAGAGATGAAACAGTTAGTTCATGTTGGGAAGCATTACATACATTCAGTTGACATTAAAACCACAATCAGGCAAATCGGTACTTATTGGCAAAGAAGATGATGTCGAAGCTCGCCTGGCATCAGAGTGGCTTTCGGTCCCGAGTGGAAGTCGGTCGTCGACCAGTCCTGTGTATCCGGAGTGAGGACAAAGAAGACTTGATTCACTGTTGCAATTTCTAGTTGAGCTAGGGATCGTCTTGCAATTGTACCTCCACTCTGTACTTGTTTTCCTTACTAATCAGTACATCGATGTTATCACAAAAAAGACGATCTCTCGTACTACTAACATTTTGGTGTTAAAGATAAATTCACTCAAAAAGATGTTCAGTATCTGAATGCTCAAAATGACATTAAATGTGGAATGCCCGTCTCAGTTATGTCTACTGGTCCAGCTCACATACTAGTAAACTGAACATACACTTTTCAGATGTTGTAACTACAATCAGTGACATGAGTAAACAACTCTCTTTTGCCTACAAGAACACATTACTGTTTGCATATACATATGGGTAACAAAATGTCATGGTACAGTAGAGACGCGGGGAAACTAAACATGGTTACTCTCCACTTTTTTTGGTCCTGGTTCAGACTACATCAAAGTGTGGTAGTAGTATTCACAAAAATTCTCTCCACTTGGTTCAGTACATCAAAGTGTGCTAGTAGTATTCACCAAAATTCTTGTTAGTTCACATCACGGGAGAAGCAGTGCACGAACGCCCTCACAGCTTCTTCGAGTCCAGGGAGAGTGCAACATGGAGCATGTCCCGGTAGTAGTCGGCAACTAGGGAGTCACCGTGGCCGTCGTTTATGGTGAAGAAATGCTGAGTTCGAGCTGGAATTAACACGGGAAAAATGATGTATCAAAAATTAGCGCAACTACATTAGACATAAAACTGAATAATGGCATCTTGCTTATCATTCTGCTCCAGCCTAGTGGCCACTCTCATGTTTCCTTCTTGCGTTCCTCTTGTGTATCTGCATAAACCATCTTTTGGTACTGAATATAGGTGCAAAAATACGAGGGCATAATCAACAATTGAACACGGAAGGTTAAATAAAAATTCAGCTAATTAAACTATGAAAGACTGCATGAAACTATTGTTTTTCTCCCCACTACGCCATTCAGCTTCTATGTGATAAAGATACGAGGGTTTGCCCACACAAATACGCCAGCAGGCACATTTAGCGAATAACTGGGACACATATGCACCAAACTTTATAATTGGCATATCAATGCCACATCGCAACCACCTTGTGACTTTGCACAAAATGACCTCATGCTCATGTAGCTACTGACTTCAGTTCTTTACATTGGACTTAGGATGGTATCGGCACATTCATCTGAGCTCGGTCCTTGAACACTATTCAACAAGTACGTGCAGTGCAGATTGAGGTGCAACAAATGGACCTGATCAACTATCATCCTAGTCTGAACAAATCCTCCCTACAGTTAACTGAAAAATGGCAGCAGAGTCGTGCGTAGTTGCGTGTGCTGTTGAATTCATTCTGCACAGGTTGACATGTGTAGTATGCAACTACAGCTAGCATTGCACAAGTAAATGGTACTTGATATAATAGCTTGGTGTTACCGAGTCTGGTTGGATTTGCATACTGTTGTTCTACATGCATCATGATTTGGCCATCCTAATTGACCACAGATTGAAATGTACTTGATGGCAGTGTGCCGAGGGCGTCGTGCGGGTCAGGGTTAGGGTCAGGGTCAGCGTCGGCTCTGCGGGTGGGTATGGAACCGTCCGTGGAGATGGGATCCGGCGTCATGGAGATAGGAGCGGGAGTTTTATGGCGTGGATGCCTATGGAGGAGATCTCCTGTGTGGAGGTGGCGGCAGCGCGAGTTCGGGCAGGCGTCGGCGCGAGTCCGGGAGAGAGCGGCGGCGTGCGTCTTGCTCGGGGAGAAGCGGTGGCGGCTCATGATTTAATCCTCTATTTGCTCGATCGGTTTTACTCCGTATAATTACTTGATGAGCTTATTGGGCCAAATCTCTTTTAGCCGTTAGATGGGATTATACTACTCATATTTGAGGAGTAGTAAAAGGTACTGTAAAAGTCGTCTATTCTTTCCAGCGCAACAACAATGCATGCATCGTTTCTCTTTTCAATACCAATTTTCCCAAGCTCATCTAAGTATTGGAGCTGCACACTATGTATTTGAAATAATATGTAAACAAACCCGTGGTGTGGTTACTTATTGTAACAGATTAAGGAGATTAATGGTTGAAAGGGGATAAAATGATATATAACCAAGCGATACTCCTTTTATAATACTCAAAGTCCTGAATTAAAGCTTTTAAACCAGTAGCTTATGTCATATATAGAGGTTTCTTGCAAATTCTTATTGCCACACGGGACTTTTATACATTATAACACTGAAAATGTAGTAAAATTTCCTCATGGTTAACCCATGTGAATTTATATGAGATTCTTCTTCTTCTTCGGGGGATTTTATGAGTTCAGATATTACCTAAAGTTTATCTCTCTCCATGTTGTTCTCTACGTCCATTTACCAAAAAGTATCAGAATGCAGTTCCCAAGAATTAAAACATGAAGATAATCATGAGTTTGAAGAACCGGGGATAGTAGCAATGGTAATCTAGGAATTATAAAGAACCAAGAATTCTGTAAAATTTCTCCAGGTGTAAGGATCGATCCAATGGAGCCACCTTTTCTTCAGACACATTTCTTAGTATATCCTTTTTAATTCTGATAAATAATTAAGGTGTTATTTTATGCATATCCCTTATAGTATATGGGACAACACTAAGGAAAGTCGTCGAGTGCTCTCAACTCTCTCAAGTTTCTTCAGATACTTTCATTGATGGGTTTTGTTTGGTTCCAACACCACAATTTGTATGTGGTTGATGAAATGATTGCCCTTTAAATTTATATGTATTTCCGGTAGAACTGTTAGCTAAACCAATCAAGCTAGCACATGCATGTAATGTCTCATGTAGTTTGGTATCTTTTAAGTCAAAAATGGAAGATCGAAGTAATAAGGAATTCTGAGAAGCTTCAGAAATTTCAGCTCATAAGCTCCTTATAGGTATAACATCATACTTCTTATCAAGCTTTATCTTTTGTATTGCTGGATTTTTTTATAGTGCATCTCGATACAAGGATTATATTGAGAAATCATGTTCGTGTTTTCTAAAGGCCTCATAGCAATATTCAGTACGTACCCATGCTGCAGTGTTATTGTTTTATTCACTCAAAATTTGATCAGCTGATCCTAATTTCCATTGACAACATCCAAATTAAAGTTAAGTTAAAGTGTTTTAGATGTAAGAGAAATACGCCTAAACTACAAAACAAGTTACTATTAGCTAAAGAGCTTTCGAAATATGTCTTGCTACAAGGTAATATATCTATATAGTCTTCGAGCAACAATAAATTAGTTCTAATCATTTATATTTTTGATAGTCAAATGACATTTGCTGCTTCTGAAGATTTGGATAAGTCAATGGGATGGTATATTACTTTTGATGCTTTCACTTTTGATGTACACTTGAAGCATTGCTTTGCTCCTAACAACGAAGTTCCAATTCTTTTTTCCGTATTCCGGTAAATAAAATTGGTATGACGGAGTAGTACATATTTGTGATATTTTTAATACATGCATCGAACATGGGGAAAATAATAATATGACATGGTAACCTCATTTAATGTAGCACGTATTTCATCTGAATGACATCCTCATTTTTATTTTCTTGCTTTGCAGTTATATATACAGATGCTACAATATATCTTTGTCTCTATTATCAAGCAAAAACTCTTACGAATTTGCTTCAGTTATTCTGACGTACATTTCCTGACTCTTTGTAGCTTCCATATATACAATATATATCCACAATTGGGGATTATATTTATAAAGGCAAACATGGGTACTAAGTAGGGCAGTTGTCGATGCGACCGAATCTGTTTATAAATTTTTTGGACTATGTTTTTTTTTGCACAACGAATGTTGAATGGCAAAATATAACATGTATATCATGAAAATATACATTTTACCTTTACAGTAACTCAAATTCTATAATTTAATAACCATACCTGGGAAGTGTATTTCTTGCATTTTCATGCATGTATTTTTTATAAAAGGACTAGCCCGTGCAGATAGTTATTTAAATTAAGATAGAAATAAGAGGAAAAGACTAATGGCTTCCAACATGATTCCACATATGATGATCCAGATCTTTTTGAAGTTGGTCGTGAGTTGCATAGTCTCGGATTTTAGGATGCACTGTAAGAAAACCTGTGAAGTCATTTGATGGTCCGGACTAGGATGCAACCAATTCACCTTGAAATTCCCACCCTTGGTCATACACAATGTCATGACGCTCCTCCTCGATGATCACGTTGTGCATGATCACACAAGCAGTCATGATCTCCCACGTCTGCTCTCTGCTCCATATCCTAGTAGGATGCCGAACAATAGACCAACGAGATTGGAGCACACCAAATGCCCACTCCACATCCTTCCTAGCAACCTCTTGCTCTTTAGCAAACCTACTCTCTTTCTCGTTTTGAGGTGAGATGTCTTCACAAATGTGGTCTAGGGAGGATAGATACCATCGGTAGGATAATACCCTTTGCCATAAGGGTGACCATTGATCCCATAGTTAACCTTTGGAGCATGGTCATCGGAAAGTCTAGAGAATACCCGAGAGCGTTGAAGCATACTGATGTTGTTGTGAGAGATTGCCATGCCACAAAATGAGTGCCAAATTCGGAGATTTTGTTATGCAACCACCTTAAGTATGACTGTGCATCCTTTCACGTGGACGTTGTACTGCCCCTACCAAGCAAATCAATAGTTCTTTCATTCAATGTGCATGCAATCTATGCTTCCAAACATACCAAGAAATCCTTTTGACTCATTTATTGACAACTATCGGGCAGTGTCGCCAACAGTTAGTTCTCTCAAGTATTCTCAAGCAAATACCTGAACAATTGTTGGAGAACTTGTACATTGACTCAAGACAAGTAGACTCACTCATGCGCATGTACTCATCAACTATGTCAAGAAACTCCATACCCAAGCATCCTAATAGCTGTAGTATATTTTTTGGTAAGAAGTGAAGCCAAGCTTACCTGTGGCATGCTTTTTTAATCGGATTAATCGGAAGTAGTCATTATAAGCCCCCACTCCATGCAGAAGACGCATGAAAATATTCCTTGACATTCGAAAGAGTCGTCGAAAAAGAGGTGCATTTTATAACGAATAAATGCGATGAAAGTAGTCCTGTTAGAGTTGATTATGGCCATCCTCTCGTTTGCGGTTCAACCCTGGTCTCTGTCCCTACACCGAGCTCCTGAACCTTGGCCTTTGGTTCTTCTCATGGTCAATGATAAGAAGAGCCATGGCGACCAACATCTTGGTGTCATCACGGGAATCGTCCGAGGATGTGTTGATGACATGGTTGAAGAGAAACTTGTCCGAACTATACGCCATGATCTACAAAAATTAATACAACACACTATGAACAATCATCTTCGCGTACATGCACCAAAAAACATGGACTATGGGCCTGAAAATTACCTAGTTGGGTGGCACGGCAAATAGTCGAACAAGTTGTGGGAGGTGCGAACCATGGGAGCGTACGAGACAGTGGCAGCTAGGACGAAGGGATGCGAGAAAGGCGGTGCCAAGAAGAACCTGCAACGGCGGCGAGAGGCCTGGTCAGGTACAACTACCAATTGGCCGAAATTGGTGGTGGAATCAGCCGCGACGGGCTAGCTGGTAGCGCCGCGGCGAGAGAGCGAGATGTGTGCGGGGTAGGCAAGGGTTGTTGTGGCTGGCTGGAGGATCCGGGCCATACAAAAGGAGGCGCGACCGGACGCAGCCTGTTCGCAGCAAAATGGACCGGTCCGCGGGTCGTTCCCTTCGTTCGGTCGTACAAAAACGAATAACGTCAATTCATTTGCGGGCCGTTCGATTTGTCCCGCTCATCTAGGTTAGCACCAATAGCCGCAAGGGCATCAAATAGCCACTGTAGAACCCGAGCTCCAGTAGCCCTTTTTCACAAACTTTTAAAAATTGAATTTCAAAATATTCAAAAAAAAAGAGAAACAAATACCTTCATGTAGCCAACTATGTGATCTAGCCATCTGCAAATTTTCAGCTCAAAATACTTTGTATTTTAGAGTCAGGAAAAATGAAAAAATTACATAAAAAGACAAAACTGCTATACTAGTGTACTGTTCAACACCGTTCACCGACAAAAAAAAAAACTCGATCTGTCGTAAAAAGATCGGATATCTCGCTAGTTCGAACTCGTTGCTCTGGATGGCATGCACCAAGTTTCCAGAGTCCGTTTCAATGGTCACCATTCCCCATTCAGCAGCCGTTTTGACAGCTTCTTGCCTTGTTGGCATGGAGTGGCCTCCGTACCCTGCGCAGGAGAGCCTGCTACTGCAACGCAGCCTGCCTGTCCCCTGGTGGTCTCCTGCGACCAAGCGCCACCCACCACACCTGCAGGCTGCAGGTAACTCTGACCCTCCACCGAGCACTCCACGCGGAGTTTTAATTGACCTGTCCTGTTGCCCGATCGTGCTGTATATGTTCATAATCTGACCCTCATCTACCACTTTGTTGTTTCTGTTCCAAGAAAAAACCTAAAATCTGGTCTCGTTTGTGAACCAATTTAATTAGCGCCGTATATTGGGCGTGCCTAGGTCTCAGGCGTCTAAGTCTCAGTCGCATAACGTCAGCAGAAAATCTGAACACATCGTGTTTCCCCGTTTAAGCCCAACGCTCAACTAGTATCTTGTTCCTGGGCTTTTCCTGTTATGTTTCTGTTGATTGGGCTATGTGTCATATTATTTGTTGGGCTTTTGTCTTGTATCTGAAGGAAGTGTCCAGAAACATGCTGTGATATTACATATGTACCCCCACCTATTCTGTCTCCTTTGTCCTCCTCCCCGTCTCACCAGAGCCTTCTCCAAGAAAACGAAATCTCCATGAAAAGAAACGATACTTGAGAATAATGTCTGGGGAAGGAGAACTACATAAACATGGAGAAGCAACGAGCACGTACCCAGGTAAGAGGAAAAATCACCTCCTGAGACCTAGGCAGTCCCTCTCCCTGTACTCCTTGTTCTTAATCAACACTGGTGGTAGAGATCTGGTCAAAAATCTGGTGAAAATTAAATGAACATTTTGTAATTATCTCCAGGTATCATGGACACAGCAACACCAACTACTTACCAAGGTTAGAAAATCCATCTCCTTTCTTCCAGATCACATTCTTAATCTGTTTTCTCTGAAGAAAGTTGATTTCACATCAGCAAATATGATTATTTTCTGTACAGAAATAATGCAGGACTATGGTGATTATCTAATTGGAACACAGCAGCAAATATCTGAGGTACTTACATAGACATGTACTTATTACATACTGAAAGTCAATTTGTGGGCATACTGTGGGCATGATTCTTTTGAAAAAAAACAACTTAATGCAAAGTCAATCAGTACATGAACAATCTGTTGTTGTTGTAAAACAACTTGATGCAACTCAATCTGTTCATGTGCTTCTATATAATAACAACAATGCAAGTCAATCTGTTGAACTTAATGACCAAACAACACATAGCAAATGAACCTTCTATATAAATAACAACTGAAATTTGAAGCACCATTTGAACAATAATATGATATGTGAACGCATTTAGTTGGCAGCCTGCATAAAACATATTTGACCTGCAGACAGATATAAGAAGATATATTTTGATTTCAGGTTAATTATTATGAAGGACATGGTTTGTCTTATACACAAATGTTGCTTGGAGTCGAGATGTCAACTGAAGCAGAACATTACAACAAATCCTTACAAGATCCAGCAGCAGATGAGGTACCAAAATTTGGAGAACAAGAACAAAGCTATTTACTTTGAAACCAAAATATGCAGAACTATATTTTCTAAGTTTTCATTCTGTTGCTTGTTAGCTTATTTTATTTTGAAACCAAAATATGCAGAACAGGCTATATATGATCACTGGTAGATATTTTGATGGCAATGCTGGTATGGAAGAACAGGATGAATGCTATGATCAACTACAAGATAATTCAATGAAAACCGCGGACATGTTCCATGAAGATGATGCATCTAATTCTTACTTTGATTAGAACATACCACACAACACGGATAATTCGGATGGAGAATGGGATGATCCAGCACCACAAGAATATGATATATTTGGTGATGGACACCCACCAAATGCTTCCACTGATCAAGACCCATCAAATGCTACTACTGTTCAAGAACCACCAAATGCTTGTACTTCTGAACAACCAAGTTCTTCCGATCCAAAGAAGTGCTCATTGTAGGAAGCCATGCTCAAACAGAAGGAGCTCAAGAACCTGTTGAGCTTCTCTCACAGCAAGATATTGAAGATTTCCTGGAGCTTGAAAATGAAGAATCCTGCAATAAGAAGTCCGTCACAAGATACTCCACATCTTGGCATGATTTTTGATTCTGATGAAGTAGCTTATCATTTTTACAATGAGTATGCTGCAATATGTGGCTTTTCAGTAAAGAAAGCTGGAAATTATCATGCAAAAAAGGTGTAGTCTTTGGGCATACACGTTCTACCTTTTCATGCAACAAATCAGGAAAGATTCCTGATCAGGATACTTTGGATGCAAGAAAGAAACGAAGGCAAGAAAGAAAACAAGAGAGAACAGGGGTTGTGCAAGTTGAAATACAGAAAAGAAGAAGATCTAACGTTGTACAAATAACAGGTTGCCTGGCTAAGATGGTTGTTTCACTAAGGAATGGTAAATGGGTGGTCATTTCAGTGGATCTTGAACACAATCATGAGTTGAGCCCACCGGATGAGACAAAGTTTCTTAGGTCTCATAAGCATATGACTGAACAAGAGAAGCTTTTCATCCGCACATTCAATTCAGTCAAATTACCCACAAGGAAAATAATGGGAATCCTAGCATACCTAAGAGGTGGAGTTGGTGCTCTTCCTTACACAAAAAAATATGTCAGCAATGTGCGAACAGCTATGAGGAATGAGTGCCGGCAGAATGACATGACCCAAGTGTTGGAGTACTTCAGGAAAAGAAAGCAAGCTGACCCAAGGTTCTTCTATGACTTCCAACTTGGTGAGGGAAATAAGGTGCTAAGTATATTCTGGTCAGATGAACATTCAAGAAAAATGTATGACTTGTATGGAGATTGTGTTAGCTTCGACACAACTTATAAGACCAACAGATACAACCTCCCCTTTGCACCGTTTGTAGGTGTAACAGGCCATGGAAACAATTGCTTGTTCGCTTGTGCATTTGTTCAGAACGAGACTATTGATGTTTTTAAATGGTTGTTTAAAACATTCCGAGTATGTATGGGAAACAAGGATCCTACTACAATCATCACAGATCAGTGTGTGTCAATGGGTAAAGCAATATCCGCAATTTTCCCCAGCGCAGTGCACAGATTTTGCTTTTTCCATATACACAAGAAAGCCGAGGGAAAGTGTGGAAGATCATTTGCTACCAAGAAAGACTTACATGCAGACTTCTCGGATATCTTGCGGAACTCATTGACTGTAGAAGAATTTGAATTGTTGTGGCCGCAGATGATTCAAAGATATGATGTTGCACACCTCAAATATTTCAAAGCAATGTGGGATAACAGGCATAGATTTGTTCCTGTTTATTTCAAGAAGAATTTTTTCCCTTTCATACACTCGACTGCTAGAAGTGAAGGCACTAATTCTGTGTTCAAAGACAATGTAGGTGCAACCTACAGTGTCATTAGTTTCTTGAGTGAATATCAGAGGATATGTGAAGCAATTCAGGAAAAGGAGAAAGAGCAGGACTCAATTACTAGGACCACTATCCCTAGTTATCATTTCAGTAGTGAGATTGAGATACAGGCAGGTAGTATCTACAACCGGCAAATATTTTACAAGTTCCAAATTCAGCTTAAGTTCACAAGCAAACTACATGTTGATGAGGTGATTAAGAATCAGAGATATGAAGTTTATAAAACAAGAATGCTTGCAGAAAAAGAATTTAGGCCTCGACGGTATATTGTCCTGGTTAATTTACCGCAAGAAGATTTCTCTTGCATTTGTTGCAAATTTCAGAAGGATGCAATTGTTTGCAGCCACATACTTCGTGTTCTTGTGAACCTCAACATGTCAGAGCTGCCAGCAAAATATTTTCTCGACAGGTGGAAGCCAAAGGAGAGAAAAACCATAAGAGATAAGAAGTTCAATCTGCCCATGGAGCTCACAGAGAAAGACAACCACCTTAGGTTTAGTCTATTGTCCGATAGGCTTATTGACATTGCATCTGATGGCTCTAAATCAAATGAGAGGTATCTAATGGTTGTGGAAGAAGCTAAAAAGATACAGGACAAGCTGGATGCAATTAGTATATCTGAGGAGCAAGAAGAGCTGCTAAGAAAGAAGGAGTCAAATGAAGCAGTTAGGCAGCCTCTGATAATTGATGATGGCTACACGAATATTCTTTAGAATCCTGATGTTGCTAAGCCAAGAGGGCGCCCTACTATAGCTGGACGGCATAAAACTTTAGCTGAACAAATCAGAACAAAACAGAAGATAACTTGCGGCCATTGTGGTTCACATGAACACAACTATGCAACGTGCAAGTCGAAGCATCTACCTAAGTCTACTTTCGACAAGAAAACCGCAAGCAAAAAGGCTTCAGGCATGATACTTTAAATGTTTAATATAAAAAATAGAAAGGAACTTATGTGTGCTTAGCTGATTTAATTCTTTTGTATTTGTTCTGCAGGTTCGAGTGCGCAAAAACATAAAGAGAGTTATGGAAAAACAGAGCAAACCAAATCAAAGAACATGTCAAAAGGACAAGTGAGTCCTATGGAGTTGTGAAAGAAGATACATGCGATTAATACACAAGCGAGAGAAATTTGTAAACTATGTCTTATTTTTTTTGTGGTCAACAAGGTTTTAGTTGTGAACAATGTACATCTGATAACATTTCGTCATCTCTATGTTTTGTTCAAGAATTAATGCAAAACAATATGCCTGCTGATTTTCATCTCTATGCAGAACAAAATGCAAAAACCTATTGCTTGGTTTGTGTCTCTATTTTCCATCTTTCAATTAATTTTGAATTCATAATTAATACAAGAAAAAGAAATATTGAAAATACATGAGTTTTTTTTCATTGTGTACCTTTGTTGTGATCTGCAAGCTTACTTCACCATTGGTTCATCAGCAAAAAACAGAAATCTGTATCCTTCCTCATCATTTGCATAAAAAGAGAAACATTTCAATGTTAATACATTAGAATAGGGATGAAGATAATAAATATGACATATGTGAACGATCTTTTCATGTGTACCTTTTGAACTGTTCTTCATACTGTAAATTTCTTCATTAATTTCCACATGCTATTATAGAGTATTGAAAAATATTAAAAATGCTTAGTCTTGTTAATGCACAACATACAAAAAAATACAAAAAAAGGCAAAAAAAAAAACATCTGCACACATAGGTTACTTGAAGCTTTCGCAAATTTGAGATATATTCATAACATAGGTTACTTGAAGCTTTCCCAAATTTGAGATATATTCATACCATACTATAATCATATCTGAAAAACAGCAGGCATATTATTTTACGTGTTTGTTTCCCACAACATCGCAAAAGCACAGAAAAAGAAACTAAAAAAGAAAGCTCATGTCCATGATATTACAGTTGCTTCCCTCATGAGTATATAACACTAGTTTGAGATGCACAAAAAACATCAGAAAAAAGATCTTCGACTTTATCTCTGCTTGCTGTTGTTTGTAAGGTACAAACTCTACTGTTGGTGGTGAATTTACTTTCCTCTGAAAAACACTGCAAAAAATTGCCTTTGTGTTATATACTATATAAAATCTACAGATTTGAGTTTGTAGAAAACTGTTTTTACATATAGTGCTTACCCCATGTGTTAGTAGAAAAAGATTTTTCACTACATATTCCTCTTCTTGTTCTTGTAAGCCTATTAAAACCAACAAAAAAGTAGAGTAGTAAGAACACACAGAATAGTTCAATGAATATTGTCAAACAAAAATGAAAAAAGAAAATTACTTGTATGTCAAACGTGCTTATGAAATCCATTTGACTGATTTCTGAGTTGTAGTCATTGAATAGTGTGTCTATTGCAATTCTAACACGGGACTCTGGTATGTCTTGTGCTGAAAATGAGCAAGAATGTGGGTTCCTTGTGCAATACTTCTGCATGTACTTGATAGTGAAGATTCCGCAATCATTGCTGTTTTGGATTGGATATGTTAATATAATATAAAATCATTGCTAATTCATAAGAAGGATATATAACAAAAATAAAGAAGTTACGTACGGAGTTTTCTGTTTTGGCAAATTTGGAAACATTCTGCCAAAGTTCTCGAAATGCATATCTTTGAGATTGCATTTGTTCCATGTATTTATGAAATTTGTAACCTGTAGCAACAAAATAGAAAAAATATAAGAAATTAGGAACATTAAATTAGCAAAAATTGTAATGGGACGTGCGTAGGTCTCAGGGATACCCAATAAAAATAGTTAGGTGTGACTGTGTTTGAAGATACAAACATACCAGCATGTTGTCAACTTTCTGATGTAGTGGACTGCTTTCTCCATATAGTGAATCAAGAAACAAGAATTTTCGGGCCTTCATATTAACAGCAAACACAAACCAGTGATTGTCGTACAAAGATGGGAAGTTTAACTATATTTTGCAGAAAAGTTAAATTAGTGTTTATATAGATTAAAATGATCATACTCTAAAAAAACAAAATAGAATGTGCAGTGTAAGCAAAATTACCTTTCAGATTGTTGCAACTTTTTCGCTGAATCAGCAGCCTTGAAATTTTTAATTACATTCTTATTCTAAACATTCTTCATGTAATCACTAGGCCATTTTTCGAGGAAATATTCCTGTTTAATAAAAATATAATAAATATTAACATATTGAGTACCAACTGTATGTTGCCAAGAAAGTAAAAAAGCATTCAACGGTATCCAAGAGAAAAAAACTTACTGCCGAGGTGTGGAAAAAGAAATGTTTGTTTGAGAATCGTGGATGGTTATCCTTGAAAATCTTGCGACAGCAAGCATTAATGACCCATGCCCCCACCCAGCCATCTTGTTTCATTGACGTTCTGAACTGTTCTAATGACACTCTACAATTGTTCATGTTGATAATCCATCTACTGTTTTGATTGAGGAGAAAAAAAAAGTACAAAAAACATAGTTAAAATGATTGAAAAAAGAAGATACTATTAGAACACAAGCAATTTGCATAGTTGAACAAAAACTAACAGAGTAGTATTGCTTACTCTCGGTAATCAGGGTCATCACATAGTGTCGTTATTGTTTCATATATGATCCTCTCGTGTGGCTCAATTGAACTTCTGGTAGTATTCTCGAAAGGTGATCTTATGAAATAACTGGGTTTAACAACTCGCTTTGGGGGTACGTTCTCCTTCCCTGTTGATACAGTATTACTCCCTAAGGTCAATCCAACGTTATACATATCATCGCTTCTTGTTGCCATGTCATTGCAGGCACTTTTGAAAAACCTTTCACCCAAGAATTGTACTTCTGGTGAAGATGGCACGTCTCTGTTTGATCTTTCACCTAAGAATTGTACTTCAGGTGACATTTTCTTGAGTTTTTCGCAAAGGAATTCAACTTCTGGGGGAGACACCTGCAACAAAAGAGCACAGGTTCAGAAACAAAATCTAGTTCATTATAAGGTACATTTGTACATAAAAAGCAAAAATTGCTGTAATGAACACACAAGTTCAATCAAAAACGCTAATTGCATTTTGCCATTGGCAAAAAAAATTAACACTAAAAAATTGATGTTTCAAACAAAGCTAGTTGGATTATAACATATATTTTGATGTGTAATTATTTTAACTTGCATAGAAGATAGTTGCAGTAATGATACTAAAAGTTAGGTACTGAAAAAAGTTGATAAGCTCACAGGTTCTTTTAGCTTCTGAATTTTTGATATCGGAGTCATCTCAGATTCATCTTGAAACAATTTCCTTCCTGCTATATTCCATCTCGCTGGGAGCTCGTTATTTGACAAAAGCTTTGATGGTTCAGAAGGCTGAATAACAAGTAGAAAAAACAGTAGTAAGAAACACAAACAGGGAAAACATAAAAATAGAGAAAACAGATAGTCTGGAAAATGTATGGATGAAAATACAGGAAAAATAATCTCACATCTAGGTTGATCAATTCTTCTATTTTGTTTTTTGTTGCAGCCTTTTTGCTTTCGTATTGTGAATACTACAACTTGCTAGTCGTTGAGCACATTGTATCGAACTAAATTCAAAATCGGAGCTTGTAGTTCTCTGCAAGTTTTGAAAATCATTAACAAAGGTAAAAAGAATTAATGATAGCACATAAAAAAGAAAAAAGAACAGAGAGAGTTATTCTGCAAGTGTATCACTAAACACAATGGTAAAATTATGGAAACATGGTGGGAAAGAGAAAAAAATAACCTTGTAAGTTGGAGATTTGGTCTTAGGTGGAGAATAAACATAACTTCTGTTTGCCTTCAAAAGTAAAAGAAAGTGAGAGAGAATAAGAAAATTATATTTAGGTGCTGCATGTTTTGTAAAATTAATATGATAGATGCAAAAATACAAACCTGGAACTGAGTTTTGTTGTTGATCTGCGTTGGCGATTTAATTTACATCCACACTTGTTGACCTCACTTTGATTGTTTTGATTATTCTCTGATTCACTTTGCATAAGAATATCCTCGTTTTGCTCGTTCTGAAAAAGGGAAGATTTACACATCAAACAAAATTCTTCATTTCATATCACCTAAAAGTTCAACAAGCAACAGAAGAAAAAGGATAGAACAGAAGTAACCTCATCTTGAGGTTGTGAACTTGCTCCAAGAGGCCTCCAAAGTTCTACTTCCTCAATGTATTTGCCGTTGTCATCTTCATGTTCAAACAATCTGAATGAAGGTAATGAGGAGTCCTTGAAGAAATATTTCTTACGAGCTTCCTTCAGATATTCTTTCCGTGAAAGATGCGCTATGGATTCTGTTCCTGGTTCTGCATAATCAGAACAAAAACAACAAAAAGCAGCCAACATGAATTTAGTTACAGCCTATTATTCGTGCATAGGAAAAGAAAATTAAGAAACACAATTTACCAATGCGTCCAGTGGTTGGTTCTGCCAATGCAATATCTTTTAGTTTAGCCTCCGCTTGAGCTAGATTCAAATGTTCAGTGGTCTCTCTTGTTTGAAAAATTCAAAAAGTAATAATAGTAGTTTGACAGTAATGCATAAAAAATATTGGAAGTTGCAGCTAAAATACCATTATTGGGTTTATCTATTGACAACTGCTCCTGCCTGTCAGGCCTTGTAAATGATGAAGTGCTTCCATCATCTACAGATGGCATGTGGTTCAGACTAATGCATCTCCTATGATGCACAGTACAAGCTACAACAGTTTCTTCTGCATTATCACTTTTTGTAACATGGTCCTGTGGTATGTACAGATAGATATGAGTCAAAAATAACAAAACAATGCATATAGACTATTGTTACAGTTTTGTTAAAAAGAAAAGAGACAATTCTAATAAAATAACAAATAAATTCATAGTAAAGGAGAATAAAAATGTGTCGTACATCAGCAAAATTGATCAGGCCTTCATGAGAAGTTTTCAAATTCAAATCCTTGTCATCGTGTGTCAGACGTATCCTTTTGCTTTCGTTGAATTCTGATATTAAGAAAGAATATGGAAAAGATGGATTACTAAGTGGATGTTGAGAGAATCAACATTAATATATCATGTTTTGGCAGGAATAAAAAAATCATAGAAAACAGAATAAATAATACCTTGTTCTACATCAGTTTCATGTGTGCTTCCTTGAGTTTCTACTAACTAAGTTGTTTCAGAGTTTGGTTTGGTTATACCTCCATCTACTACAATGTTGAGTATATCCAGAACAAGACTTTGAGCGTTTGAATAAGCTTCTTTGTTTGAGTCAATCATATGGCTCTGGAATGATTGAAAATTTTCATTCTTGACCTATAAAAAAGAAACATTGAAAAAGGTATTATTCAAACAGAATAAAGATTGAAAAAATTTATGTAGAGAATTCTAGTAACTGAGTTTGAGCCAAAAAAATCAATTCAAAATATTAGACAAACACAAAAATGAAAAACAGAAAAAAACCTGCTGTGTCAATCGTTCTCCAACAGCTTTCTCAATCTTCGCCTTGAAGATGTTGTGATCAGCAGCCATTGGGGTACTCATGATTGCAGGAGCTACATAGCATGTTTGACAGAATTCTTTTATCTGAAAAATTACAAAAAAAAAGATAAGGCACAAATTAGTATATAGCATACATTGTCATCTAGAGATAGTATTTGCAGAAAAATAAAAGAAGAATAACTTACGGTAGAAGAGCCATACTTCCCATCTTTTCCTTTATCCAACTCACTGAAATGTTTTATGAGCTTTCCTTTCCACACACGTATTCTTGGCAGAGTTGGAGGCAACTTAATTGAACCAAACTCAATGAAATCAAGGTACCGTACCTTTACATGAAAAAAATAAAAGAACAAAAATGATCAATCAGAAAATATACATGTGATGAAACAACTCAATTAAAAACAACAGTCCAAAAGAATTATGTACCGCTGTGTGGTAGATGCAGCCCCCTAGTGTTATTGTACCCTTGGTTTGCTTGCTTCTTTCTTTGAGATATTTGATCACATAGCAAATGAACCAATCATAAGCAAACTTAGCCCAATTACGATCCTTTATTTTATCTACATCAACTAGTGCTCCGAGATATTTTGTGCTTGGTTTTGTTGAGGAGTTTGGACATAAGAAAGCACCAAGTATGACAGACATGAAACAGCAAGAACTCAAAGATCCGCAAATTCTCTTCGTTGATAATCTTGTCTCCGAAGTATCTAATAGATGGTATCTTAGATAATCCAAACAGTTCAAGAAAACTTGCCTTTCCTATCATTTCATCAGTCTCAACTGGCAAATCACCTGCAGGGATTCCCAATACATCCTGAAAAGACTTGGGGTTGATGGGTATTGAATTCTCTCCAATCCTAATTACTCCTTCTTCCGGTTTTGTGTTGTCTGTAATCCATTGAGCAAATAATCTTGGAACATTGCAATCATCAAGCTCCAACATGTCTTCAAAAACCATCTGCTTTACAAGACCTTTTCTGTGTTCTGAACTTGTGATACTCTGCAACACCAAGTAAACATATGGCACACTATATCTGCTGTATGCTTTAGTGTCATCATCATATCCTTCTTCTTCATCCACTAAGTTAACCTTTTCCTGTGTAAAAAAGTCAGTGGGTTTGTAATATCAATAAACTTTATTTCCAAATATAGAAGTCGGCTGAAAAATAAAGAAAAAGAACAGAAAATATAAAGCAGATGAATAATGGCTTGAGCACTTGATATACCTTTCTTTTTCTTTTGTTGGTTGTTCTTCTCTTTATTCTTCTTTCAACACTCTTCTCCAGCTACAAAAACAAAGCATAAAAGATGCAGTTATATTAAGACCATCTACAAATAATTGTTCTCAGAGCACTAAATAAAATCAATATATTTAGCCCATCAAGAAAATGATATAATTAGAAAAAATACAGCCAAAATTATCAAAACAGAAAATATTAGTGGACCATATGAACTAAGGTGCTTACCCAATTCTTAATATCTTCAACCAATTCTTTTTGAGACAAATCTGTTTGTGAATTATATTCATTATTCAACTCACTTTCTTGATCTTGTTGAAGTTGAACTGTATCCATTGTTGTATGACATGTGATAAAAAAACATAAATTATGACCTGTATGTTCTATTATGAAATGTAGCAGGTAGAAACCAAGTTTCCTAGCAGCTGTAAGTTGACAGTGAACTTTGCTGGAAATTAAAGAAGCTTAGAAGATGTATGAAAAAATGCAAACATAATATTACTACATATGAATACAGATGTGCATAAGAACACATATATACTCCTCCATTCATTTGTCCTTCACTGAAAAATTGTTCTCCTAAACACTAAATGGGCCTTGGGCTGATACACAAGTATTATCCTACTAACAAGTATTTGTCATTCAACTATATATCTGTAACAAGATTAGCACCATATATATGTGTGCAAGCAGCATTACAGAACAGAGTGATTACAGAACAGAGTGCAAGCAACTAGCGATTTTGTAACAAGATTGGCACCATATATATGTGTGCAAGCAGCATTACAGAACAAAGTGATTATAGCTAATTAAGCTTCTTCTGCCTGACCAGCACCGGCATGGCAGGTAGTGAATATAAGTGGACATGAAGCTAAGCCTGCAGAATCGAAACTAAACGCAGCTCTCTCCACACAAACTCACTGGACACACTTGTAACGCTACTGCATCCCCACCCGACCATACATCCGCACACCCATACAGCAGCACACCATCCTTGACTATTCGACACCTGCATAGTCAGATTGCTCGCCTCGCCATCGATCTGGCATCGCTACATGTAGCTATAGCTAGGGCGGAACCTCAGGCGTGCTGCTTAGCTTGTTAATTTTACTTCCTTGAAAGCTAATTTGACTCTGTCGATTTGGAAATAGGAACAATATTTCTGCACAAAAACATGAACAAATATTGCAATCCCTCACAAGATCTACAATTATAAACCGTACAATCTTCCTAGATTTGTCCATACACCATCGCAAGCTCAAAAATGGAACTACCAGTATGGGGATTCGACTGGTTGTGTACCAGGATAGCATGAGCCGCTCGGCGGCACGCCTCCACCATCGTGCTTTCATGCGGTCGCCGCTTCGGCCCCGCCCACCATCGCCGCCTCGCCGCCCCCATCGCTCTGCCTCTTCTCGTTTGTGTGTCCTTCCTTCCCTCTGTGTGTCCGTAGCTGTCTCCCCCCTCCCACTTTGTTTTGAAACAATGCGAAGGTGGACACTCAGGCTAAAAATGTGCATCGGTGTAAAAAATGGTCCCACATGTAAAACTCATCTCCATGTTAAAAATGTAATTAATACATAGAAATATATTTATTTCTCCTGGATTATTTGCAAAAATCATGTTAAAAATATTTGTGCAAGAATTTTTTTGAGGGCCTAGTTGCAATAAAATTGCAAATTGATTTAAGTTACAAAATGCAATGCAAAAAATGCAACTAGCCCCCCACAACGGGGCCCTAGTTGAAATGAAGTTGCAACTAGCCCTCGACGGTGGCTCAATTACAAGCAAGATCCAACTAGTCCCTCAATATACTGACCAGTTGCAATCAAGTTACAAGCAAGTAACTCTGCCCCCAGTTACAAGCAAGTAAGTTGCAACTCAGTCCCAGTGGGAGCTTGATTACTACAATTGGGCCCATCGGGAGATCGGTTACAATCAAGTTACAACTATCCCTCGACGGGGGCTCAGCTACAAACAAGTTGCAACTGGCCTCCTCGGCGGGCCCTAGTTGCAATGAAGTTGCAACTGGCCCCTCGACAGAGCGACCAGTTGCAATCAAGTGGCAACTGAGGCTCGACGAGGGCTCAGTTACAATCAAGTTGCAAACGGCCCCGACGGGAGCCCGGTTACTGCAACTGGGCCCATCGGGAGCTTATTTACAAGCAAGTTGCAACTAGACCCCCCCTCGGCAGGGCCCCAGTTACAAGCAAGTTGCAAACTGGCCCGCCAATGGGGTCCCCCCAATTGCAATCAAGTTGCAACTTGCCCCTCTCAGCGGGGGGCCCAGTTACAAGGAAGTTGCAATTGCCCGCCGACGGGGTCCCCCTAGTAGCAATCAAGTTGCAACTAGCCCCCTTGGCGGGGCCCAGTTACAAGCAAGTTGCAACTGGGCCCTAGCAGGAGCTCAGTTATTGCAACACCATCGGGAGCTCAGTTACAAGCAAGTTGCAACAGGCCCACCGACGGGGTCCTCCCAATTGCAATCAAGTTGCAACTAGCTCCCAGGCCTGCCGACAGGGTCCCCCCAGTTGCAATCAAGTTGCAACTGCCCCCCTTGGCGGGGCCCCCAGTTACAACCAAGTTGCAATTGGGCCCCGGTGGGAGCTCAGTTATTGCAACTGGGCCCCGGTGGGAGCTCAGTTATTGCAACTGGGCCCATCGGGACCTCAATTACAAGCAAGTTGCAACTAGCCCGCTTGGCAGGGCCCCAGTTACAAGCGAGTTGCAACTAGGCCCCGATGGGAGCTCAGTTATAAGTAAGTTGCAACTGGCCCCCTTTAGTGGACCCCCAGTTACAAGCAATTTGCATCTGTCCCGTCGACGGGGTCCTCCCGGTTGCAATCAAGTCGGCGGGCGCCAGTTACAATCAAGTTGCAATTGGCCCCCATGCCTATTGACGCCCCCCAGTTACAAGCAAGTTGCAACTGGCCCTCTTGGCGGGGTCCCAGTTACAAGCGACTTGCAACTGGGCCCCCGACGGGAGCTCAGGGCCCATCTGGAGCCTAGTTACAAGTAAGTTGCAACTAGGGCCCCAGTTAGAAGCAAGTTGCAACTGGCCCCGGGGCCCCAGTTACAAGCAAGTTGCAACTAGGCCCCGGCGGGAGCTCAGTTACAAGCAAGTTGCAACTGTCCCCGCGCGGGAGCTCAGTTACAAACAAGTTGCAACTGGCCCCCTTGGTGGGGCCCTAGTTACAAGCAAGTTGCAACTGGGCCCTGGCGGGAGCTCAGTTATTGCAACACCATCGGGAGCTCAGTTACAAGCAAGTTGCAACAGGCCCACCAACGGGGTCCTCCCGATTGCAATCAAGTTGCAACTAGGCCCCGGTGGGAGCTCAGTTATTGCAAGTGGGCCCATCGGGATCTCAATTACAAGCAAGTTGCAACTGACCCTTTTGGTGCGCCCCAGTTACAAGCAAGTTGCAACTAGGCCCCGACGGGAGCTCAGTTACAAGCAAGCTGCAACTGTCCCGCCGACGTGGTCCTCCTGGTTGCAATCAAATCATGAGCGCCGCCATACAATCAAGTTGCAACTAGCCGCCAAGCCTGCCGATGCCCCCCTAGTTACAAGCAAGTTGCAACTGGCCCTCTTGGTAGGGTCGTAGTTACAAGCGAGTTGCAAATGCCCGCCTCGGTGGGGCCCGGGGATCCCTCCTGATTGCATCAAGTTGCAACTGCCCCCTTCGGAGGGGTCCCAGTTGCAAGCAAGTTGCAAATGCCCCTCCGAATAATACCTTTATTCGGAGGGTCCCAGTTGCAACCAAGTTGCAAACTAGCCTGCCGATGAGGTTCCCCCGGTTGCAATCAAGTTGCAACTGCCCCCTCCTCGACAAGTGCTTAGTTACAAGAAACTTGCAAAATAGGTCTCGGTGGGAGCTCAGTTACAAGCAAGTTGCAACTGGGCCCATCGGGAGCTCAATTACAAGCAAGTTGCAACTGGACCCATCGTGAGCTCAGTTACAAGTAAGTTGCAACTGGGACCCTCACCCCTACAAGCAACTTGCGACTGGGCCCCACGCGGTTACAAGCAAAGTTGCAACTGGGCCCCCTCGGGAGCTCAGTTACATTCAAGTTGCAATTGGCCCACCGACAGTCCCCCGGTTACAATCAAGTTGCAAATGGCCCCCTCCCCAACATGTGCTTAGTTACAAGCAACTTGCAACTAGGCCTCGGGGGAGCTCAGTTACAAGCAAGTTGCAACTGGGACCATCGGCAGCTCCCTTACAAGCAAGTTGCCACTGGACCCCTCACCCCAGTTACAAAGCAAGTTGCAACTGGGCCCCGACAGTTACAAGCAAGTTGCAACTGGGCCCATCGGGAGCTCAGTTATTGAACAATTGATCAATAATTAGACGACTGACTTGGTTTAAATTGCATAAGTATAGTTTTTTTACATCGGTTGCAATAGGGTTAAATACAAAATCAAGTTGTGAAAAAAATAGTGTCGGCACAGATGAGTTGCATCCTAGTTGTGGATGCGTTGGCTTAACTGCAAAAGTATACAAACAAAAAATGGCTTGGGTTGCAAGGAAGTTGCAAACAGGGTTAAATTTAGTTTCAAAAAATGGTCGTGGTCGAGGCTCGGCTGCATCCTAGTTGTGACTGGGTTGGTTCAATACAATAAATGGACTTCAATTGTAATGAATCAAGTTGCAAAAAATCTTAATTGCACTCTGGTCGAGACTTGCTATGTTTAGTTGCAATTGGCTCACCATGATCGAGTTGTAAGCTAGTTGTGAGTGACTTGGTTCAACACAGCCTCAATTTCCACATAGACTCAATTTCCTCCGGTTGCAATCAAGTTGCAACCGCCCCCCTCGGCGGGGCCCTAGTTGCAAGCAAGTTGTAACTGGCCCGCCGACGGGGATCCCCCGGTTGCAATCAAGTTGCAACTACCCTCCTCGACGGGGTCTAGTTATAAGCAAGTTGCAAAACTGGCCCGCTGAATGGAGTGCCACAAAGCAAGTTGCAACTGCCCGATTGAAAAAAATCAATTGAAACTCGATTGAACCAACAACTCAAAAAACACTTAAGCTAATCTTAATTTCACAAAAGAAAATAACCACAAAAAGAAAAAGAAAATACCCTTGCATTCTAGCTTCACATATTTATGTTGCAACTGGGCCCCGACGGGAGCTCAGTGCCCATCGGGAGCCTATTTACAAGCAAGTTGCAACTAGGGCCCCCAGTTACAAGCAAGTTGCAGCTGGCCCCCGCGCGAGCTCAGTTAAAAGCAAGTTGCAACTGTCCCACCGACGGGTCCTCCCAGTTGCAGTCAAGTCGGCGGAGCGTCATTTACAATCAAGTTGCAACTAGCCCCCCAGGCCTACCGACGAGGTCAACCTAGTTACAAGCAAGTTGCAACTAGCCCTCTTGGTGGGACCCAATTACAAACGAGTTGCAAATGGGCCCCGATGGGAGCTCAGAGCCCATCGGGAGCCCAATTACAAGCAAGTTGCAACTAGGGCCCCAATTACAAGCAAGTTACAACTAGGCCTCGGCGGAAGCTCGGTTACAAGCAAGTTGTAACTGTCCTACCGACGGGGTCCTGCCGGTTGCAATCAAGTCAGCAGGCGCTAGTTACAATCAAGTTGCAACTACGGTCCCAGTTACAGCAAGTTGCAACTGGCCCCGGGGCCTCAATTACAAGCAAGTTGCAACTAGGCCCCGGCGGAAACTCGGTTACAAGCAAGTTGCAACTGTCCCGCCAACAGGGTCCTCCCGGTTGCAATCAAGTTGGCAGAGCGCTAGTTACAATCAAGTTGCTACTAGCCCCCAAGCCTGCCGACGGGGTCCCCCAGTTATAAGCAAGTTGCAACTGGCCCCGGGGCCCTAATTACAAGCAAGTTGCAACTAGGCCCCGGCGGGAGCTCAGTTACAAACAAGTTGCAACTATCCCGCCGACGGGGTCCTCCCGGTTGCAATCAAATCGGTGGAGCGTCAGTTACCATCAAGTTGCAACTAGCCCCAAGGCTGCCGACGGGGCCCCCAGTTACAAGCAAGTTGGCAAGTTGCAACTGGCTCTCTTGGCGGGGCCCTAGTTACAAGCGAGTTGCAACTGGGCCCGACTGAAGCTCAGTGACAACTATAAAATATCAAGGGGAAAAATAATGAAAGAAAATAAAAGAGGATACAACAAACCTATAATCAGCAAAATGAACTTACAACTAGAATGAAAAAAAATACATTGCCGGCGCAAATCGTGAAACCAATCTCACCTTCACTCTAAACATCAAGAAAAATAAAAAAAATCCTCTAGCAATCTTACCTTTGCATAATTATGTTGCCGATGAAAAAAACGAACTAATAATAGCCGACCACAATAAAAATGAGGCATGAGCACATAAAACAATTACATAGACACATATGTCATCACATAAAAGACGACCACATAAAACTTATTTCAGACACAACATGCAACCGAAACTTAACTAATTGTTAATATCCTAAGAATTATGAGAACCGAAAAAGTAACGACCTATAGCTGGCTCAAATAAAAAGGAAAAAAGCCAAACAAAAGTTTAGAAAAAAATGCACAGGTACGATAAAGTAGCAATTCGATTCTAAAAAAGTGTGTCTAAACTCTTTTTAGTATGTAGATTCACTTCAAATCTGTACATTTAACCTAAAAATATATTATACTCCCTCCGTTCCATTCTATAGTGCCTATTGTTTCTGCAAGGAAATTAAGAAACACGTGTGGAAGGAAAATTATAATAGAGGAGTTTGCGGGAGACATGACACACTATATACTCCCTCCGTGTGAGATTTCTCGTGGCCAATTGACGTGATAAAATAGAGGAGTTTGCGGGAGACATGACACACTATATACTTCATATAAACTCCCCTAAAAATGTTGTTCAGATGAGTTGTGTAATGCAATATATCATATATTTTGGAATTTTTTTTAAAAAACTATAGGCACTATAGAAAGGAACGGAGGGAGTATTACAAAATCATAGGGTACATGTTACTAATATAAGTTAGAACAGTATAGCACAAAAATTTGCAGTCTAAAATGTCGTTCTAGCAGTAAAACGATAACAACTACTCCCTCCGACCCATATTAATAGACTTGGATTTATTTAGATTCGGATGTATCTAGTATTAAAACATGTCTACATACATCCGAATCCGGACAAATTCGAGTCAACTAAAATGGATCGGAGGGAGTATAAAAATTTGGAGACAAAAAAAATTAAGAAAAGAAAATAGAACCAGCAAGAAAAAATTGAAAAATTAAAACTCGATTGAACGACCAACTCAAACTAAATCTTAAATTTACCTAAGAATAGAAAATAACTGCCGGCAAAAAAAACAAAAAAAAACAGGAAAAAAAACAGCACACAGAGTAAAGCCCATGTAAAAAACAGAAAACGGCCGCACAGCCACAGAGCGTGCAACGCGGGTAACAGCCGACCGCACAGCAGCGCACGCGGGACAGAGCCGCACAGCAGCGCGCGGGAGCGGGACAGAGCCGCACAGCAGTGGAAAAAAAAGCAGAGCGCGGACACGAAAAAAAAAGCTACTTTACACTGATCGTAAGGCAAAAAATCCTACTGTGTATTAGGTGACTGAGACTTAACTAATTCTCAGACGCCTGAGAATTAGTAAATCCCTTTAAATAAAGACTGCAAAGTGTTGCGTTCGATCGGGACTCGTGTAACGGTACGTCTAGGACTCCGAGTCCGATTGCTCGAACGAAGATTGGAAGAGAACTAAGGCAGACTTTCCAGCGGCTGGCTATTTGGCTCACACACGTGCATTCACACCTATTATTAGAAAATATATTTCGAAATATCATTTTTTTTAGAAAAAAGTCATATACATTTAAATATTTTATGTTTGTTCATAAGTATTCGGTATGAAAAAAGTTCTAAATGTCTCGTGCGAAAAAGACAAAAAATATTCAGTGAATAGTCTTATTTACATAATATTTTTATTGTTTTTATACATGACACATAAAATGTGCTTTCATCCAGAAAACCTGTGAAGGGACATAAAACGTTCGGATGAACATGTAAACATTTTTTCCGCTTTTTTTGATATTTCTCATGATGGGTGCAAATGCACCCGTGAGCCAAAAGGGATTTCCCGACTTTCCATCCGTCCCTCCGCAAAAGAGGAGACATCATATATGTCGGTCGAGTCTTGCCGGGTTGAGCCGACTTGGGTAACTCGATCGACCCACATAAGTTAACCTATATCTCGGTCAACCTTATCTTTATTCCTTAGCTTGACCCTACCAGGGGTCAACCCCCCCCCCCCCAACATCTCGGCCCTCTTCGCGGCGTAGAACTCCTTTTCTGCTTGGACGTCCTGCGGGAACTTGCGTTTCCACGCGGCTATGGTGCGCTCGTCAATCTCGGCGATGGCGAGTCGTCGTTGTGCTTGGCGGTGACAGCGGCGGTCCTCCTCGGTCACGAGGCATGGCGCGGGTGCGACGAATTCCGCCTCCTCGAGCGAGTTGACGTCTTGAAGTTCATCGATGCCCGCAGGCGGCCGAGGCACCACGATGCCTTGTCGTAGGCGCGAGCGGCCTCGTGCGCGCTCTAGTATATGCCGAGCGTCAGACGGAACCCGGCGGCGTGCAGCTCGGCGTAGAACGTGTCATTCGGCCGAGCGCGTACGCCCTGGAACCCCGACGAACCGCGGCGGCGAGGCGGCATGTCGACGGTGGTTGGCGGTCTCCTGCGCGGGGAAGGGCGGCACGGTGCGGGCGCGTGCACCGAAGTTGAGGAAGGAGGAAGCGGCGGAGAGGAGCGGCGCGGGTGCAGCACATGGCGAGCGAGTGGTGGGATTTGGCAGGACGAGCGCTGAAGTTTCCGGTGGCGGTTGGTTGCGCACACGGTTCATTTTATAGAGCACGCTGCAAGTGACGCGACATATTTAGAGCGCGCGATAGCGCAAAGACCCGCACGCGGCTCGTGCTTTAAATAAAGTTTATTTTCTTATGAACCGGTACAGAGGAGAGAGAGGCGGCGACTACAACCCATCTAGGGTTTCTTCCCTCCGCCGGTGACGCTACCGGTTCGGCACCGTCGACATGCCGCCTCGCCGCCGCGGTTCGTCGGGGTTCCAGGGCGTATGCGCTCGGCCGAATGACACGTTCTACGCCGAGCTGCACGCCGCCGGGTTCCGTCTGACGCTCGGCATATACTAGAGCGCGCACGAGGCCGCTCGCGCCTACGACAAGGCATCGTGGTGCCTCGGCCGCCTGCGGGCATCGATGAACTTCAAGACGTCAACTCGCTCGAGGAGGCGGAATTCGTCGCACCCGCGCCATGCCTCGTGACCGAGGAGGACCGCCGTTGTCACCGCCAAGCACAACGACGAGGATGCCGGCGCAAGGGAGAAAGAAAAACTAGCGGGTCTTTTGCCTGTCGAAGAAGACCTGCGTGGCCCATATCTGTCTCTGACTGCGAGGCCCGCCTATACCTGCCACGGGCCAATTCGACAAAACGGCCCATAAAACCGAACTCGCTGGACGGTTCCTGGCACACCGTCGGATCTTGCTCACAGTGTTGGACGCTAGGCGATGCCCACCTTCCACCTCCTCTCTGTTTTGATTTTTCGCTGTTCTTTCTTCTGGATCATACTGGTGTTCGTATGCTTGCTAAACGCCTCTGTTTGGTGATTCTTGAGCATGCTGACAGAGTTCGCAGACCAACGCCCTCTTCTCAAATCTCTATTACGATCTCTGCTGTTTTACTACCTATTTGTCTTATTTGGGGATTCTTTTCAACTTCTTTTGATCTGCTTGGAACTGTAAGCCTTGCTGACGGTTCTTGTCTGGAATGCAGGCTCAACATGAACAGGGACAGCCAGGTGCCAGGCGCCGTCAGGAGGGCGACGCCCACCAAGAAGGGCAACACCTTCGCCCAGTCCTTCTCCAAGGTGGACAAGGCCTACTCCGCCAGGAAGCCCACCGTGGAGGAGATGGTCCGGGACGACGCACAGGAGCTTGGAGGTGAGGCGCCGCCCGTGCCCGGCCACGTGGAGCAGCCGGCACCGGACGTCCACGCCGACGGCGAGCCAGATGCCGAGGAGGACGGCCAGGCGGGGCCGGGCGTCCACGCCGAAGCCGACGAGGATGCCAACGGCGTCGAGGACGCCTAAGCCGACGGCGATGAGGACGCGGGCGCCCAATTCGTGCGTCGGCCTGGGTTGAGAGTTCTTACTTGGTCGAGTTGCCGATTTATCATTGAGTAGTAGTCCTTACTTTAACAGTATTATCCATGTTGATTTCGAAAACTTGCTATCGTGGTAACATGGCCAAGATGTTAAACTTGCCAACAGTATTATGCGTTAAGTCTAGCTATTTCGTAAATGATTGGCTGTTTCGTGTTTGTCTTTGGCTACCTGCAGCTTTATCAGTTCATGTTTTGGTCTGGAAGTATAACTTGTTACCTTTTCCTTTCAGAAGTTCTCTCTGTATAATCAATGAATGTACAGTCACACTTGTGTACAATCACATTTCTTATTTGTTTTCATGATCTCATTTCTGTGGTGGAAGACTATGTTGTCAAAATATAGGCAGCATCTGCCTTTGCCGAACAATCAAATTACTGATTTTTTTTTTCATGATCTCATTTCTGTATGGAAGATCATGTTGTGAAAATGTAGGCAGCATCTACCTTGCAGAAATATAAAATTTCTGACTGCAAACTGCATTATAAGTTAGAAGGGTAAGTTAAAACTACAGATATATTACAGCTTGTGTGCAGCAAGTTATCTGGAAAACATAACAGATCACCTGTTCTTTCCATATCAATATCATCATAAGGTATCCTGATAAATTCCATCATAAGGTATTCTTCAAGGAAATTAAGCTTTTGCATTACACACTCATCAGATGTGAAGACAGTTCCGGTTTATCTGCTGTTACTGGAACTGCTAATATCTGCAGTTGACAAATTGCTGCAAGATTTTGCCTGACATGGGCAAGGTATGGAGTGCAATTTTCAACCTCTTGGTCAAGACCACCTTGTTGCTTATAATGTTGCGTGGAGGGAGAGCTGCTGCTAACGAGCTGCTGCTCGACTGCGCGGAAGGGGAGAGGCCACCAGGGACAGCTTGAGCTGCTGCACTTGCCCGCTGGGGCTGCTGCACACCCGGTGAAGGGGATGAACAGGAAACACTCAGCCTACAAGACAACCTCGCTCTGATACCACTTGATAGGATCTCTAGATTTACTCTCATTGAAGAGAGGGGATGACACTAGGAGTTGGGGCAATTTTCTGGTTTTATTTCTCCACAAACTCACACACAAATGCCATGCCAACCACAGGGGTTGGGGATACATATTTATAGGCTGCTAGCCAGCCGAGAATATGCTAAATGCTAGTCCAAGATGCTAGTCTAAGATGCTGCCTAAAAACAGTCAATGATGCTTGCTCGCTGCTGCTCTGGCAATCTTTGCTAAGCGATCGAGGATCTTGATCGCTTCCTGCCTCTGCAATCCTTGCTACAGCCCCACAAGGACCCACAAAGGACACAGCCCTACAAAGACCAACAGTACAGAAGCTTATTCATCGTATAATCTGCTACTGGCATATCAAACTGCTGCAAAAGAGGAGAAGAAAAGGACACTGCTACTCTTCGAGCAAGCATTCATGTAGCAATCAAATGAACAGGCAAACATTTTGCATCACAGATGGACAAATAAATCGAATTGTCATATATAGAGAACAAACGAAACACCCGTACGAACTGTCACCTGTACAAGAGTGAGTAGATGAATTTTTTAAGGAGAATTCATGTCCGGCAAATCAAATGTGCAGGCAGGTGGCCGCGGTGGCGGCGGCAGCAGCACGGGCGGAGCGACCACCGGCCTGGAGCGGCCGACTCCCAAGTCCAAGCTGGGGTTATAGGATCCTGGGTTCTCCGCATCGCCGGAGCAGGCAGGTGCCGGCGGCGGCGGAGGAGGAGGAGGGCCCAGCGGCTTCGAGAAGACCTTGAGGATCACGAGGTCCAAGTTGGAAGCGGGGCAGGTCAGCGGTTTGAGGTCGCCGGGTGCGGGCTTGTCGTTGAGCCGGTATTCTTTCATCAGCCACCGCGTCTGCTCCCACGCCACCTTGCCGTCGCTGTTCACCCGCGACGCGTGGAACGCGAACCTGCGACGGCAGGCCATGACCTGCCCACTGGGGATGCCGTACTTCTTCTCGCTGCCGTACTGCATCCAGCTCCCGCCGTGCGCCAGCCGCATACTGGTGGTGGGCTTCGCCGCGAAGAAGTAGCCCCACGCCTCCCCGTTCTGCTTCCTGTGGCTGGGCGGGAACGGCAGCGCGTCCGGGCTCACGGCGAAGACGTCCACGCCCTCCGCGACGTAGCCAGGAGTGACGCCTACGGGGAGCTTCCCGCCAATCGCCTTGGGGCCAAGGTACTCTCCGATGACATGGCGGCCGGTGCCTATCCTGTACAACCATTGGGTGCGCGCCCCGGCGGATTGGGCGGACGGGGGCGGAAGGATCACCGGCTTCGCGGGGACCGAGCGCACCACGAGTTCCATGTTCGCGTTGGCCTTGTCGGGCTGCGCGCGGCTCGAGGTGGCCTCGCCCTGTCTGAAGCGCGCGGGCAAACATGGAGGGACCACCGCCGTGGCATTGACCTGGGGCATCGGCAGAGGGGCGACCTGCTTACCGATGACACGGGGCGTCGGCGGAGGAGCCACTGGCTTCGCGATGACCCGGGGCGTCGGCTTAGGGGCCACCTGCTTGGCGATGACCTGGGGCGTCGGCGGAGGGGCCACTGGCTTCTCCGCATCGCCGGAGCAAGCAGGTGCAGCCGGCGGCGGCGGAGGAGGAGGGCCCAGCGGCTTCGAGAAGACCTTGAGGATCACGAGGTCCAAGTTGGAAGCGGGGCAGGTCAGCGGTTTGAGGTCGCCGGGTGCGGCCTTGTTGTTGAGCCGGTACTCTTTCATCAGCCACCGCGTCTGCTCCGTCGCCACCTTGCCGGGCGCCGCGTGGAACGCGAACCTGCGACGGCAGGCCATGACCTGCCCACTGGCGATGCAGTACTTCTTCTCGCTGCCGTACTCCATCCAGCACCCGCCGTGCACCAGCCGCATACTGGTGGTGGGCTTCGCCGCGAAGAAGTAGCCCCACACGTCCCCGTTCCGCTTCCTGTGGCTGGGCGGGAACGGCAGCGCGTCCGGGCTCACGGCGAAGACGTCCACGCCCTCCGCGACGTAGCCGGGAGTGACGCCTACGGGGAGCTTCCCGCCGATCGCCTTGGGGCCAAGGTACTCCCCGATGACGTGGCGGCCGGTGCCTCTCCTGTATAACCAGCGGGTGCGCTCCGCCCAGGACAATGGGGCGGGCGGTGGCGGAAGGATCACCGGCTTCGCAGGGACCGAGCGCACCACGAGTTCCATGTTCGCGTTGGCCTTGTCGGGCTGCGCGCGGCTCGAGGTGGCCTCGTCCTGCCTGGAGCGCATGCGCAACCACCAAGGGACCACCGCCGTGGCATTGACCTGGGGCATCGGCCGAGGGGCGACCTGCTTGCCGATTACACGGGGCGTCGGCTGAGGGTCGACCTGCTTGCCGATGACACGGGGCGTCGGCGGAGGGGCCACTGGCTTGGCGATGACCTGGGGCGTCGGCGGAGGGGTAACCGGCTTGACGATGACCTGGGGCGTCGGCGGAGGAGGAGTCACCTGCTTGGCAATGACCTGCGGCGTCGGCGGAGGGGCAACCGGCTTGACGATGACCTGGGGCGTTGGCGGAGGGGCCACTGGCTTGGCAACGACCTTGGGTGGTCGGGGTGGTCGGGCTGAGCGCGGCGGAAGGCTGCTTCCTCCTTGCGGGAGCGCCTCGCCGCCAACGGAGCGGGCATGCGGCGGTAGCGGCGGAGGGACCACCTTCTTCGGCTTCGGCTTCGGCTTCGGCTTGGTCTTCGTTGACGCTAGGCGCACCCCCACCACCTGGACAGGCGGCGGCAGAGGAACCGCCGGCTTGGCGAAGAACTTGCGGATCACGAAGTCCATGTTTGCCTCGGGGTTTTCGAGCTTCCTCTGGCGGAACAAGGTGTGGTTCTTGTCGAGACGGTACTCCTTCATCTGCCACCGCGTCTGCGCCCACATCACGCTGCCGTCGCCCTCCACCCGCGTCACGTAGAACGCGAACCTGCTCCGGTAGCCCCCCGTCTCGCCTTTGATCTCGTAAGGCTTCTCCTCGCCGCACAGCACCCAGCACCCTCCCGGCGCCGGCTGGATCCTGTCGGCCATGTGGGCGGCCGCGAAGTAGCCCCACACCTCCCCGTGCTCCCCCCTGTGGCTGGCCTTGAAGGGGAGCGCCTCCGGGCTCACGGCGAAGACGTCCACGCCCGCCGCGACGGTGCAGCCGCCGGGGAGCGTGGCGTCCGCGAGCTTGCCGCTGGCCGTGGTGCGGCCAAGGTACAGCGTGATGAGCTGGTGGCCGCTGGTCTTGAACACCATCCCCGGTGGCAGGGGCTGCCCGGCAGAGGGGAAGTTTCTGGACTTGGGAGAGAAGACGAGTTGGAAACGAGGGATTTCGGATATGAGCCTTTTATATCATGGCCGGGATCGATGTTGCTGAGTCCGATGCGAATTCGAAATCTCAAACTGAATAACAGCAGTAGTCCTGAGAGCAGCCGCTAGAACGGTGGTGGTTCTAGCCTCCTGGAACCTTCTGTGACAGCAGTAGTTCTGATTCCTACACAATGTGCAGTTGTCGACAGCATTTTCCTTCGAAAAAAGAAGATACTACTAGTACAGTAGCTGATTTGCCGATTGAAATCAATCGGGATGGTAACTTGCAGATAGTACAATGAACATTACAGCTTATACAACGACAAGTATGGCAATTATATTCAGCAATCAACAAAGGCAGCGTTACTATCTACTAGCAGAGTGCCCGTGCGTTGCCACGGGTTACAAAACTGTAGTCTGATAGCCAAATCAAATTATCAGATTATTTCGCGCACTAAACTCTATGAGCAGTCTCCGTATACACATAGTAGGCAATTAAGTTATTTATGAAAGGCTCTTATTTCACAGCTATATCCCTGGTAAAAAATACATGCATTTTCTTTTCAATGTATAAATCAAGCTAGCTGTTTTTCTTCATTAAGGATGAGACCTTCTAGACAGTATAGATAGAATTGACCTCGCATACAAGAAGATCACATAAAAGAATGTTCAGTTCTGCTTCTAGCATGAATGAAGCTAGTTGTACTTGTCCCATAGATTTTCAGAAAAATGGAGCAACTGTACAATCCGTCAAACCAGAATCTCCAGAGATACAGATTGCACACCACCCAATTAGCATGATCTGAGAAAATATTATAACAACAACATTCGGTTGAAGCATGCAAAAGGTATTCTCACTATAGATGGACCAACAAATCTATCCAGGAGAAAGAACAATCACAAGCAGTATTTATCGAGTTCCATGTTACAAAAAAATAAATACAAATGCAAATGAATGAACAAAACAGTACAATGAAGACAAATACAGAGGGGTGAACAAAGCAGTGGATCCAGTTCACATATACCAAGCAATTTTTGTGTTCAGAATGTGGGGTTAGTCTAACCAATCGAAACCCGAAGTTCATCATACAATTTCACGGAAACCAGCACAACACCTAGCATTGATCCTAATGTGGCTAGCTGAGAACGATCAAGGAGATCTCAGAGAAAACTAACGCAACCCTCCTATTTTTGTTTTCCAAATCCCCCTTCCCCTTCATTCCCTCTGTCATGTCTCCTGGGGCCGATCAAGAGAGCTTCAGCGACCGCGGCTCCTGCCCCTCTATTCACCATGACTACATGGCCGTCTCCCTGTCCCTCCCGCAACATGGCTATTGGGGCAGTCCTGGACTGGCGTGGCATGCGACTGGAGCTAGCGTCGGGTCGCTCCGGGAGGTGATGGGGATGGGGCGTCGTGAGGAAGGGAATGGAGCGGCCATGGGAGGAGTCCTAGCTTGGCCTGCGAGGCTGCGACTGTAGCGAGCTTCTAGGGTTCAATAACAGGGATAGAGATGAAAGGCCCTCCTCTGATCGAACAGGGATACCGCAAAGATGCTTGTGGAGGTCGCTGTAGGCCAATTCCTGTTGCCGTCGGCCAGGATACCGCTGCAGCCCGCCAACGGATCTCCGCAGACTCGCAGCCGGCCCTAATCTCCCGACCTGGAACCCCGGCCGCCGGGCTGGTAGCCTGTCTCCTCCGGCAGCTATCCTCGCTGACCTCCCGACCGGGATCCCCAGCCGTAGCGCCGGTGGCCTGCCTCCTCTTCCGCGGGCTAGCCCCCTTGCTACCAGGGCCGGGCCGGCACAACTCCATCCGCCCATGCTTCCAATCGGGGTCCGCCTCCGCCCTTCGCGCCGGAGCTCCGGTGCGCGGTGATGGAGCAGGGGAATTGACGATGCTCTGTTTCTTGGGAGGATGCGATGTGCGGGTCGAGGCTTGGGGCTTCTAGGAAAAATCTGTGTCACTTTGGCGGTGGCATTGCCCCGTAAATAGCTACAAGTGGAAGGGCAAAACCGTCCACCCAAAAATCGGAACCAAAAACCTGTTGGACGAACCTACCTGTGTGTAAATTAGTAGATAGATAGATAAACAGAAAAAAAAACAGTTCAGCAGCAATGCTTTGCACTTTGCTGTTATCTGAAGTGGAAACTATTACTACTCGGCAAATGTAAGTGCTACAAGATCTAACTGGCATGGCTAGGCTCTGGAGCGAAATGACTATCACAAACTTAGTCCTCCGGGTCATGAACATCTGGCTTATAGACTGAAACTGGCACATCGTTGCAATGCTTGCAAACATACCGGTCATTGGCATTGACAAAGAGGTTTCTCCGAGCCTCCCACTTCTGTCCAATTCATACAAGGCAAGGAAATACAAAATTGTACTATAAGCATCGAACAGACAAACGGAGTACCGATTTTTCACCACTACTAGTTTATGCACTAGGATTTGGTGAACACAAAGAGTACCAAGTTTCAGAGAACTAGTATTTAATAATCAAAAATTCTTAGAGGAAATCCTAAGTCTGAATGATATACCTCCTGAGCTGTTCTGACAGTTCTCTGAACTGTTGCCAGATCATTTAGCAAGATGAGTATGCTATAAGATCACAGCAAGATGGATTAGGCAGTCGCACATCAAGTCATTTTTTTTCTCACATTTCGGATCATGAATGCTAAATGCAGATGTATGTCAGGAAGGTACTACTATCATGTTGGTTTAAATCAGGGAGGCAGGTTGCAGATTACCAATTGTTCCGACAGTTCTCTGAACTGTTGCCAGATTGTCGTGGTGGTGTCACGGCAGATGCCATAGATAGGCTAAAGGTGGAGACTAATGCACGCTAGGGGAATCCAGAGAGGGATAGTGAAGTGATTCTCCACACAGAAGTTTGTATTGTTTTCCTTTCAAGATTACAAGTGCTCCTAGAGCTGTATTGGCGAGAGGAGGAAGAAGGAGCTCTCTTACTCTCACTCACAGTTCATACCTAAAACCTTAGCCAAATCAGTATAGAGAAAAACCCAACCCCTTTCTACTGAAACCCTAGCCCCCCTTATTTAGAGGTGGTTTGGTCTCTGCCTAGGGCATACGTGGAGGCATATTGCCTCCTCTCAAAGTGGTAACCCGACCGGGGTGCTTTTTCCCCGCGTAACACATGATTTAGCTATGTGAGCCTCTGCGGCGCCCGCGTCAGCCGACACGGTCGTCATCACCCTTGTCGGCCATGACCCGGTGGTCCTGCCCTTGCCTGCTTCGCTCATGCAGTGCGTACTGGGCTTTCTTTTTGACCAGCGAGATTCCTTCCTTCTCCCAGAAGCCAAACGGGACCCGGATCATGGTAGATCCGGCTATACCTGTTCCTGCATACAAGTTAGACAAGCACTTCCGACTTACTCCTTAAGTCGGCTGAGATAATGTTAGGCGCCCCCCCTGGTCCGGGTTACTCCGTGATCCGGCTTGCCTTGAGGTGACCCACAAGATCCGCTTTGACCGCCAACCTCGGCTAACTCGGCCTTTATACCGGAGTGATTACCCGGGTATCCCCCCAACATTAGTCCCCGAAACTGGTGCGGTTTTAGCTGCCTTGGCCGCTAAGGCCACATCAGGTTCATTTATGTTCGAGCCTTGGACGTTATTTCCGGGTTAGCTCTTTATCTCGGATTATATGGATTTACGTTCCCTTCGCACGTTCTAAGTTTTTACTGGCTGTCCGGGTTTCCATGGTTCGATCCGGGCCTTGTTTCCTTCCTTCATACGCCAAGCCACGTGGAGGCCAATCATTACGTTGTCTTATTTTAAGGGCTTGCACAGTAATCGCCGCAGTAATTGTTAGTTATTACTGTGCGAGGGTCACGTCACGCCTGCCTCCTCGTTTACCGCATCAATGTGTCACGTCACCGGATCGCCTCTGCCCTGTGGCCCTCTGTGTGGCTCCTCACTGATTGGCTGAGGCAGGTGATACACGGCCACACCATGTGGCTCATTTGCAGGGTGCGATCCCACTCACCCCTTTAGGGAGTGGTTAAATAGCGGAGGGGCGCACCCCTTAGGATTTTTTCCTTTTCCGCTCCCCTCTGCCCACTGCTATTCTTCTTCGTCTTCCTCGCGACCGCGTCGCCGCCAGTGCTCCTAGCAGCAGCGCCGCCGCCGCACTTTTCCCCGTGCCACTGCGTCGCGGCCACCGCTGCGCAGCTCCCTCACCACGGGTCCTCGCCAATCCAGGCTTCTGACCCCCGCCGCCGCTAGCGCCAGCGAGGGTAGCGAGTACGAGATGACGGAGGAGGAGCTCGTCGTCACCGAGCAAGAAATGGAGGAGGACGCCGCTGGGCGGACCGCAGCGCGTGGGCCTGGTCTTGGGTCTGCCAAGATGACCTTGACTGGCTTTACCAGACCAGACGCATCCCTGCCGGCGTCGACGCTCGTCTCCCCTCCGCCGAACTGGTCCCCTCACCCAATCCAGGTGAGTTCGTCGTGTTCTTGTCCCACTTCCAACGAGGGTTCGGCTTGCCGGTGAGCGACTTCTTCCGGGATTGGCTTAGCACCTACCGGTTGCAGCCGCACCACCTTCCAGCCAACGCTATCACTTCTCTCTCTGCTTTTGCTTCTATGATCGAAGGCTACACCGGACTGTGGCCCACGAAGGAGCTGTGGATCCGGTTTTTCGGCCTCCGTCGTAACGTCATCCCCAACATCCAAGTTGAGTCAGAGGACAAGCAGCTCACCCAATTCGGAGCTACGTCCATCTCTCCCCGGAGGACTTCCATTTTCCCCCGGGTCATCGGGCTTGACTCCTGCAAAGGATGGGCCTGGACCTTCTTCTATGTCTGAAATACGGGCACTGAAGACTTGATTTGGTTGCTCCCCTATACTCCGGGTCCACCTAACCCGGAATTTTGGGAGGAGATCTCCAAGAAGCCCACGGCCTTGGCCAACCAGGTTAACAAGAGGTTCGCGGAACTGAAGAAACTCGGATTGCGCAACGAGGATGCTATGATCATGTTCGTGCGCAATCGAATCTCTCCCCTCCAAAAGCGCACCCACAAGGTGTGCCACATGAGTTTCGGCCGCGACCCCAACCGGACCTCCTCCTTCGAGCTGAGCAACACGGAGATTTTTCGCCGGGTTAAGGCTCTCTTCACCACCCACAAAGATTTCTCCGCTGAATGGACGTGGGAAATTGAGCACTTTTGTCGTGATAGGCTCCCTCCCGCGGTAAGCTTCGCGGGGCAAACTTACTTTGGATTAAATATATGTCGGTTTTTGTTGTATTTTTGACTCTGTTCTTCATTCCTTTTCTCAGCTATTCCTTCAGCAAACCCTTGAGGACGGCACGGATCCGACCCTTAAGTGGGCGCCGGACCGAGAAACCCTGGATAAGGAGGAGCCGGACCAGGAGATGTTTCTCCCTATGACCGACGCTACAAAACGACCCAGCGGTAAATTCTCTTCTCTTAGAGACTGGCCCGATGATGAGGATGACTCGGATGTCGACGTGATTGAACCTGTTGAGTCTGTCCCTCTTTCTTTTGCCTTTCCGGCTTCAGCTAACCCTGGTGGGCATATCCACGAGGATCCTCCGCTTGCTACGGACGAACCGGTTCTGGTGGCGCCGAAGAAGAGGCGCGGAGCCGCACCAAGTTCCTCCTCCGGACCTTCTGAGCCCGCAAAAAGGCGAAAAAAGGCCGGAGACAAAACTGCCTCCAAGCCGGCAGGCAAAGCCCCGGCACGAAGGGCTCGGAAACCCAAGGAGGCCCAAACCTCGGATGCGTAAGTCATTTTTTTCCGTAACCCCCTTTTCCTTGCATTGTTGTAATTTCTCTTCTGACATTATTCTCTTCTGCAGGGCTCCGGTGGAGGTCCCTCAGAGCGGATCTAGCATCTCTTCACCGCTCCGATCTAGCCCTTCTCCCCCTCATGACGACGAGTCATGTCCACTGAGCCCTATTCCAGAGGGTTCTGCGGCTGCTCTGGGTTCCGCACTACCTCGTCGAGAGGAGTGCAACCTCGGAGCGGGAGAGACCGGCCCAGCCGAGGCAACGGCGTCCACAACTTCGGCATCGTCGCAACCAGCAGCCACCGAGACTACCTCGACACCAGCACCAGCCCCAGCATCGGCAGCAGTTCCAGTACCAGTGACCGAACCAGCACCAGCACCTGTTCCGGCACCAAGAAAATCAACAACCACTCCAAGTCCAGCTATAAGAGCTCCAGCGCCAAGTTCTTCCGCCTCGTCCAAGTCATCTCAACCTTGGCGAGGAACTATCCCAGCAGCTCCTAGGGGGAAATCCGCTGCAGTTACTTCTTCCCAGCAAGCCAAGGGCAAAAAGGCTCCGGATGCTACCAAGTCACCATTCGTCAAGGCTGGGCAGCGAACCCTAGCGTCAATGCTTCCCAAGAAAGCTCCAGCAGCGAAGGATGCCCCTGCCGAGTTAACTGATGCGCAGCAAATGGTTCTGCATACTAGCTCAGCCCTTGCCTTGGTTGAGAGGAAAGAAGCGCATGCGAAGGGCTTGGTGGCACCCCATATGCCCACCGGTGAGCGGTACCCTCCGAGCCTAATTGAGTTCGTCATAAACTGGAACAAGGCGGAGTTCGTCCACAACGATGATCTCCCGGAAAAGTTCGGCCCCACAGAATTTTCCGCCCAAATGAACACAACAGCTAAGGCAATTAACCTCGCGGGGCAGATGATGGAGGTATGTCGCTTCTCCTTTACATGTTGTAGATAATAACCATTAGTCCCCGAGCCTCCGGTGGAGTAACTTGTTACTCGGCCGGATGCTCATTAGAAAACTAACATAGCTCTATGAGAACTTCAAATATGCATACACCTAGAGCCGGGTTAAGTTCCACTTGGTCCGGATCTTGTACACTTCGAATATGCACACACCTAGAGCCGGGTTAAGTTCCACTTGGCCCGGATCTTGTACACTTCGAATATGCACACACCTAGAGCCGGGTTAAGTTCCACTTGGCCCGGATCTTGTACACTTCGAATATGCACACACCTAGAGCCGGGTTAAGTTCCACTTGGCCCGGATCTTGTACACTGCGAATATGCACCCACCTAGAGGCGGTTAAGTTCCACTTGGCGGATCTTGTACACTTCAATATGCACACACCTAGAGCCGGGTTAAGTTCCACTTGGCCCGGATCTTGTACACTTCGAATATGCACACACCTAGAGCCGGGTTAAGTTCCACTTGGCCCGGATCTTGTACACTTCGAATATGCACCAAGCTAATTTATGCTTCTGTACTATTTTCAGGTAACCACCAATCGCCGGAGTGCTGAATTCCAACGCTTGCTGGATACCCACAAGATGCTACACGCAAAGCACGTTGCACTTATCGCGGAACATGAAAAAAGGGGTAAGTTTCTCCCTTAGGGCTTTTCCGTTTTTCTTCATCTTCTTCTGCCGAACTAATCTCATCATTCGGTTTCTGCAGCTGGGGTGGAGGATGAGAACAAGATCATGCGGAAGAACTTGGAGCAAATCAAAGGTATGTCCTTTTTGTCCCACCTTGTAGTGTTTTCCATTTCCTTTTCTCCTTGGCTCGGCAAACATTCATTCCTCGGCTCTGCCGGGTCAACATACTATTTCAGCATCGCTTGAGGATAGTGTGCCCGTGCCAGATATGATGCTGCATTTTCTCAAACAAGCACGGCAGCATCAAGCCGAGCTGAAGAAAAAAGATGATGAACTGGCTCTCCTCCGGACCAAGGACAATGAGATTGCCAGGCTCAAGGCTGAGATGGAGAAGATGAAGGCCCAGCACCAAACCGAGCTCCAAAAGGTTGGCCAGAACTTCATAGAAGAGCGCGAGCGCCTAACTCTCCAGATCTCCAAGGACCAGGACCTACTCAAAGAATCCGACATCCAGCTTGGATCGGCAAACGCTGAGCTTGAGCAACTTCGCAAGAGACGCGATGACTGCATCAAGGAGTTGGCCCGGATCCTCAGCCATATATCACCTAAGTTTCTTCCGACATACTTTTCCGGGTTGCTTCATATGTCTTTTCTTTACCTTCTTCCCTTGTCTTGCTTCTAGGCAAATTTCCTGAGAGCATCACTATTGCAAGTACAACAGTTGCAGATTTTCGCCGAGCGAGGGGTACTCCTGCCGCTCCTGCTAGTGAGGAGGTTCCTTACGACATGGAGGACCTGTTGGTCAGCTTGTCATCTCGCGTGGAACTCATCAAGAATTATGGCAAGGATATCCTCGACGCTGCAGTTCGCATCTTCAACACGTTCTAGCCCGGAGAAGATAGCCCGGAGACCACCGCGATTCTCGTCGAGAAGCTAATGGAGACTGAGACCCAGCTCGATCTCTGGAGAGAGTCTGCTGGGCGTGCCGCAGCTGATACTATCCTTCACCACATACTCACATGGTATGAGAAGATCGACCTCGGCCTCCTTACACGCCGGCGCACCGGATCCAGATGGACTAATGACCCGGAGTGGGTAGCTCGGCGCCAGGCTTGAGCCTACAGCCTCATCGAATATTCTCCTATCCATGAATGGGTTGAAGGACCGAGCTTCCTGGAATCCGCTGGGGACGAGAACGCTGAGAACGCTGAAGACGGGTCGGATGAGTACGAAGAAGGCGATGCCTCAGATATTGAAGATAGCGAAGACGACGCCAAACTTCCTCCTGCTGCTGCTCCTTAGGTTAAAAAACTTGAAAATTTATCAGATCCCCGGTATGCCGGGTGGAACTGTATCCCGTGTATATGTGATACTTTGCTACTAAGTTCTTATGCCGGGTTAACTTGGGCGTAGTCCTCGGGTTTCTTTTTCTTGTTCGTCCAATCTTTTGGCTCGGATCGTGTCTACCTTGATTCGGTTTTATGACTTACGAATCTGAGCTTCAAAAATTGTCTTAACAATACTAAGAAACTTTTAGACTTAGCTCAAAAATAAATCTGCAGAATAACTTGAGAATAAATACAGGGTTAGTCCGAAAAACAAACGTTAGCTCAAATAAATTCGTTTCCTTAGTCGCTTTTTATGTGCTACGCAATTCCAAACTTGTTCTCTTGCTTGCCATGAAGCCAATTCTTGTTGGACAGCAGCAAGTCGAAGAGTTGGGTTTTTGGTGCTCACACATTACTAATCCGAGTTAAGTAGAACAACTTATTCCAGCTAACGCACAAGAGACAACAAGAAAAATTATTAAGGCAATCCCCGAGTTACTGCTCGAGGTGCTAATATTTCATTGATAAGCTCATTGCCGACATACATACCGACATATGAGACGACTCGGATACATACCCTTCTTAGCTAAGTGTAGAAAGGACGAAGTAGTGCTACATTCCATGGTCGCTTAGATTCTTCTCCGGACCTGTCCACCTTGTTCTTTTCCTGTGGCTTTGCATCTATAAGATAATAAGAATCATTGTGCAATGCTTTGCTCACGATGAATGGCCCTTCCCATGAGGGGGATAATTTATGCATGCCGGTTGTACGTTGTACCAACCGGAGCACCAGATCGCCTTCCCGAAAGACTCGGGGGCACACTTTCTGGCTATGGTAGCGTCGGAGATTTTGCTGATATATGGTGGATCTGGACAGTGCCAGTTCTCTCGCTTCTTCCAGCAGATCAACATCATTTTGCCGGGCTTCTTGCACTTCGGCTTCTGTGTATTGGGTGACCCTAGGCGAATCATGCTCTATGTCGGCTAGTAATACAACTTCTGCCCCATATACCAGAAAAAATGGTGTATAGCCTGTTGATCGATTCAGAGTTGTTCTGGAACTCCACAGTACCACTGGTAGTTCTTCTATCCAGCACCCCGCTGATCTTTGCAGCGACTCAATGAGCCGAGGTTTTATCCCGGATAATACTAATCCGTTGGATCTTTCCACTTGTCCGTTCGATGCGGAGTGAGCTACCGAGGCTATGTCGAGTCGGATCTTCTTGTCCCGGCAGAAGCGCGCGAATGCTCCTTCCGCAAAATTTGTGCCATTATTAGTTATGATACTGTGAGGATAACCGTATCTCAAGATAATGTCTTTGAGAAATGTTACAGCCGTAGCTCCATCACATTTTCTTATAGGCTTCACTTCAATCCATTTTGTAAACTTATCCACCATGACCAAAATGTGAGTCATGTTTCCCCTTGTTGGTTTGAACGGGCCAACCATATCCAAGCACCATATGGCAAATGGCCACGTAATTGGTATGGTCTTAAATTCCAACATCGGCATATGTGTCTTGGTAGTGTACCTCTGACAACCCTTGCATTTTCTCACCAGATCTTCTGCTTGTTCTAAGGCACTTGGCCAGTAGAATCCATACCGGAACGCTTTTGCCACCAAGGCTCGGGATGAGGCATGATGCCCGCACTCTCCTTGGTGTATATCTCGGAGGATGTCGCGCCCTTCTTCCGGGTCAACGCATCGCTGGAGGACATTGGTTACACTCTGTTTGTACAGCTCGGAATTGATAATCGTGTATGCTTTCGCTCTCCTCTGAGTTTGCCTGGCTAACACCTCCTCAGTGGGTAACGTTCCATCCTTCAGGAATTGGAATATAGGCCGTGCCCAAGCTGGTATTGCTCGTGCAGGGAACACGTCCTCATCAATTTCCATCTGATCCACCGGCATAACTTCAGCCGGATCACGCTGAGCAGTCCCCGGGTCTAGCGAGGTAGTCCCCGGTTTCTTGTCGATCCCCGGTTTCGTGCACTACCTCCCATATCAATGTCCATGGGCTCAGCTCCGGATTATGTATCTTCCGGGACGTAGGTCGAGCCGGTTCCTGGGGACGGCCTGATAGATGGTTTTCTGAGGTGTTCCAATGCTACACCCGGTGGAATTGCCTGTCGGGTTGATCCGAGCTTCGATAGCATGTCGGCAGCCTCGTTTTCCACCCGGGGTACATGGTGAAATTCGCATCCCTCAAAGTAACCAGATATCTTCTGCACATGAAATCAGACAAAGGCCATGTTTGGATTCAGGGCGTCCCACACTCCGGACACTTGCTGCACCACCAAATCCGAGTCGCCAAAGCATATGATCCGACGTATCCCAATCTCTTTTGCCACTTTGAGCCCATGCACAAGTGCTTGATACTCTGCGACATTGTTTGATGTCGCGAAATGGATCTGCAACACGTATTTTATCTGGTCCTTCTTTGGCGAGGTAAGCACAACTCCGGCGCCTAGTCCGGTTTTTGTTTTTGACCCGTCAAAGTGCATCCTCCAGTAGTTCGGATCTGGTGGCGGTGGTTCGTATTGTACCTCGGCCCAATCTACAAAAAAGTCCGCCACAGCCTGAGACTTGATTGCTTCTCTTCTGTCATATTGTGGCGCATAAGGAGCTAGTTCAATTGCCCATTTTGCGATTCGACCACTCGCATCCTTGTTACCCATTATCTCGGATATGGGAGCCTCACATACTACTTTGATGGGGTGCTCCTCAAAGTAATGCTTTAACTTCTTTGCCGCCATATAGACACCATATGCCACCTTTTGAAAGTGCGGATAGTTCTATTTTGAGGCAGATAATACCTCGCTCAAGTAATACACTGGCCTCTGCACCGACTTACCCTCTTCATTGCGCTCTACTACAATCACTGCACTTACAACTCGGTGAGGCTAACACTGGTGCAGTGGACAACATCTTTTTTAGGTGGGCAAAGGCTTCATCGGCCTGTGGCATCCAAACAAACTTATCCGACTTTTTCATGAGTTGGTAGAGAGGCAATGCCTTTTCTCCCAACCGACATACAAACTGACTCAACAATGCTAGGCACCTAGTGAACTTCTGGACATCGTTAAGACACTTCGGCAGCTCCATTCGTTCAATGGCCCGGATCTTAGTTGGATTAACCTCGATACCTCGACTAGAGACGAGAAATCCGAGTAATTTTCCAGCCGAGACACCGAAGGTACATTTTTCTGGGTTAAGCTTCATTCGGAACCTTCTCAAGTTCGCGAATGTCTGCCTGATGTCGTCAAGGAGCGTTTTGCTTTCCTTGGTCTTGATAACCACATCATCCACATATACTTGTACATTTTGACCTATTTGGTCGTGCAAACATTTTTGCATACATCTTTGGTATGTTGCACCTGCATTACGTAAACCAAACGGCATAGTGCGATAGCAATAAGCCCCGTACGGGGTGATAAATGCGGTCTTTATTTGATCATCCGGATTCAGAGGTATCTGGTGGAAACCAGAATATGCATCAATGAATGACAACAGTTCACATCCTGCGGTTGAGTCTATGACCTGATCTATCCTCGGCAGTGGAAATGGATCTTTTGGACACGCGTTGTTCAGGTTCATGTAATCGACACACATACGCCAAACCTTCTTGGTTACGGTGCGCTCCGGGAACATGTCATCAACTGGAACCTTCTTGGTATCTTCGTGGTTTGGAAGGAGACAGATCCATGCGGGTTACTCAGCGCCGGCATATACTGCTGCGCGGACCGAGCCAAAGCTGCCACCTCTTGAATTTTCCTTTTCTCCTGCGTGATCACAAGCGATTCGGCTAAGTTAGACCCGGCTGAGGCACACTCAATGGAACGTCGGAAATCTCATGCAATGGTAATCACTCCATTTGGCCCAGGTAACTTCATCTTCAGATAACTGATGTGACAGCTTGCCATGAACTTGTTCAATGCTGGCCTTCCGAGTAATGCGTGATACGCACTTTCCAAGTTCACCACCTCGAACTCCAGATTCTCAGTTCAGCAATTATCTCTCGTGCCGAACAATACGTCGACCCGGACTTTGCCTATGGGCTCACAAGAAATGCCTGGTACAATACCATGAAAAGTTGTCCTCGTAGCCTGGAGCATGTTCTCCGAGATACCCAACTTGCGCATTGTATCCGCATACATAATGTTGATGCTACTACCATTGTCAATTAGTACCTTGGAGAACCTCGCATTAATGTTAGGCCCAATGAATGTCGGGTCCAGCACTAACGTATACGAGCCAGGGCTTGGCATAAGTTTGGGATGATCCTTTATGCTCCAGGTGATTTCCTGGTCCGACCAAGGCATGTACCTCGTCACTGTCGGCATCACTGTATTTACCTCCATATGCCTACGCTGCAGGCTTTTTCTGTCAGTTTCCTCAGTGGTGAACACGCAATAGCTCTGATGATGCTCCCTGTACTCATTTCTCCCCTCATTTCCGGGGTTCCTCTGATCCGGCTGATGTTGGTTTTCCACTTGATGCATCGCATCCCTTCGCTCAATGTTATCATACCTCGGTGGGGGGAAGGCAACATTAGCTGTTGCGTGTTCGCTCCGAAGAGCAATTGCTGCCAGGGTAACTCCTGCCGAGGCTGATCATTCCGGGGTGCCTGAGCATTCCCCAAACCACCTTGTTCAATCTTCCGCATCCACTCACATTGCCTCGTCGTATGACCCGCTGGATTACTTGGGTTTGATGTCTGAAACTTACATGGCTGGTCCAACATCGACTCATAGGTATACCTCGGACGGTCTTTCTTTTCTTGCCACTGTCTTTTTTGCTACGACGTCCACGTTTTCTTGCCATCGTTTCTTGGAGTCCATTGCCCTCCAGTTTTCTGGCGCTGGTTGCTCCCTGCTCCGGGTTGATCTTGATTCACAGCCGCAACTTATTGCGAACCGTAGCAATGATCCGGTCTATCATCTCTTCTTTTTCCTCTGTAGTCATTCCTCCGAGATAACCCGGCTCCATGCCTCTGATAATATTCCTCGTTTGACTCGTTTGATGCGAGCCTAGGTTGAGTCGGATCACCCAAAGCATACGAATCGGCAAGCCGGATCATCTCTATCAACGTAATTGGCATTTTCCTTTGCAACTTCATCCACAACTCGTTGCCATATCTGCACCCTTGCGCAAACCACGCTATGGCCTGTGACTCTATGACACCCTCACACGAGTTTCTCACGGTACACCACCGGGTCAAGAATTCATGGTCTGTCTCATTGGGCCTTTGCTTGCACATTGCTAGGGTCTGCGGCCTATTTGGCCTCTGATACGTACTTGAGAAATTGCTGATAAACATTTCCTCAAAATCTATCTAGCAGTTGATGCTTCCGGGTGGTAAATTATTCAACCATACCCTGGCCGGACCTTCCAACATCTGGGGTACGTATCGTACAGCCCATCTCAAGTTGCCAGTGGCAATTTTTACAGCCGTAGAATAGTTTATCAGCCAATCCTCCGGCTTGGTACTGTCGTCATACGTCTTCGTGCCCCTGGGTAGCTGGAAGTTGGGTACCGGTGGCTCCTTCATGATCCGGGGTCCAAAGCACGCTGGACCCGGTGGACCTTGATATTCGATCTGTTCTGACCTATACAGACAATCCAGTTTCAACCTGGCGTCATCCGACATCAAATCCCTGCTTCCCAATCTTGACCCTATCACATGATAGTCCGGTCTTGGGTACCCCATGTTCACCATCTCCGAATCACCGTCGTTGTACCGGTTTTGCTCTTGTGGCGCACCTATTTGTTGCATATCTTGGCCGGCACTTTGCTCTTGCCTTGGTATATTCCGTTGCTGCGGTTGTCCTACTCCTGCCGAGTTTCGCTGTCCGGCATTGCCGTTGGCAGCGTTCCCTTGACCGGCATTGCCTTGGTCGTGGTTACCTCGGCCAGCTTCACCTCGGCTCACACTTCGTCGATCATCATTTTTCTATGCTTCTTTTCCTTTTCTGCCTGCGTCGGGTCGTACGAGACGATCTGTTTGTTCCGTCTGGCCGAGGTTACTACCTCTTCTCTCCTTGGACCACCATGAGGAGACGATGCGGCTCCAGCGGATTTCTCCGGGTTACCCATCGCCGACTGGACGATTTTGGAAGCTCCAGCTCTCTCCGGTTAGCACTGAGTAGCTCTTCGTTCTGTCTGTTCGCGATCCGAACTAGCTCGTTAATCCTATCTTGTTGTCTTTGACGGGCCTCACCCGTCAGACCCTCTAACTCGGATGCAGCCGCATCCGCTGCTCTGAGGTTCTTTGCCGGGGTACTTGTTGGAATTATGCCCTAGAGGCAATAATAAAGATGTTATTATTATAATTCTTGTTCATGATAAAGTTTATATTCCATGCTAGAATTGTATTAAGCGGAAACTTTAATACTTGTGTGGTTTGTGAACAACACCGTGTCCCTAGTACGCCTCTATGGACTAGCTCATTGATCAATGATGGTTAAGGTTTCCTAACCATAGACATGAGTTGTCAATTGATAATGAGATCATATCATTGGAGAATGATATGGTGGATAGACCCAAACTAAGCGAAGCAATTAGATCGTGTCATCGTGTTCGTCTTTGCGAAGTTTTTTCTTATGTCAAATATTGTATTCCTTAGACCATGAGATAATACAACTCCCTGGTATCGGAAGAAAGCTTTGAGGTCATCAAACGTCATCCTATGAGAGGGTGATCATAAAGGTGTCTCTCAGGTAATCGGAAAGTATCTGTTGGGTTGTATGTATCGAGATGGGATTTGTCCCTCCCAAGTCGGAGAGGTATACTTCAGGCCCACTCGGTAATCGATATCAACACCGCTTGCAAGCATGTGGTTAAGGAGTTAATCACAAAGTGATATCGAATTACGGAACGAGTAAAGTACTTCGTGAGCGAGATTGAACTAGGTATGACGATACCGACGATCGAATCTCGGCAAGTAAAATATCGCGAGCGAAGGGAATATATATATGGGATTGATTGAATCCGGCATCGTGGTTCATCCGATATGATCATCGATGAATGTGTGGGAGTCAATATGGGTGCCTGCACCCATTGTTGATTATTGATAGAAGATCATGTCCGCATATTCTCGAACCCAGGTCACACACTTAACGTGTCTCGACGCTAGGATAGATTGGATAATTGGTTTATGATTTTTGTTGAGTCTCGGATGGGATCCGGACATCACGAGAGGTTCGGAATGGTCCGGAGAATAAGATTCATATAAGGCGTTGCAGTTTTTGGAGTTCGAATTGTTAGGATTAATCGGTATTGTACCTAAGCTTCTAGAACCTTCGGAAGGGGCCAACGTGGTCCCACCTTCCGGGAGGGCATGGGCCTATGAGGGAGTGTCCTGGCGCATTGGGCCAGGGCACAAGGCCCCATAGGGCCCAGCCGATCTAGATAAGTTTAAACTCGTTTAAACTAGAGATAGGATTTCTAGATAAGGAGAGTTTAAATTGTTTAAACTAGAGATAGGATTTCTAGATAAGGGAGAGTTTAAATTGTTTAAACTAAAGATAGGCTTGGAGGATGGGCAAGGGCTGGCCGCACCCCCCCTCTATATATAGAGGGCTGGTGCGCCCCCTCCCCCCAACAACACACCTTCCTCCAAACCCTAGTTGCCTGCCGCCTCCTCTCTCCCTCCCGATTGCTTGTAGGCGAAGCCTGCAGAAATTCTCCACCAAATACACCACGCCGTCATGTTGTAGATCCAATCCGTCTCTCCACCATACTTGCTGGTCCGAGGAAGGAGGAGACGTCGAGGTGCCGCACGTGCATCTCACGGAGGCACCGCCACTTGTGGTGCTAGATCGGATCGGATCGCGAGGAGGAGAAGCGAGTACGACTACATCACCCACGTTCCGATTTAACGCTCACAGCGAATCTTCAAGGGTATGAAGATCTAATCCAATCTCTCGTTGTTTGCATCTCCTAGATTAGATCTTGGCTTTCCTCTGCTCGCTCCGTAGAAAATTTTGATTTACTATGCTGCGAAACCCTTCGGGTATCGAGCTAGATCTATGCGTAGATGTGTTTCACGAGTAACGCAACATGGTTGTTGCGGGCGTTGATGTTTTCTTGCAAGCCTCTTGTTTGTGTTCTTCTTATGGCGGGATAGTGAGATTGAAGCGTCCAGGCCAACCTTACGCGACGCCGTCGTCATGAGACCGCTCCGCACTTGACGTGTGGCTTGTACCATACATGCGGTGGATGCCGGTTTCTCACTATAGTTGTCATGGGATTAACACCGAGTTTGGCAACCATAATATCACCGTTGTGGCTTTCCGTAGGTAAGAATCGTTCTTAGCATATACTCCCATAAGCCACGTAAAACATGCAACAACAAAGTAGAGGCGTCTAACTTGTTTTTGCAGGGAGTGTTTTCTGTGATATGGTATGGCCCAAGATGTGATGTGCATATTGTATGCGATGATCATGTTTTGTAATGTTTCACGACTTGCATGTCGATGAGTACACAATCGGCAGGAGCCATATGGTTGTCTTTATAATTGTGTATGACCTGCGAGTCAACTTCTTATACGCCATGTAATAGCTTTACTTTATCGCTAAGTAGTTAGCAATAGTTGTAGTTGCTATTCATGGTGGAGGCAATCATGGTGGAGTGATGGAGATCATGCTAACGCACAAGATGGAGATCATTGCGCGAAGATTGGCTATACCATGTCACATAAAGTTATATGCATGTGATGTTTATCCTTTTATGTATCTTATCATGCTTAGATCGCGACGGTAGCATTATAAGATGATTCCTCACTTAAAGATCAAGATAAAAACTGTGTTCTCCCCAAGTATGCACCGTTGCGAAAGTTCGTCGTGTCCAAGCATCACGTGATGATCGGGTGCTATAGACTCTACGCCCACATACAACGGGTGCAAGCCAGTTTTGCACACGCGGAAATACTTGGGTCTAACTTGACGAGCCTAGCATGTACGTATGGCCTCGGAACACAAGAACCGAAAGGTTAAGCATGAGTCATATGAATGATATGATCGACACTTCGTTGTCCACCATTGAAACCACATCTCTTCTCGTGATGATCGGATTAGGTGTGGTGAATTTGGATCGTGTTCACTAAACAACTTGAGGGATGTTGAATTTAGTGGGAGTTCATCTAGTAATTTGATTAAGTTGAACTATTTATCATGAACATAGTCTAAATTGTACTTGCAAATACTGTAGATCCAATGGCCAAGTCCAACTTCAACTTCAACGTTTTTGCTGAGAAAGAAAAGCTTAGAAACAATGGGTCTAACTTCACCAACTGGTTCCGCAATCTAAGAATCATTCTGTCTGGTGGACAAAAGGACTATGTCCTTGAGAAAGCGTTAGGTAATCCCTCGTCAAGAATCGCTACGGCTGATGAGAAAGCTGTCTATCATCGCAAGAAAGATGATTATGGTGTGATTAAGAGCACCATGTTGTTTGCTATGGAACCGAACTTCAAAATCGTTTTGAAAACTATCCCGGCCCTTTGAGATTCTCGAAGAGTTGAAAACCATGTTTGACTCAGCCCGTTCGAGAGATATGAGATCTCCGAGAAGTTCTTTAAGCGCAACATGGAGGAAGGGAGTTAGTAGTGAGCACGCCATTAAGATGTCGCTACACTCAACGCCTTGAGCAACTGGATCGCAAGATTCCAGAGGAGCTCAAGATTGACAGGTTCGCAATCACTCCTCCCAGCTACAAAAGTTTTGTAGTGACTCATAATCAGATTGGTTCCATCGATACGATCACCGAGCTCTTCGCAAAGTGAAGGCTGCGAGGTGGACATCAAGAAGGATAATCATGTGTTGATGGTCAACAAGCCCTCCTTTAAGAAAGGTAAGGGTGCAAAGAAGCCCTTCAAGAAAAGCGGCAAGCGCGTTGCCCTGCCGAGAAGAAGCTCAAGTCCGGTCCTAAGCCGGAATCGAAAGTGCTTCTATTGCAAGGACAAGGGTCCTCGAAGCGCAATCGTCCAAGTACTTAGCGGACAAGAAGGCTGGCACCATCAAAGGTATATTTGATATACATGTTATTGATGTTTTCCTTACTAGCCCTCGTTGTAGTGCACGGGTATTTGATCTTTGGTTCGTTGCTAATATTTGTAACTCAAACAGAGCTACGGAATAGACGGCGGCTTGAGGGATGAGGTGACGATCTTGGCGTTGGCAACGGATCAAGAGTTGATGTAATGGCCGCCGCACGCCTCCTTAGTTTTACCTTCGGATTAGTTTTAAACCTTAATAAATGTTATTATGTGCCTGCGTTAAGCATGAACATTATTTCGGATCGTGTTTATTGCAAGACGGTTATTCATTTAAATCGGAGAATAATGGTTGTTCTATTTATATGAGTAACATCTTTTATGGTCATGCACCTCTTGTGAATGGTTTATTTCTTCTAAATCTCGAAAGGGATGAAACACACATCCATAACATTGAGGCTAAGAGATGCAAAGTAGATAGTGATAATACTACTTATTTGTGGCAATCGCTGCTCAGGTCATATTGGTGTAAAGCGCATGAAGAAACTCCATTCGATGGACTTTTGGAGTCTCTTGATTTTGAATCATTTGACACATGAACCATGCCTCATGGGCAAGATGATCAAAACCCCGTTCTCGGTATGATGGAGCGAGCAACGGACTTGTTGGAAATCATACATACCGATGTATGCGGACCGATGAGTGTTTGACGCGGTGGATATCGCTATTTTCTCACTTTTACCGATGACTTAAGTAGATATGGGTATATCTATTTAATGAAACATAAATCTGAAACGCTTTGAAAAGTTCAAAGAATTTCAGAATGAAGTGGAGAACCATCAATGTAAAGATTAAGTTTCTACGATCCGATCGTGGGGCGAATATTTGAGTTATGATTTTCTCACGCATCTCAAAGCAAGTGGAATCGTTTCACAACTCACGCCACCCGGAACACCACAAGAATGGTGTGTCTCGACCGGAATCGAACCCTATTAGATATGGTCCGATCGATAATGTCTCTTACTGATTTGCCGTTATCATTTTGGGGTTATGCATTAGAAACCGCTGCATTCACTTTAAATAGGGCTCCATCTAAATCCGTTGAGACGACACCGTATGAACTGTGGTTTGGTGCTAAACCTAAGTTGTCGCTTTAAAGTTTGGGGATGCGAAGCTTACGTCAAGAAGTTGATGCGGGACAAGCTCGAACCCAAAGCGGAGAAATGCGTCTTCATAGGATACCCAAAGGAAACTATTGGGTATACCTTCTATCACAGAACCGAAGGCAAAGTGTTTGTCGCGAATAACGGTTCCTTTCTTGAGAAGGAGTTTCTCTCGAAAGAGGTGAGTGGGAGGAAAGTAGAGCTAGACGAGGTTATTGAACCTTCTCTTGAATTGAGAGTAGCGAAGACCTGAAATTGTTCCAAAGGTCACCGCACCAACAATAGAGGAAGCTAATGACAAGGATCATGAAGCTTGGATGATGTCACATCTTGAACGTCGCAGTCGACAAGGTCGCGTGCCCCCCGAGTGGTACGGCACCCTGTCTTGACTGTCTTGTTAGTAGAAGACAGTGAACCTACGAACTATGAGGAAGCGATGATGAGCCCAGACTCTGAGAAATGGCTAGAAGCCATGAAATCCGAATTGGGATCCATGAGCGAAAACCAAGTATGGACTTTGGTGGACCTCCTAGCGACCGAAAGGCCGTTGAGTGCAAATGGATCTTCAAGAAGAAAACGGACGCGGATGGTAATGTTACCGCCTATAAAGCACGGCTTGTTGCGAAAGGTTTTCGACAAGTTCAAGGTGTTGACTACGATGAGACTTTCTCTCCCGTAGCGATGTTTAAGTCCATTCGGATTTTATTAGCAATTGCTGCGTTTCATGATTATGAAATATGGCAAATGGATGTCAAGACTGCTTTCCTCAATGGCAACATTGATGAAGAGTTGTATATGATGCAACCGAAGATTTTGTCGATCCTAAGGATGCGATAAAGTATGCAAACTTCAGCGTTCCATTTATGGATCAAGCAAGCATCTCGGAGTTGGAACCTTCGCTTTGATCAAGTGATCAAGAGCTTTGGATTTGTTCCAAATTGCTCGAAGCTTGCATCTACAAGAAAGTGAGTGGGAGCTCGGACGCTTCGGTACTATATGTGGATGACATATTGATTATTGGAAATGACATCAACATGCTTAACGATGTGAAGAGTTATTTGAACAAGTGTTTTTCAATGAAAGACCTAGGTGAAGCTGCTTATATATTGGGCATCAAAATCTATAGAGATAGACAAAGACGCTTGATAGCTTTAAGCCAGAGTACATACCTAGACAAAGTTCTGAAAAGGTTCAGAATGGATAAGGCATTGAAAGGTTCAAAGGCCTATGTTGTCGTAAGATATTGAGCAAGGCTCGTGTCCACCACTGTAAATGATAGGGAAGCTATGAGCAAAGTGCCTTATGCCTCGGCCATAGGTTCCATCATGTATGCCATGTTGTGTACTAGACCGGATGTGTCCAATGCTCTTAGTTTGACGAGCAGATATCAAAGTGATCCAGGAGTGGAACACTGGACAGCCGTGAAGAACATCCTAAGGTACCTAAACAGGACTAAAGAAATGTTCTTAGTCTATGGGGGTGATGAACAGCTCGTCGTAAAAGGTTATGTCGATGCTAGTTTCGACACCGACAAGGATGATTGTAAATCTCGCATGTGATACGTGTATATTTTGAATGGAGGAGCTGTGAGTGGAGAAGTCGCAAGCAAAGCGTGATCGCAGGATCTATGAGAAGAGGAATACATGGCTGCAGAAGCATCAAGTGAAGGAGTTTGGATCAGAAACTTCATCACCGAGCTTGGCGTGGTTCCAAGTGCATTGGACCCACTAGAGATATTGTGTGACAACACTGGCGCCATAGCACTCGCTAAGGAACCAAGATATCATCCAAAGACCAAGCATATCAACCGCAAGTTTCATATAATCCGAGATTATATAGCGATGGAGATCGAAGATTAGCAAAGTACATACAGATCTGAATGTCGCAGATCCATTGACTAAACCTCTTCCACGTGTAAAACATGATCAGCACCTCAGTGCCATGGGTGTGAGATTGTTGCCAGATGTAAACTAGATTATTGACTCTAGTGCAAGTGGGAGACTGTTGGAATTATGCCCTAGAGGCAATAATAAAGATGTTATTATTATAATTCTTGTTCATGATAAAGTTTATATTCCATGCTAGAATTGTATTAAGCGGAAACTTTAATACTTGTGTGGTTTGTGAACAACACCGTGTCCCTAGTACGCCTCTATGGACTAGCTCATTGATCAATGATGGTTAAGGTTTCCTAACCATAGACATGAGTTGTCAATTGATAATGAGATCATATCATTGGAGAATGATATGGTGGATAGACCCAAACTAAGCGAAGCAATTAGATCGTGTCATCGTGTTCGTCTTTGCGAAGTTTTTTCTTATGTCAAATATTGTATTCCTTAGACCATGAGATAATACAACTCCCTGGTATCGGAAGAAAGCTTTGAGGTCATCAAACGTCATCCTATGAGAGGGTGATCATAAAGGTGTCTCTCAGGTAATCGGAAAGTATCTCAGGGTTGTATGTATCGAGATGAGATTTGTCCTCCCAAGTCGGAGAGATATACTTGGGCCCACTCGTAATCGATATCAACACCGCTTGCAAGCATGTGGTTAAGGAGTTAATCACAAAGTGATATCGAATTACGAGTAAAGTACTTTGTGAACGAGATTGAACTAGGTATGACGATACCGACGATCGAATCTCGGGCAAGTAAAATATCGCGAGACGAAGGGAATATATATATGGGATTGATTGAATCCTGGCATCGTGGTTCATCCGATATGATCATCAATGAATGTGTGGGAGTCAATATGGGTGCCTGCACTGTTGATTATTGATAGAAGATCATGTCTGCATATTCTCGAACCCGCAGGGTCACACACTTAACGTGTCTCGACGCTAGGATAGATTGGATAATTGGTTTATGAATTTTTGTTCGGAGTCTCGGATGGGATCCGGGACATCACGAGAGGTTCCGGAATGGTCCGGAGAATAAGATTCATATAAGGCAGTGCAGTTTTTGGAGTTCGGAATTGTTCCGGATTAATCGGTATTGTACCGGAAGCTTCTAGAACCTTCCGGAAGGGGGCCAACGTGGTCCCACCTTCCGGGAGGGGGCATGGGCCTATGAGGGAGTGTCCTGGCCGCATTGGGCCAGGGGCACAAGGCCCCATAGGGCCCAGCCGATCCTAAATAAGTTTAAACTCGTTTAAACTAGAGATAGGATTTCTAGATAAGGGAGAGTTTAAATTGTTTAAACTAGAGATAGGATTTCTAGATAAGGAAAAGTTTAAATTGTTTAAACTAGAGATAGGCTTGGAGGATGGGCAAGGGCTGGACGCACCCCCCCTCTATATATAGAGGGCTGATGCGCCCCCTCCCCCCAACAACACACCTTCCTCCAAACCCTAGTTGCCCTGCTGCCCTCCTCTCTCCCTCCCGACTGTTTGTAGGCGAAGCCCTGCGGCAGAAATTCTCCGCCAAATACACCACGCCGTCGTGTTGTAGATCCAATCCATCTCTCCACCATACTTGCTGGTCCGAGGAAGGAGGAGACGTCGAGGTGCCGCACGTGTGCATCTCACGGAGGCACCGCCACTTGTGGTGCTAGATCGGATCAGATCGCGAGGAGGAGAAGCGAGTACGACTACATCACCCACGTTCCGACGAACGTTCCGCTGTGCGAATCTTCAAGGGTATGAAGATCTAATCCAATCTCTCTCGTTGTTTACATCTCCTAGATTAGATCTTGGCTTTCCCTCTGTTCGCTTCCGTAGAAAATTTTGATTTACTATGCTGCGAAACCCTTCAGTACTATACTTCAGCAGCCCCACGGACAAACAGTTCTCTGACTCCTCAATCCTAGTATCACCTTCTCTATTCATCTCACTCATGAGATTTCTCCCTTTTACTTTTACCGTGTCAACTTTGTTTGCTTTTGCATATTCACGCAGCGTCATGTTCAACGACTGCTGAGCCGCGGCTATTTTCTTTGCACCGTCTAGTATCTTTTGCCTAGTTTCCTCCAGCTCAGCCTATGCCCGAGTCGGATCTACTGCTGCTACTACAGGGTTTGCCAAGCTATCCATCGCCTCTCTCAGCACATTTTCCGGCCTCTCTAGTGGAGGACCTCTAGCTTTCCTTGGTGCCTTAGGCGTTACCTCCTTATCTGGCGCTGGATCCTTGTTTGCGCCCGCACCAGGCGCGGTCATCATCACCTCTGCATGGTCCGGGGAGCGAATGATACGCTACCACAGTGAGGTGGTTCCCTCGTCACGACGCTGGCGATGAGCTGCTGATGAGCCACGTTACGCCCACAAGAACGTAAATCTTGCGCGCCGAGCTTGACGAAGAGGCCGTTCTTGCTGAAGTGGGCGCGCCGAAGCAGCTGCGTTGTCGGCGAAGTCCAGCGCCCAAGCGCCGAACGAGCGAAGATTTATGCCGGTGGCGATGAAGTTTCCGTCACGGATCTTGACCGCTAGCGCGCTAGCCCAGTGGCGCCAACTGTCGTGGTGGTGTCACGGCAGATGCCATGGATAGGCTAAAGGTGGGGACTAATACACGCTAGGGGAATCCAGGGAGGGATAGTGAAGTGATTCTCCACACACAAATTTGTATTGCTTTCCTTTCAAGATTACAAGTGCTCCTAGAGCTGTATTGGCGAGAGGAGGAAGAAGGAGCTCTCTTACTCTCACCCATAGTTCACACCTAAAACCTTAGCCAAATCAGTATAGAGAAAAACCCAACCCCCTTCTACTGAAACCCTAGCCCCCCTTATATAGAGGTGGTTTGGTCTCTGCCTAGGGCATACGTGGAGGCATATTCCTAAGAATATGCCTCCTCTCAAAGTGGTAACCCGACCGGGATGCTTTTCCCCCGCGTCACACATGCTTGAGCTACGTGAGCCTCTGCGGCGCCCGCGTCAGCGGACACGGTCGTCGTCACCCTTGTTGGCCATGACCCGGTGGTCCTGCCCTTGCCTGCTTCGCTCATGCAGTGCGTACCGGGCTTTCTTTTTGACCAGCGAGATTCCTTCCTTCTCCCAGAAGCCAAACGGGAACCGGATCATGGTAGATCCGGCTATACTTGTTCCTGCATACAAGTTAGACAAGCACTTCCGACTTACTCCTTAAGTCGGCTGAGATAATGTTAGGCGACCCCCCCTGGTCCGGGTTACTCCGTGATCCGGCCTGCCTTGAGGTGACCCGGCCAGCATCCGCTTTGACCCTGCCGAACCTCGGCTAACTCGACCTTTATACCCCGGAGTGACCCTACCCGGGAGTATCCCCCCAACACAGATCATCTAGCAAGATGACTATGCTACAAAATCACAGCAAGATGAATTAGGTAGTCGCACACCAAGTCATTTTCTTCTCACATTTCCGACCATGAGTGCTGATTCCAGATGTATGTCAGGAAGGTACTACTAATATCTTGGTTTGAATCAGGGAGGCAGGTCGCAGATTACCGATTTTCAGATGAATACACCTTTATCTTGTTTGCTGCTACTCAAACTGGAAACTGCTATTTCTTGGCAGATGGAGTTGCTACATGATCTGCTTAACATGGATCATCTATGGAGTGCAATGACTAGCACAAACCTGGACTTCTGGGTTCTTGACCATCTAGCTTACTAACAGAAACTAGCTGCCAAAAATAACAGTAACCATGAAGCATTTAAATAGAAGTCTCACCTGTATCTCGGTTCAGTCCAAGTCAATTAAGAGCAAACAAATCAAAATTGTATAAGCTCTGAACAAAAAATGGAGAGCCAATTCTCACCTCTGCAAGACTACAAGCTTCTGCACTATGGTTGGTGCTTACAGCGTTTTTGTGAACAAATATGTATAGAGAAAATCATAAGTTTTCTGAAGGATATAGCTTCTGCAAAAAAGGAGTACCAGTTTTCACATCTACAGGTTTATGCAATATGATTTGACAATTACAACTTACTATAACAAAATTTATGTACTGCCTCCATTCCAAAATACTTGACGTGGTTTTAGTTCAAGTATTTTGGAATAGAGAGAGTAGATAAAATCTTAAGGGTGAAGGATATACCTCCCGAATTTTATCCTGACAGTTATATTTTGAACTGTCCTAAGTCCTAACAGTTCCCTGGAATTTTGCCAATTCAATTTGCAATGTGAATATGCTACAGAACGGCTACAAAGTGAACATGTCATTTTTTCTCCTATTTCAGACCATGACTGCATTTCACGGAGAAGTAACGAAGCTACTACCAATATGTTGGTTTAAATCAGGAAGGTAAGTCACAGATGAATGAACATTACATCTTACAGAAATAAGGTGCCTATGTCCAGCAAGTCTTCCAACGGATCCTAAGGCATTCTTCATGAAAAATATGCTTAAGCTTTTAATTATTCAGATGTGGAGAAAGTTCTATCTTGTTTGCTGTTACTGGAACTGGAAACTACTACTTTGCAAACTACAAGATCTGCTGGATATGGCTAAGCTAAGGAATATCCTAAGTAGAAAAGTATGATGTAGCTTCCAATTATGCAGATGTGAGTACAACTTTATTTTTGCTGTTGCTGAAACTGGAATCTACTACTCATTAGCAAATGCAAGTGCTACAAGATCTGCTTGGCATGGTTAAGCTATGGAATCCAATGACTAGTACAAACTTGGCCTTGTAAACTGAAACTAGCTAATATATCAAAGTGCTGCCCAAAAGAACTCCGGTAACCCTGAAGAAATCATTGCAATCTTGCAATAGATTCAGTCAGTAGCACTTACAAAGAAGTCTCTCGTAGGCTCAATTCAAGCGAATTCATATAAGCGCAAGCAAATCAAACTTGTACAAGCACTGAAAAAACGGATGGAGAACCAATTCCCACCTCTACAAGACTACAACAAAGTGTTTACAAATGATGTATGAACAAATATGTGTAGAGGAAATCATAAGTTCTCTGAAGGATGTACCTACTGAAACTATCCTGACAGATGCAGTAACAAAGTGTTTGAGGATCACAATTTGGGCTTCAGAGGACACACGAACCAATCAACCAATCTCAACTAGACCGAGGTTGCAATCTCAAAACTAAAACCCACAGGCAGAACAACTTTGAAGAAATCAACACGCAGTTGCGCAACGCCAGTATGCTAGTCCTGTACGTACTCCATATCCACAGCAGGAGAAGGCGAGGATCGCCGCCGCTCCTCGGCCGCGCGTCCACCCTTATTTCGCCCTCCGTGAGCGCCCGTAGCTGTAGCACCAACTCATCGAGTTCCTCGTCGACGATGTCACAGTCGGAGCCCTCCTCCTCCTCCTCCCTGCACTAGACGGGCGACGGCGGCTGCGGAGGCAGCGCCGGCTTCCTGAAGACCTTGTGGATCACGAAGACCACGCCCGCAGCCTCGGGGTCGGGGTGCGCGGCGCGGAAGGCGGCCGCGTCCGTGTTGAGCCGGTACTCCTTCATCAGCCACCGCGTCGGCGCCCACACCGCCCCGCCCTTCCACGTGAAGCGGTACGCGAACCTGCGCCGGAACGCGACCGCCTCCCCTCCGCCACCGTCCTCGCCGTAGTACGCCTTCTCGGGGCCGTACCGCACCCAGCACCCGCCCGGCGCCGGGCACGTCTCCCCGGCAACGGGCCAGGCCGCGAAGAAGAAGCCCCACACCTCGCCGTCCTCCCTCCTGTGGATGTGCCAGAAGGGGAGCGCGCGCGGGCGCAGGGAGAAGACGTCCACGCCCTCCTCGATGCAGCCGGGCAGGACGGGGTCGCCGAGCCCCGCCTTGGGGACGAGGTGGTAGTCGACGAGCTCACTGCCGCAGGGCTGAAACACGTAGCCAGCTTCCAGAGGCAGAAGCGACATTGCCCTACCGAACCGAAGTAGCCTAGGATGTGGTGTTTGTTTGGGGAAGATCTTGGGGTAACAGCGAGGTGTTGGTAGTTGCAATGATGCGATGGGAGATTTCAAATTCGGGGAGCTGTATTTATAGATGGGATGGCAAACTTCTAGTAGCCGAGTTTAGAACTCCAGATGGCAAACTGGACTCGGAGATGTCAAATTGGGACGGTGGTAATTCTGGCCAAAACTTCATGTTGATCAATTAGCAAAGGTAAAAAAGGGAAATATGCAGAATGAACATGTTATAAACAATGGGGACTTCTGTAAGAGCAGAAGTTCTGATTCCTACACAACCTGTAGTGTCGACAGCATTTTCCTTGGAGAAAATATAGCTGGTTAGCCTATCGAAATAAGGATGGTAAATAACAGACACATGAATGTTACTCCTGCTTATGCAAGCATGGTGTATGGTGATCATATCCAGAAAGTTCATTGGAACGCAAAGCCGTTTCTCGGCCTCTGTTCCGAACAGAAAAAAACAGTTCGTCAGCCATGCCTTGCTGTTATCTGAAGTAGAAACTGCTGCTTGGCAAATTAAATGTTATAATCTCCCTGTCATGGCTAAGCTCTGGAGAGAAATGACTAGCACAAAATTTAGACCTCCAGGTGATGTCCGTTAAGCTGAAACCGGCATTTTTCAGTACCTTTGACAAAGAGGTCTCTCCTAGTCTCCCAGCTGTGTCCAATTCATAGAAGACAGGCAAAAAAAAAGTTCGCATCGAACCGACAAAGAGAATACCAGTTCTCACCTCTGGAAGTTTCTTCACTATGATTTGGTGACTACAACTTTCTAACAATCAAACATTCACAGAGAAAACCATAAGTTTTCTGAAGGCTGAAAAGGATATAACTTCTGAACTGTTGTGACAGTTTTCAGAAATGTTGCCAATTTATTTCGCAAGGTGATTAAGCTACAGAACCCCAGCAAAAGTGAATTAGGTAGTTGGACATCAAACCTTTTTTCTCACGTTTCGGACCACAAATGCTAATTTCAAGGATAATTCAGGAAGGAACTACTAGCATGATGGTCTAATTCATGTAGGTAATATCAATTTATTCAGATGCAGATAACTTTATCTTGTTTTCTGCTACAGAAACTGGAAATCTGTGCTCCTTGCCTCCTTGGCAAATGCAGTTGCTACAAGATCTGTTTGACATGGCTAAGCTCTGGAGTGCAATAAGTAGCCCAAACTTGGGCTTATAAACTGAAACTAGATAACACACCAAAGTGCTGCCCAAAAGAACTCCTGTAACCATGAAGCAATCAGTAGCATAGTACGAAGAAGTCTCTCCTAGTCTCTCAGTTCAGGTTAAAGTTTAATAACGCAGACAAATCAAAATTGTATAAGCACTGAAGAAACAAATGGGCAACCAATTATAACCTCTACAAGCTACTGCACTATGATTTGGTGCTTAAACATTTCTTATGAACAAATATGTGTAGAGAAAATCACAAGTTTTCTTAAGGATATACCAACCTCAACTATTCTAACAGATGCTGCAATACAGTGTTTCAAGATTACACTTGTGCTTCGGACAACATGAACCGATCAACCAATCTCAATAGAATGCTTACATCCGGAAAGTAAGTCACAGATGCATGGGTACAGAATTTACGGTAATTAGGGTGCTTTTGTCCAAAAAGTCATCTTAACATATCCTAAGGATTTCTTTTAAAAAATATGCCTAAGCTTTCAATTGTTCAGATGCGAAGACAGCTTTATCTGTTTGCTGATACTGAAACTTGAAACTACTATTCCTTGGAAAATGCAATTGCTACAAGCAGATCTTCTTGACTAGCACAAACATGGCCTTGTGAACTAAACTAGCTAACACATCCAAGTGCTGCCCCAAAGAACTTCTGCAACCATGAAGAAATCACTGTAATCTTGCACTACATTTAGTCAGTAGCACTCTGGGAGAAGTCTCTCCAACTGTCATATAAGCGTAAGCAAATGGGAATTTATAAGCACTGAACACACAATGGGGAACAAATTCTAATGTCAACAAGCTTCTGCACTATGGCTTGGTGCTTAGAACTGATTTACTATGAACACCCATGTGTAGAGAAAATCACAAGTTTCTAATGCATATAGCTTCTGAACTATCCGGACAGATACTGAAAAGAAGTAGTTCAGGGAGGATTGCGATTGTGCTATGGACGAGACGAACCAATCAACCAATCTCAAGTAGGCCGGTCTCGCAATCTGAAAACTGAAAACCACAGGCACAACAACTCTGAAGAAACCAACACGCAGTTGCGTAATGCCAGTATGCTACTCCTGTACGTACTCCGTATCCACAGCCGGAGGAGGCGAGGAGCACCTCCGCTCCTCGTCCGCGCGTCCACCCTATTTCCCCTCCGTTAGCGCCCGCAGCTGTAGAACCAACTCGTCCAATTCCTCGTCCACGATGGCGCAGTCGGAGCCCTCCTCCTCGCTCTCGCTGCTGGACCAGACAATCGGCTCCGGGGGCGGCGGCGGAGGGAGCACCGGCCTCCTGAAGACCTTGTGGAGCACGAAGACGACGCCCGCCGCCTCGGGGTCGGGGTGCGTGGTGCGGAAGGCGGCCGCGTCCGTGTTGAGCCGGTACTCCTTCATGAGCCACCGCGTCGGCGCCCATACCGCCCCGCCCTTCCACGTGAAGCGGTACGCGAACCTGCGCCGGAACGCGATCGCCTCCCCGCTGTGGTCGCCCTGGGCGTGGTACGCCTTCTCGGGGCCGCACCGCACCCAGCACCCGCCCGGCGCCGGGCACTCATCGCCGGCGGCGGCACGCGCCGCGAAGAAGAAGCCCCACACCTCGCCGGACGCCCTCCTGTGGCCGGGCCAGAAGGGGAGCGCGCGCGGGCGCAGGGAGAAGACGTCCACGCTCTCCTCCATGGGGCCGGGCAAGACGCGGCCGCCGAGCACGGCCCTGGGGACGAGGTGGAAGTCGACGATCTCACGGCCCTTGGGTCGGAACACGACGCCAGGTATCTGAAGCGGAGGCGCCAACGCCATTGCCTACCGAAGTTGCTCCGGAGGGGCAGTTTGTTTTGGGGTGGGATTTTGCGGGCAACGCGAAATGTTGGGAGTTCGAATGATGCGACGGGAGATTTCAGATTCGGGGGGCTGGCTGTATTTATGGATGTGCTACCTGCGATAGAAGCCGAGTCCAGAACTCCAGCTGGCATATATTGCACTCGGAAACTTATGACGGTGGTAATGCAACTAGCAATGGCAGCAGGTTGATCAACTGTCAGATAACGCATAACGGGCAGACCGTCATGTCGAAAACAATGCGGAGATTAGCAGTATACTAGTAGTAGTTTGTGCTAAACTCGTTGATGCGTCAGTTGATCATGAATTTCCAATCTAGAAACGGGTCAGACAGAATGGCCTTTCTCGGTCCTGACTTTGATTGCACGATGTTAGACACTTTGTATAGATGGTGTTTCTTTCGAAATGGAGGATGGAAGCCCGGCTACTGCATCGAAAAAATGCACACGGCCTGCTTTATTGGTTTATTCAACACGGATAGACAAAGAATATACATCAAAACACTCGAAAGACACCATACAACACCTACAGGCCCGACAATGGGTGAAAATCATGTCAACGAAGCCTTATGCCGGAAAACAAATAAATCCCTCCACCAGTTAGAAATCGGGAAAAATCGCATACCCCGAGACACCCTCTAGATGAAACGAGAGAGCACATCTGGTTTAGCATACTCTTAGCGAATACCTATGTACACATCAAAGAAGTCGTCACCGCCGTTGAACCACCGAGCAGTCTTCATGGTTAAGATCACCATAAGCTTCGCCGATCCTGCCAATGACGCCACCATGATGCCACATGGTGGCCCCCGCCCTGTGCGAGGCCATCATCCCTCACGCCGCCGAGACTGTAGGGGTTCGGGCATGAAAATAATAAATTTTCCTACACCAAGAACCCTAATGTTAGGATCTGTCTATTAGTAATGCAGTAACAGGAGGGCCTTTTCGCGAACTTACCCTTGAAGACCGAAAAGTGTTGTCAATGCTCAGGAGAGCGTGGTTGATATAGTCGTACCGACGCCGACATCGGGGTCATGTTGAAGTCCTACGGCTCATGCGGCTCCGACGACTTCTAGTGCCCCAAGTGTTGCACCTCCGAGGGAGTTACACATGTCCGGTGCCTGACGATGACTCCTGCTCCTCCGATCCATCAGCAGTTGCGGAAGTAGACCTTCTGGGTCCGAATCTCGCAGCGCGACGGTGCTCCGTGGTGAAGAAGACTCCTGATCATGCAGTCCAGACTTGGGACCACGGTCACGGGAGAGAGGGAGAGAATATCAACTGGAAGTCTCCCTAAAAGAGAGGGAACCTTTATTGATTATTGGTGGATTTATTTTCCTAAGATACCTCTCAATATATAGGGGAAAAGGCATTCTAGAGCTAATTAGCTTAGCCATGTGGGACTAAACAAAGGAGAGGGGAGAGGGGGGTTGGCTGCCGCTAGCCAGGGCCCTAGTGGGCCCCATGCGGGGTCCCTTGGCCCGGCCGGCCAGCTCCCCTTCTTCCTCCCTTTGTTATTTCCCTCATGGGCCTTTCCCTTAGGGATTTTGGCCCAATAGTGGATTTAACCATTTTAATTCATTTTCTTTCATTAAATAAATATAACTAAATAATTAAATTAATATTTAACATTTATTTATATATTATTCAACCCCCGTGGCTATGGAACTCCTTCCACCCAACTCCGGACATCCTCCGGACTTTCTAAAACCCTTCTGGTTTTCTCTCATTCTATCCTTCGGTGACTCTGCCCATACCAAAATGATCTCCGAGCATCATCAAGCCCTTAAGCGCGATACCCCCACAGTTCAGGAACACTCTAGACATGGTCGAGACCCTTCTCGTACCAATGATCATCGGCGAGATCTGGATGCCCATGATGACCCATGTGCATTCCACGAATTTATGTCATTGAACCATGACCGTCATGTCATGTTCCTTTTGTCTCTTCGATACTTGCATTGTACGAGACTTGATCAATGACATCACCATGCCGTGTTCAATCTCGTTACCGACTAATGCTACTTAACTCGTTCTGACAAGTGATATCCCCGTGACCTAGTCACACGTTGTGCGGCTATTGGATATAACTTCTCCGAGTCGGCCTGATACGTTGCTAACGTATCTATAATTTTTGATATTCCATGCTTGTTTTATATCTACTTTCTTATGTTTTGTCCATACTTTGGAGTATTTTATACACTTTCTTGGACTAACCTATTAACAAGATGTCATAGTGCCACCTGCCTGTTTTCTGCTATTTTTGGTTCCAGGAAAGTCAGAAAATGAATATTCTCGGAATTGGACGGGACAAAAGCCAAAGTCAATATTTCATCAAGAGGGACACAGAGCCAGAAAACGAGACGGAGAGGGGCCAGGGGCTGCCCACACCACCTGGCCGCGCAGCCAGGCCTGGCCCACGCCAGGGGGTGGTGTGGCCGCCTAGGGCACCCCCTCGGCCTCCCCTTTCACCTATAAGATGCCTCCGATACAAAAGCCCTAAGTACCCGATCAAAATTCCACGAAAGAGTTTGTAGTCGCTATCATCTCCATCCCTAGATCGGGAGGGATCTGAAGCACTCTTCCCGGTACCCTGCCGGAGGGGAGAATTCACTCTGGAGGCCTTCTTCATCATCATGCAAGCCTCCAGTGTGATGCGTGAGTAGTTCATCCCTGGACTACGGTTCCATGAAGGGGATCCGCAATAGAAAACAAAAAATTTCCTACGATGGAACCCCAAAACTGCCTAGGATCTATCTATGTAGTAATGCGGTAACGACCAATGCGTAGAGAATACATACCCTTATAGATTGTACGCGGTTAACGTTCCACGGGGAACGTGGTTGAAGTAGTCGTACTCGTAGCCGACCTCAAGGTCGCGAAGCTCCTCGCAGGTCATCCCTTGCTTCTTCTTCATCTTCATCATGCAGCAGCTCCGGCTCACGATATTTAAGCGCCCCAAGTGTTGCGCCTCATGTCTTCGTACACATCCGGTGCACGATAAGACCTCCGGCTCTCCGATCCCGCCAGGAGTACGGAAGTTGATATCCGGCTAGAAATTCCTGCAGCGCAACGGCGTACTGCAGGTGTGCCTTGATCGCACAGCCCAAACTTGGGGCCATGGTCACAAGGTATAGAGAGACGAAGGGAGAAAGTCAACTAAAAGACTTCTCAAATTGTGTGTGTCATCCCACCCATGGGCATCCCTTTATATAGGAGGAGGGTGCGTGCTCTTCCCATTAGGTTAGCCATGTGGAACTAATAGTCAAAGGAAAAATGGGGGAAAAAGAGCTCCCAGCCGGCTGGGCCTGGACAGCCAGCCCAACAACCAGCAGCAGCACAGAGCTACCAGTCGGGTGGGCTGGCGGCGCCCAGCGGCCCAGCAACAGCCAGCAGCGGCCAGGAGGCGCAGCAGCCAGGCGGGCCGACCACGCCTCATGCCCACGCTTTCACATGGCCAGCTTCGCCAATGAGGCGGTGGCAACCAGCACCCGGATGGGCCGGCTCGCCCACGGCGGCCCATCTCGCCTGTCCAGTCTGCTCCCCCGTGAGCCCCGCATGGGTCGGGGTTGAGCATGCCCACGGCGGCGGCCGACGGCTGCATTCCGCCCTGTGCGGTGGCGGTTATCCGCCGCCCACGGGGCTGGCTATTTTTGCTTTTTTCTTTTCCTTTTTATGCAGCTTTTCTTCTAGGCCTTTTCCCTCTGGGATTTGGCCTAATATAAAAGTTGCCTTTATAAATCTTAACTTAAATATTATTTAGAATATATTAATTCACAATTAACATATAATAAATATATATTTACATTCCCATTTATCCGAAAATACTTTTCCGGTCTTTTCCTTTATTCTTTCTCCGAACATCTTTGGATCTCTCTGCGGAACATTTCCGGCTTTCTCTTTCTCTACTGTGATTCCGTCTTACGAATGATCGTTCTCATCGTACCCTTAAGTGTATCCTCTCACGGCTCGGGAATGCTCTAGACATGATTTGTATCAATGATCAACAGAGGGACCAGGGATATCCATGTGACCCCTATGCATTCCTGATGACAATGTCATTTGAACTGCTAAATGTAGCATCCAATTCCTTTTGTTTCTCGATACGACTTGTCCGAGATCCGATCATTGGTATCACATACCTTATTCAATCTCGTTCACAACAAGTTCTATTTTCTTGTTACCGTGATATTACATCCCCGTGACCGAGTCACATGTTGCAACATTTATGGATGTAATCTCACCAAGCCGGCCGTATGTATCTTTAACCGTCATGTGGGTGAACAAATCCCGGTCTTGCAGTCACATTTCATCTACTGTTCCTTCGGAATAACCAACATACACCTTTATGACCACCATATTACCAGATGACGGTTGATGCAGTCTAAGCAGCCTCGGGAAACAGTAAGTAATATGATCTCACGGTCTAAGGAAAAGGAGTCTAGGTATAGCTGTTGCAACAATGAACTACATGACTTGATCGTGTTGCAATCCTTCGAGGAATGTCCAATCACATCATTCTCCAATGATATGATCCCGTTGTCAATTGGCATAAATGTCCATGATCTTGAAACCCAGATCATCCTCATGACCAACGAACTAGTATGAATAGAGGCTACTAGGGACTTGGTTGTTTCATACCACACCTGTACCAATGTTTCTACTTGGCATAGTTATAGCACAATATGAAACTATTATAAACTAATTGAGATATGACAATAAAAACCTATTTATTATTTGCCGCTAGGGCATATCTCCTTCATGCGCATCCCGCTTGATCTTTATGACAATGCTTCAAGCTCCATCCAAGTCGGCATGCATCACTTGATCATTGTTGCTTCGTGAAGACTCATAATTTCCTCCCCCATACACCACTATGGGATAGATTCATTAAGACACATCTTCACATGTCCATTATCACCAATATGGACGGCAAGCTTCAAGCAAATGATCTTCTCGAGATGCTTATCTTGAACTTGTCCTTCTCAACCTTGATGATGATCACCACTTGATGTCATCCTATCATGGGCTATATGAGATTTTCACTTTTGAAGCATGCCCATGGAAAGATACCTATCCCATATAGAAAACATAAAGGCACATATATAATGGGTTAAGATACATGTGGTACATTCTTTATGGTTCACGTCTTGACCAACTTGAAATCACTCTTCACTCTTTGTATTGGTCATCCAAGTATCTTCTCATGCTCCATCTTAATATATTGAGGTACATAAGGAACTCTTCATTTGATAGCTCAATTAAGGAGGCTATCATGGCACCGACTTAGAGCTATATCTCGAATTCTTCTGTTGAGATCACACTCTAAAGATCTTGATCATATCATATTCTTCTCTTCAACTCAATGACCTTGATGCCAATACTCAAGGTATATATTTATCTTCATGGCATACATACTTGAATCTGACACATGGACTACAAGCATGACCTATGGAATATTCCTTATATAAAACTCAATGAAAACATTAGTCCATAGGGATTGTCATTAATCACCAAAACCACACACAGGGGAAATTACACTTTCAATCTCCCCCATTTTGGTAATTGATGACAATCACAACAAGAGGGTTTATATAATGAATATTAGAAACAAATATGCAGCTTATTCGAGAATAAGTTGTATACAAGAGGTTGAATTTGATATGGTTAAGTAACACAAAGATACTAGCCCATATCAAAACCGATTCTACTCACAGAAACTACAACTAATAAAAGAGATATGAGTAGAACCAACATATATAGAGCAAACTCTCCCACAATATATGCACGTGTGATGAACTTGAAATTCATTACATACATTATCAAGCATAACCTTTGGGAGAGTTTCCACTATATATTCAACCATGCAAAACATAATAAAGATGAAATGCATGAAAGGCAAACACTTAAGAACAAACCACTCTTAAGTATAAAACCATTTCCCTTAAACCCTCTAAACTTCTCCCCCATTGACAACAAGTGCCAAAATGGATGACAAGGTTAGAAGGACAATATAGTATGAGTTCCTACCCAAGGTGTGCATTACTCGTAATATGAGTGAAATCACATGCACATATCCAATGACGAATACTTGGAGGAAATCAAACTATATTGAGGATCAAAGATTGATAAAAGGATAACAAGGTGAAGAAACTTCAACAGATGAAGCAAGCAATTGAAAGATCCAAAAAAATCAAATGGAAAAATAGTGATCTAAATGAAATAAGGAAGCTCCCCAAGGTTCATGCATAAATTAGTTGTTTCATTTGGATATAATGTGCACAAACATGGAATCCTCACTCCCTCTATATCATTTTGTACACAACCAAGATACAAGGAGTATAGATATAAATCAATACACTTGTCAAAACAAGTTTGAGTCCAAAAGAAACAAAATATGAGATATGAGTGCGTGAAGATGCAATAAAAGTAAACCAAGCACTCATAAATCAAGACCTTACTAATGCCATTAAAAACCAAGAACATAAGAGAGATGGTCGGCAAAGAGAGAGGATATCAAGGCGAGAGATTAACACTCTCGTGTATATAAGTTTCTAAGTGGACAAAACATGAGAATAGTCCACAAAGAAACATCCACACATAAGAGGTTAATAAAAATAAGAATACATGATATCCAAGAGGAAGTCATAAGATATACCAAACATGATATTTTTTATTAAGTGCATATATAGCCCAAGGCTCTATTTTATCTTATGGTATATCAATGAACTTAATAAAAGAAAAACAAAAACCTCAAAAACATCACAACTAACACTAAGGGAATTAATGCTAGTTGGGATATTTTGAGAAAGGCAACAAGTATCAAAAGGAAGGATTCAATGCAATTTCAACAATCTTGCACATGAGAGTACCCTAAGGAATTGATATGAAATAAATTGCTAGAAGGCATATTTGGAATTGGTGAATCATGAACATGATTTTATATAATCCCCATTATATGCATCATCTCAAATTACTCACATAAGCAATAAGGATAGAGAAGTCTTTCAAAGATCCTTGCAAGATATAACATGTATTGACGTGTATTGACGTTTTCTTTTAATACAGTTATAGCATGATATAAAACTTAATCATAAACTTTGTGAAATATGATAATAATCCATATTATTATTTGTATCTAGGGCATATTTCCAACAGAGACCCTGCTGCACCATGCCGTCATGACCCACCGCCACTGACGCGGTAGATGGAACTGATGGGTTCGTAGCATGGAAAACAAAAAAATTCTACCGCAAGAACGAACAAAACCCAGATCTAATCTAGATAAAGGCCAAGATCTAATCTATTAGACATGTGCAACGAGATAGATCTGTACTAACCCTCGTAGATCCGAAAGCGTTACGAGATTAGATCTCGGGGTGGATGTAGTCGATCACTTGCCGATCTCAAGATCGTGTGGACGATCCTTCCGGTGCCGCGTTCGAGCGCTTCATGATCGGTCTGCGTGCGAGTCGAAGCAGACCTTCCTCTCCCTGTTCCAGCGAGCAACGGAGGTAGTAGATCTTCTCCACGGAATTCCAGCAGCACGACGGTGTGGTGGTGGTGGTGGAGTAGAGAATTCTGCAGGGCTTCGCCTAAGCTTGAGCAGAGGGAAGGAGGAGGAGAGAGGCGGCGGTTAGGGCTTGAAGTGGAGGGGGCAAGGGGGTGGCGCCCCCACCCCTCTCTTTAAAGGAGGGAGGCGCCATGGGAGGGGGAGTCCTAGTAGGACTCCCCTCCCTCCTTGGCCGGCGGATTGGGAGGGGGGAGGAGTCCTCCTCCCCCACGACTCCTTGTCTTGCCCCACAAGGACTCCTTGATCCTTTCTTGTTTTTTAAGCAAACTCCAAGAAATCTCCTAGAACCTTCCAGAACATTCCGAAACCTTCTAGAATCCTCACACAAATACTCCGGAACATTTCCTAACTTAGAAAATGATCCCCAATATATGAATCTTATTCTCCGGACAATTCCAGATCTCCTCGTGATGTCCCGGATCCAATCCGAGACTCCGAACAACATTCGGTCTCCAACGCATATTCCATATCTACTTAAAACAACTTTGAACCTTAAGTGTGTCACCCTACGGTTCGTGAATATGCAGACATGATGAAGACACCTCTCCGATCAATAACCATCAGCGGGATCTGGAGATCCATAACGGCTCCCACATACTCAACGATGACTTCGTGATCGATAGAACCATTAACATATGAAACCAATTCCCTTTGTCACGCGATATTCTACTTATCCGAGGTTTGATCATCGGTATCTCCATACCTAGTTCTACCTCGTTACTGATAAGTACTCTTTACTCGTTCCATGTTATGTCATCCCTTGTGACCTAGTCACATGCTTGCAAGCTAACTAGATGACATTCCACAAGCGAGGCCCAGAGCATATCTATCCGTCATATGGATGGACAAATCCCAATCTTGGTCCATGCGCTTCAACACATACTTTCGAATACCCAATGACACCTTTATAACCACCCGATTCTGAAGCGGTGTTTGATGTCATCAAAGTACCCATCCGGTGATGGTGATTAACATAACCTCATGGTCGAAGGATTAGGTTACTATGCATTTGAAAGCTTCTGATGTCTGAACTTAATGACTTGACCTTATGCTACGCTTACTATGGGTGTGTGTCCATCACATCATTCTCCTAATGATATAATCTTGTTATTAATGACATCCAATGTCCATGATCAGGAAACCATGATCATCATTTAATCAACAAGCTAGTTCCACAAGAGGCTTACTAGGGACTCTTTTATGTTTACAAAACACACATGTATCAGTGTTTCCTTATAATACAATTATAGCATGGGATGTAAACATTCATCATAAACACAAAGATATAATAATAACCACTTTTATTATTGCCTCTTGGGCATATCTCCAACAGGAACACCGCTCCACCAGCTAACCCCCTCCAGGCATCTCGAGCTCCAAAACAATGCCCTCAAGAGGGTGAATGACACCAAAGTGTCGTCATCGTTCCATCCGGGAGTACCCAGATCTAGGGTTTCCCATAGAGCCTTAGGCATGAGGCGAGATTCGCAGTAACGAGGCCTTCATCAAGGTAACGACATCGGAAGACGCTGCCATCGTCAGATCCACATCGAAGCCAGGCTCTCACCGGCCATCCCCCTTGCCTTACCTCCAACCCACATGCCATAGCCATGGCTAAGACACAGGAGAGGGAGTCTGCCACTGCACCAACCACCTTCGATCTGCCCATAGAAGAGGTTACCACTGGCGGGGAGAAGATTCTGACGCGTCGGACAAGGATCCACCTCCACAGCCAGCGGCTCGTCGCTACCGACCCCCACGCAGCACCATCACCTCCGCTCGTGTGCCATGGAAGGGACTTAAGGCCACTAAATAGGGACCTCACCTCCCCCTTCACCATGGTCGTCTGGAGGAGGGCGACGACAATCTAGGGTTTCTCCCTGGTCGTCTGGAGGAGGGCGACGAGGGGTCAGGAGAGGACAACTCTATATTCATTACGAGGGTGAGTGAAGAATATAATGTATATGTGTAGTGTAGTTGTTCATATTCTAACCGTATTGGTTATCCCCTGTACATGTATTGATCCGACTATATATAAGAAAGCCAGTTGTTGTATGTGGAGCCATCCCCACAATCACTGAATCCATCTACCTTATCCATCTAGGGTTTAGTGCTTTACATGGTATTAGATGCGAGTGCTGATCCAATCTAAGCCTCGCCCCTCATGTCTTCTGTCGCCACCTCCGGTGTCCTCTCCTCGAGATCCACTCTTGGAGCCCTCCAGTAGTACATGACGAGCATTCTATCACCGTCCAATTTCCTTGCTCTCACCACCAGGTATGCGGATACTGTTTTTGCTGGCTTCGTCATCCCCTCTTCATCGACCATGGGGCCAGTGTCGATTGTGCATCTCCTGATGGTCAAGCTCGGTCAGGATAACTTCCTGCTAGGGTACGTTGATGGATCATACCTGTGTCCACCTAAGCAGGTCACCCAACAGGTTGAAGGCTGATCTGTGACCGTCTCCAACCCAGTCATGCCTGGATCATGCAAGATCAGGCCATCTTATCAGCCATTGTCTCCTCTATGACTCTGACGGTGGGTGACCTGGTGATGTTCGCTACTACCGCACAGGAGGCATGTGAGGCCCTTAGTGACAACTTTGGCTCGCAGTCCAACGTAAAGTCGATGCACATCCATGGGGAACTGGCAAAGGCGAAGAAACTCGACTCTTTCGTGATGTCCTACTTCAACAAAGTGAAGTCGATGTTTGACACACCGACCTCCATCCACCAGCCACTCCTCCCTGAGTACTTCAACCAGTACGTTCTTAACAGGCTTGATGGGGAATATGACCCCTGGTCGATGTTGTCAATGCTCGGGTGATACCTATGCCATCTCACGAACTCTATGCTCGCCTCTTGAGCACGGAGCAATGGATTGAGGCGTGTCATGATGTACTTCTTGCTGGCACCTTGGATAATGCCGCCTAACAAGATGGCGGTGGTCAGCGTGGCTCCTGGCGCCCCTCCAATGGCGGCGGCACCTCCAACGTCAAGGCCTTTTGACTACTCCAACTAGAATCCTCCAAGCACCAGACCCCTGCCATACTCTGACAGTAACTGCCCTACTGGCGGTAATAACGGTAGTGGCAACGGTCGCTGGTGGAACACCGCTAATGGTAATCACCCGATCTGCAAGTTGTGCAACACACTTGTCCATGTGGTTGCACGGTGCTAAAAGTGCTTCGACCGTGACTTCCTCGGCGTCGGCAATGATGGGGCCAATATGGAGCGCCAAGTCCACATGGTGACCCATGGTGCTAGACATGTCAATGTGACACTTAGTCCTATCCAGTGGATCCTGCCTGGTATATGGATAAGGGCGCTACACACCAGTGTTCTTAGTATGAAAACACACATAGAACAATTATTGCATGAGATGCATTACACTTTATTTAAGGTTTTTGGGTGTGCATGTTGTCCTCATCTTAGGCCTCACAATAAACACAAACTTAAGTATCATTCCAAAAAAATGTGTGTTTTTGGGTTTATAAACCACTTCATAAAGGATATAAGTGTCTCCATGTCCCATCCACCGTGTATATCTCTCGCAACGTGATTTTTGACTAGAATGTCTTTCAATTTGCAAATTTACCATCTCTAGATACATCATCTACCACAACCTCAACACATGTTTCTATTGAACAATTTGAAAATATTGTCCATACCCCTGTTTGCTACCTAACCGAGGTGCAGGTGCAAGCGGGGGTGCCCGTCTTGAACTCCTAGACGAACCAACTGCTGATCTTTGTCCTGACTCTATGCATGGCGTGCATGCCTTGGATCGGGAGCTAGTGTCGCCTGCTCCTGGCCTGTCTGCGACTTCGTCTGGCTCCGCTTTGGCTCGTCTACGCCCGAGCCCTCCTCTACTCCATCTAGTGGGCCGTGTGCACAATCTTAGTCTTGTTGATCCGGCTAAGACTGAGGGAGGGTTTTAGACACGTTGAATAGATGGTGTAGTATAGCTGTACGTGTTCTAACCGTATTGGTTATCCCCTGTACATGTATTGATCTGACACGAGAAGGCCACGCTCTTGTGCGTTGAGCCATCCCCACAATCACCGATATCGGGTTAAGAGTTGAGATTGTTCACTCGTTCCTAGCAGTAGATTTTTCTGTTATGCTAATCGCTCTATTTGGTGGGGGTACTAATTAGTACAATCCATTCATACTCTGTGTTTAGTCTTGAATGTGTATTTGTGCAAGGTGGATTTGCTAGAGTCACACGGAGGTTGAACCGGTCGCAGATGAGGTTATCTTGCTTCCCATCTCGGACTAATTTCCGAGAAAGAAATGGAAAATTTCATTTGCTTTCTTCACCAATGATGTTTTCCCAAATAGTAGCAAGCCCACAGGCCAGCACAGATGATCACGAAAACAAAGCGTGTCCAATGCTGAGAATAATTAAAGAAAATAAAACCATATCCATCTAAGTGAAACAAAAGCAACTATAAAACAGAAAACATGAGTGCTCTTTGAAACCGTCGTCTCTAGCTTCGCCAATCGCCACACTATTACTATTTCGACAATAATGCCTCAACTTGTGTCACTGGCACAAGTCCTCACCCCCACGCATCGATGACCAAGAGTGTTGTACTTTATAAAAAAATGTATGTTGTCAAATCTCCAAATTATTTGTTGTCTTTGGTAGATAAGATATTTAAAACTTCATCTTGATCAAAACTATTTTTGATAATATTTTTCACTATTGTATTTAACAATTGTGGCCTATATTTTCTCTACTATATTTGTACACCAATATGTACTGCACATTTTTTTATGTTTCTAGAAATATTTAAGAGGCCCATACATATTAGGGCTCGTTCGGCAATCCTCCATCTACCTCGAATCCTTCGCTCATGCTCCTAGGGATTGAATATGTCTCCCCTCAATCAAAATGTGGAGTGAGACATGTTCAACTAGCTCCTCCGCGTTGAGAATGAGCCGCCGCCCCATGGGGCCTCTGTTCGAAAACCGTTCGCCAGCCAAGCTTTGCTATTATCTGAAGCAGCATCTGCTGCTCGGCAAATTCAATGCTATAGGATCTACCTGTCATGGCTAAGCTCTGGAGACAAATGACTAGCACAAAATTTAGACCTCTGGGTGTTGTCCGTTAAACCGAAACTGGCATTTCCGTCAGTAGCATTAACAAAGAGGTATCTTCTAGTCTTCCAGCTCTGTCCAATTCATACAAGACAGGTAAAAAAATGTACAAGCATCGAACTGACAGACGGAGTAACGGTTTCTTCACTATGATTTGGTGACAACAGCTTTCTAATAATCAAAATTCATAGGGAAACCCACAAGTTTCCTGAAGGCTGAAAAGGATATACCTCCTGAACTGTTGTGTCAGTTTTCAGATATGTTGCCAATTTTCTTTGCTAGGTGAGTATGCTACAGAATCACAGCAAAAAGTTAATTAGCTAGTTGGACATCAAGTCGTTTTTTTTTTTGGCCAAGGATAAACCAGGAACGTACTGCTCCCTCCGTTTCAAAATATAAGATGTTTTAGCCTGTGAAGTAAATATATCTAGACTTATTTTAGTGTATAGGTTCACTCCGAACCTGGGTGAATCTATACACCAAAATAATTCTAGATACATCTACTTCACAAAGCTAAAACATTTTATATTTTGAAACGGAGGGAGTACTAGTCAATTATTCAGATGAAGACAGCTTTATCTTGTTTGCTGCTACCGAAACAGGAAAACTGCCGCTACAAGATCTGTTTGACATGACTAGCACAAACTTGAGCTTATAAACTGAACTAGATAACACATCAAAGTTCTCACCAAAAGAACTCCTGCAACCCTGAAGCAAGCAGTAGCACATACAGAGAAGTCTCTCAGTTCAGGTTAAAGTCAAATAAGAGCAAAGGAATCAAAATTGTATAAGCTCTGAACAAACAAATGGGCAACAAATTCTAACCTCTACAAGCTTCTGCACTATGATTTGGTTCTTAAACTTTTCTGCACTATGAACAAATATGTGTAGAGAGAATTACAAGTTTTCTGAAGGATATACCAACCTCAACTATTCTAACAGATGCTGCAATAAAGTGTTTCAGGATTACACTTGTGCTTCGGACAACATGATCCAATCAAGCAATCTCAATAAGATGCTTAAATCAGGAAAGTAAGTCACAGATGCATGCATGAGTATTACATTTACAGTAACCGGGGTGCTTATGTGCAGAAAGTCTTCTTAATGTATCCTAAGGCTTTCTCCAAACAAATATGCGTAAGCTCTCAACTATTCCTGTTTTCTGTTTTCTGTTACTGAAACTTGAAACTACTATTCCTTGGAAAATGCAACTGCTACAAGATCTGGTTGACATGGCTAAGCTATGGAGTGCAATGACTAGCACAAACATGGCCTTGTAAACTAAACTAGCCAACACATCAAAGTGCTGCCCAAAGAACTCCTGCAACCCTGAAGAAATCACTGCAATCTTGCAATACATTCAGTCAAGAGCAGTTACAGAGAAGTCTCCAAGTCATATAAGTGCAGACAAATGGGAATTGTATAAGCATTGAACAGATTATGGGGAATCAATTCTAACCTCTAGAAGCTTCTGCACTATAACTTGGTTCTTACAACAGATGTATGAACAAGAACAACTATGTGTAGAGCAAATCATAAGTTTCTGAAGCATATGGGCTTCTGAAGTATCCGGACAGATACTGCAAAGGATGTGGTTCAGGGTTGCAATTGTGCTACTGACGACACGAACCAATCAACCAGTGTTAACAAGGCGGAGAGCTCGCAATGTCAAAACTAAAAACCAGGCACTGCAACTCTGAAGAAATCAACACGCAGATGCGTAATGCCAGTATGCTACTCATGTACGTACTCCATATCCACAGCAGGAGGAGGCGAGGAGCACCGCCGCTCCTCGGCCGCGCGCGGCGCGCCCACCCTATTCCCCCTCCGTCAGCGCCCGCAGCTGTAGCACCAACTCATCGAGTTCCTCGTCCACGATGGCGCAGTCGGAGCCCTCCTCCTCGCTCTCGCTGGACCAGACAGGCGGTGGTGGCGGGGGCTGCGGCGGAGGGGGGAGCACCGGCCTCCTGAAGACCTTGTGGACCACGAAGACGACGCCCGCCGCCTCGGGGTCGGGGTCGGGGTGCACGGCGCGGAAGGTGGGCGAGTCCGTGTTGAGCCGGTACTCCTTCATGAGCCACCGCGTGGGCGCCCACACCGCCCCGCCCTTCCACGTGAAGCGGTACGCGAACCTGCGCCGGAACGCGATCGCCTCCCCGTTGTCCTTGCCCTCGAGGCAGTACTCCTTCTGGAGGCCGTACCGCACCCAGCACCCGCCCGGCCCCGGGCACGCGTTGCCGGCGGCGGGACGAGCCGCGAAGAAGAAGCCCCACGCCGCGCCGTCCTGCCTCCTGCAGTGGACGGGCCAGAAGGGGAGCGCGCGCGGGCGCAGGGAGAAGACGTCCACGCCCTCCTCGATGTAGCCGGGGTCGAAGGGGTAGCAGAGCCCCGCCCTGGGGGCGAGGTAGAGGCCGATGAGCTCAAGGCCGCTGGGTCGGAACTCGTCGCCAGATTCCGCAGGCGGAGGTTCCTCCGCCATTGCCTTTCTTTGCCTAAGTTGCTTCGGAGGGAGAGTTTTTTTTTTTTTTTTTTTTTTTTGAAAGAAGTTTGTTTTGGTTTTGGGGGTAACGCGAAATGTTGGGAGTTGGAATGATGCGGTGGGACATTTCAGATTCCGGGCGGGGACCTGTATTTATATTTATTGATGGGGTGGCCTACTACTGGCATGTTGGCAGGAGGGTGGGTTCTAGAAGCCTGAGTGCAGAACTCAGGCTGGCAGATTGGACTCAGAAACTATGACGGTGGTAATTCAACTAGCGATGGCAGGTTGATCAACTGTGAGATAATAAAGGGCAGACCGTCACGTTAAAAACAATGTGGAGAACTGGAGATTAGGTGCTAAACTCGAGCAAATTTGATGTGTCAATTGATCGATCATGCATACTAGATACTGAATTGCATGTACTAGCCAACGCAACTAACAGTCCGAACTAATAGAAAGAACTACGCAATTTATTTCAATACTCACCCTATATCTTTGTCCTTTAGCTTATTGCGACGTTTAGGAGCCGATCATAGGACCTCTGTTAGATAATCACGTGTCCTACACGTATTGGAATTGCAGTCCGAGTAGGTGTAGGTGTCCAGGTAGTATACGTATATGTGTTAGACTAGGTTTTGGAGTAGTACACCGACTCCTAGTTGATTAGGTCCTAGTAGTGCATATATATATGCACACACCTGGCCTTGTAATCTTGTACCGGACAACACCGTGGAGTTGAGCAATACATGAGAGAAAGCAAGGCTCGACAAGAGCCTTTTGCAATCAAAGTTGTTTTGCGTGTGCGTGCGTGAGTGTACTAGTTAGATCAAAAGAATCGATCGGCTAGCAGCACGTGCATCTCGGCGGAAGTTATCGGATACGTGCGTGTCGTCTCGTCGGAATTTCCTCATCGGTGTCGTCGGAAAGTACTTTCGTGACGGTGTGCTTAACAATTGGTATCGAGCCAAGGTCGCTTTGTGATCTTCTGAAAGTACTAGGAGGTCATGGCGATGGTGAAGTTTGGCGAGAGCTCGGCATCGGCACCGGTGACAGAGACGGTGGGGGCGGCTTTGTATCCGCGCCTCGATCGCAAGGACTACGGGCTATGGGCACTCAACATGGAGGTGGCCATGGAGGCTCAGGAGGTTTGGGAGGCCGTCGATCCAGGAGGCAACGAGTACGTCAAGGGAGGCTGGCACCGGAAGGATCGCCAAGCGTTAACGGCGCTCTACTCCGTCGTGCCAAAGGACGTGATGCAGCACCTCGTCGGAAAGAAATCGGCGAAGGATGCATGGGAGACGATCAAGATCTTGCACCAAGGTCATGCCCGCATGAAGGAAGCGCATCTTCAAACTTTGACAAAAAGCTATGAAGATCTGAAGATGGAGGAGAGCGAGACGGTTGATCAGTTTGCCGCCCGTTTCGTTACCCTTGTCAACGCAATTAGGGGATATGGTGAGAAATTGGATGAGATCAAGAACGTCAGAAGGTTCCTGCGTGCGGCGCCGGCGCGCTACATGCAGATCGTTACATCGATCGAACAATGTCTCGACCTGAATACATTGACGGTTGGGGATCTCCGGAAGATTCAAGGCACACGATGAGAGAATCCGGATCAGCTTCGTGATCGAACAGGTTGAGCACCTGATGCTCACAAAACAGCAGTGGATGACTCTTTCAAAAGAAAAGCAAGGAGGCTCCACGAGCAGCAAGGAGAAGCAACGCCCAGCGAAAAAGTACATCGCGGGGCAGGAGGACGAAGATGACACCCCGCCGTGGAGGAAGTTTGACATAAAAAAAGTAAGGTGTCATAACTGCGGCGAGCTCGGTCACTTCAAGGCTGATTGCCGGAAAGCACCAAAGGAAAAGGAGAGGGCTCTCATCGCCTAGGAAGGAGATGATGGACCGATGATGCTGATGCTCGAAGTAACTGAGTTAAAGGATGAGGAGGATCCTCCATCACCGGCTATGGAGATTGTGGCGCAAGTGGATCACGATCTACCGTGTGTGCATCATGAGGAACAAAGTGCCCCGTTCCCATGTGAAGCCACGTTTGAGGCAAATGAAGCCTCGGAACTTGTTCATGGCGATCTATGCGTTGGAATCTCACCCGCAACTCCGTCTGGCAATAAGTTATTCATGCTTGTGGTGGATGATCATAGTAAATACATGTGGATTGTGTTGCTGAAAAGTAAGGATCAAGCTCAACAAGCATTCGAGAAGATCAAGGAAGCCGAAGAGTTCAAGGTGGAGGCAAAGATAAGAGCCCTACGCATTGATGAGGGGGGTGAGCTGCATCAAACTGTGTTGACCATGGCACGGAGCATGATGAAGAGTAAAGGCTTGCCAGAAAAATTCTGGGGCGAGGCAATCAATACGGCTGTGTATTTGTTGAACATGGAATCTCACGAGGTGGAGTTGGTATAACACCGCATTTAAGCATGGTACGGATGGAAGCCCTCGGTTGATCATCTTCGTACTTTTGGATGTGTGGCGCATGTAAAGGCGGAATTGGCGGAGCAACGTATTCTAATGATCATGACAGGCTATGAAGGCTCAAAGACATACCGCTTGTGCAATCCTTATACCAATAAGGTGTTTTTCAAGGGAGACGTAATCTTTGAGGAAGGCAAGTCATGGAATTGGGGCTACGACGAACCGGAATATTCAACTTTTCACGTCATGTGGGATCTTGAGTATGAAGAAAATATGGATCAATCGAGCTTATCCTTGTCAGCAAGTTCGGGCCCAGAAGACATTGAAGGCCTAGGGGCAGCTCCAAGCATGGACACCAGGCCAGAAGCACTAGGGATTCTCCCAGAAGACAAAGAGTTTGAAGAAAAGGCTAGTCTGTGGTCAGAAGATACGGAACTGGTAGGGTGCGCAGATGCATGCGTAGTGATACCTGCACTTGTTTGCCCAACAATTAGAGGAGGAGGGGGAGCTGAAGTGAGCCCAGCAAACATGCCAGCAAGGCCAGAAGGCGATGGTCCAAGAGTGTGGACTGGTGGCCAGATAGATGGAGGAGACCCAACAATAGGGGGTGCAGATCCATCAAAAGGCTTTTCACATGGTATAGAGAAGCTAGAAGAAAACCAATTTGAGTTACTTTCTACTTATTTGTTCTATTGCATCCAAGAGCACCGGCAAGTAGTAGATCAAATATGCGAGGCATCGATGAGAAAGTACTTCATTGAACCAAGTATAATGTCTCAAGGCGCGAATAAAAAGGACAGTCGGCGTGAAGGCATGGAGAAGGGCGCGGACAAAAAGAACTGTCGGCGTGAAGCCATGAAGAAGCCGACAAGAGCAAAGACGGCGACATGGGTGCCAGAGATGACGAAAGCAATGCCGTGGATGACGCCCGCGAGGAGCAGCTGGCGCATTTGGGATCCAGGTCGATGTAAAGAAGCACATCGTGATTAGGGGGTGATTGTTAGATAATCACGTGTCCTACACGTATTGGAATTGCAGTCCGAGTAGGTGTAGGTGTCCAGGTAGTATACGTATATGTGTTAGACTAGGTTTTGGAGTAGTACACCGACTCCTAGTTGATTAGGTCCTAGTAGTGCATATATATATGCACACACCTGGCCTTGTAATCTTGTACCGGACAACACCGTGGAGTTGAGCAATACATGAGAGAAAGCAAGGCTCGACAAGAGCCTTTTGCAATCAAAGTTGTTTTGCGTGTGCGTGCGTGAGTGTACTAGTTAGATCAAAAGAATTGATCGGCTAGCAGCACGTGCATCTCGGCGGAAGTTATCGGATACGTGCGTGTCGTCTCGTCGGAATTTCCTCATCGGTGTCGTCGGAAAGTACTCGGCGACAGGGGCTGTGCTAACAACCTCCTGCTCTGATACCATATTGAATTGCATGCACTAGCTAACGCAACCAACGGTCCGAACTAATGAAAAGGGCTAGGCAATATATTTCAACACTCACCCTACGACTTTTGCCTTTTTGCCTATTGTGACGCATGTTTGGGGAGCCACAATATTTATTTTTAATTTTTGCGTTGGTCAATTGCATGTACTAGCCAACACAAACAGCAATCCGAACTAATGGAAAGGGCTAAACAATATATTTCAACACTCATCCTACGTCTTTCGCCTTTTTGTCTATTGTGACGCATGTTTGGGGAGTCGCAAATATTTATTTTTAATTTTTGCGTTGGCCAATTCATGTACTAGCCAACGCAGGCCTAGACAATATATTTCAACACTCATCCTACGTCTTTCGCCTTTTTACCTATTGTGACGCATGTTTGGGGAGTCGCAATATTTATTTTTAATTTTTGCGTTGGCCAGGATTTGATCCTAGAATCCTGCTCTGATACCATATTAAATTGTATGCACTAGCCAACGTAACCAACAGTCCGAACTGATGAAAAAAGTTAGACAATTTATTTCAACACTAGAAACCGGTCGGATTGAATGGCCTTTCTCATTCCTGACTTTGATTGCATAACCCTCCTTGGCCAAACGGTATCGAGTTAAGAATTTTTTTTGAGAGAGAGAAACAACACGATGGCCACGGAGTTTTATTGATTATAAAAAATGTTACTCCCTCCGTTTCACAAGTGATTTGAATTTGTATAAATTCACATCTATCTACGTACGAAAATATGTCTAGATACATTTAAGTCTAGATAAAACTCAAGTCACTTATTTTAGGATGAAGAAATTACATTTGTAAGGAGCCCTATGATGTAATCTGGCGGATCCTCCAGCCAAATGGTCTGGGTCCATCCGTCTTACACGCAAGCATATCAGCTACAAAGTTACTCTCTCTAGCACTATGGAAAAAAATTACATGGATGAAGCCCTTAGCAAGAAACGGACACTCATAGATTGCAGCCGCGGCGCCAAGGGAGTTATCACCGTCTTGCATCGTAGCTACAACTTACCGGCAATGAGAATTCACCATCACTTTAGAACATCCAAATTGCCCTACCAGCAAAAGATCGTCTCGAAGCGCCATCGCTCCTGCCTTTGCTGCATCGAAGATTGGAGGAATAAGGCATGCCATAGCAGCAATGAAGGAACCTCTATCATAGCGGATAACAACACATGTTGCACCCGAGCATGTATCAGCATAAAATTATGCATCCACATTTAATTTAGTGTGCCCTTCTTTTTGTTTCTCCCATCCATCACGTCTAATCCTCACATTCTTCTTGCAAGCTCTTGAATAATTCCCAGTAATAGCTAAAATTGCCAATGTCGATCGTCCAGGAGAGGACACGTCCAGGAAAGGACACTGGCTCGTCGCGTGCAATTTCCTTCTTTGCCACCATATATACCAACATGCCGTAGCTATACGATATTTTATATTGATATTAGATCCTCTTGTCACATTCCTTGGTGGTCTAAGAAGCTCCTCCAACATTGCAGATCCCGAGCGGTCAATCAGGAAAACCTCATTTGTTAGATCAGACAACCCTATTTTCCCCCAAATTTCTGAGACCCTTGGACATTGAAAGAAAGCATGTAGAGTATTTTCGCAGTAGAAATCGCAGAAATGGCAAACACTACTTGTACTGATGTGTCTATTAGCCAATACACAGTTGCATGCAATGGCACCATGGAGCGGTCTTCACGTGAAAATCTTCACTTTTGCTGATGTTTTCAAAGACCAAACAACAGATCAAACATGGTTTATAATAGATGTACCTTGCTCATTAGTTCGCAGTAATTTTTGGCCGTGTTGTTAATCCCACTCAGTTTACTATGCCGAGCGAACAGAAAAAACACCATGCTTATTCCATGACACGAAATCTTCCATCACCCCCAAAGCCAGTGGTATCTTTAGGATCCGATTCACATTAATCGAAAGGAATAATGACCTTATGATAGGAACATCCCAAGATCGTGTCTCCTGATCGATCAATTCCAATTCTTTTCTATAGAAAGTATTCCCACGATGCATCACCAACTTCCTAGATGAACTAGAGAGAATCCAAGGATCATCCCATATGTTAATATTTTCACCGTCTTCAACATGCCAAATACAGCCGTTCTTAAAGGTTTGAATACCATCCCATATGTTTTGCCATGTATAAGAAGATCCTTTCTTCAGCTCAACATTTAGTAAATCCCCTGCGGGATAATACTTTGCTTTCAAGACCTTTGCAGAAAGAGAATCTAGTTCACTTAATAGACTCCAGACTTGTTTAGCCAATAATGCCAAGTTAAAACTATAGAGATCACGAAATCCCATACCACCTCTTTTCTTCGGAATACATATTTTTCACCACGTGAACTAATGCATGTGTTTTTGTTAATCATTGTATCCCCACCAGTATTGGCTCATAACATGTATGAACCTTTTGATTATCAGTTGAGGGAGCTTGAAGACGAACAATGCATATGCAAGGATTTGCGCAATAGCTTTTAAGAACACCTCCTTACCGCCAAAAGATAAGAGTTTCTCTCTGATGCATGTAAAATGCATACATGAACTTTGTAGTTTGTTAACATGTTTTCCCATATATTTGCATCATATATAATGTTATATCCATGTTTTATATTGATTTTTGGTGATTTACCAGTGATCCCCTTTATTTTGGTTATAACCCTGTAGGGCAGAAAAACCCTGGTTTCAATGTTTTTGATGTTTTAGGACCTATACGAAGTCAAATGGACCTGAACTTTGGGAATGCCAATATTTATCCACGAGAAGCATTTGGAGCACAAGAATCTCACCAAGAGGGCTAGGAGGCCCAATATAGCCCTGGTGGCGTGCCCAGCCCAGGTGGGCGCGCCACCTATGCTATCTCCCTCCTCAACCATCCGATCGTCTTGATTCTTTCGTCCACAGAGTTCTCTTGACCTAAAATCCCTATATAAGGACCCCCCGGGGCATCCTCGAAGAAGGAGACACCAGAAGCCACCAGAGACGAAAACACCACCAAACAGAGTCAGATCTGGCGAAGATTGAAGGGGGAAACTCCGTCGGAGCCTTCTTCGGGGAGATCTCCACCCTCTCCAACATCTCCAGCTTCATCACCATGATGAAGAGGGAGTAGTCCACCTCCGAGCTATGGGTTTGTGGTAGTAGTTTGATCTATTTGTCTCTTGTTCTTCATAGGTCTAGTATCATATGAGCTGCCCAACATGATTATGGTCATATTTGTAATTTCTATGTGGTCGATCTTTGTTCTATGATTTGATATTTGAGATTGGAATCTATTTTGTGTAAGATGTTTTAATAGATGCATATCATTGATGGCTCTGAAATATAGCCATCTAACGTCCACATTTAAACTGAATATTAATCATATTCTTGATGAAATATCTCTCTAAACCCTGCCACTAATGCTAATATTCATAGGGGTATGCAATCCTTTCTTTTATATTTTTCTTGCGCAGATAATGTCGTTTAAAGGAGGGAATCACTATATTAAAGTCAAAGATACAAGATTTCCAACTACTAGAAGAAACCAGGAGCCTCACAACGGAGGCGGACACTTTAACGACCAACTATACGGCCGGAGCAAAAATTCCGACCGTATAGCTCCAGTCGTATAGTTGGTGCCACCACTGTTAGGTCAAACATAACAACTTTCATGAAGGGACCCCTATAAAAAGAAGCCTCAGGCGACGGGAAAACGAGAGACGCTCCGCCCCAAAGAAGCCAGACTCTGCCAAAAGCCTCCTCCAGATCTCCAAACCCTTATCCATCTCCATAGCCATACTCCACCACTTGTAGTAGTAGATCTCTTCTCCGACTGGCGACATTGTAAGACTATTGCTATCAATCTTATGATTTTTACAATGTTTGTGATTGTTGATATCATCTCTATGTGTGAGTAATTCTCCTTGGGCTAGGGGCTTCGGCCTAGCCATGTAGCAATTGTGCATGTGAATCATAGATGGGATCGTGTATTAGTTTGTATGACATGATGATTATTATATACTCTCTTGCCTCAATCCAAGGACTTGTCAGGTACTGACGAGGGTTTAACCCATCAATCCCATTGTTATGGACTTGGATTTTGGAGGAGGGAGCGCTGGAAGCATCAATCGTCTAGCAAACAAGCACACAGGGACACAAGGTTTACCCAGGTTCAGGCCTCGTAGAGGTCCCTACTCCTGCTTGTCTGCTCTTGGAATTAACGAAGGAATCGAAGATTACAGGGGCGCGCAGATGCAATCTGGCGAGAGTTGTGGAAACTAGAGTTGCGTGTGTCCTCCTCGCCGCCCCCTCCTAGCCTTTATATAGATAGGCCAGGTCTCGGGTAACAGGTCGAGTCGGTTACAGATTAGGGTTTTCCCTTTAAACTTTCTATCTTTAAACTTCTTCTTGTCTCGCAAGTCATCAAGAGTCTATGGGCCACTCGAAGTCTTCATTGGGCCGTGGCAACATCGTGGGCTTCCACCGTATCTGGACCGTATATACCAAACTCGAGTACCTACAGGGTATACCCATGTCAGTAGCCCCCGAGTGTCCAGAGGAATCGCAGATTCGACTGGGGACTTTATGAAGCCTTCCGAGTGCATGACAGAGTATTTTTTTCGAGTGTTCTGTTTATATCATAGGGATTGTTGATATGCATGCCTGATTTAACCGATGCATCGATATCAGTTAAATGCCTTGGGGCAAAACAACACAATCTACTCGAACTCGAGTCCCTGGACTCGAATTCGGAAAAGTGCTGGTGTAATTCGTCTCAAGCCGCGGAGGTCTTACAGGAGTCAAATTCCAGTATATGGGTGTGAGCACTCGACGCGTCCGTCAAGGCATGTTCATCGTACCTGTAGGCACGAATATATTTCTGGTAGTGCGTAGCAAATGCGTTGCCAGGCCTTATCCAAGTCTTATCTTCACGCTGCAAGCGCGGCATCCAAATTTTTATCATCGCGGAGATGATTCGGGTGGCCCAGGAGACGCATTCTCTTTGTAGGGAAAAATATGAGGCGGTGTCGCCATAGACTTCGAGTGTGGATGTTATCAACACATAGTACGACGTACAAATAATCATAGGGTGCGTGACCAGCGCTCCCTATGGGAGTAGCCGAGTGCTGGTTGAGTCAAGACTCGCAGGACTAAAGAACTTTGCAAATCTTGCCGTCTTTTGTTTACTTGTTTCAGTCGAATTTATTTCCGGTGCTCCCTATGGGAGTAACCCATGATCCATAGTCGAATCGTAGATTCGAGTGGTTGGGTATGCTTTGAATGTCCATATTCTAGCATAAAAAGAAAATTGTAGGGTGCGCGACCAGCGCTCCCTATGGGAGTAGCCCCCGAGTGCTTGGTGGAGTCGAAGACTCGAGCAAGGACTAAAGTAGTCGAAGTCTTCTAGTGCTCAATTCTTTGATGACATCAGTGCTGACGATGTGATGACCTCAGTTGCCCGCGTGAGCGGCTTTGACGGGACGTGACGAGCGGTGGGTCCCATTTTCTGACCGACTTGACCGGGCGTGCGTAATCTTTTGTTTTAACTGCGCCTCCTCGATTTCCGTGCATAATGGAGGTAGTGGGGGACGGTTCGTGTTTTAGCCTCTCCACATGTCGATCGCGATGTGCGCCACACGTCCAATAGGGTTTCTGCTGGCCATTGGATTGCATCCGCAAGGTGGTTAAGTAGCAGCACAGCTGCGGTAATTTCCCATCTGCTCTTTCTCTGCTTGTGCTTCCATCGCCATTGCTATTGCCCTCTGCTTCCTAGAGTTCATCCCCTTCGCGGTGCTAGACCAACTCCGCATGTTTCCGAGCTATTTCCTCCGCTCGCACCGCCACCGCAAGATGGGGAAGAAGAAAGGAGGCGCCACCACTAGGTCTGCTGCCGCCACCGTCATCGCTAAGAAGAAGGGCGGCTCCGCCGCCGTGGGTACCAGCGCTGCCGGCGCCGGTAAGAAGAAGGGTGCGGGAACCCGCATCACCAATGGCGCGTCGCGCGCGTCCATCATCAAGGCTTCTGAGCTCCATCTTCTGCGTCAAGATGGAGTTCTTTCTCGCGCCGAAGATGATTCGCGAGTGCCTGGCGACGAGGTAACCACGCGTCCTCCGTCCGGTTTCCGGGTGATGTTCCTTGCATTCATCATCCGTGGCCTTTCTCTGCCCCTGCATCCTTTTGTCAGGGGCCTTCTTTGTTTCTATGGGCTCCAGCTGCACCAGCTGTCCCCAAACTCTCTTCTTCACATTGCGTGCTATATCACGCTTTGCGAGTGCTGGCTCGGAGTCGAGCCGCACTTTGCTCTCTTCAAGCGGCTTTTCAAGCTGAAGCGTCAGTCGGCATCTGGTTCTGTAGTCTACGACGTAGGAGGCTGCGGGATACATGTCGACTCCTCCGTCACATACTTTGGTATCAAGCTCATGGCGTCCGTCCAAGGGCGGAGGGACAAGTGGTTCTATATCCGCGACCAGAAGGCCGACAGAGAGCACTACGGACTCGCGCCCTTCGATCCCGCGACACCGTGCAAGAGGAGGCATTCTTGGAAGAACGTGGTGATGCCTGGCGAGTCTGAGGAGACAGAAGTGTTGTACAAGCGTGTCTGTGACCTGGAGAATCGCATGGGTAAAGAAGAGGGAGGTGTCGCCCTCATTCGCACATGGTTGCGCCGTCGCATCCAGCCTCTGCAGGCCAGAGTCCACCCCATGTTCCAATGGGCTGGTGCAGACGATGTCACCCGCGTATCTGCTGATGGCATTTCCGCGGGTGAAGTAGATAAGAGGGTGCGATTGTTGACCAAGTACACCACCAAGGATGTCCTCCCCAGTGAACCAGTCGTGCCTCCATTTGATGCCTCTAACCCTCCTCCTGAGGTATAATTGTGCTACAAAGTAGCGTTATTTGTCGAGTGCTTCAGATTTCTTGAAGTATGCTGACTTGTTTTCTGTAAGCAGGATTGGAAGGTGTCTCCCAATTTGCCCCCTCTTCCTGAGGGGGTTATTCCTCGCGAAGTGGATGAAGAGGACGAGTCGGAATTGACCGTCCCACTTGAAGAGGAGGAGGAAGCCCCCGAGTCCAGCGGTCCAGACACTCGCAAGCGTTCGCGCAGCAAAGATTCGGATGTGTCGTCTCCTTCGACTCTAGAAGGCCAAGCTATTGGTGCGGAGTCGTCGATTCCTGCTATTCCTGTGAGCTCTATGGCACCATCTTCTCACAAGAAGATGCGGCTTCCGAAGGAGTCGTCGAAGTCGGAGGACCAAACCTTCGATTTTAATAAATTTGACTAGTGGGTCTACAATTCTCGTCTTGGTTCCTTTTGTAGTTGCATTTGCCTGATGCTGGTTTTTGTTCCATAGTCAACCGGCATCGTCGTCTTCTGGCGACGTCCAATTTTTGAAGGAATCTGGAGTCGCGGACTCCAAGGCCAAGGAAGTGGCTGAGCGATCTTCTTCTCCTCTGTTGGCGTCCTACTCCGGGCACAACTTATCGAGTTCTCCACACGTTGTGGAACATCAGATGGTTGTCCGGACGATTGCGCGACAATCAAATTCGGAGTCTCTGGAGGAGCATGTAAGTGTGATTTTGCTTTTGCAGTTGAATTTGTGGTCCATGTTGTCTTCTGATCTTTTACTTTCTTCTGAGGCAGCTTATTGTGAAGGAAGCTGCTCGCTTGGCGGAGCAGGTGCTTGCGGTGGGTCGTCAGCACGCCATGCTGGACAATCGCCATCGAGTCGTCGAAAGTTAGTATTTTGCTTCTTCCTCTTTATTCTTTCGAAGTTTATACATTCGACTGATGCTCCATCGTATATTTTGGCAGCCGAGCATAACAAACTCCTGCGCGGCGCTGCTTCTCTTGAAAAGACGCTCGCCGCGGCGGTGAAGAGTCCCGACGAGGCAGTCGCTGTGCTGGATGAATCGCGGAAACTCAAAGAGGATTTGCGCACCTCCATCGCCGCGAGGGAAAAGTTGTTCGAAGAACAGCTCTTCTTGATTGCCAAGTCTCTTTTAGGTATTCTTTCGTTTCGATTTTGATTGCTTATTTCTTCGATATCTTGCTGTTGTGCTAATACTTTGCTCTGTGTAGATGTTGGTGGTCTGAGCTTCGATGCCCAGGCGCTTCGTCGCGATGATGCTTTGGCAGGCGCCGTCACGACAGTCGAAGACCGCAGCGCTTCCATTCAGGGAACACTGACCAAAGCTAAGGGTGTACTCAGTCGCATCCGCGAGGAGCTGGCGCCCAAGGCTGAGTTGATTGAGAACTTGGATGACCTGGCGGAGTCCCTTGCTGGAGGTATCCCCTCGGACTTCAGGAAATCGCACCGTGCGGTCGGTACCTCCATGGCACTCGCCATGGTGCAAGCCCATGGAGTGGAGATGGATCCAGTCGCGGTATCCAAGGCGATGCCCGTCGGCGCAGATGGTCAACAGATAGTTTTTGCTCCTTTTGCAACTGTCTGTGGCAAGTACGGGTCGCAACTCATCAACACAGTCGCCAAGTATTCTGAGGAGCTGCAGCGAGCCAAGAAGGCGGCGAAGGCTGCGGCGTCAGGGGCCGGTGGGAAGTCTGTGGCGTCTGATACTGCCACGGACTCGATGAGGCCCCCTAAATCGAAGTCCAAGTCAAAGAAGCAGGCTGCTCCTCAGTAGTTATATTTGTAATAGTTAATAGCTCGACACCTTTTGTTGAAAACATGCCACTGGCTGAGTGTCTTTGTTGATACTTTTGCTATGTTTGAATGCACTCGAGTTTTTGTCCATGTGTTGCTTGGTCTTCTTATTATCTCTTGCTTGGCTTGTCATAGGGCACATCGAGTGGTCCTTCGAGTGAGCCTCGGGATCCGCCATCTACTGGCGATACCTTAGCATAGTCGCACTCAAGGGTGGATGAGCTGTCCCTGCTTTCACGACTGCACGATCGCGTTAAGCAGCTGGAACACGAACTGTCCGTCCTCCATGGTAACGCGGATGTATGGAAGTCGAGGGCGGAGAAGGCCACCGCCCGAGAACAATATCTACTAGAGGAGGTGGCACAGCTGGGTGATCAGTTCAAGTGTTAGCTTCCTGCCTCCTTATCTTTTCTTGTAGTCAGTCGCGGTAGTTCGTTGTCTTCATACTTTTGCCTTTTGCTTGGTATAGTTGTCAGCGTGCGTCATCCGCAGGATGAGAAAGACAGGATCGCCATTCGCATGAATGACCTGACCCAGGAACAACTTCAGGTAAGTGGGTACTTCTGGGTGGATCATGATTGCGCACTCGCACTTGCGACCCTGTAGGATCATGCCTCTCGAGTGCTCCACTTTCTGAAGAAATCGCAGTCATGCCTGAGGAATATCTACCAGATGATGTTTCCGCTGAACGTCATCCCTTCGAGCTTGTTGGCTCTCCTGGCGAAGTTTCAGGATTTGAGTGTCGTCCGCGAGTGTGTGCGGCAACAGTTAGTGGCTAGTGCCAAGGCTGCGTTGTCGCTAGTGCGACTACATCGGCCTGATGTTGATGTTGCAGCTGTTGCTGCTGGTCCGCTGACTCCACCGGCAGGTTCGACATGGATATGGTTCCTCATTACCAGGCGGTGGATCGCCCAGCGGAGGAAATTGTCGACTTCTTTGAGGAACAGACAAACGTTCTTCTGTTGCAATAGTAGTTTAGATTGTATCCTGCATATAAGTATACCAGTGTTGTAAAGTTCGTATGTATGCTATATATAATTGATTAATATTGATATGTAAAGAGCTTGCTAGCTCGTATGTTTTGCGAGTGTGTTGCACTGTGCGATTCCTTTTCGTTAGCCCGACGTGTGTTTATCTCAGCACCTTGCCAACCTGCCAGGTGTGTTGCAGCTGGGTTGGTGTTTGTCAAGGGTTCGATTATTGCGTCAGCTACTCGGGATATCGCGATTGGTTCGTAGAACAGTTGTATAAAGGGTGGCGCAGCCCCCAAGTAATAAGATCGCGACAAATGATAAAAAACACAGAGTTTGGGGCACTTAGCTTTATTTATTCATAGAACAGTATGAGGTACAATGTGTGGCTAAGTAGCCTAGTTGAAAAGCCTTATTTTTAATGTAAAAGGAAGAAAAATGACTAAGGGTTGAAGCGCCACAGTTGCGCGACGTTCTAGGGGTTGGAGTATGCGACTCCTGCCTCAAAATCTTTGAGGCGATAGGATCCACCTGGGATTACTTCTGTAATCACGTATGGTCCTTCCCAAGGGGACTCGAGCTTGAGGTGCCCTTGCTGCTTCAGTCGCAGGACCAGATCTCCTTTGACGAAGGATCTAGGGTGTAGCCTTCTGCTGTGATAGTTGCGCAGGTTCTGCTGGTACATCGTCGATCTTTCTGCTGCGATTTTCCGTGCCTCGTCAAGGAGATTGACGGAGTCTTCAAGTGCAAGTATTGACTCTTGCTCGCTATACACGACTACCCGTGGGGCTTTAAAGCGTACTTCTGCGGGTAGTACTGCTTCAGCTCCATGCACCATGAAGAACGGGGTGTATCCCGTGGCGCTATTTAGGGTTGTGCGCAGGCTCCAAAGTATGGACTGCAATTCGTCTAGCCAGCATCCGGCGGCTTGCTCGAGTGGTCAGAGGAGTCGCTTCTTGATTCCACCGCAGACGAGGCCGTTGGCCTTTTCGACTTGACCGTTGGTCTGTGGATGAGCTACGGAGGCATATCTTACGTTGATTCCCAGGTTTTCGCAGAAACCCTGGAACTCCTTAGAGGTGAAGTTCGTTCCATTGTCCGTGATGATGCTGTGTGGCACTCCGAAGCGATAGACAATGGACTCGAAAAACTTGACAGCACTGGCTCCTGACTGGTTGGTCACCGGCATGGCCTCTATCCACTTGGTGAATTTGTCGACCGCGACTAGGAGGTAGACGTATCCTCCTCGCGAGGATTTTGGGAGCTTGCTGACTATGTCGAGTCCCCATTGCGCAAAGGGCCAGGCCAGTGGTATTGGCCGGATTTCCGCGCCAGGTGCGTGCGGTTTGTCCGCGAATCGCTGACAAGCGTTGCATCTCTAGACGATGTCCTTGGCGTCGCGCATGGCCATGGGATAGTAGAATTCAGCTCGTAAAGCTTTGGCGATGAGGGCGCGACTGCCGGCATGGTGCCCGCAAGTCCCTTCATGTATGTCGAGGAGGACGGCCCGTCCGTCCGTGTTGGAGACGCACTGTTGGAGTACTCCTGTGATGCTACACTTGTATAGTTCGCTGTTGATGATGGCGAATGCCTTGGATCGCCATGCGATCTGTCGTGCGTCAGTCGGGTCGTCCGGTAGCCTCTTGCTGAGAAGATATGTGATGTAGGGTTGAGTCCAAGATGGCTCGATCATCATGACCCCCATGGTCCCTTGAGTCCTGTGTCGAGCTCTAGGTCGTCGAGTGCCATTGGCTCATTGGGCGGCGTAGCCCCCGAGTCCGTTGTTGCGCTTGTTTTCTTCTCTGTGGCCTTTGGCTTGATGGAGCATTCGCAGATACGCTCGAGAAATACCCCAAGTGGTATGGGGGCGCAGATGGAGCCAATGTTGGCGAGTGCATTCGCCTCTTCATTGCTTTCGCGGCCTACGTGCCGCATCTCACAGCCGTCGAAGTCCCCTTCGAGTGTGTCGTAGAGGTCACGGTAGGCAATCATATTGTCATTCAGTGCGTTGCACTCATGCATTGTCTGGTTGACGACCAGCTTGGATTCGCCATAGATGATTAGCCTCTTGGCGCCGCAGGCTTTTGCCATCCGCATCCCGTGCAACAAGGCTTCGTATTCAGCTTTGTTGTTGGAGGCGGTGAACTGCATTCGCAGAATGTATTTCAGCTTGTCTCCTTGGGGCGACGTCAGTATGACACCTGCGCCAGCCCCGTCCTTACGCTTTGATCCATCGAAGTGCATCGTCTAGAGGTAGGACATATCTGGTTTTTCGGGGAGCTGGTTCTCCATCTAGTGCACGAGGAAATCAGGGAGGACTTGCGATTTGATCGCGTCGCGTTTTTCATATGTAATGTCTCGTGGAGACAGCTCGATTCCCCAAAGCACGAATCATCCAGTGGCGTCGGGGTTGTTGAGGATGTGCCCAAGCGGGGCGTCGTTGACCACCACAACTGGATGCTCCTGGAAGTAGTGACGCAGTCGCCTGGCTGTCATGAAGATGTCGTATACCAACTTCTGGTAGTGTGGGTACCGCTGCTTTGTTGGCGTGAGCACCTCGCTGAGGTAGTAGACTGGGCGTTGCACTCCGTGGACTTTGTTTTCTTCAGCTCGTTCCACCACTAGTACTGTGCTAACCACCTGATTAGTGGTGGAGATGTATAGCAGTAGTGGTTCCCTTTCGCGTGGGGTCACCAGTACTGGTGAGGTAGATAGTAGGCGTTTGAGGTCTTCGAATGCTTCTTGCGCCTCGTCGGTCCAATCGAACTTGTCAGTTTTGCAGAGAAGTTGGTAGAAGGGCAGTGCCTTTTCGCCCATTCAACTGATGAACCGACTGAGCGCCGCGATTCGCCCGGCCAGCTGCTGAATGCCTCTTACGTTCTTCGGCTTCTCCATGGCCAGTATGGCTTTTATTTTCTTCAGGTTCGCCTCGATCCCTCTCGTGGAGATGAGATACCCGAGTAGTTGCCCAGATGGTACGCCGAAGGCGCATTTGTCCAGATTGAGCTTGATCCGGTAGCGGTCGAGGTTGGCGAAGGTTTCGCGTAAATCATCGATTAGCGAGGCTTCCTCTTTGGTTTTAATGACGATGTCGTCAACATAGACTTGGATGTTGCGACCAAGTTGATTCTTGAGGCAAGCCTTCATGCACCGCTGATAGTTGGCTCCTGCATTTTTTAGCCCGAAGGGTATTGTGTTGTAGCAGAACACACCAAAAGGCGTCATAAACGCCGTTTTCTCTTGATCTTCCTCCTTCATTCAAATCTGATTATAGCCTGAGTAGGCGTCGAGGAAGCAGAGACGCTCACATCCCGCAGTGGAGTCAATGATTTGGTCGATTCGCGGCAACGGGAAGTGATCCTTTGGGCAGTGCTTATTCAGGGAGGTGAAATCCACGCACATCTGTAGGATACCCGTGTCCTTTTTAGGAACCAGCACCGTGTTGGTGAGCCAAGTGCTTTCCTTGATCTCACGTATGAATTTGGCATCGAGGAGACTGTTGATCTCCATTCTGACCGCTTTTTCTCTTGGTTCAGATAGTCGCCGAATTGTTTGCTTGACTGGCCTTGCGTCTGGGTTGACATTGAGTGCATGCTCAGCGAATTCCCTGGGGACCCCTGGCATGTCCGCTGGACACTAGGCGAAGATTTCCCAGTGCTCACGGAGGAATTCGACGAGCGTGAGTTCCTATGCGGGACTCAAGTTGTTGGCGATGAGGGTCGTCTTGGTCGGGTCCGATGGGTGGACCTGGACTTTTTCGTGTGCACCAACGAGTCGAAGGACAGGTCGGGTGAACTTGGCGGCCAGGGGAGGCATCGTGTCTCGTTGACTCCTTTAATCTTGCGAGTTCCTCCTGCATGCCGAAGGACTGGGAGATTCTGTTGAATTCCCTGTCGCAGCTGTCGGACCTCTCGAAGCTCCCGTTGATTGTCATGACGCCGTTTGGGCCTGGCATTTTCATCTGCAGGTAGGCATAGTGCGGTACTGCCATGAACCTGTCAAACACGACGCGTCCGAGGATGCAGTGGTACTGTGAGGGCCAGTCGACAACTTCGAAGTCGATGCATTCGCGTCGAAAGTTTTTCGGCGTGCCGAAGATGACGTCGAGGTTGATTTTGCCCAGGGGATATACGCCCTTGCCTGGGACAATGCCATGGAATGTCGTGTTCCGAGACCTCGAGACAGGTCAAAGGGATCCTCATCGCTCGCAAGGTACTTGCGAACATGAGGTTAATGCCGCTTCCACCATTCATGAAGACGCGACTCATGTCGAAGCCTCCGATCTGTGCCTCGAGTACGAGGGGACAGTGGCCTGGGCGAGGTACTTGGTGTGGATGGTCGCGCTTGTCGAAGGTGATGCAGGAGTCGCTTCCACTAGGGTACTCAGTGGTGGATGGTGGAGAGTTTGTCGCCAAGTTGACTTGGCGAGTGATGGCCTTCTGCACCCGATTTAAGGAGCGTCCCTTTTGGATCATCATGTTGCCCACAACCCGTGGGTATGGCTTGCCGCCTTGATTCTGGACCGGTGCGGCCGCGGGTGGTGGTACTCCAGGTGGTGGTGGAGGAGCTCCATGTGCTACAACGCCTGGGGCGACTCCGTAACCCATGTTGACTGCGTCACGATTCATCCGAGCCAAACCCTCGTGGAGCTTGAGGAACTCGCGATAGTCCTTGAGAAGGTGGCTGGATTTTTTATTGCCGTCGTGCTTGTCGATCTAGAAGTGCACGTTGGATGGCTCGGACAATTTGTCCTCAATTGTTGTTGCGGGTTCCTCTTCGTGAGTGTGGCGCTTCCATACCTGCGTGGTTTTCCTGGAGTCGCGATGTCCACCGCTACGATAGCCGCTGTTGCGGTTGTCGTCGCGCCTGTCGGCGTAGCCGGCTACGACCATATTGACGTCATCGTGATCATCATAGATGCGCATTCGACGCTTGCTTCGGCGGTCGCGTCTGCGCTCGAGTTCTGCTTCGTCGTTGGAGTGAACGCGGTTTTTCACCGAGTCTTCTCCATCTGCCCACCAATTCGCGATTTCCATTAGGTGGTCAATTGTTTTAGGCTTCGAGCGACCCAGCTCTTCCCTGAGCTCTATGCGACGAACGCCGCCGTTGAATGCGTCGATTGCGTGATCTTCCGAGATGTTTTCCGCGGAGTTCTTGATGATGGACCACCTCTGGATGTACTAGCGTAGCGATTCACCCGACCTTTGCTGGCAGCACCTCAGTTCTTCGATTGATGCGGGCCTTTTGTAAGTGCCCTTGAAGTTGCGCACAAAGCTGTAGGCCAGCTCTTCCCAGCTACGAATGGATCCGCGTGAGAGATTGTTGAGCCATGCTCGGGCGGCGCCCTGCAGCTGTAGCTGCAGGCATTGCATGGCCGTGCTTCGACTCCCGCCGTGGAGCCTGACTAAGGAGATGTGGTCCTCCAACCAGAATTTTGGGTTCTCCGCTAGGATCTTAACCTCTTGGGCATTCGCTTTTGCCTGATAGCCCTGCTAAAGCATCTGGCGCCATAGAGCTCCACGTCTTCGTCCTCTGAGTCAGTCGAGCGGGCGCGTCGTGCCCTTGACTTGTCGATTTTGCACTGCATGAGGTCATCGCGCGCATTGTAGTCGTGGTCGTGTCGCCGTGAGCGGCGGCGTCGAGACAGGTCGTGGTTGTCGTCGCTGGACGAGGGTGAGGAATAGCATTTTGCCAGAGCCTTGCTTTTCTTCGGCTCCAGCGTTGGTTCTTTGTCGAGAGCGGCCTCGATTAACCCCAAGCCCGTGATCGTAGACCGGTGCATGGCGGCTCGGGGATCTCCAGCCGGCGGCTGGTTGTTGAGGAGGTACATGGTGGCCGCTGTCACCGCAGCTTGCGGCGTCTTTGGGACCACGTTGTCCCGTGTGTCGACTGTCATAGAGCTGAAGTCGAGGACTTTCGCAGCTTCTATGTGCTCCTGCTCAGTGAGGTGGGCCATTCGAGATCGCCTCTTATTGGGCACGTACTCGTTGCCCTTGGAGGAGGATCCTCCGTGGGAGGAGCGCCCAGCCCATCAAAGACTTGACTCGTCCGCCACCTTTTTACGCGCTTCGAGTTGCGCAATCGTTTGTAGTTGGCGTCTGTACTCCTCCTTTAGTAGCCAATGATAGCCCATCAGCAGATCTTGCGGTGTGCCGGGAGGCAGAGGATTGCTTCGCAGGGCTTCTCGGCAACGAGCCCACTCGAGATCGTTGAGCTTGATCATGACACGTTCGCTAGTGTGTTCGTTCACCATGGTTGGAGGTTCGACTGCCCCTCCATTGTTGACGGGCGCGCCATTGCCACCGTTGGTGGGGCCGCCATTGGGTGGTCCGCCGTTAGGTATGCCACCGTTGGGTGGATTAGGGCCGTTGCCACCGTTTTCGCGATTGGCGTTGGTTTCGCTGGCATTGATGACGGTGCACATGGAGTGGTTGGGGAAGCTGTTGCTTCCGCAACTTTCGGATCCGGAGCCGTAGACCCCATCTTCCGTTGCTAGTCCACCCAGATCAGATCCGCGATTGCTGTCGCTGTCCGTACTCTCAACTGCTGCTGAGGTGTTGAGCTCGCCGAGGGCGCCGATTGGTGGCGAGAACCACGATGCTGGAGCAATCGCGGATGTTGTTGGCTGGTCAGGCATGCGAAGCATGCCCATCTGACCAACTTGGAAGCGGAAGCTCCCGATTGCCAGGCTGATTCCATCGCCCACAGACTCAAAAGCTGGGCGAGTGGCCGGCGTGTGGACGATGAAGTCGAACGCGCCAAAGATCTAGCGAACCTCCGCTGTTGCGGAGTTGTAGATCGCGGTTGATGGGGCCGAAGAAGACGCAACATCAGCACTCCCTTTTCCCACAGATGGTGCCAATTGACGAGGGTTTAACTCATCAATGCCCATTGTTATGGACTTGGGTTTTGGAGAAGGAGGGAGCGCTGGAAGCATCAATCGGCTATCAAATAAGCACACAGGGACGCAAGGTTTACCCAGGTTCAGGCCTCGTAGAGGTCCCTACTCCTGCTTGTCTACTCTTGGAATTAAAGAAGGAATTGAAGATTACAGGGGCGCGCAGATGCAATCTGGCGAGAGTTGTAGAAAGTAGGGTTGCGTGTGTCCTCCTCGCCGCCCCCTCCTAGCCTTTATATAGATAGGCCAGGTCTCGGGTAGCAGGTCGAGTCGGTTACAGATTCAGGTTTTCCCTTTAAACTTTCTATCTTTAAACTTCTTCTTGTCTCGCAAGTCATCGAGAGTCCATGGTCCACTCGAAGTCTTCATTGGGCCGTGGCAACGCCGTGGGCTTCCACCATATCTGGACCATATATACCAAACTCGAGTACCTGTAGGGTATACCCATGTCAGGTACCCAAAACCCCGAGGGTTGAGCCAGGTATAGGGAGTATGAGTGATGACTGATCTACAGATTGGGAACCCCAGTGATAGAATGGGTAGTACCAATGTATGTGAGGGATTTGCTTGGGATTAATGATGACATCATTATGCATACCATTAGTTCTCTTTCTTCTATGGATGAGACTAGCAGGTTATTGCTATAAGCGGTTGCGGAGGCAATAACAATTATGGATGCACTGCCCACATACAATTTATCTTGCTCTAACAAGTACACACATACTTTATTTCTATCTTTTATTTCCATCAGATGTTTTGCACAGCTACAGGTGAAACCGAACGCCCTAGGCCCTCTCTCTTCATCATTGACAACAATAAAAAGACGCAAGCTATTGGTTCGGTAAAAACACAAAAGAAATTAAAAAACTCCCGAAGGTCCATTAAAGTAACTTCACTACGCATTTGATTGCAAATCCTCTCCCACACCTTATGATCCTAGTGTTTTGCTTCGAAAGAATCAAAAGGCAGATAGAGATCAATTGAGATATTCTCAGATTATTGGCTCACTTATGTATTTAGCTTGTGCTACGAGGCCTGACATCTCGTTTGTTGTGAGCAAACTTAGCCGGTTTGTGGTCAACCCGGGAGATGATCATTGGCATGCTCTTGAGAGAGTAATGCGTTATCTAAAGGGAACAGTGAGCCATGGAATTCATTATACTGGGTATCCAAGAGTACTTGAAGGGTATAGTGATTCAAATTGGATATCAGATGCTAATGTGATAAAGACCACAAGTGGATACATATTCACTCTTGGTGGTGGCACTATTTCATGGAAGTCTTGCAAGCAGACCATCTTAACGAGGTCAACTATGGAAACAGAACTCACAACGTTAGATACTGCGACTGACGAAGCAGAATGGTTTCGTGAACTCTTAACATATTTGCCTATGGTTGGAAAACCAATACCGGCAATCCTTATGAACTGTGACAACCAACTGTGATTGTCAAAGTGAACAGTTCTAAGGACAATATGAAGAGTTCAAGACATGTCAAGAGAAGACTGAAGTCTGTCAAAAAGCTGAGAAACTCCGGAGTTATAGCATTGGATTATGTCGAAACGGCTAAGAATCTGGCAGATCCTTTTATGAAAGGACTATCAAGAAATTTGATAGAAAATGCATCGAGAGAGATGGGTTTGAGACCCACGTGAGTTGTCAAGGGGTAACCCAATCTATGTGATCGGAGATCCCGTGAATTAGGACCTGGGAAAACAAACCGAAACAACTGAATTGAGAGAAACTTTTAATACTCCCACTCTGTTGCAGATGCAATTCTCTCATAGTATTCTGTAAGGAAAGTTGATTATGTATTAATGTGTTCTGACTGTCTCCTTGGGAGCAAAGACGCTGTCCTACAAAGTAATCTTGAAAGAACACACCTATTTGAGCTACACTGCTGGTCACAGTGTATGAGATTTGGGTGAATCTCTAGGAAGCTCATGAAAGGCCGAGGAGTATGACTTATAAGCTCCACCCGAGGGGTAGCCTATGGCATCCAAGTACCGGTAACGACATTAAGTGAAACTTGCTGCACAAGACTGGTAATTCAAGACATAGTCCATTGTTCAGTTGTAGTAAGCGTATCTCTTTGTCTAGGTGGAAGTTCAACTTAATAGTCTCCACTGAACTATAGGTATATTAAACAGTAATTGGAACTAATGTGTCATATGATGTGTCTCTGAGATCTGGTGGGGGATTGATAGATTTATATGGGCTGCAACCCATATAGACAGCTCATCTAGTATAATAAATCCTGAAATCTCAAGGCCCATCTACTATGGCGGTTTGGGAGCTCTGTGGGAGACAAAGTTTAGTCCCACATTGCTAGTTGGCAGAGAGTTAGACCAACTTATAAGGTGAGCTGTTTCACTCCCACTAAGTGAGTGAGAAGAGAAGGAGTCCACGCGCACTCCTCCTCCTCCGCCGCCCGCATCGCCCACACGCGCGTCACGTCGTGTGAATCGAGTTAGAGTTAGAAACTCGTTTTGTGAAAGACTAATTTTTGCTTGGTGCACCAGCTGTTGGGTACGTGTCAATATTCGTGTGCATGTTTGACGCGTGTCCTTGTCTTCCACCGCGTGGCGACTCGGTCGGCTCACCTCCCAGGCTATAGAGCGAGAGACAGACAGATCTAGACGTATCCAGTTCTTCTCTCAGTCTCTCTCGCTGTGTGTTCCTATTGCTGTGCTGCTCTCTAGGTTTTTCCCATCCCGGCGGTTGCGTGTACGGCTGTCCGGGAGAGCAGGCCTCCGAAATCTCGTTCGTTGAGATTATGCACCGGGAGACGAACGATAAGGTTTTTGGGGAGCGTCTTGGCGCGATTGCTCGCCTCCGTTCGTGTGTTTTTCTTCGACAACCGACGACCTCATCAACACCATGGGCGACATCAAGACCAAGGTGCTGCTACGGTGATTATCTTCCCGGTCAACCTGTACTTGCTATTCTTCTCTATGTATGCACTAGTTCTTGCTAGATTTTCAGATCTACTAGATGTGGTTGTTTGGCTGCATGCATTTAGATCTATTAGTGCTTATATAATATTGATTTCAGTAATTAATCTCATTAGAAAATTGTCTAATATTCTAACAACAAACCAGTGGGCTAAAAGCCTCAATAAAATTAGTCACTTTTACTAATAAAAATAATAAAACAATAAAGCTCACATGTATAATACAATAGTTACACATTTCTAGAAGTACAACGGTTTAGATTAAATGTAAGGGGAAAATCGACTGATTATACACAGAAAATTGCCCGACTAATTCGTCAAAGAAAAACAAAATCGGCTACGCTAAAGCAAAACCGTAAAATGTTAAAAAGGTCAAATTGTGTCGACCGAATACTCAGGCATCCGGATAGACGACTTATGTTTTCTGTGCGGTTCCACGCAAATGTTTGTACATGGTGCTTGGAGTTCGAGATGAATTGCTGAGAAGTAATGAGAGATGAAGACACAGAAAGAACAAAGAAGACATCTAAAAAAAGACATGGAAAGAAGGAAAGCCACGTTGCTGCATTGCTCTTCAGATTGAGCAGCCAAAACCTGAAGGCAAGATTTGTGGTCTTTCTCTTTACAACTCTAGTTAGTTTCTGAAAATTGGAACCTCGCGTTCGAGATTGTGTTTGTTCAGAGAATGCTGCTACAAGAACCGAAGAAAATTCTCTGCAAAATACATTTACAGCGAGAAAAATTACCCCGCTGGCCGCTCCTACTTCTACTGTTCTGCAATCGTGCTTCTGAAAATTACCGCGAAACACGAACCGACCCATCGATCACACGGTTCCGTGGGCGGGTCTCAGGTCTCAGCCAAATCGAGCGCGCTTCGCCGTCGCCTGCTTCTCGCCGGAGTAGCCGCCTTCCTCGTCGGCGCTGGGGTTGTTGGAGCCCGTGCTCTCGTCCTCGCTGAGGTGGGCAGGCGGCGGAAGGACCGCGGGCTTGGTGAAGACCTTGCGGACCACGCAGTCCATGTTCACGTTGGTGACGGGCCGCGGGCATTGGAAGGCGGCCGCGCCCTTGTTGAGCCGGAACTCCGTCATCAGCCACGGCGTCGGCACCCACACCCCGCTGCCCTCGCCGCCGCCGCCCTGCCACATGACGTGGTACCTGAACCTGCGTCGGAAGGCAAGCGCCTCGCCCAAGCCGTTCTCGCCGCCGTACGCCTTCTCCCTGCCGTACGGGAACCAGCGCCCGCCCGGCGCCGGGACCGGGGCCCTCTCTGCGGCGGGATGAGCGCCGAAGAAGTAGCCCCACACCTCCCCGTGGTCCCTCCGGTGGTTGAGGCTGAAGGGGAGCGCGTCCGGGCTCGCGGAGAAGACGTCCACGCCCTCCGCCACGAAGCCGGGGATGACGTGGTCGCCGACCGCCTTGGGGGTGAGGTAGTACTTCACGAGCTCCCGGCCCTTGGGTCTGAACACGAAGCCCATTGGCAGGTTCGGCACGGGCGGTGCCGCCATTGGAATGACGAGCGAGTTGCGAAACCGAACTAGCTAGAAGCCGCGGCGGTTGTGGGGTCTGTTTGATTTGGGGGGAAGAAGAGGGGTTCGGTTGGATTTGGGCGAGAAGAGGATTCAGGGGCTGTATTTATAGACATGGGATCCACAGAGAGGTTATAGAAGCCGACGAGGTAGCGGGTTGAAGGACATGCCTTCGTCATCCCCCGACATGCACCGCGGCTGCTCCTGCTGCTTTTCCATGGGCCGATGGCAGTTGGAGTTGGGGCAAGGGCCGAAAATTTGGACACCGTTATTTTTTTCGTTGTTTGTCGAAACACACCGTCTTAGCTAAATATTACCTCCGATCCAAATTAATTTTATTTAAATTTATCTAGATTCACATGTATTTATACATTTGAATCTAGACAAATTCAAGTCAACTAATTTGGATAAGAGGGTTAAAACGCACTGCATGTCCAAAACTAGAAAGTTTGGCAAATTTTCGCGGGATGATCATGCTATGCCAGGTTTTGATAAAAATGTGCCAAACTTTCCGATTTTGCCGGTTTTGAAGAAAATATATTGAACTTTCCGATTTTGTTCATGTGGTGTGTTCTGACAAATATGCAATAAAATTATAATGGTACCTAGAAGACAACAAACATGAACATGATGAGTTCTTCTCCTCCTCGTCCACCACACCACCTCTCGTGTCGTTTATCCTCCACAAACCACGGGTTCCGCACTACTTCTCCTCCTCCCCCTCTCCTCTCTCTCATCTAAGGCGTGTAGCCATGGATGACTACAAGCCTCGAAAATCAACATATATCTTCAAAGTTGAGCTCGAGAAGGGGGGGAGGGGGTAGGGAAACGGGTCAAGGGTAACTCCGATGAGGCTTCGGCTAGCCGGATTCGTCGCCGACAGGCCCAATATGGCGAGATCGGTACTCCAACACAAGGTTAGGTTTTCATGGATTCTCGACTTTCACATGTGTGTTCAAATTGCTACAAACTCATATGCTACACGTTTGTTTTTCTACGAGCACATGTTCTTTTATTGCATTAATATTTTCAAAATATTTGTATCTTTTTTGCACAATTTGTAACATCTTTCTGTTTTTTTGTTGCATAACCAACATTTTGTTGCCTTACTATTTTCCAAATTCTCCGAAACTTCTTTTCATGGTAGTAACATCTTCCTAAAAATATGTTGCAAAAAATTGTCGCATGGCCAGCCTGCAGGTGTCATTCTCCTGTTTGGAGGCATTGCCGAGGTGTGTCGGCACGTCACTCTCTCACTCCGGTTTGGTAGATGTTTCCATGTGAAAGCCAAGATTTGTAGTCGGATCTATGCGATGGCAACGACCTTGATGTGTAACACCCTCGCATGATAAGACCGAGTTCCTGTGTATAGTGCCAATCACTAGATTGGTTCACTGGCACACACAGTACAGACGAATACCAAACAATATAATAGTGCATTATTATATCGAATGATTCAGAATTTGCAAGTATTACATAATGCTTAGCTCAAAGGCAAGCTCCAATAGTTCCATAGCATGCGGAAGCGTAAATAGATAATAGATTTCATCTTCAATTGTGCCACAGTTGAACAAATATCGAGTTGAGGGTCGCAATATATATCATTCACTCAGAATTGGAATAACCTGCAACATAAAACGTTGCAGCCATGAAGGGTCAAATACTTTAAATATATGGAAAGTAGGGCTAAGTAAAGAGACAGTATACCTAGCATCTACATGTTTATTTGGCTAAGTGGAGGTTTGGCTAGCTTGTATTTTCAAATACTTTTGTCCTACTTTTATAAACCAAGTTTAATTCACAACAACTCATTAAGTTCACCCATCAAGTTTTAGTAATTAAGAAATAAGGATGAATGAGAAATATGTCTAGCCTCAATATGTAGCAACTCAATCGTTTGTTACCGGGGACACGGCTAAGCACTTAGTTTTACACTCTGCTGTGGTTTGTATACTTTACCCATGTGACATGATCAACCCGCTCGTACCATCACACTTAGTTTGTGTTACGATAGGAAGAAGTCCAAAAAGAGACCATACCCGCTGCGCACCGGTTCAACCTAACCATTCACTACATCTCTGGCTATGCTGGGTTCGAGTCACTATGACCTACTAAGTGCAACCAGTCACCCATTTCTTACAGGCACATGGTTGCACGTAAGCTACCATGACAAGGAAACCAATCCTTTCTCAGGACCCTGGACGACATTTTCCACCATTATTCACACTCCGATGAAAAACCAACCACTCCGTCCAGATAGTTTATTGATATTATGTTGTTTTAGTTGAGCAAAACATATACTCTACCATAGTATGGTGTAATCCTTTTTCCGTTTTTATAGCATGTCTAAGCATATCTAACATACGGTGGCTCAACTACAAGAGATTCCTACCATAATACTTAGGATATAGCATAGCACAGTAATACCTACACATACATCTCCAGAAATATACTACACATGCATATGAAAAATAGTAGGACAATTACTGAATAAAATAGCATCTACTTTCTTTGGCGGTAGGTGTCGAGAGTACAGTCCTCACAGAATCAAGCGCCGCACTCGTCACAATCTATACACTGTATTTCCAAACACCTAAACAATCATACACAATTATAAACAAATGTACAAATGCATGCATGACAATTTTAAAAAAGCTTCAGTAATATACTAAGGTTCTCTGATCATTATACCTATTAATGACATGCATGGAAAGTTTTTAATGCATCAAAACCATTTAATACAAATTATTGATTCCATTTAATAGGCTTATTCATATTAATCTAACCTCTGTTGCAAACAGTGTGATCAATTGTTGGTAAAAAATACTAATAGGTAGGTATTTTGATTTAGAGTCGGGAGTAAAAAGATTCATGCCAGAAGGACGTGCAGATCTTTTTATATAATTAAAATATTACAATATGCATTTTAATATGTCAAAAAATATCTGTATAGTAAACTCGTAATTTTATTCCAAAATCCTATTCTATATAATTTTGTGAATCCAGGGGTATACCATTTGTATTTTTCTGAGTTATAATTTATTTTCTATAAATTAATTGCTCCAAAACAAGTATTAAAGAATTAAATAATCATGACAAATAATTACAATAAATATCGGATCCAATTACATAATAATCTCCACAAAATTGTGAATCCAATGATATATTATTTGTATTTTTGGACATGTAGATATTTTTCTATGAATTTTTTAAGTTAAAAACATTTTCTGCAATTTTTATTCTATTTCCAATTAAAAGGGAATATGGGAATATTCCTCGCTGACTGTGCATCCACTGGGAAGTCGGCGCTGATGCGACATTGACTCGTCGCCGACGTGGAGTCCACGCGGCTGCCACGCTGTCGCCACGCGGCGTGCCCGCATTGGGCTATACTAGTTCGCGGGCCATCTAATCTCGGTCGTCCACGCAGAATCCAACGGTGGGGAGCGTGAGCTTCCGAGCTCACCTTGCTTGCTGATGTCCGGCGGTGGTGGCTCGGCCTCGGTGGCGGGTGGTGCTCTGGCGGTATTGGGTCTCATCGGAGGAGTCAGAGAGGTGCATTTCCGGGCGGCGGTCCCTCTGGAGGCGTCAAGTCCTCCTTCTCCTTGCTCCTGCGGTCGCGATGTCCAAGTCCTACATCAGCTCCGGCGGAACAATGATGAGGAATTACCGGCGACATACTACGACACAGAGAGGGAAAAGCGGTGAGGTGGTGTGGTCTAGCATGTTGAACACATAGAGAGAGAGGAGCTTGGGGTGGTCCGAGGCGATGGCGGGAGGGCATGCACCTCCAGAGGCGGTGGCGGCGAGATTCGACTGAGGATGCCCTGTTAGCTAGGGTTCACGATTCGATAAAAATCGAACGAAAAGGAGGGGAGAGGGTTATATGGGGGGTGTTGGCGTGCAATAGGTTCACATATCGACGCGGATTTGTTCCGATTTTAGGGGGATTTGCGACGAGAGCAGTCGTGCTCATCACGATGGAGAAGATGACGATGAGGTCCACTCGTCAGTGGCACAGGAGAGGTGAGGGGCGAGGTCGGGGTGGCTCTCTCCGCTGTGGGATGGCCTTGGGCCCTTTGGCGCTGCGCTACGCGGTCGGGAGGAACGGTCGTGACTTCTAATGCATTGTGTGCGCGCGGGGTTGCTGCTGGGATGCGCTGTTGTGGCGGTGCTTAGCTGTTGTGCTCGCAGGGCAGGGGAGTAAATGGGCTGGGCCAGTGGCTCGGCCAGGTAGGTTAGATTCAGTTTTTTTATTCTTTTATTTTCTATTTTCTATTTCTTATTTGTTTAATAATTTTTATAAATAAATTTTAAATGGATGATTTTTGTCTCTAATTTTTTTTAAAATTCAGGAGATCATATTAGGATCATTTTTTAGTAGTTTGCCTAATTAAAATAGTAGATTTATAAATCCCATTTAATCCCTCATAGGAATAAAGTAGCACATTGCAATTAGGGTTTTGGTTTTTCAATTTCAAAGTTCTGCAAATTTTGCATGGATGCAATGCAATACTTATGAATTACATGCAAATGAAAAAAACTCTAATTCCAATTTCTAAAATATTGGGATATGAAATGATGGTGTCCCTTTGTTGGGAGCATCACCTTGAGAGACACGGCTTAGAGGTCCCATGTTGTATTCTTCCGGTGCTCACCATTATCCAAGGTTGATTCTTTATGGGCGCTATCCACGATGTCACGAATCCAAGACGATAAGTTTTTTAGGATTGATCAAGTTCCGCAATTTACTTGTCGTCTCCCTTAGGCATCAAGGGTGGACAGGGTGTCAACAAGGAAAGTCCAGTTGAAGTTTTTGGTTCATTAGAGGCTTCGACGGAGACCCTAACTTTGATGCTCAGTTTAGGACATACTCTTTTACTTTCTTTGACCTAAATTAGATGTCACGTATTTGTTTAGATTTAAATGTTTTAGACACACGTTAATATATGGATACATGGAAATCTAAACAAATTTGCTACTTCCTTCAATTCATAATAAATATGGGTGATTTAGTACCGTTTCAGTACAAAGTTTGTACTAGTACAAAGTTTGTACAACATCTCCAAAACTTATTATGGATTGAAGGTAGTACTCTCTTCGTTCAGAAATATAAGACGTTTTAGCTTTGTGATTCGAATATATCTAGACTCTTTTAGTGTATAGGTTCGTAGAAGTTCGAAGTAAACCTATATACTAAAAACTGTCTAGATACATTCATTTCACAAAGCTAAAATGTCTTATATTTCTGAACGGAGGAAGTACGTGTGATTCATAACGGATGATACGGGTGAGCTGACACAAAGAAAAAAATCATTCACCCTGCGAAATGCCTACCCATAAAAATGATATGGCGCGCCCTACACGTCCCTCGGGCCATAGCATCTTCCCATCGTCATGTTCCGTAGCCATTCGATCTAATCGATCACTGCCGTCCGCTCGCCACACCGATACTCCCGCGTTTGCTTCTGAAGCAAAAAAGGTTAGTTCGCAGCAAAAACCGAGAAGATCAAATCCCGCGAGCTATACTCGCCGCTCGGCGCAGGGCGGCACCGCGGTGACCCCTGCAGCAAATTCTAGCGCCATCCATGGCTCACCCCCGTTCAAACATCCGTTACCCAACCTCTGGACATCCTGACCACATGAATCCACCATCAATAGTTGCCTCAAGCTCTACTTCGAACCCTGCAGCACATCGATGACATGCATCAGATTCGGCTAGCGGCGGCGCCAGAGCTCCATTGCAGCAGATGCATGGCCGGTACAACAATCCCGAGGTGTTCTTCGATCAAGACCTGGAGCAGGACCAGCCAGCTCCATAAATAAGCTTCATCTCCACCCGTAATTTTGATGCTAGGGTTTTCAGATGTTATGGTTTGCTTCTAGGGTGGTTCAGATGTTAGGAGCTGCACTTGCTTTTGTAGATTTGTTTCTGGTAGCAAAAAACTCAATGTAGCATTAGCGGTTGCTTCAGAAGCATCCTGCTGATATGGGAGAAGGCATCACGATTTTGTTGCTTCATAGCACCATGGAAAATTCAGTTGATATCAATGAAAAAAATAGCGCCCTATAGCATCGCTATAGCGTATTCTGGAGGCAGACGCTATGCTATGCATAATATGCTCGCTATGACGCTAATCACGTTTTTAGCGGCGCTAAATGGTGTTAAACACGCTATACGTTATAACGTAATAGCGCGCTACAAAAAGCTTGAAAATATCGGCAGTCCATCTGACCCATTCAGCCCGCACGAGTCAACAAAGCTAGCTCACTCAACTCCCAGCCCCATGTCGCATCCAATTTCCCACCACACCCAATTCCCCACCACACGACGGTGGTGGCGGCTGCAAGCCGTAGCATCTCTCTTCATCTCCTCCAGCTCCGGCCGGCCGGCCGCCTCCATCCGGCACGTCCCCGACCAAAAGGAGTGCAGCTAGCAACGCCGCAGCAAGCGACGCCCCGCCTAGCTTCAGCCCTGCGGATCTCCACTTCTCCTCCATCTTGGAGAGCACCGGAATGTACTGATGTAGCATTTAGTATCATAGATATAGTGATGTACGGACGTAGTAATTACTAATTAGCTAAATTAGTGATGTAGATGCAACGCTGTGTAGATGTACTAGTTTCTTGAAGGAACATGACCACTTTATATGACTGTCTAGAAAATATATGTCCTTCATTTTGAATTTGGTGATCATTTTAATCCGTACTCTGTCATTTGGTCATCACTGGTTAATTGGCTATGCATGTATTACTTTGCACAATTTTTTAGCTACTGAAATCCTTAGTATACAGACTATATCTATCAAAAAAATTATTATTTTGCAAAACGCTATTTTGAAAAATAGCACACTATTAGCGCGCTATAACTTGTGTAGCGTTTGGAGAGAGGCGGCGCTAAAGTAAATAGCGCGCTATTTTTTTCGTTGGTTGATATGCTGCAACTTGATTCTATAGTCTTCGGTATAGTTGATACGTCGTAAATATATCTATAATTTTTGATGTTCCATACTTTTTATATATACTTTCTTATGTTTTGTTCACACTTTGAGGTATTTTATATATTTTCTGGGACTAACCTATTAACAAGATGTCACAGTGCCAGTTGCCTGTTTTCTGCTGTTTTTGGTTTCAGAAAAGCTAGTAAGGAAATATTCTCGGAATTGGACCGAACAAAAGTCAAAGTCAATATTTTACCCGAAGCAACATGGAGTCCGGAGGGGAGACGAATGGCGACTAGAGGCCACACTGGTGGTCAGACAACTGGGCGCGCCACCAGGGGGTGTGGGCCCCCTAGTGCTCCACCGACCTTGCCCCTTCGCCTATAAAAGCCTCCCGGGACGAAATCCTAAGTACCCGATCAAAATTGCACGAAAGAGTCTGTAGCCGCTGTCATCTCCATCCCTAGATCGGGGGGGGGGGGGGGATCTGAAGCTCTTTCCATCACCCTACTGGAGGGAAGAGATCACCCTGGAGGCCTTCTTTATCACCATGCCTTCCTCCGGTGTGATGTGGAGTAGTTCATCCTTGGACTACGTGTCCATGTAGTAGCTATATGGTTGGTTCTCCTCCTTTGTGCTATCATGTTTAGATCTTGTGAGCTCCGTTCATGATCAAGATCATCTATTTGTAATCTTACATGTTGTGTTTGTGGGGATTCGATGGATATTGAGATGCTATTTCATATTGATTATTGATTCTATCATGTCTATGTTATTTATGATCTTGCATGTTCTCTGTTGTTTGTAACTATCTTTGCCAAGTAGATGCTTGCAACTCCAAGAGGGAGTATTTATGCTCGATATTGGGTTCATGCCTCTAGTAATCTAGGGAAGTGACAGGAATCTCTAAGGTTGTAGATGTGTTGTTGCTACTAGGGAGAAAACAGCAATCCTTTATCCATGGGACAATCGTATTATTTACTTTACACACTTTGCTTAATGCAATTATCTATTGCTTGCAACTTAATACTGGAAGGGGTTCGGATGATAACCTGAAGGTGGATTATTAGTCATAGATGCAGTTGGATTACGGTCTATGTATAATGTTGTAATGCCCAATCAAATCTCATAGGAGTCAAGATGTCTAGTATATGCATTGTATGCTTTCTTGAATCTGTCAATTGCCCTGCTATAATTTGTTCACCCGGCATGTTATCTATCTTAAGAAGAATCACCTCTAGTGAACTATGGACCCCGGTCCATGCTTTTACCATTATTATACCATCTACTGTTACTATTTACCGTTTACTTCTGCAAGCAATTACTATCTTCCACACAATACGTTTAATCATTTTTTTTAGCAAACCCATGAGATTGACAACCTCACTTTAAGTTGGGGGCAAAGTTTTATGGTTGTGTTGTGCAGGATTCTAAGTTGCTAGCAACACCTTGAAGTTGTTTCCTTGCTCCTACTGGTTCGATAACCTTGGTTTCATAACTGAGGGAAAACTTGCTGCTGTGCTCATCATACCTTCCTCTTGGAGTCCCCAACGAGCTCTAGATTTTGAGCCATCAAGCACTTTTTCTGGCGCCATTGTCGGGGAGTCAAGGATAGCTTCACAAGGGGAATCTCTTGATGACCCACAAGTATAGGGGGTGTATCGCAGTATTTTCGAGGGAAGTGAAACCCAATTTATTGATTCAACACAAGGGCAGCCAAAGAATATTTATAAGCCTTAACAATTGAGTTGTCAATTCTGCTACACCTGGAAACAATCTTGCTCACATCAGTTTATTAGTAGCAACAATTTTGTAGTAGCAATTGCAAAGTAAAAGCAGTAGTAAAAGTAAAGACAGTAGTAACAATTGCAGTAAACAGTAGGATTAAAGCGCCATAGGCATAGGGATGGATGGACAGGCATTGCATGGACAAGACAATTCATATAGCAATCAAGACGAAGGGCATTTGCAGATAAATAAGATAAAGCATCCAAGTACTAAATAATCATAGGCATGTGTTCCATATATAGTCATACTTGCTCACAGTGAGAACTTGCACAACATCTTTTTGTCCTGCCAAATTGCTTTTGCGCTGGGCTTCAAGGAACCATCGGCAATTAAGGTGCTCCTTTTAATAGAGCACCGGAGCAAAGCATTAACACTCTGTGAACACATGTGATCCTCACATCAAAGCCATTCCCTCCGGTTATCCCGATTATTGTCACTTCGGGGCCTTTGGTTCCGAACAACAATATGTGTATACAACTTGCAGGTAAGTCTATAAACAATACTATCATCATGAATCAATAACATGTTCAGATCTTAAATCATGGCACTCGGGCCCTAGTGACAAGCATTAAGCATAACAAGTTGCAACAAAGTCAAAAAGCACTAATAATAGATACTAGGCACCATGCCCTAACAATCTGATGCCATTACATGAACAATCTCATCCAATCCCTCCCATCCCCATAGCCTAATGCGGGGGATTACTCACTCATAGATGGGGGAATCATGGATGGTTGATGGAGAAGCAATGGTGATGATGACGATGATGATCTCCTCCAATTCCCCATCCCGGCAGGGTGCTAGAACGGAGTTTCTGGTTCTGATTTGCGGAATCTGGTGGTGGCGGCGTAGCGGAACTCTTTCTGGAAAAATGTCGAACCCTCCTTGGTTTTTAGGTCAAGAGGCATCTTATAGGCGAAGAGGGAGGCCGAGGGGGTGACCGAGGCGGCCACACCACCCCCAGGTGTGGCCTGGCCTGGCCCACGCGGCCAGGTGGTGTGGGCCCCTTGTGGCCCTCCTCCGTCTCGTCTTCTGGCTCCGTGAATCTTCTGGTGAAATAGGATTTTTGGCATATTTTCCCGGGATTTTTCCTGTTAGTTGATTTTCTGCACAAAAACTAGACACCAAGGTAATTCTGCTGAAAATAGCGTCAGTCTGTGTTAGTTGCATCCAAATCACACAAGTTTAGAGGAGAAACAATATAAAAAGTGTTCGGGAAAGTAGATACGTTTTGGATGTATCAACTCCCCCAAGCTTAGCTTATTGCTTGTCCTCAAGCAATTCAGTTGAAAACTGAGTGCGATAAAAGAAACTTTCACGAACACATTTGCTTCATAAGATGTATATATTCTCAGCATATGATCAAGTACTTAGTCAATTCATAATAAGGAGTATGCAAATAAGGTTACTCAATAGTCATTGTAAGCTATGAAGGGATTCTAACTCAAAAATAGTAAGTAGCATGAAACATAAACATAAGCAACATTGCAATGCTCATAAAAAGGTATGATAGAGTGGTATCTCGCCTGCCTTTGATTGTAGAGCAAATAAATGCCAAGGCACCTCTGAAGTTCAAGTGAAGACTAGAAGTAAAGATATCAAAGATACAAGCATCAATGTCATGACACAATTAACCAAGTTTTGAGACAAGCACATTACACTAAGAATGACAACTATGCTCTCAAGAAAGTGCTCATAGAATAAGTGGTGACTCAACAAGGAAGTGAAAAGGTTTTGAAAAGTTTGAAAGGCTTCCAAATGCTGAAAGTATGGTACTCGTTAGCTTTGAGCTCTCATTGCCCCTATCATAAGCATCTTTAAATGGTTAAGGTGAAAGTGAGGTCCAATACGAGTTATATGCTTGATAGACCATAAACTGGAAATCTCATGTCCCTTGAGTACGAGGGCTGCTACTCATGCTACTCAACTTTAGTTACCGGTAAGTTCTTGTCATAGTAAATACATGCGTATCATAGAGAACCGCCAACGGGGTACCCCTTGCCCGATGATACGGAAGAATCCCCATATCAAAATGACAAGGCAAGCAGACAATAAGCATCTCAGCACCTTCTTATTTACCATGGGAAAATGGTGCTTTTTTTTCTCTCTTTCCTCTTTTCTCATCTCTTTTTCTTTTTCTCAATAACTATCTCTCTCTCTCTCTTTTATAAGAAGAATGCTTCATAGATTGTTCATTATGGTTACGCTACAGGTTTCCACCATGATTAGGCATGGATTAGACCAGCCGCCCAGGTGTTTCTCTAACACACATACATAACTCCATGGACTTACAAGCTCCCCTTTTATTTCACACCGACGACATCCGTAAACAAAAGAGCATGATATCAACTGGGTATACATTTACAAGTGTTGAAAGCGTTCCCCGTGATAGCACGGTTCTGCTAATCCCCAGCCTATAATTTGCAAGCATATAACTTTCATGGACAGTCACAATAGTTCAGTTTTATTAAATGCGAGAAATAAAGTGTGCCATCAAGTTCGTGAGAGCTTTACTAACTAACTTTACCATAACAAGCAAACATTTAATTCGGAAGAAAACAAGGCATACTGAAATATGCATGGAACAGCAAATGATGCTAATAGGTAGGTATGGTGGACACTTTTGGCAATATTGCTTTTGGGGAGTTGGAACCACGAGTAGAGCTCATACTCAGTGCAAGTGAAGGCTAGCAATAGTAAGGGAGCGACAAACGAGAGAGAAATAACTGTCATAATCATGCTTGCAACAAAACATGACTAATTATGGCATGAAAGTGATTTAAGGATCCTGAAGCAAAATAATTCATTGAGGCTTAACTGATTGTTTCAGTCTCATGCATGCGTGAGCATTGATACATTGCAAATGTATCTATAATTTTTGGTGTTCCATGCTTAGTTTTATCTACTTTCTTGTGTTTTGTCCACACTTTGAAGTACTTTTCATATGATTTCTTGGACTAACCTATTAACAAGAGCCACAGTGCCAGCTGCCTGTTTTCTGCTGTTTTTGGTTTTAGGAAGTCAGAAAATGAATATTCTCGGAATTGGACGGGACAAAAGCCAAATTTATTATTTTACCGGGGGACACTTGGAGCCAGAATACGAGACGAAGAGGGGCTAGGGCCTGGCCTCACCACCTAGTCCAGCCAGGCTGAGCCAGCCCACACAGGGTGGTCCGCCACCCTAGGCACCCCCTCGGCCTCTCCTTCCGCCTATATATTGCCTCTGATACGGAAACCCTAAGTACCCAATCATAAATCCATGAAAGAGTCTGTAGCCACTGTCATCTCCATCCCTAGATCGGGAGGGATCTGAAGCTCTTCCCGGCACCCTGCCGGAGAGGGGAATTCACCATGGAGGCCTTCTTCATCACCATGCGAGCCTCCGGTGTGATGCGTGAGTAGTTCATCCTTGGACTACGGATCCATGTAGTAGCTAGATGGCTGGTTCTCCTCCTTTGTGCTTTCATGTTTAGATCTTGTGAGCTCCGTTCATGATCAAGATAATCTATTTGTAATCCATACATGTTGTGTTTGCGGGGTTCCGATGGATATTGAGATGCTATTTCAGATTGATTATTGATTCTATCATGTCTTTGTTATATGAGATCTTGCTTGCTTTCCGTTGTTAGTAGCTATCTTGGCCAACTAGATGCTAGCAACTCCAAGAGTTAGTATTTATGCTCGATAGTGGGTTCATGCCTCTGGTAATCTGGGGAAGTGACAGAAATCTCTAAGGTACTAGATATGTTGTTGCTACTAGGGAGAAAACAACGATCCTTTGTTCATAGAACAATTGTATTGTTAACCTTACACGCAGTTCGTAAAGCAATAATCTGTTGCTTGCAACTTAATACTGGAGGGGGTTCAAATGATAACCTGAAGGTGGATTATTAGTCATAGATGTAGTTGGATGGCGGTCTATGTATAATGTTGTAATGCCCAATCGAATCTCAAAGGAGTCAAGATGATTAGTATATGCTTGTATGCTTTCTAGATGTTTGTCAATTGCCCCATTGTAATTTGTTCACCTAGCATGTTATCTATCTTAAGGAGAGCCACCTCTAGTGAACTATGGACCCCGGTCCTTTCTTTTACATTCAATCTACAATCAACTATTTACTGCTTTGTGTTTACTTTCTGCAAACTATTACTTCCTTCCATTCGATACGTTTAATCCTTTGTTTTCAGCAAAACCGGTGGGATTGACAACCTCATCGCAAGTTGGGGGCAAAGTTCTGTGGTTGTGTTGTGCAGGTCTCCATGTTGCTGCTGGCACCGGTAGTGCGCCCTGCCAACATTCAGCTAGCTACACCTTTGGGGTGTTTCCTTGCTCCTACTGGATTGATAACCTTGGTTTCATACTGAGGGAAAACTTGCTGTTGTGCTCATCATACCTTCCTCTTGGGGTTTCCCAACGAGCTCGATATATTTTGGGCCATCAAGCTCTTTTTCTGGCGGCGTTGCCAGGGAGTCAAGGACATCTTCACAAGGGGAATCCCTCATAACCAATCTCTTTACTTTGTTATTTTTGTTTTGCTTAGTTGACTTTTTATTTGTTTGCTTGTTTCTTTATCAAAAACGCCCAAAAATTTAGTTTTACAAGTTTGCTTTCTTTATCAAAAACACAAAAAAATGACTACTCTTTAAAACACTAAGTTGTGTGACTTCACTAGCACCAACAACAATGATTTTATGAGCACACCTATTGCTCCACTGGTTCCTGAAGCTACTTTCTTTGAGATAAAACCTGCTTTACTCAATCTTGTTATGAGAGAACAATTTTCTGGTATTGGTAATGAAGATGCTGCTGCCCATCTAAATAACTTTGTTGAACTTTGTGAGATGCAAAAGCATAGGGATATAGATGGTGATATTGTTAAGCTTAAATTATTTCCTTTGTCTTTGAGAGGAAAAGCTAAAGAATGGTTGAATTCCTTAACTAGGAATAGTATTGATTCTTGTACTAAATGCAAAGATGCTTTCATTGGAAAATATTATCCTCCTGCTAAGATTATATCTATGAGAAGTGAAATAATGAAGTTTAAACAATCTGATAATGAACATGTTGCTCAAGCTTGGGAAAGAATGAAATCTTTGGTAAAGAATTGTCCCACTCATGGATCGATCGCTTGGATGATCATCCAAACTTTTTATGCAGGATTGAACTATTCTTCAAGGAACCTATTGGATTCTGCTGCTGGAGGTACCTTTATGACCATTACTTTGGGTGCTGCAACAAAGCTTCTGCATAATATGATGGTTAATTACTCTGAATGGCATACCGAGAGAGCCCCACAAGGTAAGAAGGTAAATTCTGTTGAAGAAACCTCCTCCTTGAGTGATAAGATTGATATTATTATGTCTATGCTTGTTAATGGGAAAGCCCATATTGATCCAAATAATGTTCCTTTAGCTTCTTTGGTTGCTCAAGAAGAGCAAGTTGATGTGAACTTTATAAGAAATAATAATTTTGGCAACAATGCTTATGGTAATAACAATTATAGGCCTTACCCTCCTAATAATACTCATGGTTATAATGGCAAACCTGGATTACCTAGTGAAGGAAGAATTTTAGAAGTTGAAAGAGCCACTAAGAACTTCATGCAAATGCAATATGAACAAACTCAACTATTTACTAAAACTATGGAGGAACAATCTATCATTTTGAAGAACATTAGCCATCAACTTGAGAGTTTAAATAGGGAAATTCCTAGTTTACAATTGAAACTTTCTAATGCTGAAAGAAATATATCATCTTTGTCTGAAGCACAATCTTCTTTGATTAATAAAATGGCTACTAAACCCGAAACTATTGATAATCCTTTTGCAGCTACTAATGCCATACAAGTAAGAATTGATGAAAATGTTAGACTATTAGCTAAATTACATGCTAAGTGGGAAAGAGAAGATGAAATTGCTAGAAACATTAGTGTTTCTACTATCACTGCCACTAGTGTTGAGGCTAGTAATAGCTCTACTACCTTAGATGATAATTTTGATTTTGATCTTGATAGTTGCAATATCTCTAAAGTTATTAAGTTCCTACAAAAGCTTGCTAAAAGTCCTAATGCTAGTGCTATGAACATGGCCTTTACAAAACACATTACTGATGCTCTCATAAAGATAAAAGAAGAAAAGATGAAACATAAAGCTTCTATTCCTATAAAATAAGAAGATGGTTGGGAACCCATTATTAATATGAAAGTGAATGACTTTGATTTCAATGCTTTATGTGATCTTGATAGTAGTGTTTCTATTATGCGTAGAAGGATTTATGATATGCTTGATTTGCCACCACTTGAAGATTGTTATTTAAATGTCCTACTTGATGATAATGCTAAAAAGAAACTCATGGGGAGTATTAATGATGTTCTTATTATGGTTAATAATGCCTATGTCCCCATTGATTTCTATGTTTTGGATATTGAATGCAATGCTTCTTGTCCTATTGCTTTGGGAAGACCTTTTCTTAGAACTGTTGGTGCCATTGTTGATATGAAAGAAGGCACCATTAAATATTAACTCCCACTCAAGAAAGGTATAGAACACTTCCCTAAGAAGAGAGAGAATATTTCTTTTGCCTCTCATATGAAAACAAAATTTACTCTTAATGCTTCTTCATTTGAGAACACTTGATTCTTTTTCTTGCTTCTTATCCCTAACTTGAAGGCGTTAAAGAAAAGTACTTATTGGGAGATAACTGATACGTCCATTTTGCATCACTATTCTATGTCTTAATTCACTATTATTCATTGATATATTTCGTATTGAGAGGTGATACTTATGTTATTTCATCTGTTTTTGCATTGTTGATGACTTTTGGAGCATGGATCGCTGCAGTCAGGATTCTGATGGAAAAGGTGTTGTTTGGAGGCAATATTCGCGAAGATCAGAAAATCTAGGAAAATATACGAAAAATCCTATTTTTCTAGAAGACGGAGTGGAGATGGGCCACAGGGGCCCACACCACCCCCTGGTGCGGGCAGCCCTAGGCCGCGCCTAGAGGTGGTGTGGCCACGCTGGCCCACTCCAGCCTCTCTACTCTGGCGTATATCATCCTCCCGAAACCCTAAGACTCGGAGAACGATCACAGAAAGATTTCGCCGCCTCTACGGGGCGGAAAACACCGAGAGAGAAAGATCTCTCCGGCAGACAGATTTCTGCCGGGGGAATTCCTTCCCGGAGAGGGGAGATCGTCGCCATCAACACCACCATCAAGCTGGACTTCACCGGGATCATCATCATCATCACCACCATCATCACCATCATCACCCTCATCACCATCTCCATATTGCTGTAACAATTGCGTTGAATCTTGCATAGTTCATAGGGGAAACTTTCCCGGTGTTGATTACTCTTTGTAGTTGATGCTATTGAGTGAACCATTGAATTATTGTTTATGTTCAGATTGTTATACATCATTATTCCATCTCTGATCATGATCCATATGATGTCTTATGAGTAGTTTGTTTTGTTCTTGAGGACATGGGAGAAGTCTTGTTGTTAGTAGTGGAGTTGCGTTGAGAAAGATTCAATAGATTGTTATTTAAGTTGTGGTGTACTTCTTCTAGTGGTGTCATGTGAACGTCGACTACATGACACTTCACCTATATGGGCCTAGGGGAATGCATTGTGTATTTGGCTACTAATCGTAGGGGTTGACGGAGTGACAGAAACCTGAACCCCCGTTAGGAAACCATTGCACAAGGGACGTAAGGGTCTTAGAGTTTAAAGTTGTGGTTAGGTTTCTACCTTAATTAATTTTTTGTACTTACGGATGTTTGCAAGGCGTATAATCACAAGTATGTATTAGTCTTGGATGGGGCGGTACATTAGCACAGGTTCACCCACACAACACTTAGCAAGCTAAAGAAGATTAATCAACTATATGAAGCAAAAACACTTGACAGTCTTCCCATGTGTCCTCGAGAATGTTTGGTCATCTTAATGTAGGGGTTCGTAGCATGGAAAACAAAAAATTTCTATCGCATACAAACAAACAAGCCAAGATCTATCTACTAGATTGTAGCAACGAGTCGATAGAGGAACTCACCCTCGAAGATTCCAAAGCGGTTAACGAGAGCAGATTCTCGTGGGTGATGTAGTCGTACTCTTTCCGATCTCAAGATCGCGTAGACGATCCTTCCAGCACGCCCCGCAAGCGCTCAATGATCGGTCACACGTTCGGTACTGACGAAGACCTTCCTCTCCTTGTTCCAAAGAAAATGGAGGTTGTAGCACTCTCTCGCGATTCCGCAAAGACAACGGCGTGGTACCTAAGTAGAGGGGAAATCGCAGGCTTGGCCTTAAGCGGTGCAGTATGGTGGAGCTTATGAGAGAGGCTATTAGTGGTCTAGTAATTAGACACACCAATTAGAAGGCTCTAAACCAATTAGAAGGCTCTAAATCAAATAGCTCTAAACCGGGTTTAGGTCTAGGGTTTAGTTTAGAGGATAGGAAATAGTGTGTGCTAGGAGGGAGCCCTGCCTCCTTATATAGGTGGGAGGGGCTGGCGGCCAAGGGAGGGAGGAGTCCTCCCCAACTCGGCCTTGAGGTGGGCGCCGTTTGGGGAGGAGGAATCCTCCTCCCAACTCGGTTTCCACTTCTCCTCCTCTTCCACTTTCCAAAACTTGTTGCTTGACTTTCAAACTAGCCGCTTGACTTTTCAATTTAGGATTTAAATAAATCCTTTATTTTGGACAGCAAGAACACCTAGTACATGATGCAATCATTCCAATATGTAATGACACATTCATGTACCTTCCCCTCCGGAGTGCCGGACATTCCGGGACTTTCTAGAATGTTCCCGAAAATACCTAACCATTCCCCAACTCAAACGGGACTTTCCTTATATGAATCTTATTCTCCGGACCATTCCGGATCTCCTCGTGATATCCGGATCCCATCCGAGATTCGAACAACATTCGTCTCTTTCTCATAATACCATAACTACTCAAACAACGTTGAATCCTTATGTGTCTCCCACGGTTCGTGAATTATGCGGACATGATCGAGACACTTCTCCGAACAATAACCAATAGAGGAATCTGAAATTCATATGGCTCTACATATTTCTACGATTACTTTGCATCGAATGAACCACTTACATACGATACTAATTTCCCTTTGTCTCACGATATGTTACTTATCCGAGGTTATGATCGTCGGTATCTACGCATACCTAGTTCAACCTCACATCGATAAGTACTCTTTTCTCGTTCGTGATATGTGATCCCTTGTGAGCCCACATGCTTGCAAGCTAATTGGATGACATTTCACCGAGAGGGCCCAGAATATCTATCCGTCATGTGGATGGACAAATCCCACTCTTGATCCATGTGTTTCAACCAATACTTTCCAAACACTCAATGCCACCTTTATAACCACCCTCTACGGTGGTGTTTGATGACATCAAAGCATCCATCCGTAAAGGTGATATGCATGATCTCATGGTCGAAGGAATTAGGTTACTATGTATCGTAAAGCATATAGCAATTGAACTATTGAAATGACTTGATCTTTATGCTACGCTTTATCTATAGGAGTATGTCCATCACATCATTCTCCTAATGATATGACCTATTGTTAATAACATCTCTATGTTCATGATCAGGAAACAATGATCATAAATTAACCAACAAGCTAGTTTAACAAGAGGCTTTACTAGGGACTCTTATTTTAGTTTACAAATCACACAAGTATTAATGTTTCCGTTAATACAATTATAGCATGGTATGTAAACATTTATCATAAGTATGAAGATATGATAATAACCACTTTATTATTGCCTCTTGGGCATATCTCCAACAGTCTCCCACTTGCACTAGAGTCAATAATCTAGTTTCAAACTTTTGTGTTTTCAACAACTATGGCTTTCTGGTGTTGTATGTACACGATTGCTAGTGGTTAATCGATCTCCGGATCGACACTTCCAGTCCGTGTGTAATTGCATGTCTTTGCCTCTACGCATCACTCATTCTCTAATGAGATGGCTTTGTATGATTTGGTCTTTCGGTGTGACCTTTAGTTCTTTGGGGTTAAAACATGTTGATAATATTGTCGCACAATATATCTTCATAGTATCATCCCGCTGTGAACTACACCTAGTTTGATAACAAACTACTTGACGCAAATGCCCTCTTTTGCTGCTATAATAGCAGTCATATACTTAGCCTTTTGTTGTAGTATCTCACAATGTCTTAACTTTGGAACTCATCCAAATCCATTATGGAACTCACTTTCCATTATATTGTGCCACCCTTAATTTAGATTGAGATAAACTAAATTTGTACTTTGTGACAAAGCTAGTATCAATGTAGTACTTTTACAATGAACTAACCATCTATTTGTCACTTCTACAAATAATATACTCTTAGTTCTTCCAAAAGATCATAAGAATATCCTTACTATTGTCCAATGATCATCTTACAAATCATTACGGTATATGCTCACAACATTTAGAGCATAGGACATATCTGATTTGTACATCACAAGATGATTGATATAAATACTCTTTGTGATTTCATACATCAAGTATCAATCTATACTTGAATCTTTGTTTCACATACCAAGTGTCAATATACTTGAATATATCATCAACATTGAACTCTTTCAATCCTTTCTGTGCAACAAGAACCTTTCTTGTAGTTTCTATATTGAATTCATTCAATATCTCGTCTATGTACTTCTGGCACAACCATATTAGCGTCTATTGATGCCAAATATTTGGGTTTTGCCTAAGTCTTTCATCGGGATGAAATTCTTAAATATGTGTTAATAAAAGATACATTATTTCCAATCAACAATATGTCTTCCACATAATGTATTAGAAACATGTCTTAGCGCTCCCATTTAATTTCTTGCAAATGCAAGCATCTTCATTGTCTCCGATGAAATTAAACTCTTTAACAGTTTCATCATAGTGAAGATTCCAACTCCGCTATGCTTACTTCAACCATTGAAGTTTGCATATGCTTTTAGCATCCTTTGAATTAACAAAACCCTTTGGACCGTGTCATGCACACGTCCTAGGTAACCATTCTATTAGAAGAACTTGTTTTGTTTATTCTACTACCACATAACAAATTATATGTAGTGGTTGCTACATTAATCCGTAGACTAAAAATCGCTATGAAAGATCAAATCTTGTCATATACAACCTTTGAACATTGTTGTGAACTCTTTCCCAACATGTCGACTATTTCATAGATGTGAAACATCCATGTCTACTTCTTTATAGATCCAAACACAACCGCAAGGTCTTTCACCTTTTCGAGGGTCCTTCAAGTTCAAAACTTGATTTCTGTATGGAACTATCACGGATTATATGGCTTCAAGCCATTTGACGAGTCGGGGCCCATCATCGCTTCTTTGCATGTAGTAGGTTCATTATTCTCAAATAATGATTCAACCTCAAATCTTGGTATTTGATTGTTCATCCGACCTACTTGTTTCAATAGAAACTTAGACCTCCGTTATCACAACCTTTGAGGCACGTGAGCCATGAGCATTGTTGTCCTCCTGAACACTTTTCGGTGCGCAACTTTGCACATATAGCTAAGGTTCTTTTAACCTTATCAAAGTTCTATTGTCCTCCCACTTAACTTTTCACGAAAATTCCTTCTCAAAGAAACTTGGCGTTCTAAGCGACAAACACTTTTGTCTCCGGTGTTTATGGAGGAATACTTAACATAATACAAAGACAGTTTATCCGACTTTGGTTGCAAACATCTTTCTTATGCATAGCATACCAATTTTAAGAAAGGACTACTTGGGTTTTATCCCAAACCATAACTTTATATGGTGTCATTTCAGCGGATTATGATGGAGCTCTTTTAGTGGAAAACGGTAGTCTCTAAAGCTTTTAATCTTTAAAATATAATAGCAGTTTTATGAATTATACCTTGATCTTACCATGTCAAACAAGGTTTAATTACATATCTCAATGCTCCATACTCTTATGGTGTTTCGAAATGCAAATCCACGTAATCGATTCCTTAAATCTTAGGTATTATGCTAAACTTGTAATTCAAATATCTTCCTTTATGATCTTATCATAAACTATTCATATTCTTGTTACAATGATTTTGCACTTCATCTTGAAAGTCTTTTGAACTTTTCAAATATTTCATACTTCATCCTTATTAAGTAAATATTCATATATTCACTCAAATTTTCGGAGAAAGCATATGAAGTTGAAATCCATCGCTCTTGACTACACATAATGGAGTTCGTACAACAATATGCACAAGTTCCAATAAGCTAGTCTTTCGCCCTTTTGGCCTATGAACGAAGTTTTAATTATCTCTAGGAAAGTTTCACAAACGTCATTTGATCAAAATCAAAAGACTCCAAAATTCCATCCACATGGAGTTTCTTCATGTTTTCTTTCCAATATAATTTAAACGGCGATGTCACTTCCTAAGTGATCTTTCAATCAATTTGTCTTTCGACAATTTTAGCACTAGTTTTATGGATGTGATTTCTCCAACGAGATTTGTGAACCATCCATCTTTTATGGATTACGCAATTATTTGAACAACCCTTTTGTTCTCATAATACTGATAAAACAAATCTTGAAGGCAAGCTTTGATGTTTAACGAGCAACACAATAACCCTTTATTTGTTTTGATGAACATCATCACATATTCTTTGCTAGTTACTTAGGCCATTGTAGTTCATGAATTGTGTTGTTTCGTATGACGATTCACACCAACAAATTCAGTATCAAATACTTAAGAACCACATTGTTTAATAAGCAAAGAATATAGCCATAACACGTATATCATCTATATACTTAAACTGAACAATTCTAGTCTTTTCTTTTCTGCCATATACTTATGAGATTCTCTTTCAGTATTTCCTTTTCTGTTTGAAAGAATCTATCAACATCAATAGTGGAGTCATACTTATGACACATAGTCCAAAGCGTGTATAGTTTAAATACCAATGTCTTTGAACTTGCACTTTGAAGTAGATCACCATTATCAAATATTTGGTGTTCTTTCAAATTCCTTTCTTTAGTAATCTCTTGGTAGTAAACATTTTACCTACATCAAATATTCACCCTCATCATGGACTTATCCATGATCTAGCTACTTTTAGCTTGTAACGGTGAATCGCGAGTATAATGTTGCTCTCCAAAACCTTTTGGAAGATTAGGACAACTAGTGTCTCCAACCTTTTGCAAATTCTCATCAAATATGAGAACATGACTTTTGCCATATTATACTCTATCATGTTATAACCAAAATTTCATTTCAGATATCATAATATCTTCCACACATCATGGTTTCTGAAACAACTCTTTCAGATCCTAGATAACCTTGATATTAAGACAATCCTTTGAATATCAAGAATCATGGAGACAAACATGATACTCAAACACTAACACTTGGAATTGTCACTCTTGTTTTAATACTAATTATTAAACTTTATGGAGTAACCGGAAATTACTGAAAGTTTGCAATAGGACTTTTAAACTTTAGATTAACACTTCAAAACAATACGATACCAGTTAAGAAAGTAACTAACCAGAATTCTATAGTTCTATCATCTCAATTATAACTAAGCGCAAGGTGGTAAACGGATGCCAATGACTACAACAACTATGCAAATAACCTTTGATTTAATTTATGATAAATTGAGTTCTAATTAATAATTAAATTAATCCAGGTGAACTCCCACTCAAAACAACATCCCTCACATTGTTTTAGTGATCACGAACCAAATCCACCACATCAAAACCGATCATCACGAGAGTTGATGTAGCTTCAATGGCTAACAATCAACATGTTCATCATATCTACTATATGACTCATGCTTTACCTTTCGTGATCCGTGTTCACGAGACCATGTCCGTACATGCTAGGCTCGTCAAGATCAAACCTTAGCTACCGCATAAGCAAATCTGGCTTGCTTACGTTGTATTCACCGCGGAATCAAAGACACCCGATCATCACGTGGTGCTTGAAGCAAGCTTTGGCAACGGTGCATGCTAAGGGTGAACACTTTAGAACTTGAAATTTATGTGCATGAGGGATCATCTTATAATGCTACCGCCTACTAAGCAATACAAGATGCATAAAGGATTAACATCACATGCAATTCATAATATGTGATATGATATGGTTTTCTTCTTTGTGCTTCCGATCTCCATCTTCAAGCACGAACATGATCTCCATCATCACCGCATAGCATCAAGGTCAATGACGCTTCTCATGGTTGTCGCCCACCAGCTTCAACTATTACAACTATTTTGAATAGACACGCAGGTCTTAATAAATTAAAGACAACCATATGGCTCCCCGCGGTTGCCAACTTACAATAAGGAACATTGCATACATCAAATATAATCACAATCATGGCCATATCACATCATCAGACACCCTCGCAAAACAAAGTTAGACGCCTCTACTTTCTTTGCATATTTTACGTGGTTTGGGGCTTTCAATAAGTGTCGTTCTAACTTACGAACAAGAACCACAACATTGATACTAGCATTGTTGATTACCCGTTGTAAATTGGATCTTAACTATGCTAGGAGAAACAGGCACCAAGCTTGAGCCACTTATGCAATACAAGTTGCATGTCAAGTGGAGCAAGTCTCATGAACGATGTCATGTAAGGTTAGCCCGGCCGCTTCATCCCAACATACCGCAAGATGCAAAGTACACAAAAGCAATCTACAATAAAGCATCAACGCCCACAATGACCATTGTGTTCTACTCGGCAACAGATCTACATATAGACACGGCTCGATACCATCGTAGGGGTTCGTAGCATGGAAAACAAAATTTTCTATAGCATACAAAAAAACAAGCCAAGATCTATCTACTAGATTGTAGCAACGAGTCGATAGAGGAACTCACCCTCGAAGATTCCAAAGCGGTTAACGAGCAGATTCTCGGGTGATGTAGTCGATTTCTTCCGATCTCAAGATCGCAGACGATCCTTCCAGCGCCACGTTCCGGCAGCGCCCCGCAGATCGGTCACACGTCGGTACTGACGAAGACCTTCCTCTCCTTGTTCCAGAAAGGTGGAGGTTGTAGCACTCTCCTCATGATTCGGCAAAGACAACGGCGTGGTACCTAAGTAGAGGGAATCCCGCAGGCTTCGCCTTAAGTCAAAAGTAGTATGGTGGAGCTTATGAGAGAGGCTATTAGTGGTCTAGTAATTAGACACACCAATTAGAAGGCTCTAAACCAATTAGAAGGCTCTAAACCGAAATAGCTCTAAACCGGGGTTTAGGTCTAGGGTTTAGTTTAGAGGATAGGAAATAGTGTGTGCTAGGAGGGAGCCCTGCCCCTCCTTATATAGGTGGGAGGGGCTGGCCGGCCAAGGGGAGGGAGTGGAGTCCCTCCCCAACTCGGCCTTGAGGTGGGGCGCCGGTTTGGGGAGGAGGGAATCCCTCCCCAACTCGGTTTCCACTTCTCCTCCTCTTTCCACTTTCCAAAACTTGCCGTTTGACTTTCAAACTAGCCGTTTGACTTTTCAATTTAGGATTTAAATAAATCCTTTATTTTGGACAGCAAGAACACCTAGTACATGATGCAATCATTCCAATATGTAATGACACATTCATGTACCCTTCCCCCTCCGGAGTGCCGGACATTCCGGGACTTTCTAGAATGTTCCCGATGAAAATACCGGAACCATTCCCCAACTCCGAAACGGGACTTTCCTTATATGAATCTTATTCTCCGGACCATTCCGGATCTCCTCGTGATATCCCGGATCCCATCCGAGATTCCGAACAACATTCGGTCTCTTTCTCATAATACCATAACTACTCAAACAACGTTGAATCCTTATGTGTCTCTCCACGGTTCGTGAATTATGCGACATGATCGAGACACTTCTCGAACAATAACCAATAGAGGAATCTGAAATTCATATGGCTCTACATATTTCTCGATTACTTTGCGATCGAATGAACCACTTACATACGATACTAATTTCCCTTTGTCTCACGATATGTTACTTATCCGAGGTTATGATCGCTTGGTATCTCTGCATACCTAGTTCAACCTCACATCGATAAGTACTCTTTTCGTTCCGTGATATGTGATCCCTTGTGAGCCAGTCACATGCTTGCAAGCTAATTGGATGACATTTCACCGAGAGGGCCCAGAGAATATCTATCCGTCATGTGGATGGACAAATCCCACTCTTGATCCATGTGTTTCAACCAATACTTTCCAAACACTCAATGCCACCTTTATAACCACCCTGTTACGGTGTGGTGTTTGATGACATCAAAGCATCCATCCGGTAAAGGTGATATGCATGATCTCATGGTCGAAGGAATTAGGTTACTATGTATCAGAAAGCATATAGCAATTGAACTATTGAAATGACTTGATCTTTATGCTACGCTTTATCTATAGGAGTATGTCCATCACATCATTCTCCTAATGATATGACCCTGTTGTTAATAACATCTCTATGTTCATGATCAGGAAACAATGATCATAAATTAACCAACAAGCTAGTTTAACAAGAGGCTTTACTAGGGACTCTTATTTTAGTTTACAAATCACACAAGTATTAATGTTTCCGGTTAATACAATTATAGCATGGTATGTAAACATTTATCATAAGTATGAAGATATGATAATAACCACTTTATTATTGCCTCTTGGGCATATCTCCAACACTTAAGTAATACAACCGACTTGTCCTTTGCTGCATAAATGATTGGGCCACTTGCTGCATTTATTCCTACTGTCTTTTATTTACTCGTACTTTGTTTGCTTGCTTTATCAAAAAACCCTAAAAATCCGTTTGCTAAGTATTTGCAGAGAATTCCTGATCCATACCACTAGTCAGCACCTTCTTCTCCTCGTTGGGTTCGACACTCTTACTTATCGAAAATACTGCGATACACCCCCTATACTTGTGGGTCATCAAGACTATTTTCTAGCGCCATTGCCGGGGAGTGAAGCGCTATTGGAGAGTGGAACTGGTAAAGGAAACTTCTACTGTGAGTATTGTTTACTTCTGTTAGTTGCTTTATTTTCGTTATGGATAATTCGCTGAGTTTCTTATTTGGTAATGCTATTACCACTGCTAAGGTAGTAGATTAACCACCACCTGCTGAGAATGATGTTTTCAAAATACCTACAAGAATTATTGACCGTGTTATGGATAACTACTATGTTGGGGATGGAACTGTCCATCCCGGTGATCATTTACTCTTTATACACGAATTATGCGGGTTGTTCAAGTGTGCAGGTATTACTACAGATCAAGTTAAGAAGAAGTTATTCTCATCATCACTAAAAGGAAGAGCGGAGGAATGGTATAAGCTGCTGAAGAATGGTCAAGCTCTAGAATAGGAGGAAATAGTGCCTCTCTTTTATTCAAAGTTTTATCCTCCTAGTGAGATTCATAAAGATCGGAATCAAATATACAACTTTTGGCCTCTTGATGGAGAGAGTACAGCTCAAGCTTGGGGGAGATTGAAGTTACTAATGCTCAAATGTCCCATTCATGAGCTCCCCAACAATATTATTATCAATAACTTTTATGCAAGGCTCCCTCTACATGATAAAGATTTATTGGATGCTTCTTGTGCTGGATCATTCACTCACATGGAAAAAGAAGCTAAATGGGATCTTCTGGACCGTATTCAAGACAATGCTGAAGCTTGGGAGAATGACAAAGGTAGAAAGTCAGGTATAAATTATGATTATGAATGCATTGAATCTTTTATGGGAACTGATGACTTTCAAAATATTAAAAATGCTTATGGTCTAGACTCTCAAGCTATTGCTTCTTATTTTAAGGCTTTTTCTTCCTATATTGAAGTGCCTAAAAAGAAGTGGAATAAGTATCATGAACCTTATAAAGATGTTGCTAAGAGTGTTCCTGCAAGAAATACTGAAGTTTATACTGCTAATCATGTCTTACCCAAACCTTACATTGAGAAAATTCCTTTCCCAGTTAAGATGAAGGAACATTCTATGATAGCTAGTATGGTTAATGAAAGTATGAATAAAGCTGTTGAACCTGATAAACAAATGGATGATGAACCTATAATAGCAAATGTGAAAGACTTTGTTACTAAATATGAAAAAGAGGGACACCCTATCCTTTGTAAGGATACCTCTAATATTGTTTCACAAAGTAGTGTTATGAGAGCTAGTATTCCCGTGTTTTCTGTTAGAATAAGTGATCATTGCTATGATGGTCCTTGTGATAGCTATATTGTTAAGTTTATGCATGATACTGAAAGCTATTATGAGAGAGGGAAAAGTGTTCTTATGTATCTCAATAATAGCAAGTTTCCTCGTTTTATGCTGAAAGTTTTTATGTTGCGCTTCTTTTGCCCTCTTGTGCAAGTTGCTTCTGGTTTTAAAAACTTGTTTGTTTACAAAATTCCCTTGTATAGGAAGTGGGTTAGACTTAATCGTGTGTATTTTTTGCTTCTTAATGCTCTTTTTCACCTCAATTCATATCCCTATGAGAGCTTCTTCAAAATTATCATGCCCATCTTAATGGCTATAAAGAAAGAGCTTTATGGGAGACAACCCAATTTGTTTTTGCTTTTAGTTCGTTTTTGTTTCTTTGAGTCTTGGAAGTTATTACTTCGGTAATAACCGCTCCTTATCCGTTTTGTTTGGTTTTTGTGTCAAGATCAACCTCTAATGAGAGAGAAGTAAGATTTGGGGAAGTTGCTATCCCGAAACAGATTTTTGTGCTTCACCGTAAAAATTCGTGAGAGACCTCTGTCTATCGGATTGAGCTGTAATTTTTTGTGCTTCTGCCCCAGGTTGTTATTTAACTTTCGTTAGTTTTGCACTTTTTGATTTGAGCAACATAAGAGTTTATAAAAAATTGATCTTTACCTGCTGGTCTGTTTTGACAGATTTTGCCACTCTTGCATTTGCTTCTTTATTCGATTTCCCTTTTGAATTCTTTTTGGGTTTTCAGAAGGAGTTGCTATAGTAGCTTATGTTTTGATGGTTTTAAGTTGAAGTTGGACTCAAAAGGTTTTATCACTTCACTTATACTAATGTTGCTAATGAGAACTGTGTGAAGGAAATTTCCAGGTTAGTGGAGATAATGGTGTAATAAGGAAGAGAAAGGTTTTATGACTCAAGTAATAAGTATATGAAGATGAAGATATTGATGTTATTCAAGTGGTGACTCTGAAAGAATCTACTAGATACCAAATTCAGAGACCTGCAGAGTCTGTTTTCAAATAGGTAACAGTTCTGGTAAGAAAAGTTCCGCGAAAACACCATCCAACTATATTTTTTGCAGTTTTTAGTCAATAAGGAGAGCTACGAAGCGAAAAAGGGACGGAAACGAAGCCAGGGTGGCTCACACCACCCTTTGGCACGGGCCCACCCCTGGCCGCGCCACCAGGTGGTGAGTCCGCCCCGGACTCCGCCTCCGACTCATTTTCTCCCAGTACCTTCCTTTTGATATGAAACTTTGTAATATATATTCCCCCGAATATCCCGAGGTTCGTATATCGTATTTTCGTCGTGTTTTTGTTTCAATCTGTTTCTGCCAGGACATACTCTTTGAAGGTTTAGAAGCACAATGGTGTTCGCCAAGGATAAAGGGAAGGAGCCTATGGAAGAAGACCTCCAAGACCCCGGGAAGGAGAAGGAGATCAAAAGTGAAGATGCACACAGACACTACCATTGCAAGCATTGGAGTGGTGGCGAACCCTGCCAGGATCAGAAGGACTGCACGGATGCAGACTGGGGGAAAGCTCCTCGTCACAGTTTGGCTCCACGGTCACCTTCTCCAAGCACCAAGAGTCCCTTCCATACCTTTATCCATAACCATGCAGGAAAAGAAGACTCCAAGAGGGAAGAGCGGAAAAAGAATCACAAGATCTGGGATCCACAATCCGACATGATCATGCACCGCATCGAGCACAACTCGGAGTTGATTCATACACTCACCTTTGAGATTGAGGACTTGGGGAAATTGGTCAAGAAGCTCATCGAGAGGATACCACCACCACCGAAGGAGTAATTCGTCATCAGGTTGGCATCCCCTTGGTTTGTTCCAAGCTTGGGGGAGTGCCACGGTATCACATCACTATCTTCTATATTTTTACCTTATTAGTAGAGTCATATCATGAATAGAGAAGTTATTATGTAGGATGGTTTGCATTATGGAAGTGTCCCCTCTCTCGTTAGATGTGTATCCCTTGGTGTGAGTTGCCGTTATGGAATATTAATGAGAAGTTCTATCATTAACTCTTTTGCATAGCTTATATTAGTTTTCAATTCGTGGTTATATGATTGATCTTGTTGTTAGTATTGGTATCACTTTGGGATCATTGAGTTAATTTAGTTGGTTTTGGGAAACCTGGCTCGGTCAGTAGCAACACTATTTTTGAAAGTTGAATGAAAAAGATAAAGGTACCTTTAAAGAAAAATAATTTCATCATCTTTCTTTCTTGATTTGCTAATAAGTCTAGTATTCTCTAGTTAAGATCTTTTGTGCTTCCAAGGAAGATTGCATGTTTGTCTTTATCACTTGTATGTTTGTTTGTTTCCTTCAACTCTTATACTTGCTACCCAGCCTTGCTAGCTGATACATTGCAAATGTATCTATAATTTTTGATGTTCCATGCTTGGTTTTATCTACTTTCTTATGTTTTGTCCACACTTTGGAGTACTTTTCATATGATTTCTTGGACTAACCTATTAAAAAGATGCCACAGTGCCAGTTGCCTGTTTTCTGCTGTTTTTGGTTCCAGGAAGTCAGAAAATGAATATTCTCGGAATTGGACGGGACAAAAGCCAAAGTTACTATTTTCCCAGAAGATTCACGGAGCCAGAAGGAGAGACGGAGGGGGGGCACAGGGTGGCCACACCACCCCTAGGAGCGGGTCCACCTAGGCCATGCCAGGGCATGGTGTGGGCCCCTTGGCCACCCACCGACCTTGCCCTCTGGCCTATAAGAAGCCTCCCGATGCGTAAACCCTAAATCGTCCAGCCTCAAGCCACGAAAAGTTCCACAGCGCCGCCGCCACCGAAGGGGAGATTCGGGGGACAGAAAGTCTCTGTTCCGGCACCCTGTCGGGACGGGGAAGTGCCCCCGGAGCCATCTCCATCGATCTCCACCTCCATCTCCATCACCATTGCTGATTCCCATGATGAGGAGGGAGTAGTTCTCTCTCGAGGCTAAGGGTTCTACCGGTAGCTATGTGTTCATCTCTCTCTATGCATGATCTTATTGAGATCATGAGCTTGTAATCTATAGATCTACCTTGCTACTCAAGTGCTTTAATAGATCTCTGTTCTCCCCATGTGTGTGAAAGTGACAGCGTGCTCACCATGGTGGCACTTAGGCTAGAGTTTTTAAATACTTGTTATGAGTTATATTTGGAGTTGGATGTCTTTATGAAATTGTGGTGTTTGTTGGACTCATCTAGTGCTCAAGGTGATAGTGTGGGGTTTTCTAGATGGGAAAGGCTTACTTTGAGGTGTGCTGTTATAGCCCTACCATGGATTAGAGTGTCCAACCGGAGAGTAGTTAAGAGTAGTATCATGAAGAAAAGATATTTATATGAGAGTGTTCACTAGTGAAAGTATGATCCCTAGGCCTTGTTTCTAAGCACTGAAACACCGTTTGCTATTAGATCTGTTACATGTTTGCTTGCTTCCATCTTTATTTCAGTTTGTCTTTAGTCTTTTCCACGCCATCAAAGTATTCTCTATCACCGTTACCACTTATAATTATCTATACCACTTGTATTTCACTATCTCTTCGCCGAACTAGTGCACCTATACACCTGACAAGTGTATTGGGTGTGTTGGGGACACAAGAGACTTCTTGTATCTTGATTGCAGGGTTGCTTGAGAGGGGATACCTTTGACCACTTCCTCCCTGAGTTCGATAAACCTTGGGTGATCCACTTAAGGGAAAACTTGCTGCTGTTCTACAAACCTCTGCACTTGGAGGCCCAACAACTGTCTACAAGAATAGAAGTGCGTAGACATCAAGCTATTTTCTAGCGCCGTTGCCGGGGAGGTAAGGTAAAAGGTATTCACACCGGAGGATTAAAGAAGAAGAACCTCCCACGGCTAACGCCTATTTTTTGGCGTCGTTGCCGGGGAGGCAAGGTAAAAGGTACTCACATCCTACGGTGTGAGTGCTCAAAGTTATTTCCTTTAGATTCTGCAATTTTGTTTCTTGTTTCACTAGTTAGGCTTAATGGAAAACAACAAAAAATTAGAGAGCTTTATAGTATTTATCTTGAGTTAGGACATGAAGTTTTTTAAGAGAAAATTAAAAAACCTATGGAACTTTATTTGCATGCTAATAGCAATGTTATTAGTATGAATTATTTGAACACCATTATTGCTAATGCTATGGAAAAGTCTAAGCTTGGGGAAGTTGGTTTTGATGAGCATGATCTTTTTAGTCCCCCAAGCATGGAGGCGAAAGTTTACTTTGATGATACTATGCCTCCAATATATGATGATTACAATGATGAGTTTGATATTTTCAGTCCACCTACTATTGAGGAAAAAATTAATTATGATTACAATATGCCTCCTATATTTGATGATTATGGTGATGAGAATAATAATGATAGTTATTTTGTTGAATTTGCTCCCACTACAATTAATAAGAATGACTATGTTCATGTGGAGAGTATTAATTCTTTTATGCATGTGGCTCATGATAAGAATGTTTCTTGTGATAGTTATATTGTTACTTTTATTCATGATGCTACTGAAAGTTATTATGAGAGAGGGAAACATGGTTCTATGCATCTCAATAATATTAAGTTTCCCCTCTTTATGTTGAAAATTTTGAAGTTGCACTTGTTTTCCTTTCCTATGCTTGTTGCCTTTTGCTTTCATGACTTGTTTCTTTACAAGATTCCTATGCATAGGAAGTGGGTTAGACTTAAATGTTCTTTGAATTTGCTTCTTAATGCTCTCTTTTACTTCAATTCATATTTCTTATGTGAGCATCTTCTCAAACTATCATGCCTAACTTAAAGGCGTTAAACAAAAGTACGTGTTGGGAGATAACCCAAGAGTTTTAGATGAGTCTTTGAAGTTATTAGCTCAGTAATAACCGCTTCTTATCCTTTTTATTTGCTTTTTGTGCCAAGAGTAACCTCTAATGATAGTGAAGTAATGATTGGGAAAGTTGCTGTCCCGAAACAGATTTCTGTGCTTCACCGTAAAAATTCGTGCGAGAGCTCTGTATGTCGGATTGAGCTGTACTTTTTTGTGCTTCTTCCCCAGGTTGTTATCTAACTTTCGTTAGTTCAACACATTTTGATTTGAGCAACAGAAGGTCTTCGAAATTCTTCTTTACCTGCTGGTCTGTTTTGACAGATTTCTGCCATTTTCTGCATTTGCTTCTTGTTGGTTCCTTTTTGAGTTCTTTTGGGGAATTGAGCTTTTTGAGGGAAGTGCTTCAGTAGCTAGTGTTTTAATGGAAGTTTATTTGGTATTAGAACTGAACCTTAAGACTTATTATCTTGAGTGCACTAATGTTGCTAATAAAGATTGTGTGAAGTTTTGTATGAAGGAAAAATTTCACGTGTATGGAAGGAATGAGTAATGAGATGAAGGATGGACTAAAGCTCAATCTTGGGGATGCTTTTGTTTACCTTCCAAATTAAACTTGTTATGAGAAAACTAGTGATTAAAGCTCTCACGAACTTGATGGCACACTTTACTTTTCTTGCCCTTAATAAACTTGAACCATTGTGTCTTCTATGTTGTATATGCTTGCACTTATTTGTTGGGAATTAGCAGAACCATTCTTTCATGGGGAACGCTTTCAACATTGCACTTGGTACTTGTACCTAGTTGATATCATGCTCTTTTGTCTATGGATGTCGTCGGTGTGAAATGAAAGGGGAGCTTGTAAGTCCATGGAGTTATGTATATGTGTTAGAGAAACGCCTGGGCCGCTGGTCTAATCCATGCTGACATGGTGGAAACCTGCAGTGTAACCATAATGAGTTGTCTATGAAGCGTTCTTCTTATAAAAAAAGAGTCCTATATTGAGAAAAAAAAGAAAAAAAAAGATTATGAAAAGAGGAAAGAGAGAAAAAAGCACCATATTCCCATGGTAAATAAGAAGATTGCTGAGATGCTCATTGTCTGCTTGCCTTGTCATTTTGATATGGGGATTCTTCTGTATCATCGGGCAAGGGGTACCCCGTTGGTGGTTCTCTATGATACACATGTACTTACAATGACAAGAACTTACCGGTGACTAAACTTGAGTAGCATGAGGAGCGGCCCTCGTATACAAGGGACATGAGATTCCTAACTTATACTTCGTCAAGCATGTACACCATAGTTTGTTCACTTTAACCTTAACCACTTCAAGATGATTATGATAGGGGCAATGAGAGCTGAAAGATATAAGTACCATAATTTTTGGAAGCTCTTTATGAGACTTGAATCCCTACTTCCTTTTACAAAAGGCCTTTCTTCCACCATTATATTGAGTCTCCACCTTCTACCTTTATGCACCTACTTTGAGAGCATAGTGGCCATTCTTAGTTATGTGTGCATTGTCCCAAGACTAGTTGATTGATGCATAACTTGTTATTGCTTGTTTTAAACTATTGTATCTAGTCACTCTTGTGAACTTTGAAGGTGTCCTCTGCATTTATATTTGCTACTCTATGAGGGACAAGCTGAATGCTATTATGCTATGTTTTCTTTATGTGAAACAAACAAACGTCTTGCAAAGCATTGTTATTCATGAATCTTTTGTTTGTGCCTTTTCATGTTGCATCATAGTTTCTTTGCTTATTGCTAGAACTTTGTCTTTCATGTTATGATTGAAATACTATGATCCCAGCTTTGAATGTTTTGCAAATACTTTGATCAAGTCTTTGATGGTGCATGTCACCTCAAAAATTATTCTTTCTTTTTATCACTTACCTACTCGAGGACGAGCAGGAGTTAAGCTTGGGGATGTTGATACATTGCAAATGTATCTATAATTTTTGATGTTCCATGCTTGGTTTTATCTACTTTCTTATGTTTTGTCCACACTTTGGAGTACTTTTCATATGATTTCTTGGACTAACCTATTAACAAGATGCCACAGTGCCAGTTGCCTGTTTTCTGCTGTTTTTGGTTCCAGGAAGTCAGAAAATGAATATTCTCGGAATTGGACGGGACAAAAGCCAAAGTTACTATTTTTCCGGAAGATTCATGGAGCCAGAAGGAGAGCCGGAGGGGGGCCACACCACCCCTAGGTGCGGGTCCACCTAGGCCGCGCCAGGGCATGGTGTGGGCCCCCTGGACGCCCACCGACCTTGCCCTCTGGCCTATAAGAAGCCTCCCGATGCGTAAACCCTAAATCGTCCAGCCTCAATGTTGGGTCCGCAGCATAGAAAACAAAAATTTTCCTACGGTGTGAACTACACGCCAAGATCTATCTACTAGGTACAAAGCAACGGGTGGACATACATCCAAAGAGAACTTACCCTCGTAGACAACAAGCTTTGTTAACGAGTAGGAACTCGTGGTTGATGTAGTCGTACACTTGCCGATCTCAAGATCGTGATGAAGTCCAGCAGGTCCGGCTCCAAAGACGTCCATCGATCCAGCTCCAGACCACCAAGTCCAGCATCGCAGCAGCGGTGCATCCGTGATCGCACACACGTCCGTGCCCGACAACCTCCGTCCCTCGCTCCAAAGAAAGCGGAGGAAGCAGCAACTCCTTTCCAGATAAAGCCACCGGGAACATGTATCTCGCTACTCCGAGACCTTGGGGTAATAATACTAGAGGGGGAGATAGATCCTTCACATGGAGGTGTGTGAGAGAGAAGTGAGGGGAGGGGGGCGTTTTATAGGAGGAGGAGGGTACCTTCCCATGGCGGCGCCCATGGAGGTGACCTTCACCTCCCCATTCATGTGGTGGTAACCCCTCCACATAAATTTGCCTCTTCACATTCTCCATTAAAGTCTCCACTTTAAATGCATTAAATTTCTCCAAATTTAATGCTCTCTCATTTAATAAAACTCTTTTATTAGTTTTATTCAGAATTTTGTTAATTACTTTAATTAACAAACATTCACATAAAACCCCCTGCAACATTTCAATATTACATGCAGAACCAATTTCAGCAATTTCACCCAAAACAGTTTCGGCGTCTATTGAAATAATTCCAGCGCTTTCTTAAATCTTTATATGAACATATTTGCTCCAAGTGGTGTCGGTATCCCTTAAGTGTGTCACCCTACGGTTCACGAATAATGCAGACATGATCGAGACCCCTCTCCGATCAATAATCAGCAGTGGGACCTGGAGATCCATACTGACTCCTACACATTCAACGATGACTTCTGTGATCGTGAGAACCTTTAACACTAGTAACTAAATCCCTTTGTCCCGCGATATATTACATGTCCGAGATTCGACATCGGTATCTCCATACCTAGTTTGATCTCGTTACCGACATGCACTCTTTTCTCGTTCCCGTGATATAACATTCTAGTGATCACATCACTTGCTTGCAAGCTATTTCAATGTGATATCACGAGAGGGCCCAGAGTATATCTATCCGTCATCGGGATGGACAAATCCCACTCTTGATCCATGAGCCTCAACATAACACCTTCAGTAATCGAACCCACCTTTATAGTCACCCTGTTACGGTGTGACGTTTGATGTTACCAAGATAGTCTTCCGGTGTTAGCAATTAACATGATCTCATGGTCTAAGGATAAAGATTACTTCGTATGATGTTATAGCAATATAAACATAATGACTTTGATCGTAATGCTATACTTCAGATGAATGTTCATCACATCATTCCACCAATGGTGTGACCTTGTTATTAACAACATCCAATGTCCATGATCAGGAAACCTTGATCATCTTGTTAATCAACAAGCTAGTCTATAAGAGAGGCATAACTAGGAATCCTTTTTGTTTATTAAACACACATGTATTGATGTTTCCGATCAATACAATTATAGCATGCAAAATAAACATTTATCATAAACATGGAATAATATAATAGCCACTTTATTATTCCCTCTCGGGCATATTCCCTTCACTCAAGCCACGAAAAGTTCTGCAGCACCGCCGCCACCAAAGGGGAGATTCGGGGGACAGAAAGTCTCTGTTCCGGCACCTTGTCGGTACGGGGAAGTGCCCCCGGAGCCATCTCCATCGATCTCCACCTCCATCTCCATCACCATTGCTGATTCCCATGATGAGGAGGGAGTAGTTCTCTCTCGAGGCTAAGGGTTCTACCGGTAGCTATGTGTTCATCTCTCTCTCTATGCATGATCTTATTGAGATCATGAGCTTATAATCTATAGATCTACCTTGCTACTCAAGTGCTTTAATAGATCTCTGCTCTCCCCATGTGTGTGAAAGTGACAGCGTGCTCACCATGGTGGCACTTAGGCTAGAGTTTTTAAATACTTGTTATGAGTTATATTTGGAGTTGGATGTCTTTATGAAATTGTGGTGTTTGTTGGACTCATCTAGTGCTCAAGGTGACAGTGTGGGGTTTTCTAGATGGGAAAGGCTTACTTTGAGGTGTGCTGTTATAGCCCTACCATGGATTAGAGTGTCCAACCGGAGAGTAGTTAAGAGTAGTATCATGAAGAGAAGATATTTATATGAGAGTGTTCACTAGTGAAAGTATGATCCCTAGGCCTTGTTTCTAAGCACTGAAACACCGTTTGCTATTAGATATGTTACATGTTTGCTTGCTTCCATCTTTATTTCAGTTTGCCTTTAGTCTTTTCCACGCCATCAAAGTATTCTCTATCACCGTTACCACTTATAATTATCTATACCACTTGTATTTCACTATCTCTTCGCCGAACTAGTGCACCTATACACCTGACAAGTGTATTGGGTGTGTTGGGGACACAAGAGACTTCTTGTATCTTGATTGCAGGGTTGCTTGAGAGGGGATACCTTTGACCACTTCCTCCCTGAGTTCGATAAACCTTGGGTGATCCACTTAAGGGAAAACTTGCTGCTGTTCTACAAACCTCTGCACTTGGAGGCCCAACAACTGTCTAAAAGAATAGAAGTGCGTAGACATCACTAGCCAAAAACCTGTACTGAGAGGGTATTCTTCTCGTGCATCCACCTCCTTTAAACCAAAATATTTGCCATTTGTGTCCACCATACCTACCTAGTAGCAGTATTGCTATTCCAAGTAAATTCTTGTTTTATCTACCTCCAAAATTAAACTTGTTATGTGAAAATTAGTGATTAAAGCTCTCACGAACTTGATGGCACACTTTACTTTCTTGCATTTAATAAACTTGAACCATTGGGTCCTTCTTTGTTGCGTATATGCTTGCGCTTTATGAGTTGAAGTTAGCCGAACCATGTATCATGGGGACCGCTTTCAACACTTTTGGTACTTTGTACCTAGTTGATATCATGTTCTTTTGCTTATGGATCTCAGCGGTGTGAAATAAAAGTGGAACTTGTAAGATCATGGAGTTTATATGTGTGTTAGAGAAACGCCTGGGCCGCTAGCCTAAGCCATGCCTAATCATGGTGGAAACTTGCATCATAACTATAGTGAGCATTCTATGAAGCATCCTCAATAAAAACCTATGTGAATAGCAAATAAAAAGATCGTTGAGATGCTCACTGTCTGCTTGCCTTTACATTTTGATTATGGGATAGCTCATGTGTCATGTGCAAGGGGTACCCCGTTGGCGGTTCTCAATGATACGCATGTATTTACAATGACAAGAGCTTGCTCGTGACTGAAGTTGAGTAGCATGAGGATCAGTACTCATAAGTAAGGGGCATGAGATTTCAACTTATAACTTGTCAAGCATATCCTCTTAGTTGTGTCACTTTAACCTTAATCACCTAAAGATGCCTATGATAGGGGCAATGAGAGCTGAAAGCTAGTAAGTATCATAATTTTTGGGAGCTCTTTATGAGACTTGCAATCCCTGCTTCCCTCTTTGAAGGGCCTTTCTTTTACTTTGTAGTTGAGTCAGTAAACCTACTCCCTTCTATCTCAGCAAGTATTTTGAGTTGTTGTGTTTCATTCATTCATATGTTGATTTATTCAATCATGTTTCTTATGTTCCTTGCTTTGCACATTGCTCTTATCCTGATGTTTACTACTTTGAAAGCTATCATTGAAAAACCAGCTATTTGTGAACTCCAACAAATTATCAACTATTCTTCGACCAAGAGCTAAGTTTGCCATTACCAATTCTGATTCACTTTATGTATCTTTATTGTGTTTCCTTTACTTATTACAAGTTGAGTTATATAATAGTGAGTTGTCTTCTATTATGATCTATGTATTTGGTGAATGTGATGCTTTTTATCTGTATTCTTTTATCGACCCTTCACTCCATAAACCTGAGGCCATGTTTATTGAGCTCAGTTTCGCTTGGGGACAAGCGAAGTCTAAGCTTGGGGGGAGTTGATACGTCCATTTTTCATCACTATTCTATGTCTTAATTCACTATTATTCATTGATATATTTCATATTGAGAGGTGATACTTATGTTATTTCATCTGTTTTTGCATGGTTGATGACTTTTGGAGCATGGACCGCTGCAGTCAGGATTCTGATGGAAAAGGTGCTGTTTGGAGGCAAAATTCGCGAAGATCAGAAAATACAGAAAAATATACGGAAAATCCTATTTTTCTAGAAGACTAAGGATGCTAGAACACGGAGTGGAGATGGGCCACAGGGGGCCCACACCACCCCCTGGCGCGGGCAGCCCTAGGCCGCGCCTAGAGGTGGTGTGGCCACCCTGGCCCACTCCAGCCTCTCTTCTCTGGCGTATATCATCCTCCCGAAACCCTAAGACTCATAGAGCAACCATAGAAAGATTCCGCCGCCTCCGCGGGGCGGAAAACACCGAGAGAGAAAGATCTCTCCGGCAGACAGATTTCTGCCGGGGGAATTCCTTCCCGGAGAGGGGAGATCGTCGCCATCAAACACCACCATCAAGCTGGACTTCATCGGGATCATCATCATCATCACCACCACCATCATCACCATCAGCACCCTCATCACCATCTCCATATTGCTGTAACAAATGCGTTGAATCTTGCATAGTTCATAGGGGAAACTTTCCCGGTGTTGATTACTCTTTGTAGTTGATGCTATTGAGTGAACCATTGAATTATTGTTTATGTTCAGATTGTTATATATCATTATTCCATCTCTGATCATGATCCATATGATGTCTTGTGAGTAGTTCGTTTTGTTCTTGAGGACATGGGAGAAGTCTTGTTGTTAGTAGTGGAGTTGCGTTGAGAAAGATTCAATAGATTGTTATTTAAGTTGTGGTGTACTTCTTCTAGTGGTGTCATGTGAACGTCGACTACATGACACTTCACCTATATGGGCCTAGGGGAATGCATTGTGTATTTGGCTACTAATTGTAGGGGTTGCCGGAGTGACAGAAACATGAACCCCCGTTAGGAAACCATTGCACAAGGGACATAAGGGTCTTAGAGTTTAAAGCTGTGGTTAGGTTTCTACCTTACTTACTTTCTTGTACTTACGGATGTTTGCAAGGGGTATAATCACAAGTATGTATTAGTCTTGGATGGGGCGGTATATTAGCACATGTTCACCCACACAACACTTAGCAAGCTAAAGAAGATTAATCAACTATATGAAGGGAAAGCACTTAACAGTCTTCCCATGTGTCCTCGAGAACGTTTGGTCATCTTAAGTAATACAACCGGCTTGTCCTTTGCTGCATAAAGGATTGGGCCACTTGCTGCATTTATTCCTACTGTATTTTATTTACTCGTACTTTGTTTGCTTGCTTTATCAAAAAACCCTAAAAATCCATTTGCTAAGTATTTGCAGAGAATTCCTAATCCATAGCACTAGCCAGCACCTTCTGCTCCTCGTTGGGTTCGACACTCTTACTTATCGAAAATACTGCGATACACCCCCTATACTTGTGGGTCATCAATAACCCAAAAGTTTTAGATGAGTCTTGGAAGTTATTACTTTAGTAATAACCGCTCTTATACTTTTTATTTGGTTTTTGTGCCAAGAGTAACCTCTAATGAGAGAGAAGTAATGATTGGGAAAGTTGTTGTCCCGAAACAGATTTCTGTGCTTCACCGTAAAAATTCGTGTAAAATCTCTGTACGTCCTTTTGAGGCGTGAATTTTTTTGCTTCTGCCCCAGGTTGTTATCTAACTTTCGTTAGTTCAATACTTTTTGATTTGAGCAAATTAAGGTCTTCGAAAAAATTCGTCTTTACCTGCTAGTCTGTTTTGACAGATTTCTGCCATTATTTGCATTTGCTTCTTGTTGGTTCCTTTTTGAGTTCTTTTGGGGAATTGAAATTTTTGAGGGAAGTGCTACAGTATCTAGTGTTTTAATGGAAGTTTTATTGGTGTTGGAACTGAACCTAAAGACTTATTATCTTGAGTGCACTAATGTTGCTAATAAAGATTGTGTGAAGTTTTGTATGAAGGAAAAATTTCACGTGTATGGAAGGAATGAGTAATGAGATGAAGGATGGACTAAAGCTCAAGCTTGGGGATGCCATGCGTATCACCCCAAGAAATATCTAAGAAGTACAAGCGTCAAAGCTTGGGGATTCCCAAGGCATCCCCTTCTTCATCAATAAAAATCCTAGGTTTCTTCCAAACGCTTCATTTTTATTGTTTCATGCACAGTTGTGTTGTTCTTGGAGCGTCTTCTTTTTCGTTTTCGTTTTGGTTTTTCATTTGCTTAGTTTGCTGAATAAATTGGTTGGACCCCCTCTTTCTATTGGGTCCGCAGCATAGAAAACAAAAAATTGCTACGATGAGAACTATACGCCAAGATCTATCTACTAGGTACAGAGCAACGGGTGGACATACATCCATCGAGAACTTACCCTCGAAGACAACGAGTTTTTTTAACGAGTAGGAACTCGTGGTTGATTTAGTATACACTTGCCGATCTCAAGATCATGTGGAAGTCTGAGCGCCGCAAAACAGCAGCGCATCCGTCCTCGCACACACGTTCAAGCCACCAGACAACCTCCACCTCCTCGCTCCAGCGATCCAGCGGAAGCAGCAACTCCTTCCAGATGAAATGCCACCGGGAACATGTATCTCGCTAATCCGAGACAATGGGGGAATAATTGTAGAGGGGGAGAGAGATCCTTCACAAGGAGGTGTGAGGAAGAAGGGGAGTGAGGGGGGCCTTTTATAGGAGGAGGGGGGGTACCCCTCCCCCATGGCCGGTGCCCATGGGAGGGTGACTCCTCACCTCCCCCATTCATGTGGTGGTAACCCCTCCACATTAAAATGCCCCTTCACATTCTCTTTTAAAGTCTCCACTTTAAATGCATTAAATTTCTCCAAATTTAATGCTCTCTCATTTAATAAAACTCTTTTATTATTTTTATTCAGAATTTTGTTAATTAATTTAATTAACAAACATTCACATAAAACCCCCTGCAACAATTCAATATTACATGCAGAACCAATTTCAGCAATTTCACCCGAAACAGTTTTGGTGTCTATTGAAATAATTCCAGCGCTTTGCAATTCTTTCATCTGAAACATATGTGCTCCAAAATGGTGTCCGGTAACTCTTAAGTGTGTCACCCTATGGTTCACGAATAATGCAGACATGATTGAGACTCCTCTCAGATCAATAATCAGAAGCGAGACCTGGAGATCCATACTGATTCCTACACATTCAACGATGACTTCTGTGATCGTGAGAACCTTTAAAGCTAGTAACTAAATCCCTTTGTCTCGCGATATATTACATGTCCGAGATTCGATCTTTGGTATCTCCATACCTAGTTTGATCTCGTTACCGACATGCACTCTTTTCTCGTTCCCCGTGATATAACATTCTAGTGATCACATCACTTGCTTGCAAGCTTTCTTAATGTTATATCACCGAGAGGGCCCAGAGTATATCTATCCGTCATCGGGATTGACAAATTCCACTCTTGATCCATGAGCCTCAACATAACACCTTCGTAGTACTAAACCCATCTTTATAGTCACCCTGTTATGGTGTGACGTTTGATGTTATCAAGATACTCTTCCGGTGTTAGCAATTAATATGATCTCATGGTCTAAGGATAAAGATTACTTCATATGGTGTTATAGCAATATAAACATAATGACTTTGATCGTAATGCTATACTTCGGATGAATGTTCATCACATCATTCAACTAATGTTGTGACCTTGTTATTAACAACATCCAATGTCCATGATCAATAAACCTTGATCATCTTGTTAATCAACAAGCTAGTCTATAAGAGAGGCACAACTAGGAACCCTTTTTGTTTATTAAACACACATGTATTGATGTTTCCGATCAATACAATTATAGCATGCAAAATAAACATTTATCATAAACATGGAATAAGATAATAACCACTTTATTATTGCCTCTCAGGCATATTCCCTTCAGTCTCCCACTTGCACTAGAGTCAATAATCTAGTTTGAAAAACTTTGCGTATTGAACACCTATGGATTTCTGGTGTTGCATATACGCTATTGCTAGTGGTTAACATAATCTCTAGATCTGACAGTTTCAGGTCTGTGTGTATTTGTATGTCTTTGCGTCTCTACGCATCACTCATTCTCAAATGAGATGGCATTGTACAAATTTGGTCCTTTGGTGAGACCTTTAGTTCGTTCCGGTTAAAATATGTTGATATTATTGTCACACAATATATCTTCATAGTATTAGCCCACTTTGAACTACACCTAGTTTGATAACAAACTACTTAACACAAATGCCCTCCTTTGCTGCTATTATAGCAGTTATATACTTAGCCTTTTTTTGTAGTATCTGTCACACTGTCTCAACTTTGGAACTCATCCAAATCCATCATGGAACATCCTTTCCATTACATTGTGCCACCCATAGTCTAAATTGAGATAAATTTAGTTTGTATCTTGTGACAAAACTAGTATCAATGTAACACTTTACAATGAACTACCTTTAACTATTTGTCACTTATACATGATATATTCTTAGTTCTTCCAAAGCTCATAAGAATATCTTTACTATCGTCCAATGATCATCTTATGAATCATTCTGGTATGTGCTCATAACATTTAGAGCATAGGACATTCTGGATATATACATATCATGGTATAATCGATCAAAATCTTCATGTGATTTTACTCACCAAGTGTTGAAACACTTGAATTTTGATACTATCCTTTTCATGCAGCAATAACCTTTCTTGTTGTTTCCATATTGAACCCTTTCAATATCTCATATATGTATGTCTGGCACAACCATATTTGTGCCTCAATCTATCCATATAGATATTGATGCCAAATATTCCGGGTTTGCCCAAGTCTTTCATCGAAATCTTATTTTAATGAAATTCTTAACTTGTGTCAATACAAGATACATCATTTCCAATCAACAATATGTCCTCTACATAATGTATTAGAAATATGTCTCAGCGCTCCCACTTAATTTCTTGCAAATGCAAGCATCTTCACCATCTCCGCTGAATTTAAACTCTTTTAACAGTTTCATCATGGTGAAGATTCCAACTCCGCTATGCTTACTCCAACTATTGAAGTTTGCATGCCCTTTTAGCACCCTTTGAATTAACAAAACCCTTCGGACCGTGTCTTGTAAACGTCCTAGGTAACCATTCTATTAGAAGAACATTGTTTTGTTTGTTCAACTACCATACATCAAATTATATGTAGTGGTTGCTACATTAATCCGTCAAGACTAAATATCACTATGAAAGATCAAGTCTTGTCATAGTCAACTCCTTGAACATTGTCGTAAACTTCTTTCCGACATGTCGACTATTTCATAGAACATCCATGTCTTATTTCTTTATAGATCCAAACATGACCGATAGGCTTCACGCCTTGTGAGACCAGGCACATGGCTTAACAGGATTGATAGAATACTCATACCAACAAGTTGCAACTTCTTTTCCGGAAGCTCATTCGAAAAGAACTCTAAGGTTAAGCGTGCTTGGCCTAGAGCAATTCTAAGATGGGTGACCGACCGGGAAGTGGGTATCGGGTGCGCACGAGTGAGGACAAAGTGTGCAGAAAAGACTAGTGTTGGTCTGTGGGGCCAGTCTAGATACCCTATTAAGCTGCCAGGAGTGACACCCCTGCCCGTGGAGGACGGGTGTTACAAAGTGGTATCAAAGCCGACCCTTGCGATTACATGGGTGTGTGCGGGTTAGTGGCAGGACATGTGGAGCATGGCACGTGTCGGAGTGGAGGGACACGGCATGGCACTAGACGCACAGACGCGTGCCAAGAGGGAACGTTCCTGGGGTGTGCTTGATCGATGAGGGCATCGATCTTCTAAAGGGTGGGTGTATGTGAGACCAGGCACATGGCTTAATAGGATTGATAGAATACTCATACCAACAAGTTGCAACTTCTTTTCCGGAAGCTCATTCGAAAAGAACTCTAAGGTTAAGCGTGCTTGGCCTAGAGAAATTCTAAGATGGGTGACCGACCGGGAAGTGGGTACCGGGTGCGCATGAGTGAGGACAAAGTGCGCAGAAAAGACTAGTGTTGGTCTGTGGGGCCAGTCTAGATACCCTATTAAGCTGCCAGGAGTGACACCCCCCGGGCCCAGGAGTGGACGGGGTGTTACACGCCTTTCCGAAGGGTCTTCCAAGTTCAGAAACTTGATATCTCGTGTATGGATACTATCACGGATTCTATGACTTCTAGTCATTTTATGGAGTCAGGTCCCATCATCGCTTCTTTGCATGTAGTCGATTCATCATTGTCAAAACAATAACGACTTGCTTATCAAATCACACTATTTGATTCTTACCGACCCACACGGTTCAATAGGAACTCTAATCTCCAAGATCACACCCTTTGTAATCACGGGAGCCATGAGCATTGTGGCTGCCACCGGGACACTTTCCGGCGCTGCTCTACTTAGCACATATAGCTAAGGTTCAACAAACTTATCAAAGTTCTATTGTCCTCCCACTTAACTTTTCGCAAAAAATTCTTTCTCAAGAAACTTGACGTTCCAAGTAACAAACTCTTTTGTACTCGGTGTTATGGAGAAATTCCCAACAAATTCTTTGGGATAACCTACAAAGACATGCTTATCCAACTTTGGTTGTAAACATTTTACTTATGCATAGCATACCAAAATTTAAGAAAAGACAATTCGGGTTTTATCCCAAACCATAACTTATATGGTGTCATTTCAACGGATCACGATGGTGCTCTTTTCAGTGTAAAAGCGGTAGTCTCTAAAGCTTCAATCCTTAAAACATAATGGCAGTTTTATAAATGACACCTTTGATCTTATCATGTCAAACATGGTTTGATTTCATCTCTCGAATATGCCATACTCCTATGGTTTACCGGGAAACACAAATCATGGAACAATTCCTCAAATCTTAGGTGTTTTGCTAAACATGTAACTCAAATATCTTCCTTTATGATCGAATCATAAACTCTTTATTTTCTTGTTACAATGATTTTTCACTTCATCTTGAAAGTCTTTGAACAATTTTAAAATGTTTCATACTTCTTCCTTATTAAGTAAATATATAAATATATTCACTCAAATTCTGGAGAAAGCATATGAAGCAAAAAAAGATCCATCGCATATGGCTACACATAATGGACTATGCACATCAGCATGTACAATTTCCAATAAGCTAGTCATCCGTTCCTCTTTGGCCTATGAACGGAGTTTCAATTATCTCGAGGAAAGTCTCACAAGCGTCAATTGATCAAAATCAAAGACTCCAAAAATTTATCAACATGGAGTTTCTTCATGTTTTCTTTCCAATATAATTTAAACAGCGATGTCACTTCATAAGTGATCTTTCAATCATTTGTCTTGCGACATTTTAGCAATAGTGTTTATGGATGTGATTTCTCCCACTAGACTTGTAAAAGTTCATCCATCCTTTATGGAATACGGTAATTATTTGAACAACCATTGTTCTCATAATACCAGAACAAAATAACAATTATTAAAACAAATCTTGAAGGCTAGGTTTGATGACAACAAAAAACACAATAACACTTTATTGGTTTTCGATGATCATCATCACTTATTCTCTTGCTAGTTACTTAGGCCATTTCAGTTCATGAATTGCATTGTCCTGTATGACACTTCATACCAACCAATTCGGTATCCAATACCTCAGAACCATATTTTTTAACAAGCAAGGAATACAGCCATTACATGTATATCTTCTATATACCAAAGTTGGACATCTCCAACCTTTTCTTTTCTGCCAAATATTTTATAGATTCTCTTTCAACAATTCCTTTTCTTTTAAAAGAATCTATCAACATCAATAATGGTGTCATTCACATGACACATAATACAGAGCGTGTATAGTCAAATACTAATACCTTTGGACTTGCACTTTGAAGTGGATCACCATCATCAAATGTTTGATGTTCTTTCAAAAATCCATTCTTTAGTAATCTATCAGTGTAGTAAACATTTTACTGACATCTTCTATTCATCCTTATCATGACAACTTTCATGATCAAGCTACTACAGCCTGTAAGGAAGAATCGCGAGTATAATGTTAGTTCCCAAAACCTTTTTGGGAGATCCAGATGCTTAGCATCTCCATCCTTCACAAATTCTCATACAATATGAGAACATGTATTTTGCTAAATTATACTCTATCATAATGCAACCAAAAACATTGTTTCAGATATCACAATATCTTTCACACATGATGGTTTCTGAAACAATTTTCATCTCCTATATAATCTTGATATTAAAACAACTTTTGAATATCAATAATCATGGAGGCAAACATGATACTTTAGATACTATCATTGGAATTCTCACTCTTGATTTAATACTACTTATTAAACTTCATGGAGTAAATAGAGTTTGCTGAAAGTTTGCAATAGGACTTATAAACTTTAAATTGACATTCAAAACAATATGATACCAGTTTGTAAAGTAAATATCCAGAATTCTATAGTTCTATTATCTCAATTGAAACTAAGCATAAGGTAGTGAACAGACGCCAACGACTACAACAAATTATGCAAATTCACTTTGATTTAGTTTATGACGAATTGAGTTTGACTAATCCAAATTAGAAATAAACTCCCACTCAAAAACGACATCCCTCATGCCTTTTTGGTGATTACATGAACTAAATCCACTACACCAAGTCTGATCATCACGTGAGTTGATGTAGCTTCAAAGGCGAGCATCTATATGGGCATCATATCAACTATATGACTCATGCTTAACCTTTCAGTCCGTGTTCCGAGGCCATGTCTGTACATGCTAGGCTCGCTAAGTAAGAACCTTAGTATTCGCGTGTGTAAAACTATCTTATACCCGTTTGTATGAAAGCGTAGATTCGAGTACACCCGATCATCACGTGATGTCTCGAAACACGATCCACAAAACGGTGCATACTTAAGGAAGAACACATTTTTATCTTGATATCTAAATGAGGGATCATCTTACAATGCTACAGAAAGCGCCAAACTAGCAGTATAAGATGCTAACATCTAATGTGTAAAGTGAGATGATATGGTCCATGCATTTGATCTCTATCATTTGCATCGTGGTATGTTCTCTATCATTCCTTTGTGTATAAGGCCAAGGTCTATGGAACTGACACGTTGAGTGTGTTGTAAGAGTATCTATCATACATCTACTTACAACAATACCATATCAAGACACTAGCCCAGCAACAATCTAAACTAGACGCCTCTAATTTATCAATTGCAAGTTTTACGTGGCTTAGGGCTTTCGGAGATAGAACCGTTCTTACCTACGAACATGAACCACAACAAGGATAACCAAGTTATTAGCAACTCGTTGTAAATCAGATATTGACTATAGTAGGAGAGACAGACACCCGCCAGCCACTTATGCAAAACAAGTTACATGTCAGTCGTGGAACCGGTCTCATGTACGATGACATGTAAGGTTGGTCCGGGCGCTTCATCCCACTATGCCACCAATATCCAAAATACATAGAAGATGCAATAACATGATCATCATCGCCCACATATAAACATATGTGTACTACCCGTGCAAAGCACCTACGCATAGATCAGGCTCTGATACCACTGTTGGGTCCGCAGCATAGAAAACAAAAAAATTCCTACGATGAGAACTATACGCCAAGATCTATCTACTAGGTACAGAGCAACGGGTGGACATACATCCATCGAGAATTACCCTCGAAGACAACGAGTTTTGTTAACGAGTAGGAACTCGTGGTTGATGTAGTCGTACACTTGCTGATCTCAAGATTGTGTGGAAGTCCGAGTGCCGCAAAACAGCAGCGCATCCGTCCTCGCACACACGTTCAAGCCACCAGACAACCTCCACCTCCTCGCTCCAGCGATCCAGCGGAAGCAGCAATTCCTTCTAGACGAAATGCCACCGGGAACATGTATCTCGCTAATCCGAGACAATGGGGGAATAATTCTAGAGGGGGAGAGAGATCCTTCACAAGGAGGTGTGAGGAAGAAGGGGAGTGAGGGGGGCCTTTTATAGGAGGAGGGGGGTACCCCTCCCCCATGGCCGGCGCCCATGGGAGGGTGACTCCTCACCTCCCCCATTCATGTGGTGGTAACCCCTCCACATTAAAATGCCCCTTCACATTCTCTTTTAAAGTCTCCACTTTAAATGCATTAAATTTCTCCAAATTTAGTGCTCTCTCATTTAATAAAACTCTTTTATTATTTTTATTCAGAATTTTGTTAATTACTTTAATTAATAAACATTCACATAAAACCCCCTGCAACATTTCAATATTACATGCAGAACCAATTTCAGCAATTTCACCCGAAACAGTTTCGGTATCTATTGAAATAATTCCAGCGCTTTGCAATTCTTTCGTCTGAAACATATGTGCTCCAAAATGGTGTCTGGTAACTCTTAAGTGTGTCACCCTACGGTTCGCGAATAATGCAGACATGATTGAGACTCCTCTCAGATCAATAATCAGAAGCGGGACCTGGAGATCCATACTGATTCCTACACATTCAACGATGACTTCTGTGATCGTGAGAACCTTTAAAGATAGTAACTAAACCCCTTTGTCTCGCGATATATTACATGTCCGAGATTCGATCATTGGTATCTCCATACCTAGTTTGATCTTGTTACTGACATGCACTCTTTTCTCGTTCCCGTGATATAACATTCTAGTGATCACATCACTTGCTTGCAAGCTTTCTTAATGTGATATCAGCGAGAGGGCCTAGAGTATATCTATCCGTCATCGGGATTGACAAATTCCACTCTTGATCCATGAGCCTCAACATAACACCTTCATAGTACTGAACCCATCTTTATAGTCACCCTGTTACGGTGTGACGTTTGATGTTATCAAGATACTCTTCCGGTGTTAGCAATTAACATGATCTCATGGTCTAAGGATAAAGATTACTTCATATGGTGTTATAGCAATATAAACATAATGACTTTGATCGTAATGCTATACTTCAGATGAATGTTCATCACATCATTCAACTAATGTTGTGACCTTGTTATTAACAACATCCAATGTCCATGATTAGGAAACCTTGATCATCTTGTTAATCAACAAGCTAGTCTATAAGAGAGGCATAACTAGGAACCCTTTTTGTTTATTAAACACACATGTATTGATGTTTCCAATCAATACAATTATAGCATGCAAAATAAACATTTATCATAAACATGGAATAAGATAATAACCACTTTATTATTGCCTCTCGGGAATATTCCCTTCACTTTCATACATTGGTTTTCAAATAGTTTGGTTTGGTTTGGAAAAGAGTAGGAAAGTTCATGCTTAAGTGTTAAAGAGAGTTTGTTTTTGACTGTGGCCTATGCTTTGTCATGTCATGCTTGATATTATTTTGGCTTTATGCTTAGTATTCTTTGCTGTAGCATGACTTGTTATAAACAATTGAGATTTCTTAATGTGCCTTAGATGAATCATGTGTTGTTTTAGCATATTAAAGCATAGTATTGTGGTATTCTCCTTTGATGCTTTATTTGGGTTGACTTGGCGCATGCTCACACCATGTTATGACTATCCCAAGTCACCATAGCCTTTATGATCCTTTAGTTTTCAACTTGTAGTATCACTTTATGGTTTGATCAATGATATTTTGTCGCTCTGCATGATTATGGCCATTATTGCTCTCTTAGTTTGTCGCTCCCAGTCTTTTGATAGCCTCTGTAATCAAGTATGAGTTCCACTCATGCATCCAACTCCCTAAACCAAGTTATTCCAAGGAGTCCACCATACCTACCTATTAGCATATGCTATTCCAAATATATTCATGCTTTTATCTACCTTCCGAATTAAACTTGTTATGAGAAAACTAGTGATTAAAGCTCTCATGAACTTGATGGCACACTTTACCTTTCTTGCCCTTAATAAACTTGAACCATTGTGTTGTCTATGTTGTATATGCTTGCACTTATTTGTTGGGGATTAGCAGAACCATGCTATCATGGGGAACGCTTTCAACATTGCACTGGTACTTTGTACCTAGTTGATATCATGCTCTTTTGTCTATGGATGTCATCGGTGTGAAATGGAAGGGGATCTTGTAAGTCCATGGAGTTATGTATATGTGTTAGAGAAACGCCTGGGCCGCTGGTCTAATCCATGCTGACATGGTGGAAACCTGCAGCGTAACCATAATGAGATGTCTATGAAGCATTCTTCTTATAAAAAAAGAATCCTATATTGAGAAAAAATAGAAAAAGAAAAAAAAAGAGATTATGAAAAGAGGAAAGAGAGAAAAATTCACCATATTCCCATGGTAAATAAGAAAATTGCTGAAATGCTCGTTGTCTATTTGCCTTGTCATTTTGATATGGGGATTCTTCCGTATCATCGGGCAAGGGGTACCCCATTGGCGGTTCTCTATGATACACATGTACTTATGATGACAAGAACTTACCGGTGACTAAACTTGAGTAGCATGAGGAGCGGCCCTCGTATTCAAGGGACATGAGATTCCTAACTTATACTTCGTCAAGCATATACACAATAGTTTGTTCACTTTAACCTTAATCACTTCAAGATGCTTATGGTAGGGGCAATGAGAGCTGAAAGCTATAAGTACCATAATTTTTGGAAGCTCTTTATGAAACTTGAATTTCTGCTTCCTTCTATGAAGGCCTTTCTTCCACCATTATATTGAGTCTCCACCTTCTATCTTTATGCACCTACTTTGAGAGCATAGTGGCCATTCTTAGTTCTATGTGCATTGTCTCAAGACTAGTTGATTTATGCATACCTTGATATTGCTTGCTTTAAACTATTTGTATCTAGTCACTCTTATGAACTTTGAAGGTGTCCTATGCATTTAATTTTCTACTCTATGAGGGACAAGCTGAATACCATTATGCTATGTTTTCTTTATGTGAAACAAACAAACGTCTTGCAAAGCATTGTTATTCATGAATCTTTTGTTTGTGCCTTTTTATGTTGCAACATAGTTTCTTTGCCTTATTGCTAGAACTTTGTCTTTCATGTTATGATTGAAGTACTATGATCCCAGCTTTGAATGTTTTACAAATACTTTGATCAAATTTATGATGGTGCAGGTCACCTCAAAAATTATTCTTTCTTTTTATCACTTACCTACTCGAGGACGAGAAGGAGTTAAGCTTGGGGATGTTGATACTTTGCAAATGTATCTATAATTTTTGGTGTTCCATGCTTGGTTTTATCTACTTTCTTGTGTTTTATCCACACTTTGGAGTACTTTTCATATGATTTCTTGGACTAACCTATTAACAAGAGCCACAGTGCTAGCTGCCTGTTTTCTGCTGTTTTTGGTTTCAGGAAGTCAGAAAATGAATATTCTTGGAATTGGACGGGACAAAAGCCAAAGTTATTATTTTACCGGGGGACACTTGCAAATAAAGACGGAGAGGGAGAGGGGCCTGGCCACACCACTGGCCGCACCTGGCTAGGCTCGCCCGCCAGGTGGTCTGCCGCCTGTGCACCCCCTCGGCCTCTCCTTCCGCCTATATATTGCCTCTGATATAGAAATCCTAAGTACCCGATCAAAAATCCACGAAAGAGTCTGTAGCCGTTGTCATCTCCATCCCTAGATCGGGAGGGATCTGAAGCTCTTCCCGGTACCCTGCCGAAGAGAGGAATTTGCCCTGGAGGCCTTCTTCATCATCATGCAAGCCTCCGATGTGATGCATGAGTAGTTCATCTCTAGACTACGGGTCCATGTAGTAGCTAGATGGTTGGTTCTCCTCCTTTGTGCTTTCATGTCTAGATCTTGTGATCTCTGTTCATGATCAAGATCATCTATTTGTAATTCTGCATGTTGTGTTTGCGGGGATCCGATGGATATTGAGATGCTATTTCAGATTGATTATTGATTCTATCATGTCTTTGTTATTTGTGATCTTGCATGCTTTCCATTGTTAGTAGCTATCTTGTCCAAGTAGATGCTAGCAACTCCAAGAGTTAGTATTTATGCTCGATAGTGGGTTCATGCCTCTGGTAATCTAGGGAAGTAATAGAAATCTCTATGGTACTAGATGTGTTGTTGCTACTAGGGAGAAAACAACAATCCTTTGTTCATAGAACAATCGTATTGTTTACTTTACACGCAATTCGTAATGCAATAATCTGTTGCTTGTAACTTAATACTAGAGGGGGTTCGGATGATAACCTGAAGGTGGATTATTAGTCATAGATGCAGTTGGATGGCGGTCTATGTATAATGTTGTAATGCCCAATTGAATCTCAAAGGAGTCAAGATGATTAGTATATGCTTGTATGCTTTCTAGATGTTTGTCAATTGCCCCGCTGTAATTTGTTCACCCAGCATGTTATCTATCTTAAGGAGCGTCACCTCTAGTGAACTATGGACCCCGGTCCTTTCTTTTACATTCAATCTACAATCAACTGTTTACTGCTTTGTGTTTACTTTCTGCAAACTATTACTTCCTTCCATTCGATACGTTTAATCCTTTGTTTTCAGCAAAACCGGTGAGATTGACAACCTCATCGCAAGTTGGGGGCAAAGTTTTGTGGTTGTGTTGTGCAGGTCTCCATGTTGCTGCTGGCACCGGTAGTGCGCCTTGCCAACATTCAGCTAGCTACACCTTTGGGGTGTTTCCTTGCTCCTACTGGATTGATAACCTTGGTTTCGTACTGAGGGAAAACTTGCTGATGTGCTCATCATACCTTCCTCTCGGGGTTCCCCAACGAGCTCGATATATTTTGGGCCATCAAGCATGGCCAAGTCAATTCAAGTGAAACATTCAGAGGAGGATACCATAGTGTCATACAAGGTTATGAATAGAACAATGCAAGCAAACATTCATATGACATGCTACAAACTATTAGCAAGCTGTAGCTAATCATAAGAAAGCAAGAACTACTAAGCATCCATAAATAACAAACACCTTACATGGATAGACTAAGCATGCCCACAATGATGAGTATATGTACAAAAATGAAAACAAATAGAGTTCATTACCAGCCTCTTACCACACCTCAAGTTGTTATTAATCCTCACTATTGCCCTTCACTTGTGGGCTTGAATAATAACATGAAACCAAACTCCACAATGAGGACTACTGAACCCTGCAACGAACTTCACAAAACCAAAGAAGAACAACAAATATTTTTGGGTTTTCGATTTTTAAAGGCAAGAACAAAAAGGAAGAACAAGCAAAGCGAAATCTTTTTGGGTTTTTAGAATAATTTAGACAAAGCTAAAAGAGAGAGGCAAACGAAGGCAAAAAGGTAAAGAAGCAAGCAAAGAGAAATAGCGAAAATATTTTTGGTCTTTTTGTGTTTTGGAAAGTAGAAATAAATCAAGAACGGAAACTAAAAAGAAAGTGAAACATGGATATACAAAGTACCGATTGAACATGATAAGTAGATGAGTATGATGTCAGTGTACCTCCCCCCAAGCTTAGGCTTTTGACCTAAGTGGGTATCAATCCCAAGCTGGCCAAGATGGAGCGCCTCCGTAGTACGGCGAAGAGGTGCCCGCGTCCCGATACGAGCTCAAGGATGCCCCAGCATAGTGCGCAGAATAGTCATAAGAGGGCACATCCCCCTGGTGCTGCCCGTGGAAACCAAGCAAGCAGAGCTGCTCGTCCACCTCCTCCTTGGAACGCGACCATGGCATCCTGTAAATACTAAACAAAGTGGATTATGGCAAAGGAATTTCGCTCTCGTCTCCATCAGTAAACAACATCCTGTATACTAAACTCTCCGTACTAGAGTCAGTAGTGACAAAGTGATGCGTTTTCATAGCAACAAGATCAAGCCTTTGTGGTGTCAATACAGTATCATTAGGATCAACAGAAAGTTCCAAAGCAGCAACCATGCACGAGGCAATAATGCCCCCATAAATAGGTCCTCTAGCGGCTAGGCGGCGAGCAATGAGAGAACCAAGATTATACTTGGTATCATTATTAAGTGCAGCAACGAGGAAGGCTAAATGATAATTAGAAATATTACTAGTGTTCTCCCTACCAAGAATGCTAGTGGCAAGATAATAAGCAAAATATCTAAGAGTTGGGAGTTGAATGTTCCTTATCTTCCCGCGCTGAGCTACGCGGTCATTGTCATTTGTCACACTTCGGTAGAGCTCCAGCAAATCAGCGGGCCAACCTTGGATCTTCTTCACTGTCCCAGTCATGCCTATGCCTATAATGCTGCAAAATCTTTCCAATGACATGGTAATAGGAAGATTATAAATTTTGAACGAAATAGTTGACTGATAAGGGGTATTAGTGAAAACGAAACTCTCAATGAAAGTTTTGGTGAGCACGGCATATTGATCACTCTCATCTTCCATGTAAGTGGTTAGACCAACCCTCTAAACCAGTAGTAAGAAATCATCGAGGATCCCTGCAGCTTGCAAAAAGGTAAAACAAGGGAAGGTAGATGGGTGAGCATCTCCCTCATCTCCTTCATTGCCAAAGCATGGTGCAATAAGATCTTCATTATATGATGGCCTAAACTGAGAGGCTGATCTTGAAGGCCTTGCTCTCCTAGGCGTGTCCCTCTCAAATATTTCTCCAAAAGTGTGGTTGTTCATCTTTGATATTCTGAAATTTAAACATCTATTATACAAGTGATTGCAAAGTGAATACATAATGAAGGGAACTACTCATAGGGCCTTATAAGAAGCCTAAACATGCATCAAAACAATTTCTCAAAGCATTGAACAAGCTTAAAAGCTCACATAACATGTCACCTATAGTAGCAAAATACTCAAGATATAATCCACTAAACACAAATCTACTTGGACAAGCGGAGGAGTCACATACCGGAGAACGAATGCTCCAAATTTCAGCAGCAAAGATGGGCTGAGCAAGGAGACCGAAAAATCGTGGACAAGAATAGCAAGAACGCGATTTTGAGCAATGGACTGATGTTTTCTCGGGAGAGAGAAGGAAGTGGCAAGTGAGAGAGTGAGTGGAGAGCCAGGGTGGCCCACACCATGTCCAGGCGTGCCCCTGGTGTGGCTGCGCCACCAGGTGGTGTGCCGTCCTGGTGCTCCCCAGACACTTCTCTGCCCCTTTTTTCACGTAAAAATTTAAAATGAATTTTCTGGAATTTTTCGAGACACTTTATTTTTAAGCAATTTTCAGGTATTAATGAATGAATTTCTGACAGAAAGATGATGATGGAATGGTGCAAATAACAAAACAAAACCAAAACTTCAGAAGTTCTAAAACACTCTAATATGCAAGCTACTAGTGAAAGAAAAGTAAGCTAAGTGAAAGCAAAAATTAAAATGGATAAATATAAAAGTAAGAAAGGATAATCATGGTGAAAACATTGTTTTGTTCATTAAAATCACTTTGTTAACAAGGTTGATCATGTCTTGTTACCAAAACAATTTTATATGAAACAAAACTTTGCATTTCACTAAATGATTATGTTACCTCAACCTTGATAGCAATGGTCCCAATCATAATAGTTTCATATTTTTGTCGTGGTATGGGACAATATATTTCTCCAACTTGGACGCCCTCAATATTTTCAATTGAATTTAGGCCATAATTCCTATCAATCTTCTTGGGGAAATAGATAGTATGCTCCTTGTCATTAACATTAAAAGTTATATTTCCTTGATTGCAATTAATAATAGCGCCTGTAGTATTAAGAAAAAGGTTTTCCGAGAATAATAGACATATTATCATCTTCAGGCATTTCAAGCACAACAAAGTCAGTTAATATTAAGCAATTATGAGCCACTTGAACGGGAACATCCTCACATATACCAACTGGAATGGTAGTAGATTTATCAGCCATTTGCAAAGATATATCAGTTGGTATTAGTTTCTCCAATTGAAGTCTCTTATAGAGGGAAAAAGGCATAACACTAACTCCTGCTCCTAAATCACACAAAGCAGTTCTAACATAGCTATTTTTAATCGAACATGGAATAGTTGGAATCCCTAGGTCTCCAAGTTTCTTTGGAAGCTTACCATTAAAGGAATAATTAGCAAGCAAAGTAGAAATTTCCTCATTAGGGATCTTCCTTTTATTAGAGACAATATCCTTCATATCTTTGAATAAGGAGGTTGTTTAATTGCATCAGTTAAAGGAGTTTGCAAAAATAAAGGTTTCATCCATTCACAAAACTTATTATAGTGTTCGTCTTCCCTTGACTTGTGTTTCTTATTAGGGAAAGGCATAGGTTTTTTTCCCAGGGCTCTCTCTCACTACCATGTTTATTAGCAACAAAATATTCCTTAGTGTATTTAGCATTCTTAGTGTGTCTTTCAGGTTCTTCTTCAACTTTTTCTTTATCAGGAGCATCATTTTCTTCACTACCACTTTCAGTTTCAGCATCAGATGCAGATATACTATTAAGATCTTTAGCAGGTTCAGAAGATTCTACAATAATTTTATGTTTCTTTTTCCTTTTCTTAGGAGAAGTACCATTATTTTCAGTTTGTTGAGAGTCCTGCTCAATTCTTTTAGGATGCCCCTCAGGATATAGAGGATCCTGGGTGACAGCACCACTTCTAGTTCTTATTTCATAAGCATGTTTTTCTTTAGCAGCATTAACTAGCAAATCTTTTTGTACTTTGATAAGCTGATCAATTTGAGTTTGAACCATTTGGAAATGTTTAACAAGCATTTTAACATCATTTGAGGTTCTTTCCACAATATCCTTCAACTCAATAATAGCTCTAGATTTTTCCATTAAACGATTTTGCACTCTTTTATTAAAATTATCTTGCTTAACAATGAAAACATCAAATTCCTCCAAGCATTGATCAGGAGGTTTAGAATAAGGAATATCACCTTCATCAAAATGTTGGAGAGAGTGTACCTCAATAGTGGATGAGTGAGAGATTGGCTTACATAATTCTTGTATAGGAGGTAAATTCTTCACGTCTTCATCTTTAATACCCTTCTCCTTAAGACATTTCTTAGCTTCCTTCATCACTTCATCATTTAGTTCAATAACTCCCCTCTTCCTTGATGTTGGTGTTGGCTCAGGCACAGTTAACTCAGGTTAAAATACCTCTTTTTCTCCCTGTTTAAAATCAAAAAGTTCCTGCAAAATGGCATGTCTAGCACTAGGAGGGAAATATTTCTGAAGGAAGGTACTAATCAAGCAATCAGAGCTATCAATAGATCCAGGAGGTAAATTATTAAACCAAGTTTGGGCTTCTCCTTTCAGTGAAAAAGGGAAAAATTTAGCAACAAAGTAGGTGCGCATCTTAACATCATCATAAAATAGGCCACTCATGGTAGAAAGCTCAGTCATATGTGCTACTGCAGTTTCATTCTTAGTCCCACAAAAAGGTTCTTTCTCAACAATAGTTATGTAAGATAAATCAAGAGAGAAATCATAATCCTTATATTTAATGTTTATGGGAGATATAGCAAACTTATCATTAGGGGATAGTTTGGGTTCTATAGTACGCCTCTCAAGGAGACTCTTAATAGCACTTTTACCATGAGTATTTTGACATTCCTCAATAAATTCATCATTCATTTCTATATATCCATCTTCAATATCATAGCTCCCTATAGACTCGGGTGAACTGACAGGTGTAGTAGTATCTTCATTAGGAGTTTCAGTATTTCCATCTATAGTTTTAGCAATTGTAGCATCTAGGAAAGGACCTAATGAACCACTCTTATCAAGCACAGTAGAAGCATCATAAGTATCAGAAGTTTCAGATTCAGCAAAAGTAGCAGTATATGTAGCATGTGTATGTGGTGGTGTAAGGAGCTTACTCATCACAGATGGTGAATCAAGAGCAACAGAGGTATTCAGAACCGTACCTCTCCTTGTAGTGGACGGTAATATAGGAACCTTTCCATCACGAGACTTACCCATGATGAATGGAGGGCAACAAACAATAGTGATTCCAAGTGAACTTGATAAATAAAGCTATGCTCCCCGGCAACGGTGCCAGAAAATAGTCTTGATCACCCACAAGTATAGGGGGTGTATCGCAGTATTTTCGAGGGAAGTGAAACCCAATTTATTGATTCGACACAAGGGGAGCCAAAGAATATTTCTAAGCCTTAACAATTGAGTTTTCAATTCAGATGCACCTTGAAACAATCTTGCTCACAGTAGTTTATCAGTAGCAACAATTTTTTAGTAGCAATAGCAAAGTAAAAGCAGTAGTAAAAGTAAAGACAGTAGTAATAATTGCAGTAAACAGTAGGATTAAAGCGCGGTAGGCATAGGGATGGATGGACGGGCATTGCATGGACAAGACAATTCATATAGCAATCAAGATGAAGGGCATTTGCAGATAAATAAGATAAAGCATCCAAGTACTAAATAATCATAGGCATGTGTTCCATATATAGTCATACGTGCTCGCAATGAGAAGTTGCACAACATGTTTTGTCCTGCCAGCCCGTTTGTAGCGGGGCCTCAAGGGAACTACTGGCAATTAAGGTGATCCTTTTAATAGAGCACCGGAGCAAAGCATTAACACTCCGTGAACACATGTGATCCTCACATCAAAGCCATTCCCTCCGGTTATCCCGATTATTGTCACTTCAGTGCCTTTGGTTCCGGACAATAATATGTGTATACAACTTGTAGGTAAGACCATAAACAATACTATCATCATGAATCAATAACATGTTCAGATCTTAAATCATGGCACTCGGGCCCTAGCGACAAGCATTAAGCATAACAGTTGCAACAAAATCAAAAAGCACTAATAATAGATACTAGGCACCATGCCCTAACAATCTGATGCCATTACATGAACGATCTCATCCAATACCTACCATCCCCATAACCTACAGCGGGGGATTACTCACTCATAGATGGGGGAATCATGGATGGGAGAAGCAATGGTGATGATGACGATGATGATCTCCTCCAATTCCCTGTCCCGGCAGGGTGCCAGAACGGAGTTTCTGGTTCTGATTTGCGGAATCTGGTGGTGGCGGCGTAGCGGAACTCTTTCTGGAAAAACATCGACCCCCCTTGGTTTTTAGGTCAAGAGGCATCTTATAGGCGAAGAGGGAGGCCGAGGGGATGACCGAGGCGGCCACACCACCCCCAAACGCGGCCTGGTGTAGCACCCTAGTAAAACCACTACTAGAAAACCGCCGTTGTTTACTACTACTCCCTCCGTTTCAAAATATAAGATGTTTTAGGTTTGTGAAGAGGATGTATCTAGACTTGTTTTAGTGCGTAGGTTCACTCTAAACATGAATGAACCTACATACTAAAAGAAGTCTAGATACATTTGCTTCACAAAGCTAAAACATCTTATATTTTGAAACGGAGGGAGTATGTGCATTGCATCATCATGACAGAATGCTCATGTCATCATGCCACATTGCATTCGAGCATCATCATCATAATGCATATGTTTGCCTAAAACTATTTTCAAAATGAATATCTTTGTTTTCTAAATATCCCTATCTTTATTTCAAATTAAAACCTCAGTCTTATCCGGATCTTTTATTTCTCTAAAAACTATTTACAAAAGTCTTATTGAATTAAAACAAACAAATAAATAAAACAAAAATATTTTACCTAGGGAGGCCATCATCGGCCAGGCCCCAGAGGCCTGGCTAGCAGGCAGCCTACTACCCAGAGAAAACCCTAAAAACTAAAACCTGACCTACCCCGAACTCAACCCTACCTAGACCCACCCAGCCACCACTACGGCAACACTCGCATACACACCCCATCGCGAGAGAGCGACGCGACCACGTCGTACTCCCCGCCTCTGCCGTGGAACCAGCCTCGACCGACCCGGCCCCACTCCCACGCTACGGACACGCCCCGCACGCGGCTCCTCGCGATCCCCACCACCACCCCGCGTCACGTCCTCGTCTCTCTCTCCTCGTGACTCTGTCCCCTCCCGCAGAGAAGCCCACAGCGGCTGCCAGGGAGAGCCCCCGCTCGATCCCAATGGTGTCGCCGTCACCGTGTTCTCGGGCTGATGACCTCGATGCCCCTCGCCCCGTCTGTGACCCCCGAGCACCGCTGTTTCTGTGTCGCCTCTGCTCCGAGAGCCGCGCCTCCGCGGGCCCTACTCCTCTCTGCTTTGGAAGCCGCCAGCGAGCCCAGCTCCTTGCGCGGCTAGCATCGACCCCGGCCGCAGCCGTGCCTCTACGCTGCCTCCACCCGCCGTCGGCCTCGTCTCGCGCAGGCCCGACCTCGCCTCATTCCTCCGCCGCCGCGGCTCCCCCATCGGTCACGGCCAGCGCTGCCACCACGGGCCCCATCACGACCAAGCTCCGTCGCCCTCATCGCCATGACCGCACCGCCTAGGAGCCCCAGGACATCGTCGACCTTGCCCTCGCACTGAACGCTGCCGTCAGAGCCCTGCCGCCCTCTGCTTCCTCGCCAGCCTGCTACTCCTCTGCAAGCTCGCCTCTGCCGATGCCATCGATCAGTTCCCCGCGAGTACCAGCGCCTTCCTGTTATGCCTCGTCGTCCCGCGCATGTACCGACGGTGGCCTTCTCCTGTGATTTTGTCTGACTCAAGTCCTTGCTCTGCCTGTGTGTTTGTGTTGCTGATGCTACGCAATGTTTAGGTGCTCCGATTCTGCTACGAGTGCCACGAGTGACTCCTAGTTGATGTGAAGTGTGGAGGTGCAGGGGACATGTTGGTGTGGTGGCATGGCGATGACGACCGTGTGAAGATGGATCCTTGCCCGCTACCACGACTACATGACTTCGATGATGATGTTCCGAAGAATGAGCACGGTGCCACTCGAAGAACCACTGACAAGATCTCCGACCCGGGACATCTAGCTCTTCGGCATGGTCATGCAAGATCGCTCGCTTGGATCCGAAGCCCGGTCCCGAGGATTTGAAGACCGAACCCGAACCCAGTCGAACCCCTCGGAACCAAGATCGTCGAACACCCAAGTGTGACCCCTACCCTATCCGAGACCCCTATTTCTATAATATATGACATATACTTGTTGCATATATATTATTCATGTCGCATACATATTGTGTGGTTTTGGGGCATTATGCTGTTTCACTCTTAATTAAATATAGAGACCATATACAGGCTATTTTAGTCTTATATTGGCTCCACTTAAATTTGCGTAGCGAACCGATGCCATGATTTGCCTTGTTAAGCCAACATTTAAATTGCGGGGTATCTAAATAACTTGAACCTTCTATTTAATTGCCGGGACCTCGGTTCCGCTTAATATTGCCTAATTGCACCGCATCTATGCCATGTCATGCATCATATCATAAACATGCTGATTCTTCTGTCGTAGTACTAAATAGTGTGTCCGGTGTTTCTTTTAGTGTCTTGTTCTTCGCGGATTAGGCCATTGAGTGGATGAGAGTATCAACAAGTTCTTCAGATATGAACCTTCGGCAGTGTTTCCCAGGCGAGCAGATCCCCCTTTCTACCTATTTTGTATTTATAGTCTTTACTTCCTCCTGTTGATCTATTGCTATCTGTGTTGCGATGCTTTTAGTTTCCGTGCACCATTTATATTCCTTGCAGCCTCTATATTGCCTTGGACACATCCTATTGCCTGTTGTTTGATAGATAATCGGCCTTGCGAGTCGTAGTTGCTTGCTCAGGTGCTGCTTCGCGTCATTGTCGTACCATCGTTGTTGGCAGGTTGGCACATGTTTAATGGTGGAGATAATCATGGCTTTCAATATCACTTGTTAAATAAAATGCTGGGAATAGATACAACTAATGCAGAGGCACTGGTGGGCAATAGATAGTATTTGGTTTTTAACCGCTCACTTGTGTCCCGTAGGCCCCGAGTACTTGATACCTGTTCCTTGACTGTCACACTATCCGCATGTGGGACCATGAATCCCCTTAGTCAGAGCTTGATACATTTCTTATTTCTTGGGGCCACAAAGTAGTTTGGGGCTTTATTACTATCATGTACTTATGCCATGTTTCACTGCTTTAATTACGATTGTGCGTAGAGCACCTGTACTGTTTTGAATCGTGACACGTTTTCACTATATTGACAAGCCCAGTCACACTTTCGGGTTCCCAGTCGTTTACCGCCGTCGACACAAACCCTGGGTCCGTCTCGGAGCCGACCAACTTCGGTGCGGGTGGCTTAGTGGGGTGCCCCCCTGAAATATTTTATGAATCATGTGATTGCTTTGTCGTGAAAGCCTCGTTGGGTTTTTATTTGGTTTTTCTGAGGTTGATCATGCGTGTGTTACTATTTGTGCACCCCTACAGGGTAAATCTTTCTGAAAGCCGTGTCCACGGTTATGGACGACTTGGAGCACATTATCTCGATCATAGACAACTATAACTAAAGTAGTGTTGTGAATTTGACTTAAACATATGACTAGTAATCAGCTTAACTATAATGGAATGATAATAAAAGTGCCAACAACTAGACGAAGTTTGGGATAGCTCTGTCTAATTGTATCTGTCGGGTATTGCAACTACAACGGAACGGTTAAATAAAACTGCCCACTTCTTATGATATCGGGATGACTCATGTTGTCTATATCTGACTAGTAAGTGCTGCAACTATAATGGAATGAATAAAACTGCCAACTGTGTGAGTTCCTCGGTTTGACTTCCTCATGTGGTCTCGAGGGGGAAATACCAGGATGGGTATGTTTTGGTGTTACTATCAGGTTGGATCCGAATAGGTCTTTCTTATCCCTCTCTAATATCCGACAGTTGGATCGAGTCTCTATAGATTGTTTAGTTCATGTTGCGCTGCCGCTTCAGTCCACCATACCTATGTAGGCGAGAGCCGCCGAATTCTAGACTCGTCGTGTACTGGCCTCAGCACTGACCGCTCCCTCTTTTCCTTTGCCCTTTTGTCGGCACCCCTTTTGTTTGACAGGTATAAGTTTGACGTCGTTATTAGGGTTACCCTTCCGGCTTGGCCTGGGCAGGGTTATGGACGCCATTGGTTATTCGTCAGGGCTCTTAGCTCAATTTGCTTCTTATCCGTACTCGGATGTTGTATCGTTTTCACGGTGATTTGGATCTTTGTACTATATATATCTGTATTCTTGACTCGTTGAGTCATTGATGTATATATATATGTTCTGTGGGTTCCATCGTGGACTATTGTGTAATGATATTACTTTGTTTTCCACCCGCACGCAAGTGCCTGGTGGGCATCTTTGAATCGTTTCTATGCGGGTTTGGAGAGAATCGCTAAAACTTGCATAGGGCCGATTCCAGGGTGTTACAAAGTGGTATCAAAGCTCAGAAGTTGCAATACCCCACTGGTCCAGCCTGTAGGATAACCTAGCTTACGGACGATGTAGAGTGTCAAAACTATTTTGCAAAAATCGGTCGGATAGATCTGATTAGGTATAATTTTACTCCTTATCCCTATGATTTTCTCCTCTTACCTTCACATGTTTTGAATCTGATCTCTTGCCTTTCTTCGAGTCCAGGAATTCTCGTGGTTGGGTTTTCGTCGTACCTTCAGGGTTTTGCTTCCATCCTCTTGTAACGGTGTTGCCATCTCTGGCCTTCATGCTATCCGAGGAAGTTTCCTCTGTGTACCTTTTCAGTGGACCCAAAAATCCACTAAATTTTTCTTTGTATCTTATGGTGGTTTTCAACATCACGATATCTTCTACATCAGATCTGATGAAGATCATGCATCACCCCTTTGTTCCAAACACTGCTTGTCAAGATCTTCAGTCTAAATTCAAGAGTTGGTTGCATAAATCTTCTATTCATGTACGGAGTAATGCTTTGGGTGCGCGATGGACTGATCACCATCCGACTACTCTTATCATTCGCTCTTGTACATTGAATCGGTGGATCAAGCAACTTTACTCCTTCCACAGAAGTTAGAGGTGGCCTTCCCTTTTGAGACCTCTACCTTCATTTTTTTTGTTCCTCCGGAGTGTTCTCTCAGCGAATGTGAACGACGACCCCTTGTTGGTGGTGTCGTCAATTTCAAGACAGAGGAAGAATCTTTGTTAGTGGTGTCGTGAGGATCTACATGAAGCGAGAAGATTCAGATCGTCGACCTTCTTCCCCGTACCCTGAGGTGGATCTCGAGGGCGAGATCCATTGTTAGTGGTGTCGAATTGTAGCACCCCGGTAAAACCACTACTAGAAAATCGCCGTTGTTTACTACTATGTGCACTGCATCATCATGACAACAAGCTCATGTCATCATGCCACATTGCATTCGAGCATCGTCATCATAATGCATATGTCTTCCTAAAACTATTTTTGAAATGCATATCTTTGTTTTCTAAATATCCCCTATCTTTATTTCAAATTAAAATCTTGGTCTTATCCGGATGTTTTATTTGTCTAAAACCTATTTACAAAAGTCTTATTGAATTAAAACAAATAAATAAATAAAACTAAAATATTTTACCTGGGGAGGCCGCCTCTGGCTAGGCCCTAGAGGCCTGGCTAGCAGGCAGCCTACTACCTAGAGAAAACCCTAAAAACTAAAATCTGACCTACCCCGAACCCAACCCTACCTAGACCCAACCAGCCGCCACTACGGCAACACTCGCATACACACCTCATCGCGAGAGAGCGACGCGACCACGTCGTACTCCTCGCCTCTGCCATGGAACCAGCCCCGACCGACCCGACCCCACTCCCACGCTACGGACACGCCCCGCACGTGGCTCCTCGCGATCCCCACCACCACCCCGCGTCGCGTCCCCATCTCTCTCTCTCCCCGTGACTCTGTCCCCTCCCGCAGAGAAGCCCACAGTGGCCGCCAGGGAGAGCCCCCGCTCGATCCCCATGGTGCCGCCGTCACCGCATTCTCATCACGACCCAGCCCGCTGCTTCCAGATCACCTCGCTGGGAGCCACGCCGCGGGGCCTACTCCTCTCTGCTTCGGAAGCCGCCAGCGAGTCCAGCTCCTCGTGCGGCTAGCATCGACCCCAGCCACAGCTGTGCCTCTGCGCCGCCTCCACCCGCCGTCGGCCTCGTGTCACGCAGGCCTGACCTCGCCTTATTCCTCCGCCGCCGTGGCTCCCCCGTCGGTCACGGCTAGTGCCGCCACCACGGGCCATATCACGACCAAGCTCTGTCGCCCTCATTGCCATGACCACACCGCCCAGGAGCCCCAGGACGACGTCGACCTTGCCCTCGCACCGAACGCCGCCGTTAGAGCCCCGCCGGCCTCTGCTTCCTCGCCAGCCTGCTACTCCTCTGCAAGCTCGCCTCTGCCGGTGCCGTCGACCGGTTCCCCATGAGTACCAGTGCCTTCCTGTTATGCCTCATCGTCCCGCGCATGTCCCGACGGTGGCCTTGTGATTTTGTCTGACTCAAGTCCTTGGTCTGCCTATGTGTTTGTGCTGCTGATGCTACGCAATGTTCAGGGGCTCCGATTCTGCTACGAGTTCCACGAGTGACTCCTGGTTGATGTGAAGTGTGGCGGTGTAGTGGAGATGTTGGTGTGGTGGCATGGTGATGACGACCGTGTGAAGATGGATCCTTGACCGCTACCACGACTACATGACTTTGATGATGATGTTCCGAAGAATGAGCATGGTGCCACTCAAAGAACCACCGACAAGATCTCCGATCCGGGAAATCTAGCTCTCCGGCATGGTCACGCAAGATCGCTCGCTTGGATCCGAAGCCCGGTCTCGAGGATTTGAAGACCGAACCCGAACCCCGTCGAACCCCTCGGAACCAAGATCGTCGAACACCCAAGTGTGACTCCTACCCTATCCGAGACCCCTATTTTTATAATATATGACATATACTTTTTGCATATATATTGTTCAAGTCACATACATATTGTGTGGTTTTGGGGGCATTATGCTGTTTCACTCTTAATTAAATATGGAGACCATATCCAGGCTATTCTAGTCTTATATTGGCTCTATTTAAATTTGCGTAGCGAACTGATGCCATGATTTGCCTTGTTAAGCCAACATTTAAATTGCGGGGTATCTAAATAACTTGAACCTTCTAATTAATTGTCGGGACCCCAATTCCGTTTAATATTGCCTAATTGCACCGCATCTATGCCATGTCATGCATCATATCATAAACATGTTGATTCTTCTGCCGTAGTATTAAATAGTGTATCCGGTGTTTCTTTTATTGTTTTGTTCTTCATGGATTAGGCCGTTGAGTGGATGCGAGTATCGACAAGTTCTTAGGATATGAACCTTCGGCAGTGTTTCCCAGGCAAGCATCTCCCCCTTTCTACCTATTTTGCATTTATAATCTTTACTTCCTCCTGTTGATCTATTGCTATCCATGTTGCGATGCTTTTAGTTTCCGTGCACCATTTATATTCCTTGCAACCTCTATATTTCCTTGGACACATCCTATTGCCTTTTGTTTGATAGATAGTCGGCCTTGCGAGTCATAGTTGCTTGCTCAGGTGCTGCTTCACGTCATTGTCGTTCCATCGTTGTTGGCAGGTTGACACATGTTTAATGGTGGAGATAATCATGGCTTTCAATATCACTTGTTAAATAAAATGCTGGGAATAGGTACAACTAATGCAGAGGCACCGGTGGGCAATAGATAATATTTGGTTTTTAACCTCTCACTTGTGTCCCGTAGGCCCCGAGTACTTGATACATGTTCCTTGACTATCGCACTATCTGCATGTGGGACCATGAATCCCCTTAGTCAGAGCTTGATTCATTTCTATGATTGCTTTGTCATGAAAGCCTCGTTGGGTTTTTATTTGGTTTTTCTGAGGTTGATCGTTGATACATTGCAAATGTATCTATAATTTTTGATGTTCCATGCTTGGTTTTATCCACTTTCTTGTGTTTGGTTCCAACTTTGGAGTACTTTTCATATGATTTCTTGGACTAACCTATTAACAAGAGCCACAGTGCCAGCTGCCTGTTTTCTATTGTTTTTGGTTCCAGGAAAGTCAGAAAATGAATATTCTCGGAATTGGACGGGACAAAAGCCAAAGTGCCTATTTTTTGGATGTCATCAAGTGCCAGAATACGAGACGGAGAGGGGCCAGGGGGCCACCACACCACCTGGTCGCGCGGCAAGGCCTAGCCCGCGCCAGGGGGTGGTGTGGCCGCCCTGGCACCCCCTCGGCCTCTCCTTCCGCCTATATATTGCCCTCGGGACAAAAACCCTAAGTACCCGATCAAAAATCCACGAAAGAGTCTGTAGCTGCCGTCATCTCCCTCACTAGATCGAGAGGGATCTGAAGCTCTTCCCGGCACCCTGTCGGAGAGGGGAATTCACCCTGGAGGCCTTCTACATCACCATGCAAGCCTCCGGTGTGATGCGTGAGTAGTTCATCCTTGGACTACGGATCCATGTAGTAGCTAGATGGCTGGTTCTCCTCCTTTGTGTTTTCATGTCTAGATCTTGTGAGCTCCGTTCATGATCAAGATCATCTATTTGTAATTCTGCATGTTGTGTTTGTGGGGATCCGATGGATATTGAGATGCTATTTCAGATTGATTATTGATTCTATCATGTCTTTGTTATTTGTGATCTTGCATGCTTTCCGTTGTTATAGCTATCTTGGCCAAGTAGATCCTAGCAACTCCAAGAGTTAGTATTTATGCTCGATAGTGGGTTCATGCCTCTGGTAATCTGGGGAAGTGACAGAAATCACTAAGGTACTAGATGTGATGTTGCTACTAGGGATAAAACAACAATCCTTTGTTCATAGAACAATCATATTGTTTACTTTACACGCAGTTTGTAAAGCAATAATCTATTGCTTGCAACTTAATACTGGAGGGGGTTCAGATGATAACCTGAAGGTGGATTATTAGTCATAGATGCAGTTGGATAGCGGTCTATATATAATGTTGTAATGCCAAGTCTCAAAGGAGTCAAGATGATTAGTATATGCATGTATTGCTTTCTCGGTGTTTGTCAATTGCCTCGCTGTAATTTGTTCACCCAGCATGTTATCTATCTAAGGAGAGCCACTGAAGGAAATATGCCATGAGAGGCAATAATAAAGTTGTTATTATGTATTCCTTGTATATGATAGATGTTTATTTTACATGCTATAATTGTATTGATAGGAAACATCAATACATGTGTGTTTAATAAACAAAAAGGGTTCCTAGTCATGCCTCTCTTATAGACTAGCTTGTTGATTAACAAGATGATCAAGGTTTCCTGATCATGGACATTGGATGTTGTTAATAACAAGGTCACACCATTGGTGGAATGATGTGATGAACATTCATCCGAAGTATAGCATTATGATCAAGTCATTGTGTTTATATTGCTATAACATCATACGAAGTAATCTTTATCCTTAGACCATGAGATCATGTTAATTGCTAACACCGGAAGAGTATCTTGATAACATCAAACGTCACACCGTAACAGGGTGACTATAAAGATGGGTTCAGTGCTACGAAGGTGTTATGTTGAGGCTCATGGATCAAGAGTGGAATTTGTCAATCCAGATGACGGATAGATATACTCTGGGCCCTCTCGGTGATATCACATTAGGATAGCTTGCAAGCAAGTGATGTGATCACTAGAATGTTATATCACGGGCACGAGAAAAGAGTGCATGTCGGTAACAAGATCAAACTAGGTATGGAGATACCGATGATCGAATCTCGGACATGTAATATATCGAGAGACAAAGGGATTTAGTTATAAGCGTTAAAGGTTCTCACGACCACAGGAGTCATTGTTGAATGTGTAGGAGTCAGTACGGATCTCTAGGTCCGGCTGCTGATTATTGATCGGAGAAGGGTCTCGATCATGTCTGCATTATTCGCGAACCGTAGGGTGGCACACTTAAGAGTCACCGGACACCATTTTGGACCACATATGTTTCAGACGAAAGAATTGCAAAGCGCAGGAATTGTTTCAATAGAAACAGGAAATTGTTTCGGGTAAAATTGTAGAAGGTGGTTCTGCATGTGATATTGAAATATTGCAAGGGGCTATATGTGAATGTTTGTTAATTAAAGTAATTAACAAAATTCTGAATAAATTTAATAAAAATAGTTTTATTAAATGAGAGAGCATTAAATTTGGAGAAATTTAATGCATTTAAAGTGGAGACTTTAAAAGGGAATGTGAAGAGGCATTTTAATATGGAGGAGTTACCACCACATGAATGGGGGAGGTGAGGGGTCACCCCCCCATGCGCTAGCCATGGAGAGAGGGGGCAGCCCCCCCTCCTCCTATGAAAGGCCACCCATTCCCTCCTTCATCCACACACCTCCTTGTGAAGGATTTCTCTCCCCCTCTAGAATTATTTCCCCATGGTCTCTGATTAGCGAGATACATGTTCCCGATGGCATTTCGTCTGGAAGGAGTTGCTGCTTCCGCTGGATCGCTGGAGCGAGGAGGTGGAGGTTGTCCGGTGGCTTGAACGTGTGTGCGAGTGCGGATGCGCTGCTGAGTTGCGGCGCTCGGACTTCCTCACGATCTTGAGATCGGCAAGTGTATGACTACATCAACCACGAGTTCCTACTCGTTAACAAAGCTCGTTGTCTTCGAGGGTAAGTTCTCTATGGATGTATGTCCACCCGTTTGCTTTGTACCTAGTAGATAGATCACGTGTAGTTCACACCGTAGGAAATTTTTTGTTTTCTATGTTGCGGACCCAACAGCCACCTCTAGTGAACTATGGATCCCGGTCCTTTTCTTTACATACAATCTACAATCTTTTACTGCTTTGTGTTTACTTTCTGCAACTATTACTTCTTTCCATTCGATACGTTTAATCCTTTGTTTTCCGCAAAACACGGTGAGATTGACAACCTCATCGCAAGTTGGGGACAAAGTTCTGTGGTTGTGTTGTGCAGGTCTCCATGTTGCTACTAGCACCGGTAGTGCTCCCTGCCAAGGCTCAGCTAGCAACACCTTTGGGGTGTTTCCTTGCTCCGATTGGTTCGATTAAACCTTGGTTTCATAACTGAGGGAAACTTGTTGTTGTGCTCATCATACCTTCCTCTTGGGGTTCCCAATGAGCTCTACATCAACACCGCCATCAAGCATTTTTCTGGGCGCCGTGCATTGAGCCATCAATCGTGCGTGTATTACTATTTGTGCACCCCTGTAGGTTAAATCTTTCTGAAAGCCGTGTCCACGGTTATGGACGACTTGGAGCATAGTATCTCGATCATAGACAACTATAACTAAAGTAGTGTTGTGAATTTGACTTAAACATATGACTAGTAATCAGCTTCGCTATAATGGAATGGATAATAAAAGTGCCAACAACTGGAGGAAGTTTGGGATATCTCTGTCTAATTGTATCTGCCTAGTAAGTATTGCAACTACAACGGAACAGTTAAATAAAACTACCCACTTCTTATGATATCGGGATGACTCATGCTATCTATATATGACTAGTAAGTGCTGCAACTATAATGGAATGAATAAAACTGCCAACTGTGTGAGTTCCTAGGTTTGACTTCCTCATGTGGTCTCGAGGCGGAAATACCAGGATGGGTATGTTTTGGTGTTACTATCAAGTTGGATCCGAATAGGTCTTTCTTATCCCTCTCTAATAGCCGACGGTTGGATCGAGTCTCTATAGATTGTTTAGTGCATGCTGCGCTGCCGCTTCAGTCCACCATACCTATGTAGGCGAGAGCCACCGAATTCTAGACTCGCCGTGTACTGGCCTCAGCACTGACCGCTCCCTCTTTTCCTTTGCAATTTTGTTGGCACCCCTTTTGTTTGACAGCTATAAGTTCGACGTTGTTATTAGGGTTACCCTTCCGACTTGGCCTGGGCAGGGTTATGGACGCCATTGGTTATTCGTCAGGGCTCTTAGCTCAATTTGCTTCTTATCCGTACTCGGATGTTGTATCATTTTCACAGTGATTTGGATCTTTGTACTGTATATATATGTATTCTTGACTCGTTGAGTTGTTGATGTATATATATGTTCTATGGGTTCCATCGTGGACTATTGTGTAATGATATTACTTCGTTTTCCATCCGCACACAAGTGCCTGGTGGGCATCTTTGAATCGTTTCTATGCGGGTTTGGCGAGAATCGCTAAAACTTGCATAGGGCCGATTCTAGGGTGTTACACCTAGCCTGGCCCGCGCAGCCAGGTGGTGTGGGCCCCTCGTGGCCCTCCTCCGTCTCGTCTTCTGGCTCCGTGAATCTTCTGGTGAAATAGGATTTTTGGCATATTTTTCGGGATTTTTCCTGATAGTTGATTTTCTGCACAAAAACTAGACACCAAGGTAATTCTGCTGAAAACAACGTCAGTCCGTGTTAGTTGTATCCAAATCACACAAGTTTAGAGGAGAAACAATAGCAAAAGTGTTCGGGAAAGTAGATACGTTTTGGACATATCATCTCTCACAACCAATCTCTTTACTTTGTTTTTTGTTTTGCTTAGTTTATTTCTGCTTAGTTTGCTTGTTTCCTTTTACCAAAAACACACAAAAAACTTTGTACTAGTTTGTTTCCTTTTATCAAAAACAGAAAAAATGACTACTATTGAAAACACTAAGTTGTGTGACTTCACTAGCACAAACAACAATGATTTCGTGTGCACACCCATTTCTCCACCTGCTTCTGAAGCTACTTTATTTGAAATTAAACCTGCTTTGCTAAATGTTGTTATGAGAGAACAATTCTCTAGTGTCGGTACTGATGATGCTATTGCTCACTTTAATAACTTTGTTGAACTTTGTGAGATGCAAAAACATAGGGATATAGATGGGGATATTATTAAGCTTAAATTGTTTCCTTTCTCTTTGAGAGGAAAAGCTAAAGAATGGTTGCTATCCCTACCTAGAAATAGTATTGATTCCTAGATTAAATGCAAAGATGCTTTCATTGGAAAATACTATCCTCCTGATAAGATTATATCTATGAGAAGTGAAATAATGAAATTTAAACAATTTGATAATGAACATGTTGCTCAAGCCTGGGGAAGAATGAAGTCTTTGGTAAAGAATTGTCCCACTCATGGACTTACTGCTTGGATGATTATCCAAACCTTTTATGCAGGGCTGAATTATTCTTCAAGAAATCTATTGGATTCTGCTGGTGGCGGCACCTTTATGACCATTACTTTGGGTGCTGCAACAAAGCTCCTTGATAATATGATGGTTAACTATTCTGAATGGCACACTAAGAGAGCTCCACAAGGTAAGAAGGTAAATTCTGTTGAAGAAACCTCCTCCTTGAGTGATAAAATTGATGTTATTATGTTTATACTTGTTAATGGGAAAACTCATATCGATCCAAATCATGTTCCCTTAGCTCTTTGGTTGCTCAAGAAAAGCAAGTTGATGTGAACTTCATTAGAAATAATAATTTTAGCAACAATGCCTATAGGAATAATTTTGGTAATAAGAATTATAGGCCATATCCTCCCAATAATGGTAATGCTTATGGAAATTCCTACAACAGCAATAGAAGTGCACCCTCTGAACTTCAAGGCATGCTTAAGGATTTTATTAATAAACAAACTTCTTTTAATAAAACTATTGAGGAAAAACTTTCGAATGCTGAAAAAAAATCATCTTTGTCTGAAGCACAATCTTCTTTGATTAATAAAATGCATGCTAAACCTGAAGCTATGGAAAACCCCTTTGCTACTACTAATGCCATACAAGTTAGAATTGATGAAAATGTTAGACTGTTAGCTAAATTGCATGCTAAGTAGGAAAGAGAAGATGAAATTGCTAGAAATAGTAGTATTTGTACTATCACCACCACTAATGTTGATGCTAGCAAACCACATGAAGTCCCCATTAATATGGAAGACAATAGTTCTACTTCTTTGTATGGTGATTTTGATTTTGATATAGATGGGTGCAAAATTTCTGAAGTAATTAAGTTCCTGCAAAATCTTGCTAGAAGTCCTAATGCTAGTGCTATGAATATGGCCTTTACAAAACATATTACGATTCTCTCATGAAATTTAAAGAAGAGAAGTTGAAACATAAAGCTTCTATTCCTAGGAAATTAGAAGATGGTTGGGAACCCATCATTAATACGAAAGTGAATGATTTTGATCTCAAATCTTTATATGATCTTGATAGTAGTGTCTCTATTATGCCTAGAAGGATTTATGAAATGCTTGATTTGCCACCATTGGAAGATTGTTATTTAGATGTCCAACTTGATGATAATGTTAATAAACTCATGGGGAGTATTAATGATGTTCTTATTATGGTTAAAAATACCTATGTCCCTGTTGATTTCTATGTTTTGGATGTTGAATGCAATGCTTCTTGTCCTATTACCCTGGGAAGACCTTTTCTTAGCACAGTTGTTGCTATAATTGATATGAAGGAAGGCACCATTAAATATCAACTCCCACTCAAAAAAGGTATAGAATACTTCCCTAGGAAAAGAAAGAAGATACCTTTTGCCTCTGCTATTAAAAATAAATTTAGTCTTAATGCTTCTTCATTTGAAAATACTTGAATCTTGCTTCCTATGCCTAGCTCAAAGGCGTTAAAGACAAGCACTTATTGGGAGATAACCCAAATTTTTATTCAGTAAGTTTTTCTTTTATTGAGTCTTGGAAGTTATTACTTCTGTAATAACCTCTCCTTATCCTTTTTGTGTGGTTTTTGTGCCAAGTATAACCTCTCATGAGAGAGAAATAGGACTTGGGAAAGTTGCTGTCCCGAAACAGATTTTTGTGCTCCACTGTAAAAATTCGTGAAAAATTTCTGTACATCGGTTTGAGCTGTAATTTTTTTTGCTTCTGCCCCAGGTTATTATATAACTTTCATTAGTTCAACACTTTTCGATTTGAGCAAGAGAAGGTCTTTGAAAAAATTGGTTTTTACCTGCTGGTCTGTTTTGACAGATTTCTGCCATTATTTGCATTTGCTTCTTAATCTCTTTCTCTTTGAGTTCTCTTTGATCACTTGAGATTTTAGAAGAAATTGCTACAGTATCTTGTGTTCTAATGGAAGTTTTACTTGTGATGAAACTAAACCATAGGACCAATTATCTTGAATGCACTAATGTTGCTAATGAGGATTGTGTGAAGTTTTGTATGAAGGAAATTTTCAAGTGTAGGGGAAGAATAATGTGATAAGATGAAGTATGGACAAAATTTCAAGCTTGGGGATGCCACCCGTGTCACCCCAATAAATATTCAAGAAGTACAAGCGTCAAAGCTTGGGGATGCCCAAGGCATCCCCTTCTTCATCAATAAAAATCTTAGGTTTTCTTCCAAAACACTTCATTTTTATTGTTTCATGCACAATTATGTTGTTCTTGGAGCGTCTTTGTTTTTGCTTTTAGTTTTCTTTTGTTTAGTTTTCTTAAATAAATTTGATGGACCCCCGCATTCATATATGATATTTCAAATAAGTTGATTGGTGATTGGAAAAGAGTAGGAACGTTCATGCTTATAAGTGGTACAAAAGGAGTTTTGTTTTGACTATGGCCTAGACTTTATCATGTCATGTTTGATATTGCTTTGACTTTATGCTTAGTAATTATTGCTTTAGCATGACATGTTCCAAATAATTGAGATTGCATAATGTGCCTTGAAAGAATCATGTGTTGTTTTAGCATACAAAAGCATAATATTATGGTATTCTCTTTCGATGCTTTATTTGGGTTGACTTGGCACATACTTACACCATGTTAAGACTATGAACCGGTCACCTTAGCCTCTATGATCATTTAGTTTTTGACTTGTAATATCACTTTATGCTTTAATTAATAATGTTTTGTCGCTTTGCTTGATTATGGACATTAGTGCTCTCTTAGTTGGTCGCTCCAAGTATTTTGCTAAGCCTCCACATGTACTAAGTATGAGCTCCACTCATGCATCCACCCCCCAAGAAAACCAAGTTGTTCCATAGAGTCCACTATAAATTCCTATGCATGGTGTGTTACACCATTCCAAGTATATTCATGCCTTTATCTACCTTCCAAATTAAACTTGTTATGTGAAAATTAGTGATTAAAGCTCTCACGAACTTGATGACACGCTTTACTTTCTTGCACTTAATAAACTTGAACCATTGCGTCCATCTATGTTACGTATATGCTTGCACTTTATAAGTTGAGAATTAGCAGAACCATGTTGTCATGGGGAACGTTTTCAACATTGCACTCATTATTCAGTTGATATCATGTTCTTTTATTTATGGATCCCGGCGGTGTGAAATAAAAGGGGAACTTGTAAGCTCATGGAGTTTGTATATGTGTTAGAGAAATTCCTGGGCGGCTAGCCTAAACCATGCCTAATCATGGTGGAAACTTGCAGCATAACCATAGTGAGCATTATGTGAAGCATCCTCAATAAAAACCTATGCAAATAGCAAATAAAAAGATCGCTGAGATGCTCATTGTCTGTTGCCTTGTCATTTTGATATGGGATAGCTCCTGTATCATGGGGCAAGGGGTACCCCGTTGGCGGTTCTCCATGATACACATGTGCTTACAATGACAAGAACTTACTTGTGACTAAAGTTGAGTAGCATGAGGTCTAGGACTCGTAGGCAAGGGGCATGAGATTTTCGACTTATAACTTGCAAGCATATCCTAATATTTGTTCACTTTAACCTTAATCACTGATGACCCACAAGTATAGGGGGTGTATCGTAGTATTTTCGATAAGTAAGAGTGTCGAACCCAACGAGGAACAGAAGGTGCTGCCTAGTGGCTAGGAGCAGGAATTCTCTGTAAATACTTAGCAAACGGATTTTTAGGGGGTTTGATAATGCAGGAAAATAAAGTACGAGTAAATAAAAGACAATAAGAATAAATGCAGCGAGTGGCCCAATCCTTTCTTTAGCAAAGGACAAGCCGGTTGTATTACTTAAGATGACCAAACGTTCTCAAGGACACATGGGAATACCGTCAAGTGCTTTCGCTTCATATAGTTGATTAATCTTTTTTAGTTTGCTAAGTGTTGTGTGGGTGAACCTGTGCTAATGTACCGACCTTCCTAGGACTAATACATACTTGTGATTATACCCCTTGCAAGCATCCGCAAGTACAAGAAAGTAATTAAGGTAGAAACCTAACCACAACTTTAAACTCTAAGACCCTGACGTCCCTTGTGCAATGGTTTCCTAACAGGGGTTCAGGTTTCTATCACTCCGGCAACCCCTACGATTAGTATCCAAATACACAATGCATTCCCCTAAGCCCATATAGGTGAAGTGTCATGTAGTCGACGTTCACATGACACCACTAGAAGAAGTACACCACAACTTAAATATCAAACCATTGAATCTTTCTCAACATAATTCCACTACTAACAACATGACTTCTCCCATGTCCTCCAGAACAAAACGAACTACTCACAAGACATCATATGGATCATGATCAAAGATGGAATAATGATGTGTAACAATCTGAACATAAACGATAATTCAATGGTTCACTCAATAGCATCAACTACAAAGAGTAATCAACATCGGGAAAGTTTCCCCTAAGAACTATGCAAGATTCAATCCAATTGTTACAGCGGTATGGAGATGGTGATGAGGGTGATGGTGGACATGATGGTGGTGATGATGATGATGATCCTGATGAAGTCTAGCTTGATGGTGGTGTTGATGGCGACGATCTCCCCTCTCCGGGAAGGAATTCCCTCGGCAGAATTCTGTCTGCCCGAGAGATATTTTTCTCTCGATGTTTTCTGCCCTGCAGAGGCGGCAGAATCTTTCTGTGGTCGCTCCCCGAGTATTAGGGTTTTGGGAGAGCCATGGGTGGTCCAGGGTGGCCACACCACCTGGTGGCGCAGCCTAGGCTGGCTCGTGCCATGGGGTGGTGTGGGCCCCCTGTGGCCCATCTCAGCCTCCCCTTCTGGCTTCCTTCGTCTTCTGGAAAAATTGGATTTTTCATGTATTTTCCCGGATTTTCTGATCTTCACGAATTTTGCCTCCAAACATCACCTTTTCCATCAGAATCCTAACTACATCGGTCCATGCTCCAAAAGTCATCAACCATGCAAAAATAGATGAAATAACATAAGTATCATCCCTTAATATGAAATATATCAATGAATAACAGTAAATTATGATATAGAATAGTGATGCAAAATGGACGTATCAACTCCCCCCAAGCTTAGACTTCGCTTGTCCCCAAGTGAAACTGAGCTCAATAAACATGGCCTCAGGTTTATGGAGTGAAGAGTCGATAAAAGAATACGGACAGGAAGCATCACATTCATCTATACATAAGTCATAATAGAAGACAACTCACTATTATATAACTTAACTTGCAATAAGTAAAGGAAACACAATAAAGATTCATAAAGTGAGTCATAATTGGTAATGGCAAACTTAGCTCTTGGTCGAAGAATAGTTGACAATTTGCTGGAGTTCACAAATAACTGATTTTCAATGATAGCTTTCAAAGTAGTAAACACCAAGATAAGAGCAAAGTGTAAAACAAGGAACATAACAAACATAAGAAACATGATTGAATAAATCATCATATGAATGAATGAAACAAAACAACTCAAAATACTTGCTGAGATAGAAAGGAATAGGTTTACTGACTCAACTAAAAAGTACAAGAAAGGCCCTTCGAAGAGGGAAGCAGGGATTTCAAGTTTCATAAAGAGCTCCCAAAAATTATGGTACTTATTAGTTTTCAGCTCTCATTTCCCCTATCATAGGCATCTTTTTAGGTGATTAAGGTTAAAGTGATCAAATATGAGGATATGCTTGACAAGTTGTAAGTTGAAAATCTCATGTCCCTTGAAGACGAGGTCCGCTCCTCATGCTACTCAAGTTTAGTCACCGGTAAGTTCTTGTCATAGTAAGTACATGTGTATCATAGAGAACCGCCAACGGGGTACCCCTTGCCCGATGATACGGAAGAATCCCCATATAAAAATGACAAGGCAAGCAGACAACAAGCATCTCAGTAATCTTCTTATTTACCATGGGAATATGGTGCTTTTTTCTCTCTTTCCTCTTTTCTCATCTTTTTTTTTCTTTTTCTCAATCTCTATCTCTTTTCTCTTTTTTTATAAGAAGAATGCTTCATATATGCTCGTTATGGTTACGCTGTAGGTTTTCACCATGACGACATGGATTAGACCGGCGTCCCAGGCGTTTCTCTAACACACATATATACATAACTCCATGGACTTACAAGCTTCTTTCATTTCACACCGACGACATCCATAGACCAAAGAACATGATATCAACTAGGTACAAAGTACCGGTGCAATGTTGAAAGCGTTCCCCATGACATCATGGTTCTGCTAATTCACAACTTAAAAAGCGCAAGCATATACGCAACATAGATGGGCACAATGGTTCAAGTTTATTAAATGCAAGAAAGTAAAGTGTGCCATCAAGTTCGTGAGAGCTTTAATCACTAATTTTCACATAACAAGTTTAATTTGGAAGGCAGATAAAAACATGAATTTACTTGGAATAGCAATAGTGCTAATAGGTAGGTATGGTGGACACAAATGGCATAGGTTTGGTTTAAGGATTGGATGCACGAGAAGAATTTCTTCTCGGTATAGGTTTTTGGCTAGCAAGGCTGGGTAGCAAGCATAAGAGGTGAAGGAAACAAACAAACATACAAGCGATAAAAACAAACATGCAATCTTCCTTGGAAGCACAAAAGATCTTAACCAGATAATACTAAACTTATGAGCAGATCAAGAAAGAAAGATGGTTAAATTATATTTCTTTAAGAGTACTTCTATCTTTTTCATTCAACCCTCAAAAATAGTGTTGCTACTGACCAAGCCAGGTTTGCCAAAACCAACTAAATTAACTCAATGATCCCAAAGTGATACCAATACTAACAACAAGATCAATCATATAACCACGAATTGAAAACTAATATAAGATATGCAAAAGAGTAAATGATAGAACTTATCATTAATATTCCATAACGGCTACTCACACCAAGGGATACATATCTAACGAGAGAGAGGACACTTCCATAATGCAAACCATCCTACATGATAACTTCTCTATTCATGATATGACTCTACTAAAAAGGTAAAAAAATAGAGGATAGTGATGTGATACCGCGACACTCCCACAAGCTTGGAACAAACCAAGGGGGTGCCAAAACCTGATGACGAATTACTCCATCGGTGGTGGTGGTATTCTCTCGGTTGGCGTGAGGAAATCTTCCAGCATCTTGCGAAGCCTGTTATTCTCCTCTTGAAGCATATCCACCTTCCTCCTCAAGACTCGGTACTTGTCGCAGAACTCATCAGTGACTCGTAGAGCTTCCACTGCTGCAGGGAAAGAACTGAGATCTAGAGTTGGAGGTATCAGCCCTTTCATGCCTGCTGTCATGTCCTTTACTTCCTCCCTGCCGTTTCGATCCATGTCTTAGTGCCTAGTTGCGATCCTTTCTTCTTCCACCCAACCTACGAGGTCTTTTGCTCAAGATTGCGATGGAGCTCGTGACAGCGTCGCGGCTCGTAATCCTTTGAAGATGAACCCCTGGACGACATCTGAACAAAACAGACCGAAAAAACATGATGAGAACAAGATATACAAACCTCGGGGGATCTGGGGGATTACATATTACGAAGTTTCACAACAAAAGGAAGGTACTGGGAGAAAATGGGTCAGAGACGGAGGCCGAGGTGGCCACACCACCTGCTGGAGTGGCCAGGGGGCCCGTGCCAGGGGGTGGTGTGAGCCACCCTGGCTCCGTTTCCGTCCCTCTTTCGCTTCGTAACTTTCCTTGTTGGATAAAAACTACAAAAATATAACTGGACAGATCTTTCGCGAAACTTTTCTTACCATAACTGTTACCTATTTGAAAACAGACTCTGCAGGTCTCCGAATTTGGTTTTTGATAAATTTTTCTGGAGTCACCACTTGAATAACATCAATATCTTCATCTTCATACACTTATTGCTTGAGTCATGAAACCTTTCACTTCCTTATTACACCACTATCTCCACTAACCTGGAAATTTCTTTCACACAAAACTTCACACAGTTCTCATTAGCAACATTAGTATAAGTGAATTGATAAAACCTTTTGAGTCCAATTTCAACTAAAAACCATCAAAACATAAGCTACTGTAGCAACTCCTTCTGAAAACCCAAAAATAATTCAAAAAGGAAATCGATTAAAGAAACAAATGCAAGAGTGGCAAAATCTATCAAAACAGACCAGCAGGTAATGATCAATTTTTTCGAAAATCTTCTGTTGCTCAAATCAAAAAGTGCAAAACTAATGAAAGTTAAATAACAACCTGGGGCAGAAGCACAAAAAATTATAGCTCAATCCGACACATAGAGATCTCTCACAATTTTTTACGGTGAAGCACAAAAATTTGTTTCGGGACAACAACTTCCTCAAATCTTACTTCTCTCTCATTAGAGGTTGATCTTGACACAAAAACCAAACAAAAAGGATAAGGAGAGGTTATTACCGAAGTAATAACTTCCAAGACTCAAAATCAAACCAAAAACACAAATAAATTGGGTTGTCTCCCAAAAAGCTCTTTCTTTATAGCCATTAAGATGGGCATGATAATTTTGATGATGCTCACATAAGAATATGAATTGTAGTGAAAGAGAGCATTAAGAAGCAAAAATACACACATTTAAGTCTAACCCACTTCCTATGCAAGGGCATTTTGTAAACAAACAAGTTGTTGAAACCAGAGACTACTAGCATAGGAAGGCAAAAGAAATGCAACTTAAAAACTTTCAGCATAAAACGAGGAAACTTGATATTATTGAGATACATAAGAACACTTTTCCCTCTCTCATAGTAACTTTCAGTATCATGCATTAATTTAATGATATAGCTATCACAAGAACTATCGTAACAATGATCACTTATTCTAATAGAAAACACAGGAATACTAGTTCTTATAACACTACTTTGTGAAACAATATTAGAGGTATCCTTACAAAGGATAGTGTGTCCCTCTTCTACATATTTAGTGACAAAGTATTTCACATTTGCTATTATAGGTTCATCATCCATTTGTTTATCAGGTTCAACAGCTTTATTTGTACTTTCATTAACCATACTAGCTATCATAGAATGTTCCTTTATCTTAACTGGGAAAGGCATTTTCTCAATGTAAGGTTCAGATGAAACATGATTGGCAGTATAAACTTCAGTATTTCTTGCAGGAACACTCTTAGCAATATCTTTATAAGGTTCATGATACTTATTCCACTTCTTTTTAGGCACTTCAATGTAGGAAGCAAAAGCCTTAAAATAAGTTGCAATAGCTTGAGAGTCTAGACCATAAGCATTTTTAATATTTTGAAAGTCATCAGTTCCCATAAAAGATTCAATGCATTCATAATCATAATTTATACCTGACTTTCTTCCTTTGTCATTCTTCCATGCTTCAGCATTATCTTGAATACGGTCCAGAAGATCCCATTTAGCTTCTTCTTCCATGCAAGTGAATGATCCAGCACAAGAAGCATCCAATAAATCCTTATCATGAAGAGAAAGCCTTACATAAAAGGTATTGATAATAATATTGTTGGGGAGCTCATGAATGGGACATTTGAGCATTAGTAACTTCAATCTCCCACAAGCTTGAGCTATAGTTTCTCCATCAAGAGGCCAAAAGTTGTATATTTGATTCCGATCTTTATGAATCTCACTAGGAGGATAAAACTTTGAATAAAAGCGAGGTACTATTTCCTCCCATTCTAGAGCTTGATCATTCTTCAGCAGCTTATACCATTCTTCAGCTCTTCCTTTCAGTGATGATGAGAATAACTTCTTATTGACTTGATCTATAGTAATACCTGCACACTTGAACAACCCGTATAATTCATGTATAAAGAGTAAATGATCACCGGGATGGACAGTTCCATCCCCAACATAGTAGTTATCCATAACACGATCAATAATTCTTGTAGGTATTTTAAAAGTATCATTCTCAGCAGGTGGTGGTTCATCTACTACCTTAGCAGTAGTAGTAGCATTACGAAATAAGAAACTCAGTGAATTATCCATATTGAAAATAAAGCAACTAATCAGAAATAAACAATACTCACAGTAGAGGTTTCCTTTACTAGTTCCACTCTCCAATAGCGCTTCACTCCCCGGCAATGGCGCCAGAAAATAGTCTTGATGACCCACAAGCATAGGGGGTGTATCGCAGTATTTTTGATAAGTAAAAGTGTCGAACCCAATGAGGAGCAGAAGGTGCTGTCTAGTGGCTAGGAGCAGGAATTCTCTGTAAATACTCAGCAAACGGATTTTTAGCGGGTTTTGATAATGTAGGAAAATAAAGTACGAGTAAATAAAAGATAATAAGAATAAATGCAACGAGTGGCCCAATCCTTTCTTTAGCAAAGGACAAGCCGGTTGTATTACTTAAGATGACCAAACGTTCTCGAGGACACATGGGAATACTGTCAAGTGCTTTCGCTTCATATAGTTGATTAATCTTCTTTAGTTTGCTAAGTGTTGTGTGGGTGAACATGTGCTAATGTACCGACCTTCCTAGGACTAATACATACTTGTGATTATACCCCTTGCAAGCATCCGCAAGTACAAGAAAGTAATTAAGGTAGAAACCTAACCACAACTTTAAACTCTAAGACCCTGACATCCCTTGTGCAATGGTTTCCTAATGGGGGTTCAGGTTTCTGTCACTCCGGCAACCCCTACGATTAGTAGCCAAATACACAATCATTCCCCTAGGCCCATATAGGTGAAGTGTCATGTATTCGACGTTCACATGACACCACTAGAAGAAGTACACCACAACTTAAATATCAAACCATTGAATCTTTCTCAACATAATTCCACTACTAACAACATGACTTCTCCCATGTCCTCAAGAACAAAACGAACTACTCACAAGACATCATATGGATCATGATCAGAGATGGAATAATGATGTGTAACAATCTAAACATAAACGATAATTCAATGGTTCACTTAATAGCATCAACTACAAAGAGTAATCAACACCGGGAAAGTTTCCCCTAAGAACTATGCAAGATTCAACTCAATTGTTACAGCGGTATGGAGATGGTGATGAGGGTGATGGTGGAGATGATGGTGGTGGTCATGATGATGATCCCGATGAAGTCCAGCTTGATGGTGGTATTGATGGCGACGATCTCCCCTCTCCGGGAAGGAATTCCCCCGGCAGAATTCTATCTGCCGGAGAGATCTTTTTCTCTCGGTGTTTTCCGCCCCGTAGAGGCGGCGGCATATTTTTGTGGTTGCTCCCCGAGTCTTAGGGTTTCGGGAGGATAATATACGCTAGAGGGGAGAGCCAAGGGTGGGCCAGGGCGGCCACACCACCTGGTGGTGCGGCCTAGGCTGGCCTGCGCTAGGGGTGGTGTGGGCCCCCTATGGCCCATCTCAGCCTCCCCTTCTGGCTTCCTTCGTCTTCTGGAAAAATTGGATTTTTCATGTATTTTCCCGGATTTTCTGATCTTCGCAAATTTTGCCTCCAAACAGCACCTTTTCCATCAGAATTCTGACTGCAGCGGTCCATGCTCCAAAAGTCATCAACCATGCAAAAACAGATGAAATAACATAAGTATCATCCCTTAATATGAAATATATCAATGAATAATAGTAAATTATGATATAGAATAGTGATGCAAAATGGACGCATCAATCACCTAAAAGATACATATGATAGGGGTAATGAGAGCAAAAAGCTAATAAGTACCATAATTTTTGGAAGCTCTTTATGAAACTTGAAATCTCTGCTTCCCTCTTATGAAGGGCCTTTCTTTTTACTTTTATGCTCAGTCTCCATCTTCTATATTTATGAACCAATTGAGAGAGCATAGTGACCATTCTTAGTTTAATGTGCACTATTCCAAAACTTGTTGATTGATTCATAACTCAGATATTGCTTGTTCCTAAAATTATTTGTATCTAGTCACCCTTATAAACTTGAAGGTGTCCTATGCATTTATGTTTTGCTATAACATGAGGGACAAGCTGAATACCATTCTTATTATGATTTCTATATGTGAAACAAACAAATGTCTTTCAATGCATTGTTATTCATGAACCTTTTGTTTATATCTTTTTCATGTTACAACATAGTTGCTATGTCTTATTGTTAGAACTTTATCTTTTATGCTCATGATTAGAGTACTTTGATCCCAGCTATCAATGCTTTACAAATATGATGGTGCATGTCACCTAAAAAATTATTCTTTTTGTCACTTACCTACTTGAGGATGAGCATGAGTTAAGCTTGGGGATGTTGATACTCATAAACATATCTATAATTTTTGATGTTCCATGCTTGTTTTATATCTACTTTCTTATGTTTTGTTCACATTTTGAGGTATTTTTATATATTTTCTGGGACTAACCTATTAACAAGATGCCATAGTGTCAGTTCCCTGTTTTCTGCTGTTTTTGGTTTCAGAAAAGCTAGTAAGGAAATATTCTCGGAATTGGACCGGACAAAAGCCAAAGTCAATATTTTACCCGAAGCAACACGGAGTCCGGAGGGGAGACAAAGTGGCGCACCAGGGCAGCCACACCTGGTGGCCGCGCGGCCTAGGGGGCACCACCAGGGGGTGTTGCCCCCTGGTGCTCCACCGACCTTGCCCCTTCGCCTATAAAAGCCTCCCGGGACGAAAACCCTAAGTACCCGATCAAAATTCCACGAAAGAGTCTATATCCGCTGTCATCTCCATCCCTAGATCGGGAGTGATCTGAAGCTCTTCCTGGCATCCTGGCGAAGGGGAGAGATCACCCTGGAGGCCTTCTTCATCACCATGCCTGCCTCCAGCGTGATGTGTGAGTATTTCATCCTTGGACTATGGGTCCATGTAGTAGCTCGATGGTTGGTTCTCCTCCTTTGTGCTATCATGTTTAGATCTTGTGAGCTCCGTTCATGATCAAGATCATCTATTTGTAATCTTACATGTTGTGTTTGTGGGGATCCGATGGATATTGAGATGCTATTTCATATTGATTATTGATTCTATCATGTCTATGTTATTTGTGATCTTGCATGCTCTTCGTTGTTTGTAACTATCTTGGCCAAGTAGATGCTTGCAATTCCAAGAGGGAGTATGTATGCTCAATAGTGGGTTCATGCCTCTAGTAATCTGGGGAAGTGACAGGAATCTCTAAGGTTGTAGATGTGATGTTGCTACTAGGGAGAAAACAACAATCCTTTGTCCATGGGACAATCGTATTGTTTACTTTACACACTTTGCTTAATGCAATTATCTGTTGCTTGCAACTTAATGCTGGAAGGGGTTCGGATGATAACCTGAAGGTGGATTATTAGTCATAGATGCAGTTGGATTACGGTCTATGTATAATGTTGTAATGCCTAATCAAATCTCATAGGAGTCAAGATGTCTAGTATATGCATTGTATGCTTTCTCGAATCTGTCAATTGCCCTGCTGTAATTTGTCCACCCAGCATGTTATCTATCTTAAGGAGAATTACCTCTAGTGAACTATGGACCCCAGTCCATGATTTTACCATTATTATACCATCTACTATTACTATCTACCGTTTACTTTCTGCAAGCAATTACTATCTTCCACACAATACATTTAATCCTTTGTTTTCAGCAAACCGGTGAGATTGACAACCTCACTGTAAGTTGGGGGCAAAGTTATGTGGTTGTGTTGTGCAGGATTCCAAGTTGCTAGCAACACCTTGCAGTTGTTTCCTTGCTCCTACTGGTTCGATAACCTTGGTTTCATAACTGAGAGAAAACTTGCTGTTGTGCTCATCATACCTTCCTCTTGGGGTCCCCAACGAGCTCTACATTTTGAGCCATCAGTAGTCTTCATTGCAATTAGTCTTCACTTGTATGTAGCAACTTGTTTTGTAGCATTAATTTTGTAGCAACAAAAACAATTGATTTTGTAGCATTTTGCTGGTTGTGATTTCCATTTATGAACCTTACGTTGAACTGTAGGGATTTGTAGCTGATGGCATACTTGGTTGTTTTGACCTAAACCACCCTTCAGAAGGTTATGTTGCTGACATTGGAGAAGGCAATGATCAAGGACCACAAGATGGTTATGCTGAAAGGACAGAATTACAACCTGGGCCTCAAAGTGCAGCAAGTGACAATGCTTCCATTGCCCTTGAAGAACCTGGGAAAGAGATTTGCTCACAGCTGGCTGTTCCTTTTGTTGGTACGACATTCGATGACCTCAACGTGGTGCAACAAGTGTATAATGATTATGCTTTCAAGCTTGGCTTCGGGACACATATTGGAAACATAAAATACAACATAGCAAGGGGAGCGATGAAGGACACTATTCTTAGTAGGGTGTTTGAGTGTGTGCATACCCAGAAACCTATTGATGAAGCAAAATTACAGTGAAACATGACTGGTCTTGCTGCAAATGGAGAAGATGCTACAATCGACATGAGCAATACATCCACGCAAAAACCTCACAGCAAGCAAGCAGGTCTGAAGAAGGATGTCACTGACTTGAGGCAAATAAACAGGTTGTTGCGGCGTGGTTGTAAAGCAAAGATGCTTGTCGGGAAGCGATACGGAAAGTGGACTGTCACAGTTTCAACGAGGAGCATACTCATCCAATGGTGCAGCAAATTGAGAAGCAGAGATATTATTGTTCTCACAGGAAAGTTTCCGAAGAGGATTTCTAGCTCATTCAAACCTTGCATGAGCAGAACATAACTATAGCGCAGATGATGGGGTGCCTCGGAAGTGTTCATGGGGGTGATCCTATATGCCTTGGCTATGTGAAGCGTGATGTCTCCAACATTAGAACAATGCTGCAAGAAGAAGTTTCAGAGCGCGATCTTAGCATGACAATTGAATACTTTGAAATGAGAAAGGTTGAATGCCCTTAGTTCTTCTTTGAGAAGTAGGTGGATAAGGACAATGTTGTCCGAGCTCTCTTTTGGGTTGATGGAAGGATAAGGGCAATGTACCCCAAGTACAAAGACAGTGTGTTCTTCGACACGACCTTTTGTACAAACAAGTACAACCTTCCTTTTGCTCCGCTTGTGGGTATCAACAACCACACACACACGATAGACTTGGGATGTGCTCTCCTGCCTGATGAAACGATTGAGAATTTTGAATGGGTCTTCGAACAAGTGAAGAAAGATGCAAATGGGTTGTGCCCTGACCATATCATGACTTATCAGGACCAAGCAATGGCCAGGGCGATTTCACATGTGTTTCCTGATGCAGTTCACAAATGCTTCCTATTCCATGTGTTGCGTCTTTGCAAGAACGAAGCTCAGACCTCACCTGAAAGAGGGTCATCCATTCAGAGAAGCATTATATGCATGTATTTATGGCACTAACACCATTGCTGAGTTCGAGGTCTGCTGGCAGACAATGCTGCAAACCTTTGAGATGGCTGAGAACACTCACCTGCAAAACATGTGGAAAGCAAGGAACACATGGGCACCGGTATATTTCAAGAAAAGTTTCTTCCCATTCACAAGCACCACTAGCAGATCCGAAGGACTAAATAGCTACTTCAAGACACTAGTTCGACCAAGTGACACTATATGGAACTTTGTGCAGCAATATGAGTTATGCTAGAGTCTAATGCTGGATTGTGAAGACAATGTAGGCTTTACAATGGATACGACTACATCGCCTCTTTAGGGCGTGTGAGTTCTATAATGTTTTTGCTTCTGTATTGTGTTTATTGCTTTAGTAATGTTCTATAATGTTTTTGCTGCAGTAATGTGTTTTTGCTTCACTATGAAAGCATTCTTTGACAATGTGTGAAACTTACTTTTCTTGCAGTTGGAGCATTGAAAAGCAGGGCCTTGAATTCTACACAAGAGAGGTTTTTGGCAGGTTCCAGAAGATACTTGAAGCATCAACAAGGTTTTATCCCCTCCGGACAGAGGCAAAAATGCTTTGTTTCGATCTTGTACCAAACCCCAGAATCAATCTCAAAACGTATCGAGTTGAAGCAAACATTGATGAGGGAATATATTTGTGTGGCTGCAACACATTTGAGATGTGTGGACTGATATGCCCGCATATCGTCAAGGTGATGGTGCAGCTGAACATGCAGCAAATACCAGACCGATACATGCTCCAACGATGGTTTGCCACAACAACGACACCTAACCCTGATCCTAGTTCAAATACAACCAGATTTGGTGTGCCGGCAAGATTTAAGCCAAAAGGGCGTCCAAAAGAGAAGTTAGTTAGAAGAAAGCCATTGGTTGAGATCCAGGACGAATAGAATGCAAAGAGAAGGAAGAAAGCACAAAAAGGCGAAGAGCAGCCCAAGGAGAAGAAGACAAAGAAGGCAACAACCAAGCGCAAGCCAAGGGTGCAAAAGTGCCTGTACTGCCATCAAGAGGGTCACACGGTGCAACAATGTGTCCTTTTCCAAACTTTGATGTTGGGAAATGCTGCGAAGATAGATTTGAATCTCTAGGTCCGAGCTATTATTTTGCTTCCATACATACAGTCACCATTCACATGTAAAAGAGCTACATAGGCAAAATATTACCACTGTCATAATGTTATCATAGGAAAGATATTGAGTGTGTGTGTGCAGCAACATGTGTGAACATTTGTAGAAATTATTTTGATTCTCAGTAGCATGAAAGTTCTCCATATTGTCTGTACATATTCCTATCTGAAGCTACTATCATCCTGATGCAAGCAACATAATTTCTGAATATTGCCATCCTGGAACTTTATTTGGCAGCAAATTGTGATTACATTCTGAGCACAAAATTACAACTATACTAGAATTTTTGCTCTTATAATGTAGCAAAAATTAAATTATGTCAGGAAATCATAATTTTCCGAAATACCTCAAGTATAATCATACCTGGATTCCATTTTCAGCATGTCTGGTGTTCATAGGTAGCAAAAAAAACAATCTGGAATGAATATCCATCATGTGCTTTCATAAATTTCAAAGTAGCATTTCCTATTCACTTTTGCAGCAGTCAAGATCATGATTTGTAGCATCTATAGATCACCCAGGTAGCAAACATGCTCCTTTACTGGAAACATAAAGGATCTCGGGTTTTTTATTGCAAAAGCAAGTACAGTTATTGGAGCATGCACAGGACAAAGACAAGGATGAAATAAACATCAACACCAACTTGTATTAGCATTTGTCTTAACAACACAAAATATCTGCTAGTACACCGAACCATCATTCATGGTTACATTCATAGTTGACCTTGTAGGTCCTAGCAAGGGCAAAAGCAAAAGGCAAAGAAAGTGTTCGAGCTAACAACTTCACATTACACTACTTCTGCTACCTAACCTAATCTACTTTGGATTCAACTCATCTTCCATGAGCTTCTCCATCAGATCTTTATTTTTTCTTGCTTCAATGAGATCTACTGCAAGAGTCTTACGAAGATCTGGTCAGTAGTTGTTGTCGAATTTCGCCATGACCTTGCCATTGAAATTATCCATGAATAGGATGCCAAAATATCCACATTCAAATATGAAAACATGGAGAAAATAAGCAAATTACAAACATAACGTGAGCAATAAACTCATGATGGAAGAATTTGAAAAAAGGATGTGACAAAAGATGCAAACTTACAATGTTACTTGCTGCGGATGATCAGGAGTCTTGAGAAGGTATAGCTCCATGTATTTAGCAATTTTAGGTGCTTTATTTGACTAATCGACAAGAGTGGTGAAGTTCAGAAACTGTAGCACTAAAGCAAAAAAAGGAAGATTAAAGTAAATAAACAAACAATAAAGGAAGGAAGCTACTGAAAATAGCATGACATATGTCCTGCTACACTACTGACCAAATTTCGTGCAAGTTCATCCAAGATACTAGCCCCCTTGTCCATCTTCATCGAACCAAAGATGTGGTTAAGTTGACACTAGGTATAGCCTAGTGCTCATTTTTACAGTAGGAAAGTAAAGCTACATCACAGCATGTAAACAAAAACACATTAAAACAACATGAAGGGAAATGCAGGATCTAGCAAAAATTGAAGAGAAAAGCAGCAAAAAATTAAGAGAAAAGCAGCAAAATAAAAAGGACAAGTAAATCACAGTATCATATTTGAGAATCTTGTACTTTGCACACTCTTCATTGAACTCATCCATACAACCTGCCGCGTAGAATGTCTTGGGGTCAACAATAAGTTTTTCCTATTATCCAGGGTAGCAAAAACAAAGTTAGATGAGCAAAGCAAAATGAAATGAATCAAAAAGTACTAAGCACGGTCTTACTCACCACAATTTGATGTGTGAACGCATATCTCCTTTTTTGGCGTGGGCTGGTTTTGCAAACAATCAGAGCCTCGTGGTTGAACTTCTCAATCCACACATCCATCAGCTCGGTACTAAGAAATGCTTGTGGCTTCAGAAATTCTTTGAAGCCCTTGTAAGTGGTAAAGAAGCATCCGATTTGCACAAAACATTTCCTGCAAAGCAAGCAAAAAAAGTCATCATTTGAAGCAAATATTTTGTTCCTAGTAAAGATGATGCACATATTGAAGGAATAGCCCAAGAAAGTATAGCCATATAGCAACTAATATGTACTAAACAACTACTAACTAACACAATTGTAGCAAAAATAAAAAGGTACTGAAGCATATTGAAAAACATGAAAGGGACACAATTGACAGAAAGCAATCTAGCAACTACTTTATAGTATATAAGCTATTGGATAACACAATTGTAGCAGAAATAAAAAACTAATGAAGCATTTTCAGGAAAAAATACAGGAAAGAACACAAGACATCTAATTAGTGTAGCAACTAATCTACATATAGTTAGCTAAAAGATAAAACAATTGTAGCAGAATTTAAAAGCTAGTGAAGCAAAATTTAATATATGGCAGAAAACTCACTGCCCTGACCCTCCTCCTTCCTCTTCTTTGTGAGCCTCTTGAATGTCCTTCCATTTGTGATGAACTTGGAATATATTGCATCTTGATCTTTAGAGACCTTGTTCTTATTAATCTTCTAAGGTGTAAGTTCATCCTTTGCTGCCCTCTCACTACTACAGAATAGGCTATCAGTGATAGGCTCAAAAGACTCATTAGTGACAGGCAAAGCGCCCGTCACTGATGACAAGTCACTGGTATGAGGCTAAGTGCCCGTCACTAGTATGTGTACCAGTGACAAGCATTTACGCGTTCCTGTCACTAGTATGTGTATACTAGTGACAAGCAAAAGAGATGCATGTCACTTGTTATGGTCAAAGATGGGAACCTATGGGGTCTTGTAATGACAGGCACATTATCTTGCCTGTCACTGGTTTGAATTATGATAATAAAAAAATGTGTTTACCATGTATATTCAAGATAGCAAAATTAGGTGTTATAAGAATATTAAATGCATTTTCCATGAATATTCTAAATATCACAATTAGATGTTATAAGAATATAAAATGCATTTTCCATGAATATTTCAATTAGCGCAATTAGATGCACTGAACACTGAGTTGTTGGACATAAAGAGAATATAATAACATTGCATAGATTTCACTTAATCTAATACAATACATATGACTGACGATCTAAGCTTAGGGCGATAGTAAGATGTGATCTAAGCTAAGGTGTCATCCCCCCTATTTTGCGCCTTCCGAGTCATCAGTGGTTGCGGCGGTCGTCTTTCGTCTTCATGGTCAGGTCGAAAAGGGCAGTAATGATAGCAACCCATAAAAAAGGGTCTTCCAGTAGGGCCTGGTACAAAATGGACACCTCCAGCTGAATTCACTATTGCTACCATCATTCAGTTATAAATGTTAAACTGGGAAAGGGCATATACCTTTAACCATTCTTTTCATTCTGTAATTCTTCCATGATTAATATATTACTACCAACCAACCTTTCAGCAGCAATAGACTCAGTACCAATATTGGAAGGCAAACAATGTCCATTGGAGGCCAAAGAATGTCCATAACTTGGCGAGAATTTCCCAAAGAAGACCCAATCTACAAAGATATATCATCTCCCGTATACTCCCAATTTCTGCCAAGCAATCTTCTGCCATTTGTGACACTGCGGAACAACAAAACAGTCGTAAACGAAAGCCTAAGCTGAAAAAGGGGAATCCATTGGATGCCTTCACCAAACATCAAGAACCACTCAGGTGTCATCGCCAACTAATTAATCCTTGGTCATGGCGTGCCTCTTTGAAAGTGCTATATGCTGTGTGGCAATACTGCGTTATGACAATTGAGTGAATATGCTGCATTGTAAGAGATATTGATCGCCGCCAACTTGAATTTGTCCACCAACCTGCAAGACACCAATCTTAGTATAGGTAACAATAACTCCAGGTTATAAAAAGTTCAGTACTGGTGCATTAAGTAATATTAGTAGAAATTCTAAAACTCAGCTCCTCGCTAATTCACAGAAGTTCCTTGTTTATTATTATCAGATAAACCTTGATATTGAGAGGAACAGTTGGGGAGTGAGGTTGGATCTGTACTGTACTACTAATTAATAATGCAGAAAGAGGCATCTAAGAAGTACTGCATTACGAAGCCTCCTGGGAAATCACCATCTGCAAATAAAAATCAAGCAGATTAAGAGAAAAATTGATATGCACTGATCATCTATTTAATTGGAAAAACTAAAGGTTCTTTTCTCTTAACATTGACACTTGACGAACACATTTTTGTAATCCAATTTCCAGCTGTGCATAGATCTAAATATTGTCCAGAAAACTTAAGCCCTGCAAAATAATGATCCCTAGTAAATCAATCTAGGCACGGTAATTTTGCACTACTGGTAGGATAATCCAGCTACTATAGCCGTGGCATCTAAGATATACACTAACCATGAGGTCTATAAGGAATCACCATACATGGCCATGAATCTTGTCTGCTATAATAACGCCAATGATCATGTTGTTTGTGGGGAGTAATATTCAGATATTCCAACTGAAAATATATTCAAATCTTCCAACTAAACATGAATTTCAAGCCTAAATAATCTAAAGGGATATAGGCCGTGGGTTCTAGGTTAGTTATAAACATGGATTTTATCTAGCTCTAGAGCATAATAAGGAAATATTGATTTCTGATTTAATGATGAGAAGGGAAAGGCGACCAAACCTATGATTGTGTTGTACGCTTCTGGCAGGCTTCACAAAACTCTTATCTTTCGATCTTATATCCTGGAAGATGTAGAAAGAGTGCAACATCAATGCGGGACAACGTAGGTAGTTGACGACTGTAGTATATTGCAGTGCAGTGAGAAGGTAGTCTCAAGCACTTCTGTTGACATGCATGGATAATGTAGTACAATTTTGATCATTCTCCAATCCATCTATTTAACACACGCACCGCTGCACGTGCACCATAGCTAGCAGCTTGGCAGCCTAAGAAATGTAATATCCTGGTAAAGATCAGAGTCCAGATCGCCCGAGTTCATGGTTTATCTGTTGCAATAAACACAAGAAGAATTAACAACTCAGAGATGATGATACCATCTTTTTAATCCTTTGCAAATCAAAACATTGGAAACTATGAGGCACTCACTAGCATCAACACACCGTTTCTCCTTTTCCAGAAATGAAGAACTTATTGACCTCATATACTGGTCTAGATGAACAAATTAACACAAATGAAACAACTTGCCATTCCAATTCTACAGACACACCGAACAGCCATAGCAGAAAGAACTACCAAGATAGACTTACAATAAGAACAGCAGACCCCTGCGATATGTTCTTCCACATTATGTGATTTATCCCTTCTCCAAAAAAAATGAGTTGACACGATGAAAAGAATCAGCAATTAGCAATGTGTTTTCCACAATATCATTACCAGCCAACCACATTCCAATTGGCTCACGTACAACCTAACAAAACACCACAACAACCTAACAAGATCTTGAACCTTGTTTTCTTCTTGTGTGTCACCATCCCGGAGCTTCCATCACCATTAGCATTAGCATCAATAGTCATAACACCTTGCAAAGATATAAAAAGTCGATGTTTTACGCACGACATATGTAGAGGATACCAGCATGAACAAAGTGTAGCAAACAAGTCTGCAAAAACACTGCATAAAAAGAAGAAGCAAAATTGCTACAAGGGATAAAGGAACATATATGTTTCAGTTGGCGTCAATACACTAGTCGTCTCGGTAGAAAAAAGGGACAGCAGAATATGGTAGCTTGACAATTGTTATACCCGTAGGTATGTCACCTGCATCACCTTCGTCGTCAACATAATCTTGTGACCATAGCTTGAACCCTAGAGCTTCAGGAGCACAATTCCATGCAACTGGATCTATATCTGGAGGACAAGGGGACGGGTCACGGCACCACAGTGACATGATCAGGCTATCAACAGATTGCTGCTGTGAGACATCAACTCCTTCTATGGGTGAGGAATCCAATACTACAACATACTATGGCAGATCCGGGATGTCACTGTGTGTGTGCACCCCAAAATCTTGCTGCTTGTCACCTCTAACTTCTATCTCATCCTCTTTTGCTTCAACCTCTCTTGCTTCTGTCTCATCATGTTTTGCTTCATGCCCTCTTGCTTCCGTGACGTCCTCTTTTGATTCATCCCGTCTTGCTTCAGCATCGTCAGACTTGTCTAGAGCATCGTATTCATGCTCCTTATTAACATTTCCATGTTCTTCTTCATTGTCCAGACCCACATTAGATGGAAACACGATGCTAGGACCATCTCCTTCTTTCAATTCTGCGTCAATGTCCACCAAAAGGGCAGCCATGCGCTGGCAATGCACCCGTTTTAACCCAATTGCAAGATTTTGCACTGTTGTTTCAACATCAGCCGCCCAAAAGGCCTTATGCTTCTCATGCAAGTGCTTGAAGCGAGCAGGTACCTACTGACTCGTGTACTAACGAGCTTGTTGGGGAACCCCAAGAGGAAGGTATGATGAGCACAGCAGTAAGTTTCCCTCAGTTATGAAACCAAGGTTATCAATCCAGTAGGAGCAAGGAAACACCCCAAAGGTGTAGCTAGCTGAACTTTGGCAGGGCGCACTACCGGTGCCAGCAGCAACGTGGAGACCTGCACAACATAACCACAGAACTCTGTCCCCAACTTGCAATGAGGTTGTCAATCTCACCGTTTTTGCTGAAAACAAAGGATTAAACGTATCGAGTAGAAGAAAGTAATAATTTGCAGAAAGTAAACACAAAACAGTAAACAGTTGATTGTAGATTGATAGTAAAAGAAAGGACCGGGGTCCATAGTTCACTAGAGGTGGCTCTCCTTAAGATAGATGACATGTTAGGTGAACAAATTACAGCAGGGCAATTGACAAACATCGAGAAAGCATACAAGCATATACTACTCATCTTGACTCCTTTGAGATTCGATTGGGCATTACAACATTATACATAGACCACCATCCAACTGCATCTATGACTAATAATCCACCTTCAGGTTATCATCCGAACCCCCTCCAGTATTAAGTTGCAAGCAACAGATAATTGCATTACGAATTGCGTGTAAAGTAAACAATACGATTGCTCTATGAACAAAGGATTGTTGTTTTCTCCCTAGTAGCAACAACACATCTAGTACCTTAGAGATTTCTGTCACTTCCCCAGATTACCAAAGGCATGAACCCACTATCGAGCATAAATAATCCCTCTTGGAGTTGCTAGCATCTACTCGGCCAAGATAGCTACTAACAACGGAGAGCATGCAAGATCACAAATAACAAAGACATGATAGAATCAATAATCAATCTGAAATAGCATCTCAATATCCATCGGATCCCCGCAAACACAACATGTATGATTACAAATAGATGATCTTGATCATGAACGGAGCTCACAAGATCTAAACATGGTAGCACAAAGGAGAAGAACCAACCATCTACCTACTACATGGACCCGTAGTCTAGGGATGAACTACTCACGCATCACACCGGAGGTAGTCATGGTGATGAAGAAGGCCTCCAGGGTGAATTCCCTTCTCCGGCAGGGTGCCAGGAAGAGCTTCAGATCCCTTCCGATCTAGGGATGGAGATGACGGCGGCTACAGACTTTTTCTTGGAATTTTGATTGGGTACTTAGGGTTTCTGTATCGGAGGCAACTTATAGGCAGAAGGAGAGGCCGAGGGGGTGCCTGGGGCGACCAGATCACCCCTGGCGCGGGCCAGGCTGGGCCGCACGGCCAGGTGGTGTGGCCGGGCCCCAGCCCCTCCCCGTCTCGTATTCTAGCGCCAGGTGTCCCTCGGTGAAAAACTGACTTTGTCTTTTGTCCCGTCCAATTCCGAGAATATTCATTTTCTGTCTTTCCTAGAACCAAAAACAGCAGAAAACAGGCAGCTGGCACTGTGGCTCTTGTTAATAGGTTACTCTAAGAAATCATATGAAAAGTACTCCAAAGTGTGGACAAAACACAAGAAAGTAGATAAAACCAAGCATGGAACATCACAAATTATGGATACGTTAGCAACATATCAGTACCTATTGGTATACATAGAACACAAGAAACAAAAGCACAAGAAACAAACACATAAGCATGTCAGCAAAGAAAAATAGTAAACAGATCATTTAACGCAACATATAGTTTGGTGTTCAGATAACTTGAATCGCTAGTCTGGTGGCTCGGCTTCGTCGCCCGCCGCCGCTACCATGGTGTACGGATGACTAAGCCTCGAAGAGTGTTAGGGTACCGAAGCTTTTCGCCGTAGATGCGGAAACCTAAAGTAACTTATGCTACCGCATCGAACATTGAATGTAGAACATGGTAGAAAAAAGAAACCTAAAGTAGCACAATATAAAACCTAATATAGAAAGACTGAAATAGTATTCCAGCTTCAATGTTACGAAAAACAATTTAATGCAACAAGCTGATGCATCCATGGCCGCAATGTTTTCAGCCTAAGTTATCAAACTATCTAAGGTAATGTAGCAATACTCGAACAATATTGCAGCAGATTTTATACCTCCAGTTCTTGGCTGCTGGGAAATACAAGGCATTCATTCAACTATTCATCGACATTAGGAGCAAGAAGATCTTGGTTTACTTGATCATTGATAGGACCAGTATAGTACGGAGGTTCCGACAGCGGGAGGAACTACACACAATGAAGATAGAGTAAGAGGATAAAACAAACAGAAAATACAACAAAAGGTAAACATTCAGTGCTTCCAAATGCCGTACCGGGCGCCAACCGAAAACTGTAGTATTGTTCAATATCTTAAGGTCAAGATCATGTTCCACAACGAAACTGAAGTCATTGTTTTTAACGAAGCATACTCTGGGCAGGGATTTGTCGAATACATGGCCACAATCCAGCGGGAAGCTCAACTGGTCCATGTACACAATCTGTTAAACACAAGGGAACATAAAACTAGTAAGGCACATGAACCAGAAGTCAAACAAAACATAAACCAAAGAAAAATAGTAAGGATTTGAAGATGGATAACATACACCAAGGAAGGCATATGGGCTAGTGATCCAGAATTCAAATTTTGTCTCTCCCTCGGTGAGCTTGAGTGGCATCGTCTTTTGCTTCTGAATATGTTCAACATGTGCCATAGCTAAATCTAGAAGGTGTTCATCCCAAGCATACTCATCGGTCTTGGTGGGTTCGACCATGGAGGGAAGATATCCAATGCTAATGTTGTTGCTTTTAGGTGCAACCACGAGAGCCAAACAAAGCAGGTACCACATATGGATTATCGTTGCCTCATCCGTGTTCGCGCATGATTTGAGCAAATCTACTGCAGTAGCTATCTCAGCCCTATTGCTGCCACCTTTGTACATGTCCCGAAGCTCAAACAATCACTTTTATTCAGCAACTCCACAGGCTTGTTGCCGCAGCGAATTCCAAACACCTTCACCATATCTCTTGTGAAAACCATTATGTTCTTGCGTGTTTTATACTCCCGCAGATGAGGATTGGTGTTCAGTGCAATGTAATCAATCTGCCCACTAGGAATCCTAAATGGCGACACATCTAAATATGCTCTGAAAGCACTCTTCCCACCAATAACTGCTCTCTTTTTAGGATTGAGATCATTAGCCAGGATTCACAAATGCTTTGCAGATAAACGTTTTTTCACCATCCAAGTCTTCACCCTATCTTCCTGCACAACATCAAACACAAGAAACAAACTCAATATACAATGTACCGCCTGCATTGAAGAAAAAAAACTAAACAAATAGATGCATTGTAGCAAAAACAAAAACTAAGGACAACTCTACCTTGAAAAGCTACTGAAACAATTTAAAAAGGGGGGAGGGGCACATGCATAAATGTAGCAAAACTAATTCAATAGGGCACAAGATGAAAGCAACATTGTAGCAAAATCACAATTCTAAAGTAGTCCAGATCAACCAATATTATAGCAAAACTACCAAAATTAGTTATGCTGATGTTACTACTGTTGCTTAATTTGTTGCTGCAGGAGCAAAAACTAGAAAATTAACATATGATGCACAGATACTAGGACAACAAATCCTACTGAGCAAAATATACAGGAACATCATGCACGGGAACACAGCAAAAATGGACAAAAATGCTAAAACCATAACTACCGATGAAGGAGATGAACTCACCGCCGTGGCTAAGGCGGCGCCAGTGTTATTCCCCTTCCGAGCGGTCTTCTTTAACGTCTTCATCCTCGATTTCCGCCTTGCAGCATAAGGCGGCTACCTAGGGTTAGAGGATAGGGGAGGAAATCGGCGCGTGCGGCTAGGAGATAAGCCGGAGGTGAGCGAGAGGACGAACTGGAAGACCTGCACATGGGCGACGCTGTCCCCCGGAAGCAGCACTCGCCGCTGTCAAGCGGCCTCGCTCCGCGGTCGCCTCCGTCGCCGCCTCGATCGCCCCTCTCTGCTTCGACGCGGAAACTGCGCCTATGCAGCAACCCGGGACACGGTACGGGGGAGTTCGGGAGTGTTCGCGACCGGCTGGTGACCAAGACAACACGACGAGAAGATCGTCCAGGGGATACACATCATTTTCCAGGGGATACACATCATTTTCCAAATGATATACGATGTGAGAAAAATGGGAAAAACGAGACGAGAAGACGTATTCTACATTTGCATGTTCGGCAGAGTGGTTTTCTATTCTCTCGTCGAGCAACCGACGCCGTCCACTCCGGCATCGCCAGTTCGCCTCCCTCGCCGTCTCCATGGCCGACACTGAAGCCCGTGGCCGAGCACGGACGCTCCTTACCACTCCCACTCTCACATCGGCGCAACAGACCGAGGCCCTAATCCACATTGTTAAGAACCCACCTGCAGCGACACCTAGTACAAGCACTACACAAGGCCAACAACGATGCGTCGACCGTCCTAGGCGCCTGGTGCAACCCAACCGCAAGTACGCGGGCACTGATTGGGTCGCATGAGCCACGTCGACCGTGTACTAGCTGGAGGCCAGCAGGATAAGAAGGGTGGCTGGACAAGGAAGGAGGCATCCTAGAGGATCACGGCATTGGCGGCGAGACTAGGCTGTTCCTAGTTTTCCTTCTATGTTCTTGTTCCTGCACCGAATTAAGATCTGTATCTGTAGCTAAGAGAGAACTGTGAGATAATATATTTTGGTACCTAACACACATCTAGACCCACCCCTCCAACTCGCCGTCGCTCCACTCGCAGCTCTTCCTCGCGTCCCGCGTCCCTTGCCCGCCTCGGGGATCCTCCTACCCGCCCTTCCTCTGCCCCGGCGCGTCGCTCCTACGGTGGGCCCTCACCTCCGTCTTCCTCCCGCGCGCCTCGCGCCTCGGCCTCCCGCCCTCGTCCTGGCGCTCCCGGTGCCCCTTCCAGCTCCCGCCACCGCTCGTGCCCTCCGCCGCCATCGAGCCGGCACCGGAGCGGTGGGGAGAGGCCGAGCTCAAGGCCTACGCGCAGCGGAGGCGGGCGCGGAGGGGCCCCATGAGTACGCGGCCCCCGGTGTCAGTGGCGGGTGTGGTGCTGACGACCGTGCCCAACGTCGTGATCATCGCGGTGATCGTGCGCGAGCTCTTCTGGGTACGGCCCGGCCGCCTCTGAGCTTCGGAGGTATGGATGCTCCTGGGCCGCGGTACACTGATATTGTTTGATAATAGCATAGTCGTTGTACCGGAGTGGATTCCTCATCTCGGAATTTGTTCGTCCTCATCTCGGAATCAATCCCTTTTACCGCGGGTAATTTGTTCGTCCTCATCTCGGAATTCGTCTTTCGCCTCTTCCCGTTTCGATTCGGACCCCCTCTCTCTCCTCACGCCCCCCTCATAAGCACAGTCCTCCCCTCGTTGATTGCAGCAGCGATCACCTCCTGGTGCCCCGACTCGATATCCAAGCCCGGCGAACCGATCGATCGAGTCACCGCTGACTTAACCCCGTCGGAAGTTTAGGCTCTTTGTTTGGTTTCTGAGACAACAACAGGCCAAAGAGAAGTAGAAGCAATTTCTGAGGCAAAAGGTCCACTCACAATGTTTTTCTCGGGAAGATATGGCTACCGTGGAAGCAATTTCGAGCAAACTTACCGCTGTTATCCAGCATCCTCGTTTAACAAGCCGCACCTGGAAGCTGGTGACAAAGTCATAATGCCGCAATCTGCTCTATATAGTCTGAGTTCCCTGCCTATCCAGTATCCTATGCTATTTGAGCTGCACAATGGTGCCACCCAGCGGACCTCACACTGTGGCGTGCTGGAGTTTGTAGCAGAAGAAGGCATGATCATCATGCCTTACTGGATGATGCAGAACATGCTTCTTCAAGAGGGCGACATCGTGCGTGTCAAGAATGCCACCCTTCCCAAGGGTACGTATGTGAAGCTGCAACCTCACACAAGTGACTTTCTGGACATCTCCAATCCCAAAGCCATCTTGGAGAAAACTCTGAGGAACTTCTCTTGCTTAACCACGGGCGACAGCATCATGGTAGCTTATAACAACAAGCAGTATTACATTAACATTGTCGAAGCGAAGCCTGCTTCCGCAGTTTGCATTATCGAGACAGACTGTGAAGTGGACTTTGCACCTCCTCTCGATTATAAGGAACCTGAAAAACCACAGCAACCGTAGTTCCTGCAGGCAAGGCACTCTCTGAAGATAAAGATGCTAATCTTGAAGATGAAGCGAAATTCAAACCATTTACTGGTTCTGCAAAACGGATTGATGGTAAGATTTCAAAACAACAAGCACCTGAAGTCTCTTCAGCTATTGCGCCTGCACGTTCTGCACCTAAGGACTCAGGCAAAAGGGCAAATCAGCAAGCTGCTGCACCTTCAGGAGCTAGCACTTTCACACGCCAGAAAACAGGAAAGCTTGTTTTCGGTGCAAGCACAAGCAACAAGAAAGAAGCGCTAGCACAGAAGGAGCCTGTTAAAGTGAGTCAACCTCCGAAGAAGGAAGAACCAAAGTTCAGCGTGTTCACTGGAAAGAGCTACTCGCTGAAGAGTTAGCTGCTATCTATTACTACGGATAACTCGAAATCAAACATGCTACCTTGCTTTGAAGTTGTCTGCTTACTGTAGTCGCTGTAGACAATTTTGTATTTTCACTTTGCATACATATGAGGCAGCAGTGGTGTGATAGAATCATAGAAATGAAGTGTATGAGTTCTTAGATTGATAGCTATCTGTTTATCTAGTATGAAACATTTCTCAACAAATAAGATTAATCGATGTAACTTGTAACTGGCTAGATTGCAATGATATTGGCCCGCAAAAAAATAGATTGCAATGTTATTGCCATTACTGAACTAGCGTTTCCAAAGCACCTACATCCAAGACAGTGGCGTATGTAGGATCAAATAACAGGGGTGCCAAACTCAGTTTTTATACTTTAAATATCATCTATAAATATATATATGACATATCTAGGCCTAATGGAGATGATGAACACAGATCTGAATTAACATTCAAGTAGTTGAAATTTGACAATGCGAATCCTATATATTATATTGCTCAAAATAATGATATCAGATATGAATAATGTGGTACAACAGTATGTTGCAGCTGATAGAATGCCTTTGCTACTTCTCCATCGCATGAGAAATTGTTATTCCTAAGTCGACCAGCATATCATAAAGTCTATAGTTGCTCAAAACAATTTTTTTTGCCAACTTTGTATGCCAAAACTGCAACTTCTCAACTATACATTTCACTTAAGTGGTGCACATAGGCCCCTCGGTGCACACAATTTTTTTTTTTGAAGTATGGTGCACACAATTATGACACGTGCTGCTATCATCGGCTTAGAAATAAGAATTTCTTTCCAAGTTTAGGGCAGTACACGAGAACGAAGGATTGTTGTTGGTGTACATGCTGTACATGTATATATTTAGCTTCGGCTGTCTTTCGAGACTGCAGGTTATTTATGATGGTTTCGTATTACTGTTCTTTTACAGTAGTTATTACTGAATATAACTGATACATATAGCATGCAGGATCAGGACGCACTGGGATCTCGACCGCTGCATCTTGGTCACCTTGTGCATATTAGGGTGCATCTCTGGCTCCTCTCGGATGCACCACAGTGACACTGACACAAACCACTGGACCTTCCTCACGATTGATACAGTACATACGGAGCAGTAGATGAGTAGAAGTCATTGGCCCAGTCAGTCAGTATTGCTCTGCCCTCACCAGGTACTTGTTCAACACTCTGCCTGCCAGATATGAGCTCCTGTAGGATTATCCGAAAGCTGTAAAATATACCGATGTTCTTTAACCACTCAGGTGAAAGATATGATCGTGTTCCCTGGATTGCCGTGTTTGTTTGGGTCTTGGGTCCATCAGCAGCAATTTTGCCAGGCTGAAGTTAGATTTTTTGTTGGGTATGTGATCTGTGTGCTACACTCCTTGTGCAAGTAGATCATTCTCCATGCAACACCTAGTGGAATTAAACTTGGAGGTACTAAGATGTTCGGTGTTGGTGCTACTGAAAAGGAATTTATCAAGTGGCCTGTTGTCACGACTTCATATACCAGGACCCCTTCAGTAACTTCATTGCCAATCAGGAAGCTGTTCCAATGGTTTTAACATGCACGGCAAACTCCTCGTAGTGAGGTCATCTTGCAGCTCTTGTTGTAGACGGCCCCAGAAACTCCTGTGATTTGGCAGAATTTCTCTTCTTCTCCTAACAAGACAGCATGACAGAGATTCCAGCAAGGAGCTCCAAAGGACCCAGCATTTCTTGTTTCTTTTCCACACTTGTTGGTGTCACTGGTAAGCTGAGATTGGGCGCTATTTTTATATGCGTGGTGATGTCCCTTCCCATTAGACAGAGGGAGCTTACTCTTCCAGCAATGCCATTGGTAAAACTCTGGTAGTGCAGAAGCAAACCATCATCCACACTTTCTTGCGGTAACTGTTGTTGATAGTCAGATAGTGCAGTCAGTGTTCATAGTCAGCCAGAGGCCAATTCATATGGATTGCCCCTTGATTGGAGGTGCTGATGTCTAACATAAGTCACAACTCTGTGGTTGGAAGTCTGTGTGGCACCTTTGTACTTGCGCTCTTCATCAGTGAATGAGTGACCGTGCAATCCACCGTCTGGTTACTTGTGCAGTCAATCTGCACTGGCTGTTGAACTCGTGTAAGCCGCATCCTTCTCCGGTTATAACCATGTTGCAGATGTTCCTTGGGATGAGGCAATTGCAGTCCACCCAGCTGCATCGAACACCAGCGTGAGGTATTGTATCTTTGCCACCTGACCAATGTTAACTGTTCTGGTTTTCGGGGGTGCAGCAACAGAGTAAAACACAAGGCTCCTCTCATCTTGCACGCTGAGAAGTAACCCTTGTCCACATTTTCAGGAGCACAGTTGACTTGGACTTTGCAGACGACGGTTCCAAGATCATGTTTTCTGGCTCTAGTTAATCACTTGCCCAAATTCAGAAGACTTTGCAGACCAGAAGAACTTGGGTATAGCGCCCAAGCTATTCCGTGGAAATGCCTTAAAACAAACAGGGCAAGGATGAACCCGTAACCATGCTTGATCGCCTGAAGGCTGAGCTTTTTGTAACCTGTGGAAATGCCTCGCTGTTGTTCAGTGGAAGTATGGAATATGATAGTGACAATGGCATCTTGAGGGGAATGCATGGCATGTCGCAAACAGGATCGGGTACAGAACTGCGCACGTGCGCAGGTGAAATCATGGGAACACAGAGCCACTGTCGATAACCAGTGAATCAGCATAATCTGTAGCAATGAACTCGTGATCAAGTCTGTTTCTGTAAGATTGATTGACACGAACGCCACGAAGAAAAGAGGAAAAAAAACTACGAGTATTTCTATCTAGTTTATGTGCAAGGGACGACACTTGTGTTTGTGCGATTGCGCTTGGCCTGGGCCTTTGCCTGTTTTGCTACTGTTGGGCGTGGCGACGACGAGGCCCAGTATGGGGGAGCCCACGGTGCTGGCCGACCCACCACCGCTGCCGCTTCCGCTCCCGCTGGACGGCCCACCGGAGGTGGATGCCGAATCGCACCCCAGCCGCTGCCACCGCCGCCTCTGGTGGTGGTCGTCCTCCGATTGGCACGGCGTCGCTGGCTCGTCGTCCTCCGCGCCAACTTCGTCGTCGCCGTCGTCGTCGTTGGGAGACCCTCCTCCCGTGGACTGCACGATGCTGTAGAGCTCGACGATGCTGTCGTAGTTGTCCGCCCACCAGCGCTGCGCCGCGCGGGGCCCGTCGAAGAGCTCCTCCCTGAAGCGCAGCTTGCGGAGGTGGTTGGTGCCGTCGGGGCGCGGCACCAGCGTCATCAGCACGCCGGGCTCCGGCTCCGCCACCCACTCCCCGTCGCCCTCCTCCCCGGCCGCGTGATCCGCGACCCCGGCCGCCGCCGCCGCCGCGCCCTCTTCCTCCTCCTCCTCCTCCTCCTCGGCGACGTCGTCCAGGGCAGATCGGCACTTGTGCGCCTGCTGCCTCTTCCCTCCTCGCTCCTCCTCCGGCGCGATCTTGGCGGACGCTGACGCCGAGGCGGCGGTGTCTTTGTCCTCCGTCTCCAGGTCCTCCTCTGCCTCGGCCCCTTTGCCCCGTCGCCGCCGCCGTCGCGCCCGCGCGTGCACCCCGCCGCCACCCGCCTTCACCTTGAGCGACATGGCCTTCATCTGCGCACAGATCGCGGTGTCACACACACGCAGACGTTGATGCATGTGCACGCGCAAACAAAAAAGAAGATGGAAGTGGGCTGATGAGGGGGCTTACGTTCTTGGTGAGGTCCCTGATGATGCTGATGGTCTTGGTCCTGCCGCTGCCGCCGCCATGGAAGCACGCGTGCATCTCGATCCAGGCCGTGCCCCCTCCCACTCCCCCTCCACCGCGCACGTACGTCGGACGCCTCCCCTTCCCCTTCCCCTTCCCCTAGACGTTGTGCCTCGTTCGACCCCCTGATCTGCCCAGACTGCTGGTGCTCTGCTCCGAGGTTCTCGTGGAAGGCACCAGGAGGTGGGGGATTTGAAATGCGCGTGCGCAGCGCAGAGGCGGGGCAGCCAGCCAGCACGGGATTAACGGAAGGACGAACGCGCGTGTCCATCTGATCGCAGGCAGTAGCCGCATGCACTTAATGCGGATTGCCGATATTGATGGCTGACATTTAGGATTTCGAATCAGTACTGCTGTACCTGTACTACACTACCGGCTATACTCATGCATGGCCGAAGGCGAAGCAACCTACCATTACCAACCCCTCCGCCTCCGCGCGGTACGGCTGATTTTGAATTGTTTTCTCTCCCGGCCCGGGTTCATTCATTCCATATCCAGACGTTGCGTCGCATTACCGTATGAACATCTGTACATTCTGGACGCATCAATTAAGGATGGATACGGGCCGGCGGGATACGCCTGAAACGTAAATTTTGCACCAGCTGTATACTCGCAAAATCCCAAGCAGCGGCGCGGGAGGTACTCCCATCTTCCACGTTTGAACTCAAATATACACCGGATTCATAGCTACCAATTGTTTTCCTACACGTAAAGTTTGGAGTGGAGGGTAATAAGTACATCCCCATACACTTTTAGTACTTACTACTAGTAAAGTGCCCGTGTGTTATATGAGTGAACAAATTAAAATAGGGGTATGAAAATTTAAACTTGGTTTATACATGTTAGGTGTTACATAAATGAAAACAAAAATTAATATTTATACTGATTTTTGTCGATCATAAGCACAAGCTACAAACAATTGCTTATTTTACACTGTGAATACATCTTTGTGCACAATATTCGCCCCAACAAAAAGAATCCTATCATCCTATATATGGTCATAAAAAACATAGTCTAATAGGAAATAGCTTTATGTGTGGTCTAAAAGGGAGACATTTTATCATCCCAGCGTGATGTCCAGTCTTACTCCTACCTTTGTTCCACAACTCAGACCAATTACACAATTTCAGAAGGAAATGAAATTGTTTGTGAAGACAAACCATTAGTCGCTTGTGCCAACAGACTTGAAGAGAGGTGACTGGATGCAAGGAAATGACCTGGCCAGAACATAAGCTACACTATTCCTTTCTCTGTTAACTACAGAAATAACACACGCTGGAACTGAGAACTGAGGACAGTGAATCCTTTATATCATGTACAATCTCGGCACCACCAAATTTGTTGACACGCATCTAGCCGAGCAATCAAAGATGAACAATCATGAAAATTTCTTGGAATGAATAGAAAGACAGTGAAAACTTATATATTATGAAAATGATCTCTACACAGGGTAAGACTAATGGGTGGTTATTTTTTTTGCGAAAAGGGACCTGACATTAAAAGAAACATACGACAGTATAAAACACCACGAGATAAACAAAAATTACAATAAAATCCTCAAGATGCTCTTAGTCTTCAGCCTCTAGACCATGTCTAGACCATGTCGATGGCATGCCGCTGCTGCCACTCCTCCCTGAGCAGGCCTAACATTGTTGGCTGCGGACGGAAAATCCTTTATATCATGTACAATCTTGGCACCAGCAAATTTGTTGACACGCATCTAGCTGAGCATCATGAAAAATTCTTGGAATGAATAGAAAGACAGTGAAAACTTATATATCATGAAAATGGTATCTACACGCCGTAATGTTTTAGCATATCAATGGCTGGCCCCTAAGCTAGATTTCTAACATAGCTCATATATCTATCTATATGGTAATTAACCATGTCTCGCAAGGCCTAAGAAAAGCATGCAAATGATCTCAAAATTAAACCAAGTTCGGAAGAAAATAATGTCTTTCACTATTCACGGCTGAATATCTTCCACACGGAACATACACAAAGGCCATGCTTTATGAAAAATAGAAATTGAGTAACCATCGCTATGAACTTAGTATTGGAATCACACCATTAGTAAACACGTTTGGATATTTGAAACTGGAACTACGTGTATTTAGTGTTGGAATTTTTTGTCTAATACAGTATAACCTAACCCATATTACAATAATTTCTAAAATCCTAGAGACTCACTTGGCCCATTCATGCATGACAAGAGGCGAGACTAAAATTTAATCTCACATCGGTAGTTGGATGATAGCTGGATCTTCTTTAGGGGCAACTCAGTCACTTGTGTGAGAATGAGATGAAGAGAGAGAGACAGTACACGCGTGCGTCTTCGCCACCCGCCTCGCCTCGACGCGTGTGCCGCAGGTTATAGTAATGAGCCAAGTCGAGGACCTACATATGTCTCGTGTACGTGTTGCTTTCTTTTTTTCACGCATGAGAATATTAACGGTTTGTGCCGGTGGAGTTTTAATACGAACTAGTGGAGAATGAATATGAACCGATGGTTGTTCGGCTTTGGCCGCTGAGTTTGACTTTGTCTCTTCGTTTCATCTCCGTGCGCTACATATTTGCCTACATCTCTCATGCCTATAATAGAGATCATGCCTCTCTAGAGAAACACACCAACTCACATAGCGCAGTTTTTGGGTCTTCCGTATCCCGTCTTGCGGCGTACACTGCTAGTCAGGATAGTAGGCCTCCGGATCCCAGCCTCTTCGGATCGTGTACGAGAGAAGGGTGATAAGTTTTTTGTGGAGCGCTTCCCGCGCGGCTACTGGCTTCATCACGAACCCCTTCAAGGGCGCTGGTGACTTATTCCCGGACGATGACTACTTCCCCGGCATCGATGACCTCTTCGATGACATAGCTGACAACAATGCTAACTGCAACACCAACGTCGATGCAAGCGGTTCTTCTTCTACATCGTATGCGACCTTCCTTCATCTTGTCCAGATGATGCTCCATATGTTGCACAACATATCTCATATACTATCTGTAGCAATTTGTTTAGACTTGCTTTCTATATTCTATCTATTAGATTGCATGACTAGTTTTATTCTTATATTATTAGTGAAAGGGAAACGGATATCGCCTAGAGGGAGGGGGTGAAATAGGCGTTTTAAAATTGTTACGATATAGGCTCTAATAAATACGGAATAAACCTAACGTTTAATTTATCAAGCCAAAACCTATAACGACTAGGTTCACTAAGTGCACCAACAACCTATGCTAAGCAAGACAAGCAACAAGGTAATAGCAAGATATAATACTTCAAGCACGATGATTATCACAATGTAAATTGCATAAGTAAAGGGCTCAGTTAATAGATAACCGATGGACGCAGAGACGATAATTTGTTATCCCGAAGTTCACTTCCAAAGAAGCTACGTCTTCATTGGAGAGGTGCGATGGCGCAATGTACTTCGAACACCACAACTAGCTCACCTTGAGGTGTGGTGGCTCGATGCTCACCCAACACCACACAAGGCCTCACCCCAAGATGCGAAGGCATGCAAACCACTAACGCCATAAAAGGCTCACCCTATTCTCCCGTGAGCTCGCCACAAAGGACTATCCACGATCCACTATTGTACACTTGAGGGCGGTCACCGAACCCGTACAAGGCTTGGGGCAATCTTCACAACTCAATTGGAGGGCTCCCAAGAAACGCCACAAATGTTCCCCAAAGCCCCAACAGGCCACAATCTTGAGGAGTCTCCACAACTCAATTGGAGGTCTCAAGAACACACCACAACTCCATACAACCGTCTAGGGTTCCAAGAACCCAAGAGAAACAAGCCCAAGAGAGCTTGACCTCGCCGAATCTCAGAGGAGAACTCAAACCTATGCACCAAATGCAAGAGGCAAGTCCTTGATACATTGCAAATGTATCTATAATTTTTGATGTTCCATGCTTGATTTTATTTACTTTCTTGTGTTTTATTCCAACTTTGGAGTACTTTTCATATGATTTTGACGAACCTATTAACAAAATGCCATAGTGCCAGTTGCCTGTTTTCTGCTGTTTTTGGTTCCAGGAAGTCAGAAAATGAATATTCTCGGAATTGGACGGGACAAAAGCCAAAGTTACTATTTTCCCGGAAGACTCACGGAGCCATAAGGAGAGTCGGAGAGGGGCCACAGGGTGGCCACACCCCCCTTGGCGCGGGCCAGCCCAGGCCACGCCAAGGCATGGTGTGCCCCCCTAGCCGGCCATCGACCTTGCCTCCTTCGCCTATAAAGTCCTCCCGAGGCAAAAACCCTAAATCGTCAATCAGAAATCCACGAAACGTTCCGCAACACCACCACCACCGAAGGGGAGATTCGGGGGACAGAAAGTCTCTGTTCCGGCACCCTGCCGGGACGGGGAAGTGCCCCCGGAGCTATCTCCATCGATCTCCACCACCATCTCCATCACCATTGCTGATTCCCATGATGAGGAGGGAGTAGTTCTCTCTCAAGGCTAAGGGTTCTACCGGTAGCTATGTGTTCATATCTCTCTCTATGCATGATCATATTGTGATCATGAGCTTGTAATCTATAGATCTACCTTGCTACTCAAGTGCTTTAATAGATCTCTGCTCTCCCCATGTGTGTGAAGTTGACAGTGTGCACACCATGGTGGCACTTAGGCTAGAGATTACAAATACTTGTTATGAGTTATATTTGGAGTTGGATGTCTCTATAAAATTGTGGTGTTTGTTGGACTCATCTAGTACTCAAGGTGACAATGTGGGGTTTCTAGATGGGAAAGATGAACTTTGAGGTGTGCTGTTATAGCCCTACCATCGATTAGAATGTTTAACCGGAGAGTAGTTAAGAGTAGTATCATGAAGAGAAGATATTTGTATGAGAGTGTTCACTAGTGAAAGTATGATCCCTAGGCCTTGTTTCTAAGCATTGATACACCGTTTGCAATTAGATCTGTTACATGTTTGCTTGCTTCCTTCTTTATTTCAGTTTGCCTTTAGTCTTTTCCCACGTTAACCACACGCCATCAAGTTATTTTCTATCACCATTACAACTTATAATTATCCATACCACTTGTATTTCACTATCTCTTCGCTGAACTAGTGCACCTATACACCTGACAAGTGTATTGGGTGTGTTGGGGAGACAAGAGACTTCTTGTATCTTGATTGCAGGGTTGCTTGAGAGGGGATACCTTTGACCACTTCCTTCCTGAGTTCGATAAACCTTGGGTGATCCACTTAAGGGAAAACTTGCTGCTGTTCTACAAACCTCTGCACTTGGAGGCCCGTTGCCGGGGAGGTAAGGTAAAAGGTATTCACACCGGAGGATTAAAGAAGAAGAACCTCCCACGACAAACGCCTATTTTCCTCGCGCCGCTGTTGGGAGGTAGGTAAAGGTACTCACATCCTCCGGTGTGAGTGCTCGAAGTTATTTCCTTTAGATTCTGTAATTTTGTCTTTTTATTTCTTGTTTTCACTAGTTAGGCTTAATGGAAAAAAATAGAAAGCTTTATAGTATTTATCTTGAGTTAGGACATGAAGTGTTTGAAGAGAAAATTAAAAAACCTATGGAACTTTATTTGCATGCTAATAGCAATGTTGTTAGTATGAATTCTTTGGACGCCATTATTGCTAATGCTATGGAAAAGTCTAAGCTTGGGGAAGCTAATTTATATGAAAATGATCTTTTTAGTTCCCCAGCTTTGGAAGATAGCTATTCTATTGCTTATGATGATACCAAACCTCCAATATATGATGATTATAATGATGAATATGATATTTTCAGTCCACCTACTATTGAGGAGAAAATTAATGATTATAATATACCTCCTATATTTGATGATTATGGTGATGAGAATAATAATGATAGCTATTTTGTTGAATTTGCTTCCACTACAATCAATAAGAATGACTATGTTTATGTGGGGAGTATTAATTCTTTTATGCATGTGGCTCATGATAAGAATGTTTTATGTGATAGTTATATTGTTAATTTTATTCATGATGCTACTGAAAGTTATTATGAGAGAGGGAAACATGGTTTTATGTGTCTCAATAATATGAACTTTCCCCTCTTTATGTTGAAAATCCTGAAGTTGCACTTGTTTTGCTTTCCTATGCTTGTTGCTTTGTGCTTTCATGACTTGTTTCTTTACAAGATTCCTATGCATAGGAAGTGGGTTAGACTTAAATGTGTTTCGAATTTGCTTCTTGATGCTCTCTTTTATTTCAATTCATATTTCCTATGTGAGCATCTTCTCAAACTATCATGCCTAACTTAAAGGTGTTAAACAAAAGTACTTGTTGGAAGATAACCCAAGAGTTTTAGATGAGTCTTGGAAGTTATTACTTCAGTAATAACCGCTCCTTATCCTTTTTTTATTTGCTTTTTGTGCCAAGAGTAACCTCTAATGAGAGTGAAGTAATGATTGTGAAAGTTGCTGTCCCGAAACAGAATTTTGTGCTTCACCATAAAAATTCGTGAGAGAGATCTGTATGTCAGATTGAGCTGTAATTTTTTGTGCTTCTGCCCCAGGTTGTTATATAACTTTCTTTAGTTCAACATTTTTTGATTCGAGCAACAGAAGGTCTTTGAAAAAATCCGTCTTTACCTGCTGGTCTGTTTTGACAGATTTCTGTCATTTTCTGCATTTGCTTCTTGTGGGTTCCTTTTTGAGTTCTTTTGGGGAATTGATATTTTTGAGGGAAGTGATACAGTATCTAGTGTTCTAATGGAAGTTTATTTGGTGTTAGAACTGAATCTTAAGACCTATTATCTTGAGTTCACTAATGTTGCTAATAAAGATTGTGTGAAGTTTTGTATGAAGGAAAAATTTCAGGTGTATGTAAGGAATGAGTACTGAGATGAAGGATGGACTAAAGCTCAAGCTTGGGGATGCCACGCGTGTCACCCCAAGAAATATCCAAGAAGTACAAGCATCAAAGCTTGGGGATGCCCAAGACATCCCCTTCTTCATCAATAAAAATCCCAGGTTTCTTCCAAACGCTTCATTTTTATTGTTTCATGCACAGTTGTGTTGATCTTGGAGCGTCTTCTTTTTCATTTTCGTTTTGGTTTTTAGTTTGCTTGGTTTGCTTAGTTTTGTGAATAAGTTGGTTGTACCCCCTCTTTCATACATTAGTTTGCAAATAGTTTGGTTTGGTTTGGAAAAGAGTAGGAAAGTTCATGCTTATGTGGTAAAAAGAGCTTGTTTTTGACTGTGGCATGTGCTTTGTCATGCCATGCTTGATATTGTTTTGGCTTTATGCTTAGTATTATTTGTTGTAGCATGACTTGTTATAAACAATTGAGATTGCTTAATGTGCCTTGGATGAATCCTGCATTGTTTTAGCATATTAAAACATAGTATAGTGGTAATCTCTTTTGATGCTTTATTTGGGTTGACTTGGCACATGCTTACACCATGTTATGACTATCCAAAGTCACCATAGCCTTTATGATCCTTTAGTTTTAAACTTGTAGTATCACTTTATGCTTTGATCAATGATGTTTTGTCGCTCTGCATGATGATGGCCATTATTGCTCTCTTAGTTTGTCGCTCCCAGTCTTTTGCTAGCCTCCACAACAAAGTATGAGTTCCACTCATGCATCCAACTCCCTAAACCAAGTTATTCCAAAGAGTCCACCATACCTACCTACTAACTTATGCTATTCCAAGTACATTCATGCTTTTGTTTACCTTCCACTTGTTATGAGAAAACTAGTGATTAAAGCTCTCACGAACTTGATGACACACTTTACTTTTCTTGCCCTTAATAAACTTGAACCATTGTGTCATCTATGTTGTATATGCTTGCACTTATTTGTTGGGAATTAGCAGAACCATGCTTTCATGGGGAACGCTTTCAACATTGCACTTGGTACTTGTACCTAGTTGATATCATGCTCTTTTGTATATGGATGTCGTCGGTGTGAAATGAAAGGGGAGCTTGTAAGTCCATGGAGTTATGTATATGTGTTAGAGAAACGCATAGGCCGCTGGTCTAATCCATGCTGACATGGTGGAAACCTGCAGCGTAACCATAATGAGCTGTCTATGAAGCATTCTTCTTATAAAAAAAGAGTCCTATATTGAGAAAAAAGAAAAAAAGAGATTATGAAAAGAGGGAAGAGAGAAAAAAGCACCATATTCCCATGGTAAATAAGAAGATTGCTGAGATGCTCGTTGTCTGCTTGCCTTGTCATTTTGATATGAGGATTCTTCCGTATCATCGGGCAAGGGGTACCCCGTTGGCGGTTCTCTATGATACACATGTACTTACAATGACAAGAACTTACCGGTGACTAAACTTGAGTAGCATGAGGAGCGACCCTCTTATTCAAGGGACATGAGATTTCTAACTTATACTTCGTCAAGCATATACACCATAGTTTGTTCACTTTAACCTTAATCACTTCAAGATGCTTATGATAGGGGCAATGGGAGCTGAAAGCTATAAGTACCATAATTTTTGGAAGATCTTTATGAGACTTGAATCCCTACTTCCTTCTACGAAGGCCTTTTTTCCACCATTATATTGAGTCTCCACCTTCTACCTTTATGCACCTACTTAGAAAGCATAGTGGCCATTCTTAGTTCTATGTGCATTGTCCCAAACTAGTTGATTGATGCATAACTTGATATTGCTTGTTTTAAACTATTTGTATCTAGTCACTCTTATGAACTTTGAAGGTGTCCTATGCATTTATATTTGCTACTCTATGAGGGACAAGCTGAATGCCACTATGCTATGTTTTCTTTATGTGAAACAAACAAACGTCTTGCAAAGCATTGTTATTCATGAATCTTTTGTTTGTGCCTTTTCATGTTGCATCATAGTTTCTTTGCTTATTGCTAGAACTTTGTCTTTCATGTTATGATTGAAGTACTATGATCCTATCTTTGAATGTTTTACAAATACTTTGATCAAGTCTTTGATGGTGCATGTCACCTCAAAAATTATTCTTTCTTTTTATCACTTACCTACTCGAGGATGAGCAGGAGTTAAGCTTGGGGATGTTGATACATTGCAAATGTATCTATAATTTTTGATGTTCCATGCTTGGTTTTATCTACTTTCTTGTGTTTTGTTCCAACTTTGGAGTACTTTTCATATGATTTCTTGGACTAACCTATTAACAAGATGCCACAGTGCCAGTTGCCTGTTTTCTGCTGTTTTTGGTTCCAGGAAGTCAAAAAATGAATATTCTCGGAATTGGACGGGACAAAAGCCAAAGTTACTATTTTCCCGGAATACTCACGGAGCCATAAGGAGAGTCGGAGAGGGGCCATAGGGTGGCCACCCCCCTTGGCGCGGGCCAGCCCAAGCCGCGCCAGGGCATGGTGTGGGCTGTTGGAGATATGCCCAAGAGGCAATAATAAAAGTGGTTATTATTATATCTTTGTGTTTATGATGAATGTTTACATCCCATGCTATAATTGTATTATAAGGAAACACTGATACATGTGTGTTTTGTAAACATAAAATAGTCCCTAGTAAGCCTCTTGTGGAACTAGCTTGTTGATTAAATGATGATCATGGTTTCCTGATCATGGACATTGGGTGTCATTAATAACAAGGTTATATCATTAGGAGAATGATGTGATGGACACACACCCATAGTAAGCGTAGCATAAGATCAAGTCATTAAGTTTGTATTACTGTAAGCTTTCAAATGCATAGTAACCTAATCCTTCGACCATGAGGTTATGTTAATCACCATCACCGGATGGGTACTTTGATGACATCAAACACCGCTCAGAATCGGGTGGTTATAAAGGTGTCATTGGGTATTCTGAAAGTATGTGTTGAAGCGCATAGACCAAGATTGGGATTTGTCCATCCATATGACGGATAGATATGCTCTGGGCCCTCTCGGTGGAATGTCATCTAGTTAGCTTGCAAGCATGTGACTAGGTCACAAGGGATGACATAACATGGAATGAGTAAAGAGTACTTATCAGTAACAAGGTAGAACTAGGTATGGAGATACCGACGATCAAACCTCGGATAAGTAGAATATCGCGTGACAAAGGGAATTAGTTTCGTATGTTAATGGTTCTATCGATCACGAAGTCATCGTTGAGTATGTGGGAGCCGTTATGGATCTCCAGATCCCGCTGATGGTTATTGATCAGAGAGGTGTCTCCATCATGTCTGCATATTCACGAACTATAGGGTGACACACTTAAGGTTCGAAGTAGTTTTTAAGTAGATATGGAATATGCGTTGGAGACCGAATGTTGTTCGGAGTCTCGGATTGGATCCGGGACATCACGAGGAGATCCGGAATTGTCCGGAGAATAAGATTCATATATTGGGGATCATTTTCTAAGTTAGGAAATGTTCCGGAGTGTTTGTATGGAGATTCTAGAAGGTTTCGGAATGTTTTGGAAGGTTCTAGGAGATTTCTTGGAGTTTGCTTGAAAACCAAGAAAGGATCAAGGAGTCCTTGTGGGGTAAGACAAGGAGTCGTGGGGGAGGAGGACTCCTCCCCCCCTCCCAATCCGCCGGCCAAGGAGGGAGGGGAGTCCTACTAGGACTCCCCCTCCCATGGCGCCTCCCTCCTTTAAATAGAGGGGTGGGGGCGCCACCCCCTTGCACCCTCCACTTCAAGCCCTAGCCGCCGCCTCTCTCCTCCTCCTTCCCTGTGCTAAGGCTTAGGCGAAGCCCTGCAGAATTCTCTACTCCACCACCACCACCACACCGTCGTGCTGCTGGGATTCCGTGGAGAAGATCTACTACCTCCGCTGCTCGCTGGAACAGGGAGAGGAAGGTCTACTTTGACTCCGATGTGACCGTTCATGGAAGCGCCCGAGCACGCGGAAAGGATCGTCCACACGATCTTGAGATCGACAAGTGATCGACTACATCAACCCCGAGATCTAATCTCGTAACGCTTTCGGATCTACGAGGGTTAGTACAGATCTATCTCGTTGCACATGTCTAATAGATTAGATCTGGGTTTTGTTCGTTCTTGCGGTAGAATTTTTTTGTTTTCCATGCTACGAACCCATCAGTGGTATCAGAGCCGTATCTATGCGTAGATCTGTTGCACGAGTAGAACACAATGGTTTTGTGGGCGTTGGTGCTCGTGCCGTCTTTTGCTTTGTGTACTTTGCATCTTGCGGTATGGTGGGATGAAGCGGCTCGGGCTAACCTTACATGTCATTGCACATGAGACTTGCTCCATGCTTGACGTGTAACTTGCTTTGCACAAGTGGATTTGCGGGTGTCTGTCTCTCCCATCATAGTATAGATCCAATCTACACTTTGCACTCGATAGCACTTGTATCAACGTTGTGGTTCAGTTTCGTAGGTAAGATCCGTTCTTATTCGAAAGCTCCAAACCACGTAAAACTTGCAAAGAAAATTAGAGGCGTCTAACTTGTTTTTGCAGGGGTTTTGTGATGTGATATGGCCATCATGTGATTGTGATTATATTTGATCTATGCAATGATCCTTGTTGTAATATGGCAACCGGCAGAAGCCTAATGGTTGTCTTTAATTCCGTTAAGACCTGCGTGTCTATTCATCTTGTAATAGCTTTATTCCAAGTAGTTGTAATAGTTGCTGGTGATGATGGACAACCATGAAGCGGCGCCACTGACCTTGACGCAATGCTGGTGATGATGGAGATCATGTCCGTGCTTTGGAGATGGAGATCAAAGGCATAAGAAGAAAGGGCCATATCATATCACAGTAATTATGAATTGCCTGTGATGTTAATCCTTTATGCATCTTGTATTGCTTAGATCACGACGGTATCATTATAAGATGATCCCTCTCACTAAATTTCAAGTAATAAAGTGTTCGTCCTTAGTTGGCACCATTGCTAAGACTCGTCATCTCGAAGCATCTTGTGATGATCGGGTGTGATAGATTCTACGTGTGCATACAACGGGTGCAAGCCAGATTTGCACATGCGGAAACTAAGGTTAATCTTGACGAGCCTAGCATGTACAGACATGGTCTCGGAACACGGAATACCGAAAGGTAGAGCATGAATCATATAAGTGATATGATGAACATGAAGATTGTTCGCCGATGAAACTACATCTTCTCTCGTGAAGATCGGACTTGGTGTAGTGGACTTGGTTCGTGTAATCACTAAGACAATGTGAGGGATGTTGTTTTGAGTGGGAGTTCACCTAGTTAATTTAAGAATTAAAATTGAACTCAATTTATCATAAACTTAGTCTAAACTACTTGCAAATTTGTTGTAGATTATGGCGAACCTCTCCATCAATTTCAATGCGTTCCTAGAGAAAGAAAAGCTTAAGAACAATGGAAGCAACTTCACGGACTGGCTCCGTGGTCTGAAGATTGTCCTCAGGGCTGGTCAGATGACCTATGTGCTCGAAGCACCGCTAGGTGACCCACCTGCAGATGATGCCACCGATGACGTAAAGAATGTTTACGCCACTCAGAAAAATCATTACTCCGTAGTTCAGTGTGCCATCCTGTACGGTTTAGAAACGGAGCTCCAGAAGCGTTTTGAGCACCATGACCCGTTCGAGATCATTAAGGAGATCAAGCTCATTTTTGAGACTCATGCGGCCGTGGAGAGCTATGAGGCCTCCGAAAAGTTCTTTACCTGCAAGATGGAAGAGGGAAGCTCCGTTAGCGAGCATGTGCTCACCATGTCTGGGCACGCAAACAAGCTCCAAGAGTTGGGGATAACGATTCCTAATGAGTTAGGGATTCACCGTGTCCTCCAATCACTGCCACCGAGTTATAAGAACTTTGTGATGAACTACAATACCTTTGCATGAACAAGACGCGTTGCCGAACTATCGTCCATGCTGAAAACTGCTGAAGTGGAGATCAAGAAGGAGCACCAAGTGTTGATGGTCAATAAGACCACCAATTTCAAGAAACAGGCAAGCCTAAGAAAAGGGCAACTTCAAGAAGGAATGACAAGAAAGCTGCCCTTTTGCTAAGAAGCCTAAGGTTGGTCCTAAGCTGGCCTGAATGCTTCTCGCAAGGGTGCTGGTCCTTTGGAAGCGAATCGCCCAAGTACCTGGCGGATCTGAAGAACGGCAACATCAAGAAGAAAGGTATATTTGATATACATGTTATTGATGTGTATCTTACTAGTAATCGTATTAGTGCCTGGGTATTTGATACTGGTTCGATTGCTCATATTTGTAACTCGAAACAGGAGCTGCGGAATAAACAAAGACTGGCAAGAGACGAGGTGACGATGCGCGTTGGAAATGGCTCCAAGGTTGATGTGATCGCCGTCGGCACGCTCCCTCTACATATACCATCGGGATTAGTTTTAAATTTAAATAATTGTTATTTGGTGCCTACGTTAAGCATGAACATTATATCTGGATCTTGTTTATTGCGAGACGGTTACTCTTTTAAGTCTGAGAATAAAGGTTGTTCGATTTATATGAGTAATATCTTTTATGGTAATGCACCTAAGATGAATGGTTTATTCTTATTGAATCTCGATAGTAGTGATACACATGTTCACAACATAGATGCTAAACGAATAAAATTGAATGATAATTCTACATACATGTGGCAATCGCTGTCTTGGTCACATTGGAGTGAAGCGTATGAAGAAACTCCATTCTGATGGACTTCTTGAATCACTTGATTTTGAATCACTTGAAAGATGCGAAGCATGCCTAATGGGAAAAATAACTAAGACTCCATTCTCTGGAATAATGGAGCGAGCTACAGACTTATTGGAAATAATACATACCGATGTGTGCGGTCCAATGAGTGTAGCATCGCGTGGTGGATATCATTATGTTCTCACTTTCACGGATGACTTAAGTAGATATGGGTATGTCTACTTTATGAAACATAAGTCCGAAACTTTTGAGAAGTTTAAGGAATTTCAAAGTGAAGTGGAAAATCATCATAACAAGAAGATTAAGTTTCGTGTTCGACCATGAGGTGAATATCTGAGTTATGAGTTTGGCATGCATTTAAAGAAATGTGGAATACTTTCACAGTTGACACCGCCGGGAACACCACAGCGTAATGGTGTGTCCGAACGTCGTAATTGAACTCTCTTAGATATGGTTCGGTCTATGATGTCTCTTACAAATTTACCACTATCGTTTTGGGGTTATGCATTAGAGACAACCGCATTCACTTTAAATAGGGCACCATCTAAATCCGTTGAAACGACACCGTACGAATTGTGGTTTGGTAAGAAACCTAAGTTGTCGTTCCTTAAAGTTTGGGGTTGCGAAGCGTATGTAAAGAAGTTACAACCTGATAAGCTTGAACCCAAAGCGGAGAAATGCGTCTTCATAGGATACCCTAAAGAAACAATTGGGTATACCTTCTATCATAGATCTGAAGGCAAAGTTTTTGTTGCCAAGAATGGATCCTTTCTTGAGAAGGAGTTTCTCTCGAAAGAAGTGACTGGAAGGAAAGTAGAACTCGACGAGGTTATTGAACCTTCTCTCGGAGTTGAGAGTAGCGCAGCACCAGAAGATGTTTTTGTGCCGCCTGCACCAACTGGAGAGGAAGCTAATGATGCTGATCATGAAACTTCAAACGAAGTTACTGCTGAACCTCGCAGGTCAACGAGGGTTCGTACCACTCCTGATTGGTATGACTCTGCCTTGAACGTCATGTTGGTGGACAACACTGATGACCCTGCGACGTATGAAGAAGCTATGGTGAGCCCAGATTCCGACAAATGGCTAGAAGCTATGAAATCCGAAATGGGATCCATGTACGAAAACCAAGTATGGACTTTGGTGGACTTACCGGATGGCCGTAAGGCTGTCGAGAACAAATGGATTTTCAAAATAAAAATAGATGCTGATGGTAATGTTACCGTCTATAAAGCTCGACTTGTCGCAAAAGGGTTCCGACAAATTCAAGGAGTTGACTACGATGAGACTTTCTCACCAGTAGCGAAGCTAAAGTTTGTGAGGATTTTGTTAGCAATCGCTGCATATTTCTATTATGAAATTTGGCAGATGGATGTCAAAACGGCGTTCCTTAATGGTGACATTGAGGAAGAGTTGTATATGGTACAACCCAAGGGTTTTATCGATCCTAGTGATGCTGACAAGGTATGCAAACTTCAGCGCTCCATTTATGGACTGAAGCAAGCATCCCGGAGTTGGAATCAATGTTTTGATAAAGTAATCAAAAACTTTGGATTTATACAAACTTATGGAGAAGCTTGTATTTACAAGAAAGTGAGTGGGAGCTCTGTAGCATTCCTAGTACTATATGTAGATGACATATTGTTGATTGGGAATGATATAGAACTTCTTAATAGCGTCAAAACCTATTTGAATAATAGTTTTTCAATGAAGAATCTTGGCGAAGCGGCATATATTCTAGGCATCAAGATTTATAGAGATAGATCAAGACGCCTAATATCGCTTTCACAAAGTACATATTTAGACAAAGTTCTAAAGAAGTTTAGAATGGAAGAGAGCAAGAAAGGCTTCGTGCCCATGTTGTCAGGTAAGACCTTGAGTAAGACTCAAAGTCCGCTCTGACGTAAGATAGAGAAAAGATGAATAAAATTCCCTATGCCTCGGCCATAGGTTCTATCATGTATGCCATGCTGTGTACAAGACCAGATATAGCACATGCTGTTAGTTTGACTAGCAGATATCAAAGTGATCCTGGAATGGAACCTTTGGACATGGTCAAGAATATCCTAAATTACCTGAATAGGACTAAGGATATGGTTCTTTCTTATGGAGGTGATGAACAGCTTGTTGTAAATGGTTACACTGATGCTAGTTGCAACACCGATCTAGGTGACTCGAAGTCACAGTCTGGATACGTATTTATTTTGAATGGTGCTGCAGTGAGCTAGAGGAGTGCCAAGCAAAGCGTTGTGGCGAAATCTTCAACTGAATCGGAATACATAGCTGCTTTGGAGGCTGCACAAGAAGCCATATGGATGAAGGAGTTCATTTCTGAACTTGGCGTGGTTCCCAGTGCGTTGGACCCGATGGCCATCTACTGTGACAACACAGGTGCCATAGCTAATGCACAGGAGCCAAGGTCACATAGCAAGCTGAAGCACATCAAGCTACGTTTCCATGCTATTCGCGAGTATGTCCGAGATGGTGACATAAAGATTTGCAAAGTACACACTGATTTGAATGTGGCAGATCCGTTGACTAAACCTCTCCCTAGAGAAAAGCATGACCAACACCAGAACTCCATGGGTGTTAGGTATATTACCATGTAATCTAGATTATTGACTCTAGTGCAAGTGGGAGACTGTTGGAGATATGCCCAAGAGGCAATAATATAAGTGGTTATTATTATATCTTTGTGTTTATGATGAATGTTTACATCCCATGCTATAATTGTATTATAAGGAAACACTGATACATGTGTGTTTTGTAAACATAAAAGAGTCCCTAGTAAGCCTCTTGTGGAACTAGCTTGTTGATTAAATGATGATCATGGTTTCCTGATCATGGACATTGGATGTCATTAATAACAAGGTTATATCATTAGGTGAATGATGTGATGGACACACACCCATAGTAAGCATAGCATAAGATCAAGTCATTAAGTTCGTATTGCTGTAAGCTTTCAAATGCATAGTAACCTAATCCTTTGACCATGAGGTTATGTTAATCACCATCACCGGATGGGTACTTTGATGACATCAAACACCGCTTCGTAACTGTGTGGTTATAAAGGTGTCATTGGGTATTCTGAAAGTATGTGTTGAAGCGCATGGACCAAGATTGGGATTTGTCCATCCATATGACGGATAGATATGCTCTGGGCCCTCTCGGTGGAATGTCATCTAGTTAGCTTGCAAGCATGTGACTAGGTCACAAGGGATGACATAACATGGAACGAGTAAAGAGTACTTATCAGTAACGAGGTAGAACTAGGTATGGAGATACCGGCGATCAAACCTCGGATAAGTAGAATATCGCGTGACAAAGGGAATTAGTTTCGTATGTTAATGGTTCTATCGATCACGAAGTCATCGTTGAGTATGTGGGAGCCGTTATGGATCTCCAGATCCCGCTGATGGTTATTGATCGGAGAGGTGTCTCCATCATGTCTGCATATTCACGAATCGTAGGGTGACACACTTAAGGTTCGAAGTAGTTTTTAAGTAGATATGGAATATGCGTTGGAGACCGAATGTTGTTCGGAGTCTCGGATTGGATCCGGGACATCACGAGGAGATCCGGAATTGTCCGGAGAATAAGATTCATATATTGGGGATCATTTTCTAAGTTAGGAAATGTTCCGGAGTGTTTGTATGGAGATTCTAGAAGGTTTCGGAATGTTCTGGGAGGTTCTAGGAGATTTCTTGGAGTTTGCTTGAAAACCAAGAAAGGATCAAGGAGTCCTTGTGGGGTAAGACAAGGAGTCGTGGGAGAGGAGGACTCCTCCGCCCCTCCCAATCCGCCGGCCAAGGAGGGAGGGGAGTCCTAGTAGGACCCCCCCTCCCATGGCGCCTCCCTCCTTTAAATAGAGGGGTGGGGGCGCCACCCCCTTGCACCCTCCACTTCAAGCCCTAGCCGCCGCCTCTCTCCTCCTCCTTCCCTCTGCTCAGGCTTAGGCGAAGCCCTGTAGAATTCTCTACTCCACCACCACCACCACACCGTCGTGCTGCTGGGATTCCGTGGAGAAGATCTACTACCTCCGCTTCATTGGAACAGGAGAGGAAGGTCTACTCGACTCCGACGTGTGACCAGGAGCTGGCATGAACGCTGCCACGAAGGACCGTCCACACGATCTTGAGATCGGCAAGTGATCGACTACATCAACCCCGAGATCTAATCTCGTAACGCTTTCAGATCTACGAGGGTTAGTACAGATCTATCTCGTTGCACATGTCTAATAGATTAGATCTTGGCTTTTATCTAGATTAGATCTGGGTTTTGTTCGTTCTTGTGGTAGAATTTTTTTGTTTTCCATGCTACGAACCCATCATGGGCCCCCTGGCCGGCCATCGACCTTTCCTCCTTCGCCTATAAAGTCCTCCTGAGGCAAAAACCCTAAATCGTCAATCAGAAATCCACGAAAAGTTCCACAGCGCGACCACCACCGAAGGGGAGATTCGGGGGATAGAAAGTCTCTGTTCCGGCACCCTGTCGGGATGGGGAAGTGCCCCCGGAGCCATCTCCATCGATCTCCACCACCATCTCCATCACCATTGCCGATTCCCATGATGAGGAGGGAGTAGTTCTATCTCAAGGCTAAGGGTTCTACCAGTAGCTATGTGTTCATATCTCTCTCTATGCATGATCATATTGTGATCATGAGCTTGTAATCTATAGATCTACCTTGCTACTCAAGTGCTTTAATAGATCTCTGCTCTCCCCATGTGTGTGAAGTTGACAGTGTGCACACCATGGTGGCACTTAGGCTAGAGATTACGAATACTTGTTATGAGTTATATTTGGAGTTGGATGTATCTATGAAATTGTGGTGTTTGTTGGACTCATCTAGTACTCAAGGTGACAGTGTGGGGTTTCTAGATGGGAAAGATGAACTTTGAGGTGTGCTGTTATAGCCCTACCATCGATTAGAGTGTTTAACCGGAGAGTAGTTAAGAGTAGTATCATGAAGAGAAGATATTTGTATGAGAGTGTTCACTAGTGAAAGTATGATCCATAGACCTTGTTTCTAAGCATTGATACACCGTTTGCAATTAGATCTGTTACATGTTTGCTTGCTTCCTTCTTTATTTCAGTTTGCCTTTAGTCTTTTCCCACGTTAACCACACGCCATCAAGTTATTTTCTATCACCATTACCACTTATAATTATCCATACCACCTGTATTTCACTATCTCTTCACCGAACTAGTGCACCTATACACCTGACAAGTGTATTGGGTGTGTTGGGGACACAAGAGACTTCTTGTATCTTGATTGCAGGGTTGCTTTAGAGGGGATACCTTTGACCACTTCCTCCCTGAGTTCGATAAACCTTGGGTGATCCACTTAAGGGAAAACTTGCTGCTGTTCTACAAACCTCTGCACTTGGAGGCCCAACAACTGTCTACAAGAATAGAAGTGCGTAGACATTAGTCCTTCACTCTCAAATTTCACCAAAGCTACAAAAACTATTGGGAAAATAAGAGAGGAAGAACACAAGAGGAGAACACAAAACTCTCCAAGATCTAGATCGAAAGATTCCTTCACAAAGAAGGATTTTGGTTAGGTGGGGTTGTAGATCTAGATCTTCTCTCTCAAATCCCTCAAAAAGATGCAAGAATCATAGGAGGGGGAAGAGGAGAGGGTAAGCTCTTCAAGGTCAACAATGGAGGAGAGAGAGAAAGCCAAAAACCAAGTAAAGAGCTGACCCCACGAAGGGGATGAGGAGTCCCTTTTAAAGGGCTCCCAGATCTGGCTGTTATGCATAGATTCGTCCACGGTCGGTAGTACCGCTAGATGGGTGGTACTACCGCCAGCACCTTTTCAACGGTCTGGCACCCTTTCAACAGTTAGAAACATGATGCAAAAAGAGAAATAATCCTGGCCGAAACTACCACCGAAATTCTGGTCAAAGTTCCGACAAATAGACGCGACCAAAACAGAGAGCATACTGAAGGGTGCAAAAGCTGATCGGAAGTTGGGCCAGAATTTCCATCGGTACTACCGGCGGCTAAAAGCCCTAGCGGTACTTCCGGTCAAGTACCGACCCAAGTTCCACCAAATAGAACACACCAAAACAGAGACCCTACTGAACCGAAACTAGGATGACCGGAAGTGGCCCCGGAACTTTCACCGGTACTATCGGCGGCAAAAATGCCCTAGCGGTACTACCGGTCAAGAAAAAACTCCAGAACCAAAACTGCCATAACTTTTGCATCCGAACTCCAAACAAGGTGAAACCAATTTTGTTGGAAAGATAACGACGTGTAGAATCCAATATGTATCACCAAGGGAGAAAATATCATGGATATATATGTGAGATACCTCCCAAGGTGTGGAGCCAGAAAACTCGCAAGATTAAAAACGCAAAAAGATATGCAAGGAAAATCTGTTTTTGATGAACTAGAGCTTGTTAAGAAGATAACCATAAGCTATAGATCCTCACATGGACAAGAACCAAGCAACAGCCAAAAAAGATGATGCTATGTATGCAAAGGTTTACTTGAGAGTCTCTCTTGATAGTACGGCTATCTATCCTAAACTAGGTCTCCCAACACTACAAGAGACCGGTAAAATAGAAAGCCTATCAAGATTAGACCTTTTCCTTGATCATTCCACTTGAGCTTGATGTAGACCGTCTTGTCCTTCTCAAGATGGATCGCGTTTCTTGATTGCTCTTGCTTGATGAAGACTTGTGAAATGCTCCCCCATACTCCATGGGGAAACCTCTTCTTTGAACTTATCTTCATCACACCATGATCTCCGAGGATGACAAGCTCCAAGCATGAGATCTTTTAGAGATAGTGCATCTCGATCTTGCACTTCATTTCTTGATGATGTCTTGAAAATGGCCATAAGGAACTCCATCTTCTTCTTATTCTTCTTCTTCAAGACATACTTGATCTTGTTCTTCTTCTTCTTCAACAAGATTCCAATAGGCACAAAGCCCTTGGACATTGCTTCTTCTTTTTCAACCTTGAACCCAACACATGGTCCAAGCGATGCCAATGGACAAACCTACAAGTGAAACTCAATTTACACATTAGTCCATAGAGATTGTCATTAATTACCAAAACCACACATGAGGGCATACATTCCCTTTCAATTAGTCATGTCTTATATGCTATATTTATGGATTAAATCACATGGTAAATTGATCATATTTCCAACAATCCAAAAACTTTATGATAAGAAATTTACTCTAAGTTGTTTTGCTGCGTCTATGAGGCCACCCCTCTTTGAGGGTGTGCATTGCAAGATATGGGGTACGAGAGTAGTCCTCTAGTTTAAAACTAGGAGTTGCTATAACTAACAAAGGTATACCCTACGGGTGATTATCCTTGGCCTACCTGGTTCGAATCAGCTGGAAGCCCACACGATGGTGTAATGAGATCTACGAAGCCCATGACGACTCGAGAAGAACCATACCCATGGAGACTTTGACTCCCTGGCGGACATGACAAGACTAGTTAGAAACCTTTAGAGTTACGCCCTCAATCCTGTAACCGACTCAGATGGATCCCGAGACCTAGCCTCCCCATATAAAGGCTAGGAGGGACCGCCGGGGAGGATCATACAAAACCCTAGCACACACACCTGCCAGATCCAATCTACGCACCATAGCCATCTGGATGACTTTGTAACCTTCGGTTCCTTCATTAATCAAGAATAGACAAGCAGGAGTAAGATTTTACCTACAGGGCCTGAACCTAGGTAAACCCCATGTCCCCCTTATTTGTTTGCAAGCCAACAAATTTGTCAGCATATACTCTCTTCCCTAAAATCCAAGTCCATAAACTATGGGCATTCACATGATCACTCCATGTCAATTGGTGCCTTCTATGGAAAACCTGTGTGCTGATGTAGTGACTTCGGCGGCTCCATCATCGGCAATCTACGATTCAACGATCTCTGGGGATCAGATCCACTTCATCTCTCTCATCATCAAACAAAGATCGGATCACATTTGATCGACTCATCTGTGTCGGCGCGCTCAGCTTTGTCATCAACAAATCTGTCATGACACATCCCATCTTCATTGCGTGTGTGCCTGACCCACCGTCAGGCATGCTATGCAGTTGCCAAAAGCCGGTCTATTCTTGAACCTGTGAGGAGATCGAGTGCTGTAACAAAACTATCAAATCAGTGGATTGAGATTTCTTGATGCCAGGCTACCGGCCAAAATCGTGTCAAACTGTGACGTAGAAGGATACGGGTATGTTGTTGTAGTTAGTGCATCAAACACTCCTTTGGTCTGTGGTTGTAGTTAATGCATCAAACGCTCCTTCCCAAAATCGTGTCAAACCTTCAAACCATGACGCAGAAGGATACGTACAAAAACCTGCATAATCTATGACTTTAGGTCTGTGGTTGTAGTTAGTGCATCAAACTCTCCTTTTTAGTGAACTTGTTGAGTACACTCGTACTCAACCATACCTTCTTAACCCTTGCTAGATTTTGAAGATGTTGAAGACCAAAAAGAGGAAACACTCTATTCAGTTGAAGACCAAACATAATTCCGCTATGAGGAGCCAGAAATATCCAAAAGTGTCGAAGGGAACAACTACGGAAGCATCTACGAAATGGAGGCCGAGGAGTCTGAAGCGTAGACGTGTCTGATATAGTTGGTTGAGTCTAGCAGTATAGATCTCTATCCTCTATATATTAATCTCGTATAAATCTTAAGATTTAGTTTGCTTCTTTATCTTGTTCTCAAGTTATTATAGTGTAGCTCTGAGTCATCGGATACCCTCTATGGACCTAGGGGTATCTCGAAGTCGTCGTGAAATTTCTGGTTGTAATAATAATGTATGTATGTGGACCCGCTTTGTTCCTGTTGTACCACTTTTGAGGGATGTAATATTTACACAATGGTGTTCCGTGAGTGTTATGCCAATGACTATAGTACACTACAACATGTAGTGGTATGTTGGGTCACTGTACCATGGGGAGCCGCAGCCGCCGCCTCGAGCCGTGCGTGGGGTGGGGCCACCCCTCGCCGCCGCTGCCTTAGGTTGCGCACGGGGTGAGGCCACCCATCGCCGGCCTGCCTCAGGCCACGCATGTGGGGCCTAGCTCGGCTAGCCAATCAACCCTCCTCCTCCTTGGCGCATGCGTCCCACCTCCTCCTTGGTTTAGTCCCACCTCAGGACTTTAAAGATTGGGTTTGCCTATTTTCCCCTATATAGAGAGGTCTATATGGGAGGGGAAAGGACACACAATTTCTCTAAGGCATTTTCCTTAGGGATTTTCTCTCTCTCTCTCTCTCTCCCCCTCTTACAACCACGGTCCCGAGTAAGGACTGCGAGCGGAAGAATGCTTCGCTGCGGCACACCGTTGTGCTACGGGGATTACATCCAGAAGATCTACTTCCACATACTGGCTAGATCAGGGAGACTGGAAGTTGTCGTTGAGCACCGGACGTGTGCGAGACCTCAGGGGTACTGTCATGTGTGGCACCAGGAGCTGTCGTGGATGAACCATGGGTGACCTACGAGGAGGTTCGCGACCTTGAGGTCGTCTACAAGTACGACTAATTCATCCATGTTCATTGCAAATGTCAATCTCTTTTGGTATAGAAGGGTATATTACCAAAACCTCCTCCATTACTACATTACTCCTAGATAGATCTTGGGTGTATTGGTGTTACGCTAACTAGAATTTTTGTTTTCATAACAATCATGGCCAACATCAACACTATCTCCATCTCGAAGATCCACATCACCCCCCTCATAGTTTGTGATAAGATTTAACCCTAGATATTGTTTTAGTGCCTTGTGCATGATAACTTGTCATTATTTGGTGATAAAGTTATAATTTCATACTATGTTGTATTCCATATGATACTGGTCTATATCATGTTTCTCCATTGTGAATACTGCCCCATGTTCTTGAGGGCATAGGATGAATTGGCTATGATTTTTTATATAATATGCAATGAGCATTTGGTTAAGTTTTAATCTTTTATGTGGTGTTATGATGGTGATATGCGAATATCGACTACATATTACTTCACCTATATAGACTAATAGGAGTGCACATTAGTGTAATAAAGAGAATAAGGAGGGACAAAATGACAGAAACCGTGTCATGAGACTTTGAGTTGCATTAGAGGGGGTTCGAGATTAGGGACATTGGAACTTTATGTTGTGGCTAGACTTTATGCTTTAATGAATCCTTTGTGTTCACATGAAAATAGCCTTAGGACTAATCATTAGGGGTGCACTTGCACATGTATATAGCTGCTCCTATTTTAGACCCCGTCAAAAAAAAACTGGACAAAATACTTACCATCTTGTTTAGAAATCTTTATACTAAGTAAATTCATGCCGCCCTCAGGAACATTTGTCACATATAAGAACACACACTTGAGCTTCTCCTCTTGCTACATAGAGGATTGAGGTTTCTCTAAAAACAACATTTACTTTATTGCAATTTAATTTACAGCCATTACTTTTCTACAAACTATAAACCCCAAAACACCAAACTTTTGCATATTTAAGTTTTACCTATCAAACTTGCAAACCAATACCTTCAACTCTTCATGGGTTCAACAACCTTTTCTTTATTAAAAGGTACTACAATTGATCTCCTGCACTTGGGAGACATCATCAATGTACATGTTTGTTCTAATATTTCCATGGTTTCTTCATATCAGGTCACATGGTCTTTCTCCATATTGATGGACAACAACTCACATGCTTTTATTCGTGGTGTTGGTACAATCGATCTTAAGTGCACTTCGAGAAAGACCGTGCACCTAGAAAACATGCATCATGTGCCCTCAATAAATAAAAATCTTGTTAGCGGATCTCTTATGTGTCAAGATGGCTACAAAATCTTGAGTCGTTTTGGGTATAGCGATTGCAAGTATTCTCCAACACCAGATGATGCTAGTATGTTGCTTCGAAGAAATCGAGGGCATGCTGAAGGGGATCCGCAGCAGAAAACAAAAAATTTCCTACATTGGAACCCCAAAACTGCCTAGGATCTATCTATGTAGTAATGCGGTAATGGCCAATGCGTATAGAACACATACCCTTGTAGACCGTACGCGGTTAACGTTCCGCGGGGAACGTGGTTGATGTAGTCATACTCGTAGCCGACCTCAAGGTCGCGAAGCTCCTCGCAGGTCACCCCTTGCTCCTTCTTCATCGTGCAGCAGCTCTGGCTCACGACATTTAAGCGCCCCCAAGTGTTGCGCCTCGTGTCTTCGTACACATCCGGTGCACGATGAGACCTCCGGCTCTCCGATCCTGCCGAGAGTGCGGAAGTTGATATCCGGCTAGAAATCCCTGCAGCGCAACGGCGTACTGCAGGTGTGCCTTGTTCGCACAACCCAAACTTGGGTCCATGGTCACAAGGGCTAGAGAGAGAGAGGGAAGGAGGAAGTCAACCAAAGGACTTCTCCAAATATTGGTTGTCTTTTAGTCCTCCCATGGGCACCCCTTTATATAGGCTAAGGGAGGTGTTCCCTCCCTCTTAGACGCCCCATGTGGGACTAAACTTAAAGGAAAAATGCCAGGAAAAACTAGTCCAGTCGGATGGGCTGAATCAGCTCAACCCAAAAGCCAACAGGCATCTAACTCGGGTGGGCCAGGAGCCTCACCGGCGGCCCAGATCACGCGTCACCTGGCTATGATCGGGGCTGGCCGGGTGGGCCGACCACCCTTCCCCGCGGCCCGTGAAGCCAGGCACAAGCGGCAGTGGCGAGAGGCCCGGGTGGGCCGGATTCCCGCCTCATAGCCCATGCGCGCTTGCGCGGCCTGCTCGGCCAGCGGCAGCGGCCTGGCTACCCCGGCCCGGGTGGGCCGAATCTGGCCGGCGGCCTAGCAGCGCGCCAGGCCTACCCGAGCGGGATCCAGCTCCCTCCCGCACGCCCGCATGGGCCGAGGGGTTGAGCGGCCTGCGTCGGGAGCCGGCAGCAGTAGTCTGCCCTTTTTTCTTTTTCTTTTTCCTTTTTCTTTTTCTGCAGCTTTATTTCTAGGCATTTTCTCTCCTGGATTTGGCCTAATATAAAAGTTGCCTTTTATAAATCTTAATTTAAATATTATTTAGAATATATTAATTCATAATTAACATATACTAAATGTATATTCAAATTCCCATTTATCCGAAAACACTTTTCCGGGTCTTTTCATTTATTCTTTCTCCAAACAACTTCGGATCTCTCTGCGGAACAATTTCGGCTTTCTCTTTCTCTACTGTGATTTCGTCTTATGAATGATCACTCTCATCGTACCCTTAAGTATATCCTCTCACGGCTCAGAAATGCTCTAGACATGATCTGTATCAATGATCAACAAAGGGACCAGGGATATCCATGTGACCCCTATGCATTCCTGATGACAATGTTGTTTGAACCGCTAAATGTAGCATCCAATTCCTTTTGTTTCTTGATACGACTTGTCCGAGACCCGATCAATGGTATCACATACCTTGTTCAATCTCGTTCACAACAAGTTTCGTTTTCTTGTTACCGTGATATTACATTCCCGTGACCAAGTCACATGTTGCAATATTTATGGATGTAATCTCACCAAGCCAGCCGTATGTATCTTTTACCTGTCATGTGGGTGAACAAATCCCGGTCTTGCAATCACATGTCATCTACTGTTCCTTTGATATACCCAACGTACACCTTTATGGCCACCGTATTACCAGATGACGGTTGATGCAGTCAAAGCAGCCTCGGGAAACAGTGAGTAATATGAGCTCACGGTCTAAGGAAAAGGAGTCTAGGTATAGCTGTTGCAACAATGAACTATATGACTTGATCGTGTAGCAATCCTTCGAGAAATGTCCAATCACATCATTCTCTAATGATATGATCCCGTTGTCAATTGGCATAAATGCCCATGATCTTAAAACCCAGATCATCCTCATGACCAACGAACTAGTATGAATAGAGGCTACTAGGAACTTTGTTGTTTCATACCACACATGTACCAATGTTTCTACTTGACACAGTTATAGCATAATATGAAACTATTATAAACTAATTGAGATATGATAATACCTATTTATTATTTGCCTCTAGGGCATATCTCCTTCACATGCTAGAGCTCAATTCAGATACTCTTAAATTATTGACTCGCTTATGTATTTAAATAGCGCTACGAGGGCTAACATCACTTTTGCTATAAGCAAACTCAGTTGATTTTTTTCAAACCGGGGAGATGATCATTGGCATGGTATCTAATAAACTCATGAAATGCTAATGCTACGGAGTATGACATATAAGCTCCACCCGTGAAGAAGTCATCGCCTGCCTAGTATCAATCAAGGCTTTATGTGAAACTAGATTCACAACAAGCTTGTAGTTTAAGGCATAGTCCACTATTTTAAAAATAGTATAGCAAGGAGTCTACGTGGAAGTTTAACTTAACAGTCTCTACTATACTACCGACATATAAAACAATGCTTTGAAACCATATGCAAACTTTGTGTGCCTCTGAAGTGGAGGATTATTGAAATTTTTCTTAATATGGCTCAGCTCATTTATCCTATTGTAATAATTTCTAAAATCCCATATGGCCCATTCATGCATGACAAGATGTGGGACTACATTTTAGTCGCACATTTCTAGTTGAGTGAATGTTGGACCTTCTGATAAGGGGATTGCTCTACCACTTGTACGGCATGAGAAGAAGAGATACGTACACGAGCGCTCCTACTCCTCTGTCACTCGCCACGCCTCATCACGACGAGCACGCTGTAGGTTGCGGGAATGAGCCGACCGCTGCGCTCGACTTTCATCTCTTTGTTTCATCTCCCTGTGCCGCATGTTTGTCTACGCTTCATCATAGATGCTGATGACTACTTCCTCGACGTCGACCACCTCTTTGACGACATGGCTGGCGATATCGTCAACATCAGCGCGAGCCGTTCCTCTTTTGTGCCGTATGCGACCTTCCTCCGTCTTGTTCAGATCATGCTCCATATATTACAAATCATATCTCATTTACTATCTATAGCAATTTGTTTATACTTTCTTTTTTACATATTATCTGTTAGATTGTATGATTAATTTTATTCTTATATTATTAGTCGTGCTTATCTGCTATATTTATGGATTAAATCATATGGTAAATTGCTCATATTTTCAGCAAGCCATAGTGTTGTCCATTTATTTTTTTCAAAATTTTCATATTAATTTTATACACAAAAACAAGTGTAACATGCATACACAGTGCATCCAACTTGGAGATAATAACGGCTTGGCTTTTCTAAGTCGGTCGAAACCAACTAATCCCTCTTAAAACCGACCTAATCCAGCACCTCTTCTCTTCTCTCCCACCCCCTCTCCTCATCTCTCTCTTCAAGTTAAACTTTTTCGACATTCTTGTTTCTCAGGTGCCTGAGAAATAGCTATTTCGCAGTCATCTCTCTCACCGTTGAATTGGCATCGTGATTCGTGCTACCACGAGAATTATAAGTGGGTTGCAGTTAAGACTTTCTAGTTGCAAGTGGGTTTCAATGAGATTTTTTAGTTACAAGTAGATTGCTACTAAAAATTTCCAGTTGCAAGTGAGTTGTAACTGAGTTTATTTCCAGTTGCAAGTGAGTTGTAACTGAGTTTATTTCCAGTTGCAAGTGAGTTGTAACTGAGGTTATTATACGTGACGTGAGACGTGGGCGCATCCACTATTCTCCTCCTACTATCATTCAACCTCACCATGTAACTCTCTCAACAAGTCGCAACGGCCCGGATATCCCGACATTTCTCAAGATTAATCTTTGACTTTTGTAGTCACTCACTTCTAATTCATAAGAGTGCAAGTTTCTTATGTTAAATTCTTCTTGCACTTGCACAAAACTTGTGTTATCAATTCGTTATGTAAATGTCAATAATATGTATTTATTGCATGATATTCACATCTTTGGGGTTCAAGTTTTAAAATCATATATTCCTGTCATAATTGAGTATAATTTTTTTGCTTGAGTTAATCAACTTCCTGAAATATGTTTTATCTTCAGATCTTTATGTTCTTTTGTAATCTTCTCGCAAATAAATGTTCTTTATAGACATTTGTTTTCAGAATGCTGAATATTTCCAAATAGGATAGTGTACTAGCCAGTATAACCAAGTTTATTTCAGATTTATAAGGAAGTGATGCCAGTCATGGTGCTTGCTTCTGGAACTATAATGCATTACTCCTCAATTCTGATATTTCAATCTGGAGAGTTTGTCTACTACGCTGTGCGACTTTGGCCATGTACTTTGTAATAATGCACATGCTTCCCGATCTGAAATCTGTATTTCTAAAGCAATGACCAGGCGACGACAACATGCAGCTTGTTAAACCCAATATCGAACCAATCTTCGCTTCTCAAGGCGCACCGGGGTTTGAAATCTATCTGTTTCTCCACAAAATGGCCACTCTCTGCAGCAGCATGGTCGCACGCAGCCCGGACACCAATGATAAGCCCGCCACTCTCCTCGACAGTAACGATACGCCGCTGCAGTTTAACATGTCCGGTTTCATCGACAGCCACCTTACCACCTCGTGAGTCCAGAAGCACCATGCAATCATCAACGCTCTTGGTGCGAGCTGTGAAAACTGCGCTGAAAGCCTGTTTTTCCATGACAGAGATAGTGATGGTCGCCTCCACGGTGTGTTCCAGATAAGCATACCTGAACTCCATAGTGCCGTGCTTGCTCGGCACTACCGCTGTTCTGGCATGGCCGTAGTTACCATAGTCAGCAAGATTGTTGTAGATATAGGCACTGTAACAAAAAACCTTGTCTTCAGATGGTGTCCCGTTGCCCTTGCCTTTGAGATCGATCTCAAATGCACTGGGTCCCCTCAGCATAACCGCGCGGCTAGGTCCTGTTAGTTCCAAGAACGAGTCCTGTACACGTGGGACAAACATACACATGTGACTAATCAGCTCTTAAATATGATGTACTCAAAACGTGTACTAGAACACAATGTTACACAGACAGTAGCTGGAAATCCATGACACACATTGCAACTGAGATAACTATTCAGTATAGCCAACCCAAGAACAACAAATTAAAGACAGTTTGTCACGACTTCTACAGAGGAGGTGGAGCTACTGGCCTCGTCAACTGCCTCCTCATCAACTACTCGGGCCCACGTGGACAAGGAGCCACGTGGCGAGCTCCCAGTGGAACGACCACGTCGACTGCGACGTCCAAGCTGTCGGCTCAACCCCCAGGAGTGGGCGTTATAAGCAGAACGGCTTCAAGGAGAAGGACAGGGAAAGAGAACTATCTGAATCACTTCTTTCCCTGAACTGTATTCCTCCTTTTTTTCCTCAATTCTCCCCAAATCCTGTATCCTCTACTGTTATTGAACTGAAATCAAGAGGAACGTGAGTGGCCTGAGGATTTCGGCCCTAACATTTGGTATCAGGAGCCAGGCTCGATCGGTGGGCGATGGAGGATTTGGCGAAGGCGATGAAGGAGATGGGCGAGGCGGCAGTGCGTCGATCGGGGCGATCAAGAGTTCGGTGGACGAATCGCAGTCGATTCTGCGGGAGATCGGCAACTGGAAGCCGCAGGTCGACATCGCTCTTCAAGATCTGCGTTCGGATGTCAACACCTTGCGCCAGCAGTTGGGGAGGGTCGCACTCAATCCGATCCTCGAGCTGGATCCCAGTACCCTTCAAGCACGCGCGGCCCGTCCGGCTACGCTGGATGGTGGGGGCGCGGTTCCGGTGATTGGCGACGGCGGTCGCGGGCAATTGACCGGGCGTTCTTCACGCAAATCGGGGCGATCGGCGGGGCCTTGGCCCTGCCGACTCCTCCGGCAAAGGGTACGCTCGTTGATCTCGATCCCCATGAATCCAGTTTCCTACATAGGGGTGCGTCGTGGTCTGGCGGCAAACGGGCGCCGAGACCTAAGTTGGATTTTCCGTCGTTCACTGGGGAGAGGCCAAAGTCTTGGCGTCGTCAGTGTGAGTCATATTTTCGGGTGTTTGAGATTCAACCGGAGTGCTGGGTGGACACAGCAACCATGCATTTTGTGGGTGCAGCGTCCATGTGGCTAGAGAATTGTGGTATGAGTCTAGAGAGTTTGGATTGGGAGTCTCTGTGTGCGTTAGTTTGCAATCAGTTTGGTCGGGATGAATTTCAGAGATTGCTTCGACAACTGTTTAGTATGAAGCAAACTGGGTCAGTCGTAGAGTATATTCAAGAGTTCACAGAAGTTATGCACGCGTTGAAAGCTCATACTTCTGCTTGGGATCCCGAATTGTTTCCGTCACGATTTGTAGATGGGTTGAAGGATGAGATTCGTGTTGTAGTGTTAGTTCATCAGCCAAAGAATTTGGATGCTGCTGTTTCGTTTGCTCTCTTACAGGAAGAAGCAGTGGAGATCTGGAAGAGGAGTTCTAGCAAGTCTAATCGAGCGGAAGGGCCATTCCATTTTCAGAAGAGCTCGTTCCGTTCGGCAACAGCACCACTTGCCGTGGGAGAGAAGACTACACCACTGTACTCTACTCCCCGCGCACCAGTCACGGCGGAGGACCGGCGCGGTCAGGAATCGGCTCGCATCAACATTCCCGCGTCAGCGGAAGAGCGAACTTCTGCACTCAAATCCTACAGACGCTCACGAGGGTTGTGTTTTGTATGCCGGGAGAAATGGAATCCTGGACATAAATGCTCCACGACGGTGCAGTTACATGTGGTGCAAGAGATGCTGGAAGCCATGGGTATGGATTCGCTGGAAGATGCTTGCAGAGAAGCGATGAGCAAGGCGAACTGCATATGATCTCCCAAGCAGCCGTTGCTGGCACTGAAGCACCTAACACGTTCAGATTGTTGGGCCAGATTCAGAAGAAACCAGTGACGATGCTTGTGGATTCTGGTAGCTCTCATTGTTTCGTCAGTGAGTCAGTGGCTACGAAGTTGAATGGTGTGCAACGAGCAGTGAACCCGGTTAAGGTGAAAATTGCCAATGGGGCTGAAATGATTTGCGACAGAGAGTTAGAAGGCTGCGAATGGTGGTGTCAGGGAGTTACATTCCGTACCAATCTTAAGGTGCTGCCATTGGGAGGATATGATGTCATCATCGGCATGGACTGGCTTGAGGCGCATAATCCAATGGGAGTGGATTGGGTGGGCAAGCGGTTGGCGTTTTGGGATGATGGCAGGTTGGTGCAACTCAAAGGATTACAATCACAGCCAGTTTTCTGCAAGGAAGTGGCTCCAGGGGAATTATTATTGATGATTCAACAAGCGGGTGTTACAGAAATGGTTCAAGTACAGTGTATGGAGGAGGTAAGTGATAAGGAGACTGTGCCAGAAGCAATAGAGATGGTGCTGCAGGAGTTCGGAAGTGTGTTTGCTGAACCAACTGAGTTGCCTCCAGCTCGTCAATTCGATCATGCTATACCACTGATTGAGGGTGCTAAACCTGTCAACCTCCGGCCCTATCGGTATAGTCCGGAACAGAAAGACGAGATTGAGAAGCTGGTCGCTCAGATGCTCAGCCAAGGTATCATTCAACCAAGTGTCAGTCCTTTTGCTAGCCCAGTGTTGCTTGTACTGAAGAAGGATAGAACTTGGCGATTCTGCGTGGATTATCGACATCTTAACGCAATCACTGTCAAGAATCGATTCCCTCTACCAATAATCGAGGAGTTGATCGATGAACTGGCTGGAGCACGCTGGTTTACCAGTCTTGACCTGCGTGCTGGGTATCATCAGATACGCATGCGGCCGGAGGACGAAAATAAGACGGCATTCAAAACGCATCATGGGCACTACGAATTTCGTGTGATGTCTTTCGGGTTGACTGGAGCACCAGCTACTTTTCAGAATACCATGAACACTGTTTTAGCGCCGGTGCTCAGGAAGGGCGTTCTAGTGTTCATTGACGACATCCTAATCTACAGCGCTGAACTGGACCATCATGCAGATTTGCTTCGTCAAGTGCTGAAACTGCTGCAAACTCATGATCTAAAGGTTAAGCTCAGCAAGTGCTCTTTCGCTCAGTCGCAGTTGGTCTACTTGGGGCATGTTATCAGTGCAGAAGGAGTGGCAACAGATCCCAAAAATATTGCTGCTGTGCTCAAGTGGGAATCTCCTAAATCCGTGAAGGAAGTGAGGGGATTTCTCGGCTTGGCAGGATACTATCGGAAATTCGTCCGAAATTTCGGCCAGATCAGCCGTCCGCTGACAGAGCTGTTGCGGAAGGACAGTGAGTTTGTCTGGACCGAGCGCACAGAGAAGGCATTTCGAGACCTGCAACAGGCCCTAGTGACTGCGCCAGTGTTGGCTATTCCTGATTTCAACAAGCCATTCGTGGTTGAGACGGATGCTTCAGATGGTGGTGTTGGAGCAGTGCTATCTCAGGAGGGGCACCCTATTTCCTACCTCAGCAGAGCGCTGGGTCCTCGCAATCTGGGACTATCGGCATACGAGAAGGAATTTCTGGCTATTCTGTTGGCGGTGGATCATTGGCGACCATACCTGCAAGTGCAGGAATTCTTGATTCAGTCTGATCATCAGAGTTTGGCAAGTTTGGATGAGCAGCGATTGCATACTCCATGGCAACGCAAGGCGCTCACCAAGTTACTAGGTCTCCGCTATAAAATTGTTTACCGACCTGGTCGTGAGAATGCTGCGGCAGATGCTCTGTCGCGCCATACTAAGGGAGCAGAATTGGCGGCGGTCACCGTTGGAATTCCTTGCTGGTTGGAAGCAATTCGAAGTAGCTATGAGACGGATGACGAAATCCGCGAATTGCGGCGCAAGATTCGGCAAGGAGATAAGGGAGCCCGTGAATTTTCGGAAAGCGATGGCTTAATTCGATTCGCGGGACGGATTTGGCTAGGGTCTGATACTGGGGTGCGGCAGATGGTGCTCCGGTCTGTGCACGACAGCGCTGCAGGTGGCCATTCCGGCACCACTGCAACCTATCAACGATTGCGTCGCAACTTCGCCTGGAAGGGTATGCGCAAGGAGGTGGAGGACTATGTGGCTCAATGCTCGGTTTGTAAGCAGGCCAAGAATGAGAGGGTTCGTTATCCCGGCTTGTTGCAGCCATTACCTGTGCCTCGGCAAGCATGGCAGACCATCACTATGGATTTTGTGGAAGGACTTCCTCAGTCTCGTAACAGCAACTGCATTCTGGTGGTGGTCGACAAGCTGACCAAGTACGCGCATTTCTTACCACTTAAGCACCCGTTTACAGCAAATCAAGTGGCCATGACGTTTGTGGACAATGTGTTCAAGCTCCATTCTATGCCAGAAGTGATTGTGACTGATCGGGACCCAATCTTTACGAGCAAACTGTGGAAGGAGCTGTTCAAGCTGACAGAAACTGAGCTCGCGATGAGTTCTTCTCGTCATCCACAGACGGATGGACAGACAGAGCGAGTTAATCAATGTTTGGAGACATATTTGCGTTGTTTTGTTCATGCTTGCCCCCACAAGTGGCGACATTGGCTTCCCCTGGCTGAGTTCTGGTACAACACTTCGTACCATTCAGCCATCAAACGTTCTCCTTTTGAAGCGCTTTATGGACATCCGCCTCGCCATTTCGGGGTGATTGATACATCTGTCTGCCGTTCTGATGATTTGGGGTCTTGGCTGGAGGAAAGGGCTCGGATGCAGGATTTGCTCAAACAGCACTTGGAAAGGGCTCGACAGATTATGAAGCATCAGGCTGACAAGCACCGTTCCCACCGTGAATTTGCAGTTGGTGATTGGGTGTTCTTGAAGGTTCAGCCTTATGTGCAGCTGTCGGTTGCTCACCGGGTGAGTCATAAGTTGGCTTTCCGTTACTTTGGACCTTTTCAGGTGTTGGCGCGCGTTGGCGAGGTCTCGTACAAGCTAGCTCTGCCACCGAAGACACTGATACATCCGGTGGTGCATGTGTCTTTGTTGCGTAGCGCCTCTCCTCCGACTGACAAAGAGCAGGTCCGGCTACCTCCAGATGTGTCTGGAACTGGGGGGCAGCAGGAGGGCATACCACAACAAGTTCTGCAGCGTCGTCAGTACCTCCGAGGAGCGACAGTGCGCACTCAGGCGCTAGTGCACTGGTCTACACTTCCTGCGTCACTAGCTACATGGGAGGATGAAGCTCAGCTTCGCGCGCGATTCCCTGCTGCGCCGGCTTGGGGACAAGCCGGTCATGAAGGAGGGGACAATGTCACGACTTCTACAGAGGAGGTGGAGCTACTGGCCTCGTCAACTGCCTCCTCATCAACTACTCGGGCCCACATGGACAAGGAGCCACGTGGCGAGCTCCCAGTGGAACGACCACGTCGACTGCGACGTCCAAGCTGTCGGCTCAACCCCCAGGAGTGGGCGTTATAAGCAGAACGGCTTCAAGGAGAAGGACAGGGAAAGAGAACTATCTGAATCACTTCTTTCCCTGAACTGTATTCCTCCTTTTTTTCCTCAATTCTCCCCAAATCCTGTATCCTCTACTGTTATTGAACTGAAATCAAGAGGAACGTGAGTGGCCTGAGGATTTCGGCCCTAACACAGTTTGATCTGAAATTAGTTCATGAAGCACTTAATCCGTTCGTTCCAAACATTTGCTAAGAAACTAGTGAACAAACATGCCGATAAAAAAACACATGGCAAGGACAAGGCTTCATCTCTTAAGAGGGAAGAGTATGACCCCAATCCCCAGCAGCATCCAGGTACAACGATTTTATTTTCAGTTGCCATGGTTAAAACTCTGAAGTAAAGCAGATGGAATAATTAAAGAGATTCTGTATAAGTCCAGTGTTAGCAGAGAAGATGGGGATCATTTTGCAACAAAATGTTAACATACAAAGTGTACGTACAAGTGACTCAGGCATGAACACAAAATAAGAATAAGTCTGGCATATCGAGGAAATGGGACAAACCTTCAGCGAGCTGAGGGACTGGAAATCGTCCCGGCCGCGGCGGAAGAGGATGTTGCGCTTCTCATGGAGAGGCCACTGGAGGGGATGAGCGATCTGGGTCACCTTGATGGCGTAGACCTGGATGGTTGGCATGGTCCGAGCAAACTCCGGAATCCTGGGACCGTCAGTAAACCGCATGTTTGGAAGTTCCGCCGTAAAAATCGATCAAAATCACGACGCCAGGACACGAGATCAATTAGATCGATAATAACTTGGTGCACGACTAGTAGAAGTAGCCAGAGGTGAACACGCACTCTCGGCGTCGAAGGGGATTCCGGCGTCGCGGCCATACATCGCCTCCCAGAACTCGCGGTAGAGGTCGAGGACATTGATATCTAGCAGGTCCGCCTTTAGCGAATCCACGCGGGTCCGGCCTCTTGGGGCGGCTAATCACTTTCGCTACCACCATATCCATCGCCGCCGGCAAGAAATCTAGGGTTTGGTTTCTTCTGTTTGGGGACGGGGACTTTTGGTGGTTGGCGGCTTGCTGTGTTCCCGTTCGGTCACACTCCTCCAGGCATCCGGCCTCGCCGTCGAGCTCCCCGTGAAAGGTTCCTCTTCTGCCTCTCCCCGCTCCGACGCCAAAATCAGCCTCGCGCGGCACCTCGGGTGTGTTTCGATCGTGGCCAGAGTGCCCAATGTTTTGGTCATCACCAAAAGAGGATTGTTGTCAACTTTTTGGCATGTCAATGCTCCACTAACAACTCTAGTTTAATCCACATCAGAACTCTCGCTCTCCTCTCCTCCTCACAGAAAAAAGGCGGCGGCGACTCCCTCCCTCCAGATCTCGACCGGCGAGAGCGCTGGTTCCCTCTCCCTCCGCTTGCCGCTCCAGCGGTAGGAGGGAGGGGGAACCTCGTTTCTCCGCCTAGTAGTTAGTGTTAGGGTATGTCTGCCATGGGGCGTCGTTGGGGTGGTGGGAGCGGCGCTTGGGCAATAAATCTGCCTCAACTCTACTCCCACACCGGCGACGACCTTCACGGCGACGCCTCAGAGTTGATAGCAAGGTGTGCTAGTCGTTCCTTCAGATCGACAGCTTGGTATTCTCGCCGTTCATCAGATCTGGCGAGATCAGTTTCTCGGTGTGTGGTAGGCGTTCGTCGTTCTCAGCGACGGCGTTGGTGGCCGGGGGGAGGTGGTTTCTCTGGAGCGCGGATGTTGGTCCGGAGGTGGTGGATCTGTCGTTCTTCTCCGACTTTATCGATGAGAGGTAGCGGATCTTGGTTCAAGATAGCACGGGGACGTCCCCCGGTCGACGTGCCACAGCGACATGTGCCTCGCTGCGTGCAGCAGGCCTGTTTATCGACTCACAAAGTCTCGTTGGCGATGGTGCTTTTTTGGATCTTGCAGTGTTGGAGGTTCGACGTCTATTCCAGTGTGCGTCTCGATGGCGCTGGAGTTGGACGGCGGCCGCTAGCTTCGGTGGTTGCAAGAAAACCTAGGGATCGTTTTGTATTTCTCGGTCTCTTAGGATTTGATCTGCATTGTTTTCAGGATAATCATTTTATCCCAGTTTGTCTTTTAGTTTCCACATGTGTTGCTCTATGTAACTTGATTTTCGATTAATGAAATATGTGGTTGCTCAAAAAACAACAACTCTAGTTTAACTTTTGAGCCAACATTGGTCAACTCGTGGGCAAGCAAAGTTTTAACCAAATTTTTGGCTAGCTAAATATTTGATGGGGCAATCCTAGGCTCAAACCAAATCTACCCAAAACTCGCCACATCAGCAACTCCCCCCGACTAATTTTGCTCTGTCACTAATTGGCCTCTTGGGCCCACATATTAATAGGCTATATTTCTCGTGTTGAGAGACAGCTGAAAATAACATGATCAATGGAACTTGAATGGATGGTGTCCCAGATGGCCAGAAGTCCACAAGGCCCGTCATCTATTCTTCATGAAGAGAGACGACAATCTAGGCCCAAGCGATAAATGCTGCCACATGCGGGATGGGCATGGTTTGGTTCGATAGTCTCTGGTTTACCTTCTCTCCTCGTGAGCGGTTGTAGCAGTGGCTAGAGATGTTGTCCTTGCATACCGTGAGACGGTGGCACTGACGTGAGATGTAAATGAACCGTCAAGTTCGGGTTGCGAGCAACTACAGCAATGTGATCAAGAGCTTGATGGAAGGAAGCACAGGTGCATATGGACCGCGAGATCGATGAAGACAAGCAAGATTTTGAGGGCTAGTTTTTTGCCATGAAAGCAGGAGGTCGCATAGAGAAGACCATGGGCTAGTTAGAAGTGTAGTTTTAGATGATTTTTGCCACCGTGTTTGGTTGTTGGCGCCACCCGAGGGCGTTTGTATCCTCATGGACTTTGAGTTTTAATAAACACGGTGAAACACTAAAAAAACCTTCTCTGCTCGTTTTGTCCTTCACTTTTTGTCCATTTCCCGTATGCTTCCAATTTCCATGTTATTAAAACTAAGACCTTAAAAGTGCATGTTAACAAATGAAAAATTCTTGTGAGACGTTTTTATTCTTAGGACCTATGTGCCACACCGGGCAGCACAAAGGTTGCCCCCGTGATAATAAACATCGGAGACATATATTAAGATTTGTGGACATGAACGAGAAGATAGCACCCATTCCCTAATCGAGTGTCTACATGCTTCTGCACTTTGGGTGGCGATGAGAGGAGTTTGGGATATTCCGAAGGTATAGGGTATGCGTTTTTGTCCAGACTGGTTGGAGGGTTGGCTGTTGCAAATGCCTTTGGAGGTCTATGGTTGAGTCCTTATGATTGCTTGGAAAATATGGCATGCTCGCAAGGAGGTTACACACAACCAACCATTACCAGTGGTGGAGAATCTCGCATATTCATCTGCAGCTATATGCAGTCTCTCCTTAATGTCAGAAATGCGTCGACAGAAAAAAATGTTAAAGGGAAGCATGTGGCTGGTGATCGAGATAAGGAGGATCATATGTCGATAGCTTGGTGCATGCAGTATGGCTAGGGTGTCAAGCGGGCGGGTTGCGGCACTGCTTTTTAACCAATCCTTTTTTAATTTTGCTAGCTTTCAGGAGTCCTTTTTGTCTATATTTTGCTTTTGCGAGTCGTTATACGGTGCCGCTTGCCACCCTAAGTATGGCATCTTCCTCCTAATGGTGTTTTCAAACTTATTGTGGATGGTCCATACATGGCCCACTCTGGATTAGTTCGCTCCGGCATGATCCTAAGACGAAGTGATGGATACATTGTCTTCTCAGCATGTAGAGTCCCCAGGTTCCGTTATTCTGCTCTTGACGTAGCATTGCACACGAGCCTAGAAGGAATCAAGCTGGCCCTAGACCTATGCCAAGAAAATCTTATTGGAGATAGATTGTGGAGCTTGTGAAGATGGCTACAAGTGCAGGCAGCGATCATCGTTAGGACATCTTGTGCAGGAGCTGCGGGTGCTCTTGGCATCGGAACACATTTTAGCTTTCTCAAAAATTCCCCGATTATGTAATATTGCTAGTCACAAGGTAGCTAGGTTGGGTATGCAAAACCAAAGAACTCAAGTTTGATTAGGTTTAGTGCCTGATGTTCTTCAGGAGTGTATCATGTGTGATTTAACAACACAATTATCTAATTATACAATCCCTTTCCCATGTAAAAAATGCTGCCCCCTTCCCCCGTGACACACCAGGCAGCAAATGTGGATTTGTGGGATGACTTCAAAGTCTGCTAGATCACTGCAAGTAAAAAAGATCTCGGTTCTCGCATTTTCTTTGCATTTTAGTGGGACATAGCACACCGTTTTTGTGTCTGGGAAAAAGTTCTAGGTCCAATGCATCACGGTAATTAAACAACTACTAATTCGTCAAGAAAACTCATCGTTTCTGAATTTTCTGTCTGTTTCCGTGGGCTACATTGCACACTGTTTTGAGATCCTCTAATGTTTTTTATGTACATAGACCACATTAAATAGTTAGTAAGATGTTTTGAAACTCGTCCTTTTCCCATTTTCTTGTTGTTTGAGTAGGCTATTTCATATTGTTTCAGCATCTTCTGATGATTTCCATATCTCATGGATTATTGCAAATGGTTATCGAGGCGGTGCAAAACTCTTTGGTTTCATGTCATCTAGTCGCGGTTTTGTGCGCTATAACATACACTTTTGGGGCGCCCACCGATTTCATGTACACCTTAACACTGTGTACAAAACTTCATTGTTTAAGTGTTTCCGAACCATCTCGGGATGATTTCCACATTGGTGGATTTATGATAAATCGTAACAACTTGCCATTCTCCATGTTTTTGGTAGTTTTTTTTTGCACACTTTTTCAGGTCCTGAGATGATTTTCATGTTCGAGTGATCACAAGTAAATAAAAACTAGGAAAAGAAGACAGCTAACCTGGAGAAACATACCATGTTGTATTTGGCAAGATTGTTGTTTGTCAAATGAGTAGCAAATGGGACCCCAACAAAGGTATTAGCTGCAAGTATGATATGTAGGAGGTGTCCATGCTCAATGTCACTCATGTTACATCTTTGTCAGATGATGGTAGAGTCATGTGTCTTCCTCGCCGCCATTGAAATAGAGAACACTGAGCCTTGGCATTTGTTCTCCTAAAGAAAAACAATCATTGATCTTTCCCGCTCAAATGGTTCCGTGCAACAAATTGTTTCCATCCATTACCTCCCATCCGGGTCACTGTTTTTTCTTTCACCACATTAATGGCATATGCATGCCTAAGGACTTTAAAGAGCACACTATTCCTCTTGTCTACTACTTCATTAAACATGCGCTCAAATGGTTCCGTGCAACAAATTGCTTCCATCCATTACCTCCCATCCGGGTCACTGTTTTTTCTTTCACCACATTAATGGCATATGCATGCTCAAGGACTTTCAAGAGCACACTATTCTTCTCGTCTACTACTTCATTAAACATGAACCTTGTATTGCACAGAACAATCTATGCACACCGTTAAGAAGTAATTTTTGATTAGGGGCAAGACAAGCTACACCAACAATGTAGCAAAATAGATATAGAATTTAAAATGGAATAGTATATGTACCACCGCCATCAAACTCCGCACGCATAAGTACACTAAATAATAATCTCAAGGACAAGACAGAGTTACAATCAATTTTTGCACACGCGACATGACGCCATATCTCCTAAAACAATAACATAATCATGATATATACACATATGCACATTTCACAATCAACAACAACAATATATATAGCTAAGTCCAACATTCAACAATAATAATCACTAATATACATATGTCCATGTTTCAACAATCACAAATCATGCACATTATTCATATATAAAATTTTCCTGCACTATTAAACTATATATATATATTTAAAGAAAAAGATGTAAGGTCGGGCTTACCATCGGTGGCGGCGGCCAAGGGGTGTGGTGGCTTGGAAGAGGGCTGACAACAACGACCTCGAGGGGCACCGACACGGTAGCGACAGGAGAGAGGGGCGGCACAACAATTAAGGAGGAGAGGGGGCACGACCCGACTAGCGATACGACGCGGTGTGCGGAAGGGATAGAAACATTGAAATGTGGGGGGACATGCGCCCCTCTCTCTTAGTTATTTTGTCGGGTGTCAAATAGTGTAGTGCGTGTGTTTAGGCAAATCACCAATTAGTGGTGTGTCGATAAATTGGCACACCACCGATAATTTCGTGTGGTGGACTGGTGGGTCCGAAGTAGCAGTGGAATGCGCTATATTTTACCATGCCACCAATATGTGTTTACTGGTGGCGTACGGGTAGCCCACACACCCCTGGTAAAACTAGTGGCATGTCAAAATTATGACGTGCCACCGGTGTAGTGTCACCTATAAGCAAATCTGCACTAGTGTACATGTGAATATTAGTGATACCTTCGATCCGAATTACGGATGTAGTATAGCTTATTTTTCCCTAGTAGACCTAGGTTTTCTCGGTGAAAGGGTATTTATGCCCTTCCTATTATTTTGATGTTTGTTGACAACACTTGGATAGTTTAATCTGTTGTTAAATGTTGCAGGAAATATCAGATAGTCGAGAGTTGTTGCACTTAAGGAAAAGAGCTCCTCGATCCTCGCGTTAAGAAACCTGTCCCAACCGGATTGTCCGGCTGATCTTCACCGGAGTGTCCGCCCCAGGTCGGACTGTCCGGTTGGATCCGTCCGGACTTTCCGCCCCTGGGATGTGGGCGTCTTCCCTGGACAGTCAGAACACCATATCGGACTCCTCCCGGACACGGTTCGGAATCTGGCCGGAATCTTCTCTAGCCGGAGTGTCCGGTGAGTTTGCCCCGGAGTGTCCGGCCCTGGGGGCTTATCGATCTGCCTGGACATTCAGACTGCCTCATCGGACTCCTCCCGGACTCGGTGCGGACACAGGCCAGAAGCTTTGGCAGGCCGGAGTATCCGGCGGGTGTCACCCGGAGTGTCCGGCTGGGCCAGACTGTCCGGCTTGTATTTGCCGGACTGTCCGGTGTAAGTGGCTCCCAACGGCTCTAATTCCAGGGGCCCTATAAATAGGCCCCTTCTTCTACCTTGGAAGCTGCTCGTCCAGTTCAAGAAAAGCATCACCATTTGAGCCACCAAATCCACAAGAACTCTTCACTCAACCATCCAAAGTCGTTGATCTTTGGAGAATCGAAGGAGGAGGCCTTGATCTACTACTTCACCAAGAGAGATTTCCATTTCCCTCTCATTCACTTGAGGGCCCCTTGTTCTAGGGTTTCCTTGAAAACCCTAGCTTGTGATTTGGTCTTACAAGCTTGTCTTTGATTGTTTGACAGCTTGCTTGTATTCGGGAGCCTCCAATTAGGTTGTGGACGTGTGCCTCGAACTTGTTGTAAAGGTGCCGGCTTCCACCTCGAAGGTTGCCGTTATAGTGGAAGAGGTGCATCGAACCCTTTGGGGTGAGGTTCATCGGAGAACAAGGGAGGCCTCTCGTGGTGTTGGTGGTTTGATACCACCCCCTCTCTAAACATAGACGTACTTCCCCTCAAAAGGAAGGAACTACGGGAAACAAATCCTTGTGTCTCCGAGCGCTCCACTTTGGTTACCTCTATCCTTTACCGCACTTTACTTCTCTAGTTCTTGCGTAGTTCTGTGCTAGTTGACATATAGGTAAATTCACCTTAGTTGCATAATCTAGAGAATTTATCTTTTGTGTCGAACCCTAATTTGATTAAGAGTAAAATTCGGAGTAGCACCTATTCACCCCCCCTCTAGGTGCCCATACGATCCTTTCACTCGGAAAGCGAATGCGTAGTGAAGTTATTTTAACAGACCTTCGAGAGTTTTAAAATTCATTTTGTGTCTTTACCGGACGAATAGCTTGCATATTTTTGTTGTTGTCGATGATGGAGAGAGAGGGCCTAGGGTGCTCGGTTTCACCTGTAGCTGTGCAAAACATTTGATGGGAATAAAATATAGAAATAAAGTATGCATGCACTTGTTAGAGCAAGATAAATTATATGTGGGCAGTGCATCCACAATTGCTATTGTCTCCGCAACCGCTTATAGCAATAACCTACTAGTCTCATCCATAGAAGAAAGAAAATTAATGATATGCATAGTGATGTCACCGCTAATCCCAAGCAAATCCCTCACATACAACCATACTACCCCTTCTGTCACTAGGGTTTCCAACCTGTAGATCAGTCATTACTCATACTTCCTATACCTGGCTCAACCCTCGGGGTCTTGGGTACCTGACAAGTCCTTGGATTGAGGCAAGAGAGGATACAATAATCATCATGTCATACAAACTAATACACGATCCCATCTATGATAAATAACATGCACAAACGCTACATGGCTAGACCGAAGCCCTTAGCCCAAGGAGAATTACTCACACATAGAGATGAGATCAACAATCACAAACATTGTAATGAAAATCATAAGATTGATAGCAATAGTCTTACAATGTCGCCAATCGGAGAAGGGATCTACTATTACAGTGGTGGAATATGGCTATGGAGATGGAGAAGGGTTTTGAGATCTGGAGGCAGCTGGTGATCTGTGGCAGAGAATTTTTGGCGAGGTCTAGCTTGTTTTCTCGTCGCCCGTCCCTTCATGAAAGTTGTTCTGTTTGACCTAACGGTGGTGGCGCCAACTATACGACCAGAGCTATACGGCTGGAATTTTGCTCCGGTCGTATAGTTAGTCGTTAAAGCGTCTGCCTCTGCTTTACGACTCCTGGTTTATTCTTGTTGTTGGAAATCTCATATCTTTGACTTTAATGTAGTGATTCCCTCCTTTAAACGACATTATATGCGTAGGAAAAATATAAAATAAAGGATTGCATACCCCTCTAAATATTAGGCATTAGTGGCAGGGCTTAGAGAGATATTTCATAAAAATATAAGTAATATATAGTTTAAATGTGAATGTAGATGGCTATATTTCAGAGCCATCAACCTCCCCAAGCTTAAACTTGATCGTCCCGGGCAAGAAAACCAAAATCAAAAAGGAACTCATCATTTAAACTGAAATAACGAGATAGTGATCTTACTCATGATTAGTAGTCTCACGTTTTCTCCACTTCATAAATCTGAAAAACTTCAACATAGATAGAGTAATGGAAAGTATATCATACAGGTTTCATGCATCCTTATAGTGCAGCAAAATTATTGTCAACATGGATGATTCAAATGAGTAAACTTTATTCCATGTCAAGTAATCAACTCATAGGCTTGCCTTTGAACAATAAAGTGTAATCATGTAAATTAAGAGTGTGAGAGTTGTTCTAAAAATCATATACACTAGAGTATCTCAATTATCCCACATCAATAAATCAAGACTTTTCAAGCACTACTTTTTTATTCATTGTCCTTCAAGAATTTCAATTTTTAAGTAATTGAGAGCATGCTAAAAAAATATTAGTTTATCGGGCTGTGATGGACACTCGTGGCATCACTAAGGTTTTGTTCCTTTTGCATAATAATTTCTCATAACAGCCAAAGGAGTGATTCCATCATGATTACAGTTACCCGGGAGTGCCAAGAATCTTACTCACTATAGCATTGCTGCTACAAGTGTTTAATCAACTCATAGCCGAAATCTAGGAGTTTCCTCCATAAAGATCGTTCGTAGTTCAACGGAGTTGTTGGCATCCCATAAAGTTACACACAAAGCTATATCATTCTTATGATTAACAAATCAAACTTTGACATGCTCACAAAAACCGCTAAACATTAATTCTATCGAACATATCCTTTCAAAGAGAGCTATTAAGTCAATCAACATTTTTAGTGGTGTTGAGTGTCTCTAGAAATAAACCTTCAAGACTAAGCACTACAACACTCAAGCCTTCAATTATGAAACTTTTTCTTATTACAATTGTTTAGCAATTTTTAGGCAAGACTTGGTTAATTACGAGAGCTGGAACAAAACGTACCCAATTAAATACCCATGCAAACGAAAATCTTACTACAATACAAAGACCCACTCCACCAATATAATATTTTCAACATTTACTACTAACTAGCATGGTTTCTCAAACTTCAAAAGTGGGGAGTCATAAGGCATACCTCTCATGTTTGGTTCCACTTCTCTCTTCCTTTTTTATTTGTTTCTTGGAAACTCGTAGTTGATCACTCTCCTGCAAATACATGAAGACCTCGAGGTGGAAAGAAAAGAAAGAGGGAAAATAAGGAAAAATGGAGAAAACTTTTTGTGGTTTTTAAGAGAGGGACTTTAAAGAATAGAAAATTGGCGGCAAAGCTCGGCTAGAAAATCTCGAAAACAAAATAGAAAGAACTAAAAATAAAGTGTTGGGAAAACCAACACGAGTGCTTATAAACTCAAATAAAAATATAACCTTGAAATAAATAAAATAAAATGAAGGCCAAGTAAAGGTACATGAGGAAACTTCCCCAACCTTAGGCTTTTGCAAGCCCTTCAAATCATTATGGTGGGGAGAAAAAGCCATTACTCTAGTTTAAAAATTGAGTTGATAGGTTACTAGTTGATTCTCGGAGGTTAAAAAAGAGGCTATGCACCCTCTTCATAGTCCCTCCAAGCCCTTGGAAATCTTGGTATGTGGCGAACCGGGTTTGTGGCTGCTCCTCTTGATAAGGAACTTCTTGCTCCTCCTCTTGTTCTGCGCGTCGGCAAGCGATGCAGAGTTTAGCCTTACAGCTTCGTGATTGATGTTCTACATGTAGTAGAACGAGTGATTATTGGTGGATGCTGTTAGAGATTGTGCTGGGTATCTTGATTTGACCAACTAGCTGGGTTCTTGTTTATCTGATTGACCAACTAGCTGGGTTCTTCGGCGTAGTTCCTCGGCGTGCGGTCCGCCCCCGCCGCCAGCCGCAGCGTCTTCCCCATCGGGAAGATCAGCTAAGCAGGCAGAGAGCTGCGTGCGGTGTTTTTTTATAGGTAGTGTTGATGTTCTGTCTTTTTGACTGTGGTTCCCGAGCGCACTGTTCGACTGTCCGTTTTGTCTATGGTGCTCTGTTTTCTATTTAACAGTAGCAGTAGTATGTTTTGAATTTATGTCTGGTCCTGTGTGCACTAGTATGATGATGGATTGCTATCTATGCATTTTGCAATCTTGTCTCCATGCACTCTTGGACGGTACCCCAAGTAGATACAGATAGTCATAGTTCATGGAAAGTAAAACTTCAGAGTGTACAGTATAATTTTTGTCTTCTATCAATTTGTCATTGGACTGGTTTCAGCTCACTCTCTGTAACAATGCTTACATGAAAAAATTGGGTTATAGAAGTAAGCATTGTTTGCTCCTCTTCATAATTATATTGTAGTGCATATTTATGCTGCGACTTTTATGGAAGTATAAATTATAGACATCTGGGAAAACGAGAGTACTGTTCCATAGATCTAATTTTAACCACAAGTTTTTTCCATGTTGTATTTGAACATATTAGATTGGCGTATTCGCTGTGTCTGAGTGATTCTAATTTTATACTTATTCAGTTATGTTGGTTTTGGTTGTGTCGCTGTGTCTGAGGGTTTGTTTGCTAGATTTCAACTGCAAAGAGTGTTTGCCTAAAAAAAGTCCTTGATTTAGTTTTCAAAGCTTTCCCAGTTCTAGGTCTGCTTTTAAATTTTTTTCAAACCTGGGAGGATGAGCTATCTCGGGCTGATGGGAATGGAAGGAAAATATCAAACCTAGGGAGATCTATGGTATGGGCACGGCTACGACTTCCACTTGTTGGGATCCTTGCAGTATTATCGGTGAGAAAATCAAACATCATTTCTGAAGCTTTGGAGGGTGGGGTTAAGTATTTGGTCTCCCCTAACAATTTGAAGATTTGTGTTTCCTGGTGTTCATGTGTTCCTTTGTCTTCTTGGTAAAAATTAATAAGCCAGTGGTGGCCACCGGCTAGGGACAACCTGCAAGCCATGTCATATAGATAAAACCTATGTTTTAATAATTGAGTGCTGGAGTTGACAATAGTAACCCCTGTGTTTTAATAATTGGGTGCTGGAGTTGACAATAGTAACCAAGTGTTTTCTGAGCAGACTTTGGATTGCTGGAGTCATACAAAGATTTGCATAGTATAAACTGTTTTCGCACAGATGACATAGTATAAAATTGATTTTTTTAGCAAAATATGCATACAACCATAGCATATAAGGATTAAATATTTGCAAATTTTAACAAGCATAGATAAATGGTGATTCGTTTGCAAATCAGTGTACGATTTGAGCTATCCATTTATTCCTATGCCTGAGATCAAGATCCTAGCCTCTGATGTTTTCAAAGATGCATCAAATAGAGAGCTTTTTCTTTCTTATGATGCAAGACTCTGTGGTCTGTGGTTGAAGGAGGTTGGGAAGCCGGGAATTCAGTTACCTCCATGTAAGTAGCTCATTGCCTTTTCTTTTAGTACTATTGTTTATTACTCGATGATAATTGGATGACATGGAAGGATGATTTGGTCCTCGCTCCTTGATCGTAGGTACTAGGTAGGAATGTACCCTGCAATTATTTATAGGTGACAGTTTTTTTACTGATTTTGGCCATGCTCATGTGCTCATGTTGTTAACAATATTTGTAGCTAGCGAAAAGTTAGTTGCTGTTCATGTTTATTCTTGTCGATGTGGTCTATTCATGACTATCCCTGCGATTAGAATGATGTCCATTGTCTTAATATAGTATCTAATATTGATTTCTTTTATTTAGGATGCCAAGTTCAAGTCTTCAGAAGTCTATGTGAGTCTTTAGAAGTCCATCTGAGTTCAATTCTGTTGAACGGCTATTATTTGTAATTTAAGTAACCTACTTTGTTGTTGATCTGGAAAAACTGAAGCTTGTATTCATGTATGACCTGGGATGTTTTTATGTAAGTTAACGTGGACTGCTCGTGTATGTTATACTGTGCATGTTTAAAGATTCAATTTTTATGGAGTATGAGAGAACTAGCTTCATGTTTATTTGATTACCGGCCAAAATACTAGCATATCCAACTAGAAATCTAACCTCCGTATATTTTACTTATGGTGGACTGTGCACGTCCAAATTCTCCTGTAAGCAAACCGGAGCCGGAAACCATACTGGCCTCCCAAGCGGGGCCTGATGGACACAAGCCTCCTTCAAACTGAAATTTGATAGACATTGCATCCTCAAATTCACAAAACCAGTGTAATACCCTCCATGTAGAACTGCATGCTCTATCCAATGCAATCAAAAGACCGATCGAATGCAAGAGACTAGGCAATACATTTATACTTCAACACTCCTCAAGACCTCTTGGCTCCGATACCATGTAGAACTGCATGCTCTAGCCAATGCAACCAAAAAACCGATCTGATGCAAGAGACTAGGCAATGCATTTATACTTCAACACTCCTGAGGTGGTTTGTGTCACATCTGGAGCTATTTTGTGCTGATTAGGCTGCTGACTGGATTATTTTCCTGCTGCACTGTGAGATGAATTGACAAAAGTCGTGGGCCCTACTTGTCATTCTCTATGTCTGGTTGGTATTAGTTGTGCATCCTGCGTGTCACTGCCTCTCCGACAAATCCCAATTCCCCTCCGCCGCTCGCCGCTGCTTTGAGCCCTAACCCTAGCACCGCCGTAGCCGTCCACAGTTTCACCGCCGGAGAATCTATGCCATGCCAAGTTCCAGCTCCAGCGCTAGCGCGCTCCGTAGCCGTGGTACTTTCTTCCCTCTTATCACTTTCCCTGACTGCGGCAAGACGGTGAAGCGCAGCGTGTCGGGGATACTGGAGCACACTGGCTGGACGTACTACAAGTGTGGAGAGGCACGGGCTATGTCCCAATGTGGCACAATTTCTTCATTGTTTCTTCTCTGAAGATCACGCCATGTCAATTTCTTCTCTCTATTTCTTCTTTGAATATTTTTGTTTTTGTTTTGGTTATAGTTGAACAACATGGTTGCGTGTTCTGGCACTGGGAGCTAGAATATGTAGGCTATTTGCTTTAGCACAATTTCATACAAGGGGATAATGTTGTTGATGCGCTCGGATGGGCTGAGGAGAGGAGGGAGGAGTTGAATCTGAGGTAGGCCGAGAGGGTTGTAGCAGGAGAAGAAGGAGATGGAGCTAAGAAGGAGAAGTTGTTGAACACCATTGCGACATTGTTAGATGAGTGAAGGAAGTGGTTCTTATTCTGAAGATTGGACTTGCACTGATTTTTCTTATCCGTGCTTTGGTCTACATGAAGAAATGGTGTACTTTTAGTGCTGGAAGTGCTTCTTATCAATGTAATGAACCTGTGCAAGTGTTGCTTATCGGTGTTTTCTGAGAATTGGCAAATAATGTGAATATTGCAAGTGTTATGTGTTGTGCTGCTCAATATAGTCAAGACAGATGTACCGTTAGGTTGCTTCTCGATGTTGCAACTCAATTGTATCCACATAAATAGAATTAGGAGGAATTAAACATGCATACATCATATCACTGCTTCTCAATTGTTTCCACATAGAAAAAACTAGAGGCTACAGATGTACATCACATCTTTGTAGCAGCCTACATTTCCTAGGAGTGGATTTGCAGGTTTTGTTTCTTCAGAAGACACAAGTTTTGGCTACACTTAAACTGGAGGTCCTTGTCTATTCCTCTTAGGCACCGCTGGAGCTTGTCTTGGAGGAACAAATGGAGCAGGCTTCCTAGAGCTGGTTTTGACTTTGTCCATTGGTAGCGTTTGGAATATGAGGTTTGTGGCGTTAAACCCACACGCCAATAACTTCACACCACTGGTAGTTGATAGTGGTGACGTGTATCCCAGTAAAACCCGTACTAGTGGCGTGCTTTCCGAACGCCAGTAGTATCTGTATTAGTAGTGGCGTTTGACTTGAACGCCAGCAGTATCTAAAGGAGTACTGACATTTTGAACGCCACTAATGTTTTAGCACTAGCAGCATTTTACCCTACCGCGATAGCATTCCGACGTATTTCCCTACCGCGACAGGGGCTGCCGCGGTAGAGAAATATGCTGAAATGTTGCCGCGGCAGGGCTTCAGACACGTGTATCGAGAAGTAATATACACAGTGAGTGAATTAAGTACAACAATAGACGATGGAAACTAGATAGCTAAATTAAGAAAGTCTACAAGACCGTTCACACACACTAAAGTACAAATTAAGTAACTCAGAAAGTACTCGACTCACAATCTAATCACCGTCTGCCCAACGAACTAATCTTCTAGAAGATTATAGGGACTCGAATTATCTATATACCACACATGTATTAACTCGTTCCTACTTAATATAGATATAGCATGGTACAAAACTTGTCATATGTTCATAATAGTTTTTATGAAGAGGCTGCTACATCTTCCCTTGTGACGCCTCCGGAGGACACGTTTCTATTTTGTGACCCCTCCTTTTCTTTTTCCATGTAGTTAGAGCATCTCCACTCGTCCCCCTACGACGTCCGGTGCAGCCTGATTTTGGGCCGTATGGGGAGGGGGGGGGGGGGGAGGCGCTAGATTCGTTCACGTTATGGGAGGGGGGGGGGCTAGCCCCCAGCCGTGCCCCTCATACAAGAAAACAAACATCTGAAATTTCTGAAAAATATGAAAATACATCGATATCACGGCAGTTCACATATATTTGTACAAAAATTAAAATAAACCTAAAACCTAGTGCCGGCCCCGGCCCCGGTCGCCCAGTCCAAGGCGACGGTGCATCGTCGCCGCGTAGTCGTCGTTGTCGTGGTCGCTGTGCTCCTGCTTCGGCTGCAGCGGCATGGTGCTGCAGCCCTGCCCAGATCGCCACCCTAGCTTGAGCAGCCGGGTCGCGGACGCTGACAGGGGTGTCCCGCGAGGACCAGCCATTTTGCACGCCAGCTTCTTCGTGCCTTCCTACCAGAAACGTGGCATCCGACGTCCCCGCTACCCCCCCACCCCACCCCACCGGGTTCGCTTCGGCTTGGGGGTGCCGGATAACAAAAGGAGGCCGAGCCGGCGCCAAAGCAAATTTGAGGGTGGGTTGGACGTGAATTTGGCCGCCGGTGCCGCCGATAGTCCTTTTAGGGGGCCTGGAGTGGAGATGCTCTTAGGCTGCTTGGCAAACAAAGGCTCTTGCAGGGCAAGATTTGCTCCTAGACGGAGCTTTATATGGCACTTTTGAACGGAGGAACCTGTTTCGGTGAAGGTGCGTAACCATGGTTATTTGCTTGGGCCATGAGCCCCTGAAGGTCAAAATTGCCGTACCGACGTTGTGGGTCCTGCTTGTTAGTAACATGTACAAATTGATCCTCTTACGCAATTTGCCTTGTGTTCAGTACATCGATCGGTGGCTAGTACGCTTGTTTCAACCGTGATCTTCTTTGCCTTGTGTTTTGCGGCTCTCGTACGAGTGAGAGAGATGCAAATGCACACTAGCTGAATACGGAACGCAACTTCCGTACAGACCGGGCCTAGACACGGACATCACTCCTGTGCTTTTACAATAGTCAAACAGTTCTAAATTTTCGGGAATTGCACTTGTCAATAGTGAGAGTGAATACACAGAGCATGTACGTACTATGCAGAGCTATCGCCATCCAAGATCGCGTGATTGTTGTTCTCTTCTTCTGAAGCCTCCCTAATTAGTGTGTGTATCTCATCCAACTTTTCGCGATACGTTCGAAGCTTCTGTGGTTATTGAATTGCATTCACCTAATTAGATAGGCAATTGATTGCATATACAGTACATCTCAATATAGCATCAGAGCGCCCACGTGACAACCGAAAGAGCTATACGGAAAGTCGAATTAGAGTTTATTGCGGACTTTTCTTTGTTGCGACTTTGCGAAGTGAGCAAACGCCTGTAGTAGGTAGACGCGGTTAGCTAATACTTCCGTGAGCAAAAACCCCACCTCCCTTCTTACCTCTACTTCCTATCCCTCTTACTCCCTATCCGTCCAGAAATAAGGGACTTGTATTTGTCTACTCACTTCGTTTCAAAATATAAGGTGTTTTAACTTTGTGAAATGAGTGAATCTTACCTATTTTAGTGTGTAGATTTATTCAAAACATAAATAAACATACACACTAAAAGGGGATTAGATACACTCCTTTCGCAAAGCTAAAACATGTTATATTTTGAAATGGAGGGGGTACGTGCACAAATTCAAGTCACTTATTTCTGGACAGGGTGGGAGTAAAAAAACGCCCCCTCACAGGTTTATAAGATGATTAAACTAGTTTTTGACGCTAATAGGCCTCTATATATGTGTGCGTGGTGCCAACTGCCAAGGAAAGCATTAGACACAGAGCAAACAGTGCTGCGCCATATCTTCTCTTTACTACACGGCCGGCTGTAAGAGCATTGGTAATGCCAGGTCGCCTTGTCCTCCCGTTTCTCCTGCTGGCCGTCACTTCCGGCGCCGCCTATGATGAAGCGCTCCGGCCCATAGATCGGAGAAGTTTCCCAGAGGGGTTCGTCTTCGGGACGGCCTCGGCGGCCTACCAGGTTTCCACTTGTCTTACAACTCGACGTTGTAGATCAGCTGATGTATATTGCGTTCATTAGTCGGAGTTCGAGTCTCGTAGGAATGCCACCAGGGATATATAGGGTCATAGGTAATACTTTGTTGATCAGCTGATGGCTATAGCGTTCATTAACCGGAGTTCAAGTCACATAGGAATAGGGGCAAGAACAAATAAGTGCAGGAAAGTAGAAGTACTAGTTGTATGACTTGACCCTTGATCTGATGCAAGAAGTGATTAGCCAGTTCACTTGAATGCAGTACGAGGGTGGTGCGATGGAGGGTGGCAGGGGACCAAGCATATGGGACACCTTCGCTCACCGACATCCAGGCAAGCTTATGTTGTTTCTCTTGGCAAAATGTTCAATTGACAACTACTCCCTCCGTTTCAAAATATAAGATGTTTTAGTTTTGTGAAAAGAGTGTATCTAGACTTGTTTTGATATGTAGGTTCATTTTGGTTTGGAGTGAACCTACACACTAAAATAGTCTAGATACACCCATTTCACAAACCTAAAACATCTTATATTTTAAAACGGAGGGAGTAGATCGGCTATTCACATGCATTCCCCCTGTACGAGGCCCCCCCTCCCCCCAGCACCATCTCTGCCCTCTGTTTGTTGGAGATTCGTGCTACGCGTTTTATAAAATGACCCTCCCACCTCACTTTTTTTTGTCTATTATAGTTTTGCTGTTCAGCCCCTAGATTTTATATATATTTCATCGCTGATTTGTCAGCTCAGAGAAAATATTCAATAATATTTTTTTACATAGAACGTTGGTGTTTCAACAATATTTTTTTACCTAACCAATTTTAATTAGCAATTCTAATAAAAATGCATACAAGTTAGGTACTTGTTTCTTCAAAGAATCATAAAACTTTCAGAAATATTATTTTTGTAATATAAAACAAATTTTAGCCTGATATTTTTCTTTCAGTTTTTTGGCAAATATCTATACTTTCATACAAATAATCCAAGAATAATACATTTTTAGCACAGATTCATTCAAGATTCATAGTCTGATTCATACACTATCATATTTCAACACAGATTCAACACAGATTCACACAAGATTTGCCAAAGTCTATTTGGCAAAGTCTGATTCAACACAAATACACTATTTTGGCAAAGTCTGATTCAACACAGATACAGATTCAACACAGATTCACACGCGTCAAAGAATGATTCATTTTCAACACAGATTCACATAAGATTCATGTTTCATACATGTTTCTGCAAAGGAACATACACAATGCAGCAAGATATAACATTTTATCATAGAAGAAACTAATGAAGAAGATATAGAAAAGGAGAAACAAATCTCGAAACACACAAGATTCATACTCAACATTTACGTCATTCAAGATTCATACATAGATCTAGCAAAATCCACATCAGGCACTGGGTAAAAAAAGAAAAAATGAAGAAAAAATGAAGAACGGAAAGGGAAGACGAATCGGGGCACTCCAGGCCCAGATCGGCCATGGGTGAGCTCCTCTCTCGCTCCTCGACGGCCGGACCGCGAGCTCGACGACCGGAGTCGCAGTGGTGGAGGAGGAGTGGGAGGCGCCGGAGTTGCAGAGGTGGAGGGGTCGGGGCTGCGAGCTTGCAGCACAGAGGTGGAGGAGGGGTGGGAGGCGCACATGTGGAGGAGGGGTGGGGGCGCGACAAGGTGGAGGAGGGGTCGGGGCTGTTGCGCCGCCGCGCGTGGTGGTCGTCACCGGCCCGTCCCGCGCGTGCTCGAGCTAGGAGGCGGCCAACGGCCGCGCGTTGTCATCTTCACCCGACGAGGTGGAGGAGGGGTCGGGGCTACGGCACGCCCGCTCATGGTCATCGCCGCCGGCAGGTCCCGCGCGTGCCGGAGCTAGGGAAGGGTCCGCGCGCGGTGGGAGGGGAGAGGGTGTGGCGGGCCTGGCGGCGCTGGGAGCTGGGCAAGGGCTAGGGTTAGGTTAGGGTCGTTTTATCTTGTCCACGTGTGGTGTATAGATATTTCATATTTCTACAAGGGTTAAAATGCAAGATCATCGAAAGGTTTTACTAATGGACCTTTGCACAAATCTAAAAAAAATGGATATTTACGATGGTGCCGGGGCCCAACGTGAGTGTGGTAAATCCTTGTTCACCCGTCAAATGGTCTAATTATTAGTGAAAGTAAATATAGATGTGAAGGTGAAAATATAGTTAAAGTCATGCATGGTTCCTCTTTCAACAAAATGGATATAGTAATAAGTACAATCAATGAAAATAGCCTTATTTAACAACTAAGTTGTTTTTGCAGAAAAAATCGTGGACAAAAGTAACGGGGACGTGGCAGATGACTCCTACCATCTTTACAAGGCAGGGATCCCGTGTTTTAGTTTGGCTATCTTGCTTTTTTATTGGAATCTTTTTTTTAGCATTTTCGTAATTTATATGCTTATAAAATAATATGCTATTTAAGATCACACAAAAATTATAAATATGGTTGTATTATAGTTTCAATTGGGCCAAGAAGGAAATGGTACTGATCTAAACTTTCGAGGAAAAAAATGCAGGAAGACGTGCGCCTGATGAAGGATATGGGAATGGATGCATACAGGTTCTCCATCTCGTGGACTCGAGTTCTTCCCGGTATGATCATATCTTTTGACACTTCCTCTCTTTTCTTGTTCTCGATTAGAAGATTTTTTATATCATCCAGATTCTAAGTTCACCGCATGTTGACACACACGCACCGACCTGAATTTCTGGCAACATGATGCCAGGCGGAACTCTGAAAAGTGGAGTCAACATACAAGGCATCAAGTATTACAACAATTTGATCAATGAGCTCTTGTCTAAAGGTATATTATATGTATAGTCTTCACTAGTTCATTGCTTCAACCTGCATGGAGCATTAGGTCTATTCTTTTCTTTTCACATATATTTGCAGGGGTGCAGCCATTTGTGACCCTTTTTCACTGGGACTCTCCTCAGGCATTGGAAGATAAATATGGAGGATTTCTTAGTCCTAATATCATGTAGGACATCAAACGTATCATTATGCCAGCCTGCATAAGGTTACTTGGAAAATAACTAGCTGACAGCCTGATACGTAGTACACTCGTGCAGAAATGACTACAAAGACTATGCTGAAATCTGCTTCAGAGAGTTCGGAGATCGAGTGAAGCACTGGATCACTTTCAACGAGCCTACTAAATTCTGCCAAGGCGGGTACGCAAGTGGCACGTTAGCCCCAGGGCGGTGCTCGCCGTGGGAGATGGGAAACTGCACGGCCGGGGATTCAGGAAGGGAGCCTTACATCGCAGGTCACCACCTCTTGCTCGCTCATGCAGCAACCGTGGGATTTTACAAGGAGAAATATCAGGTGACAGTTAATTATTTTCCATCAATATGTAGTTCTAATTAAATTCATGAATCATGAACAATATTTTAATATATATATATGTAATGCATGCATATAAAATGCAGGTTGTTCAGAAGGGGGAGATTGGAATAACTTTGGAATCAGAATGGTATGTTCCCTTCTCTGGTTCAAACACCGACAATAATGCTGCAAGGCGCTCCATAGACTTCGAACTTGGATGGTAAATTCTCCCCTGGGACTCGCACACCCTTTCATAGCAAAGGCCTAAAATTAATATGCAAATTGATATTACTAGGAATGCCCCTGTAGGTTTCTAGACCCGCTCAACAGAGGAGACTACCCACAAAGCATGAGAGAATTGGTCGGAAATCGCCTCCCGTGGTTCTCCAAAGAACAATCTAAACTGCTAAAGGGTGCGTTTGACTTCATTGGACTCAACTATTACACTTCAAGCTATGCTGGAAATCTTCCTGCATCAAATGGCTTGAAAAATAGCTACAATACTGATGCTCGAGCTAATCTTACAAGTAAGTTATGCATTAATCATCGTTTATTCTGCCAAGCTCTCTGTTATTCGTTTACCAGTTCAATATGAATGGGGATTTTTGAGCATGCCCCAATATATTATTTTTGTGTATACTAATGTTTCCCAATTATGTACATGTATCAGATGTTCGGAATGGTGTACCTATAGGTCCTCGGGTAACTTCCAAGTTCTCCATCTTTTTTTCTTCACAAATTTTGCGTGTGATGATTCAGTTGAGTAAATAAGATGCATCCATGTAGGCTGCCTCACCTTGGCTCTACATCTATCCTCGAGGATTCCATGAGCTGTTGCTTTATATCAAGGATAACTATGAAAATCCTGCCATCTACATTACCGAAAACGGCGAGTATATTTTCCTTTCGTAGAAATTAGAGAACCAAACTGAAACTTATCTTCAAACTATGTCTTTGCAATTTAGGTGTCGACGAAGCCAACAACAAGAGCCTTCCATTACATGAAGCCCTGAAGGACAACGCCAGGATAGAGTACCACCACAAGCACCTTCTTGCCGTGATGAGTGCCATAAGGTCGACCAGAGCACACTCTACACTCTAACTCTCTCAACAAGTTTTAAATCTGCAATCACTCAAAATCTGTCAACCAGCTGCAAATCTGACATTACCTAACACTGTGTTGCACGCCCCTGTTGGTACTGATTTACAGGGATGGGGCTAACGTGAAGGGGTACTTCGCGTGGTCGCTGCTCGACAATTTCGAATGGTCGAACGGATACACAGTGCGATTCGGGCTAAATTTCGTGGACTACAATGATGGATTGAAGCGGTACCCAAAGCTATCCGCCAGCTGGTTCAAGAAGTTCCTAAAGACATGAGAAATATTTACAATTCCACACTATAGACTTAAGTAATAAAAGGCTATATGGATCAATCGATGCAGAGGCCGGAACTCGGTTCCCCTTTCAGAAAAAAAAAACTATAGACATAGTGCGTGTTGCAATAAATAGTGACCGTCTGAATGTGCATTTTGTGGGCATAGTACCATAAATAACTCATGTATGTACCAAGCTGTAAAGATGAGTGAAGTAGTCTCTTATATTAGTGTATTGTACGGCGTGACTTTCAACTAAGAAATATCCCTAAGCATATAAGGTAGAGTGAGGACAAATGGAGGCCGAGCTCGACGGAGCTTTTATTTCTTCTTGCAAAACATTATATAACTGGAACACAAGACAAAAAGAGAAGATGTTCAAATACTGCTAGTAGGAGAACACAAAACACAAAGCTATATAAACCAACACTACTAAATATGACAATATTAGATACTATGTTTTATATGTATGCGCCAAGGCATGGCTAAGCTAAATAAGTAAACATACAATCCAAAAAAAAATATGGATCATTCTTCTTTTATTTTCATTTTTTTTCCAAATATGTGCATTTTCGAATATGAACCAATTTAAAATCTATTTTTTTGAAACTAATGATTTAACAAACATGAACATCTTTCAAAAATCATGAACAACTTTTAAAAATTTGTGAAGATTTTTAAAAAAATTATAAACATTTTTCAATATTCATGAACCAATTTCAAAAAATTGTGAACATTTTTAAAAATATCATGAACAATTTTTTTCAAAAACATGAATATTTTTTGAAAAACAGAAAAACAGAAAATATAGAAAGAATAAAACAAGACACAAAAAGAAAAAACTAAAGATATAATGGGCCGGGCTCAAGAAGTAGTGGCTTCAGGAGCATGCCACACTAAGCGACATATAGCTTTTGGCGCTCAACATTGGTGCTATGAAGGGCGTTCGTCGTGGGCTGGCTCATTCCATTATGTTTTATGTTTATATTTCCTTCTTATCTTTTTCTGTTTTTCTTTTATTTACTTTTTATAATTTTAAATTTATTGTTGAAAAATATTCAGATTTAAAATTTCTTTAGATTTGAAATTATTTAAATTTTAAAAAGTGATCAGGTTTAAAAACTGACAAGGTTCAAAAATTATATAATTTTTGTATTTTTTGAAAAAAGCTCAGATTTTGAAATAGTCATCTTTTAAAAAAGAAAAAGAAACAAACAAAATGCGGCCCATGAAAGAACTGCTTTAGACAGAGCCTCTCTCGCCTGCGTAGGGAATAGGAGCTCCTGCTAGGTATTCGCTTGTTTCAACTTTCGGTTGTTCCTTTGAGGTGTGCTTCGATGCCCTCCTCCTAAACTTAAGTTTACTGGGAAGTTCTTTTACCTATTGAAAACCGTATCCAAGCTCTCCGTTAGCTCCTATCGATATACTCCATAGAGATGGGTATACTACTTGTCCCCACCAGTCGATCCGACCTCCCCTTATTGTAATCCACTTAATTGCATGTCGTGTTTTGAATTTGGTTTACCACTACTATTGTGTCTCCTAGCCAGCGACGATGTTCGAGTCGCGATCCTAGCCAAAGGGTAAGGTGGATAGGATCGATTCTGTCCTGGCTGCTGCTCCCGTTCCGCTATGATCATGTTGCTTGGTCGATCTCTTCTTCGCTAGGGTTCCATTGGTTCGTCACTAGATTTTTTATACCCGCTCCGCGTGATTATGTCAGCACAGGTATGCGTGTGTGTTGTGTGTGTGGTGCGTATATGTGTAAGAAGGCGGTATGGGCTGAGCGTGGGTTTATATGGGCTTCAAAAATAAAGAGGTATCCTGCGATCTAGCCATCCACGAGTTTAAGTTTTCCATAGTTTGGGAAGAGGGGACACCAAAGCAAACATTTGTTCCTTTTTTATGTTCCCATATAGTTAGGCTCCTCGCCAAACAAGGCTCTTGCGGGCAAGTTTTTCTCTTAGAGTAGGCTTTGTACGACACTTTTTAACCGAGAAACAAGTTTTGTTGAATGTGAGAAAACTGACGGCATTGTCGACCCCTTCTCTTCTTCGCTAGACCCCCCGCCGCTATCCAAGGATGCCACTGGTCAAAGTACGTGTGCCTGAAGATGGTGGCGGGATCTTATCGCCTAGCGTGGCTAGTGGCTAGGGGGGATCTTCCTGGCATGGCGGAATCTCAGGACGGAGTCTCGGGGCGGCCCTAGATGCCGCGGCTCTTCCGATTGAGGTAGACGTTGGGGTGGCAACCTTGGACTTCTTTGGCGACCTTGGTGACTATTGTGGCCGTGAGGGCGGCACAACGGCTTGTTCGAGAGGCTCGGTGATGGATCATCCCCTCATCTCCGCATGGTGTGGGTGCTGGCGGCGATGCCCGCTGAGATGTCCAGCTTGCTGTTGGAAGACAGCGAGCAGCGGCGTGGGGAGGGGGGGCTACCGATCTGCCTAATAAAGGAGGCGATCCTAGCGTTCTTCTCAAGTCATGATGGTGTTTTGCTTGATGCCCAGCCTCATTGATCTGTTCGGTGATGACTTCTGGAAGGCTCCACCAGAGATCTCCATTGGGGCTTCATGCCTATAGATGTTGGATCGGATGAGATTCAGTCATGTGCATTCATGGCTCTAAAATATAACCATCTACGTCCACATTTAAACTGGATATTATTTATATTTTTGATGAAATATCTTTCTAAACCCTGCCACTAATGCCTAATATTCAAAGGAGTATGCAATCCTTTCTTTCTATTTTTTCCTGCGGAGATAATGTCATTTGAAGATGAGAATCACTACATTAAAGTCAAAGATACGAGATTTCCAACAACCAGAAGAAACCAGGAGCCGTGAAGCGAAGACAGACGCTTTAACGACCAACTATATGGCCGGAACAAAATTCCGGCCGTATAGTTCCGGTCGTATAGTTGCGTCGTCACTGTTAGGTCAAACAGAACAACTTTCGTGAAGGGACCCCTATATAAAGAAGCCTCGGGCGATGAGAAAACAAGCGAGCCTCGACCAAAAGTCTCTGCCCTAGATCACCAGCCGTCTCTAGATCTCAAAACCCTTCTCCATCTCTATAGCCATATTCCACCACTTGTAATAGTATATCTCTTTTTCGATTGGCGACATTGTAATACTATTGCTATCAATCTTATGATTTTTATACAGTGTTTGTGATTGTTGATCTCATCTCTGTGTGTGAGTAATTCTCCTTAGGCTAAGGGTTTCGGTCTAGCCATGTAGCGTTTGTGCATGTTATTTATCATAGATGGGATCATGTATTAGTTTGTATGATATGATGATTATTATATCCTCTCTTTCCTCAATCTAAGGATTTGTCAGGTACCCAAGACCACGAGCGTTGAGCCAGGTATAGGGAGTATGAGTAATGACTGATCTGCAGGTTGGGACCCCTAGTGACAGAAGGGGTAGTACGGTTGTATGTGAGGGATTTATTTGGGATTAACGGTGACATCATTATGCATATCATTAGTTCTCTTTCTTCTATGGATGAGACTAGTAGGTTATTTCTATAAGCGATTGTGGAGGCAATAGCAATTATGGATGCACTTTCCACATATAATTTATCTTGCTCTAACAATTACATGCATACTTTATTTCTATCTTTTATTCCCATCAGATGTTTTGCACAGCTACAGGTGAAACCGAATGCCCTAGGCCCTCTCTCTCTCCATCATCGACAATAACAAAAAGACGCAAACTCTTGGTCCGGTAAAAATACAAAAGAAAATCTAAAACTCCCGAAGATCCGTTAAAGTAACTTCACTACGCATCTGCTTTCCGAGGATTCGATAACCTAGATCTACTAGGAAAAAAGAAGCTATACTACATCCGTAATCCGGATCGAAGGTATCATGCACCCCTATTTTTGGCCGTGCAGCTTCAAGAGGGTGTGGCGCGGAGTTCCATTATCTTTTATCATCATGGGACATGTCAGTGTTTCAATTTCCATGGTGAAAAATTTGGCGGAGAATATCATGGTGACTGAGTTCTGAGGTTTAGTAAAGGTGGGCCGAGTTTTCAAGATGATGAAGACTTTGCTTGGTGATACTTGACTTGTAGCAGCGTCATCGGCAAGCGGGGGTGACATCAAAGGAGGATTGAAGAGTCTTATCTTTCAGGATGAGAATCCATGGTCTGACCCTAAGTAGTTGTGTATACCAATGGTCTTGTTGGAGGTATTATTTTGAGAGCGTGAACTTTCTCTATGGTGAAAACCTAAGATCTACGTTCAGACGAGGACGACGCTTATGCACTATTTTCTTCTTGGAGGCGTCACTTTTGAAGAATTTGGATTCTGGGTGTTATCTTGGAAGGAGGTTTGTGTTGCAGCTACGAGGTTTTGATCACTGTAGTAGGACGGAAATTCAACTCGGCCCGCAGGTGCAAATAAACCCATTATTAGTAAAGACATTTCAAAATATCAAAAAATAGAGAAAATATATACATGTACATATAGACATTATATGTTCGTACACAAGTTTTCGGGAAAAAATATTTTTTGTCCCATGAAAAAAGACAAATTTTGGTGCAGCGACATGACTATTCACGGATTTTTTTTATCTTTTTACACAAGCAACATAAAATGTTCATTTCCTAAAATAACTTCTATGTCAACATAGAATGTTCAGATGTACATGCAAAAAATTTGTTTAATTTTTTTAACATTTTAAATTTTATTTTTAATATATTTTTATAATAGGTTCATTTGCACCCGTGAACCAAAACACCACCTCTGTAGTGGGATCTTTTACCCTTTCTTATTCTTTTTGTTGTAGGACTTGTCTCCGCAATGTCTTTAGACATTACGTTGTTCAACGGCCGGGTGTAATTTTTATCTTTGCGATATTAATATATTCTCTTTATAAAAAAAAGTTTCAGTGAAGGCGCCAAACCATGGTTGATTGCTTGGGCTCTGAGCCCGTGAAAGTTAAAATTGTCGTCACTACAGGAAACGGACAAGGCGCCAACGGCCAGAAGCCGTCATCATAGCACAATTTACCGTTGGCGTAGCTCCAGATGGGCCCCACTTAGATGTCTGACGGCGGTTTGACGATGCAGAGACCGTGGCCAATTTTTTGAAAATTTCATTTTTTGAATTGTTTGACATTTTTAGCTCTAAGCACGATTAATCTCATATATGTTTTTAACTATAAGTACGCTTAATCTTATAGGTGTTTTTAACTATAAGTACGCTTAATCTCAGATTAAATTGCTTACTCGTGGTTACACTTTCCACTGTGTCGCCCATCCTCAGACTAGTATAGTGCATGCATGTTTAACTTCTTTATTCTTTCTGAATGAGATTCCAAGTACTCACACTATGCTTCATCGATAATACTATCCTATCAATTCAATTAACTCTTGGGTCATGATGTCACACTCCTTTATTTAGTTGATTCCAAATAATTATTTAAGTCTAAAAAATGTAAGTAATAACAATATTGAATTCAAATAACAATAAAATGAATTTTCTTTTTTTATTTTTCTATTTAATTGGAATAATTCATATATATATATATCCGTAAACCAGAATCAAAAAATAATATGTCCAAATTGATAACAAAAATATGAGAAATCCAAAATATGATATCCATATCATCTTTTGGATCATGTATCATGTCTTCTTAATAGTGTACTGTAAGGTTTTCCAAATAAAATTCATCTAATAGTGTTCAAATCTTCAAAAAATCATATTAAAAAATCTATTTTGAATTTCAGAAATCTAAAAAATCAGTAAACGAATATGGTGGTTGAAATCGGATCTAACTTTTCGTGTAGATCGATTTTCATATAATTTTTTTATCCGAGATCATATGAAAAAGTTATGGCTGTTTTACCAAGACATACAATTTTTTTTGTAAAAAAAGTCAAAATTCATGTTTGTTAACTTCCTACATACAGACCACATTGCCTACCTACATGTCAATGGATTCTAAAATTTAAAGTTTTTAACTTTTTTTAATTATTCTAAAACAAAAAGGTGATGGAGGGAGGGGGGTAGAAATAAAATACCCTGCGTGGCCATCGGCTAGGTGTGACGCCGTCACATCGTGGTTCATCTGTTTCCACATCTCGACTCCAACGCTGACGGCCTTCCTACGTCGATGGCTGCCATCAGTCTATCCTGTCCTACGCCGACTTATTCTAATGGCCGTTTTGCTAGACTGCCCGATTCATGCCCCACGCTAAAGGCTCCGACTAAAAGCCGTCGGCGTAAGGTTTGGCCGTCAGCGTCTTGATTCTTTCTTGTAGTGCATACCGACATAGGTCCTGCCTATTGGTTCAAGAAATAAATAATCTTTCGGCAACAACGATGGCATGTGCTCGAGGAGGGCAGTGTGTGACTGTGGTACACATTGATATTCTTATGCAATAAGCCTTTTGAGTACATCGATCGGTGGCTACTGGCTAGTACGCTCGTTTCTTTCAACCGTGATCTTCAATAGAGAGATGCAACTGCACCCCTGGATCGATCTGAGTCGCTTCTGCACTAGCTAGCTGAATACGGAACGCAACCTCAGTATAGACCGGGCCTGCACACCGACAGTCCAACAGCACTACTGACTACTGTGCTTTTACAATAGTCATCGGTTCTAAATTTTCGGGAATTGCAGTAGTCAACAGTGAGAGTGAATATACAGAGCATCATGTATGCAGAGATATCGCCATCCAGATGGATGTCTTCTCCCCGACGGCGCGATATTGTTTTTTCTCATGGAGCAGTGGCACGTAAGTGGAGGCGACTGTACACGAGAGGCTCATGGTTCTATCTTTTAGGGTGAAAATTCAGGGTCAAGTCTTAATTGGTTGTGCATGGACTTTCTTCAGGATGAAAACCTTAGATCTTTGATCGGACGATGATGATGTTTGTGCACTATTCCCTTTTTGGAGGCGTCGTTTTTAGAGAAGCTGGACTTCTGGTGCTGTTTTGGTGGTGGTAGTACTGCTGTTTCAATGAATAAGTCACTGTAGCAGGACTTTTTTTTATAATTCTTCTTTATTTTTTGGCTATGTGCATCTGTATGACCGCTACGGCAATACGTTGTTGCAGATGCGGGTGTAATTGCTATCCTCTGATATTAATATATGCTCCTTTAAAAAATGTGTGTCGGGGTCTTCAAAGTATGTAGTCTCTCTCCGTTCCAAAATAAAAAGTGTTCTAGCTTTTGTAAAACCAATGTATCTATACATGCTTCGGTATGCATGTTCGCTCCAAACCAATATATATAAATACATTGATTTCACAAAAGCTAAAACATCTTGCTAAGTTCAGACCGTCCTGAGAATTGTCAAACCTGGCGGATCGCTCCGACAGCTTCTGTCCCAGCAGCCCAAGCCAGAATGTCTCATGGCTCCCGTGCACACGCTAATACTCTAATTGGATTAGTACACAAGCCCTAATTACGCGCTAAAAGACAAAAGTGTATACACCATCACAATTAAATAGAGTACTCCATTCGCTCAAAATTAGTTGATTTAGATTTATAGATTCGAATGTATCTAGACATGTTTTAGTGTTAGATACATCCAAATTTAGACAAAACCAAATCAACTAATTTGGATCGAAGGAAGTACAAAAAGTAAAAATTCAATATATATTGTAAATTAAACCGTCTATCCGATCTAGAATCCGATTACATCGTTGAGCTAGTCACAACAAGATCTTCGAAAGTAGATCTCATGTTAATATGTTCGATTTTGGATCCACGACTTACCCACCACTAACACGTGAGTTATCCAGACTATAATATCCAAGTTATCCACCAGATCCTATGGATGGGCTGTGTGGAGGTTATTTTGGATTCATGAAGAAAAACTGGTAATATCATCAGTATTTATGAAATCCAAAATTTTAAAAAATTTATAACTCAAACCGGATACCCGACTTAGGAACTGTTTTCGCTGCTAGACTAGTCGCGGCGAGATTTTCAAAGTATATCCCATGTTAATATGTTTTGACGAATTGTTTCGGATCCAAAAGTTATTCACCTATAAAGTTGAGTTATCCAGTCTACAGTATGCAAGTTAGCAACACTGTGAATGATTAGTTTCGGCTTGAAAATTAGGTCTCACTTTTGGCCGTTATTTCCAGGTTTTTCGAGCTCACAAGTTATCACCTAATTTCATAAGTGAGTTGTCAATTTGGGATGATAAATTTGTCGTAGACAAGTAGGTAAGTATACACTAAAATACATGTGTAACTCCATAAGTACTATGGTGATAACTATATCGGTTTCATGATGGCAACTATACCAAAAAAAGATGAGTAACTACATATGTACCGTGTTAACTATTAGCTGGGTAACTACGTCGATCTCGTGTTGATAACTATACTCTAAACATCTAGATATCTCCATAAGTGTCGAGGATAACTATTAGCTAGAGAATAGGGGTACCACATCGATTTGGTGACGATAGCTATAACTTAAACACATGGGTAACTTACTCGTTAATAGGTGCATACAAATATTACCTAGAAAGCATGTTAACTACGTCGGTTTGGTGATAATAGCTATGTCGTGAACACCTCGTAACTTTACTCTTGAACATGTGGGTAACTCTACACTGAACACCTGGGTAACTCTATCCTAAACACCCAGATAACTCCATATATCATCGCTTGTTAACTATACTAGTTTGTACTATACCTTGAATGCCTAGGTAGCTTCATCAGTACTAGGTTGGTACCTGTTAGCTACGAGGGAGGGTAATTGCATAGACTTCGTGGTGATAACTATACTCTAAACATATGTATAACTTTATAAGTAATGGATGGATAACTATTATCTAAAAGGCAGGGTAACTACATTGATTTGGTAATGATAGCTACAAGCAAACATTTGGGTGACTTCATAAGTAATGAGTGGATAACTAGTAGCTAAAGAGTAGGGTAACTGCAACGATTATATAATGATAGCTATATCGTATATTTATGGTTAACTCTACCTTAAACACATGTATAACTCCATCGGAGCTAGGTTGGTAACTATTAGCTAGAGTTTGGGGTAAAACTGTATCTATTTTTTGGTGATAAGTAAACCTTAAACGCTGGGTAACTCTATCTTGAACACTTGGATAACTCCATATGTAATGAGTTGGTAAATATATACTGAATACATGTGTAACTCTATGCTGAACACCTAGATAAACCCCCTATGTAATGGGTTGGTAAGCATACCCTAAATACCAGGGTAACTCTACCTTGAACAAATGGAACCCTATATGTAATGGGTTGGTAACTATACATGAACACTTAACCATACATGAACTCCTGAATATACCCTAAACACCTGTGTAACTCTATATGTAATGGGTAACTATTACTAAGATAACTATCAAGACATAATGATAACTCCATAAGTACTAGGTGGTAAATATTACCTAGAGAGAATGGTAACTATATCCTTCTCATAAAGATTACCATAGCATGAACCCATATGTACTAGGGTGTTAATTATTACCTACGGAGGTGGGTAACTTCATAAGTGCTAGGTTGCTAATTACAAATATAGGGAGCATGATAACTCAACTGATGTTGTGTTGGTAACTGGCTATAGCCTAAATATATGGATAACTCCATGTATAACAAGTGTAACTAGTACCTAGAGAGATGGGTAACTATATTGATTTCGTGAAGATAAATAGGCTCTGATCACCTGGTTAACTTCATATATGATGAGTAGTTAACTAGTACCTAGAGATCTAGGTAACTATATTGATTCCGTGGCGATTTCTCGATAACCTATTTAAATCCACATGTAATGAGTGGATAACTATTCCCCAAAGGGGTGGGTAACCATATCAATATAGTATCGATAACTATAGCTCGAACACCTGGATAACTCCACATATATATTATAGGTGGTTAAATAATATAATTATAGAGCAAATCACAAATTCACTATATCATATATATACCAATCTGGTAAGGATTTCTATGTGCTTGACTAATTGAAAAGTACAGACCAGAACATACAAGAGTAGCTTGCATTTTGGATACATGGACTTTTGCAAAAGAATAGATGACACCGGTTTACTCCATGTCTATTTAGAGCATCTCTAGCAGATCCTAAATAAATCGGTACTACAAAACATGGATGGGGAAAACTTGAAAACATTTTGCACTTCAATTTGTGGTCGCGCAGAACATACGCCACCACAAGCTTGCCCCACCCCATAGGCTCGACGCCGCTGATGCCTCCTCGTCCCTTGTCAGATGCCTCCCCACCCTCGCCTCTGGTGAGCCACGGTGGTTGCCCTGTTATTCGACCTAGCCGTCGCTAGATCCGGTGACTAGGGGGTTTGCTTCCTCTGCGCATGCGCTCGACGAGATTCAACCAGAATAGGGAATGGCCACAAAAAAATTGGTCCAGTTTGACCAGAATCAAGCCGATGCGCTGGATTTTGGCTAGAGCAGCCACGGTTGGGTGGAGGTCAGACCTGAAGTTTCCTCCCACCAAACTTCAGACCGGTTCCAGATTACTGAAATATTACCTCCAAAATCGGAAATTTGAGGGACAATGTTTTTTTTGGGAGGGGGGGGGGGCTGGCTGGATACTTTTTTTTCCGGTTTTGCCGACTTTACCCGATATCATCTCGACCATATTTCTCCCAAAACTACAAAATTAGAGGTTATTTTCCAGTTTTGTCGTTAGACACACATGTCGAGTCCATTTTAACCAATCTAGTTTACTGTAATACATACTGGCATACTAAATCTGGTTGCTTGACTACACTCGGTATCAATTTTTTTTTCAAAGTTTGAAGAGAAGGGGAGCACCGAAGCAAAAGTGTTAAATTCACTGTTCAGACAGTAAAAATCACAATGGAGTGGATGTATGACAACACAACTAAATTAGGAGCACTACCACGTGAGAAAGCATCAACATTGAGCAACATCTAGCTAGAGCGTGAGCGCCTCAACCTGCAGCAGCGAGCAAGCGGACGGGCGGATGGCATCGCCAGTGAAGCTGCAACCCAAGGCAGCTGCAGCGATCGTGGAGAAGGCACGTCGGCCACTAGAGCCCCGTGGGCAAGAGTAGGACAGGCGCAGAACCGGCCTGCAGAAAGTGGGCGAGTGATAGCCAAAGGAGATCGACGAAGCACCTGCCGGTAGGAAGTCCGCGAGCAGGGGCGGAAGAAGCTCCGACCAGAAGGGAGTCCACGAGCATTAGAGGCCGACGGGGGCGAGCATCGGCGGCCGGGAGGGCGAGAAGACGACAGCGTGTGGTCGGAGACGGAGTTGGAAGCTCGCGGCGGCGGCCAGGACCGTGGCGGACGCCGGGAAAGAGAGCCCGAGGAGTAGTAGTAGTAGGGCGGGTCAGGGTTGCCGGGTGGAGACGACCAGTGGTGGAGCCAGAAATGGAGCAAGCCCGGGGCCAAAATCTAAGCAAAAAAACTACTCCCTCCGACTCACATCAGTTGACTCAAAATTGTCTATATACAGATGTATGTTATCTAGACAAATCTAAGCCAACTAATATGGATAAGAGGGACTATTAAAAAAACTCTTGTAATAGCGTAATCTTTTTTTGGTAAGATACCATATATTCTTAAATCCATGGTACATAAGAGATGGCTTAAAAATAGAAATAGTAGTAGTGAATGCAAAAGCTAGTACCAAATCACTGGTTCGGTTTGGGGAATTGATTCACACTCTCTTGAGATCGCTAGAAAATATATCTTCACCTTCTCAATCTGAAACATGAAATCAATTGCAAACACTTGTTAAGCCATAGTTATTCGTATTCATCCTCTATCTGTCTATTCTATTCAGTCTATTCCCACATCCCCTGTCTATTTCTAAACAAAAATAACCAAGTTCAAGTAATCTGCCAGGAATTACGAAGGAATAGCAGCCGAGGAGGGCGGATTGCATCGCCGCCGCCGGACAGAGGCAGCCGGCAAGGGCGCAGGGCCGCCGGGCGTGTTGGAATTATGCCCTAGAGGCAATAATAAAGATGTTATTATTATAATTCTTTTTCATGATAAAGTTTATATTCCATGCTAGAATTGTATTAAGCGAAAACTTTAATACTTGTGTGGTTTGTGAACAACACCGTGTCCCTAGTACGCCTCTATGGACTAGCTCATTGATCAATGATGGTTAAGGTTTCCTAACCATAGACATGAGTTGTCAATTGATAATGAGATCATATCATTGGGAGAATGATATGGTGGACAAACCCAAACTAAGCAAAGCTATTAGATCGTTTCATCGTGTTCGTCTTTGCGAAGCTTTTCATGTCAAATATTGTATTCCTTAGACCATGAGATAAAACAACTCCCTGGTATCGGAAGAAAGCTTTGAGGTCATCAAACGTCATCCTATGAGAGGGTGATCATAAAGGTGTCTCTCAGGTGATCGGAAAGTATCTGTTGGGTTGTATGTATCGAGATGGAATTTGTCCCTCCCAAGTCGGAGAGATATACTTCGGGCCCACTCGGTAATCGATATCAACACCGCTTGCAAGCATGAGGTTAAGGAGTTAATCACAAAGTGATATCGGATTACGGAACGAGTAAAGTACTTGCTGTGAACGAGATTGAACTAGGTATGACGATACCGACGATCGAATCTCGGGCAAGTAAAATATCGCGAGACGAAGGGAATATAAATATGGGATTGATTGAATCCTGGCATCGTGGTTCATACGATATGATCATCGATGAATGTGTGGGAGTCAATATGGGTGCCTGCACGCTGTTGATTATTGATAGAAGATCATGTCTCGATATTCTCGAACCCGCAGGTCACACACTTAACGTGTCTCGACGCTTAGGATAGATTGGACAATTGGTTTATGAATTTTGTTGAGTCTCGGATGGGATCCGGGACATCACGAGAGGTTCGGAGAATAAGATTCATATAAGGCAGTGCATTTTTTGGATTTCGATATTGTTCCGTGTTAATCGGTATTGTACCGGAAGCTTCTAGAACCTTCCGGAATGGGCCAACGTGGTCCAACCTTACGGGAGGGGTCATGGGACTTTGAGTGAGTGTCCTGGACGCATTGGGCCATGGGCACAAGGCCACATATGGCCCAGGGGATCCTAGTTAAGTTTAAATCGTTTAAACTAGAGATAAGATAAGATAGGATTTCTAGATAAGGAGAGTTTAAATTGTTTAAACTAGAGATAGGCTTGGAGGAGAGGCTAGGGCTGGCCGCACCCCTCTATATATAGAGGGCTGGTGCGCCTCTCACACCCCTTACACCTTCCTCCAAACCCAGTTGTCCTGCCGCCTTCCTCTCCCTCCCGATCGCTTGTAGGCGAAGCCTCTGCAGAAATTCTCCACCATATACACCACACCGTCGTGTTGTAGATCCAATCCATCTCCACCATACTTGCTGGTCCGAGGAAGGAGGAGGCGCCGAGGTGCTGCACGTGTGCATCTCACGGAGGCACCGCCACTTGTGGTGCTAGATCGGATCGGATCGCGAGGAGGAGAAGCGAAGTCGACTACATCACCCACGCCCGATTTAACGCTCATTGCTGTGCGAATCTTCAAGGGTATGAAGATCTAATCCAATCTCTCTCGTTGTTTGCATCTCCTAGATTATATCTTGGCTTTCCTTCTGTTCGCTTCCGTAGAAAATTTTGATTTACTATGCTACGAAACCCTTCAGTGGTATCAGAGCTAGATCTATGCGTAGATGTGATTCACGAGTAGAACGCAACATGGTTGTTGCGGGCGTTGATGTTTTCTGTTGCAAGCCTCTTGTTTGTGTTCTTCTTATGACGCAGGATAGTGAGATTGAAGCGATCCAGGCCAACCTTATGCGACGTCGTCATGAGACCGCTCCGCACTTGACGTGTGGCTTGTACCACACATGCGGCTGGTGGATGTCAGTTTCTCTCACTATAGTTGTCATGGGATTAACACCGGAGTTTGGCAACCATAATATCACCGTTGTGGCTTTCCGTAGGTAAGAATTGTTCTTAGCATCTACTCCCATAAGCCACGTAAAACATGCAACAACAAAGTAGAGGCGTCTAACTTGTTTTTGCAGGGAGTGTTTTCTGTGATATGGTATGGCCCAAGATGTGATGTGTATATTGTATGCGATGATCATGTTTTGTAATGTTTCACGACTTGCATGTCGATGAGTACACAACCGGCAGGAGCCATATGGTTGTCTTTATAATTGTGTATGACCTGAGTCAACTTCTTATACGCCATGTAATAGCTTTACTTTATCGCTAAGTAGTTAGCAATAGTTGTAGTTGCTATTCGTGGTGGAGGCAATCATGGTGAAGTGATGGAGATCATGCCGGAACGCACAAGATGGAGATCATTGCGTGAAGATTGGCTATACCATGTCACATAAAGTTATATGCATGTGATGTTTATCCTTTTATGTATCTTATTATGCTTAGATCGCGACGGTAGCATTATAAGATGATTCCTCACTTAAAGATCAAGATAAAGCTGTGTTCTCCCCATGTATGCACCGCTATGGAAAGTTCGTCGTGTCCAAGCATCACGTGATGATCGGGTGCTATAGACTCTACGCCACATACAACGGGTGCAAGCCAGTTTTGCACACGCTGAAATACTTGGTCTAACTTGACGAGCCTAGCATGTCTGGACATGGCCTCGGAACACAAGAACCGAAGGTTAAGCATGAGTCATATGAATGATATGATCGACACTTCGTTGTCCACCATTGAAACCACATCTCTTCTCGTGATGATCGGATTAGGTGTGGTGAATTTGGATCGTGTTCACTAAACAACTTGAGGGATGTTGAATTTAGTGGGAGTTCATCTAGTAATTTGATTAAGTTGAACTATTTATCATGAACATAGTCTAAATTGTACTTGCAAATACTGTAGATCACATGGCCAAGTCCAACTTCAACTTCAACGTTTTTGCTGAGAAAGAAAAGCTTAGAAACAATGGGTCTAACTTCACCAACTGGTTCCGCAATCTAAGAATCATTCGTTCATGGACAAAAGGACTATGTCCTTGAGAAAGCGTTAGGTAACCCCTCTGCAAATCGCTACGGTGATGAGAAAGCTGTCTATCGCACAAAGATGATTATGGTGTGATTAAGAGCACCATGTTGTTTGCTATGGAACCGAACTTCAAAATCGTTTTGAAAACTATCCTGGCCCTTTGAGATTCTCGAGGAGCTGAAAACCATGTTTGAGACTCAGCCCGTTCGAGAGATATGAGATCTCCGAGAAGTTCTTTAAGCGCAAGATGGAGGAAGGAGTTCCATTAGTGAGCACGCCATTAAGATGTCGGGCTACACTCAACGCCTTGAGCAACTGGACTGCAAGATTCCAGAGGAGCTCAAGATTGACAGAGTTCTGCAATCACTCCCTCCCAGCTACAAAAGTTTTGTAGTGACTCATAATCAGATTGGTTCCAGTGATACGATCACCGAGCTCTTCGTAAAGCTGAAGGCTGCGGAGGTGGACATCAAAAAGGATAATCATGTGTTGATGGTCAACAAGCCCTCCTTTAAGAAAGGTAAGGAAGCAAAGAAGCCCTTCAAGAAGGGCGGCAAGCGATCGCCTCGCTGAGAAGAAGCTCAAGTCCGGTCCTAAGCGGACCTCGAGTGCTTCTATTGCAAGGACAAGGGTCATCGAAGCAAATGTCCAAGTACTTAGCGGACAAGAAGGCTGGCACCATCAAAGGTATATTTGATATACATGTTATTGATGTTTTCCTTACTAGCCCTCGTTGTAGTGCCTGGGTATTTGATACTGGTTCGGTTGCTAATATTTGTAACTCGAAACAGGAGCTACGGAATAGACGGCGGCTTGCGAGGGATGAGGTGATGATGCGTTGGCAGCGGATCAAGAGTTTATGTGATGGCCAGACGCCTCCTTAGTTTTACCTTCGGGATTAGTTTTAAACCTCAATAAGTGTTATTATGTGCCTGCGTTGAGCATGAACATTATTTCTGGATCTTGTTTATTGCAAGACGGTTATTCATTTAAATCGGAGAATAATGGTTGTTCTATTTATATGAGTAACATCTTTTATGGTCATGCACCTATTGTGAATGGTTTATTTCTTCTAAATCTCGAAAGGGATGAAACACACATCCATAACATTGAGGCTAAGAGATGCAAAGTAGATAGTGATAATACTACTTATTTGTGGCACTGTCGTCTAGGTCATATTGGTGTAAAGCGCATGAAGAAACTCTATTCTGATGGACTTTTGGAGTCTCTTGATTTTGAATCATTTGACACATGCGAACCATGCCTCATGGGCAAGATGATCAAAACCCCGTTCTCCGGTATGATGGAGCGAGCAACGGACTTGTTGGAAATCATACATACCGATGTATGCGGACCGATGAGTGTTTCGACGCGCGGTGGATATCACTATTTTCTCACTTTTACCGATGACTTAAGTAGATATGGGTATATCTATTTAATGAAACATAAATCTGAAACGTTTGAAAAGTTCAAAGAATTTCAGAATGAAGTGGAGAACCATCGTAACAGAAAGATTAAGTTTCTACGATCCGATCGTGGTGTATAATATTTGAGTTATGATTTTCTCACGCATCTCAAAGCAAGTGGAATCGTTTCACAACTCACGCCACCCGGAACACCACATCGCAATGGTGTGTCTGAATGCAGGAATCGAACCCTATTAGATATGGTCCGATCGATGATGTCTCTTACTGATTTGCCGTTATCATTTTGGGGTTATGCATTAGAAGCCGCTGCATTCACTTTAAATAGGGCTCCATCGAATCCGCTGAGACGACCGTATGAACTGTGGTTTAGTGCTAAACCTAAGTTGTCGTTTCTTAAAGTTTGGGGATCTGAAGCTTACGTCAAGAAGTTGATGCGGACAAGCTCGAACCCAAAGCGAGAAATCGTCTTCATAGGATACCCTAAGGAAACTATTGGGTATACCTTCTATCACGTAACCAAGGCAAAGTGTTTGTCAGAAGAACGGTTCCTTTCTTGAGAAGGAGTTTCTCTCGAAAGAAGTGAGTGGGAGGAAAGTAGAGCTAGACGAGGTTATTGAACCTTCTCTTGAATTGGAGAGTAGCGCAGCACCTGAAATTGTTCCAGGTCACCGCACCAACAATAGAGGAAGCTAATGACAAGGATCATGAAGCTTGGACGATCTCGCATCGAGCGTCGCAGTCGACAAGGTCGCATGCCCTCCCGAGTGGTACGGCAACCTGTCTTGACTGTCTTGTTAGTAGAAGACATGAACCTCGAACTATGAGGAAGCGATGATGAGCCCAGACTCGAGAAATGGCTAGAAGCCATGAACCGAATTGGGATCCATGAGCGAAAACCAAGTATGGACTTTGGTGGACCCTCCTAGCGACCGAAAGGCCGTTGAGTGCAAATGGATCTTCAAGAAGAAAACGGACGCGATGGTAATGTTACCGTCATAAAGCACGGCTTGTTGCGAAAGGTTTTCGACAAGTTCAAGGTGTTGACTACGATGAGACTTTCTCTCCCGTAGCGATGTTTAAGTCCATTCGGATTTTATTAGCAATTGCTGTGTTTCATGATTATGAAATATTGAAAATGGATTTCAATAAAGCTTTCCTCAATGGCAACATTGATGAAGAGTTGTATATGATGCAACACGAAGGTTTTGTCGATCCTAAGGAAGCTGATAAAGTATGCAAACTTCAGCGTTCCATTTATGGATGAAGCAAGCATCTCGGAGTTGGAACCTTCGTTTTGATCAAGTGATCAAGAGCTTTGGATTTGTTCCAAATTGCTCTGAAGCTTGCATCTACAAGAAAGTGAGTGGGAGCTCGACGTTTACGGTACTATATGTGGATGACATATTGATTATTGGAAATGACATCAACATGCTTAACGATGTGAAGAGTTATTTGAACAAGTGTTTTTCAATGAAAGACCTAGGTGAAGCTGCTTATATATTGGGCATCAAAATCTATAGAGATAGACAAAGACGCATGATAGCTTTAAGCCAGAGTACATACCTAGACAAAGTTCTGAAAAGGTTCAGAATGGATAAGGCATTGAAAGGTTCAGTGCCTATGTTTTCAGGTAAGATATTGAGCAAGGCTTAGTGTCCAGCTACGGTAAATGATAGGGAAGCTATGAGCAAAGTGCCTTATGCCTCGCCATAGGTTCCATCATGTATGCCATCTGTGTATTAAATCGGATGTGTCCAATGCTCTTAGTTTGACGAGCAGATATCAAAGTGATCCAGAGTGGAACATTTGGACAGCCGTAAAGAACATCCTAAGATACCTAAATAGGACTAAAGAAATGTTCTTAGTCTATGGGGTGATGAACAGCTCGTCAGAAAGGTTACGTCGATGCTAGTTTCGACACCGACAAGGATGATGCTAAATCTCACAAGATACGTGTATATTTTGAATGGAGGAGCTATGAGCTGGAGAAGCTGCAAGCAAAAGCGTGGTCGGGATCTGATGAGAAGCGAATACATGGCTGCATGAAGCGTCAAGTGAAGGAGTTTGGATCAAACTTCATCACCGAGCTTGGCGTGGTTCCAAGTGCATTGGACCCACTAGAGATATTGTGTGACAACACTGGCGCCATAGCACTCGCTAAGGAACCAAGATATCATCCAAAGACCAAGCATATCAACCGCAAGTTTCATATAATCCGAGATTATATAGCAGATGGAGATCTGAAGATCTGCAAAGTACATACAGATCTGAATGTCGCAGATCCATTGACTAAACCTCTTCCACGTGTAAAACATGATCAGCACCTCAGTGCCATGGGTGTAAGATTGTTGCCAAATGTAAACTAGATTATTGACTCTAGTGCAAGTGGGAGACTGTTGGAATTATGCCCTAGAGGCAATAATAAAGATGTTATTATTATAATTCTTGTTCATGATAAAGTTTATATTCCATGCTAGAATTGTATTAAGCGGAAACTTTAATACTTGTGTGGTTTGTGAACAACACCGTGTCCCTAGTACGCCTCTATGGACTAGCTCATTGATCAATGATGGTTAAGGTTTCCTAACCATAGACATGAGTTGTCAATTGATAATGAGATCATATCATTGGGAGAATGATATGGTGGACAGACCCAAACTAAGCAAAGCTATTAGATCGTTTCATCGTGTTCGTCTTTGCGAAGCTTTTCTCATGTCAAATATTGTATTCTTTAGACCATGAGATAAAACAACTCCCTGGTATCGGAAGAAAGCTTTGAGGTCATCAAACGTCATCCTATGAGAGGGTGATCATAAAGGTGTCTCTCAGGTGATCGGAAAGTATCTGTTGGGTTGTATGTATCGAGATGGAATTTGTCCCTCCCAAGTCGGAGAGATATACTTCGGGCCCACTCGGTAATCGATATCAACACCGCTTGCAAGCATGAGGTTAAGGAGTTAATCACAAAGTGATATCGGATTAACGAGTAAAGTACTTGCTGTGAACGAGATTGAACTAGGTATGACGATACCGACGATCGAATCTCGGGCAAGTAAAATATCGCGAGACGAAGGGAATATATATATGAGATTGATTGAATCCTGGCATCGTGGTTCATCCGATATGATCATCGATGAATGTGTGGGAGTCAATATGGGTGCCTGCACTGCTGTTGATTATTGATAGAAGATCATGTCTGCATATTCTCGAACCCGCAGGGTCACACACTTAACGTGTCTCGACGCTAGGATAAATTGGATAATTGGTTTATGAATTTTTGTTCGGAGTCTCGGATGGGATCCGGGACATCACGAGAGGTTCCGGAGTGGTCCGGAGAATAAGATTCATATAAGGCAGTGCAGTTTTTGGAGTTCGGAATTGTTCCGGGTGAATCGGTATTGTACCGGAAGCTTCTAGAACCTTCCGGAAGGGGGCCAACGTGGTCCCACCTTCCGGGAGGGGGCATGGGCCTATGAGGGAGTGTCCTGGCCGCATTGGGCCAGGGGCACAAGACCCCATAGGGCCCAGCCGATCCTAGATAAGTTTAAATCGTTTAAACTAGAGATAAGATAAGATAGGATTTCTAGATAAGGGAGAGTTTAAATTGTTTAAACTAGAGATAGGCTTGGAGGAGAGGCTAGGGCTGGCCGCACCCTCCTCTATATATAGAGGGCTGGTGCACCCCCTCTCACACCCCCTTACACCTTCCTCCAAACCCAGTTGCCCTGCTGCCCTTTCTCTCCCCCTCCCGACTGTTTGTAGGCGAAGCCCTGCTGCAGAAATTCTCCACCATATACACCACGCCATCGTGTTGTAGATCCAATCCATCTCTCCACCATACTTGCTGGCCCGAGGAAGGAGGAGACGTCGAGGTGCTGCACGTGTGCATCTCACGGAGGCACCGCCACTTGTGGTGCTAGATCGGATCGGATCGGATCGCGAGGAGGAGAAGCGAGTACGACTACATCACCCACGTTCCGACGAACGTTCCGCTGTGCGAATCTTCAAGGGTATGAAGATCTAATCCAATCTCTCTCGTTGTTTGCATCTCCTAGATTAGATCTTGGCTTTCCTTCTGTTCGCTTCCGTAGAAAATTTTGATTTACTATGCTGCGAAACCCTTCAGGGCGGCCAGGCGAGACGAGATGGGGCGGAGGCAGTGGCAGGGGGCGGGGAGGCCAGGCAGTGGCAGGGGGTAGGGCGGCCGGGGCGTGCTCCTCCGGTGGCGTGGGCGGTGGCGCTGTGTCGGGCTGGCAGGCTGGCGGTGTCCCTGTCCCTGTCCCCGGCGGCGTGCAGCGACGTGAGAGGTGGAGGAACTGCTACCGATCGAATTTTGCGTCCCCGGCCAATTTTTTTGGGGGGAATAGTAGGTCAGAAAATTCTCAACGCCCAGGGCCACGGCCCTTGTTGCCCTGGGCCTATCTCCGCCCCTGGAGACGACCATATCCGTACAGAGGAGACGAGGAAGGGATCATGGATCTAACGGCTCAGGCGAGCCCGCCAGGTTTGGCATCCGGCGACCGCCCTAAGAATAGATTTACCGAACATCTTATATCGGGATTTACCTGATTAGTGCACTGTATATAGAACCAATTTCATAGAGTTTCGGCATGCAGTCCGTTCCAGCTTTTGTCGTTACTGAATCCGGTTAAGGTTTGGTTCTTGACCAGGTTTGTATACAGTTCTTTTACTTCACGGCAGAGGATGTCTAGCTATGTCACCATTGGGCGAACAATAAAACATGTATAGCAGATAACTGCCTTACAAAAAACGTGGCTCGCAGCTTAAGACTATTAAACCAGCTTGCATGCTGAGTTTTCTGACAGGCTTATATGTGTGTGTGTCGCGCCAATTGCCAAGGGAAGCATTTGACACAGAGCAAGCAGTGCTGCGACATATCTTCATTCGATCACGCGGTTGATCGCGCGGCATGGTTATAAGAGCGTTGGTGATGCCAGCAGGTCGCCTTGTCCTCCCGTTTCTCCTGCTGGCCGTCGTCGCTTCCGGCTCCTATGATGAAGCGCTCCGGCCCATAGATCGGAGAAGTTTCCCGGAGGGGTTCGTCTTCGGGACGGCCTCGGCGGCCTATCAGGTTTCCACTTGTCTTTCGTCTCCTCAGCTGATGGCCCATAACGTTCATTAGCCAGAGCCAAGTCTCGTAGGAATTACGCCAGGGTAGGGCCTGTAGGCAATGCATGCAAAGGGCAAGAACAGTTAAACGGACAATTAATTGGAAGAAAATTGTACTACTGTATTAATTTTTTTTTCTAGGATACATCCTAAAAGGTGTACCAAACACATAGAAGGAGCTGCCGACGGCAGTTTACAACACCGCAACACGGCGGGCCACGGCTACCAACAACAAGGGATGGTAGCTCCCCAGCGAACTAAGCCTACTCTCCCACTAACAACGCGTCCACTCGCTCCGGAAAACCAAACATCTCGGATCGGAACAACCTAGCTAAACGCCACGGGTGGTAGTCGCTCCGGATCTTCGTCTTGATGGTCGCCACAGCCGGTCGCGCGCCGTTGAACACCACATCATTACGGTGCCTCCAGATGCTCCAGAAGACCAGGATGATGGCTGTCCAGAGGTCGTGTCGGTGTGCTTTCGCACAAGGTCTCATTGTCCACCAGAGAAGCAGGTCTGTATCCGCCGCGGGCATCCACTAGAGTTTGTCCCATCGTCGCAGCGCCCAATCCCAAACCTCCCGGGCCACCACACAACCAATCAGGATGTGCTGAATGCTCTCTGGCTCCTGGTCGCAGAGCGGACATCTAGGGGGCCGCGGGAGCTGGTGCCGCTCCAGACGGCCAGCCGTCCGGCAACGGTCTCTCGAGGCTAGCCAAGCAAAGAACTTACATCCATGCGGGGCACGCGAACGCCAGATCTGGGTGGCGGCCGGAGCCCGGGTGGATCCCGCAAAGAAGGCACCATATGCCGACTTTCCAGAGTACACCCCATCGTGTGACCATCTCCAGGTCAGCACATCTTCGCGCTCTGGGTTTAGCCTAATCCCCACAAGCGCATGCCATAGGAGGAAGAATTCGGGCACCACCGCTTCCCCCAAGTCTGGACCACAGTCCCTCAGCCAGGTCCCGTCCAGGCCCTCTCGGACTGATCGAGCCCTTACCTTGCTCTGGAGGATCCCCGCAAGGAGGTTCGGGGCGATCTCCTCGACCCTGCGGCCATGAATCCACCTGTCTTGCCAGAACTTAGCTCTCTCCCACTACTGTATTACTCAACTTCAACAATTTGGCCCTTAACCTGACGCAAGAAATAACAACCCAGTTCGCATGAATATGCAGTACGAGGGTGGTGCAATGGAGGGGGGCAGAGGACCAAGCATATGGGACACCTTCACCCACCGACATCCAGGTAAGCATATACGTCCGCTAATCTTCTACACGCAGCTTATATCATTTCTCTAGAGAATTTGTATGAATATATGTTGTTCAGTATTTCCTCTTCCAAAATATAACACGGTATGATCTGGCAAGCTATTTTCTCTTCGAAAAGGGGAATATAACCCCAGCCTCTGCATCGGTTGATACACACAGCCTTTATTAAAATATCATCCAACATCCAGTCATTCGTCAAAAATTACATCTGAAGGGTCGCTTAAAGTCGATATATTTATCAACCAGCGGAAAACATGAAGCAAGCAAAACCTAAGCATCCTGAAGTCGACCACGCGGCTGCAAGCACGATTGGTTGAATATGTGGTGCGCGACGATCAACAAATGACTGCACCCAGTAGCCATGATATCCCGCTGATCTTGGGGTAATAGGCATGCCCAAAGCTGCACCCAATGGGCCACCATATGGATAACATGCAAAATATTAAAAGTTTTTAATTTGTTAAAGATGATGTTATTTCTGTATCTCCAAATAGACCAACATAAGGCAGAAACACCAATACGAATTCTAGTCATCGATGATTTGTCAACCCCGTTCAACCAATTCCTAAACATAGTTGTTACATTAGTTGGAGGAGGGCAAGCTAAGGGCATATACAATGACCTTAGCAATGCTACATGGAATGATTGATGAGTTGAAGAAGAGAAAAAAAAGATGTTTGTCTTCTTCATTGTACCAGATGTTTTACGACACTTGCACATTTTCTAGTTCATTTGGAGTTGTAGGACCTTTGGTCGAGGTTGACATTACGCACGATGAACAGGCTAGTGGGGTTGTTGATTGGGATGGCTGATCAGATCTAGCTCCTGATAAAATCAGTTAACCCGGTATATCAGATCAAACAAAATCGAACAAACCGAAGCAAGTGCGAATGGCAACGATCTGTGGGAGAACCATAAGTTTAATCAAAATTCTAAAAGGAGTATTATTCTAGTATATCTTAGCACATATGCCAATATTTCTAAGTTTGATTGACAGCTAGGTCACCCGTCATGTGTCAAATGGTGCGGTTATCAGTGAAGTAAACACAGATAGATATAATACTATAATTAAATCATGGTTACTCTTTGAAGACAATGATTATATCAAGTAGAAGGAATGGATGATAACCTTATTTAACAATTAAATGGAATTTTACAGAGAAAATCGCCGACAAAAGTAATGGAGACGTGGCAGATGACTCCTACCATTTTTACAAGGTAGGGATCTAGTGTTTTAGATAGTTATCTTGCTTTTTCCTTTGAATCTTAGTAATACTTTAGTAACTACTCCCTCCGTTTGGAAATATAAGATGTTTTAGATTTGTGAAGCTAATGTATCTAGACATCTTTTAGTGTATAGATTCATTTGAACCTATACATTAAAAGATGTCTAGATACATTTGTTTCACAAACCTAAAACATCTTATATTTCCAAACGGAAAGTATATGCTTAAACCTACGGATTCAAATCACACGAAATGACAATATAATTCAATTATAGTTCCAGTCGAGCCAAAAAGAAACTAGCACTCATCCAACCTTAAAAAAACGCAGGAAGATGTGCGCCTCATGAAGGATATGGGAATGGATGTATACAGGTTCTCCATCTCGTGGACACGAATTCTTCCCAGTATGATCACATATTTTGATACTTCCTCTCTTTTCTTGTTCTCGAGTAGAAGATTTATCATATCACCCAAATTATAAATTCACCACATGTTGACACACCTACCTTAATGTCTGAATGTAATGACGTCAGGCGGAACTCTGAAAGGTGGAGTCAACAAAGAAGACATCAAGTATTACAACAATTTGATCAATGAGCTCATGTCTAAAGGTATATATACATATATGGCAGTCGATGGAACTTAATTATTTGTTCTATAATGGTCTCTCAACCAGCATCGAGCATCAGGTCTATTCATTTCTTTTCACTGGATTTTGATATATTTATATATTTGCAGAGGTGCAGCCATTTGTGACCCTTTTTCACTGGGACTCTCCTCAGACATTGGAAGATAAATATGGAGGGTTTCTCAATCCTAATATCATGTATGTCGGAATTATCATGCCATCCTGCATAAGATTACTTGGAAAATAACTAGCTGATAGTCACAACATGATACTATGGTGCAGAAATGACTTCAAGGACTATGCTGAAGTGTGCTTCAGAGAGTTTGGAGATCGAGTGAAGCACTGGATCACGTTCAACGAGCCCACTAGCTTCTGCGTGCGCGGGTAAGCAAGTGGCACGAATGCGCCAGGCCGGTGCTCGCCGTGGGAGGAGGGAAAATGCAGCGCCGGGGATTCAGGAAGGGAGCCTTACATCGCAGGTCACCACCTGCTACTCGCTCATGCAGCATCCGTAAGATTATACAGGGACAAATATCAGGTGACAGTTAATTATTTTCCATGATCTAAGTACATGGACCCTTCATAATTATGGAGTTGTAATTAATCCATGAACCAACCTGTTAATATACGTACTGTATATAACATGCAGGCCATTCAGAATGGGGAGATTGGTATAACTTTGGTCTCAAGCTGGTATGTTCCGTTCTCCGGTTCAAACTCCGACAATGATGCAGCAATACGTGCCATAGACTTCGACCTTGGATGGTAAATTCTCCCTTGGTACTCGCACATACTTCCATATATAGCTAAGGTGTAAAAAAAAGATGCAATTTGATCTTACTGGAAATGCCCCGTGTAGGTTTATGGACCCGCTCACCAGAGGAGACTACCCACAAAGCATGAGAGGATTGGTCGGAAATCGCCTGCCGTGGTTCTCCAAAGTACAATCTGAACTGCTCAAGGGTGCGTTCGACTTCATTGGACTCAACTATTACACTTCAAGCTATGCTGGAAATCTTCGTGCATCAAATGGCTTGAAAAGTAGCTACAATACTGATGCTCGAGCTAATCTTACAAGTAAGTTATGCATCAATCACAGTTTATTCTTCGTTTACAAGTCCAATATAAATAGAGATTTTTGAACATATACCCCATATAGTCTTTTGTGTATACTAATGTTTCCCAATTATATACATGTATCAGATGTTCGGAATGGTGTACCTATAGGTCCTCGGGTAACTTGCAACTTCTCCATCTTTTTTTCTTCACACATTTTGCGTGTGATGATTCAGTTCGGTAAATAAGATGCATGCATGTAGGCTGCTTCACCTTGGCTCTACATCTATCCTCGAGGATTCCGTGATCTGTTGCTTTATATCAAGGACAACTATGACAATCCTGCCATCTACATCACCGAAAATGGCGAGTATATTTTCATGTCGTACAAATCAGAGAACCAAACCGAAACTCATCTGAAAACTATGTCTCTGTAATTTAGCCGTCGACGAAGTCAACAACAAGACCCTTCCATTACAGGAAGCCCTGAGGGACTACTCCAGGATAGAGTACCACCACAAGCACCTGCTTGCCCTGATGAGTGCCATAAGGTCGACCAGAGCAGTCTATACTCTAACTATCTCACAAGTTTGAAATCTGACATCAGTCTAAATCAGTCAACCAGTTTCCAATCTGACGACATTACCTAACACTGCATTCCACGCACTTGTTCGTACTGATTTACAGGGACGGGGCAAACGTGAAAGGGTACTTCGCGTGGTCGCTGCTCGACAATTTCGAGTGGTCGGACGGATACACGGTGCGATTTGGGCTAAATTTCGTGCACTACAATGATGGATTGAAGCGGTACCCAAAGCTGTCCGCCCACTGGTTCAAGAAGTTCCTACAGACATGATGAAATATTTATCACTTTTGTACCACACTATACACATAGTGCGTGTTGCAATAACTAGTGACCGGCTGAACATGGAGTCTGTGGGTATAGTAAAATAAATAAGTCATGTATGTACCGAGCTGTAAAGATGAGTGAAGTAGTCTCTTATACTAGGGTGTGTACTGAATATTGCTGGCAATCTTCTTATATGCCAGGTCTCCATGACGATCTACTGAGAAATATCCCTAAGCATATAAGGTAGAGTGCGAAAAAATGGAGGCCGAACTCCAGGGAGCCCTTTATTTTCTTCTTGTAAAACATTATATAACTGGAACATAAGACACAAAGTGAAGATGTTCAAATACTGCTAGTAGGAGCAACCAAAACAACAAAGCTATATAAATCAACAGAACTAAATATGAAAGTTACTATGCTGCTTAAGCTAATGGGTCTAATCAATTCAATCAAGAGATCAAAACCATCACAGGCCTAGTTCTCGAGACATACTGCTAGCGTTATGCGGCAAGGTATGTCTAAGCTAAATAAGTAAACATACATTTCAGGGAAAAAAAGATAAGCATAACCTACAAATTTCTTGAAACTAATGTATCACAAACGTTATCTGATTCATGGAAATTAATGGACCTAGCTCCTATAGCTGCATACTTTAAAGGATGTGCAATCAACCAATTGCACAGATCAGATAATAAGCTAAATAGAGAACAAGCAATAAACTTCAGGGATCATCATAAAGGATATTGGTAAAGTAACTGATGCATGATGCACACTGTTATTATTGCTGGACTGGACTGGAGTCGAAGTATATCAGTTAAATCGCTGGTGGTACACTGCATGCTAGGTTTCCATACATGAAAAAAATATGCATCTGTTACACCTGGCAAAACATTATAAATTGGCCTCAAGCATTCTAGAAAGGCACACTGATCAGTGTATGTGCCAAGGTACAACTAGTTTCATTAGCTCCAAGCAAGAAAACTAACATATGAACCTATCAAAGCAAGCCCAGTATTGCCAAGCAGTTGAAAAGGATTGAAGATACAATAAAATAAACTACAAGGAGCACTTTCATCATCATAAAATTTAAGAATTGTATCAAGTGGAAGAAATCAACAAGAATTTCAGCGTCATTGTAAGGGGAACAGCTGAACACTATTCCACACAGGACCAAATGGCTATTGATCAACCTAACTCCCATAGCTGCCAAAAATAGTCAGTTTCCGATTGGAAATTGACTCAGAAGGTACTCTGCTCACAATTGACTAACGAAGTACTCTCACAATTGAATCACAAGGTATAGTCAACAAGCAATCATGATTCAGGATACAAATAAGCAAAAAAAGGTATAATAGATCGAAAACAGAGCATTGGTTCCAAATAATATCCTCAAGAATTGGTAAAACCTGAAGAATTTCTAGCTTACCAAGGAATTTGTTAAAGTCTCCATTTCTCCCACCAACAAGCACATGCATGAACAACTTTTATGATGTAACATTTGAAGCAGGACTACATGACACAAAAATCACATGAACATTATATATAAGCTGTTGTCAAATCTAATAACAAAGCATCGGCATAACAAACCACCAGCACACAGGTCCACCGCCCACGATGACCGGGATTTTGTTCTGCCACCGTAGCCCGAAGAACGGTCGCAGAAATTGCTAGTATTGCTTGGTAATACCTCTGCTCCTTCCCCGCCCACCCTAATCGATTCGGTTCTCATAATTTCCTCGAGATTGGAGGTGTGAATTACTCCTCAATGTCTGGGCATAGCGGGTACACCTGCGAGGGTGGGGATTCGATCATGTTGTGGCTACGTTCTCCTTCTCCTACCTCGTTGGAAGTGTAGGTAGCTCCTGCTCTTTGTACTACCATTGAATTTGAAGTGCCTCCATGGCCTGCCGAAGTGATTTCAAATGGTTTTTTGGGGGGATTGTTACAGTGTGCTAGGCAGCGCGATGATCCATGGTACATTGCATACCAAGATGAGTCAACCCATTGGTGTAGCCAGAGGATGGATTTGGAGGAGATGGTGGCCAATTTAGGTGATGAATTGGCCCATAAAAACCTGTTGATATTCGAGCTGAAGCGTATTGTCGAGGAAGAAAAGAAGAATTTAGAGTTTATTCGCAAGGAGAAGTTGACACTTGAGACTAATCTTGCCGTATTTGATCAAGTGGTAGAATATCTAAAACCTAAACTTCAAGTGAAGGGAGAGGAGAAAAGTAGATTCGTGTGGGAAATTTTAGTAGTTGTCATCCCCGTCCTAGCAGTTACAGTATGTGGTTTTGGTAAAGGGTGGTACATGTAATGATTAGTTGAATAGGTAACTAATTTAGGAAGTAGAATTGTTATTCAATGGATGGTTGTGAGTTCATGCTAATTTAGTCACTTTACGGTCCCAAAGTTGTCGTGTGAAAGCATTGCGGGGTTCGAGTTGCTTGCCATTGGATCGAGGTGCCCATAGTTGGCGTGCCAAATGCCTAGAGGGTCTTTTTGGGTCAAACTAGGGCTCCATGCCAGTTTTGACCATTATGTCATTGCCATCGTGGCTGCCATGTAGACTTGTAACATTCGGGCCGCATCCATTCTTCGTTCTTATTGACGCCACATTCTTTTTCTCCAGAGCGGCGATCTATGGTCGCGGCCATGGCGTGGAGTTGGGACGCCAATTCCTTTAGGGGTGAGATCCGGCACCTGGCCTAACCTGCTCGGCCCTACTCTCCTCCTCCCGAATCAGATCTCGCCCCGATCTTGTGCTATAATCTAGACACCCATTGTATTTCGTTGTATTTCTTGGCCTATAATTTTTTAGATCCATGGAGAAGCTCAATGTAATTGGGAAAATGTTGATGCAACTGACTAGACCGCTAGAGAGTATGAAAGCGAGTACTACTACTTATGAATTAGCTTTAGAACATCTCCACTAGCCTCACGGCTCAAATATATATCAATTTTGATTCACATCATACATATTTCAATCAAATTTATGCAAGCCCCTTGGAGATTGTGAAAGCAAGTACTACTACTTATGAATCACATTTAGAGCATCTCCACTGGCCTCACGGCTCAAAATATATATAATTTTGATTCAAATTATAAATATTTCAACCAAATTTATCCTAATTTTTTTGAATTTGGGCTCATATATTACTTAAGTCACCGAGTTTTGTTTCCCTACAATCAAATTTAAACATATCCTCCACAAACGGAGGGGCATAACCCAACACTAACCACTCACTCAACACTCTAAACCATCAACAACTGAATTTGCATTCCTGAAACGATTCAGTAATTGACTTGCTACCAGGTTCCTTCACCGCCTTAATGAGAAGCATTGGTCCCAATTTTAAATTGAAACATGAAAAATTGGGACCCCAAAAACTACTACTTGCGGTGTCGTTCACGCTGTTAATGGTGAGCTCGTCGCCCTCCCCGCCACATGTGCACTCCAAGAAGTGGCCTTACTACAGGCCATATGATCAAACTGCTCCCAGCCGGCCGAGAGGTGCATCCGGCCTTCACCGTCGAAGTGGAGCTCCACGTGCCAGCAGCGGCTGGTGATGCTGATCCTTCACGTCCGCATCCATGTGGTGGTCTCGTATCACATGTGCGATGTCGGAGGGCTCGATCTACGCCATCGCAGCGAAGTTGTGGATGATGGCTTCACTCGTCATGGCATCGATGACCACTGTCGGCACCGCCGCCGTCGTGGTGGTCATTAGCAACGGATCTGAGGAGGTGAATGAAAGTGAGATAGATAGAGACATTCATAAATTTCAGACGCTTAGATCCTCACCGCCGCACGCCGTTCGGACCGCCACACTTAGATCTGTACCATCGCACGCCGCTCGAACAACCACACTTAGATCCGCACCACCGCACGTTGTTCGGATCGCCACATTTAGATTTGTGCCGCTGCACGCCGTTCGGATCACCACGCTTACATCCGCGCCGCCGCACATCGATAGGAGGGAGGAAGATGCGACTGGATGGGTTGGTAGGTACATGTGACAGAGAAATGGAGAGAGACACATCAAGCCCGTCGGGCTCTCTTCTCCATACAGGGTAGGTGATCGGGGATGAGAGAAACATCTAGCCCATCGGATCATAAAGTATCCAACGGTGGTTGGCCAACATCCATGTGACATATACATGTCGACCAATCGGAGCGCATCCAAAGTGAGCGCATGTTGAGTTATTGTGAGGGTTTGAGACAAGAGAGAGGGAAAAAGTGAGAAAAAGTGCAGCAAAGGGGAAAACTGAGTAAAACAAGGGCAAAACTAAGTAAAAAAAGGCACCAAAATAAAAAAAAGAGTAAGGGGTGGAATAAAAATAGAAAATGTGTGATTTGAACAAAACAATACATCTTGGCCAACATGATATTGTTTGCAATTCAAAGATACACAAGTGTGCCAAATTTGGCTTCATTGAGATAAAGTATGTTTTGAGATGGGTTATTTGGGAGGTGGATTGAGTAGAAAGCCATGCATCTTCATAGTTATTAGCTCATTGTAAGAAGGGGCTAAGAAGTGGTTTTGGGAAAACTCCATTTCTCTATATATTTTTCTCTCTTCTTGTTTTTACTAGGTTGTATGTAACATAGCAAGACTCACACGAAGGTTTCACTATGTTTTGATTTTTTGAATGAAACTAACCCTAAAACTATTTTTTGAATTTAGTCACTTAGAAACTAAAAAATGTGGCTAATTACAAGTAAATTCAAAATTTCGAACATCATATGGTGGATCAATCTACACATCTGTGTCAAATTTTGAATCAATTGGTCAACGTTTATTATGGTTTAAGCCATGAACTAGCTAAACCCCATCTGTGGACCACCTATCGAGGGCAAAACTGAGAAATGCTAAGCAACTAGGTGGATGATCATAGAAAACTTGCAATAACACATATATTATTGGGATTATTCAACATACAAACTTGTGAGCGTCACACTAGTTCGAATTTCATACAAACATTGACAGTAGTTCAGATTCACCATACAAATTCAAATTAGTAGTTCAACTTTAAATCTTTTTTCTTGCTCTTGGTGTTTTTTGCAGGGTTCACCACTTTTCTCCGAGTGATCCTAGCTAGAATATTCTCAGAGTCTACCATTCACTTCTTCCTTTTGTTCCCTTTGTTTTTATTCTCTTCGGGTTGTGGCGGTGGAGGTCCCGACGTGATGACCAACTGACAATCAGCTGTGGGTTCAATTCCATACTCCTTCCTGAGAAAGATCGACAAACACTTTTCATGCATAGCCTCTATTTTTTTCTTCAATCTCCTTTGCATTTGCTTTAATCTCTACATTTCCCTCAATATCATCTCGATCCATTGGTTCATTATGCAATAAATCCATTGCTTCAAAATCCTCTCGTTCAATTACTCCATTATCCACTGCATCCAATGAATCAATTGCTTCAGTCGGATGTACATTTAGTTCAATCTCCTCTCGATCCATTGGTTCATTCTGCAAAGAATACATTGCTTCAATATCTTCTCATTCAATTACTTCATTATCCTCTTCATCCAATGAATCAATAGCTTCAGTCAGATGCACATTTGGTTCAATCTCCTCTCGATCCATTAGTTCATTCTGCAACGAATCCATTGCTTCAATCTCCTCTTGTTCAATAACTTCATTATCCTCTTCATCCAATAAATCAATTGCTTCAGTCGGATATCCATTTGGTTCAATATCCTCTCGATCCATTGGTTCATTCTGCAATGAATCCATTGCTTCATCTCCTCTCCTTCAATTACTTCATTATCCTCTTCATCCAATGAATCAATTGCTTCAGTCAGATGTACATTTGGTTCAATCTCCTCTCGATCCATTGGTTCATTCTGCAATAAATCCATTGCTTTAATCTCCTCTCGTTCAATTACTTCATTCTCCTCTACATTTGATGCTCCCGCCTGATCATCCATTCCAAAAGGTGGGTCAACTACACTTTTACAAAGAATAGCAATGTGCCCTAGGATCCCACAATGTTTGCACTTATGTTGTCGAGGTGGTGCACCACCCTCTACACTAGCTATAATCCTATTCTTTCTTGGCCTCCCTGCTGGTCTAGTAAAAACTGGAGCATATAGCTTGAAGCCCGGATCGAGTTCCATCGATTAGTCTTTTCCCAACAAGGTAGGAACATTCTACGCATATGCCACCCTAAATTTGGCAATAGAGAAATACTTTGACATGTACTGATCAATTTCACCATCTTCACCTCCTCGAACATCCATGAAAAACAATATATGTATGCAGGGTTTCCCAGAGATGTCATTGCCTGCAATGGTATGTCCTATCAACCAAACTCATTGCATACCTCCATTGCCTGTCTTTACTATCAATGTATGTTACCTTAGCCTCCAATCCTCTTCTAATGAATTTCATCCTCAATTGTTTTTCAACTCGCATGTAAAGCGTTAATCAAAGATGGGAAGATGGGATGGCCAACATATCTTGTTGCTGCAATTCTTTGACACAAATCGATATTTATCATGATCATCTAACTAATCTTATCAAATATATGCCACAGCATAAGCCCTTTCAATAACTTGACGTTTGCATTGAAAATATCTGCAAGGTTACTTGTTATGTAGTCTACCTTGCAAATTTCATTGAATTGGCTTCTTGACCACACCCTTCCAGATGCCCATCCAAGTACTCCCTTCACCCCAGGTTTTTGTTTATACAACACTTCCAAATAATACCGATGCTTCCTCAAACTGCATGTGTATGAAGCTGGCTATAGGTTGTGAGTATAAACTTTACCCTTGAATTTCTTTGTAAAATTATGCACTAAGTGTCGCATACATTCCCTATGCTCCACTCTAGGGAATACTGCTTCTACTGCTTTCTCTAAACCTTTGCAAGCGTCTGTGTGGATAATAAGTCTTGGTGGATGACCTATAAAGTCGCGCAAATTCTGTAGAAACCAAATCCAACTTTCCTCTGACTTAATCTCCGAAACTCCATAAGCAACAGGGAACATCCAATTGTGTCCATCAACTGCAGTAGCAACTACTATTTTTCCTTTAAATCTGCCATGAAAAGCTATTGTATCCATAACCAAATAAGGCCTACAACCATTCAAAAACCTTGCTAGCAAGATTTGAAATAAACAAAAGCCCTTCTAAAGCATTCCTTCTCTATTGTCTTATCTCTTATTTTGTACTGAACTGCATGCTTGTATATCTCTACAACACTGCCTGGACTAGCCATCTCCACTTCAGCTTTAAAGTTGAAAAGCAACTGAAAGCTTTCATTCCAAGGACCATTGATCTTGTCAAGAGTCATTTCCTTTGCATAGAACATCCTCATATAAGGTATTGGAATATTGAACTTATCAATAACATTTTTATGAGTGTTGTTGCACCAAGTGATGGTGTTTCTCTCAACCAATTCATGATTGCATCTACCAACCACCTAGTCTTTGCTTGCTTTGTTTTGTCCTTTGGTTGTCCCGCTTGAGGTTGACAAGTATGGTCATGTGGGTTCTTTTTTATCTGAAACATAATGAAAATGGAAGATACAGTTATTTTTTTTACACAATGATCTAAAATACACAATTGGTTGTAATATCTGAACCAATCTTCTCATGAGCATAGTGGATGCATGCACCCTACACCCACACCTCTTGTATGGGCACTTTATTGTGAACCTTTTTGGCTCACTCTTAATAACATCATAATCATTCATGGTAAGAATGCAATATGTAGTAGGTGCATTACGATAATGCCGCATCGTTTCAAATATGGTGCCTTCTGAAAGCTGAGGATCGTCCATGTCCCACTAAATTGTTAGCAATTCATCACCATCATACTCGTCTAAAACGAGGGTGTCATTGTTCTCCTCATTCTCTTCATCATCAGTGTCATCAAATCTGGCACTATGGGTCATTTCCTCCGTGTATTGATCCTCCACTGCCTGCTTAATGAATTTATCTATCAATTCAGGAAACATCAACTCATCCTCATCATATAGAGGAGGCACTGCATGGTCAAGCTCTGCATCGTCCTCCATATCATCCACACGAGCTATCTGGCTTACACTCACACTGGGTACATATGGTACTGTTGTGGACTTACAAGGAGCCGCGGGGGTGCACACTATTAGTAGAGACACATGATGCCCGAACACTTGATGATGCCCGACCACCAGATGATGCTTTAAGCCTCTTTCCCTTGTGCACAACTTTAGGTTGCATATGGATAAGAATTTTACCAAAACGGTCAGCAACATTCAAAGAGAAAAGCATTACCAGACGATCTCCGCAAGTTAGTAGGAGCAATCTTTGCTCCCTAATATTGAACTATTGCAAATCAACTGAATCGCCATGGCTCTAGGGGAATTTCTAATAGAATTTTTCTTTCAAATCTCTGAGAGTTATGGAGGTTGCAACCACCGCTAGGAAGTAAAATTCAGAGAGATATTGTTCACAATCATGAATTATGCTAGTATCCAGTATAACCGCCAGCTAAAATGCCAGCACTGGATCAATCCTATTTGAAAAGCAAGGAAGTTAGTTGAGCACCAACGATTCACGCTCAAACACTGCATATCATTAATCCGCAAAGGGAAACGATGTTTACCCAGATCCATGCATTAGATTCCTCCAATTCCAATCAATATTCTTCACCGTCGATGGGCATAGGCGGTACACCAGTCGGTGTTGCATACTGTGCCACGACAGGGGTAGATCTAGCGGAGGCGGAGGCAGACTGGGCTCCACGGCCCGGGAGCGGGGGCGGCTCAAAGGGGAGATGTTCTAGGCTTGGGGAAAGAGGATGCTTTGGGTGAGCGAGAGATGGCCGGTCCGCCGTGTATCCATACGGTCCCACCCTTCACCACGTAATGCTGAATGCAGGACCCATCCCAATGCGACCCCATCCGTCAGTATGTAACGGCCGAGATCATGTAACGCTCAATGCAGGACCCGTCCCAACGCAGTCCCACCTGTCAGCACGTAACGGTCGAGGCCACACAACGGCCAAGGGATGAATTGTCCGTACGCGGCTCACCACTCAGCATGTAACGATCAAGCCTTTAACCTGACGACATCTCTCTGTCCGAGCATCGGAGAGGGTTAGAATTTAAGAATAGAGGGGGAGGGGAGGGGGGAAAGTGAGAGAAAATTTAGCGGCTGGGAAAAATTGAATATAACTAAGAAATCAAGGGCACGAAAGTAAAAATCCCTTAAATTTTGCATCATCTGTTTTGGATGCCTTAGAGTTGCTCCTAGCCTCGCTTGAAATTATTGTTCCACTTCCTATAGAGTAGCACATGGTCTCCATGTTGTTTTGGGTCCCTAGAGTTGCACATGCTCTTAGCGTGGCACTGTCTCAAGTCCGTTAGCTTTACGACAATCAAATAACGAAGAACGAAAATAAAATCACAGCAAGGGGACACAGATTTAACGTGGAAAACCCTCTCCAACAAAGAGAGGGAAAAACCATGGGTGCCAGCCAGCAAAACTTCACTATACGGGGAGTGCTTACACAACATCGGGGATTTCACAGATACAACTTATCCCAGCCGGCGGCTTACAAGAGGTTTATATAACGGTGGAAACCTAGGTCTTCGACGATCCGTACCACGGGGGGGCTGTTGCTCCCCGCACCCCCATAGGCGTCCCTGTTGGGCATGGAGTGGGCCAACTTCAGACTCCGCTCCGCATCGGCCCAAGCCTTCGGCGACGGCCTTGCTCCGCTCCGTCAGAAGTTGGCCTTTACTTTGTAGAATTTGGATCAACATATAACAAACTCCACCTTGAGACAAATTTCTTCTTGTAGCATCAACAGTAATCATCTTCCTGAACAAACAAAGAAAACACTTTCGGCGCCAACAACCACTTGGGCTAAACAGTTATACCAACTAAGCTTGAGCATAGCTCAAACTTAGCAACAGGAACATGATTTGTCATCATATCAACAGGGTTATCATGAGTGCTTATCTTGCATACCTTTAATGTACCTTGTGCAACAATGTCACGAACATAATGGTACTTGATATCAATGTGCTTTGTTCTCTCATGGAACATCTGATCCTTAGTAAGGTAAATAGCACTTTCACTGTCACAGAATAGGTTAATGCAAGAATCATCCTAACAAAGCTCAGCATACAAATCTTTCAACCAAACAGACTCTTTGCAAGTTTCAGCAACAACCATATATTCTACTTTGGTTGTAGATAAAACAACAACTGGTTGCAGCGTTGCCTTCCAACTCACGGCACATCCTCCTACCATGAACTCATAACTTGTGAGGGACCTCCTCTTATCCAAGTTGGCAGCAAAATATGAATCCATATAGCCTGCGAGTCCCTCACCAGTCTTGCCAAACTTCAAGCAAGCATTTGATGTGCCACGGAGGTACCTGAAAATCCACTGAACAACTTTCCAATGTTCTTTACTAGGATTAGCCATGTAACGACTCACCAAACTCATAGCATATGATAGATCAGGGCGAAAACAAACCATGGCATACATCAAGTAACCAACAATACTAGAATAAGGAACTCGAGACATGTACTCAATACCTTCATCAGAACTAGGAGATTGCAATGCTGGCAATTTAAAGTGAGGAGCAATAGGAGTACTAACTGACTTTGCATCATGCATATTAAAACGTTAAATAACTTTCTCAACGTAACTTTGTTGACTAAGAAACAACAACCTAAATTTTCTGTCCCGTTTAATTTTCATACCTAGGATTTTCTTAGCAGCACCAAGATCTTTCATCTCAAATTCACTACTTAGGTGTGCCTTCAAAGTAGTGATTTCTTTCATGCTCTTGGCAGCAATTAACATATCATCAACATATAACAACAAGTAAATAGGTGATCCCTTAACAAACTTTATGTAAACACAACTATCAAACTGAGATCTCTTAAAACCTTGTGAGATCATAAATGAATCAAACCTTTTATACCACTGTCTTGGAGATTGCTTCAAACCATAAAGCGACATCTTCAATTTGCACATAAAATCCTCTTTTCCAGAAACTATGAACCCTTCAGGTTGGTCCATGTAAATCTCCTCCAATTCACCATGCAGAAAAACAGTCTTTACATCTAGCTGCTCAAGCTCAAGATCATGCATGGCAACAATACCAAAGAAAGTACGAATAGAGTTATGCTTCACTACCGGAGAGAAAATATCAGTATAGTCAATACCTAAAATCTGGCTAAAACCTTTTGCTACTAACATTGCCTTAAACCTTGGAGGCTCATTAGAAGACAAACCTTCCTTTCTCTTGTATATCCACTTACAGCGGATGTCCTTCTTCTATTTAGACAAGCGCACAACTTCTCATGTGCCATTCTTATCAAGCATCGGCCCAAGCCTCTGGCGACGGGCCTCGCACCGCTCCGTCAGAAGTTGGCCTTTACTTTGCAGAATTTGGATCAACATATAACAAAGTCGCGGTCTCTCTCATCAATCACCGGCCGGATATTCAGCGCGTTCATCTAATCTGAAAGTACTATATAATACAGTACATTAATATACTTGATCTCGCGAAATCCACAGGCGACCTAATTAATTAATCTTATGGCAAACCATGTGGTGCGTGCTCGTGTGTGTACTGGGTTAAGCGGTTAGCTGGTCGTATGCACGTAATCCAGCTAGAGTCAACGCGCGCATGGTTCACGAGTAAAGTGAGCATATATCGATCCGCGGCAGCAATTCGAATAATCAAATGCATGTGCATCGTTCCTTGCTATATATAAAAACCCGGTTATGTTATTCCTCAAACGATTCACAATTAACTTATATTTCTAAATTATCACTTAGAACCATGTGTTTTCAACACAATGTATAAAAGGGAAGAAAACATTTTGATTGGACGTTAGTGGAGTATTTCAAAGTCAACTGAGTTTTAGACACTAAACAAATAAAACCATGGCCATTTCCTAGCTACCATCTCTCTGATCCATGGACACACGATAACAATCAGAAGCACTGCAATATGGCTGCAGCAGCATCGGTGGCGAAGCCTGGTCGTTTTGTCCTCCCATTTCTTCTTCTGGTTGTTGCTTCCGCCGCCGGTGGCCAGATGATTAGCCGGAAGAGCTTCCCCGAGGGCTTCGTCTTCGGCACGGCCTCCTCGTCCTACCAGGTTTCCACACCTCTCTTTTCTTCATTGTTTCATTCACCGGCAGGCAGGGCTCGAGTCTATTAGGCAGTTAGTGCTAAAACAGGGTAGGCCCTAGCCAATGCATCGGAGGAGGGAGCGAGAATCCTCAAGTTAAGCTCGCGTAGGATTTCACCGTACCTTAAGTAGTGATTAACCATTTATTTAACCATGTATATTATGAAATGTTGGGTTCTGGATCTGGTCTCGGCTTACAAATTTGCTGGACACGTGCAGTGCGAGGGTGGTGCAATGGAGGGGGGCAGGGGACCAAGCATATGGGACAACTTCACTCATCAACACCCAGGCATGTATAATTAGTAAACATATGTTTCACGCAGCTCATTTCTTCTTCTTCGGCTAAATGTTTTTGTTTTTTAATGAAATGCTTGTCAATATATTGTTAAAAATATTTTAAAAATATATATGTAGAAAACCCAACCGTTTCAGAAATAATAAAGGCCAACAACTATTGAAATTATGTGTTCTACTTATGCTGTCACATGTCATACGGTTTGTGGTAGGACTCCGTGGCCCTACCGCAATCATGATTGTTTGTGTTTTGCTTCTCGTTTGCATTGATGGCTCAACACAATCTACCTAATTTAAGCAAATTAATGAATTATATACCCGTTCTATGTATTAAACAGTCCTGATTATATTGGATCGACGATGCAAACGAGAATGTATTGTAACATTTATTTTACTATATGTATACTTACGATATCAAATCTATATCATTAGATATATTATAACAATTATTTTACTATGTATCTACATAATAATGTATTAGTTGATAGTTATTTTATAAACTTGGTCAAATATGACACCGTTTGACTTTTCAGAAAAATTATATGCCTTTTTTTAGGTAGTATTGAATAATCCATAGTATCATCCACCTTTTAGAAAAATATATAACTATCAAATATGATGTGCCTATGTGTATCTTAGTAAATTTATATATCAATATATGTATGTTTTATCTGAAAATAGGCCATTCTATCCATCCAGTCAATGGTGTGACTATCAATGGAGTAGTTTACATGATGAATTGATGACATATCTTTCGTGAAAATGAATATACATATGGGCCAACCAGAGTTTTAATCTATCAACGATTTTGGCAGATAAAATCATTGATAGAAGCAATGGGGATGTGGCGGTGGACTCCTACCATCTTTACAAGGTAGGGATATGGTGTTCTAATTATATGCTCGATGTTGTGGAGACGGCAATTCGGCTCATACGTGCAAATGCACCCATTGTGAGAAAACATATTTTGAAATGTTAAAAAAATTTTACATATACATTCGAATATTTTATGTTGGTTCACAAGTTTTCGGGCTGAAAAAACATTTTATGTGTTGTGTATAAAAAAGACAAAAAATGTCATGCGAATAGTCGGATTCTTGTGACACATTTTGTCGTTTTTATACACAACACATAAAATGTTCTTTTATCCCAAAAACTTATGAACCAATATAAAATGTTCTAATGTATATGTAATTTTTTTTTGAATTTTTTGACATTTCGAAATATATTTTCTTATAATGGGTGCATTTGCACCTAGGAGCCGAAGTGAATATCCGCGATGTTGTAGATTAATATCTCAATACGATAACAATTTCAAAATTTTGATCCAATCATGCAAAAAGTAAACTAATTAGTGCTGATGCCAAGCCTGAACTTTTGAAAATATAACAGGAAGATGTGCGCCTCATGAAGGACATGGGAATGGACGCATACAGATTCTCCATCTCATGGACAAGAATTCTTCCAGGTATGATGCTTTCAGGCATGATATGTTTGCTCTTTTCATATACTCAAGTAGAAGAGTTGCATATATCTTCCCAGTTCTGAGCTGATAACATGTACGTTACACATCGACCTTAATGTCTAAATTTGAATGACAGATGGAACTCTGAGAGGTGGAGTCAGTAGAGAGGGAATAAAGTATTACAATAACCTGATCAATGAGCTCCTGTCCAAAGGTTGTTGCCTCTAAACTTCATTACTTAATAATAAGATTTTGTTTCCAATTATATGAACCTTCATGGAGCATTAGGTCAATTATTACTTTAACTATCCCCACAAAAAAAATTATTACTTTAACTAGAATTTAGATAATTCTTAAGATTGGAAAACATTTGTGCAGGGGTGCAACCATTTGTGACCCTTTTTCACTGGGACTCTCCTCAGGCATTGGAAAATAAATATGGTGGATTTCTTAACCCTAATATCATGTAAGTCAACCACTATTTAGACTTTTTACCTTCCTATATATTCACTTGATGTACTTTATACGAGCGCAGTCTCCTTTTTTTTGCAGGCAAAAAATGACATATAGTACTAGCAGTATTTTCACATAACTAACTTAATGGTTTTCAAATATTTTCTGTTAAAGTCTGATTGCATTCTTTCTAGCATATACTGTACTATATACTTCTGACGGAGGTAGTATTATTGTGCAGAAATGACTACAAGGATTACGCTGAAGTTTGCTTCAGGGAGTTTGGAGATCGAGTGAAGCACTGGATCACGTTCAATGAGCCCTGGTCCTTTAGCGTTACGGGCTATGCAAGGGGCGTATTCGCACCAGGCCATTGTTCGCCCTGGGAGAAGGCAAATTGCAGTGCTGGGGATTCAGGACGGGAGCCTTACACTGTAGCCCACCATCAGCTACTCGCTCATGCAGCAGCCGTCAGATTGTATAAACGGAAATATCAGGTGATCGTTCATCACGCAGTTGGAATTCGTCTATGCACGTGATCAATATAAATCGTACGTACTCACCTGATCATCTGAAATTTCTCTGCATACAATCCAACGCAGGCTGTGCAGAAGGGCAAGACTGGTATAAGCTTGATCTCGAACTGGTTTATTCCCTTCTCCCGTTCAAAATCCGACCAACATGCTACAACACGGGCTGTAGAATTCATGCTTGGATGGTAAAGATGACACGACCCCCACAGAATTGCATTCCATATGCCGAGAAGAAATGTAAATTATAGCAGGAAAGCCCTTTAATTGTAGGTTTATGCACCCCCTCGTAAGAGGAGACTACCCCAGGAGCATGAAAAGATTGGTCGGGAATCGCCTGCCACGGTTCACCAAAGAACAATCAGAATTGGTGAAGGGAGCATTCGACTTCATTGGACTGAACTACTACACAACAAACTATGTTGATAGCCTCCCCCCACCAAACGGCATAAAGAATAGCTTCAGTACTGATGCTCGGACTAATCTTACAGGTGAGTCGTGCCAAGTCAAAGATCAGTCTATCTATGTTTTCCATTTAGTTGGCCTAATAATATAGAGACTTTGCAGCATATTATCCGTTAACATGTGCTAACATAGCTCTATTGTGTCAGGTGTTCGTAATGGTGTGCCCATTGGTCCACAGGTAGTTTACCATTCATCCACATAAAATAAAGCACTCAAAATCGTTTCCCCATTTTTTATGTGTGTGGTAATTCATTTTTTGTCGAGTACTAATTCCCATGCGTACGTGTAGGCTGCTTCACCTTGGCTCTACGTCTACCCTCAAGGTCTCCATGATCTGCTTCTTTATATCAAGGAGAAGTACAAGAATCCCACCATCTACATCACTGAAAATGGTGTGTATGACATTTCTCTACTTTCCTAATTAGAATGGAAGAACCAGACTCAGACTAATTTGTCTCTGTATTTCAGGCATCGACGAAGCCAACAACAAGAGCTTACCACTCCATGAATCCCTCAAGGACTATTCCCGGGTGGACTACCACCACAGGCACCTCCTTGCAGTGCGAACTGCCATAAGGGATGGAGCGAACGTGAAAGGGTACTTTGCATGGTCGCTGCTTGACAACTTCGAGTGGGCGAGCGGGTACACAGTGCGGTTTGGGCTACACTTCGTGGACTACAGCGATGGGCAGAAGCGCAAGCGGTACCCCAAAGACTCTGCCCGCTGGTTCAAGAAGTTCCTGAAGAGATAAACACATAAATCGATGGGCAACCGGTGACAGAAAATAGAGATATTGTGTACCTGACTGAGTAGTGTGCTTTTTGATGGGATAAGCAAGCATTTTTTTGATAAGGGGCTACCCTGGACTCTGCATCCTTGATTGCACAACGTTTCAGAATAATAAAGTTTACAATTCAAGGATCAGAGATGCTCGATACAAATATGTACCATCGAAAGATGAACAAAGCATTGAAAAGATTAAACATCTTGAATTCTATTAATAGGCCACCAAGTAGCTAGCCTGATAGAAGATATCATGTGCAACCATTAGCAGCCGGTTGCATCTAGAAACCATGCACTCCTGTCGATCCTCCGGGAGAACAAAACACAATAGCTGAATTAGTGAATAGCCATATGGATAACCTGTATGAAATTGGTAGAATATTTCGTGTTAAAACAATATTGTATCTACAATTCTATATGGATCAACATAAAGCAGAAACACATATGCACATCCTATCTTATTCGTCTTGTCGATACCATTCAGCCAATTTTTAAGCATATTAGTGATAGGTGGAATATTATATGTCGAAAACAGAACTCTCCAAACTAATCTCGCAAAAGGACAAGAAATAAAAAATGTTCTATTGTTTCCAAAGAGTCATAGAAAACACACATTTTACATCCTTTCCAATTCCTTTTAGCCATATTATCCCACGTAAGTAAAACTATATTATTTAGGAACCACATAAAAATATTTATCTTTGGTGATATTTTTAACTTCCAAAGAATACTTTTAAAGGAACCTTATTTGTCCATTCATTAAATCACATACATGGATTTAACAGAAAAAACACCTCAAGTTGTTAATTTACATATAAATTTACCATTCTTGGTACTTAAATGTACCTGCATAAAACATTGTCATAAGTGCAACAAAAAATTCCACTTATGACCAGTCAGATGAAGGGGTTCCATGGCATAAAACAAAAAAATTCTACTACGAGAACGCACCAACCCAAGATCTATCTATAGAGAAGTACAATAATGAGCGGGATACGGTGATCATACCTTTGAAGTCTGAAAATCGGGATTACGTTCCCACACCAACATTGTCGATGAAACCGAGCGTCACAGACCTCAGGGTCTAGAAGGCTTCAAGCGTCCAACATCACTAGTGGTGGTGCCTCATTGAGCTTTGCACGTGTACGGTGTAAATGATGTCTCCCAGGCCCCGGTCCAGCAAGGCAGCGGAAGAAGAAGATCCAGACCGATTCCAACGGCACGATGACGTGCGTTGGGTGGAGAAACCTCTAACTCGTGTAGCACGTTCCTAAATTGGGAACACGCTTGAGAGGGATAGAGGGGGAGAGAGAGAATGGTCAATTCCAACTTATGGGATTGAGTTGATTGAGGAATTGGGGCAAATGTCACCCCTATATATAGGAAAAACAGGGCTACTCCCACCCTCCAAGTCCTGGGGTGGGACTAAATACTTGGGAGAGGTGGAGGAGGGGCCGTTTGCTTGTAGGGATGGGCCCCACCTGCCTGCCCAAGCCCACCAAGGGGCCGGCAAGGTGGGAGCCCTCCCACCCTTAGCCGCATGGCCCTTGTGGCCCTTGGCTCCTTCCTCTTGGGCCCTCTTCCCTCCTAGGGAAGGCCCACGTGGTTTTTTTCCTTTTTATTTAAATAAATATATATTAATATTAATTCATAATTAAATATTAAATACATTATTTAATTTCTCCTTATTCAAAACTCCTTTTGAACGGACTCCGAACACTCGGTATTCTCTTCAGAACACTTTTGGTTCTCTCTTCCTATTTCTCTATCAGTAGTAGATCAACCCGCAACATCGATTACCCTTAAGCGTGAAATCCATACAGTTCGGGAATGTTCAGGTATGAAGGAGACATCTCCCCGATCAAGTGATCACCAGCGGTATCTGAAAACACATGATGATCCATTCACATCCCACGAATTTTGTTGTTCGCTTGAACCTTCTAAACGCCGAGTCTTATTCCCTTTACACAACGATACCTGGTTTGTCCAAGACCCAATCTCATATATCTTATACAGTTCGATCTTGTTATCGACAAACACGTTTACTCGTTCCCGTGATATCACATCCCTATGACCTAGTCACATGCTTGCAAGCTCATTGATATGGTCTCACTGAGTGGGCTCGGAGTATCTATCCCTTATTCGGATAGGAAAATCCCGATCTCGATCACACCCCTCAACCATTCTTCTGGAATACTTGAAACACACCTTTATATCCACCCATTTACGGACATGATGGTTGATGTGCTCAAAGCAGCCGCGGGAGATAGTGATTAAACATGATCTCACGGTAGAAGGATTAAGTCACTACGCTTTTCTAGATATAGCAATGTTGAACTTTATGACCGGATCACATTGCAATTCTACGGCCGGGTGCGTTTATCACTTCATTAAGTGACCTCGTTGTCAGGTGACTATTTTATGTCAAATCCATGATCGGGAAACCTCGATCATCATCTGAACAACGAACTAGTACTAGAGGATACTAGGGACCTTGTTATTTATATACCACACATATATTAATGTTTCCGCTTAATACAATTATAGCATGATACAAAACTATTATGAACATTTAAAGATATAACAATAAAAACTTTATTTATTGTCCTCTAGGGCATATATCCTTCATCAGAAGCCTCCAAAAACCAATGTTTAGAGGAACTAACAATACAACATGTGCAACAAAATAATGTTTCCTTTGTACAATATTATACAAGGAAGGGTATTATTGAGCTAATGACTTTAAACCAAACCAAGTATCTTCCCAAAATAGAACTGTACTCCCATTACCAACTTTGAAAAGGCCTTTGCTAAAGAATTCAACATTAACTTTCATGAGGCCTTTCTACCTGAGCAAATGTCATTTGGGGCAAGTATTTATTATGTAGAAACACTTGCCACACACACCATCTTTGTTTAGTAACTTAAATAGTCATGCGTTGAGTAAACATTTGTAGCGTCGAGTACTTCATACCTAGCCCCCTGTTCTTTTGTTCTACAAATAGTATTTCATTTATTTAACCTATATTTACGCTTATTATCTTCACTTTTCTAGAAAAATCATGATCTGAAAAATCCAATACGCTTCCTGTCCCCAATAGGTATTTATAAGAAAGATAACATAAACACCTACAAACTAGTTAGGATTGAATTAATAAGGACAAGACGATCTTCATATGATAGTATCTTGCCTGTCATGTAGCCAAGTTTTTCTTCAAAACGACTTGCAACTGGGTATTGTTCTGAGTTTTCGAGTTTCCTAGAATGAATCATTAAACCTAAATATCTGAAAGGAAGTGAACAAGACTAACAACCAAGTAGTTATTTATACACGATAGTTAAAATGTTTCGCGTCTTACTCCTCTCTCCTAAGAGGTGGCGACCCACTCCCTTCAGATCTCCATTGGCCATGTGTTAACCCCCAAGAGCAGGGGATCACTGTAGTGTTGGGTTCGCAGCATAGAAAACAAAAATTCCTACAATGGGAACTATTATACGCCAAGATCTATCTACTAGATATAAACAACAGATGGATATACATCCATAGAGAACATACTCTCGTAGACCGGCAAAGCTTTGTTAACCAGATGGAACTCATAGATGATGTAGTCGAACGTTTGATGATCTCAAGATTAGTTGGAAGTCCTAGTGCCGCAAATCAGCAGCGCATCCGTCCTCGCACACACGCTCAGGCCACCGAACAACATCCACCTCCTCGCTCTAGCGATGCAGCAGAAGCAGCAACTCCTTCCAGACGAAATGCCACCGGGAACATGTATCTCGCTAATCCGAGACCGTGCGGGGATAATTCTAGAGGGGGAGAGAGAGATCCTTCACAAGGAGGTGTAAGGAAGAAGGAGTGAGAGGGGGGCCTTTTATAGGAGGAGGGGTGCCCCTCCCCATGGCCGGCGCCCCATGGGGGTGCCCCTTCACCTCCCTCGTTCATGTGGTGGTAACCCCTCCACATAAATATGCCCCTTCACATTCTCTATTAAAGTCTCCACTTTAAATGCATTGAATTTATCCAAATTTAATGCTCTCTCATTTAATAAAACTCTTTTAATAATTTTATTCTGAATTTTGTTAATTACTTTAATTAACAAACATTCACATAAAACCCCTACAACATTTCAATATCACATGCAGAACCAATTTCACCTGAAACAATTTCGGTGTCTATTGAAATAATTCCAGCGCTTTGCAATCCATTTGTCTGAAACATATTTGATCAAAATGGTGTTGGTATCCCTTAAGTGTGTCACCCTACGATTCGCGAATAATGCAAACATGATCGAGACCCCTCTCAGACCAATAATCAGAAGCCAGGCCAAGAGATCCATACGGACTCCCACACATTCAACGATGACTTCTGTGATCGTGAGAACCTTTAATGCTAGTAACTAAATCCCTTTGTCTCGCGATATATTACATGTCCAAGATTTGAGCATCGGTATCGCCATACCTAGTTTGATCTTGTTGCCGACATGTACTCTTTTCTCGTTCCCGTGATATAACATTCTAGTGATCACATCACTGCTTGCAAGCTATCTTAATGTGATGTCACCGAGAGGGCCCAGAGTATATCTATCCATCATCGGATTGACAAATTCCACTCTTGATCCATGAGCCTCAACATAACACCTTCGGAATACCCGAAACCCATCTTTATAGTCACTCTATTACGGTGTGACGTTTGATGTTATCAAAGTATTCTTCCGGTGTTAGCAATTAACATGATCTCATGGTCTAAGGATAAAGAGTTACTTAGCATGATGCTATAGAAATATAAACATAATGACTTTGATCGTAATGCTATACTTCGGATGAATGTTCATCACATCATTCACCAATGTTGTGACCTTGTTATTAACAACATCCAATGTCCATGATCAGGAAATCTTGATCATCCTATTAATCAATGAGCTATAGAGAGGCATAACTAGGAACTTTATATTTGTTTATTAAACACACATGTATGAAGGTTTCCATATTAATACAATTATAGCATGCAAAATAAACATTTGTCATATACTTGGAATACATATAATAACAACTTTATTATTGCCTCTCAAGACATATTCCCTTCAGTCTCCCACTTGCACTAGAGACAATAATCTAGTTTTCATAGTGATAAATCTAACACCCATGGAGTTCTGGTGTTGATCATGTTTTTCCCTAGGGAGAACTTTAGTCAACGGATCTGCTACATTTAGATCCATGTGTACTTTACAAATCTTTATATCTCCATCCTTGACATGCTCGCGAATGGAGTGAAACCGGCACTTAATATGTTTGGAATTCTTGTGAGACCTTGGTTCCTTGGCGTTGGCTATGGCTCCATTGTTGTCACAATAGATCACCATTGGGTCCAATGCGCTGGGAACCACACCTACTTCCGTTATGAACTCCTTCATCCAAACCGTTTCCTGCGCCGCTTTTGAAGCAACAACATATTCCGCCTCCGTCGTTGATCCAGCCACCACAGGTTATTTAGAAATCCTCCAACTAACTACTGCTCCGTTCAAGAGAAATACGCATCCGGATTGAGACTTAGAGTCATCTGGATCAGTGTCAAAGCTAGCATCAACATAACACTTAGCAACCAGCTCTTCTTCACCTCTGTATACAACAAACATATCCTTAGTTCTTCTTAAGTACTTAAGGATATTCTTGACTGCTATCCAGTGTTCTGAACCTGGATCAGATTGGTACCTACTAGTTAAACTAATAGCATGTGCCACATCCGGTCTTGTACATAGCATGGCATACATTATAGAGCCTATGGTTGAAGCATAGGGGATCTTATCCATTATCTCTATTTCTTCCGCCGTAGGTGGACTTTGAGTCTTACTCAATGTCTTGCCTTGCAACATGGGTAAGAACCCCTTCTTACTTCCATCCATATTAAACTTCTTTAATATCTTATCAAGGTATGTACTTTGCGATAGCCGAATTAGGCGCCTTGATCTATCTCTATAGATCTAATGCGTAATATATATGACACTTCACCAAGGTCCTTCATCGAAAATTTGTTATTTAGATAACTTTTAACACTGTTTAAAAGATCTACATCATTTCCAATCAATAATATGTCATCCACATATAATATCAGAAATGCCACATTGCTCCCACTCACTTTCTTGTAAATACAAGCCTCTCCATAAATTTGGACAAATCCAAACTCTTTGATCACCTCATCAAAGCAGAGATTCCAACTCCAGGATGCTTGCTTCAGTCCATAGATGGATTGCTGAAGCTTGTATACCTTATTAGCATCCTTAGGATCGACAAAACCCTTAGGTTGTATCATATACAACTCTTCTCCAATATTACCACTGAGGAACGCAGTTTTGACATCCATCTGCTATATTTCATAATCAAAATATGTAGCAATTGCTAACATAATCCTAACCGACTTAAGCATCGCTACGGGAGAGAATGTCTCATCGTAGTCAACTCCTTAAATTTTTCGAAACCCCTTTGCAACAAGTCGAGCTTTATAGATGGTTAATGGATCCGAAATATAGCCATCTACGTCCACATTTAAACTGGATATTACTCATATTATTGATGAAATATCTCTAAACCCTGCCACTAATGCTAATATTTAGAGGGTATGCAATCCTTTATTTTATATTTTTCCTGTGTAGATAATGTCGTTTAAAGGAGGGAATCACTACATTAAAGTCAAATATATGAGATTTCCAACAGCTAGAAGAAACTAGGAGCCGTACAACGGAGGCAGACGCTTTAAAGACCAACTATACGACCGAAGCAAAAATTCCGGCCGTATAGCTCCGATCGTATAGTTGGCGCCGCCACCGTTAGGTCCAACAGAACAACTTTCGTGAAGGGACCCCTATATAAAGAAGCCTCAGGCGACAAGAAAACAAGCCAGACCTCGCCAAAAAGTCTCTGCCACAGATCACCAGCCACCTCTAGATCTCCAAACCCTTCTCCATCTCCATAGCCATATTCCATCACTTGTAATAGTAGATCTCTTCTTTGATTGGTGACATTGTAATACTATTGCTATCAATCTTATGATTTTCATTACAATGTTTGTGATTGTTGATCTCATCTCTATGTGTGAGTAATTGATACATTGCAAATGTATCTATAATTTTTGATGTTCCATGCTTGGTTTTATCCACTTTCTTGTGTTTTGTCCACACTTTGGAGAATTTTTCATATGATTTCTTGGACTAACCTATTAACAAGAGCCACGATTTACTGCTTTTCTGCTATTTTTGGTTCCAGGAAAGTCAGAAAATGAATATTCTCGGAATTGGACGGGACAAAAGCCAAAGTGCCTATTTTTCTAGAAGTCATCAGATGCTAGAATACGAGACGGAGAGGAGCCAGGGGGCACCACACCACCTGGCCATGTGGGCCAGGCCTGGCCGCGCCAGGGGGTGGTGTGGCCAGCCCAGGCACCCCCTCGGCCTCTCCTTCCGCCTATAAGATGCCCTCGGGACGAAAACCCTAAGTGCCCGATCAAAAATCCACGAAAGAGTTCAGAGCTGTCATCTCCATCCCTAGATCGAGGAATCTGCTCTTCCCCGGCACCTGGAGGGGAATTCACCCTAGAGGCTTTCTTCATCACCATGCAAGCCTCCGGTGTGATGCGTGAGTAGTTCATCTCTGGACTACAGGTCCATGTAGTAGCTAGATGGCTGGTTCTCCTCCTTTGTGCTTTCATGTCTAGATCTTGTGAGCTCCGTTCATGATCAAGATCATCTATTTGCAATTCTGCATGTTGTGTTTGCGGTGATCCGATGGATATTGAGATGCTATTTCAGATTGATTATTGATTCTATCATGTCTTTGTTATTTGTGATCTTGCATGCTTTCCGTTGTTAGTAGCTATCTTGGCCAAGTAGATGCTAGAAACTCCAAGAGTTAGTATTTATGCTCGATAGTGGGTTCATGCCTCTGGTAATCTGGGGATGTGACAGAAATATCTAAGGTACTAGATGTGTTGTTGCTACTAGGGAGAAACCAACAATCCTTTGTTCATAGAACAATCATATTGTTTACTTTACACGCAATTCGTAAAGGAATAATCTGTTGCTTGTAACTTAATACTGGAGGGGGTTCGGATGATAACCTGAAGGTGGATTATTAGTCATAGATGCAGTTGGATGGCGGTCTATGTATAATGTTGTAATGCCCAATCAAGTTCCAAAGGAGTCAAGATGATTAGTATATGCATGTATTGCTTTCTCGATGTTTGTCAATTGCCCCGCTGTAATTTGTTCACCCAGCATGTTATCTATCTTAAGGAGAGCCACCTCTAGTGAACTATGGATCCTGGTCCTTTTCTTTACATACAATCTATAAACTGTTTACTGCTTTGTGTTTACTTTCTACAAACTATTACTTCCTTCCATTCGATACGTTTAATCCTTTGTTTTCAGCAAAACATGGTGAGATTGACAACCTCATCACAAGTTGGGGACAAAGTTCTGTGGTTGTGTTGTGCAGGTCTCGACGTTGCTACTAGCACCGGTAGTGCGCCCTGCCAAGGCTCAGCTAGCAACACCTTTGGGGTGTTTCCTTGCTCCTACTGGTTCGATTATACGTTGGTTTCATAACTAAGGGAAACTTGTTGCTGTGCTCATCATACCTTCCTCTTGGGGTTCCCAACGAGCTCTACATCAACACTGAGCCATCAGTAATTCTCCTTGTGCTAAAGGCTTCGGCCTAGCCATGTAGCAATTGTGCATGTTATTTATCATAGATGGGATCGTCTATTAGTTTGTATGATATGATAATTATTGTATCCTCTCTTGCCTGAATCCAAGGACTTGTCAGGTACCCAAGACCCCGAGGGTTGACCCAGGTATAGGGAGTATGAGTGATGACTGGTCTGCAGGTTGGGAACCCAAGTGACAGAAGGGGTAGTATGGCTGTATGTGAGGGATTTGCTTGGGATTAACTGTGACATCACTATGCATATCATTAGTTCTCTTTCTTCCATGGATGAGACTAGTAGGTTATTGCTATAAGCGGTTGTGGAGGCAATAGAAATTATGGATGCACTGCCCACATATAATTTATCTTGCTCTATCAAGTACATGCATACTTTATTTCTATCTTTTATTCCCATCAGATGTTTTGCACAGCTACAAGTGAAACCGAACGCCATAGGCCCTCTCTCTCCATCATCAACAACAACGAAAGGACACAAGCTATTGGTCCGGTAAAAACACAAAAGGAATTCTAAAACTCCCGAAGGTCTATTAAAGTAACTTCACTACGCATTCGCTTCCCGGGGATTCGATAACCTAGGTCTAATAGGGAAACAGAAGCTATACTACATCCATAATCCGGATCGAAGGTATCAATGTTCATATTACCATCAGCATCAGTTTTTATTTTGAAAATCCATTTATTCTCAATGGCCTTTCGGTCGTGAGGTAAGTCCACCAAGGTCAAAACTTGGTTTTCCTACATGGATTCCATTTCGGATTTCATATCTTCTAGCCATTTGTTGGAATTAGGGCTCATCATCGCTTCTTCACACGTCGCAGGGTCATCTATTTCATCAACCATGAAATTCATAAAAGGATTTTCGTACAGTTCAGGAGCTGCACGTGTCCTGCTTGACCTGCGAGGTTCGGTAGTGTCCTCTTTCGGAGTTTCATGTTCATTATCATTAGTTCCCTCTTCATTCGGTGAAGTCAATTCCAGAAAAATTTCCGGCGCTGTGCCACTCGCTGTTTCATGAAGAGAAGGTTCAATAATCTCTTCGAGTTCTACCTTCTGACTACACACGCCTTTCATGAGAACCTCTTTCTCTAGAAAGGATCCATTCTTGGCAACGAAAACCTTGCCCTCGGATCTGTGATAAAAGGAATACTGATACATTGCAAATGTATCTATAATTTTTGATGTTCCATGCTTGGTTTTATCCACTTTCTTGTGTTTTGTTCCAACTTTGGAGTACTTTTCATATGATTTCTTGGACTAACCTATTAACAAGAGCCACAGTGCTAGCCTGCTTTTCTGCTGTTTTGGTTCCAGGAAAGTCAGAAAATGAATATTCTCGGAATTGGACGGGACAAAAGCCAAAGTGCCTATTTTTCCGGAAGGGATCAAGTGCTAGAATACGAGACGGAGAAGGTCCAGGGAGCCACCACACCACCTGGCCGCGCGGCCAGGCCTGGCCCGCGCCAGGGGGTGGTGTGGCCGCTCCCGGCACCCCATCGGCCTCTCCTTCCGCCTATATATTGCCCTCGGGATGAAAACCCTAAGGACCCGATCAAAAATCCATGAAAGAGTCTCAGAGTCTGCCATCTCCATCCCTAGATCGAGGAATCTGAGCTCTTCGGCACCTAACGGAGAGGGGAATTCACCCTGGAGGCCTTCTTCATCACCATGCAAGCCTCCGGTGTGATGCGTGAGTAGTTCATCCTTGGACTACGGATCCATGTAGTAGCTAGATGGCTGGTTTCTCCTCCTTTGTGCTTTCATGTTTAGATCTTGTGAGCTTCGTTCATGATCAAGATCATCTATTTGTAATTCATACATGTTGTGTTTGTGGAGATCCGATGGATATTGAGATGCTATTTCAGATTGATTATTGATTCTATCATGTCTTTGTTATTTGAGATCTTGCATGCTTTCCGTTGTTAGTAGCTATCTTGGCCAAGTAGATGCTAGCAACTCCAAGAGTTAGTATTTATGCTCAATAGTGGGTTCATGCCTCTGGTAATCTGGGAAGTGACAGAAATCTCTAAGGTACTAGATGTGCTGTTGCTACTAGGGAGAAAACAACAATCCTTTGTTCATAGAACAATCGTATTGTTTACTTTACACGCAGTTCATAAAGCAATAATCTTTTGCTTGCAACTTAATACTGGAGGGGGTTCGTATGATAACCTGAAGGTGGATTATTAGTCATAGATGCAGTTGGATGGCGGTCTATGTATTATGTTGTAATGCCCAATCAAGTCTCAAAGGAGTCAAAATGATTAGTATATGCATGTATTGCTTTCTCGGTGTTTGTCAATTGCCCCGCTGTAATTTGTTCACCCAGCATGTTATCTATCTAAGGAGAGCCACCTCTAGTGAACTATGGATCCTGGTCCTTTTCTTTACATACAATCTATAAACTGTTTCTGCTTTGTGTTTACTTTCTGCAAACTTTTACTCCTTTCCATTCGATACGTTTAATCCTTTGTTTTCCGCAAAACACGGTGAGATTGACAACCTCATCGCAATTTGGGGACAAATTTCTGTGGTTGTGTTGTGCAGGTCTCCACGTTGCTACTAGCACCGGTAGTGCGCCCTGCCAAAGCTCAGCTAGTAACACCTTTGAGGTGTTTCCTTGCTCCTACTGGTTCGATTAAACCTTGGTTTCATCACTGAGGGAAACTTGCTGCTGTGCTCATCATACCTTCCTCTTGGGGTTCCCAACGAGCTCTACATCAACCACGAGCCATCAACACTTTTCTGGGCGCCGTGCATTGAGCCATCAAGCATTTTTCTAGCGTCGTTGCCGGGGAGGTAAGGTAAAAGGTATTCACACTGGAGGATTAAAGAAGAAGAACCTCCCACGGCAAACGCCTATTTTCTGGCACCGTTGCCGGGGAGGCAAGGACATCTTCACAAGGGGAGTCCCTCATAACCAATCTCTTTACTTTGTTGTTTTTGTTTTGCTTAGTTTCTTTTTTGCTTTGTTTGCTTGTTTTGTTCTTCAAAAACACACAAAAAATAGTTTTACTAGTTTGCTTTCTTATTGAAAAACAAAAAAAATAGTTCCTATCTTGAGTGCCACTATGTCTAGCCTTGCTCCAATCACTATGTCACCCGAGGACATGATTTTCACTTTTAAACAAGGAATTGAGGAAAGTTTTAAGGAAGCTTGGTCTAGAATCTCTGATCTACATGAAAAGACTAAGCCTAAAATGACTCAAAGCTTGTTCCTTAGCAGTTTTTACCTTGGGATTGCTCTTTGCTATAGATATGCTTTAGATACTATTGTGGGAGGAGATTTCCTCCAATGTAATGAGGATGATGCCATTAATTCTATAAAGAAATGGATCCTCACTTACACTATGCCTAGCCAAACTGATATTTCTTTCGCAAAAATATTTGCTAGGTTGAACACTCTTGAGGCTAGCACTACTAGCTTAGAAAGTTGCTATAATACACTTAGGGAGCATCACAATTATGTTCCAATAAATTCTGAACCATCAAAGTGGCTCCCTACAGTAAAGATTGAGATAAACACTGAAACTTTTCAAGCCCGCTGTGATATCATGTCTGAATTTTTCCTTATGCCCAAGGATATTTATGAATCTTTGAATCTTTGGGGGATTACGGAAGGAGGAAACGAAATATCTCTTGTTAATAATACTACCATATTACCTCTTGGAATAGCTGAAGGAGTGTTTACAAAGATCCTTGGGAAAATGATTTCTATTGATTATCTTGTTATTGAATGTGCAGGAAAAGGACAAATTACACTTGAAAGGTCCCTATTAGAACTCCTTGGAGCAATAATAGATGTGGGAAAGGGGACCATGCACCTTTTTTCCCCACCAAACAATCACATTTTCCCAAAGGATAAGAATAAAAATAAGAGAGGTAAGGGCAAGAAAGTTGGTTTTAATGCTTCTTCATTTGAGAACACTTGATTCTTTCTTTGCTTCTTATGCCTAACTTAAAGGCGTTAAAAAAGTACTTGTTAGGAGATAACGCAAGAGTTTTAGATGAGTTTTGGAAGTTTTATCCTTTTTATTTGCTTTTTGTGCCAAGAGTAACCTCTAATGAGAGAGAAGTAATGATTGGGAAAGTTGCTGTCCCGAAATAGATTTTTGTGCTTCACCGTAAAAATTCATGAGAGAGCTCTGTATGTCGTATTACGCTGTAATTTTTTGTGGTTCTGCCCCAGGTTGTTATCTAACTTTCTTTAGTTCAACACTTTTTGATTTGAGCAACAGAAGGTCTTCGAAAAAATTAGTCTTTACCTGTTGGTTTGTTTTGACAGATTTCTGCCATTTTCTGCATTTGCTTCTTGTTAGTTCCTTCTTGAGTTCCTTTGGGGAATTGAGCTTTTTGAGGGAAGTGCTACAGTATCTAGTGTTCTAATGGAAGTTTATTTGGTGGTATAACTGAACCTTGAGACTTATTTATCTTAAGTGCACTAATGTTGCTAATGAGATTGTGTGAAGTTTTGTATGAAGGAAAAATTTCAGGTGTATGGAAGGAACGAGTAATGAGATGAAGGATGGACTAAATCTCAAGCTTGGGGATGCCACGCGTGTCACCCCAAGAAATATGCAAGAAGTACAAGCGTCAAAGCTTGGGGATGCCCAAGGCATTCCCCTTCTTCATCAATAAAAATTCCAGGTTTCTTCCAAACGCTTCATTTTTATTGTTTCATGCACAGTTGTGTTTTTCTTGGAGCGTCTTCTTTTTCGTTTTTGTTTTGGTTTTTAGTTTGCTTGGTTTGCTTAGTTTTCTGAATAAGTTGGTTGGGACCCCTCTTTCACACTTTGGTTTGCAAATAGTTTGGTTTGGTTTGGAAAAGAGTAGGAAAGTTCTTACTTATGTGGTAAAAAGATCTCGTTTTTGACTGTGGCCTATGCTTTGTCATGCCATGCTTGATATTGTTTTGGATTTATACTTAGTATTCTTTGCTGTAGCATGACTTGTTATAAAAAATTGAGATTGCTTAGTGTGCCTTGGATGAATCATGCGTTGTTTGAGCATATTAAAGCATAGTATACTGGTATTCTCCTTTGATGTTTTATTTGGGTTGACTTGGCACATGTTCACACCATGTTATGACTATCACAAGTCACCATAAACCTTTATGATCCTTTAGTTTTCAACTTGTAGTATCACTTTATGCTTTGATCAATGATGTTTTGTCGCTCTGCATGATTATGGCCATTATTGCTCTCTTAGTTTGTCGCTCCCAGTCTCTTGCTAGCCTCCACAACCAAGTATGAGTTCCACTCATGCATCCAACTCCCTAAACCAAGTTATTCCAAAGAGTCCACCATACCTATCTACTAGCTTATGCTATTCCAAGTATATTCATGCTTTTGTTTACCTTCCACTTGTTATGAGAAAACTAGTGATTAAAGCTCTCAGGAACTTGATGGCACACTTTACTTTACTTCCCGTTAATAAACTTGAACCATTGTGTCGTCTATGTTGTATATGCTTGCACTTATTTGTTGGGAATTAGCAGAACCATGCTTTCATGGGGAACGCTTTCAACATTGCACTTGGTACTTGTACCTAGTTGATATCATGCTCTTTTGTATATGGATGTCATCGGTGTGAAATGAAAGGGGAGCGTGTAAGTCCATGGATTTATGTATATGTGTTAGAGAAACGCCTGGGCCACTGGTCTAATCCATGCTGACATGGTGGAAACCTGCAACGTAACCATAATGAGCTGTCTATGAAGCATTCTTCTTATAAAAAAGAGTCCTATATTGAGAAAAAAGAGAAAAAAGAAGAAAAAAGAGATACTATGAAAAGAGGAAAGAGAGAAAAAAGAACCATATTCCCATGGTAATAAGAAGAATGCTGAGATGCTTGTTGTCTGCTTGCCTTGTCATTTTGATATGGGGATTCTTCCGTATCATCGGCAAGGTACCCGTTACGGTTCTCAATGATACACATGTACTTACAATGACAAGAACTTACCGGTGACTAAAATTGAGTAGCATGAGGAGCGGCCCTCGTATACAAGGGACATGAGATTTCTGACTTATACTTCGTCAAGCATGTACACCATAGTTTGTTCACTTTAACCTTAATCACTTCAAGATGCTTATGATAGGGGCAATGAGAGCTGAAAGCTATAAGTACCATAATTTTTGGAAGCTCTTTATGAGACTTGAATCCCTACTTCCTTTTACAAAAGGCCTTTCTTCCACCAATATATGAGTCTCCACCTTCTATCTTTATGCACCTACTTTGAGAGCATAGTGGCCATTCTTAGTTCTATGTGCATTGTCCCAAGACTAGTTGATTGATGCATAACTTGTTATTGCTTGTTTGAAACTATTGTATCTAGTCACTCTTATGAACTTTGAAGGTGTCCTATGCATTTATATTTGCTACTCTATTGAGGGACAAGCTGAATACTATTATGCTATGTTTTCTTTATGTGAAACAAACAAACGTCTTGCAAAGCATGTTATTCATTATTCTTTTGTTTGTGCCTTTTCATGTTGCATCATAGTTCCTTTGTCTTATTGCTAGAACTTTGTCTTTCATGTTATGATTGAAGTAATATGATCCCAGCTTTGAGTGTTTTGCAAATACCTTGATCAAGTCTTTGATGGTGCATGTCACCTCAAAAATTATTCTTTCTTTTTATCACTTACCTACTCGAGGACGAGCAGGAGTTAAGCTTGGGGATGTTGATACATTGCAAATGTATTTATAATTTTTGATGCTCCATGCTTGGTTTTATCCACTTTCTTGTGTTTTGTTCCAACTTTGGAGTACTTTTCATATGATTTCTTGGACTAACCTATTAACAAGAGCCATAGTGCCAGCTACCTATTTTCTGCTGTTTTTGGTTCTAGGAAAGTCAGAAAATGAATATTCTCGGAATTGGACGGGACAAAAGCCAAAGTGCCTATTTTTCCGGAAGGGATCAAGTGCCAGAATACGAGACAGAGAAGGGCCAAGGAGCCACCACACCACCTGGCCGTGCGGCCAGGCCTGGCCCGCGCCAGGGGGTGGTGTGGCCGCTCCCGGCACCCCCTCGGCCTCTCCTTTCGCCTATATATTGCCCTCGGGACGAAAACCCTAAGAACCCGATCAAAAATCCATGAAAGAGTCTGTAGCCACCGTCATCTCCATCCCTAGATCGGGAGGGATCTGAAGCTCTTTCCGGCACCCTGCCGGAGAGGGGAATTCACCCTGGACGCCTTCTTCATCACCATGCAAGCCTCCGGTGTGATGCGTGAGTAGTTCATCCTTGGACTACGGATCCATGTAGTAGATAGATGGCCGGTTTCTCCTCCTTTGTGCTTTCATGTTTAGATCTTGTGTGCTCCATTCATGATCAAGATCATCTATTTGTAATTCATACATGTTGTGTTTGCGGGGATCCGATGGATATTGAGATGCTATTTTAGATTGATTATTGATTCTATCATGTCTTTGTTATTTGAGATCTTGCATACTTTCCTTTGTTAGTAGCTATCTTGGCCAAGTAGATGCTAGCGACTCCAAGAGTTAGTATTTATGCTCGATAGTGGGTTCATGCCTCTAGTAATCTGGGGAAGTGACAGAAATCTCTAAGGTACTAGATGTGCTGTTGCTACTAGGGAGAAACCAACAATCCTTTGTTCATAGAACAATCGTATTGTTTACTTTACACGCAGTTCGTAAAGCAATAATCTGTTGCTTGCAACTTAATACTGGAGGGGGTTCGGATGATAACCTGAAGGTGGATTATTAGTCATAGATGCAGTTGGATGGCGGTCTATGTATTATGTTGTAATGCCCAATCAAGTCTCAAAGGAGTCAAGATGATTAGTATATGCATGTATTGCTTTCTCGATGTTTGTCAATTGCCCTGCTGTAATTTGTTCACCCAGCGTGTTATCTATCTAAGGAGAGCCACCTCTAGTGAACTATGGATTCCGGTCCTTTTCTTTACATACAATCTATAAACTGTTTCTGCTTTGTGTTTACTTTCTGCAAACTTTTACTCCTTTCCATTCGATACGTTTAATCCTTTGTTTTCCGCAAAACACGGTGAGATTGACAACCTCATCGCAAGTTGGGGACAAAGTTCTGTGGTTGTGTTGTGCAGGTCTCCACGTTGCTACTAGCACCGGTAGTGCACCCTGCCAAAGCTCAGCTAGTAACACCTTTGAGGTGTTTCCTTGCTCCTACTGGTTCGATTAAACCTTGGTTTCATAACTGAGGGAAACTTGCTGTTGTGCTCATCATACCTTCCTCTTGGGGTTCCCAACGAGCTCTACATCAACCACGAGCCATCAACACTTTTCTGGGCGCCGTGCATTGAGCCATCAAATACCCCAATTGTTTCTTTAGGGTATCTGATAACCCACAAGTGTAGGGGTGTATCGCAGTATTTTCGAGGGAAGTGAAACCCAATTTATTGATTCGACACAAGGGGAGCCAAAGAATATTTATCAGCCTTAACAACTGAGTTGTCAATTCAGCTGCACCTAAAAACAATCTTGCTCACAACAGGTTATCGGTAGCAACAGTTTTGTAGTAGGAATAGTAAAGTAACAGCAGTAGTAAAGTAAAGACAGCAGTAACAATAGTAGTAAATAGTAGGATTTGAGTGCGGTAGGTATAGGGATGGATGGACGGGCTTTGCATGGACAAGACAATTCACATAGCAATCAGAACATAGGGCAATTGCAGATAAATAAGATAAAGCATCCAAGTACTAGACAGTCCTAGGCATGTGTTCCATATATAGTCATACGTGCTCGCAATGAAAATTTGCACAACATCTTTTGTCCTGCCAGCCCGTTTGCAGCGGGGCCTCAAGGGAACTACTGGCAATTAAGGTGCTCCTTTTAATAGAGCACCGGAGCAAAGCATTAATACTCCATGAACACATGTGATCCTCACATCAAAGCCATTCCCTCCGGTTATCCCGATTTCTGTCACTTCGGAGCCATTGGTTCCGGACAACAATGTGTGTATACAACTTGCAGATAAGACCATAAACAATACTATCATAATGAATCAATAACATGTTCAGATCTGAAATCATGGCACTCGGGCCCTAGTGACAAGCATTAAGCACAACAAGTCGCAACAAAGTCATAAAGCACTAATAAAAGATACCAGGCACCATGCCCTAACAATCTGATGCCCTTACATGAACGATCTCATCCAATCCCTACCACCCCCATAGCCTACAGCGGGGGATTACTCACTCATAGATGGGGGAAACATGGGTGGTCGATGGAGAAGCGATGGTGATGATGATGGTGATGATCTCCTCCAATTCGCCGTCCTGGCAGGGTGCCAGAACGGAGTTTCTGGTGCTGTTTTGTGGAATCTAGTGATGGCGGTGGAGCGGAACTCCTTCTGGAAAAACGTCGAACCCCCCAGAGTTTTTAGGTCAGAAGGCTTCTTATAGGTGAAGAGGGAGACCAAGGGGGTTCCTGGGGGCCCACACAATGCCCTGGCGCGGCCAGGCCTAGCCCACGCCTGGGGGTGGTGTGGCCAGCCCCTGGCCCTCCTCCGTCTCGTATCCTGGCTCCGTGAGTCTTCCGGAAAAATAGGCACTTTGGCTTTTGTCCCGTCCAATTCCGAGAATATTCATTTTCTGACTTTCCTGGAACCAAAAACAGCAGAAAACAGGCAGCTGGCACTGTGGCTCTTGTTAATAGGTTAGTCCAAGAAATCATATGAAAAGTACTCCAAAGTGTGGACAAAACACAAGAAAGGAAATAAAACCAAGCATGGACATCAAAAATTATAGATACATTTGCAATGTATCAACATCCCCAAGCTTAACTCCTGCTCATCCTCGAGTAGGTAAGTGATAAAAAGAAAGAATAATTTTTGAGGTGACATGCACCATCAAAGACTTGATCAAAGTATTTGTAAAACATTAAAAGCTGGGATCATAGTACTTCAATCATAACATGAAAGACAAAGTTCTAGCAATAAGACAAAGAAACTATGATGCAACATGAAAAAGGCACAAACAAAAGATTCACGAATAACAATGCTTTGCAAGACATTTGTTTGTTTCACATAAAGAAAACATAGCATAATAGCATTCAGCTTGTCCCTCATAGAGTAGCAAATATAATTGCATAGGACACCTTCAAAGTTCATAAGAGTGACTATATACAAACAGTTTAAAACAAGCAATATCAAGTTATGCATCAATCAACTAGTCTTGGGACAATGCACATAGAACTAAGAATGGCCACTATGCTCTCAAAGTAGGTGCATAAAGGTAGAAGGTGGAGACTCAATATAATGGTGGAAGAAAGGCCTTTATAAAAGGAAGTAGAGATTCAAATCTCATAAAGAGCTTCCAAAAATTATGGTACTTATAGCTTTCAGCTCTCATTACCCCTATCATAAGCATCTTGAAGTGATTAAGGTTAAAGTGAACAAACTATGGTGTACATGCTTGACGAAGTATAAGTTAGAAATCTCATGTCCCTTGTATACGAGGGCCGCTCCTCATGCTACTCAAGTTTAGTCACCGGTAAGTTCTTGTCATCGTAAGTACATGTGTATCATAGAGAACCGCCCACGGGGTACCAAGGTCTGATGATACGGAAGAATCCCCATATCAAAATGACAAGGCAAGCAGACAACAAGCATCCCAGCAATCTTCTTATTTACCATGGGAATATGGTGCTTTTTTCTCTCTTTCCTCTTTTCATAATCTTTTTTTCTCTTTTTTTCTCAATATAGGACTCTTTTTTTATAAGAAGAATGCTTCATAGACAACTCATTATGGTTACGCTGCAGGTTTCCACCATGTCAGCATGGATTAGACCAGCGGCCCAGGCGTTTCTCTAACACATATACATAACTCCATGGACTTACAAGCTCCCCTTTCATTTCACACCGACGACATCCATACAAAAAAGAGCATGATATCAACTAGGTACAAGTACCAAGTGCAATGTTGAAAGCGTTCCCCATGAAAGCATGGTTCTGCTAATTTCCAACAAATAAGTGCAAGAATATACAACATAGACAACACAATGGTTCAAGTTTATTAAGGGCAAGAAAAGTAAAGTGTGCCATCAAGTTCGTGAGAGCTTTAATCACTAGTTTTCTCATAACAAGTTTAATTTGGAAGGTAAACAAAAGCATGAATATACTTGGAATAGCATAAGCTAGTAGGTAGGTATGGTGGACTCTTTGTAATAACTTGGTTTAGGGAGTTGGATGCATTAGTGGAACTCATACTTTGTTGTGGAGGCTAGCAAAAGACTGGGAGCGACAAACTAAGAGAGCAATAATGGCCATAATCATGCAGAGCGACAAAACATCATTGATCAAAGCATAAAGTGATAATACAAGTTTAAAACTAAAGGATCATAAAGGCTATGGTGACTTGAGATAGTCATAACATGGTGTGAGCATGTGCTAAGTCAACCTAAATAAAGCATCAAAGGAGAATACCACTATACTATGCTTTAATATGCTAAAACAACGCACGATTCATCCAAGGCACATTAAGCAATCTCAATTGTTTATAACAAGTCATGCTACAACAAAGAATACTAAGCATAAAGCCAAAACAATATCAAGCATGGCATGACAAAGCATAGGCCACAGTAAAAAACAAGCTCTTTTTACCACATAAGCATGAACTTTCCTACTCTTTTCCAAACCAAACCAAACTATTTGCAAACCAATGTATGAAAGAGGGGGTCCAACCAATTTATTCAGCAAACTAAGCAAACCAAGCAAGCGAAAAACCAAAACGAAAACGAAAAAGAAGACGCTCCAAGAAAAACACAACTGTGCATGAAACAATAAAAATGAAGCGTTTGGAAAAAACCTGGGATTTTTATTGATGAAGAAGGGGATGCCTTGGGCATCCCCAAGCTTTGACGCTTGTACTTCTTGTATATTTCTTGGGGTGACACGCGTGGCATCCCCAAGCTTGAGATTTAGTCCATCCTTCATCTCATTACTCATTCCTTCCATACACCTGAAAATTTTCCTTCATACAAAACTTCACACAATCTTTATTAGCAACATTAGTGCACTCAAGATAAATAAGTCTTAAAGTTCAGTTCCAACACCAAATAAACTTCCATTAGAACACTAGCTACTGTAGCACTTCCCTCATAAATCTCAATTCTCCAAAAGAACTCAGAAAGGAACCAACAAGAAGCAAATGCAGAAAATGGCAGAAATCTGTCAAAACAGACCAGCAGGTAAAGACGAATTTTTTGGAAGACCTTATGCTGCTCAAATAAAAAAGTGTTGAACTAACGAAAGTTAGATAACAACCTGGGGCAGAAGCACAAAAATTCACTCCTCAAAAAGACATTCAGAGATTTTACAAGAATTTTTACGGTGAAGCACAGAAATCTGTTTCGGGACAGCAACTTTCTCAATCATTACTTCTCTCTCATTAGAGGTTACTCTTGGCACAAAAAGCAAATAAAAAGGATAAGGAGCAGTTATTACTGAAGTAATAACTTCCAAGACTCATCTAAAACTTTTGGGTTATCTCCCAATAAGTACTTTCTTTAACGCCTTTAAGTTAGACGTAAGCAAAAATAAAAATGGATAGAATAGAAGTAAGCGGAGATAATAATGGTGAAAACATTGTTTTGTTAAATGAAATCCTTTTGTTAACAAGGTTGATCAGGTCTTGTTACCAAAACAATTTCATATGAGACAAAACTTTGTATTCCACCAATGATTATGTTACCTCAACCTTGATAGCAATGGTCCCAATCATAATAGTTTCAAATTTTTCTCTTGGTATGGGACAATATATTTCTCCAACTTGAATGCCCTCAACATGTTCAATTGAATTCAAACCATAAGTCCTTTCAATCTTCTTGAGGAAATAGACAGTATGATCCTTGTCATTAACATTGAAGGTCACCTTCCCTTGATTACAATTAATAACAACTCCTGCAGTATTAAGAAAAGGTCTCCCAAGAATAATAGACATATTATCATCTTCAGGCATAATAGTTTGAGAGGATGCTCTCATAAGAAATAAGAGTTGAAGTAAAAGAGAGCATCAAGAAGCAAATTCAAAACACATTTAAGTCTAACCCACTTCCTATGCATAGGAATCATGTATGCAAATAAATTCGCAAAGAACAAAGTGACAGGCATAGGAAGATAAAACAAGAGTAACTTCAAAACTTTCAGCACATAGAGAGGTGTTTCAATACCATGAAAACTTCTACAACCATATTTTCCTCTCTCATAATAATTTTCAGTAGCCTCATGAATAAACTCAACAATATAACTATCACATAAAGCATGCTCTTCATGATCTACAAGCACTAGAGCTTTATTATAAACATTTTCAAAAGAAACCTCAGGAACATAACATTCATTCTCCTTTAGTAAGCACGGGGGACAATCAAATAATGTAAGGGATAAAGAGTTACTCTCATTAGAAGGTAGGCATGGGTAGCTAATCCATTTTCCTCCTTTTGTTCATCACTCTTCTCCTCTTTTTCATCTAATGAGATTTCAGGTTCATCAATTTCTTCTTCCATAGTATCCTGCAAGGCATTAGTATCTTCCATTTGTGGAAAGCATCTATTAAAATATTCAAGAATATAGCCATTTTCGTCCTTGTAATTATCAAAGCAAAATTTAAGTATACCATAAACCTCATATTTGTAAGGTCAATCATCAATATTTTTAAGCAAACTAGCAAGTTCAAAAGCACCCTTCGAAGCAATAAATTCTTCAATTTGTTCCGCATCATAAAAGTCATAAATTCCTTTAGCATAAGAAGATATGGTATCATTATCATTATACTCACATTGAAAAGAGAGGTGTTTATACCTCTTTCTGCAACAAGATTTATCACATCAATAAGTAACATTATAAGTAGAGCACACGTTTCTAGCAATGGTATACAATCTATCAATTTGTTCCCATAAGTGTTTCCCTTTTTGTGACAAGCGGTGTTCCTTATAATAATATTTTTGATCTTCCGTGAACCCACCTTGCCAATAAGATTCAGTTTCAAAGAAACCAACCATTGACAACAAGCATGATAAAGCAAGACAATAACAAACCAACAAAAATAACAACTAGAGTAGGAACTACTTTTTTTTGTATTTTTTTGATAAAGAAGCAAGCAAACAAGGCAAAAATAAACTTAGCTTGAACAATAGTGAATCCAGGTGAACTTGATAAATAAAGCTATGCTCCCCGGCGATGGCGCTAGAAAATAGTCTTGATGACCCACAAGTATAGGGGGTGTATCGCAGTATTTTCGAGGGAAGTGAAACCCAATTTATTGATTCGACACAAGAGGAGCCAAAGAATATTTATCAGCCTTAACAACTAAGTTGTCAATTCAGCTGCACCTGGAAACAATCTTACTCACAGCAGGTTATCAGTAGCAACAGTTTTGTAGTAGAAATAGTAAAGTAATAACAGTAGTAAAGTAAACACAGCAGTAACAATAGCAGTAAACAGTAGGATTTGAGTGCGGTAGGCATAGGGATGGATGGACGGGCGTTGCATGGACAAGACAATTCACATAGCAATCAGAACATAGGGCAATTGCAGATAAATAAGATAAAGCATCCAAGTACTAGACAATCCTAGGCATGTGTTCCATATATAGTCATACGTGCTCGCAATGAGAACTTGCACAACATCTTTTGTCCTGCCAACCCGTTTGCAGCGGGGCCTCAAGGGAACTACTGGCAATTAAGGTGCTCCTTTTAATAGAGCACCGGAGCAAAGCATTAACACTCCATGAACACATCTGATCCTCACATCAAAGCCATTCCCTCCGGTTATCCCGATTTCTGTCACTTCGGGGCCATTGGTTCCGGACAACAACGTGTGTATACAACTTGCAGATAAGACCATAAACAATACTATCATAATAAATCAATTACATGTTCAGATCTGAAATCATGGCACTCGGGCCCTAGTGACAAGCATTAAGCACAACAAGTCGCAACAAAGTCATAAAGCACTAATAAAAGATACTAGGCACTATGCCCTAACAATCTGATGCCATTACATGAACGATTTCATCCAATCCCTACCATCCCCATAGCCTACAGCGGGGGATTACTCACTCATAGATGGGGGAAACATGGATGGTCAATAGAGAAGCGATGGTGATGATCTCCTGCAATTCCCGTCCGGCGAGGTGCCGTAACGGAGTTTACGGTGTGCTGTTTCGTGGAATCTGGTGGTGGCGGCGAAGCAGAACTCCTTCTAGAAAAACGTCAACCCCCCAGAGTTTTTAGGTCAGAAGGCTTCTTATAGGCGAAGAGGGAGACCGAGGGGGTGTCTGGGGGGGCACACACCATGCCCTGGCGCGACCAGGCCCAGCCCACGCCTGGGGGTGGTGTGGCCAGCCCCTGGCCCTCCTCCATCTCGTATCCTGGCTCTGTGAGTATTCCGGAAAAATAGGCACTTTGGCTTTTGTCCCGTCCAATTCCGAGAATATTCATTTTCTGACTTTCCTGGAACCAAAAATAGCAGAAAACAGGTAGCTGGCACTATGGCTCTTGTTAATAGGTTAGTCCAAGAAATCATATGAAAAGTACTCCAAAGTGTGGACAAAACACAAGAAAGGAGATAAAACCAATAATGGAACATCAAAAATTATAGATACATTTGCAATGTATCAGTATCCTATGAAGACACATTTTTCTGCTTTGGGTTCGAGTTTATTAGGTTGAAGTTTCTTCACATAAACATCGCAACCCCAAACTTTAAGAAATGACAGCTTAGGTTTGTTTCCAAACCACAATTCATACGGTGTCATTTCAACGGATTTAGATGGTGCCTGATTTAAAGTGAATGCAACGGTTTTCAGTGCATAACCCCAAAATGACAGTGGCAAGTCTGTCAGAAACATCATAGATCGAACCATATCCAATAAGGTACGATTATGACGTTCCAACACACCATTACATTGTGGTGTTCCGGCAGGTGTGAGTTGTGAAACTATTCCACAATCTCTCATGTGTGTGCTAAACTCGTAACTAAGATACTCACCTCCACGGTCAGACCACAGAAATTTAATCTTTCTATTACGATGATTTTCCACTTCACTCTGAAATTCCTTGAACTTTCCAAAGGTTTCAGACTTGTGTTTCATCAAATAGATATACCCGTATCTACTCAAATCATTCGTGAAAGTAACAAAATAACGATATCCACCTCGCGTCGACACACTCATTGGACCACATACATCTATATGTATGATTTCCAATAAATCTGTCGCCCGTTCTATTGAATCGAAAAACGGCGTTCTAGTCATCTTGCCCATAAGGCATGGCTCACATGTATCAAATGATTCAAAATCAAGTGATTCCCAAAGTCCATCAGAATGGAGTTTCTTCATGCGTTTAATGCCAATATGACCTAGACAATAGTGCCACATATATGCAGATATATCATCATCAAGTTTAATCCTTTTAGCATCAACATTATGAATATGCGTCACACTATTATCGAGATCCAATAGAAATAAACCATTCATCACAGGTTCATGACCATAAAACATATCATTCATATAAATCAAACAACCATTATTTTTAGATTTAAAGGAATAACCACTTCACATAAACCACGATCCGGATACAATGTTCATGCTTAGTGTAGGCACCAAATAACAATTATTTAGATTTATAACTAATCCCGATGGTAGGTGGAGAGGCAGCATTCCGACGGCGATCACATCAACTCTTGATCCATTGTTGGCATGCATCTTGACCTCACCCCTTGCTAGTTGTCGCTTGTTCTGCAGCTCCTGATTCGAGTTACTATTAGCAATGGATCCAGTATAAAATACTCAGGTGCTACTGCGAGTACTAGTCAAGTACACATCAATAACATGTATATCACATATACCTTTGTTTGCCTTGCCGGCCTTCTTGTCCACCAAATACTTGGGGCAGTTATGCTTCCAATGGCCAGTCCCGTTACAATAATAACACTCGGTATCAGACTTAGGGCCAGCTCGGGATTTGTTTTCAGGCGCGGCAACATATTTGCCGCCCTTCTTTCCCTTCTATTTACCCTTCTTGTCTTTCTTGAAACCGGTTCTCTTATTGATCATCAACACTTGATGTTTTTCCTAATCTCCACTTCTACAGTCTTAAGCATTGACAAAAGATTGGGGAGAGACTTCTCCATGTCCTGCATATTATAGTTTATCACGAAGCTCTTGTAGCTAGGTGGTAGAGATTGGAGAACACGATGTATGCCTAAGTCAATGGGAATCGTTATTCCCAAAGACACAAGCATATCGGCGTACCCAGACATTTTGAATACGTGCTCACTAATGGAGCTGTTCTCTCCCATCATGCAGCTAAAGAACTTTTCAGAAGCATTATAACTCTCTATGGCAGCATGGGTATCGAAAATCATTTTCAATTCACCCATGGTATCAAAGGCATTGTTGTTTTTGAAATGCTTTCGAAGTTCTGGCTCTAGCCCATACATTATGTCGTAATGAACTAAGTTGTGGTCGTCCTGATGAGTAAAATAGACGTTCTTTTCCTCGTCAGGGGCATCAGGAGCTGGTGGGGGGCCTATCAGCGCTTCTAGAACATATTTCTTTTGTGCAGCAGTGAGGAGAATCCTCAAATTCATGGCCCAGTTGGTAAAGTTGCTACCATTTTCCGCAAGTTTCTCTTTCTCCATGAACACATTGAAATTAAAATTAGGTGGTGCCATCTACAACATAATTTGTAAAGTTTAGACTAAGTTTATGATATATGGAGTTCAACTAATCAAATTACGAATGAACTCCCACTCAAAAACAACATCCCTCATGTCTTTTTGGTGATTACATGAACCAAATCCACTATACCAAGTCCGATCATCACGTGAGTCGGTGTAGCTTTAAAGGAGAGCATCTATATGGGCATCATATCAACTATATGACTCATGCTTAACCTTTCGGTCTATGTTTTGAGACCATGCATGTACATGCTAGGCTCGTCAAGTAATAACCTTAGTACTCGCGTGTGTAAAACTATCTTACACCCGTTTATGATCGTGGATTCAAGTACACCCGATCATCACGTGATGTCTTGAAGCGGTGAAACATAGAACGGTGCATACTTAAGGGAGAACACATTTTTATCTTGATATCTAAATGAGGGATCATCTTATAATGCTACTAAAATGCCAAACAAGCAACATAAGATGCAAGCATCAAATGTGTAAAGTGAAATGATATGGTTCTTGCACTTGATCACCATCATGTGTATCGTGGTATGATCTTTATCATTTCTTTGTGTGTAAGGCCAAGGTCTATGGAACTTACACATTAGGTGTGTTGCAACAGTATCAACTATACATCAACTTACAACATTACCATATCATGACACCAGCCCAACAACGATCTAAACTAGACGCCTCTAATTTATCAATTGCAAGTTTTACGTGGCTTAGGACTTTCGAAGATAGAACCAGCCTTACCTACAAACATGGAACCACAACGTTGATAACCAAATTATTAGCAACTCGTTGTAAATCAGATATTGACTATAGTAGGAGAGACAGACACCCGCTAGCCACTTATGCAAAACTAGTTGCATGTCAAGCGTGGAACATGTCTCATGTGCAAGGACATGTAAAGTTAGTCCGGGCCGTTTCATCCCACTATGTCACCAATATCCAAAATACATGAAAGAAGCAATAACATGATAATCATCGCCCACATACTCACATGTGTACTACCCGTGCAAAGCATCTACGCATAGATCTCGCTTTGATACCACTGTTGGGTTTGCAGCATAGAAAACAAAAAATTCCTACGATGGGAACTATTATACGCCAAGATCTATCTACTAGATACAAGCAACAAGTGGATATACATCCATAGAGAACATACCCTCGTAGACCGTCAAAGCTTTGTTAACGATATGGAACTCATGGATGATGTAGTCAAACGCTTGCCGATCTCAAGATCGTGTGGAAGTCCTAGCGCCGCAAATCAGCAGCGCATCCATCCTCGCACACACGTTTAGGCCACCGAACAACCTCCACCTCCTCGCTCCAGCGATGTAGCGGAAGCAGCAATTCCTTCCAAACGAAATGCCACCGGGAACATGTATCTCGCTAATCCGAGACCATGGGAGAATAATTCTAGAGGAGAAGAGAGATCCTTCACGAGGAGGTGTAAGGAAGAAGGAGTGAGAGAGGGGCCTTTTATAGGAGGAGGGGGTGCCACTCCCCATGTCCGGCGCCCCATGGGGGTTCCCCTTCACCTCCCTCATTCATGTGGTGGTAACCCCTCCACATAAATATGCCCCTTCACATTCTCTATTAAAGTCTCCACTTTAAATGCATTGAATTTCTCCAAATTTAATGCTCTCTCATTTAATAAAACTCTTTTATTAATTTTATTCACAATTTTGTTAATTAATTTAATTAACGAACATCACATAAAACCCCCCGCAACATTTCAATATCACATGCAGAACCAATTTCAGCAATTTCACCCGAAACAATTTTGGTGTCTATTGAAATAATTCCAGCGCTTTGCAATTCATTTGTCTAAAACATATTTGCTCCAAATGGTGTTGGTATCCCTTAAGTGTGTCACCCTATGGTTCGCGAATAATACAGACATGATCGAGACCCCTCTTAGATCAATCATCAGAAGCGGGACCTGGAGATCCATACGGACTCTCACACATTCAATGATGACTTCTATGATCGTGAGAACCTTTAATTCTAGTAACTAAATCTCTTTGTCTCGTGATATATTACATGTCCGAGATTCGATCATCGGTATCTCCATATCTTGTTTGATGTCGTTGCCGACATATACTCTTTTCTCGTTCCCATGATATGATATTCTAGTGATCACATCACTTGCTTGCAAGCTATATTAATGTGACGTCACCGGGAGGGCCTAGAGTATATCTATCCATCATGAGGATTGAAAAATTCCACTCTTGATCTACGAGCCTCAACATAACACCTTCAGAATACCCGAACCCATCTTTATAGTCACCATGTTATGGTGTGACGTTTGATGTTATCAAAGTATTCTTCCGGTGTTAGCAATTAACATGATCTAATGGTCTAAGGATATATATTACTTCGCATGATGCTATAGCAATATAAACATAATGACTTTGATTGTAATGTTATACTTCGTATGAATGTTCATCACATCATTCACCAATGTTGTGACCTCGTTATTAACAATATCCAATGTCCATGATCAGGAAACCTTTATCATCCTGTTAATCAATGAGCTAGTTTATAGAGAGGCATAACTAGGAACTTTCTATGTGTTTATTAAACACACATGTATTAAGGTTTCTGTATTAATACAATTATAGCATGCAAAATAAACATGTATCATATACTTGGAATACTAATAACAACTTTATTATTGCCTCTTAGGGTATATTCCCTTCATGTAGCACCTATCAATGTGGAAGTAAGGCATCGATTTGCATGAGCAAATGAAAAGCTATTTATTGTCTCCAACTAAGGTGTCACAAGGTTATTGAGGGTGTGTTTGGTAGGTCATAGGATTTTCTCGTCTCCTTAGGGGAATCCCTTGGGGGACATGGCCACACAAAAACAACCTAAACTTTAGTTTCTCTTGCTCGTTTGGTTGATCATAAAATCTTTGTGACATTGGTATACCCTACGGGTACTCGTGCTTAGACTATATGGTCCAACCCAAGAGGAGCCCATCATGCAATCGAATCCCAACAAGGATTTCAGTGGCCCAGGTACGGAGGAAGCCGACTCCTTGAAGGACACAAGTAATAGATACATTTTCAAAAAGGGTAAAACCCTAATCTGTAACCTACTCGGCCTGCTATCCTGAGACCTAGTATCCCTATATAAAGGCTAGGAGGGGGGAGTGAGGAGGACATGCACAACCCTAGCATACACCTTGTCAGATTACATCTGCACACCCCTATAACTTTCGACTCCTCGATAATCAAAGAGTAGATAAGCAGAAGTAGGGTCCTCTTTGAGGCCTGAACCTGGGTAAACCGTGTGTCTCCTTATGTGCTTGTTTGCTAGACGATCGACGCCTCTAGCGCTCCCCAATCCCTCGAACCTAAGTCCATCAACGATGGGCATTGACGAGTTAACCCCTCGTCACTTTTCCTTTTTAGGGTGGACATAATCTTATTTTGTTTGGTAGACTGTACAAAACTCTCGTAATATGGGTGATGCAAATGAAAGGTGTTTGGTTGCCCACATGGCTTTGCATATGGTTAGCAAATAGCACATATGGTGAGATTACCACATGAAGTATAACAACAGGAACAACAAAAGCATAACATGAACATGACAAGCAGATCATAAGGAACACAACATCAGTAGCATAACACGAAAATCACCAGCACAACCTCAGGAACATCGCAAAAAAATAGTAATAGAAATATCACAACATCAAGAACATCACAAGCATAACAGGAACATCACACACACTACATCAGGAACACCACAAGAACATCACGAACATCAGTAGAATAACACAAAAATCACCAGCACAACATCATGAACAACACAAGGAAATCAGTAACATCAATAGAACAACATCAGGATCACAGTTCATCATCATATCATCATGGTGTTAACCTACCACGACATCAAAAGTTCATGTCATCCTACCACCACCAAGAGTTCACCATCACACGAGGGATTACTATATACCACCTCATGACAAGATTTAGTCTTTAGGACATATGTACAACCTCACTAGAATTAAGAAGTCAACCATCACATATTTTCTTGATCTTTTTTAGCTTATCCTTGTTAGTCTGACTAGTTTTGACCATATCAAAGTTCATGTACTCTAGTTTCTTCTTTTACTCCTTCACACTCCGCATTTCCTCATCCCAGCTCTCGTGCTTGAGTTTCATCATCTCTGCTTGGGTTTTCTTCACGTGCTTTAGTATGTCCACTTTATTCTTCAAATCTTATGTATTCTTGAAATTCATATCCTTGTTCTTATCCATTGATTCCTCCTCAGTCCTAGTAGTGGTGCCCCTAATTCTGGACAAGTTCTCCTCCACCAATCGTTTCTAAGTTTCATCCATGAATTTACTCACGTCAACTAACAGTCTTGAGTACTTCTTCTCAATCTTGTTATTATCATCAACCAACTCCTTCACTAACTTTGCATTCTAAATCCTCTCATTGATTCTTGCATTGTTGATGTCATGCTGCATGCCCCAAAGTCATCCTAACGCATTTTCGCTGGTTCTCGCCATTCTTATCCAACCAAGCCACAAATCCATAGTTCGAGACTTCCTACAAAGTGGAATTACATGCTCAAATCTAGTGGATGTGCTAGTAGCAGACAGATCAAATACTAAGAACTTACATTATTCACTTGGCAAAGATAAAATCTATGGACAGTGTTGGTTCCTTCAAATGCAACACGTTTGTCAGGATCAAGCCAAAAAATTGTGACATAGATGCGTATATCCACTACCCTATTGCAGAATGTGGGGTCTTCAATGCATTCTGGAGCATAGTCGATGTCCGTGAGGTCCTAAGAACAATGACATTGCAACGCAATCGATTTTTCACCGTGGCCAAACCAGAAATTCACAAATCGGAGGAAACCCTAACCCTCTGAAGGAATTGGGTAAAATTTAACTTACCCCTAGATACAACTAGGTCGAGGTTACGTCGTCATTCCACCTGGGCATGGCAACTTTGGGACTCGGCCTTGAGAGATTTGTGGGAGAGATTTGCCACTGGCGAGATGGCGGTGCACGAGACTGACATGAAGGAGAGTGAGCGGTGAGGGGATTACGTTGCGCGGCACCGAGGGAACACGACGTCTATCACTCTTTCCCGACGTGTGCATGTGAAGGCCCCTTTTGCGCTCTCTCGGGTCTGGCCCTGGTGGACCTGGCTGGGGAGTGCTTTGTGCGGCATGATGGTCACAATGCGGAAGGAGGCCGTGCAACCAATCAGCCCATTTTTAGCTCGCCAGCACCTGGCCAGAGGTGGTGTAGCCTACCGAACGCGCCTTGAATTTGCTAGAAGGCAAACAACCTGACCATGAAGATCTTAATTTGTGCATGCAATTGAGAACAAGTGAGAACTAAAATCACAATTTGAATGCTTCAAAATAATATGAAAGTTCTACCGATGGAAGACCATAATTTCACTGTCATCGCCTAATGCAAAGCCTTCTAGTTCGAAAATCACCGCAAAAAATGAGCTTTGAGTATTAGCTAATGATGTGGCCTAGTGCTTCTTCATAATCGACCCCACAAAGAAAAACCATGTTGTCGTGACGGAATGGATGAAGTCACCAACGTGTAAGACTTTTACCAATTTAGCGACAAAAAAATGAAGACGGCGAAAATATGAGGTAAATCCCCGGAAGAAGAACTCCGCTACCTAAGACATGTTGTCCGTTCAAAAGAAATAGTCAAGATTTGAGGCTAATGTATGCATGGATGACTGAAGATGAGAAATTTATTGTAGCAATTTATTAATGCATGTACCAATCAATGTAAGATAGCATTAGCTTTAATTATTAATAATTGTATTGATCAAATATGTATGCAATGCATTTGAATTTGTGAGAAAATTTCTTATTTTTATAGTCTCATGCCGCTACGAAAATATCACTTTAATTTGTGACACAATTTCATATTTTTGTGTTTATAATTTAAGCATGTACACTCATAGACGATTCCGAATGCATCTAACACTATAACATGTCTAGATATATAAATCCAAGTCACTTATTTGCGGACAAAGGGAGTAGAAAACACAGCACGCGACGCAGACTCTCACGAGCAGTTGCTTGCTGATGGGTACTCACTCATTTTATTTACTTCGCATTCTAGGTTTAGTCAAAGTTAAACTTTGTCAAATTTGACCCAAAATATATCAAAAAGTATTAACATACATAATATCAAATGCATATAATATAAAACTATACTTTATGATGATTCTAGTACTATAAATTTACAGTGTAAATGCTGATATATTTTTTAAAAGAATTGGTCAAACTATACTAAATTTAATGTTGACTAAATCCAGAAGGCGAAGCATCTGTGAATGGAGGGAGTATGTCACCTACCGACGCAGACGCTCACAAGCATATGCTGCTTGATGGACATGTCACCTACTACTCAAAAAATTGCCAGTCAAGTTCTAAAATAAATCTAGGTAAATACGAGAACACACGTCAAGAGTGTGTGATAAAAGGTGGTTGTTTTTTCTTAATGGGTAATCGTTAACACTCTGGCTCCACAAGTTTCCAAAATGGACAGCAACAGATTAAGATTTAATATATTCCGTCGGCCTATATATATCTAGATCCAAGGTGAGTTCTCGACACGGTGAGAACTGAGAAGCGCTGCAATACATCCTTTGCGACGACCCCGTCGCCCCACTCCATATGGCTGCACGAGAACTGGCGACGATGCCCGGTCGTGCCGTCCTCGCAATGGGTAATCCCCACAAGATTCAAAATGGATAGGAACAGATTAAGATTTATACTCATTAATAATCTAATATATTCAGATCAACGGAGTAAGATTTACTCATTAATCTAACATATTAATGGGCAATATATTCCGGCTGCCTATATATATCTAGATCCAAGGTGAGCTCTTTGACAGGGTGAGAAGCGCTGCAGTACATCCTTTGTCGCCCCACCCCACATATGGCTGCAGGAGAACTGGCGACGATGCTTGGTCGTGCCGTCGTCACATTTCTCCTTCTGTCCGTCGCTTCGGCGGCCTACGATGGCGTCGAACTGAAGGCGGTAAGCCGGAGGGACTTGGACTTCCCCGAGGGCTTCGTCTTCGGGACGGCATCCTCGTCCTATCAGGTTTCCACTTCTTTCCTCCATTGATTCAAGCATGGAATTGGTTGTTTGCTTTCCTTTCTCGGATCAGCACAATATGATGGGTGATGGCATATACATGTATGAAAGCTTGTATCATGCATAAGCTCTGCTGCTTGCTAATGTTAGAAGTGAAAATAGTTAGGAATGTTGCAGTTAGAAATAAGAACAGTGTTTTCCGCGCAAAAAAAAAAAAAACGAAAAAAAAACAGAAGTAAGAACAGAGTAGGTTCTTGGTAAAGACCGGAGTCATGAATGGCTCAACCGTAGAACAGAGTATTATCCAAGAAGTAATTATCATATGTTCGGTTCTGTATCTGGTCTCATATATGCACATGCATCTGGCACACTAATGCAGTATGAGGGTGGTGCGATGGAGGGAGGCAGAGGACCAAGCATCTGGGACAACTTCACTCACCAATACCCAGGCATGTGTACATCTGCAATACGCAGCTAATATTAACTTCTTCTTGAGGAAAAATGTTTGCACATCTTGTTACCAACATAATAAATCATTAGGAAACTAAGATGTCACAAATCTCCTTAAAACAAAAGAAATTAGCAAAACAGTTATACAATTTATTACAATTACATACATCCATTCATTTAGTGACCAAACCGTTGAGCGAGTAAAATCAAAGTTCTCTTAAATCTCTTCCGTAGTCAGTAGTATTATGTAAGTTATTTGGGATAGTGAAAGGAGAATAGTATCGTTAGATTTACTATGAAAAGTAATTTTATAGTATCACAATCTTGTAATCCGTTATGTCGAACAACAAGAATGGTCAAAACTGAGTGTTCCTTTGGCAATAGTCAAAGCTGTGTGTTGAAAGTGGTGTTTATATATCTGGAAGGTCATCTGTTCGGAAAAAGAGAGTACTGTTTCAGTATTAGTCTATATTATGTGTTACGGTGTGAACATACAAGCGAATTTATATGCTAATATTTGTAGGCTTTAAGCCTTTAAGGAGCTACTAGGACAAGTAGTCCCTTTTATATCCATTCGGTCAATAGTGTGATAAGTAATTTGCATGCAAAACTGAAGTTAAATCATGATGTTTCTTTCAACAAATGAGCAGACGAGTCTTTTTTTCCCCGTAAAAAGTGGAATAATTTTTGCAGATAAAATTGTCGACAAAAGCAATGGGGATGTGGCAGTGGACTCCTACCATCTTTACAAGGTATTGCATAAGTTATATGCTCAGCTGTAGATTAGGCCTTTCACAACGAAGGTTTCTTAGCATTTTACTCTGGGTAATTTGCTGATGTGGCATGTTACTTAATAAAGAGAGAGAGAGGTGTTGTATCTTAGTTAAGATACTACCCGCAAAAAAAGATACAACCCTTGCACGTGGTCATAAGCAAAAAGAATTGGATAGTCCAATCACACGCATCCATGAGCCTAAAACCATTAGATGCACCATTCCTAAAAAACAACACTTGAGACAATGCATCGAAGTAGTTGTCTCTTAAGTTTTAATTTCTCCTACAAAAACATGATAAGAAGCTATGTATTGTGTAAGGCCTTAAGATCCCACCATAGCAGGAAATTTAAATCTTAGATCCATTAATCCGGTAGTAAGAATCTAGGTAGTACTGATCACGACTTCCAAAAACCTCAGGAAGATGTGCGCCTCATGAAGGATATGGGAGTGGATGCATACAGATTCTCCATCTCATGGACAAGAATTCTTCCAGGTAACAGATATCTTTCATTCATGATAGTACGTTTTACCTCTCTTTTTTCTGAATTAGAGATTCCGCAAATCCCCACATGCCAAGTTGATACTAGCATGTTCACGTTGGCCTTAATGAGTGCTTGTCAGATGGGACTCTGGGAGGTGGAGTGAACAAAGAAGGCATTACATATTATAATAACTTGATTAATGAGCTCCTATCCAAAGGTAATCATGAGTATTAATTAGTATTATCAAATAATGTTATGAACCTGCAGGCTGCACTGACATCATGATCATTATTTAATCTACTAGATGCATGATTTTCAAGATCTGTTAATCTTTATATATTTGCAGGGTTGCAGCCATTTGTGACCCTTTTTCACTGGGATTCACCTCAGGCGTTGGAAGATAAATATGGAGGGTTTCTTAACCCTAATATCATGTGAGTTGTAAAAGTATCACGGAGACAAGCTTTATAAATTACATGCATAAATAAAACTAGATTTTGAGACACTGATAGAGTAATTTTTGGGATTTTAATATTGCCAGCACAATAAAGTTAGTGTCGTCTAGAAGCAAGTCATTGTGAAATGGAAAATTCAAATGAAAACATCAAAATAAGTCAAAACAAACCCAAGTAAAAGAAGATTCGCAAGGTGTAGCATGAGTAAGTTAGTAGCATGCATGAAGTTTAATTATCTCTCTCTACCCACTTCACCATGGACATCTATGGTAAATAGCCAGAAATTCTGACTGCAACGTTTTGGAGTTGGGGCTCCATGGAGCCCGATAAGATGTCTACGTGATTGAATATAGCTGAGCCAGTGACTCCATAAGACCGGCCCGCACGGTCCGCTACAAACAGAACCTTATTGTCACTCTATCTCTTTATCTCTCTACAAATCAAGAAATCGACACACTCTATCTCTCTATAACATAATGCATTTTGTAAGATGCCGCAAACATGCTAGTACGATAGCTTAACCGTGTTGTCACCCACCGGCGCCTGCAGAAATGACTATAAGGATTATGCTGAAGTGTGCTTCAGAGAGTTTGGAGATCGAGTGAAGCACTGGATCACATTCAATGAGCCCTTTTCGTATTGCGTCGCGAGCTATGCGATGGGCGTGTTTGCACCAGGTCGGTGCTCGCCTTGGGAGCTGGGGAAATGCAGCGCTGGAGATTCGGGAACGGAGCCTTACACCGTAGGCCACCACCAGCTGCTCGCCCATGCAGAAGCTGTCAAATTGTATAAAGAGAAGTACCAGGTGATGACTGTTACGACATTTCATTGTTACACATCCATGAACAAACCAGATGTTTGATACAAATGTGTATGAAATGCAGGCCGTCCAGAAGGGGAAAGTTGGGATAACTCTAATCTCAAACTGGTATGTCCCCTTCTCACATTCGAAATCGGACAATGCTGCAGCGAGGCGCGCTATCGACTTCATGCTCGGATGGTAAGCTCTCTGTATTCACGCTATCTTTGTCTTCAAGGTCTAGAACGAAATTGAAATCTTACTAGCTAGGAGGGAGTGCCATTTATAGGTTTATGGACCCACTCACGAGAGGAGTCTACCCCCAGAGCATGAGAACATTGGTGGGTAGTCGCTTGCCGAGGTTCACAAAAGAACAAACGAAGTTGGTCAAGGGTTCATTCGATTTCATTGGACTCAACTATTACACTGCAAACTATGCCGAAAGCCTTCCCCCATCGAATGGACTGAAGATCAGCTACAATACTGATGCTCAAGCTAACCTTACCAGTGAGCCATGATGCATTCAGCATTTTATTCTTTTTAATTATGTATACTAATAACCGTCCGATATTGTTAGGTGTTCGAAATGGCGTCCCCATAGGTCCTCGGGTAATTTACCGCTTCTGTCCAGACAAACAAATCTTCCATAGTTGTTTCCCCACTTTCCATGGTGCTGATTCAGTTTAGTGAATCATTTGTATGCAGACAGATATACCTTGGCTCTATGTCTACCCTCAAGGGCTCCGTGATCTGCTGCTATATGTCAAGGATAACTACGGCAATCCCACCGTCTACATCACTGAAAATGGTGAGCATATTTTATTTCCCCAAAACCAGAAGGAAACATTAGACACGCAGACCTGCTAGTTCTAGAGCAAAAAATTAAAACTTTTGAAAAACTCAACTGAAAAACTCTTTTTTCAGGCGTCGGGGAAACCAACAACAAGAGCCTAACAATACAGGAAGCCCTCAAGGATTACAGCAGGATAGAGTACTACCACAAGCACCTTCTTTCCCTGCTGAGTGCCATAAGGTCGATCAGAGCACCATCTACACTCTAACTCTGTCATACAAGCTCCAAACCAAACTTGAGATTACCTGGCAATGCATTGCGTTGCACCTGTGTGTTAATTTGTAAGTACTGATTGACAGGGACGGCGCAAACGTGAAGGGGTACTTCGCGTGGTCGCTGCTCGACGACTTCGAGTGGGCGAGCGGGTACACTGCTAGATTCGGGCTACACTTTGTGGACTACGGCGACGGGCAGAAGCGCAAACGGTATCCCAAGCAGTCAGCACGCTGGTTCAAGAAGTTCCTCAAGAGATAGTTCAACATGCATATAATTGCCAGCAACGCGATGGAGGCAGTTGAGTGAGAGTTGCAATGACGATTGGTTGATTGTACTACCATGTGGCTCTTTGCATGTTTCCCCCTATTATGACTTATGACGGTATAATAAGTTCAGCCGAAATTCAATCCTTCGCGTACTGTTGGAGTATTAGGCAATTTTCGTATGAGATTAATTACCAAAATCAATATTATGTAAGTACTAGCAGATCTGAACACATACAGCCAAATAATCACATCTAGTAGATCTAAAAATCTAATAAAAACTAATGTATACAAAGAGAGGAATAACATGTACAGGTTGACCGGAAAGATCATCACCGCAGCAGCACCTTGGTCTTTGTTGTTGTCAGCCATGGCGTTGTTGAGATCGTCAGTTGATGAAGAAGAACATGAACGGAAGCGAGCAGTCGCGCTGAGATGGTTCCCAAAAATTTTATCGTCCGTATCTCGGTGCAGGATCTCAACGGACGGGGTTTCGGAGGCCTGCTCTTCCGGACGGCCGTGTACGTAGTCGTTAGGATAGAGAAGCCTTGAGAGCAGCACAACAAGAGAAACAAGGCGAGAGAGATAGAGAAAGAACAAGTTACTTCTAGATCTGTTCTGTCTCTCCCTCTATAGTCTGGGAGGTGAGCCGACCGAGTCACCATACGGTGAAAGATAAGGACACGCGTCAAACATGCACACGAATTTGACACGTACCCAAGAGTTGGTGCATCATGTAAAAATTTAGTCTTTCACAAAAAAAGTTTCTAACTCGAACTCGATTCACGAAATGCGACGCGCGTGCGGGCGAGGTGAGGCGGGCGGCGGAGGAGGAGGAATGCGCGTGGACTCCTTCTATTCTCACTCACTTAGTGAGAGTGAAACAGCTCACCTTATAATCTGGTCCAACTCTGAAATGGATCGTATGGGCACCTAGAGGGGGTTGAATAGGTGTTACTTTAATTTTTAATGCTTTTTCAATTTTAGGCTTGACACGAAAGGTAAATTGTCTAGATATACTACTATGGAGAATTTTTCTATCTGCAAACCTAACTACTAGCAAGTAAAAACGAGTGAGATAGAGAAACGAGTAAACTGAAGTGAGCACGCGGAGACACATAATTTATTTTACCGCAGTTCTTTCCTTGTTAAGGAAAGTACATCTACATTGAAGGGATGGACGGTACTAAGACCACCACGCCACGATAGGCCTCACCCTGTTCTCCGATGGATCCCGCCACCAAAGGCCTGATCCACCTTTCCACTATAGAAACCCTTTGAGGCGGGAACCGACGCCTTTACACAACTAGCGGGGCATAACTCCATAATCAAATTGGAGGCTCCCGTAATGACAACAAGCTGCCACAAGAACAATAGTTATCAATAACAAAACACAAGATCTTAATATTAACGAGAATACTAGATTGGAGATATCTCTAAGTGAATGGAGTGGAGTTGATGTGCTTGATTCGTGATAGGGATGTATGATGTCTCCTCCTTCAATTCCCCCAAAGATCAAAGCCTTCGGGTGGTTGAAGTGGAAGATCTAGAGAGAGAGAGAGCTTTTGCAACTGGTCTGATCTTTTTCGAATGAACCAATAGGTCTGACAGGAGGGGAAGACGTGACTTTTATACCTCCTGTTCAGATGGAGCCGTTGGAGCTTTTTAGGGCCGGATTATCCGACCTGAGTGAGGGCGATCGTCCACAGGACCGTCCGCGCCAAATCCTTGTGCAGCGAGGCGACTACCACAGTGAGGTTTGTATTCCTTCACTCTGAACTTAATTGAAACTGTTAAGTTGAGTGCAGTTGGATGAAAATCTTCAAGTAATAGAAACTTGAAATATGCACACCGATTGAATCAAGGAAGAAAGGGACAAAAACCATCATGTTTTATCAAGTATTGAGTTGGTCAGGATACATGGTAGACAATGGCGGAGATTGAAAAAATTCTATGACCGGGCTATGCTAAAAGAAAGCAAAATTTTATTTTCGTTCTGACATTAGCTATTACTCAAAATTTTCGTATCCATGGCTGTTGAAATTTGCAAATTGTGAAAAAAAAATGGTATACAATCCTCCGTACTATGAAATTGCTAACACAAGATTTGGAGAATGAAATATGAGAGTAAGGGCTTGATTTCGTTTGCAGCATTGATTACTTACTGGTGGACCTCTGGCAGGCGGCCGTGGCTGTGCGGCAACACGTGTCAGCTGTAGCTGCGCCGATCACCTGGTAGCCCAGCCAGCTGTAGATGCGGCGATCACCTGGTAGCCCAGCCAACGCTGAGGGCGGCGGCGCGGTGTTGCTGCCTACTGTGCCACTAGCTCTGTTGGGGATATACTTTCTAGGTATCCTCACAGTTTCTCACTGACCAGGGCGGCCCAGTCAGGGAGAAGAGACGGAGTTTAGTCCGGCTACGGGAAGGCCCAGAAGACTTACCGACTTAGGCCCATAGTGTTACTTGTAGTTTAAGATGTACTCTGTAACCGACTCTTAGTCGTAGCCGGATAGATCTCTCCTGTAAACCATAGGCCGGATATCTATATAAGTTGTCCTAGGGAGAGCTTTTAGGGCAACACTCAATAGTCTACAATCTCAACTCGCACAGGCGAACCCTTATAACCCATATTCCGGCTCTGCCGTATTACTGGATTGCTAGCAGTAGTAGGATCCGTCCAAAACCGGCGGATTCGAACCTGGGTAAACTTGTGTGCTCACCGTCCCGGTACACCGTACGTCTCACACCCCTCTCTTCCGCACGCCTCAAGGACCCCCTCATGGCATACTTGTCATCAATCGGACGACACTTGGCGCCCACCGTGGGGAAAGTGAGCTTCGGATCTGCGTTCCGAGCGGAATCTGCAAGAATTGGAATCGGCAAGACTATCGCCATCGGTCGCATCCTCTACGCCAGCGACATCCCTCTCATCGTTCTCGACGAGACGTGGATTCCGGATAGGGATGCTGTAACTACCTACACAATCATGTCTTTTGGCGAGATCGATGTTTACATCGGTTTCGCTGAACCTGTCCCACCCACCCCATCGGTTATGATAGAGGCAGAAGAATCTTCTGGGTCCCCTTTGTCCGCGGAGGCGGCAGAGTTCCGGATCTCAAAAAACCCTAATCCCACCCAGCCCGCACCAGTTGCGGAGATAGTGGAGAAATCTGAACCTGAGGCAGACCTAGCGGTCCAAGTCGAATCTGGAGGGGATCTCCTTAGAGAGATTGAATCCCAGATCGACCCACCCGCCGAAGTCGAAATGTAGGAGGAGCATAGCAACGACACTGATTCCGGCTCTGATGACGCCGGGACAGACAGGCCTTTCCTAAGGTACACGCTGCGACGTATGATAATGCAAAACTCAGGCGTAGACGCAATTCTCGAGACCATCAAAAGTTTTGACGAAGCTGATCGCGAGAGCCGCAGGTACCTCAGGAAGAACGCATCACACTTCGTCGGATACGTGGGATCCGGATCCGGCTCTGCCGATGCTGGAGACAACACCGACTCGGTGCTGGAGGCAATTGGAACAAACGCCGACGTACCCGCATCCTCGGATGAATCGATGACGTCAGCAGATTTCCGAAAGTTCTCCGCAGAATATGAAGAGGAGTACAACTCCAAAGCTGCAGAAGAAGGAGAAGCCATGGATGAAGGATCCGGGGAACACTCTCCCAAAGCGCAGGATGACATGGAAATCGGAGATAATCCCGAGATCCAGAGGTCTGAAAGTACCGATCAGAGCTTGACTCCGGGAAACGGACCCAAAGCCGTCTTTGCTACTGGCGCTGCCAAGAAGGCAAAGAAGAGGAACAAGAAAAACAAGACCCCGGCAAAAGACCCTCTTGCAGAGGAGGTGATTGCCGAGGAATACGAGGAAGACTCGGATGGAGCACTTATCCCAGGAGATCCCAAAAAAGAAGAATCGGTGGATGGACACGTGATCACTAAAGGTGCGCGTAAACTCATCGATGCTGCATTAACCACACCTATTCCTACAGCTGCAGAACTTACTGCTGAAGAACTGGACGAGAGGGCGTAGGCCCTAGAAGTGCGTCGTCAAGTACTCCTCGATGAAGCCAAAAACATTGAGGAGGAAAAGAAATGCATAGCATATGTGGAGAAGTACAACTCCAGGCAATACCAGAAGACCAGGAAGCGTCATACCAATGACAACCAATTCCCGTAGATTCACGCCGTCCTTTTCAGAGAAGAGATGGGGAAGCCTCGGAAAGATAGTAGAGGGGATTGGGTATATCCAACCCCAGTACAGAACACCATGGCGGCCCGAGAAATTTTATCGGCTAATCCAGGCTCGGAGGAGATCCGGTTGGGAATCAAACTACTCAACAAGGGACTGGAGCAGCAAAAGGTCGCCATGTCTCTGATTCTGACCAATGTCGCACGGATCCGGCATGGGCTGACATAAGACCCCAACGCGTACCGGAGCAGCAGCACCGTCCCGATCGCCGGGAAGACAATTACTCAAGAACCGGATCTTCGGGACAACACCACAAAGCTGCCCGTAACTGGCGTAACGTCAACCCAAATGCGGAGCAAGAAGCAATTGTTGCACTGAATCCGAGGAACCCGCCCCCACGAGAATCAAAAGACCGCAGGGACGATGATAAAGAAAAACGTCGGGAGGAGGACCGACAAAGAATGCCACCTCCTAGACATGCAAGCCGTCTGGATGACGGATGAAGGAATGACGGATACCATGCCGAGACAAGCCGGCAGGGGGCTCGTCGCAATGAAGACCCTCTCTGGAGCCGGAATAATGACGCTCCGGACGGAGCCCGGCGATCAGCCGGAAAAAACCTAGCTGCTCCACCCTCTCCACCAAGTAGCCACCACAACGACTCTCAAGGAGGTCAGGGAGGCATCATGGTGGAGGTGGTGGTAGCAGAAGCCGAAGTCCGGCTCCAAGGCACTTGAGCCACAGCCGACACTCGGGATGATCTCTATCCCCGAACAACGCACGACAAAGGATAAACTCCAATATAGAGGCGCGGCACTATGAAAACGATGATATCTACGTGGGCCCAAAGTGCTTCGGACCACGCATCAGAGCTACAAGATTCCTGGAAGGATTTGCTATCTCACGATATATCCAAGCCTATGACGACATTGCTCGGCCAGATACCTGGCTACAGGATTTTTTCCAAGCTTGCTGCATCGCCAAAGGCGGAAACAGCCTGGTCGCAACCCGATATCTCCCACTCATGTTGAGGAAGACGGCAAGATCATGGCTTAATGAACTTCCGGAGAACACCATCCACAATTGGTATGACATGCAAAGTACGTTCTTTCAGAATTTGAAGGCACATACCAGAGGCCCTGTACGGTCGGTGACCTACAGCGTTGCACCCAGAAGGCCGGAGAAACCTGCTGGGATTACCTTGGACAATGGATCGACACCAAGAACTCCTGTGAAGGAGTAAATGATCAAACTGTGATTGAAGCTTTCATTGCAGGTCTACCAATTGGTCTACTGCGTCATCGCTTGAAGTGTGACAAAGTCACTGATTTGGGAGAGATGATAGAAACAGCGAGCAAGTATGCAGATGCTGATGACGATGCAGAGGGATTACTCAATGCCCTAGCTGTCCCACAGTCGGCAAAACAACCAAAGCAGCAAGCTCAGAAGCGCAAGAATACCCCGGAAGAGAAACCCAACGCGGAAACGGCAGTGGTCACTGCTACTTTCGGGTCTGGAGGACGAGGAGGACGTGGCAGAGTCCGCGGGCGTGGCCGTGGGACTTCGAGGGTTCAAGGTAGGGGAGACCAGCAACCAGGCAAAACCTACACTTGGGCCGACATTGCCAATAACCCATGTGTACATCACTTAGATGCCAATGGGGGCTCGTCCCACACCAACGCTAAATGTCGTTTCAATGACGACATCAAAAGAGATGACACCGCTGGCTACAAGGCTAAGCGGAAGAAGGGAAAGAAGAATCCTGAAAAGGATAAAGAGACCAAGAAAGATTCCGACATGGAGGAAGCTGATGCTTCAAATCCCAAGCCGGAAGGGGAGAAAAAATTTCCGACCAAGAAAGACACTTATGTCACCTTCCTCGGATCTCAACTAGCAAAGGTCAAGAAAGCAGTTCTACATGAGCTCAATGCAGCAGTTTTGGATGTCCCCCAATTCTTGGACTAGTCGGAAGTGGCAATCACATTTGACCGCGCTGATCATCTGCCTAAGTTGCACAGGTGAGGAAAATACTCCTTAATCGTCAATCCACTTATTGACGGTTATGGTTTTTCCAAGACTCTCATGGACGGTGGCAGCAGTATCAATATTCTGTATGTCGAAACGCTATGCCGGATGAAGATCTCGGAGACCCAGCTGAACCATAGCTCTATGATCTTTCACGGAGTTGTCCCAGGAAGACAAGCCAATTCCCTAGGAGAAATCACTTTGGATGTTACCTTCGGAACTCCAAAGAATTATCGGACGGAGGCACTTTCCTTCGAAGTGGTCCCATTCAAGAGCGCATACCACGCTATATTCGGACGTCCGGCTTACTAGGCTTTTATGGCTCGTCCGTGTTATATTTACAATATGATGAAAATTCTAGGTCCCAACGGCGTAATCACCATCAGGGGAGACCCAAAGAAAGCGCGAGAGTGTGAGGATGGAAATGCCGCCTTTGCTGAAGCCGTGCTGCACGCCCAGGAGTACCAGGAGATCAAGAAGAGCATAGATCCGTCCGAGATGCCCGCGACGAAGAAGGAGGTGACAAAGCCGAATATAGAGGTCAAGGCATCAGAAGAGACGAAGAAGACGCCGTTGAAGGATGATGACCCCTCCAAGGTGACCCAGATAGGCGTACACCTAGATAGCGCATAGGAAAGTGCGCTCGTCAAGCTCCTCCAAGCAAATCAAGATATCTTCGCATGACAGCCATCTGACATGACCAGAGTACCTAGGGAACTTGCTGAGCACTCTTTAAATGTAAACCCGAACGCTAAACCCGTCAAACAGTCCTTACGACGTTTCAGCGATGAAAAGTGTAAGGCAATAGCTAAGGAACTAGCGCGGCTCGAGTTAGCCGGATTCATAAAAGAGGTCTTCCACACTGAGTGGTCGGCCAATCCTGTAATGGTCCCTAAAAAGGACACCACTGATTTAAGGATGTGTGTTGATTATACTGCCTTGAACAAGGTTTGTCCAAAAGATCCATTCGCTCTGCCTAGGATTGATCAAGTCATCGATTCTACGGCAGGCTCGGAACTCCTCTGTTTTCTCGACGCATATTCCGGTTATCACCAAATCCGGATGAAGGAATCTGACAAAATCAAAACTTCATTCATAACCCCCTTCGGGGCCTTCTGTTTTGTTACGATGCCCTTTGGGCTAAAGAACGTAGGAGCTACGTACAAGCGCACGATGCAGTGTTGCCTCCACGACCAAATCGGACGTAACGTACATGCATACGTGGATAACATTGCGGTGATGTCCAAAAAGAAGGAAACGTTTATTTCCGACTTGGAGGAAACATTCGCCAATCTACGAAAATACAACATCATGCTTAATCCGAAGAAATGCTTCTTTGGAATTCCAGCCGAAAAATTGTTAGGTTTCATCGTGTCTCAAAGAGGCATAGAGGTGAACCGGGACAAAATCAAGGCTATACTCAATATTTCCAGGCTAAGTCGCCTGAAGAACGTACAAATACTAACTGGTTGCATTGCTGCAGTCAGTCGATTTGTAAACCGGCTTGGTGAAAGAGCCGCACCATTATACAAACTCCTGAAAAAGACCAAGGATTTTGTGTGGAACGACGAAGCGGAAGCTGCACTACAAGACTTGAAGAAAGTACCCTCATCTGCTCCTATCCTTGCTACGCCGGAACCACAGGAACCGATGTTGCTTTATCTTGCTGCGACGAACAAAGTCATTAGTATAGTCATGGTGGTAGAGAGACCGGAGGAAAATCAGGAACACTTAGTGCAGCGTCCGACATACTTTGTCAGCGAGGTTCTGACAGAATCAAAACAGCGGTATCCACACTATCAAAAGTTGGCTTACAGTGTTTTTCTAGCATCTCGTAAGCTACGACACTATTTTCAAGAGCATCCAATTACCGTGGTGAGCATAACTCCCATGAGAGATATAATCAACAACAGTGACGCCACAGGACGCGTCACCAAATGGGGCATAGAGCTTTTAGCTTTTGATATTGAGTATAAACCCCGGACAGCAATCAAATCCCAAATCCTTGCCGACTTTGTTGCTGATTGGACAGAGACGAAGGAGAATATGACCCTCCCTGAGTCGGAATATTGGACCCTCTACTTTGATGGGTCTAAGGCTCGAGGGGGCTCGAGGGCTGGCGTGGTGCTCAAATCACCCCAAGGAGATAAACTTCTATACGTGTTGCAGATCCAGTTCACAGCGACAAATAATATTGCTGAGTATGAAGCACTGCTGCATGGAATTCGGATTGCTAAGGATATCGGCATCCGACGTTTGATGTGTTATGGAGATTCGGATCTTGTTGCTCAACAAGTATCGGATATTTGTAATGCAAATAAATACATGGCAGCATATAAAGCTGTCGTGGATGATTTATCTAAATCGTTTGAAGGGTTTGAAGTTTAACATATACCTCGAGCAGAAAACGAGGAAGCAGATGCGCTATCTCGGATAGGCTCTGCACGGAAAGAGGTCCCAGATGGCGCTTTTTTAGAGCACCTCAAAGTTCCCTCAATAAAGGGAGTGGATGAGGAATATCCGACCAAATTCGACTCACCTCTAATAGCAGTCCTGACTGTAATTTCCCGCTGGACCCAACCCTACCTTGATTATCTGGTAGTTGGCAAATTACCCGAAGATGAGGTTCTGAGCCGGCAGATCGTCCGACGAGCAAAAGCCTATATTATAGTTAAAGGTGAGCTCTATAAGCGGACTGTTTCTGGGGGTTTTCAGCGCTGCGTATCTCCAGAAGAAGGAGTGGAAATCCTAAGAGAAGTCCACGAAGGCGAGTGTGGTCACCATGGTGCAGCCAAATCTTTAGTGGCAAAAGCCTTCCGACACGGTTTTTTCTGGCTTACAGCAAAGCCAGATGCCGAACGGCTAGTCAAGACGTGCAAGGGCTGCCAAAAGTACGCCAAGCAAGCTCATGTTCCGGCTGATCAGCTATGGACAATACCTATAACATGGCCTTTCGCGGTCTGGGGGCTTGATATGGCAGGACCATTTAGACGAGCTCCAAGTGGATTTACTCACCTCTTAGTGATGGTGGATAAATTCACCAAATGGATTGAGGCTAAACCCATCACTAGTTGTGATGGAGCAACAGCGAAAAGATTTGTCGAGGATGTTATAATCCGGTATGGTTATCCGCATAGCATTATCACGGACAACGGGAGTAATTTCTCTATGGGAGAATTGGCCGAATTCTGCAACGAGCAAAATATCCGGCTTGACATTGCGTTAGTCGCACATCCACAGGCTAACGAACAAGTTGAAAGAGCAAATGGTTTAATCCTGCAGGGCTTGAAACCGAGACTCGAAGCACCACTACGACATGCTGCGGGGGCTTGGGCAGAGGAATTACCCTCTGTAATATGGAGTTTACGAACAACTCCGAACAGGTCAACCGGATACACACCTTTCTTCTTGGTCTATGGTGCAGAAGCAGTTCTTCCTAGTGATTTAATTCACACTTCTCCTAGAGTGGCCGCGTATATCGAAGAAGGTGCCGAGATTTCTCGACAAAATGATCTCGACTTAGTCGAAGAAGTTCGCGTCGTTGCTGAAATGAGATCAACAGCCTATCAGCAGAAGTTACGCAAGTATCATAGCCAGAGCTTCCGAAACAGATCTTTCAATTAAGGTGATTTGGTTCTCCGGCTTGTGCAACAAAGAAAGCACAAACTTTCCCCAGTATGGAAAGGGCCCTTTTTAGTTAGTCGAGTATTGCACAATGGTTCGTACTACTTAACTGACATGAGGCCAGTCAAAGAAAGACCTGTTACTAAGAAGAGAAAGAGAGCTGGAGGCAGTACAAATCCGGATGAGTTAGACAGACCATGGAATATTGCTCATCTACGTCCCTTTTATTCTTAGTTTATCCTTCTTTGTAATCGTACATATGTACATGTTCTGTGAGAAATAAAAGTCTTGGTTGCCTCAAGTTTTTCTGAGAAGTTTTTACCATCTTATTTTCGAATGATCATGTCATAGTCGAAAATCCCAAAATACTTGAAAGTACTTATGCTCATGTTTGTTCTGGTTTAGATTTTCGATTCTAAAAATGCTACCTTTGGGTATAACTCTAAAGTTTCTAGTCTATACTTTGGTTATTTGTCTGATTGCTGGATGCGGGTATTTTTTGAGTAGTGAATTGTTGGTACTGGAAGCCGGCTTTATTTCCGAGTTTAAACTGGTTTAGCAATTGAGCTCCGTTGCTCGGCAAAGTTTCCGTGCAGAAGGTTTAGCCGGATCACGAAAGGGACGAGGCGGAAAGCCAGATAGACGATAAGTATAGACGATAAAGTATAAGTGCTTATGCAAACATTTCAGGCACACAAAAATTTAAAGTCAAAAGTGCTGAATAGATTAAAACTTGGCACTAGCAAAAGTATCATACTGCATATTTACAGACCCATAATGTTTCTCAGAATAATACATTTTCTGGTAATTTATGATGCAGGAGGAGAGGAAGGAGCTGCCGGCTCGCTGGATACATCGCGTTGATATCGTTCCGAGATGTCCACATCCAACATGGTGTGGTCATCATCGGAAACCTCTTCTGTTTCTTCGGGAGGCGGAGGCGGTGTGTCCACGCGGATGAAGAAGGGAGTGTCGTAGCTGGTTAGATCAGCTACATGGCACCCATATCCGGTGCAGGAGTCCATGATTTCCTTGATGTCTTGCTCCTGTCCGTCTACGTCTACCTTGCAGTACCCACTGGTCACTTGCCAGATCTCCATGCTTCCATGGTGGCTCATGACCATGGGAAGAGTGTTCTGCGCTGCGAATCGCGCGTAGGACATGTTCCAGTCCTGAACGAGTTGCGGCATTTCCTTCGCCTTGTCCCGCACCTGAAAATCCGACATGCTATGCATGTCTGGAATCTTGAGAGCTTCGCCAATATCCTCAAGGGATTGGTGGAAGTCATGAAGCAGATCACCGACTTGGGTAAGCCGGTGGGTGCGAGGCTCGACAGAGGTGGAGTCCATCAAGTTAAGAGGACCTATACACAAAAACAGTTAAGAAAATCCGACATTGAAAGAAGTCGAAGAAAATAGACAAGTCAAACAGATGGAACATACCGAAGATGACGTCATCAACTTTGGTCTTCTCTTCCTGAAGACTCCGGAGTTTAGCCCGGAGCGCCTCGGAAAGGTCCTTCTCTCTGCAAAGCTCATTATTGAGGTCTGAGATTTTCTGATCTTGAGCCGCAATCTTACGATTACGCTCGTCAGTTGCCATGGAGGAGGATTCGAGAATTTGAGCGATGCTCTTCTTATGATCCACCTTGAGCTTATCCAGCTCTTGGCGAAGTTCTTTGTTCTCCACCACCAAGGTTTTGAGGTTCTTGGCCTCTTCAATCATAGCACAGGACTGTTTCACCAGTGCTGTAAGACAAAAGAACAATAATTCAGCAAAAAATATTCGACTTTGAAAATACAGGATAAGGCTTGAGTCTCGGAATGTTTACCTTCGGCCTCATCCTTGGAGACCTTCAGCTCGGCATTTTCAAGTCAGAGAGATCTGATCTCTCTCCGCTTGTTGCAGATATTCTTCAACAAATCCTGGTTATATGAATTAACTTTCTGTAAGTTAGAATACCTAGAGTCAGAAGTCTACTGAAGACTCGAGCTAATATTGTTACTAATATCAGCACGAGCCTTGGGAGCTACACTAGTTCATTCTTTGGCATCCTAAGGAATCATACACCCGGATTGTATATCCTACTTCATGCTTGGGGGCTAGAGGATATGATATAAAGTACAATAAAGAAAAACGTGAGTTAGAATTCCGACTTACATGATGTTCATGTGTGAGCTTGCTCAGACATATGTTCACCTCGGTGGAAACTTTCTCGGCGAGGGTGAGTGGAATAATCGGAGGTGGTGGAAGCACACCAGCTTTAAGTCCCTCGTCGTGAAGGCGAACTTGTTCAAGAAGGTCGGAGTATTTGATGTCTTCCGCCTCTTGTGCTTCTTCCTCGGCAGAGAGATTTCTCTTCTCCAGGCATTGCCGGGCCAGCCGCTGGATCTCCTCCGCAGATTTCCGGGACAAGCCAAGTTTTGCAAGCCCCGGATTGTTAAGGAGGTTGTCGGCGAAGATCTCTGCCGAGGGATCATTACCCAAAGAGGATTCACCCTTATCTAAACCTGACTCACTCATGGTGATGTCAGCCTGTGATTCAAGGATCGCTGGCTCCGTTGAAGGAGTCGGATCTTCTGCGACAACTGGTGATGGAGTAATCACCGGTGTAGCAGAAGGTTGAGGGGCAGGAGTCGGAGGAGCCACAACAGGAGAAGCTATGGTCAGCTTCGTCTACCGCAAGGGCTTCGAAGAAGTTCCCTTCCCCTTACCCTTGATGAGTTGCTTAGCTCTGAGAATGTAATAGAATGGAAAACATTACATCTCGAAAGAAAGTTCGAGTAAGGTACAAAGGAGAAAGTTGTGTCGAAAGTTACCTCTTCACGACTGGCACCTCCTTTGTGCCAATAGCCAATGTCGGAGCTTTGCGCTTCTTGGGCACAACGTCCGGCAATGGAACCAATTCAGCCTCCTGAGAAAACTCTGGAGGATATCCCTCGAGTGGAGCAAGTTCCGACTCGGGGAGGTCGGCAAGCTGCATCTCAGTATTGCGAAACAATTTAAAGGTGAAACACATAGAAAGGGTTTATTGTTAAAAGCTTACTGGCACAACAGGGTTTTCTGTTGTGTACATGTCCAGAGGAACCTCCGGGATCCTCCTCTCGATCTGTTCCCTTATCAGCCATTTAATCTGGCTTATGTAACCTTGCGATGTATAGGCTCTGGGGCTGATGCGGAGGGAATCTTTTTTGGACGTGCATCAGTCGGTCTCCGTGGTGCTGGAGGGGTTGGATCCGGCGTGACACCCAACAATGGACTAAGTCGGATCCCTCCAGTCCTTTGTGTTTCATCAGATATTCAATCCGCCTCTTGGCGAGAAGCAGACCGTCACTAAGAGCTGGAGCAGCTTCGTCCCAAGATAATTGGGCGTGGCAGCTCCGTCGATGAAAGCCGACAAAGTAGTGGCTTTACCGGGAGCAGTAACATCCTTGTGGTAAAAGAAAGTGGCTGGCCATTGTTTGACCGAGTCACTAGCTAGAATCTTAGGATATGCGCGCTCACGCCTAACTGAAAAACTAATTGTACCGGTAATATAAGGATTACCGACGGTAATAGAATTTCTCCGGACATGGAAGTAGTACCGGAATAAAGTAAGACTTGGCCTAATGTCGAGAAATCCCTCGCACAAGGCCGCATAGGTGCTCATCTCTAAAATGAAGTTGGGGGAAGATGGTGAAGTTGAACACCATAGTGATCTATCACCTCGGAAAAGAATTCCGAGGGAGGGAAAGACAAACCTTTGTCGAGGTGGGTGCCAAAGTGTACCCGCTCGCCGGCGCGCGGGTTGGGGATGGTTTCGCCGGAGCCACTCTGCCAGTCGCTGGCGCGGAGGAGCCCTTCAGCCTCCAACAACGGAGCTTCTCGTCGTCCAGTAAGCAGGGGATCCAAACCCCAAGATTGCTTTCCTTCTCTGTCGCCGCTGCCGCAGCCAAGCTGGATGATAAGGACGAAGCCATTCTTCCGGTGTGCCGGTGACCTTAGATGGGCGTCGCTGGGAGTTTGGGAAGCAAGGGAGATCTGTGCGCAAGGGGGAGGGGGAGGAGAAGAAACGGCAAGGGGAATAGGTGATGATGGGAGAAGGAGAATCCTCACCCCTTATATCCACCTAACCGCGCCAAGATTCGTGTAAATGACACTGTGTAACCGCCACGCGTCGTGGAAGGAACTGGGAAGGACCCACATGATGATTATGTCGCCTCGATCTCCGTGTACACACTGAAACGGTGCCTCGGTTCCACGAACGGCGGACCCACCAACGGTCGTGCTGACAGGATGTTTGTCAGATGACGTGACTTGACCATGACTAGTGTCAGGTGACATCAGAGACCAAGTTCCGGCTTAGTTTGAAAATCAAGCTGGGAAATCCGAGTAACATGTTGATAGGTCTGACTTATTTTTAAGACCGATCGTATTTTTTGTTGTGAAGTTTCAGGAACCCTTCAAGATTCTGCAAGCCGAAGATCAAGCTAGACGATGATAAATCCGACTTTGGATCTTGGAGGCCTTCGGGGGTTGCTGTTGGGGATATACTTTCCGGGTATCCTCACAGTTCCTCCTTGACGAGGTTGCCGCCGGGTTAGAGCTTTGCTTCACGGGCGGCCCAGTCAGGGAGAAGAGACGGAGTTCAGTCCGGCTACGGGAAGGCCCAGAAGACTTACCGACTTAGGCCCATAGTGTTACTTGTAGTTCAAGATATACTCTGTAACCGACTTTTAGTCGTAGCCGGATAGATCTCTCCTGTAAACCCTAGGCCGGATATCTATATAAGCCGTCCTAGGGAGAGCCTTTAGGGCAACACTCAATAGTCTACAATCTCAACTCGCACAGGCGAACCCTTGTAACCCATATTCCGGCTCTGCCAGACATCGGATTGCTAGCGAGTAGGATCCGTCCCAAAGCCGTGATTCGAACCTGGGTAACTTGTGTGCTCACCGTCCCGGAACACCGTACGTCTCACACCCCTCTCTTCCGCACGCCTCGAGGACCCCCTCATGGCGTATTTGTCATCAATCTGACGACAAGCTCCTTCTCGACCAACTACCCTGATGGCCCGTGTTTTTCAGTCTCAATCGCTAGACATATAGGAATAGCAAGGCGCCCCCATCCCCCTCGCCATGACTTCTGTCCAGACACCAGAGAGGAAACTAAGAGAGTCAAGCGAACGAGAAATAAGAGTATGTTCTGATGGGTTGTGCCTCAGATACATAGAGTAATTATTTGAGCCCTCCAATGAGGTTATGAATTGTTTGATGACACTCCATATGAAAGAATGTTCCGATGATATTTTTCCTAGTAAATGTGAGATTGTCAGTGTGTTTATTTTTCAGAGTTGTGAACAACCTTAGTTGCAGTGTACAATTAATTAGCTTAATTTATTTCATTCTATCTTTATTTAGCTGAATTTGATTGAAATTACAGAGAAGCAAAAAAGGAAGGAGCCATAGTAGAAGAAGAAGAAAGAAGCCAGAGAAGAAGAAGAGGAAGGAAGTAGTCACAGAAGAAGGAGAAGAAAAGGATTCTTTTGTACTCTTGTTTGGTAGTGAATATAACTAGAATGCCAGGCACTATGTAGTTGTTTTTGTAATGCAGTTTGTAATCCATGTGTACGAAAACAGTGTACTGTACTTGATCTTTGTATGAAATGAGTCTACTTTGATTGGTCTTCATATGGAATACCATGGTATGAAATCAATGTACTGTACTTAATCTTTTTATGAAATCAGTGTATTGTGCTCCATCATAATGAATGTATTTTTTGTCATTTACAAATCAGTTTTGAGGTGCCCTGGTAATTGAAATCTGTCATTTACATATTGAAATTTGTCCTGACACTTGATCTTTGTATGATATCTATCCTGGTACTTGATATTTGTATGAAATCTGGCATGGTGCTCTGTCATTTACATAATGTAATATGTCCTGGTACTTGATCTTTGTATGAAATATGTCCTGGTATTTTTTTTGTGTGTGAAGTCCGTCATTTACATAATGAATGGTTTTTCTGTCATTTACCTGGTAATTGTGACACCGGGAAAAGGCACAGGTCATCCAAGTTGTTTGGTACTGTTTGATATATGATATACTTGATTGCTACTTGAGTACACTGACTAGCCACCATGAGGTTCACAAGTTGGACAATTTAGTGATATTTTTTCCTGGATACAAATATGTACAAATAAGTAGTAAACAATTGCTCCTCCTTCAGCTCCCCAATTTCTCAGAGGAGTAAATAACTGATTGCAAACACATAAAAGATACAACCATTGTTTGATCATTACACCAAATTTCACAAGATAAATTTATAGTGCCATCAATTCACAGTAAGAATGCACCAAAAATTCCCAAGTACACAAAAACTTTAACAAGCCATGGGCACAAATGCATAAATGAAAGTAGCACCTAGAAACCAGCAGCAGCCGGTGCATTTTGACTGATAGAAAATTCATCCATATTTAAATCCAAAAAAAATTCCGCATTTAAATATGGAATTTCGCCTCTAGGTTGCTCATCACCAAACAAGAGGTAGTGTGCACATACTGCTCATATACTACAGTATACTGCTCCAAAACAAAGAGGCAGAGCCGTCAGCAACAGGGCATGAAGTGTTCATATACTGCAATGAATCGATGAATTTGCAATGCCCAATTACTACAGCGACTTCCCCAATGCTCAGAATCTGCAAACACACCCCGATCATCGCCCAACGATTTCGATCGTGTGTAGCTTGGGAGGAAAAATTCAGGCGTACCATACTATGGGGGATCGTCGTTGCACTCGTGGTACTGCAGGTCAGGCGGCATCGCGCCGTGAAAGCCGCCACGAACGTCACGGAGAAAGAGGCGGCGGCGTCTCCGTCCTCGATGGCCACGACCCTTGCGAAGAAAAACGGAGGAGAGACGGAAACCGCGACAAATTAGCTACTTACCAGAAGCAGTTGCCGCTCTGTACTCCACGACGCTCTTCAAAACTCGTGGAAGAAGCAACCAGCTTGATGCTATTTTTCCTAGGGCCTGAGTGCAAAGTGCGGCTGCTTAAGCTGTTTTTTTAGCGGTACATGGCGCGCTTCTAGGCTGGTTGGATGGGTTAGTTCCGGTCCAACGAGTTGTGGGACGGCGGAGTCGGATTAGACAACTCCTGGGACTAATCTGCACCTAGAGTACAAGTTGTGATACTAAGGGTGTTAATACCTCTTTTCTTAATGGGTAGACGACAACAGATTAAGATTTAATACTCCCTCCGTCTAGAAATAAGTGATTCTATTTGTCTAGATTCATATGTATCTATATATTAAAATAAGTCTAGATATACACTAGTAGAAAAATGGCCTTTGGTTCTGGCCACTAGTCCCGGCCGTGGCTGGGGCCGGAACTAATGGTCCGAACCAAACGGCCCGAGGTCGTCAAATTCTGTGTCCCGGTCCGTAAGAGGCCACTAGTCCCGGTTTGAGACACAAACCGGGACTAGTGGGTCTGGGCACGCCCGCGTGGTCCTGGCAGAACCATTAGTCCTGGTTTGTGTCTCAAACCGGGACTAATGGTCTGGCCCTATATATGCACCCAGCCCTCCACTCTCTCCTATTTTTTTTCCTATGTGAGGTGGGTATAACTTTGTGCTAACTTTTTTTCTTCATATGCACTAGAGGTGTTCGGTGAAATGCCTGTTAGAGCGATGCCACTTGAGTTCACACAAGACAAAACATGATATGAGGTGCCAGAGCGACACTTAATGTTTCTCCTCTTTGTTTTGAAGTGTCCTAAAAGGTTAGTAACTATTTTCTCGTTTTGACCGCGCGGTACTAATTTAAGCATCGTTATTGCGTTTGATATATATGCATGGTTGTATGATGCAGATGATCCACCCATGGATGTACGGTGACCGATGCTCTGACGCTTATAGAGAAGGCGTGCGTTCTTTTCGCCTTGTGGCCGAGGCAAACAAGCTGCGGGATGGTTTTATGTGTTGTCCATGTGTTAAATGTCGGAATGAGCAGGCTCACACTTCCTCAAGAGTTATTCAGAGCCACCTGCTTCGGTCCGGTTTCATATCCGGCTATAATGTTTGGACCAAGCACGCAGAAAGAGGGGTTATGATGGAAGACGGCGATGAAGAAGAGAACGATGATGACAACTACCGATCTATGTTCCCTAAATACGATGATACCGCAGTTGAAGATAATGAAGAAGAAGGGGGTGAAGAACGGGAACCAGATGAGCCCGTTGATGATTTTGGTCGGGTCATTAGTGATGCAAGGCGCAACTCAGAAAAGGAGAGGTTGCAGTTCGAGCAGATGTTACAGGACCACAACAAATTGTTGTACCCAACTTGTGAAGATGGCCAGAAGAAGCTGGGTAGCACACTGGAATTGTTGAAGTAGAAGGCATAGACCGGTATGACTGACTCGGGATTTGAAAAGTTGCTGGTAATAATGAAGAAGCTGCTTCCAAGAAATAACCAATTGCCTTCTAGTACGTACGAAGCAAATAAACTTGTCTGCCCTCTAGGATTAGACGTGCAGAAGATACATGCATGCCCTAATGACTGCATCCTCTACCGCGGTGAGAAGTACGAGAATATGGATAAATGCCCAGTATGCACTGCATTGCGGTATAAGATCAGAAAATATGACCCTGGTGATGTTGAGGGCGAGCCACCCAGGAAGAGGGTTCCTGCCAAGGTGATGTGGTATGCTCCTATAATACCACGGTTGAAACGTTTGTTCAGAAATAAAGAGCATGTCAAGTTGTTGCGATGGCACATGGAAGACCGTAAGAAAGACGAGATGTTGAGGCACCCTGTTGATGGTCGGCAGTGGAGAAAAATCGAGAGAGACTTCCCGGACTTTGCTGGTGACGTAAGGAACTTATGGTTTGGTCTAAGTACCGATGGCATAAATCGTTTTGGGGAGCAGAACTGCAGTCACAACACCTGGCTCGTGACTCTATGTATCTACAACCTTCCTCCTTGGTTGTGCATGAAGCGGAAGTTCATTATGATGCCAGTGCTCATCCAAGGCCCTAAGCAACCCGGCAACAACATTGATGTGTACCTAAGGCCATTAGTTGATGAACTTCTACAGTTGTGGTCCAAACCAGGTGTACATGTGTGGGCTGAGCACAAACAACAGGAATTTGACCTACAAGCGTTGCTGTTCGTAACCATCAATGATTGGCCTGCTCTTAGTAACATTTCAGGACAAACGAACAAAGGATACAATGCATGCACGCACTGTTTAGATGAGACTGAAAGTATATATCTGGATAAATGTAGAAAGAATGTGTACCCTACAATCGTCGTTTTCTTCCGCCCAGTCATCCCTTAAAGAAGAAAGGCAAGCATTTCAATGGCAAGACAGAAACCCAGATGAAGCCTGTCCCCCGTAGTGGTGCTGATGTATTTGGTATGGTCAAGGATTTGGATGTAATCTTTGGAAAGGGTCCTGGAGGACAACCTGTTCCGAAAGACGCCGACAGACACACACCCATGTGGAAGAAGAAATCTATATTTTGGGAGCTACCCTATTGAAAAGTGCATGAGGTCCGCTCTGCAATCGACGTGATGCACCTGGCAAAGAATCTTTGCGTGAATATTCTAGGCTTCCTGGGCTTGTATGGGAAGTCAAAAGATACCCCGGCAGCACTGGAGGACCAGCAACATCATAAAGGACGAGACGGCAAGCATCCAGGGCAGTTTCAAGGGCTTGCCAGCTACGCTCTTACCAAAGAAGAGAAGGAAATCTTTTTTGAAGTCCTTTTCAGTATCAAGGTCCCGTCTGGCTTCTAAATGAATATAAAGGGAATAGTAAATATGAAAGAGAAAAAATTCAAAACCTAAAGTCTCATGACTGCCACGTGCTTATGACGCAATTGCTTCCGGTTGCATTGAGGGGAATTCTACCAGAAAATGTTCGACTAGCCATTGTGAAGGTATGTGCATTCCTCAATGCAATTTCTCAGAAGGTAATCGATCGAGAAAGTCTATCAGGTTTACAAATTGATGTGGTCCAATGTCTGGTCAGCTTCAAGTTGTTGTTCCCGCCATCCTTCTTCAATATTATGACACACCTCCTAGTTCACCTAGTCGAAGAGATTAGAATTCTCGGTCCTGTGTTTCTACACAATATGTTCCCCTTTGAGAGGTTCATGGGAGTCTTAAAGAAATATGTTCATAACCGTGCTAGGCCAGAAGGAAGCATCTCCAAGGGCTATGGAACAGAGGAGGTCATTGAGTTTTGTGTTGACTTTCTTCCTAACCATAAGCCGATTGGTGTTCCTGAATCTCGGTATGAGGGGAGGATGACTGGAAAAGGCACACTAGGAAGAAAATCAATGGTATGTAGGGACGGACATTCTTTCACTCAAGCACACTACACAGTTCTACACAATTCCACCGTGGTGGCTCTGTATATCGAGAAACACAAGAATATTCTACGCTCTGAAAACCCGGGGAAGCCTGAAACCTTGATTAAAGGGGAACACGAGAAGAATTTTGGCAGTTGGTTGTAGACACATCTCATGAATAACACCACTGTTGGAGATGAGTTGTACTCGTTGGCCAGGTTACCATCTTCGACTATATGTACTTTCCAAGGGTACGAGCTAAATGGGAATACATTTTGCACGATCCCCCAAGATAAAAAGAGCACCAACCAAAACAGTGGTGTCCGCTTTGATGCAACAGATAACAATGGGTAGAAGGACACATATTATGGGTACATAGAGGAGATATGGGAACTTGACTATGGACCTACTTTTAAGGTCTCTTTGTTTCGGTGCAAATGGGTCAAGCTGACAGGAGGCAGGGTACATGTAGACCAAAAGTACGGCATGACAACAGTGGATCTCAACAATCTTGCATACATGGATGAACCATTCGTCCTAGCCAACGATGTGTCCCAGGTTTTCTATGTGAAGGACATGTCTACCAAACCGAGAAAAAGGAAAGATAAGCAAAAGAATACAGAATACGATGAGACAAAGTGCCACATAGTTCTTTCAGGGAAAAGAAACATCGTGGGAGTGGATGACAAGACAGACATGTCAGAAGATTACAATAAGTTTCATGAAATTCCGCCGTTCAAAGTGAAAACTGACCCAAGCATCCTGTTAAATGATGAAGATTCTCCATGGCTATGGTGCAGAAGAAAACCACAACACTAGATGTTGGTGATGTCTAATAATGCATTAAACCTTTTATTTGAGACATAAATCTATGTAATGTATTAAACCTTTTATTTGAGACATAAAGGTCCCCTTTCATGTAATACATCTTGCTCAATCAAACTAGATGTTGACGAGGGTTCTCGAGCATGGAGGTGATCACCCAAAGAGAAGGAACCATCACAAGAGAAGGAACCCACAAACACTAAGGATACATAGCACAACTGAAAATTAAGATACATAGCACAACTGAAAATTAAGAAACATGCCTAATGTTGGAGTGATTCAGTCATGCTCCTGCCTAGCCCTGTAATAAGCGCCACTGTAGTCGTCGTAGTCGTCGGCGCCTTCATCGCTGTCGTCGTCGGGGTCACCGTAGTCGAACCTTGAAGGTTGGGCACGCATGGGCTGGATTTGAGGGTACCGCAGGCAGGGGTTATTGCCGGTCGTGTTGTAGGCCATGACACTCTGGAGAGTCCGGCTGGGCCACCACAGCCAACGACCGGCCTCGTTGAAGTTCGAAGGAGGTGGGTCGTCCTCCTCGTGCCTGGCGAGCACCCTCTCACGCCGATTGATGAAGAAGGCTTTCCAAGTCGGGAAATAGTCGGGATGCCAGTTGGGATTCCTCCACTGCTCTGGCGTGAGCTCGAGGTAGTAGTGGTTCGTGATGGCCATCCGACGCTCCACACCTAGAGGGACAGGAGGGACCGACACGCTTCCGACGCTCAGCATACAGCCGGTGGGGACGCGGTAGCCCGGTGGGCAGGGGTAGTTCGAGGCGCAAAGCGCCTCCGCCTCCCTGGGGGTTAGAGGTATGGTGGAAGCCATGGGAGAGAGTGGAGAGAGGCGACAGATATGAGTCTAGATGTGCTATGGCAATGACCAAGCCTACATATATATAGTGAGAAATGGCGGGAAGTCAGAGGAAGGAAGCGGTGGAAAAGGCGGGAAGAAAACGGGCGGGAAAAAATAAGGCGGGAAGAAACAGACCTTTAGTACCGGTTTCACGCGAATTTTTTACCAACCGGGACTAAAGGGGCTTATTTTTTGTAATAAAATAATAAAAAATGCATTTCTTTAGAACCAAGTGTTAACGGAACAAATATGACATTGATTTCCATGTTGAGATAAATATTTGCGCCGAAACCCGAAACCCTAACCCTAAACCTGTATTTTTAAATTGAAAATGGAAAAATGGTTAATAGTTTCACTAGTTAGAATTTATAAAACAGAAAATAGATTTGGATTAATTATTCAAATTCAAGAAGTTTTCATGTTGAAAATTTTCTCAAATTCATAAGTATGCAAAAACTATATAATTCAAATGTTTAAAAAATATGCAAATTGATTTTTTTTAAAACATATGCAAAAGGACCTTTAGTTCCGGTGCGTGCTGAAAACTCTTAAGTCCCGGCCCGTGGCACGTACCGGGACTAAATACCCCCCTTTAGTCCCGGTTGCAGCCATGAACCGGGACTAAAGGGTGGGAGCTATTTAAGCCCTCTTCTTCCCCCGGTCGAATCCATCGACCGGGAGCAATCGCGAGGAGCACGCCAGAGCGCCGCCAGGCTGCCGAAATTTCCCGTCGGCGTCCGCCTCTCCGGCCACACCTCGTCCTCCTCTCCAAGGCGCAGACCTCCAGCCGCCGCTGCCACCACTTCCATCCGCGTCGGCCAGTTCCAGGCCACCGCCACCACCTCGTCCTCCTCTCGCCCACCTCCCACCTCCAGCCCGCCCGCCATCGCCGCCAGCCCGCCACCACGCCACCGCGCCGCCGCCCCGCACAAGTAATCCATCTAGTATTTTTTCTAGTGTTTTTTAGTATTTTTCTAGTATTTTTCCTAGTATTTTTTCTAGTACTTAGTGTATTTATAGTCTTAGTGTATTTTTTATAGTCTTAGTATACTTAGTGTATTTTTTGTATTTTTTTATAGTCTTAGTGTACTTTTTTATAGTCTTAGTGTACTTAGTGTATTTATAGTTTTTATGTAATTTGTGTTTTTTTATAGTCTTAGTGTACTTAGTGTATTTATAGTCTTAGTGTATTTTTTATAGTCTTAGTGTACTTAGTGTATTTTTTCTAGTACTTAGTATGTAGTAGTATCATAGTCTTAGTGTATTTTTCTAGTACTTAGTAGTATCATAGAGGCTATGGTGATGGTGAGAGGCCAACGGCACTATCGGTTGTCGACGATGCGTCGATGACTCGGTGGTTCTCGCGGGCCGCCCGGAGATAGGGTTTGGGTGGTGGTGCTCGCGGGCCCCCGGACTAAGGGTTAGGGTGGTGGTGCTCGCGGGCCGCCCGAAGATAGGGTTAGGGTGGTGGTGCTCGCGGGCCCCCGGACTTAGGGTTAGAGTGATGGTGCTCGCTGGCCCTCAAAGATAGGGTTAGGGTGGTGGTACTCGCGGGCCCTCGGACTTAGGGTTAGAGTGGTGGTGCTCGTGGGCCCCTAGAGATAGGGTTAGAGTGGTGGTGCTCGTGGGCCCCCGAAGATAGGGTTAGGGTAGTGGTGCTTGCGGGCCGCCCGGACTTAGGGTAAGGGTATCACTAGAATTTTGCTATTGTTTAGTATTATTGTAGCAAATTGCATGTTCATATTATTGTTTAGTATTATTTTATGCAGTAATATTGAATGAAAAATGTTATTGTGTGCATTTTGTAGAAAACTATGGATCCAATCCAGAGAGACCTAGCACAGGAAGAAATTCTCGAGGATATGATCAACGACACCCCCCATGTTGATCCACCTGAATCTCTGTCGATTTATCTGAACCCCTCCGGTGAGGGAGAGGAGGTCGACTGAAATGATCAAGGAGAAGACGACGGCTCTGGTGGTGGAGAAACCGACGGCTTCGGTGGACCCTTAACGAAGTCCTTCGAGGTATACATATGAAGTCTGGTGATCAGTAGATGCATTAACTGAGTTGTATATATATAAATTGACGAATGTTTCTTCTCTTAGGCCTCCACATAGAGCAAAAAATATTCCAAACGAGGCCCGGCCAAAAAAGTTGGACGCATCTACGCGTTATACAATTACACTGGTATCAGCACGGGGTGAACCGTTGGAAACTGAAAAGGCTAAAAGTGTATTTGTACAACAATGCGGAGTTATGGTTAGGGATCGCATCCCGATCACCGTTCGAGAGTGGAATAAGACCAAAGGGGCGGAAGAGGGTGAGTATGTCGCCGACAGGTACAAAGAGGGTCTTTGGAATGACCTTATGGCACATTTCACCCTGCCAGAATGTGAGGATGAAGCCGACACAGGTGCATTGAGGAAGAAAGTCAAGCAGTGGACTCTTACGAAGATGGCCGAACTATTCAAGAACTGGAAGAAAGCATTATGGCAAAAGTATCAGAAGACGAAGACTCCTCCTAAATTCGAAGGTTATCTATCGAAGCAGCAGGCTAACTGGGATGCATTTGTGAAGTACAAGGATTCAAAACCTGCTAAGGAAATGTCGGAACAAAACAAGAAAAATGCCGCGATGAAGAAATATCACCATCACCTGGGGCCAGGGGGCTACGCGACTGCCATGCCAAAGTGGGATGCTAAAGAGAATGAGCTGCTTGCTAAAGGGATCACTCCAGAACCAATACGCGAAGAATGGGATCTGAGGGCAAGGAATTGGTTCCTTGGGCATGGGAGTGAGTATGACAAAAGTACAGGGGACCTTATTTGCAGTGACGGGATTAGGATACCCCGGGATACATGGCAGAAAGTGGTGAAGGAGATTAAAGTGGGGACAACAAAGTTCCGTCCTGATAGAGAGAAAGACTTGCTGACAAAGGTCCTCAGGAATGACGAACGCGGAGGACGTGTACGAGGCCTTGGCCCTAGTTATACGTGGGAGATGGGGTTTCCCAAAGACATAGATACTTACAGGAGCCGAGAGAGAGCAAAGAGGCGACGGCAGGAGGAGGAGGGAGACAGGTTCACCGAGTTGCTAGGAACACTTCGAATGCATCAGCAACAGATTGACGAACTTCGAGGAGCAGCGCGCCTGCAAGTTCCTGCACTCGATATTACCGCCATTCCATCTCAGCGGACAAGCAGCGTGGCTGAATCGGAGGTCCCTTCTGACGATGCACGTATGGTAGATGGCGGTCCCGGCAACCCCGTGGATGGAATCAAGGAGCAGGCATCTTGTGAGCTCCATCAGAAGCTGAAGAACCTATCCATCAAGGTGGCGGTCGGATGTGCTTTACCTTGTCCACCTGGCGCACGCTGGCATGGCCGTGAGATTCCAGCTGGCTATGCTAAAGTTGCTGTGGATGAAATCGCAATGGGGTGGGACTCAATGGAGCTTGACATCCCTGGACCTTAAGGTGAGAGGACACTCGGAGAAGTACTGGGTGGTATCATTCTATGGGACAAGAACAACATCAAGCTTCTAGGCTCGACGCCAAAGCCAACACTGCCTCCGAGTTGTCGCATGTCACCTTCACCTCCATCACCTCCAAGAAGCCCACCCCATGACTACGACCACCACAGCCCGAGTCCATCTTGATCTCCGCCGCAGCCTCCGATTAGTACTAAACGACGCAGCAGCCCAAAACGACAAATGTCGCCCCTCCCAAGAATCTTCCCATCAGACCTTACGATCGTACTGACGAGGAAAATGCAGCAATCACAAAGGCCCATTGTGATGCGCATTTTCAAAAGAAGAAACCCGAGCCCGCCCCGGTATACACCGAGAAGCAAAAAGCGTATGCACATTCTTTTCTGAACACAAAATCGCAGTATGAGTTGCACCATAAGCTAGATGACTATGTACGCACACTTCGGAAGGAAGCAAAGAAGAGCAAATCAAGTAGAAGTGCAAGCGGGAGCAAATCATCAGGTCAAAGTGCAACCGGGAAAAGAATGGACGTCCCCCATCTCAGGAAACAGGCCCAAAAATCGATCCCACCCCTCTAGGTGTTATCCTATGACACTCCCCAGCAGGATATGGAAGAAGCTAAGAAGCTTGCGGCCGCTATGAATGTGACTGTTGAGGAATTGCTAGATGCCCAGGACGACAAGTTACCCAAGGCTCAGGTAGTCCCTAAATATGTCCCAGGGAAGCAGCTGGTCCCACTTGAGCAGTTCCAACAACTGCCAACACACATGCGGAGTTTACATAAATGATACATGAAAGCCGTAAAGGAGGACAAAATAATGATCGTGACGAAAGTTCCACATGACTACTACTTCCGAGCCGACGAGGTCCATGTTGAGTTTCCAGAACTCTTCCAGTTATACAGTTTCGACGCCCTCGACAAAAGTCTCATGAGATGCTATTGCCTGTAAGTTGTTGAATTTATTGTCTATATATAAGTTGTTTATTTTTTCAGTTGTTCAGTTCATTGCATATAATTATCCTCATTATATCCTTTTGTACTCTGTTATTATACAGAATGAAGATCATGGAATGTAAAAGAAGGTCACTCTTTAGTGTTGGGTTTATTGACCCAGATAAAATACATTGTAAGACGCTAAAGTATAAACCCGAGGAGACGCAGGAAAACCTTCTAAGGTTTCTAACAGAGCAACATTTCTGTGACCACATACTGTTTCCTTACAATTTTCGGTGAGGGTCTTACTATGTTGTACACATTCACTTTTTCTTACTCGATGTTAAATGTAATTGATGAGTTACTGATGTATATATAAAAGTGCGCAGTTTTCACTGGATTCTCATGGACATTCAATTTGATAAGGGAAGAGTTGAAGTCATGGATCCATTGAAGAGACCCCTGGAACAGTTTAAGGACATGCAGGACATGCTCCAGAGGTAATTTCCGTGCTACATCGGTCTCTTTATTTGATTTCCTGAGATATGACGTAATAAATAATTTATTCATTCATTTTCTTTGCCGGGCAGGGTTTGGAGCATGTTCAAGAGTAGGGTTAAGGGTTCCTTTAGTAAGGAGCTGACGTTTACTCCGGTCTCGGTAAGTAATACGTGATATGTTCGCGCATCTCTTTACTTCTAGTTTCAAGACAATTATGATGCTAGATTATAATTTTGATTGAATTCTATTCTCGTAAAGTGCGCGAGACAGCCACAGGGGACGAATCTATGTGGATACTACGTTTGCGAGTTCATTCGCACGTTTACCACTGAGCACAATGATAATAGAGTCGACGTAAGCAATACATTTACAATATTATTTTATTACCGTCACTTTTTGTTATCATGATTGATATTCATATTGATCTCCTTTTCTTATATAGTTCGAGAGAATGCAGGATCAGCTCCTACCAGAGCAACACGTACTAGGAATTGCTGAAGAACTGGCAGGATTCTTGATGAACGAGATGATAGATGACGCCGGAGAATTTAGCGTGAATAGGCGCTACCGATGATCCCCGACCGTGTAATTAAATCGTCGAATTGTGATCTCCATGTAACTATCATGATCATGTATATATTTGTATGATCGATCTTAAGAGAAGTTATCTTATGTATGCACGAACGTGTATGGTATGTGGTAGCGTAGAAAACTATTTTAAAATGAAAAAGAGAAAAAAAGATACAAATTGAATTCTCTGCCGCGGCAGGAAAATGCCTAAACTTCTGCCGCGGTAGAGAACCATTTGTCCCGGTTCGTAATACGAACCGGGACTAATGGGGGGCACCCAGCGCCCGCAGAGACGGCCACGTGGATACCCATTGGTCCCGGATGGTAAGCGGTCCGGGACTAGTGGGAGGGGGGGGGCTTTAGTCCCGCCTCTCCAGTCCCAGTTACCAGGACCGGGACTAAAGCCTTACGGGCCGGGATTGGATGCCCTTTTTCCACTAGTGATATCTAAATGTAGACAAATCTAAGTAAGTTATTTCTGTATGAAGAGAGTATATTCCTGCTGCCTATATATATCTAGATCCAAGGTGAGCTCTTGATAGGTGCGAAGCGCTGCAGTACATCCTTTGCGACGGCCCCGCGTAGCCCCATATGGCTGCAGGAGAACTGGCGACGATGCCCGGTCGTGCTGTCCTCACATTTCTCCTTCTGGCTGTCGCTTCCGCTGCCAACGACGGCGTCGGAATGAAGGCAGTAAGCCGGAGGGATTTCCCCAAGGGCTTCGTCTTCGGGACGGCATCCTCGTCCTATCAGGTTTTCATTTCTTTCCTCCATTGATTCAAGCATAGAATTGGTTGTTTGCTTTCCTTTCTCGGATCAGCACAGTATGATCAGTGATAGCGTGCACATGTATGGAAGCTGTATCATGCATAAGATGATGCTGCTGCTGCTTGCTAATGTTAGAAGTGAAAGTAGTTAGAAGTAAAGAACAGAGTAGGTTCTTGGCAAACGTTAGAACAAGTGGGATAATTTTTTTTTTTAAGTTCGAGCATATATGATTTGGTCTATCGATCCTTGATCCGATCCAACAAGTAAATATCATATGTTCGGTTCTGGATCTGGTCTCATATACGCACATGCATCTGGCACTACTGCAGTATGAAGGTGCTGCGATGGTGGGAGGCAAGGGACTAAGCATCTGGGACAACTTCACTCACCAATACCCAGGCATGTGTACATCTGCAACACGCAGCTTATGTTAACTTCCTGTGAGAAATGTTTGCATATCTTGCTTAACAATGTATAATAAATCATTCGCCAATTAAGATATTGCAAATCTCTTTAAAAAAAATTGCTCAACTGTTAGAATTCATTACATATATCCATTCATTTAGTGACAAAATCCTAGAGAGAGTAAAATCAAAGTTCTCTAAATCTCTTCGTTGTTCGTAGTATTATGAAAGTTATTTGGGATATATAGTGAAAAGAGAATATTATCGTTACATTTACTATGAAAAGTAGTTTTGTAGTATCACAATCTTGTAATCATTTACTACCATGTCGAACAATAGTAATGGTCAAAATTGAGTGTCCTTTTGGCAATAGTCAAAGTTGTGTGAACACATGACCCGCGCCGCCACTATCCTTTTGGCAATAGTCAAAGTTGTGTGAACACATGACCCGCGCCGCCACTAGCCCACCACCGTTCGCCTCCCTCCTCCCCTCCCTCCCGGGTCAACTCTGGAGGCCCCTCTCCCATCCTAGCGAGCCGCTGCTTGATCTACTTTCCACGGCTGCTGCCACCGTCTTCGTCGACGGTGGTGGCCACGCCTAGCCTGTCAAAGATGGGGATGAGGGCGGGTGAGCCCCGACAGTCTCCTACGCGCAAGACATACCTTCACCGGGCCAGCGAATGTGGAACGCGGGTGGTGGCAGAGGTCTTCCATGGCGGTGTGTTGACTAGGGTTCCTCCTTGCTACATGGTTCGCTCGCCGCAAGATTGCCCATGTTCTACCGTGTTCTTCCTCGATGCTGGCCTGGCCGGTGAGGTTTGGAGCGGCCGACCCAACATGGTATCAGTGGATGGCGTGGGGCCTACTAGCTTGGCTTGAATAAAGGTGGCGGTCCTAGGGTTCCAACTCGTGCCAAGACGATGATCTGCCGGATGCTTGTCCCCATCGATCTGGCTGGCATGTCGTGTTCCAGAAGGCTCCGCCGGCGAACTCCACTGGATGATTCATGCCTGGAGATTGCTAGATCGGGTGGGATTCGACCGTGCACACCCATATTTTTCGCTGACCATTTGGTTTCAAAGGGAGCGCTGGAAAGCTCTGTTGGCTATTACCATCATGGGGCATGCTTTCTCGTTCCATGGTGAAGTCAGCTGGTGGAGAAGTCATGGAAGCCGAGATCTTAGGACTAGCAATGGTGATTCAAGTCTTTGTGATAATGAGGAATTGGCTTGGTGATTCGTGACTTGGAGCAATGACATCAAAAGCAGAGGCAACATCACAAGAGAAGTTCAATGTCTTGCCTTCCAAGGTAGAAATCCAAGGTCTGGCATTAATTGGTTGTGCCTTGCAATAGCCTTATTGAATGCATTGTTTTATGAGCGAGGACTTCCTTTAGAGTGAAAACCGAAGATTTATCATCAGGCGACGATAATGTTTGTGCATTATTCCCTTCTTGGAGGCGTTGCTTTTGGAAGAGCTTGAGTTCTAGTGCTTTCTTGGTGGTGTTACGACTGCTGCTACAAATAATAGATCACAGTAATGAGACTTTTCTTTTATTGCAGTTCTTCTTTTTTAAGTTGTGTGCATTCGTAAGGCCAACAGGACAATGCATTGTTATAGAGTCTAGGTGTAATTGATATCTTCACGATATTAATATATGCTCTTTGTCAAGAAAAAAAGAAGTCAAAGTTGTGTGTTGAAGGTGGTGTGTATATATCTGGAAGGTCATCCGTTACAAAAATAAACTAAGTAGTGTTCCAGTACTAGTCTATATTATCTGAACAGAGGTCGGTGTGAATATACAAGCGAATTTATATGGCAATATTTGTAGGCTTTAAGCCTTTAACTTCTACTAGGACAAGTAGGCCCTTTTATATCCATCCGGTCAATAATGTGATAAGTAATTTGCATGCAAAACTGAAGTTAAATCATGATGTTCCTTTCAACAAATGAGCGGAATCTTTTCCCCCCATAAAAACCGGAATAACTTTTGCAGATAAAATTGTGGACAGAAGCAACGGGGATGTGGCAGTGGACTCCTACCATCTTTACAAGGTACAACATAAGTTAGGCCTTTCACAATGCAGGTTTCTTAGCATTTTATCCTAGTAGGTAATTTGATGATGTGGCATGTTAGTTAATACAGAGAGTGAGTTGGTGTATCTTAGTAAAGATACAACACTTGCACATGGTCATAAGCAAAAATAATAATTAACTAGTGCAATCACACACATACATGAACCTAAAACCATTAGATGTACCATTCCTAAAAAACACTTGAGACAATGCATCGAAGTAGTTGTCTCTTAAGTTTTAATTTCTCCTACGAAAACGCTCTAAGAAACTATGTACTACCTTGCCCGCAAAGAACAATGCATCAAGGCCTTAAGATCTCACTATGACAGGAAATTTGAATTTTAGATCCAGTAATCTGGCAATAAGAATCTAGGTAGTACTGATCACAACTTCCAAAAACCTCAGGAAGATGTGCGCCTCATGAAGGATATGGGAGTGGATGCATACAGATTCTCCATCTCATGGACAAGAATTCTTCCAGGTAACGATATCTTTCAATCATGATAGTACGTTTTACCTCTCTTTTTTCTGAATTAAAGATTCCCCAAATCCCCCACATGCCAAGTTGATACTACCTTAATGAATGCTTGTCAGATGGGACTCTGAGAGGTGGAGTGAACAAAGAAGGCATTACATATTATAATAACTTGATTAATGAGCTCCTATCCAAAGGTAACCATCAGTACTTAATTAGATTTATTATCAAATAATATTATGAATCTGCAGGCTGCATTGACATCATGCTCATTATTTAAATAGATGCATGATTTTTAAGATCTGTTAAATTTTATATATTTGCAGGGTTGCAGCCATTTGTAACCCTTTTTCACTGGGATTCACCTCAGGCGCTGGAAGATACATATAGTGGGTTTCTTAACCCTAATATCATGTGAGTGGTAAAAGTATCACGAAGACAAGCTTTATAAATATACATGGATAAATAAATAGATTATGAGACACGGATAGAGTAATTTTTGGGATTTTAATATTGCTAGCACAATAATCTTAGTGTCGTCTAGAAGCAAGTCATTGTGAAATGGAAAATTCAAATATAAACATCAAAATTAGTCAAAATAAACCCAAATAAAAGAAGTTTTGCAAGGGGTAGCATGAGTAAGTTAGTCAAACATGCATGAAGTTTATCTTTGTCTCTACCTACTCCACAGTCTCCACCATGGACATCCATATATGGTAAATAGCCAAGAAATTCTGAGTGCAACTTTTTGTAGTTGGGGCTCAATGTAGCCCGATAAGATGTCGACGTGATTGAATATGGGACAGGGAGTCAGGGACTCCATAAGACGGGCCTGCAGGGTCCGCTACAAACAGAACATTGTCATCGAGCAATAATCAACACACTCTATCTCTCTCTCTCTAATGCATTTTATAAGATGCCGCAAACATGCTACACCCTCTGTCTGGCTAACATGAGTCAGTTAATTCCGGACAGAGGTAATACATACGATAATTTAACCGTATTGACGCCTGCAGAAATGACTACAAGGATTACGCTGAAGTCTGCTTCACGGAGTTTGGAGATCGAGTGAAGCACTGGATCACAATCAATGAGCCCTGGTCGTTTAGCGTTGCGAGCTATGCGATGGGAGTGTTTGCGCCAGGTCAGTGCTCTCCTTGGGAGTTGGGGAAATGCAGCACGGGAGATTCGGGAAGGGAGCCTTACACCGTAGGCCACCATCAGCTGCTCGCCCATGCAGCAGCCGCCAAACTGTATAAACAGAAGTACCAGGTGACGTCTAACCAGCAGTCCGTTTTCACGCATCCATGAACAACCAAATGATTGATACAAATGTGTACGAAAAAATCAGGCCGTCCAGAAGGGGAAGGTTGGGATAACTCTAGTCTCAAACTGGTATGTCCCCTTCTCACGTGGAAAATCCGATAATGCCGCAGCGAGGCGCGCTATAGACTTCATGCTTGGATGGTAAACTCTCTGCAATTCACACACATCTTAATTTTGATGGTCTAGAACGAAATGACAATCTTACAAGCTAGGAATGCCCCTGTAGGTTTATGGACCCCCTCACGAGAGGAGTCTACCCCCGGAGCATGAGAACATTGGTCGGTAGTCGCTTGCCGCAGTTCACAAAAGAACAATCTAAGATGGTCAAGGGTTCATTCGATTTCATTGGAATCAACTATTACACTGCGAACTATGCCGATAACCTTCCCCCATCAAATGGACTGAATATCAGCTACAATACAGATGCTCAAGCTAACTTTACCGGTGAGTCATCACGTGTCAACCATTTTCTTCGTTTTAACTATGTATGTATATTAACCTTCCAAAATTGTCAGGTGTTCGAAATGGCGTCCCCATAGGTCCTCAGGTAAATACATGCGAACAAATCTTTCACGGTAATAGTTGTTTCCCCACTTTTCATGTGTGGTGAATCAGTTCAGTATATATGTTTGTAGTCTGCTGCACCTTGGCTCTACGTCTACCCTCAAGGGTTACGTGATCTGCTGCTATACGTGAAGGATAACTACGGCAATCCCACCGTCTACGTCACTGAAAACGGTGAGCATATATCTCTCCTAAAAAACCAAAAGCAGACATTACAGAAACTTAACTGAAAAAACTCTTTAATTCAGGCGTGGCCGAACTCAACAACAAGAGCCTGACAATCCAGGAAGCCCTCGAGGATTACGCCAGGATAGACTACTACCACAAGCACCTCCTTGCCCTGCAGAGTGCCATAAGGTCGATCAAAGCATATTATGTATACTCTTAACTCTGCCATACAAGCTACAAATACCTGACGATGCGATGCGATGCACGCGCTATACTGATTAACAGGGATGGAGCAAACGTGAAGGGGTACTTTGCGTGGTCGCTGCTCGACAACTTCGAGTGGGCGAGCGGGTACACGGTTCGGTTCGGGCTACACTTTGTGGACTACAGGGACGGGCAGCAGCGCAGGCGGTATCCCAAGAAGTCAGCACACTGGTTCAAGAAGTTCCTCAAGAGATGAACATGAATAATTGGCAGTCACGCGATGGAGGCAGTGTGGATGTGTGTTGCAATAGACGATTTGGCTGATTGCACTAGCATGTGGGATTATCTGTATTTGTCATTATGACCGTATAATAAGTTCAGTCGAATTCGATTCGGACCGACTGACCAAACACGTATGTCTGCAGCGTTTCTGTGGCATTGCCCAATCTTGTAGATTGCTAGGAAAAGGAAAAAAAAAGATAAAGAAGCTTAGCACAGCATTCTTTGTGCGGCCTTAATTTATACTAGACTGATGTGCGCGCTTCACCGCGCCGCCTGTCTAGGTTTTTTTTTGCAAGTTGCCTATTATTAAATGGCGTAGCTTGCGATAAACATTAAAATAGATGTCGAAAACTTATCAAAATCAGGATGTCTCTATATAATAAATAGTGTCTACATTCATTCAAATTTTGACAAATTTACGACATATATTTTAATACGGAGGAAGTATACTATATAAAATTCCATTTATGAGAAGTTTACATAATGTGAACACATTACAAGTATATGAGCTCATAAACAAATACCATAGTATAAGCTCAGAAGCTTGCAAATGAATGTTCTATTTATAAGCTGGTAAAAGAATATAGAGCTATATACTGCAAGTGTTCAACATTTTGAATAAAGAAGAATAAATCTTATATTATGTACCAAAAAGATAAAGCGGGTCAATCAAGCCGATTTATCAATCCTCCACTGATCAATACGTTACATAAAAAATATTGCAACTCTTATAATAAGCATTGAGAATAATGCATCATCTGTTCTAGCATATAACGTAGCATAAAAAGGAAGCGTGTATTTTTCGAAGGGGTAATAACATTATGGAATCAATTATTACTAATCATATACCAAACCAAAAACTTAATTTGCCATGTCTCTCAGATAAAACAACATAGGAAATGTTCATTGTTCACTTGTTTCATTGGGTCTGAACTGCTATCAGGAAAAATCAAGGAAGGACATGAATATCTTTCCTGCGAACACATTAGATGAAGTCGGGGGGCTCCCAGTCCTAGGGGATAAATTCAGCTGTGAGCTTCATAGTGACGGGTTCGTAGCATGGAAAACAAAAAATTTCCACCGCAAGAACGAACAAAACCCAGATCTAATCTAGATAAAAGCCAAGATCTAATCTATTAGACATGTGCAACGAGATAGATCTGTACTAACCCTCGTAGATCCGAAAGCGTTACGAGATTAGATCTCGGGGTTGATGTAGTCGATCACTTGCCGATCTCAAGATCGTGTGGACGATCCTTCCGCGCAGCGTTCGCAGCGCTTCATGATCGGTCACACGTGCGAGTCGGCAGACCTTCCTCTCCCGTTCAGTGACGTGAAGGTAGTAGATCTTCTCCACGGAATCCCAGCAGCACGACGGTGTGGTGGTGGTGGTGGAGTAGAGATTTCTGCAGGGCTTCGCCTAAGCCGGAGCAGAGCGAAGGAGGAGGAGAGAGGCGGCGGCTAGGGTTTGTTATGGTAGAGGTCTAGGGGGTGGCGCCCCCTCCCCTCTATTTAAAGGAGGGAGGCGCCATGGGAGGGGGAGTCCTAGTAGGACTCCCCTCCCTCCTTGGCCGGCGGATTGGGAGGGGGGAGGAATCCTCCTCCCCCACGAATCCGTGTCCTGCCCCACAAAGACTCCTTGATCCTTTCTTGGTTTTCAAGCAAACTCCAAGAAATCTTCTAGAACCTTCCAGAACATTCTGAAACCTTCTAGAATTTTCATACAAACACTCTGGAACATTTCCTAACTTAGAAAATGATCCCCAATATATGAATCTTATTCTCCGGACAATTCCGGATCTCCTCGTGATGTCCCGGATCCAATCCGAGACTCCGAACAACATTCGGTCTCCAACGCATATTCCATATCTACTTAAAACAACTTCGAACCTTAAGTGTGTCACCCTACGGTTCGTGAATATGCAGACATGATGAAGACACCTCTCCGATCAATAACCATCAGCAGGATCTGGAGATCCATAACGGCTCCCACATACTCAACGATGACTTCGTGATCGATAGAACCATTAACATACGAAACCAATTCCCTTTGTCACGCGATATTCTACTTATCCGAGGTTTGATCGTCGGTATCTCCATACCTAGTTCTTCCTCGTTACTGATAAGTACTCTTTACTCGTTCCATATTATGTCATCCCTTGTGACCTAGTCACATGCTTGCAAGCTAACTAGATGACATTCCACCGAGAGGGCCCAGAGCAAATCTATCCGTCATATGGATGGACAAATCCCAATCTTGGTCCATGCGCTTCAATACATACTTTCAGAATACCCAATGACACCTTTATAACCACCCAGTTACGAAGCGGTGTTTGATGTCATCAAAGTACCCATCCGGTGATGGTGATTAACATAACCTCATGGTCAAAGGATTAAGTTACTATGCATTTGAAAGCTTACGATGTCTGAACTTAATGACTTGATCTTATGCTACGCTTACTATGGGTGTGTGTCCATCACATCATTCTCCTAATGATATAACCTTGTTATTAATGGCATCCAATGTCCATGATCAGGAAACCATGATCATCATTTAATCAACAAGCTAGTTCCACAAGAGGCTTACTAGGGACTCTTTTATGTTTACAAAACACATATGTATCAGTGTTTCTTTATAATACAATTATAGCATGGGATGTAAACATTCATCATAAACACAAAGATATAATAATAACCACTTTTATTATTGCCTCTTGGGCATATCTCCAACACATAGAGGATTAGTCCCTCCATACTGGATGATGGCAACGATGTTGATAAGCAGCAAGAGGCCTCCGTTCTTGGTGCATGTAAGTGGATCCGAATTACACACGTAGAACTAAACTTTAGGAGTCGGCAGTGAAAGAGACAGGACTCAAGAGCACCTTTGCACCCTTTGCATTGACCTTGTGGGGAGTGGAAAACACCATTAGAAGGCTTGCATTAATTGAACACAACAGAAGAAAAACATTTAGATGATCACAATTCTGAAAAATAAATCGTTTGTTCCTTTCATTTTATTTGGAAAGAAAATACTAGCACCATTTATACATGAATTATGTGGCGAACTTGGTTGACTGCTCTAAACCATAGTCATTGACACAAATAATTATAAAAATAGCAAACAATAAAAGTCACAAGTTATTGTATAAACAACTAACCTACAAGTGATTCATTGATATGCACTATGTGGGCATAGCCTAACTGAACTCAAAATGGTCTTGTTGTATAGCTCACATATGCTATTCTGGAACAACTCAAACAATCCACATGCTATTGTGAAATAACTAAGAATACTTCACATTTCCCTCCATTATTAAAGGAACAATCGATATACTAAGAGTAGATTAATAGAACAAAAGTATGCCTGATTTTTCAAAGAGCTCTATTCTAGTAAACACCTTAGAAGGATTGTTAATCATATATAAATAAAATAATTGTATTAGCTACCCACAAATATTATAATGATTTTCTTGAACTGCTCTAAGGCCCCACATGCAATAAATGTAATAAATAACAAAAACTTTTAGAAATAGATAAATTATTATCAACATACTAAAATATATGGTTGTAAAGCCAAGACTGTGAGTGATCCTTCTAGCCCTGTGATATCTCATAATCTGAATGATCCAGCAAAAGGTGAACAATATCATAACCACTTTATTTAAAACTTGTCTTCTTATATTCGGTATCCTAGGAAGCACTATTAATTGAAAGTCTTAAAATGGTGAAATATTGTTTAAACACAGCATACAAAGATGTCTTATTGACCACTATTAACCTGCATAGTAAATAAAAGTGGGTGAAGTTGATGTGAAAATCTGAACGGCCCAAAAATTGCCATTTTATTAAGAAGGCCTAGATAAATACATACGGTTTTTTAGCTCATATTTTACCATCATGCAAATACATCATCAAGTGACTACCAAATCCATCAAGTACACCAATATTTCACAACAATGAGTGGATTAGAAAATGACTACAAAAGTCAATTACTCTATTGAAATTGAATATGTTAACCTGGCACTACGACATTCCAGGCTATTGTCATTTTGAAAGTCCGACGAATAAGTGGTCTTAGTTCAGTGAGTCTGATTCATAGGGATCTATTTAAATTGGTAGGCCTGAAATAAATAAGGACCACGACCGTGTTTATGCTATCATCAACCTTCACCATAAGAGAAGAAATGGAAGACATGCTTCTATAAGACTTAGTCAACGACATAAACTCATCGACTCACTCCCTCCACCAAACCTAACCAACGGTCTATACACATGCAAGTGTATTTTACCACCCTTGCATCAGTGGCTATAGAGCATTCTTTTATGCATAAACACACTCAAATGAGTAACACAATCGTCATACCAACATAAACCCCAACAAATAAGAACATATATATATATATATATATATAGTGCACTTGCAATTTTTTCACTGAACTTGTTTGGAAGTATCTTAAGATATAGTATATGAACACACTCAAATAGATAAAGTATTACAGATACTTCCATAAAGTAGTATATGAGACGTGGGTGTAGTTACACCCGGGAGTAAGAAGGATTTTTCCTCAATATATATATATATATATATATATATATTCACCAGGCCACCTAGATACAACCTCACACAAAAAGAGGTTGCACCACAAAACAAAACCAGGGGAACCAGTGAAACAAACAGAGAGCAATCTAGCACAAAAATTAGAAACAAATGATAAGAATAACCTAACACAAACCTTTCAGGTACACAACAATCCCTAAACATCTTAGTAGGACGGCCATAAAAAACTAAGGGCTAACACCTAAACCATACAAGCACAAGCTACATTCACAAAAACTAACCAAATCTCTAATGATTGATGAGAGAGATCGGAACCCATAACTGAAACGAAGAGCTATAGTTACCCATAGTTGAGAACAAGGATCATCTAGTGTAGGAAATATTCTTGACCCCTATTAGCGAAGAGCTATAAGAAAAGGTAGGGCATCCAAGCATATTAATGAATCGACCACTAAATCCACGATGATACCGACGGAATATGATGAATATCTTGTAGAGATGTCATAGTTTACCCTGGAAGATGCATGGACTTGGCCATGGAGATATAAGCCTACCGATGAGGTTTCATGTGGATATACCAGTTAGTCTGTCAATAAGCCGACCGATGGTGTTGCTTCATGTTACCGCTGTAACCACAGTCCATAATGTAGTATGCCTAAATAAATAAAAATATTGAATTATTAAATTTGGACAATATCACATCTCAATAGAAAGCTATATTTAGAGAAGGGAAACATATTAAGACGGCGCTTGCACAACCAATTCCAGAAAAAAGGGTTTATAAATGCATGGTAAAAATTATGATTGATAGGATTAAAATTGATTTTCACAATTAGAAGGTCTAGAACTTCACATATTTATTCTGTTATTCGCCTAAAACAGTAAAAATAATATAGCAAAAATGGAAGTGTATATTCACTTCATATTGAAGGATACAGGAAACTACATCTTGCAAATGGGTAGTAACAACCATGTATAATATACACATACATATTATTATATATATACAATGCTTGTTAGGTACAAATATAATATCCACATCTATGAAAGATGACTATTTTTTTGTCTCCGCAACATTCCCTCTTTAAATTGGTCCATCAATCATTCCCTTGCATAAGTAAAGCATGAGGTTTGTTCTGAACTAAGAGCATACCTCTATGCCGATTATCCATATCCAAATAGAATATGAACTATCCAAGCACATTACTGTATCATTGCTGAAGATGACCCCTGTAACAGTAATTGGAAATTCCAATCGAGCGTACGAGTTCCAAATATTTCTGGAAAAAACATGTTTGAAACAAAAGTGTTTCCTCAGCATATCCAAATAGAATATGAACTATCTGAGCATATTATTGTATCATTGCTAAAGATGTCCCTTGTAAAAACAATTGGAAATTCTAGTTCAGTGTCTAAGTTCTAAATATTTATGGAAAAACATGTTTGGAACAAAAGTGTTGCCTCAATTATATATCGGAATCCACCGTCTAAATCGAAAAACCACAAAACTATCAGGTAGCATGTAAGAAAACCTAAACTTTATATAGAGAAAAGTGATTTAACTCTATCCAGCATATTCAGGTTAACAACAGTTCTCATCTCTCACAGAAGTTTAATTTCAGTTCCCAACACAAAATGAAATTACCTTCATATATAGTCGCTATCACTAGAGCACAATATTGTCTCGTCGGCACGGTGTTCTAAAAAATGATACCTCAAAAGGCTAATCTAACACTGCATGGTTTTAACAGTTTTCTTAGTGTATCAAACATACTATGTTGGCTCCCAAAAAATCAATCATCATATTCACTCCTGAAGAACAAAAAAGGCTCATGGTTAGGTCCATCAACACATGAACTCGACATGTGTCACATGCAACATAAAATAGATTTTACAACCAAAATTTCATATTTGAGCTTATTATAAGTCTGTATATTTACCATATATGTGACTAATTCTAGCAAGTAGGCTGATCTGCAAGATCACACAAGCGGGAGCAAAGATTCAATTAGTTATATTTTTAGGCCAAAAAATTAAGACTCAACGGGTACTTCACTATCTAGCTAGCAAACTGGAAAATAATATAATCTGTTCATTTTTAAGGTCAAAACATCAAGGGATACTGCACTCTCTAGACATGATACAATGGTGATTACTAACAAACATTCGATCATGAAGCAATATATGGAAGAAAGCAGAGATACTGACCCTTGCTCAACGCTAGGTGATTTTTTGTTTGTCTCGCCACGTGTTTCTGTCGACATCTGCGGACCCTTCTCTATTGTAATGCTCAACGCAGTAGTCGTGTGTGAAGCTAGATTGCATTGGGTCAAAATTCAGAAGCTACAAAAACCAAAAGTTTGAACCGTAACTGGTTTGGTGAGAGGGGATTGGATCAGGGCAATTGCCTTCAAAAGCTACATATAGGAGTATTATCCACGGTATAGTTATATGTCGATGGTACATCCGGCGGAATTAAAATAGAAAAATTGAGGTGGACACATGTGAATACATACATAACAATCAAATATGCATACTGCTATCATCTTCAACTACGACTGTTTTCAGTTAACAAATTATAATATAGATTCATCATGATGAAGGAAAACAAATGAGATGAACATGAACTTTACCTGTGCACATACATTATGCCCTGGATTTAACAAAGAGCTCGTGGCTCCTAGTACTTCATTGCTGAGGCATATTATTTGTGCATGTGGAGTCATCCATGACTGTCGAGGAGATTCTTCCATGGAAATTGGCGTGGAGGCACTAGTCGGGGTCGCACCCTCGTCCGCAGAAGTGGCAGTGCTGGCCAGGCTGCGCCCTTGTCCTCGGCGGCGGTGGCTCTATCCAGGATCGCACACTCGTCCTAGCCTCGCTCCCTCATCCTCGGCAGCGGAAGCGCTGGCCAGGCTTGTGCCATCGTCCTCATCAGCGGCGGCGCCAGCTAATCTCGTGTCCTCGTCCTCGGGAGCGGCTGTGAGGCAGAAGATTCCTCCGCAAAAGGGCATCATGCTTGCGGTGCCTCCTACTTGGCAACTGTACCTCGAAGCTAGAGCACCTTCCCGAAGCGATCTTCCTTCTCTTGTCTCGCCTCCTTAACCGGAGCGACACTCAGGGGTGGTGTGGGCCGGCAACAGCTATCCCCTTTTATTCTTGGTGGTGCGGTGAGGGTGTCGCGTGGCAGCGGGCACCGAAGAAGGCATCCTCATCCTAGGGTTTGATGAGGGCGATGGGTTAGAGGAGAGGTGGGTGAGCGGTGACATTTTTTTGTGAGGGAGAGCGGTGAATTTCTATACGAATCCATCATAGAGGGATGACGCTGGGGGAGGGGGTCAGCAGTTGTCCAGGGTCATTTCCAGCGACCATGAAGGGCAATCTGGGGTAAAAAAAGAGCTCGGAAATGGCATAGGATGGCCTATGCTGCTTCTCAACGAGATCTCGCGCGCTACTAGCCTCACCAGCCTAGATAGTTACCATGCTTAAACTATAGATAAATAAGTTGGTCGTGTATCGTAGGAGTAATCTTTGATCCAAGCTGATAGCAATGAATTTGCTATCTGCATCCAACAAGGAACATTGGTTTTATGTGGTATATATAATTAGTCCTTCCGGGCCTTTTTCATCAGTGCAGCTTGGTTTTGGAGTTTGGTGTATGGGTTAATAAAAACGAAAGAAAACTATTTTACTTAGATAATAATAGCTCTATCGACAACTGGAGAAATAGGCTTGCTACGCGTGACTCCCTCGATCGCCTCCCTCTTTGCGACTTGGGGGGCTAACCCTAGATCGCTCTCTTACACTACTAGTGTGTGATTCTAGTTTGTAGTTTGTACCACTCACTCAGCCTCTGCCTGAGTGTAATTCTTATGAGCTCTTGCTCCGAGGTTGTGAGTTGTGAGGTGGGAATGCTCATGGTCTCCTATTTATAGGTTCTTGAGGTAACTTGGAGCCAAGTTTCCTAAGGTAACTTGGTAGCCAAGGTACCTAGGTGGGATCATTATCCACTTGAATTAATATTTTTAATAAGACAATTAACATTTCTCACTAAAGGGGCTTGGGCTTATTTGTTATGTGGGATTTGATAATTAGAATTGGATTAAGAAATTCCATTGGCTTATTTGCATTTTTTAGTGAAACTTAATTCAAAAATATGACTAATTATTGTAAGCTTCTATCTTAATTAAGTGGAAACGTAATTAGCAATCTGGATTAACAATAATTTCTAACTAAGGTTTAATATTAAATTAAGTGAGAACTTAATTAATCAAGGTGGTTAGATTAGGTAAAGTCAAATCTGTGTAATCATCAACTCTCAAGGTGAATAGATGATCTCATAGGTTTGTCTTGTTAGTATATCAAGTTTAGGGCTAATAAGGAATACTAGTCATTTACTAAAGATTTATCCAAGGCTACTACTAAGGTTTAGTATCAAGTATGGACTCATCCTTTAAGATAATTGTCTATCAAGTGATACCTATATAGGTTGATTCTCAGTTCTACTCAGGATTGAGTTTGCTTGTCTTTGGTCTAGACAACTCTTGCTACCTACTAGGCTTCTATTATGAAGATGATGGTCAGACGCCTAACATATCTAGATCTCTTCCTTATACTTCTTAGAAATGAATGGATGGAACAAACAAGAATAGAATAGATCAAGATTTAGATAGATGAGGATTAGAGTTTGAGCCTTGATGCTCCCATGTACTAGAGAATTGTCTAGAAAATGTAATGATAGATTTAGGATGACTAGACAAGATAGAATAGATCTTGTTCTTTGTTCACTAAGGATGTTTTTTTATGGTTAATTTTACTCATGAATTTATCTTCTACATTCCTAAGATAGAGGATTAGCAAAGGTCATATCAAAGTTTATAACGCTTAACTTGATGACTTAAGTCTAACTCATCAACTTAACTGAAACTTCAATCTCTTTGACAAGTTCCCATAAAAAGTTTTAAATTTTCCCGTATTTTACATGCATTAATGCAATGCAATGCACATATCTATGTTCTACCTTTTTTACTCTCTTAAACTACGGGATATTACAGGGTTCTTCTAAACTTGGGAATGCCACATGTACTAGATTTTGGCAGTATGTTTGGTTAGGAGAGATGTCTCTTGCTAACAAATACCCCAGACCATACTGTATTATCCCAAGTACTTCTAAACATAGGTTTTAGGAGGGCACTATCAAGGAATAAATGAGTGGCATGTCTTAATTCCTGTCAAAGACTAATGTTAGTGGTTAGGCGGTCAGTGAAGGAGATATGCCCTAGAGGCAAATAATAAACGGGTTTTTATTATCATATCTTAATTAGTTCTTAATATTTTCATATTGTGCTATAACTGTATCAAGTGGAAACATTGGTACATGTGTGGTATAAAACAAACCAAGTCCCTAGTAGCCTCTATTCATACTAGTTTGTTGTTCAAGCGATGATTAAGGTTTCTTGATCATGGGGCATTTATGCCAATTGACAATAAGATCATATCATTGGTGAATGATGTGATGGACATCACCCAAAGATGGCGTCACGATCAAGTCACAGAGTTCATTATTGCAATAGTTAGAAACATAGTCTCCTTCTTCTTAGACTGTGAGATCATATTACTCACTGTTTCTCGAGGATACTTGATAGCATCAAATGTCACCTAGTGATACGGTGATCATCAAGGTGTGTTCAGGTATCCAAAGAAACAGTAGATGACATATCACTCAAGAGCGGGATTTGTTCATGCACGTGACAAGTAAGATACATATGGCCGGCTTGGTGAAATTACATCCATAAATGTTGCAACATGTGACTAGGTCATGAGGATGTAATATCACGGTAACAAGTAAAATAGAACTTGTCGATAACGAGATTGGACAAGGTACGTGATACCAATGATCGAATCTTGGACAAGTTGTATCAGAGAAACAAAGATAATTGGACTCGATATTTTACGGTTCAAACAATATTATCATCGTGGAATGCGCAGGGGTCATATGGTCATCCTGGTCCCTCTATTGATCATTGATGGAGATCATGTTTGTGCCATTCCCGAGCCATGGGGAAATACACTTAATGGTACGATGAGCTAGAGATCCTTGATACATCCAAAACGTATCTACTTTTCCGAACACTTTTGCTATGTTTCTCCTCTAAACTTGTGTGATTTGGATGCAACTAACGTGGACTGACGCTGTTTTCAGCAGAATTGCATTGGTGTCTACTTTTTGTGCAGAAAATCAACTATCAGGAAAAATCCCGGAAAATATGCCAAAAATCCTATTTCACCAGAAGACTCCCGGAGCCAGAATACGAGATGGAGGGGGCTGGGCCCAGGCCACACCACCTGGCCACGCGGGCAAGCCCAGGCCGCGCCAGGGGGTGGTCTGGCCGCCCCAGACTCCCCCTCGGTCTCCCTCTTCGCCTATAAGTTGCCTTCTGACCTAAAAACTCAGGGGGGGTCGACGTTTTTCCAGAAGGATTTTCACTCCGCCGCCACCACCAGATTCCACGAAACAGCACCAGAAACTCCGTTCTGGCACCCTGCCGGGACAGGGAATTGGTGGAGATCATCACCATCATCGCCACCATCGCTTCTCCATCGACCATCCATGTTTCCCCCATCTATGAGTGAGTAATCCCCCGTTGTAGGCTATGGGAATAGTATGGATTGGATGAGATCGTTCATGTAATGGCATCATATTGTTAGGGCATGGTTCCTAGTATCTTTTATTAGTGCTTTATGACTTTGTTGCGACTTGTTATGCTTAATGCTTGTCACTAGGGCCCGAGTGCCATGATTTCAGATCTTAACATGTTATTGATTCATTATGATAGTATTGTTTATGGTCTTACAAGTTGTATACACACGTTGTTGTCCGGAACCAATGGCCCCGAAGTGACAGAAATCGGGATAACCGGAGGGAATGGCTTTGATGTGAGGATCACATGTGTTCACGGAGTGTTAATGCTTTGCTCTGGTGCTCTATTAAAAGGAGCACCTTAATTGCCAGTAGTTCCCTTGAGGCCCCGCTCCAAACGGGCTGGCAGGACAAAAGATGTTGTGCAAGTTCTCATTGCAAGCACGTATGACTATATATAGAACACATGCCTAGGATTATCTAGTACTTGGATGCTTTATCTTATTTATCTGCAATTGCCCTATGTTCTGATTGCTATGTGAATTGTCTTGTCTATGCAACACCCGTCCATCCATCCCTATGCCTACCGCACTCGAATCCTACTGTTTACTGCTATTGTTACTACTGTCTTTACTTTACTACTGCTGCTACTTTACTATTCCTACTACAAAACTGTTGCTACTGATAAACTGCTGTGAGCAATATTGTTTCCAGGTGCAGCTGAATTGACAACTCAGTTGTTAAGGCTTATAAATATTCTTTGGCTCCCCTTGTGTCGAATCAATAAATTGGGTTCCACTTCCCTCGAAAATACTGCGATACACCCCCTATACTTGTGGGTCATCAAGACTATTTTCTGGCGCCGTTGCCGGGGAGCATAGCTTTATTTATCAAGTTCACTTGGATTCTCTACTGTTCACTGCTATCCATCAGTCATGGGTAAGTCTCGTGATGGCAAGGTTCCTATTTTACCATCCACTACAAGAAGAGGTACGGTTCTAAACACCTCTGCTGCTCTTGATTCACCATCTGTAATGAGTAAGCTCGTTACACCACCACATACACATGCTACACACACTGCTACTACTGCTGAATCTGAAACTTCTGATGCTTATCATGCTGCTTCTACTGTGCTTGATAAGAGTGGTTCATTAGGTCATTTCCTAGATGCTACGATTGCTAGAACTATAGCTGGAAATACTGAAACTCCTAATGAAGACACTACCACACCTGTTAGTTCACCTAAGTCTAGTGAAATTTATGATATTGAAGATAATTATGTTGAGATGACCGATGAATTTATTAAAGAATGTAAAAACACCCATGATAGGAGTGCTGCTAAGAGTCTCCTTGAGAGGCGTACTATTAGACCCAAATTATCTCCTATTGCTAAGTTTGCTGCTTCTCCCATAAACATTACAGATGAAGATTATGATTTCTCTCTCGATCTATCTTACATAGCTATTTTTTAGAAAGAACCTTTTTGTGGGACTAAGAATGAAAGTGTGGTAGCACATATGAATGAACTTTCTACCATGAGTGGCTTGTTTTCTGATGATATTAAGATGCGTACTTACTTTGTTGCTAAGATTTTTCCCTTTTCACTGAAAGGAGAAGCTAAAACTTGGTTTAGTAATTTACCTCCTGGATCTATTGATATCCCTGATTGCTTGATTAGTACTTTCCTGCAGAAATATTTTCCTCCTAGTGCTAGACATGCTATTTTGCAGGAACTTTTTGATTTTAAACAGGGAGAAAAAGAGGTATTGCCTGAATCTTGGGCAAGGTTTTGTGCTTTGATTCATGCACAGGCTTGAAGTCCATTACCTAAGAATGAGCTTCTTGATATATTTTATAATGGACTAACCGAAGAATCTAGGACATACCTAGATAGTTGTGCTGATTGTGTTTTCAGGAATAAGACTCCTAAGGAAGTCGAGGAATTAATGGCTAAAATAAGTAAGAACTATGAAGATTGGACTCCTCCTAAACAAGCTATACCTGAAGTAATTGTACCTGAACCTACTATTCCGGTGCCTATTCCAACATCAAAGAAGAGGGGAGTTATTGAATTAAATGATGAAGTGATGAAGGAAGCTAAGAAATGTCTTAAGGAGAAGGGAATTAAAGCTGTAGATGTCAAGAATTTACCTCCTATAGAAGAATTATGTAAGCATATCCCGTACTCATCCACTATTGAGGTACACTCTCTCCAACACTTTGATGAAGGTGATATCCCTTACTCTAAACCTCCTGATCAATGCTTAGAAGAATTCGATATCTTTATTATTAAGCAAGATAATTTTAATAAAAGGGTGCAAAATCATCTAATAGAAAACACTAGAGCTATTGTTGAGTTGAAAGATATTGTGGAAAGAACCTCTAATGATGTTAAAATGATTGTCAAACACTTTCAAATGGTTCAAACTCAAATAGATCAACTCGTTAAAGTGCAAAAAGACTTGCTAGTTAATGCTGCTAAAGAAAAACATTCTTATGAAATTAGAACTAGAAGTGGTTCTACTACCTAGGATCCTCTATATCCTGAGGGGCATCCCAAAAGAATTGAGCAGGATTCTCAACAAGCTGAAAATAGTGGCTCTACTAGTAAGAAAAGGAAAAACAAAACATAAAACTATTGTAGAACCCTCTGAACCTGCTATAGATCCTAATAGTATATCTATTTCTGATGCTGAAACTGAAAGTGGTAATGAAGAAAATGATGTTCCTAATGAAGAAAAAGTTGAAGAAGAACCTGAGAAGCACACTAAGAATACTAAATACACTAAGGAAGATTTTGTTGCTAAGAAACATGGTAGTGAAAGAGAGCCTTAGGTCCAAAATCCTATGCCTTTGCCTGATAAGAAACACAAGTCAAAGGAAGATGAACACTATAATAAGTTTTGTGAGTGGATGAAACCTTTATTCTTGCAAATTCCTTTGACTGATGCTATTAAATTGCCTCCTTACTCAAAGTATATGAAGGATATTGTCTCGAATAAAAGGAAGATCCCTAATGAAGAAATTTCTACTTTGCTTGCTAATTATTCCTTTAATGGTAAGGTTCCTAAGAATCTTGGAGACCCAGGGATTCCAACTATCCCTTGCTCTATTAAGAATAGTTATGTTAGAACTGCTTTGTGTGATTTGGGAGCTGGAGTTAGTGTTATGCCTTTCTCTCTCTATAAGAGACTTCAACTTGAAAAACTGATACCAACTGATATATCTTTGCAAATGGCTGATAAATCTACCACTATTCCTGTTGGTATATGTGAGGATGTACCTGTTCAAGTGGCTCATAATTGCTTGATATTAACTGACTTTGTTGTGCTTGAAATGCCTGAAGATGATAATATGTCTATTATTCTTAGGAGACCTTTTCTTAATACTGCAGGAGCTGTTATTAATTGTAACCAAGGAAAGGTGACCTTTAATGTTAATGACAAGGAACACACTGTCTATTTCCCCAAGAAGATTGAAAGGACTTATGGTTTGAATTCAATTGAACATGTTGAGGGCATTCAAGCTGGAGAGATATATTGTCCCATACGAAGAGAAAAATTTGAAACTATTATGATTAGGACCATTGCTATCAAGGTTGAGGTAGCATAATCATTAGTGGGATACAAAGTTTTGTCTCATATGGAATTGTTTTGGTAACAAGAATTGATCAACCTTGTTAACAAAAGGATTCTGTTGAACAAAACAATGTTTTCACTATGATTATCTCCGTTTACTTCTATTACTATCCATTTTAGTTTTTGCTTTTGTTTAGTTTTCTTTTTTGTTGTTAGTTGCTTGCATGTTAGAGTGTCTTAGAACTCCTGTAGTTATAGCCTTGTTTTGTCCTTGCATCTTTTTCCAAAAAAAATCTGTCTGTCAGAAAATCATTCTTCTATACGTGAAAATGCCCAAAAATAAAGTGTCTCGGAAAATTCTAGAAAATTCATATTAAATTTTTACGTGAAAAAAGGGGCAGAGGAGTGTCTGGAAGGTACTAGGGGGACCCACCAGGCAGGCACACCACCTGGTGGCGCGGCCTGCCCTGGGTGGCGCCATGCCATGGTGTGGGCCACCCCTGGCCCTCCACTAACTCTCTCTCACCTCCACTTTCTTATCTCTCCCGAGTAAGCTCCAGTTCATTGCTCAAAATCGTGTTCTTGCTGTGCTTGCTCTCGATTTTTTCGATCTCCTTTCTTAGCCCATCTTTATTGCTGATATTTGGAGCACTTGTTCTCCGGTATGTGACTCCCCCCTTGTCCAAGTAGATTTGTGTTTAGTGGATTATATCTTGAGTATTTTGCTGCTATAGGTGACAGGTTATGAGAGCTTGTAAGCTTGTTTGATGCTTAGAGATATAGTTTTGATGTATGTTTAGGCCTCTTACAAGTCCCTATGAGTAGAATCCTTCATTATATTCACTTTGCAATCACTTGTTTAATAGGTGTTTAAATTTCAGAATAGAACATGAATGAGCAAGAACTAAACCAACATGAACTATGGGTGCATGAGGTTATGAAGGTCCATGATACATTGCAAATGTATCTATAATTTTTGATGTTCCATGCTTGGTTTTATCCACTTTCTTGTGTTTTGTTCCAACTTTGGAGTACTTTTCATATGATTTCTTGGACTAACCTATTAACAAGAGCCAAAGTGCCAGCTGCCTGTTTTCTGTTGTTTTTGGTTCCAGGAAAATCAGAAAATGAATATTCTCAGAATTGGACGGGACAAAAGCCAAAGTGCCTATTTTTCCGAAAGTGATCAAGTGCCAGAATACGAGACGGAGAAGGGCCAGGGGACGGCCACACCACACCACGGCAGCGGCAGTGGGCCCGCGCCAAGGGGTGGTGTGGTGGCTCCCGGCACCCCCTCGGCCTCTCCTTCTGCCTATATATTGCCCTCGGGACGAAAACCCTAAGTACCCGATCAAAAATCCACGAAAGAGTCTGTAGCCGCCGTCATCTCCATCCCTAGATCGGGAGGGATCTAAAGCTCTTCTCGGCACCTACGGAGAGGGAATTCACCACGAGGCCTTCTTCATCACCATGCAAGCCTCCGGTGTGATGCGTGAGTAGTTCATCCTTGGACTACGGATCCATGTAGTAGCTAGATGGCTGGTTCTCCTCCTTTGTGCTTTCATGTTTAGATCTTGTGAGCTCCGTTCATGATCAAGATCATCTATTTGTAATTCATACATGTTGTGTTTATGGGATCCGATGGATATTGAGATGCTATTTCAGATTGATTATTGATTCTATCATGTCTTTGTTATTTGTGATCTTGCATGCTTTCCGTTGTTAGTAGATATCTTGGCCAAGTAGATGCTAGCAACTCCAAGAGTTAGTATTTATGCTCGATAGTGGGTTCATGCCTCTAGTAATCTGGGGAAGTGACAGAAATCTCTAAGGTACTAGATGTGTTGTTGCTACTAGGGAGAAAACAACAATCCTTTCTTCATAGAACAATCGTATTGTTTACTTTACACGCAGTTCCCAAAGCAATAATCTGTTGCTTGCAACTTAATACTAGAGGGGGTTCGGATGATAACCTGAAGGTGGATTATTAGTCATAGATGCAGTTGGATGGCGGTCTATGTATTATGTTGTAATGCCCAATCAAGTCTCAGAGGAGTCAAGATGATTAGTATATGCATGTATTGCTTTCTCGGTGTTTGTCAATTGCCCCGCTGTAATTTTTTCACCCAGCATGTTATCTATCTAAGGAGAGCCACCTCTAGTGAACTATGGATCCCGGTCCTTTTCTTTACATACAATCTATAAACTGTTTCTGCTTTGTGTTTACTTTCTGCAGACTATTACGTCTTTCCATTCGATACGTTTAGTCCTTTGTTTTCCGCAAAACACGGTGAGATGGATAACCTCATCGCAAGTTAGGGACAAAGTTCTGTGGTTGTGTTGTGCAGGTCTCCACGTTGCTACTAGCACCGGTAGTGCGCCCTGCCAAAGCTCAAGTAACACCTTTGGGGTGTTTCCTTGCTCCTACTGGTTCAATTAAACCTTGGTTTCATAACTGAGGGAAAACTTACTGCTGTGCTCATCTTACCTTCCTCTTGGGGTTCCCAACGAGCTCTATGTCGAAAGTCGAGCGCATCAAGATCTTTTCTGGTGCCGTTGCCGGGGAACGAAGAAGAAGAAACTCCCACGTCAACCACGCGCCATCAAAAGATTTTTTTGGCGCCGTTGCCGGGGAGTCAAGGACATCTTCACAAGGGGAGTCCCTCATAACCAATCTCTTTACTTTGTTGTTTTTGTTTTTCTTAGTTTCTTTTTGCTTTGTTTGCTTGTTTTGTTCTTCAAAAACACAAAAAAAATAGTTTTACAAGTTTGCTTTCTTATTTAAAAATTAGGTCTCCTTTAGTAGTCACCTCTCCCTTAGCTCACCATGTTGATCCCTACATTCATCGTGAAAGACCTTCCAATTGGTAGTGGTTCTATAATTGGGAAAGATAACATTGAAGAATTCTTTAATCATGTTAGTAAGCATGAAGATACTGAGGATTGGTCCCTTGTAGAACTTGCTCCAAACTATGAGATTGCTGCAGCTTCTTTAATTCACATGTTAGAAGCTAGGTTTGTTAACCTCAACCCCTTAATGCAAGTAATGTTTCTTAAGCTTAAAGAAATTGAGGATCCTGAAAAGAGGGATCTTTTTTTTAGAAACTTTGTTTAAGGAGTTCTATGATGTTGCTAAGGAAGCTAGAAAAGTTTTTAAACGTTTCAATATGCTAGGCTCATGTGTAGATGTTGTTGGTACACGAGAAAAGATGAACAAAACCGAACCTAATGGGGAGGAACCTAATATACCAATACCCTTTAAGCTAGTAGCAATACATGATGCCATAGAAAAGAATCTTGATTGGATTGTTCCTGCAAAACCTTTTGATGAGAATAGTGAACCTAAGAGTATTGAGAGAGGATCCTCTAGAACTTACTTGGATGATATACCTTGCCTTGTTGAAAATATTTCTGGTATTGATCTTAATGCTTCTTCATTTGAGAATACTTGATCCTTTTTCTTTGCTTCTTATGCCTAACTTAAAGGCGTTAAAGAAAAGTACTTATTGGGAGATAACCCAAAACTTTTAGATGAGTCTTGGAAGTTATTACCTCTGTAATAACCTCTCCTTATCCTTTTTATTTGATTTTTGTGCCAAGAGTAACCTCTAATGAGAGTGAAGTAATGATTGGGAAAGTTGCTGTCCCGAAACAGATTTTTGTGCTTCACCGTAAAACTTCGTGAGAGAGCTCTGTATGTCGGAATGAGCTGTAATGTTTTGTGCTTCTGACCCAGGTTGTTATCTAACTTTCTTTAGTTCAACACTTTTTGATTTGAGCAACATAAGGTCTTCGAAAAAATTCGTCTTTACCTGTTGGTCTGTTTTGACAGATTTCTGCCATTTTCTGCATTTGCTTCTTGTTGGTTCCTTTTTGAGTTCTTTTGGGGAATTAAGCTTTTTGAGGGAAGTGCTACAGTATCTAGTGTTCTAATGGAAGTTTATTTGGTGTTAGAACTGAACCTTAAGACTATTTATCTTAAGTGCACTAATGTTCCTAATGAGATTGTGTGAAGTTTTGTATGAAGGAAAAATTTCAGGTGTATGGAAGGAATGAGTAATGAGATGAATGATGGACTAAAGCTCAAGCTTGGGGATGCCACGCATGTCACCCCAAGAAATATCCAAGAAGTACAAGCGTCAAAGCTTGGGGATGCCCAAGGCATCCCCTTCTTCATCAATAAAAATCCCAGGTTTTTTCCAAACGCTTCATTTTCATTGTTTCATGCACAGTTGTGTTGTTCTTGGAGCGTCTTCTTTTTCGTTTTTGTTTTGGTTTTTAGTTTTCTTGGTTTGCTTAGTTTTCTGAATAAATTGGTTGGACCCCCTCTTTCATACATTTGGTTTGCAAATAGTTTGGTTTGGTTTGGAAAAGAGTAGGAAAGTTCATACTTATGTGGTAAAAAGAGCTCGTTTTGACTGTGGCCTATGCTTTGTCATGCCATGCTTGATATTGTTTTGGCTTTATGCTTAGTATTATTTGCTATACCATGACTTGTTATAAACAATTGAGATTGCTTAATGTGCCTTGGATGAATCATGCGTTGTTTTAGCATATTAAAGCATAATATAGTGGTATTCTCCTTTGATGCTTTATTTGGGTTGACTTGGCGCATGCTCGCACCATGTTATGACTATCTCAAGTCACCATAGCCTTTATGATCCTTTAGTTTTCAACTTGCAGTATCACTTTATGCTTTGGTCAATGATGTTTTGTCGCTCTGCATGATTATGGCCATTATTGCTCTCTTAGTTTGTCGCTCCCAGTCTTTTGCTAGCCTCCACAACAAAGTATGAGTTCCACTCATGCATCCAACTCCCTAAACCAAGTTATTCCATAGAGTCCACCATACCTACCTACTAGCTTATGCTATTCCAAGTATATTCATGCTTTTGTTTACCTTCCACTTGTTATGAGAAAACTAGTGATTAAAGCTCTCACGAACTTGATGGCACACTTTACTTTTTGCCTCTAATAAACTTGAACCATTGGGTCCTTCTTTGTTGCGTATATGCTTGCGCTTTATAAGTTGAAATTAGCAGAACCATGTTTCATGGGGAACGCTTTCACATTGCACTTGTACTTTCTACCCCGTTGATATCATGTTCTTTTGCTTATGGATCCTGGCGGTGTGAAATAAAAGTGGAACTTGTAAGATCATGGAGTTTGTATGTGTGTTAGAGAAACGCCTGGGCCGCTAGCCTAAGCCATGCCTAATCATGGTGGAAACTTGCAGCATCACCATAATGAGCACTCTATGAAGCATCCTCAATAAAAACCTATGCAAATAGCAAATAAAAATATCACTGAGATGCTCATTGTCTGCTTGCCTTGTCATTTTGATTATGGGAAAGCTCCCGTATCATGTGCAAGGGGTACCCGGTTGGCGGTTCTTAATGATACACATATACTTACAATGACAAGAGCTTACTCGTGACTAAAGTTGAGTAGCATGAGGATTGGTCTTCGTAAGTAAGGGGCATGAGATTTCGGTTTATAACTTGTCAAGCATATCCTCTTAGTTGTGTCACTTTAACCTTAATCACCTTCAAGATGCTTATGATAGGGGCAATGAGAGCTGAAAACTACAAGTACCATAATTTTTGGAAGCTCTTTATGAGACTTGAATCCCTACTTCCTTTTACAAAAGGCTTTTCTTCCACCATTATATTGAGTCTGCACCTTCTATCTTTATGCACCTACTTTGAGAGCATAGTGGCCATTCTTGGTTCTATGTACATTGTCCCAAGACTAGTTGATTGATGCATAACTTGATATTGCTTGTTTTAAACTACTGTATTTAGTCACTCTTATGAACTTTGAAGGTGTCCTATGCATATATATTTGCTACTCTATTGAGGGACAAGCTGAATACTATTATGCTATGTTTTCTTTATGTGAAACAAAGAAACGTCTTGCAAACCATTGTTATTCATGAATCTTTTGTCTATGCCTTTTCATGTTGCATCATAGTTTCTCTGCTTATTGCTAGAACTTTGTCTTTCATGTTATGATTGAAGTACTATGATCCTAGCTTTGAATATTTTGCAAAAACTTTGATCAAGTCTTTGATGGTGCATGTCACCTCAAAAATTATTCTTTCTTTTTATCACTTACCTACTCGAGGACGAGCAGGAGTTAAGCTTGGGGATGTTGATACATTGCAAATGTATCAATAATTTTTGATGTTCCATGCTTGGTTTTATCCACTTTCTTGTGTTTTGTTCCAACTTTGGAGTACTTTTCATATGATTTCTTGGACTAACCTATTAACAAGAGCCATAGTGCCATTTGCTTTTCGCTGTTTTGGTTCTAGGATAGTCAGAAAATGAATATTCTCGGAATTGGACGGGACAAAAGCCAAAGTGCCTATTTTTCCAGAAGTGATCAAGTGCCAGAATACGAGACGGAGAAGGGCCAGGGGCCGGCCACACCACCAGGCCGCGCGGCTAGGCTGGGCCCGCGCCAGGGGGTGGTGTGGTGGCTCCCGGCACCCCCTCGGCCTCTCCTTCCGCCTATATATTGCCCTCGGGTCGAAAACCCTAAGTACCCGATCAAAAATCCACGAAAGAGTTCAGAGCCGTCATCTCCATCCCTAGATCGGGAGGGATCTGAAGCTCTTCCCACCTGCCGGAGAGGGAATTCACCACGAGGCCTCTTCATCACCATGCAAGCCTCCGTGTGATGCGTGAGTAGTTCATCCTTGGACTACGGATCCATGTAGCTAGATGGCTGGTTCTCCTCCTTTGTGCTTTCATGTTTAGATCTTGTGAGCTCCGTTCATGATCAAGATCATCTATTTGTAATTCATACATGTTGTGTTTGCGGGGATCCGATGGATATTGAGATGCTATTTCAGATTGATTATTGATTCTATCATGTCTTTGTTATTTGTGATCTTGCATGCTTTCCATTGTTAGTAGATATCTTGGCCAAGTAGATGCTAGCAACTCCAAGAGTTAGTATTTATGCTCGATAGTGGGTTCATGCCTCACGGTAATATGGGAAGTGACAAAATCTAAGGTACTAGATGTGCTGTTGCTACTAGGGAGAAAACAACAATCCTTTGTTCATAGAACAATCGTATTGTTTACTTTACACGCAGTTCGTAAAGCAATAATCTGTTGCTTGCAACTTAATACTGGAGGGGGTTCGGATGATAACCTGAAGGTGGATTATTAGTTATAGATGCAGTTGGATGGCGGTCTATGTATTATGTTGTAATGCCCAATCGAGTCTCAGAGGAGTCAAGATGATTAGTATATGCATGTATTGCTTTCTCGGTGTTTGTCAATTGCCCCGCTGTAATTTGTTCACCCAACATGTTATCTATCTAAGGAGAGCCACCTCTAGTGAACTATGGATCCCGGTCCTTTTCTTTACATACAATCTATAAACTTTTTCTGCTTTGTGTTTACTTTCTACAAACTATTACTTCTTTCCATTCGATATGTTTAATCCTTTGTTTTTCGCACAAAACGGTGAGATTGACAACCTCATCGCAAGTTGGGGACAAAGTTCTGTGGTTGTGTTGTGCAGGTCTCCATGTTGCTACTAGCACCGTAGTGCGCTCTGCCAAAGCTTAGCTAGTAACACCTTTGGGGTGTTTCCTTGATCCTACTGGTTCGATTAAACCTTGGTTTCATAACTGAGGGAAAACTTAGTGCTGTGCTCATCATACCTTCCTCTTGGGGTTCCCAACGAGCTCTACGTCGAAAGTCGATCGCATCAGTCCACCGAGAGGAGGAAGTTTCTCCTTCCATTTATCCATGTTCTGAGTTCATGAGAGCTGCGGGAATTCTCCAATATTTCCACACTTTGGTTTCTAATGCAGGGTTGGGGCACTTTTTGGGAGATGAGCCTTGTCAATTTGTGAAGCTAACCATGTCTGTGGTGCAGGACTTTCAATTTAGTCACTCTTTGCCTAACCCCATGGTCTACTACAAAATTTACAATATTGCTGTCGACCTTTCTCTCAATGACTTTTGTGCAGCTATTAAGGTACCTCAATGGGGAACATGTAGAAGGATTAAGGAGCGACCTAAACCACTCATGGATTTATACGCAGAAATTTGCCAAGGGAGCAGCTTCTCGAAGGAGAATGGAAAAATCTGTAACATTCATCTTCCCTCCATTCGTTACTTTGCCTACTTTGTTGCCAAGTGTGTTCTTGCTAGGAAAACTGCCAATAAGTTATCTTCATATGATCTAGCATTTATCTCTGCTGCTCTTAAACGAGATAGTTCTTACAACTTAGGTGCTTTGATAGCTTTCCGTCTTGCAACTAACCATGAGAAAGGTGGAATTTGTGGAGGCCTCATTGCTTCTCGTTTACTAGCATTGCATGGTTTAGTGCCTCATCATTTAGACCTACAGTTCCCCATAGAAAGGCTTGATTTTAATTCCATGATACACCATAAATTTGTTTCCTCGTGGGCTAGTTTGAATGAGTTATCTTATGAAATAACCTTTCTCAAAGCTGGTTGGAGAAAGAGCAAGTCCGAGCATGTTGTTCTTTTGCCTGCACTTGTTTTGTTTAACCTTGATAACAGGGAAGGATGGTCCCTCACTGAGGAGGAGCTTGACACGTACTTGGGAGAGCTCTCCCAACAGGAGCAGGACACTAGAAGGGAGGTCACGGATGATTCGGTCCAGCCCTCGAATGAGGGAGAGTCTTCATATCAGCAGCCTGCTTATGATTGGGGAGCTTCTTCTTCTTCCCACGGGCCCAATTACGACCATTCTTATCATGATCCTCCTGCTTGGAACCCTTACCCGTATCTGGATTGATACCCACTTAGGACAAAAGCCTAAGCTTGGGGGGAGGTACGCCGACATCGCACTCATCTCCTTATCATGTTGTGTCGGTACTTTGTATATTCATGTTTCATTTTTTTAGCTTTTGTTCTTTCTTTGCTTTTGCTTTCTAAAAACACAAAAAGACCAAAAATATTTCTGTTGTTTCTCTTTGGTTTGCCTTTTCTTCTTTTCGCCTTAGTTTGTTTTTCCCCTTTTTGCTTTGTTTGAACTATTCAAAAAAAAACCAAAAAGATTTTTCTTTGCTTGTTTTTCCTCTTTGGTTCTTGTTTTAAAAATCGAAAACAACAAAAATATTTGTCATTCTTCTTTGGTTTTGTGAGTTTGCTACAGGGTTCCGCAGTCCTCAGTGGGTATTGGTTTCATATTATTGTTCAAGCCACACAAGTGAAGAGCAATAATGAGGATTAATAACAACTTGAGGTGTGGTAAGAGGCTGGTAATGAACTCTACTTGTTTTCATTTTTGTACATATACTCATCATTGTGGGCATGCTTAGCCTGTCCGTGTAGGGTGTATGTTATCTTTGGATGCTTAGTAGTTCTTGCTTTCGTATGATTAGTTCCAGCTTGCTAATAGTTTGTAGCATGTCATATGAATATTTGCTTGCATTACTCTATTCATAACTTGGTATGACACCGTGGTATCCTCCTCTAAATGTTTCATTTGAATTGACTTGGAACATGCTCACGCATGCACATGACTGAAATAACCAGTTAAGCCTCGATGAATTATTTTGCCTTGAGGATCTTGAATCACTTTCATGCCATGTTTAGTCCTGTTTTGTTGCAAGCATGATCATGACAGCTATTACTCTCTCGTTTGTCGCTCCCTTACTATTGCTAGCCTTCACCTTCACTGAGTATGTTTTACTCATGTTTCCAACTCCCCAAAACCAAATATTGCCAAAGTGTCCACCATACTTACCTATTAGCATCATTTGCTACTTCCGTGCATATTCAGTATGCCTTGTTTTCTTCCGAATAAAATGTTTGCTTGTTATGAGAAAGTTAGTTAGTAAAGCTCTCACAAACTTGATGGCACACTTTATTTTCTTGCATTTAATAAACCTGAACCATTGCGTCCTTCTTTGTTGCGTATATGCTTGCGCTTTCTATGAAGCATCCTCAATAAAAATCTATGCACATAGTAAATAAAAAGATTGCTGAGATGCTCATTGTCTGCTTGCCTTGTCATTTTGATTATGGGATAGCTCCTGTATCATGTGCAAGGGGTACCCCGTTGGCGGTTCTCTATGATACGTATATACTTACAATGACAAGAGCTTACTCGTGACTGAAGTTGAGTAGCACGAGGATCGGTCTTTGTAAGTAAGGGGCATGAGACTTCGATTTATAACTTGTCAAGCATATCCTCTTAGTTGTGTCACTTTAACCTTAATCACCTTAAAGATGCTTATGATAGGGGCAATGAGAGCTCAAAGCTAATGAGTACCATACTTTCAGCATTTGGAAGCTTTTCAAATTATTCAAAACCTTTTATTTTACTTGTTGAGTCTCCACATATTCTTTGAGCACCTTCTTGAGAGCATAGTTGTCATTTTTTGTGCTTGTCTCAAAACTTGATTATTTGTGTTATGACTTTGATGCTTGTATCTTTCACATCTTTACTTCTAGTCTTCACCTGAACTTCAGAGGTGCCTTAAATCAAAGGCAAGCGAGATACCACTCTATCATACCTTTTTATGAGCATTGTAATGTTGCTTATGTTTATACTTTATGCTACTTATTATTTTTGAGTTGGAATCTCTCATAGCTTGCAATGCCTATTAAGTAAACTTAGTTGCATACTCCTTATTATGAATTGTCTAAGTAGTTGATCACATGCTGAGAATATATACATCATATGAAGCAAATGTGTTCGTGAAAGTTCTTTTATCGCACTCAGTTTTCAACTGAGTTGCTTGAAGTCAAGCAATAAGCTAAGCTTGGGGGGAGTTGATACCTCCAAAACGTATCTACTTTCCCGAACACTTTTGCTATTGTTTCTCCTCTAAACTTGTGTGATTTGGATGCAACTAACACGGACTGACGCTATTTTCAGCAGAATTGCATTGGTGTCTACTTTTTGTGTAGAAAATCAACTATCAGGAAAAATCCCAGAAAATATGCCAAAAATCCTATTTCACCAGAAGACTCCCGGAGCCAGAATACGAGACGGAGGGCGGCTGGGCCCAGGCCACATCACCTGGCCACGCGGGCAAGCCTAGGCCGCGCCAGGGGTGGTCTGGCCACCCTAGACTCCCCCTCGGTCTCCCTCTTCGCCTATAAGTTGCCTTCTGACCTAAAAACTCAAGGGGTTCGATGTTTTTCCAGAAGGAATTCTGCTCTGCCGCCACCACCAGATTCCACGAAACAACACCAGAAACTCCGTTCTGGCAACCTGCCGGGACGGGGAATTGGAGGAGATCATCGCCACCATCGCTTCTCCATCGACCATCCATGTTTCCCCCATCTATGAGTGAGTAATCCCCCGTTGTAGGATATGGGGATGGTAGGGATTGGATGAGATCGTTCATGTAATGGCATCAGATTGTTAGGGCATGGTGCCTAGTATCTTTTATTAGTGCTTTATGACTTTGTTGCGACTTGTTATGCTTAATTCTTGTCACTAGGGCCTGAGTGCCATGATTTCAGATCTGAACATGTTATTGATTCATTATGATAGTATTGTTTATGGTCTTATCTACAAGTTGTATACACACGTTGTTGTCCGGAACCAATGGCCCCGAAGTGACAGAAATCGGGATAACCGGAGGGAATGGCTTTGATGTGAGGATCACATGTGTTCACGGAGTGTTAATGCTTTGCTCCGGTGCTCTATTAAAAGGAGCACCTTAATTGCCAATAGTTCCCTTGAGGCCCTGCTGCAAACGGTCTGACAGGACAAAAGATGTTGTGCAAGTTCTCATTGCAAGCACGTATGACTATATATGGAACACATGCCTAGGATTATCTAGTACTTGGATGCTTTATCTTATTTATTTGCAATTGCCCTATGTTCTGATTGCTATGTGAATTGTCTTGTCCATGCAACGCCCGTCCATCCATCCCTATGCCTACCGCACTCGAATCCTACTGTTTACTGCTATTGCTACTACTGTCTTTACTTTACTACTGCTGCTACTTTACTATTCCTACTACAAAACTGTTGCTACTGATAAACTGCTGTGAGCAAGATTGTTTCCAGGTGCAACTGAATTGACAACTAAGTTGTTAAGGCTTATAAATATTGTTTGGCTCCCCTTGTGTCGAATCAATAAATTGGGTTTCACTTCCCTCGAAAATACTGCGATACACCCCCTATACTTGTGGGTCATCAATCCTCCGTAAGTTGGAATCACCACATGAAAGAGAAAAGGAAACAGGAATAGTTCCGTGAGAGAACCGGAATCGTTCCGGTAAAGTTCCGAAGTTGTTCAGAGGAAATTGAAAGAGAACCAAAAGATGTTTTGGTTCAAATTGGATTTTGTAGTATGTATTTACATGTTAATTAATGTAATTAATATTAAATATAATATTAAAATATAATTTAAAAGGGTATTCCACTAATGGGCCAAAATCCTAGGGAAAAGGGCCCATGAGGGAAAACCACAAGAGGGAAGGGCCAAGGGCCAAAGGGGCCAAGGCCTAGCTGCCATGTGGTGCCCACCTGGCCAGCCTTGAGCTCTGTGCGGGGTGGGGCCTACCCCTGGCCGGCCATCCCATGGTGCCCTATGGCCCATGGTGCCACCTCCCCTCTCTCCCTTGTTTAGTTCCACATGGGAAACCGAAAGGGGGGGGGCATACCTCCCTCCCCCTATATAAAGGGGTGTCCATGGGTGGGAATAAACATGACACCAAACACCAAATAGAGAAGTCCTTTGGTTGACTTCCTCTCCTCTCTCTCTCTCCCTTGTGACCATGGCTCCATGCATGGGTTGTGCGAACAAGGCTTCACCGCGGTACACCGTTGTGCTACAGGGATTCTTAGCCGAAGATCTACTTTCGCACTCCTGGCAGGATCGAGGAGCCGGAGGTCTTCATCGTACACCGTATGTGTACGAAACCTCGAGGGTGCCTCATATGAGGGCATCTTGAATGTCGTGAGCTGGAGTTGCTGCATGATGAAGATGGAGCAAGGGGTGACCCGCGAGGAGCTTCGCGACCTTTAGGTTGGCCACGAGTTCGACTACTTCAATCACGTTCCCCTCAGAACGTTAACCACATACGGTCTACAAGAGTATGTATTCTATACGCTCTGGTTGTTACTGCATTACTACATAGATAGATCTTGGGCGTTAGGTAGTTCCATCATAGGAATTTTTTGTTTTCTACTACGGAACCCTTAAGTGGTATTAGAGCTGATCTATGTGTAGGAGTGTGGTGTGGGCAGTACGCACAAGTAGTGTGTGGGCATTGATCCCTTAGTTGTTACCCTCTAACGTGTACTTATTTATATCATGGTATTGTTTGATGAAGCGGCCCGGACCGATCTTATGTGTATTCGTACGCGAGACTATTCCACGCTCGACATACGGCTTGTCCCGTATAAGTGGCTAGCGGGTGTCTGTCTCTCATTCAATAGTTGATATGGTATTTACAACGGAGGGCCCTGAAAGGGGTGTAGTAGAGACAACTATTGGATCTATGTTGTGGTTGGAAAGTTCGTAGATTGGAAATGGTTCTATTACAAAAGCCCTAACAACCACGTAAAATTTGCAAAAGATAAAGTAGAGGCTTCTAACTTTGTTTTGCAGTAGGACATGTGTTATGATATGGTATTGGTCATTACAAAGGTAAAGTAGTTTACTTTTCTGTTACTAAGTAATATAGTAATAGTCATCATTCCGATGAATGACCCGTTGGTGGCGTCATGGACTTGGCGTCAAACCGGGGGCAAGATGGAGATCATGCCGGAGCGTTTGATGGAGATCAAGGCGCAAGAATAAAGACCATATCATATCACAATATACATATAATGTTGATACATGTTTTACATCTTATTATATGCTAGTATTAGATACTCAACGGTAGGAAATAAGATAATCCCTAAATAATTCCAATGGTAGTGTTCCCCTTGTGTGTGCACCACCAAGAAATTTCTCCGTTATGAGGCAGGCCGTGACAATCGGGTGTCCGGCATATCTGTGTTCGCATATAGTGGGTGTAAGTCATGTTGCACTGCAAGACATGGCCTTGGAACACAAGAGACTGAAAGGTCGAGCATAAGTTACATGGTTGATGTGATTGATATTGGGGAATGTCTACCTTTGAAACTGTATTGCTGGCCATGACGATTAGGGGTGGTGTAGCGGATTGGGATTGTGTGACCACTGAAATCATCCAGGGGATGACAATTTTTGTGGGAGCTCAATTAGGATTGAAATCATATTATGAACTTAGTCTAGATGTCTATTTGCAAATATCTTAGTAGATCATGGCCTATCCCACTGAGGTATTTTGCAACCATGGGAAATTTCTTGCTTGATATGGAACTTAGAAAAAGGGTCAAACTTCATAGATTAATACCCACGCATGAGGGATATCCTCGTAGTAAGATGATCTTCTCTTCTTGATACAATAACCATTAGGAGATAATCCGATGACTCCGCAATATAATCATCCAATAAGCCATTCTCCATGCGATGGAGACCTGGACTACAATTTTGTATTATGCAAGATCTGGCACATATAGTATGACCTGTTGGATGAGTTTTCGTCCATCATGGATGAAAACAGAACACTTGGAGAATCACTTAGCAATCTTGCATTAGAGTTGAGAACTCTTAGAAGGGCTTGATTGTAATGGAGGTCATGGATGAAAAGGGTGTATGTCAGATATACAAAGTTATAAATGAAAGCTCGTTGTAGTTTACAAAAGTATTGGATACTTGTCCCATTTGTGAAAAACGAGATGGTCTGCTTGAGAATTGCTAGAATTGAGGCAATGTGGCTTGATGACAGCAAGCAAAACAGTTGATAGTCGACATCACCCCTTTCCTGAAAGATTATCATATGGATTAGTGGACTTGAATATAATTTTGTAATCCTTGTTTGTGTGTCTTGCTTTAGGTGAAATGATTATTCATATGAATAAGTTAGAAGCCAGTTGTACTATTCTTATGAATAATACCTTTATGGTCACATTACGATTATAAATGAGTTATACTCATCACTATGTTAATAATAATAGTTTAAACATTTATAAAGGATTGGAATGCTAAAAGATATCCGAAGTTTAATAATGATATGACCCTATTGTTTAAGTCATGGTGGTTATTGCATTTTCTTCATTCTAAATGAAGATCGGGGTCTTGGATGTTTGATCTAGAGACTTTGCAAAACCATGCCTCGTTGGGCAGAATGACTAAAACTCCACAGTCTAGTAAAACGGTGATATCCAAAGAAATGTTGAACTTTATACATGACGATGTATCATATTTTCAACAAATAGTGGAAATCATTATTTATACTCCTTGTTGAATCTTATACATAGTGATGTATCGTGTTTTCAACAAATAGTGGAAATCATTATTTCATACTTCGTTGTGGATTTAAGTGAATATGAGTATTTACTTAATGAAACATAAGTTTGAAACTATTTTGAATTGTTCAAAAGATTTCAAAGTGAAGGAGGATATTGAATTAACAAGAATACAAAAGTCTCTTCGATTTGATCGGCATGACTAAAGTATTTAAGTTAATTTTTGGCATAGAAGAACTTGTAAAATATGTTTACAAATTATGATAATTGGGCAAATTTAAAGTGTATTGTAATGCTGAATATCATGATCATATTGTATTATATACATCTGATCCAGTTTTATCACTTATCAGGCTTATAGTTATCGTTTAGAGTTAGAGATCGAAATAAGAAAACACTCATTTGAAATACAAAGGAACAGCTAAATATTCGTGGAAATAACACCATAAGAGTTATGGCACGTTCGAGTTTGTGGAGATTTCGATGAGTCAAAAATCATGGGGAATAAACAAGTCTTTGCGAGAATTCTTAGGAAACTATGAATGCATCTTCCACAAAAGGGAAAACCGATTATTGTCCTAAGTTTTATGTATCTTGATGAATGTACAGGTGGAAGAAATTAAAATATCAAAATAAGGTATTTGACCTTACCTCCAGATTGTTGAGTTACGTAGTGGAATTTCTTCTGTGAAACCGAACTCTACAAATACAGGAGAAACTATTGATAATGATTATAAAGTCTCAGCTATACTAACGAAAGTAGGATTCAAAAATATATACTCTACAAATTCGTGGAATTATATTATTGATTCACTTGTCATGTTACTTGAATAAGACATACCTGCGAACTACAAAGAATCGTGATGGACCTAAGTGCGAGAAATGACTAGGAGTCATAAAATCCCATATTATGTTACATTTAAGATTGCAAAGTAACGTGTTAATTGATATTATTAAGTAAAGAAGTTTACTTGATATTTCTGAATGACTTCAAAGTCATAAGAAGGAAATGAAAATTAATGAAGACGTAAAGCTCGATTTGTCATAAAGTATGGACAAAATTCAAGGAGTTGACTACAACTGTAGCGATGCTTGAGTCTATTGAATTTACACCAACAATATATGGACATTGAAGTCTCATAATTGGAATTCTCGATTTGATGGTGATCAAAGAATTTTGGAATGTCCAAGATTATCGAGAGGACCTGTATTTGAGTGGGAGATAATTAAGCTTGGCCAAATGTTAATATGTAGCAAACATATTTTGAATGGGAGCTAAGTGAAATTCCTAGATCTCATATATGGATACCATATTTGAGTGGGAGCGTGATATCATTCTGAGATATGTGGATGATACGTCGTAAACATATCTATAATTTTTGATGCTCCATGCTTGTTTTGTATCAACTATCTTATGTTTTGTCTAACCTATTGACAAGATGCCGTAGTGATAGTTGCTTGTTTTCTACTGTTTTTGGTTTCAGAAAAGCTAGTAAGGAAATATTCTCAGAATTGGACGAAACAAAATCCGAAGTTCCTATTTTTCATGACACAAGACAGAGTCCACAACAGAGACGAAGGAGGGCACCGAGGCGGCCACACCCTATGGTGGCGCAGGTACCCCCCATGCGTGCCACCAGGTGGTGTGGGCCCCTCGGGCCTCCATCGACCTTGCCCCTTCGCCTATATATTCCCCCCGAGATGAAAACCCTAGAGACAGGATCAGAATTCCATGAAAAGTTCCGCAGCGCCGCCAGCACCGAAGAGGAGATTTGGGGGACAGAAGTCTCTATTCCGGCACCCTGCCGGGATGGGGAAGTGACCCCGGAGCCATCTCCATCGACTCCACCGCCATCTCCATCATCGTTTCTGACTCCCATAATAAGGAGGGAGTAATTCTCTCTCGAGGCTAAGGGCTCTACCAGTAGCTATGTGTTCATATCTCTCTATGCGTGATCTTATTGAGATCATGAGCTTTGTAATCTAGATCTATTGTGCTACTCAAGTTATTTAATTAATCTCTGCTTATCCCCACGTGTGTGAAGTTGATAGTGTGCACACTGTGTGGCACTTAGGCTAAGGTTACAGAAATACTTATCATGAGTATAATTTGAGTTGGATGTCTCTATGAGATTGTGGTGTTTGTTGGAACCATCTAGCGCTCAAGGTGACAGTGAGGGATATCTATATGGGGAATGTGAACTTTAAGGTGTGTTGTTATAGCCCTACATCGTCCAACCGGAGAGTAGTTCAGGATAGCATAATGAAGAGAAGATATTTATATGAGAGTGTCCACTAGTGAAAAGTATGATCCCTAGGCCTTGTTTCTAAGAATTAAAACACCGTTTACAATTAGTATTGTTACATGTTTGCTTGCTACCACTCTTATTTCAGATTCCAATTACCACTTATAATCATCCATATTACTTGTATTTTACTATCTCTTAGCCGAACTAGTGCACCTATACACCTTACATGTGTATTGGGTGTGTTGGGGACACAAGAGACTTCTTTTATCTTGATTGTAGGGTTGCTTGAGAGGGATACCTTTGTCCACTTACTCCCTAAGTTCGATAAACCTTGGGTGATCCACTTAAGGGAAACTTGTTGATGTTCTACAAACCTCTGCACTTGGAGGCCCAACACTGTCTACAAGAATAGAATCATGCGTAGACATCAAGCTATTTTATGGCGTCGTTGCCGGGGAGGTAAGGTAAAAGGTACTCACATCCTCTGATTACTAAGCTATCATCTAGTACTGTTGCTGGTGTGTGATACGTCGTAAACGTATATATAATTTTTGATGATCCATGCTTGTTTTGTATCAACTATCTTATGTTTTGTCTACACTTTGAGGCATTTTTATAGATTTTCTGGAACTAACCTATTAACAAAATGCCGCAGTGCCAGTTGCCCGTTTTCTGCTGTTTTTGGTTCAGAAAAGCTAGAAAAGACATATTCTCGGAATTGGACGAAACAAAGCCTGAAGTTCCTATTTTCCCGACATGAGACGGAGTCCAAAGTAGAGACGGAGGAGGGCCAGGGGCTGGCCACACCATAGAGTGGCGCGGGTCCCCCTGGCCACACCACTGATGACCCACAAGTATAGGGGATGTATCGCAGTATTTTTGATAAGTAAGAGTGTCGAACCCAACGAGGAGCAGAAGGTGTTGGCGAGTGGCTTGGAGCAGGAATTCTCTGTAAATACTTAGCAAACGGATTTTTAGGGATTTTTGATAATGCAGGTAAATAAAGTGCGAGTAAATAAAAGACAATGATAATAAATGCAGCAAGTGGACCAATCCTTTCTTTAGCAAAGGACAAGCTGGTTGTATTACTTAAGATGACCAAACGTTCTCGAGGACACACAGGAAGATCGTCAAGTGCTTTCGCTTCATATAGTTGTTTAATCTTCTTTAGTTTGCTAAGTGTTGTGTGGGTGAACCTGTGCTAATGTATCGACCTTCCTAGGACTAATACATACTTGTGATTATACCCCTTGCAAGCATCCACAAGTACAAGAAAGTAATTAAGGTAGAAACCTAACCACAACTTTAAATTCTAAGACCCTAACATCCCTTGTGCAAAGGTTTCCTAACGGGGGTTCAGGTTTCTGTCACTCCGGCAACCCCTACGATTAGTAGCCAAATACACAATGCATTCCCCAGGCCCATATAGGTGAAGTGTCATGTAGTCGACGTTCACATGACACCACTAGAAGAAATACACCACAACTTAAATATCAAACCATTGAATCTTTCTCAACACAACTCCACTACTAACAACATGACTTCTCCCATGTCCTCAAGAACTAAACGAACTACTCACAAGACATCATATGGATCAAGATCAGAGATTATATAATTATATGCAACAATCTGAACATAAACGATAATTCAATGGTTCAGTCAACAGCATCAACTACAAGGAGTAATCAACAGCGGGAAATTTTCCCCTAAGAACTATGCAAGATTCAACCCAATTGTTACAGCGGTATAGAGTGGTGATGATGGTGCTGGTGGAGATGGTGATGGAGATGATGATGATGATCCCGATGAAGTCCAGCTTGATGGTGGTGTTTATGGTGACGATCTCCCCTCTCCGAGAAGGAATTCCCCCGGCAGAATTTTGTCTGCCGGAGAGATCTTTCTCTCTCCGTAGTTTTCCGCCCCACAGAGGTGGCGGAATCTTTCTGTGGTCGCTCCCCAGGTGTTAGGGTTTCAAGGGGATAATATATGTGAAAGGGGAGAGCCTGGAGTGGGACAGGGTGGCCACACCACCTACTGGCATGGCCTAGGGATGCCCGCGCCAGGGGTGGTGTGGGCCCCTTGTGGCCCATCTCCACTCCCCCTTCTGGCAATCTTCGTCTTCTGGAAAAATATAATTTCCCATGTATTTTCCTAGATTTCTAATCTTCGCGAATTTCGCCTCCAAACTGCCCCTTTTCCATCAGAATCCTGACTGCAGCGGTCTGTGCTCCAAAAGTCATCAACCATGCAAAAACAGATGAAATAACATAAGTATCATATCTTAATATGAAATATATCAATGAATAACAGTAAATTATGATATAGAATAGTGATGCAAAATGGATGTATCAACTCCCCCCAAGCTTAGACTTTGCTTGTTCCCAAGCAAAAACTGAGCTCAATAAACATGACCTCAGGTTTATGGAGTGAAGAGTCGATAAAAGAATACGGACAAGAAGCATCACATTCATCAATACACAAATCATAATAGAAGACAACTCACTATTATATAACTTAACTTGCAATAAGTAAAGGAAACACAATAAATATACACAAAGTAAATCACAATTGGTAATGGCAAACTTAGCTCTTGGTCGAAGAATAGTTGACAATTTGCAGGATTTCAAACATAAAGGGTTTTCAATGATAGATTTCAAAGTAATAAAAACTAAGATAAGAACAATGTGCAAAAAAGGAACAAAAGAAACATGATTGAATAAATCATCATATGAATGAATGAAACACAACAACTCAAAATACTTGCTTGAGATAGAAGGGAATAGGTTTACTGACTCAACTAAAAAGGTAAAAGATAGGCCCTTCACAGAGGGAAGCAGGGATTTCAAGTTTCATAAAGAGCTTCGAAAAATTATGGTACCTATTAGCTCTGAGCTCTCATTGCCCCTATCATAGGCATCTTTAGGTTATTAAGGTTAAAGTAAACAAATATGAGGATATGCTTGACAAGTTGTAAGTTGAAAATCTCATGTCCCTTGAATACGAGGGACGCTCCTCATGCTACTCAAGTTTAGTTACTGGTAAGTTCTTGTCATAGTAAGTATATGTGTATCATAGAGAACCGCCAACGTGGTACCCCTTGCCCGATGATACGGAAGAATCCCCATATCAAAATGACAAGGCAAGCAGACAACGAGCATCTCAGCAATCTTCTTATTTACCATGGGAAAATGGTGCTTTTTTCTCTCTTTCCTCTTTTCTCATCTCTTTTTTTCTCTTTTCTCAATCTCTATCTCTTTTTTATATATAAGAAGAATTCTTCATAGATTGCTCATTATGGTTACGCTGCAGGTTTCCACCATGATTAGGCATGGATTAGACCAGTGGCCTAGGTGTTTCTCTAACACACATACATAACTCCATGGACTTACAGCCTCCCCTTTCATTTCACACCGACGACATTCATAAACAAAAGAGCATGATATCAACTAGGTACAATGTACAAGTGCAATGTTGAAAGCGTTCCCCATGACAGCATGGTTCTGCTAATTCACAACTTATAAAGTGCAAGCATATACACAACATAGATGGGCACAAAAGTTTATTAATTGCAAGAAAGTAAAGTGTGCCATCAAGTTCGTGAGAGCTTTAATCACTAATTTTCACATAACAAGTTTAATTTGGAAGGTAGATAAAAACATGAATTTACTTGGAATAGCAATAGTCCTAGTAGGTAGGTATGGTGGACACAATTGGCATAGGTTTTGGTTTAAGGATTGGATGCACGAGAAGCATACCCTCTTAGTACAGGTTTTTGTCTAGCAAGGCTGGGTAGCAAGCATATGAGTTGAAGGAAACAAACAAACAAACATATAGGTGATAAAAACAAACATGCAATCTTCCTTGGAGGCACAAAAGATCTTAACTAGAGAATACTAAACTTATGAGCAAATCAAGAAACAAAGATGATGAAATTATATTTCTTTAGAGTACTTTTTATCTTTTTCATTCAATTCTCAAAAATAGTGTTGCTACTGACCGAGCCAGGTTTGCCAAAACCAACTAAATTTTCTCAATGATCCCAAAGTTATACCAATACTAACAACAAGATCAATCATATAACAGAAATTGAAAACTAATATAAGATATGCAAAAGAGTAAATGATAGAACTTCTCATTAGTATTCCATAACGACAACTCACACCAAGGGATACATAGATATCTAACGATAGGGGGGACACTTCCATAATGTAAACCATCCTACATGATAACTCCTCTATTCATGATATGACTCTACTAAAAAGGTAAAAAGATAGAAGATAGTGTTGTGATACCACGGCACTCCCCCGAGCTTGGAACAAACCAAGGGGATGCCAAAACCTGATGACGACTTACTCCTTCGGTGGTGGTGGTGTTCTCTCGATGAGCTTTTTGATTAATTTCCTCAAGTCATCTTGAAGGTGAGAGTATGAATCAACTCCGAGTTGTGCTCGATGCGGTGCATGATCATGTTAGGTTGTGAATCCCAGCTCGTACGATTCTTTCCCCACTCTTCCTCCTTGAAGTCTTTTTTTCCTGCATGGTTAGAAATAGGCATATCCCAATTGGAGGGTAGTTTCTCCTTGGGCATATTCTGGAATTGATGCTCATGGATAAGGGTATGGAAAGGATTCTTGGTGTGTGGAGAAGGTGACCGTGGAGCCAAACAATGACGTGGAGGCTTCCCTCCAGTTGACATCCGTGCAGTCGTTCTGATCTTGGCAGGGTTTGCCAACGCTCCAATGCTTGCAATGGTAGTGTCGGTGTGCGGATGCTGGCTTTTCTTTGCCTCCTCTTCATCGATCTCCTTCTCCTGCCTGGGGTCTTGGGGATCCTCCTCCGCAGGCTCCTTTCCCTTATCCTTGGCGGAGAACATTGTGCTTCTAAACTTTAAGAATAGTTCCTGGTAGAAACAGATCAAAAAGAAAACACGACGAGAACATGATATACGAACCTCGGTGGATTCGGGAGATTATATATTACGAAGTTTTACAATATAAGGAAGGTACTGGGAGAAAACGGGTCGGAGACGGAGTCCGAGGTGGCCACACCACCTGCTGCTGCAGCCTGGGGGGCCATGCCAGCGGGTGGTGTGAGCCACCCTGGCTCCGTTTCCGTCCCTCTTTCGCTTTGTTGCTTTCTTTGTTGGATAAAAACTCCAAAAATATAACTGGACAGATTTTTCGCGGAACTTTTCTTACCAGAACTGTTACCTATTCGAAAACAGACTCTACAGGTATCTGAAGTTAGCATTTAGTAGATCCTTCCGAAGTCACCGCTTGAATAACATCAATATCTTCATCTTCATACACATATTGCTTAGGTCATGAAACCTTTCACTATCTTATTACACCATTTTCTCCAATAACCTGGAAATTTCTTTCACACAAAACTTCACACAATTCTTATTAGCAACATTAGTGCAAGTGAGGTAATAAACCTTTTAAGTTCAATTCCAGCTGAAATACATCAAAACATAAGCTACTGTTGCAACTCCTTCCAAAAACCCAAAAAGAATTCAAAAAGGAAATCAATTTAAGAGGCAAATGCAAGAGTGACAAAAATCTGTCAAAACAGACCAGCAGGTAAAGATCAATTTTTTTGAAAATCTTCGGTTGCTCAAATCAAAAAGTGCAAAACTAACAAAAATTAAATAATAACCTGGGGCAAAATCACAAAACATTATAGCTCAATCCGACATACAGAGATTTTTCACGAATTTTTACAGCGAAGCACAAAAATCATTTTCAGGACAACAACTTCCCCAAATCTTACTTCTCTCTCATTAGAGGTTGATCTTGACACAAAAACTAAACAAAAAGGATAAGGAGATGTTATTACCAAAGTAATAACTTCCAAGACTCAAATAAACAAAAACAACTGATAGCACAACTAAATTTGGTTGTCTCCCAAAAAGCTCTTTCTTTATAGCCATTAAGATGGGCATGATAATTTCAATGATGCTCACATAAGAATATGAATTGAAGTGAAAGAGAGCATCAAGAAGCAAAAATACACATGTTTAAGTCTAACCCACTTCTTATGCAAGGGAATTTTGTAAGCAAACAAATTGTTGAAGCCAGGGACTGCTAGCATAGGAAGGAAAAACAAGTGTAACATAAAGACTTTCAGTATAAAGCGAGGAAACTTAATATTATTGAGATACATTAGAATAGTCTTCCCTCTCCCATAATAACTTTCAGTATCATGCATAAATTTAACGATATAACTATCACATGAAACATTGTAGCAATGATCACCAATTCTAACAGAAAACATATGGACACTAGCTCTCATAACACTACTTTGCGAAACAATATTAGAAGTATCCTTACAGAGGATAATGTGTCCATCTTCTACACTTTTAGTGACTAGGTCTTTCACAATTGCTATAGCAGGTTCAATTTTTATTTGTTCACCAGGTTTTATAGTCCTCTTTGTACTTTTATTAATTACACTAGTTATCATAGGGTGCTCCTTTACCTTATCCAGGAAGGGTATTTTCTCGATATAAGGTTCAAGTAAGATGTGATCAATAGTGCGAAATTCAGTACTTCTAACAGGAACATAATCAACAATATCTTTATATGGTGCATGATACTTGTTCCATTCCTTTTTTGGAATTTCAATATAAGAGGCAAAAGCCTTAAAACAGTTTGCAATAACTTGAGAATCAAGACCATAAGCATTACTAATATTCTGAAAGTCATTAGTTCCCATAAAATATTCAATGCATTCATAATCATAAATTATACCTGACTTTCTTCCTTTATCATTCTCCCATGCTTCGGCATTGTCTTGAATACGGTCTAGAAGATCCCATTTAGCTTCTTCTACCATGCGTGTAAATGATCCAGCATAAGAGGCATCCAATAAATCCTTATCATGAAGAGAAAGCCTTGCATAAAAGTTATTGATAATACTATTGTGAGGGAGCTCATGAATAGGACATTTGAGCATTAGTAACTTCAATCTCCCCCAAGCTTGAGCTGTACTCTCTCCATCAAGAGGCCAAAAGTTGTATATTTGATACCGATCTTTATGAATCTTACTAGGAGGATAAAATTTAGAATAAAAGAGAGGCACTACTTCCTCCCATTGAAGAGATTGGCCATTCTTCAGCAGCTTATACCATTCTTCAGCTCTTCCTTTTAGTGATAATGAGAATAACTTCTTCTTGAATTGATCTGTTGTAATACCTGCACACTTGAACAACCCGCATAATTCGTGTATAAAGAGCAAATGATCATCGAGGTGGACAGTTCCATCTCCAACATAATAGTTATCCATAACACGATCAATAATTCTTGTAGGTATTTTAAAAGTATCATTCTAGCAGGTGGTGATTCATCTACTACCTTAGCAGTGGTAGTAGCATTATGAAATAAGAAACTCAGCGAATTATCCATATTGAAATAAAGTAACTAATAGAATTAAACAATACTCACAGTAGAAGTTTCCTTTACCAGTTCCACTCTCCAATAGCGCTTCACTCCCCGTCAATGGCGCTAGAAAATAGTCTTGATGACCCACAAGTATAGGGGTGTATCGCAGTATTTTCAATAAGTAAGAGTCTCGAACCCAACGAGGAGCAGAAGATGTTGGCGAGTGGCTTGGAGCAGGAATTATCTGTAAATACTTAGCAAATGGATTTTTAGGGTTTTTTGATAATGTAGGTAAATAAAGTGCGAGTAAATAAAAGACAATGATAATAAATGCAGCAAGTGGCCCAATCCTTTCTCTAGCAAAGGACAAGCCAGTTGTATTACTTAAGATGACCAAACATTCTCAAGGACACACGGGAATATCGTCAAGTGCTTTCGCTTCATATAGTTGATTAATCTTCTTTAGTTTGCTAAGTGTTGTGTGGGTGAACCTGTGCTAATGTACCAACCTTCCTAGGACTAATACATACTTTTGATTATACCCCTTTCAAGCATCCACAAGTACAAGAAAGTAATTAAGGTAGAAACCTAACCACAACTTTAAACTCTAAGGCCTTGACATCCCTTGTGCAAAGGTTTCCTAACAGGGGTTCAGGTTTCTGTCACTCCGGCAACCCCTACGATTAGTAGCCAAATACACAATGCATTCCCCTAGGCCAATATAGGTGAAGTGTCATGTAGTCGACGCTCACATGACACCACTAGAAGAAATACACCACAACTTAAATATCAAACCATTGAATCTTTCTCAACACAACTCCACTACTAACAACATGACTGCTCCCATGTCCTTAAGAACTAAACGAACTACTCACAAGACATCATATGGATCAAGATCAGATATGATATAATGATATGCAACAATATGAACATAAATGATAATTCAATGGTTCACTCAATAGCATCAACTACAAGGAGTAATCAACACCGGGAAAGTTTCCCCTAAGAACTATGCAAGATTCAACCCAATTGTTACAGCGGTATGGAGTGGTGATGATGGTGCTGGTGGAGATGGTGATGGAGATGATGATGATGATGATCCCGATGAAGTCCAGCTTGATGGTGGTGTTGATGGTGACGACCTCCCCTCTCCGAGAAGGAATTCCCCCAGCAGAATTTTGTCTGCCGGAGAGATCTTTCTCTCTCCGTAGTTTTCCGCCCCACAGAGGCGGCGGAATCTTTCTATGGTCGCTCCCCAGGTGTTAGGGTTTTGGGATAATATATGTGAAAGGGGAGAGCCTGGAGTGGGATAGGGTGGCCACACCACCTACTGGCGTGGCCTAGGGATGCCCGCGCCAGGGGTGGTGTGACCCTCCTATGGCCCATCTCCACTCCCCCTTCTGGTAATCTTCGTCTTCTGGAAAAATTGAATTTTCCATGTATTTTCCCGGATTTTCTGATCTTCACGAATTTCGCCTCCAAACAGCCCCTTTTCCATCAGAATCCTGACTGCAGCGGTCCATGCTCCAAAAGTCATCAACCGTGCAAAAACAGATGAAATAACATAAGTATCATCTCGCCGCCGCCACCGAAGAGAAGATTTAGGGGACAGAAGTGTCTGTTCTGGCACCCTGCCGAGACGGGGAAGTGCCCCCGGATCCATCTCCATTGACTCCATCGCCATCTCCATCGTTGTTGCTGACTCCCATGATGAGGATGGAGTAGTTCTCTCTCTCGGCTAAGGGATCTACAAGTAGCTATGTGTTCATCTCTCTCTCTCTCTATGCATGATCTTATTGATATCATGAGCTTTGCAATCTAGATATATTCTGCTACTCAAGTTATTTAATTAATCTCTGCTTATCCCCACGTGTGTGAAGTTAACAGTGTGCACACCGTGTGGCACTTTGGCTAAGGTTACATAAATACTTGTCCTGACTATAATTTGAGTTGGATGTCTCTATGAGATGGTGGTGTTTGTTGGAACCATCTAGCGCTCAAGGTGACAGTGAGGGGTTATCTATATGGGGAATGCGAACTTTAAGGTGTGTTGTTATAGGCCTACATCGTCCAACCAGAGAGTAGTTCAGGGTATCATAATGAAGAGAAGATATTTATATGAGAGTGTCCACTAGTGAAAGTATGATCACTAGGCTTTGTTTCTAAGCATTGAAACACCGTTTACAATCAGTCATGTTACATGTTTGCTTGTTGTCACTCTTATTTCAGATTGCAATTACCACTTTTAATCATCCATATTACTTTTATTTCACTATCTCTTCGCCGAACTAGTGCAACTATACACCTGACAAGTGTATTGGGTGTGTTGGGTGATGTCTACACACTTCTATTCTTGTAGATAGTTGTTGGGCCTCCAAGTGCAAAGGTTTGTAGAACAACAGCATGTTTTCCCTTAAGTGGATCACCCAAGGTTTATCGAACTCAGGGAGGAAGTGGTCAAAGGTATCCCCTCTCAAGCAACCCTGCAATCAAGATACAAGAAGTCTCTTGTGTCCCCAACACACCCATTACACTTGTCAGGTGTATAGGTGCACTAGTTCAGCGAAGATATAGTGAAATACAAGTGGTATGGATAATTATAAGTGGTAACGGTGCCAGAAAATAGCTTGATGGCGTGGAAAAGACTAAAGGTAAACTGAAATAAAAATGGAAGCAAGCAAACATGTAACAGGTCTAGTTGCAAACGGTGTTTCAATGCTTAGAAACAAGGCCTAGGGATCATACTTTCACTAGTGAACACTCTCATATAAATATCATCTCTTCATGATACTACTCTGAACTACTCTCCGGTTGGACACTCTAATCCATGGTAGGGCTATAACAGCACACCTCAAAGTTCATCTTTCCCATCTAGATAACCCCACACGGTCACCTTGAGTACTAGATGGTTCCAACAAACACCACAATTTCATAGAAACATCCAACTCCAAATATAACTCATAACAAGTATTTGTAATCTCTAGCCTAAGTGCCACCATGGTGTGCACGCTATCACTTTCACACACATGGGGAGAGAAGAGATCTATTAAAGCACTTGAGTAGCAAAGTAGATATACTTGATTACAAAGCTCATGATCACAACATGAGCATGCATAGAGAGAGATGAACACATAGCTACTGGTAGAACCCTTAGCCCCGAGAGAGAACTACTCCCTCCTCATCATGGAAAACAGCAATGGTGATGGAGATGGTGGTGGAGATCGATGGAGATGGCTCCGGGGGCACTTCCCTGTCTCTGCAGGGTGCGAGAACAGAGACTTTTTGTCCCCTGAATCTCCCCTTCGGTGGTGGTGGTGATGCGGAACTTTTCGTGGATTTCTGATTGACTCCTTAGGGTTTTTGCATCAGGAGGATTTTATAGGCAAAGGGGCGAGGTCGGTGGCCGGCCAGGGGGACCACACCATGCCCTGGCACGGCCTAGGGCTTCCCGTGCCAAGGGGTGGTGTGGCCACCTGATACATTGCAAATGTATCTATAATTTTTGATGTTCCATGCTTGGTTTTATCTACTTTCTTATGTTTTGTCCACACTTTGGAGTACTTTTCATATGATTTCTTGGACTAACCTATATACAAGAGCCACAGTGCCAATTGCCTGTTTTCTATTGTTTTTGGTTCCAGAAAGTCAGAAAATGAATATTCTCGTAATTGGACAGGACAAAAGCCAATATGCCTATTTTTCCCGGAGACTCACGGAGCCAGAATACGAGACAGAGCGGGGCCACAGGGTGGCCACACCACCCCTGGGTGTGGGTCCCCCTTGGCCTCACCAGGGCATGGTGTGGGCCCCCTGGCCGGCCACCGACCTTGCTGAAGGAAATATGCCCTGAGAGGCAATAATAAAGTTGTTATTATGTATTCCTTGTATATGATAGATGTTTATTTTGCATGCTATAATTGTATTGATAGGAAACATCAATACATGTGTGTTTAATAAACAAAAAGGGTTCCTAGTTATGCCTCTCTTATAGACTAGCTTGTTGATTAACAAGATGATCAAAGTTTCCTGATCATGGACATTGGATGTTGTTAATAACAAGGTCACAGCATTTGTGAAATGATGTGATGAACATTCATCCGAAGTATAGCATTACGATCAATTCATTATGTTTATATTGCTATAACACCATACGAAGTAATCTTTATCCTTAGACCATGAGATCATGTTAATTGCTAACACCGGAAGAGTATCTTGATAACATCAAACGTCACACCGTAACAGGGTGACTATAAAGATGGGTTCAGTACCACGAATGTGTTATGTTGAGGCTCATGGATCAAGAGTGGAATTTGTCAATCCAGATGACGGATAGATATACTCTGGGCCCTCTCGGTGATATCACATTAGGATAGCTTGCAAGCAAGTGATGTGATCACTAGAATGTTATATCACGGGAACGAGAAAAGAGTGCATGTCGGTAACGAGATCAAACTAGGTGTTTGGATACCGATGATCGAATCTAGGACATGTATTATATCATGAGACAAAGGGATTAAATTGCTGACGTTAAAGGTTCTCACAATCACAGAAGTCATCGTTGAATATGCAGGAGTCAGTATGGATCTCCAGGTCCCGCTTCTGATTATTGATCTGAGAGGAGTCTCAATCATGTCTAAATTATTCGCGAACTGTAGGGTGACACACTTAAGGGTTGTCGGACACCATTTAGGAGCACATATGTTCCAGACAAAAGGTTTGCAAAGCGCAGGAATTGTTTCGATAGAAACCGGAATTGTTTCGGGTGAAATTGCAGAAAGTGGTTCTGCATGTGATATTGAAATGTTGCAAGGGGTTTTATGTGAATGTTTGTTAATTAAAGTAATTAACAAAATTCTGAATAAAATAAATAAAAGAGTTTTATTAATTGAGAGTTGCATTTAATTTGGTGGAAATTAAATACATGTGAGTGGGATTTTGGGTGGAGGCCATGTTTATGTGAGTGGAGGTTCACCACATGAATGAAGGAGGGGAGGAGTCCCCCTCATGCCCGGCTATGGGAGGGAGGGTCTCCCTCCTCCTATAAAGCCCCTCTCCCCTCTCACAAACTACACCTCCTCGTGAAGGATCTCTCTCCCCTCTAGATATTCCCCATGGTCTCGGATTAGCGAGATACATGTTCCCGTGGCCTTGCGTGCGGAAGGAGTTCTTGCTTCCGATGATTCGCTGGGCGAGGAGGTGGAGGTTGTCCGGTGGGTTGGCGTGTGTGCGAGGGCGGATGCGCTGCTGATTTGCGGCGCTCGGACTTCCTACGATCTTGAGATCGGCAAGCGTCGACTACATCAAACACGAGTTCCTACTCGTTATCAAAACTCGTTGTCTTAGAGGTTAAGTTATCCATGGATGTATGTCCACCCGTTTATGTGTATCTAGTAGTTATATCTTGGCGTATATTTCTCATCGTTGGAAATTTTTGTTTTCTATCTGCGGACCCAACGGTGGTATCGAGCCTGATCTATGTGTAGGTGCTTTGCACGGGTAGTACACATATGTTTATATGTGGGCGATGATGATCATGTTATTGCATCTTCTATGTACTTTGGATATTGGTGGCATAGTGGGATGAAGCGGCCCGGACCAACCTTACATGTCATCGTACATGAGACCGGTTCCACGACTGACATGCAACTAGTTTTGCATAAGTGGCTAGCGGGTGTCTGTCTCTCCTACTATAGTCAATATCTGATTTACAACGAGTTGCTAATAACTTCGTTATCCTCGTTGTGATTCATGTTCGTAGATAAGACCGGTTCTATCTCCGAAAGCCCTAAGCCACGTAAAACTTGCAATTGATAAATTAGAGGCGTCTAGTTTAGATCGTTGTTGGGCTAGTGTCTTGATATGGTATTGTTGTAAGTAGATGTATGATAGATACTCTTACAACTCACTTAACGTGTAAGTTCCATAGACCTTGGCCTTACACACAAAAGAATGATAGAGATCATACCACGATGCAAATGATAGAGATCAAATGCATGGACCATATCACCTCACTTCACACATTAGATGTTAGCATCTTATATTGCTAGTTTGGCGCTTTTGGTAGCATTATAAGATGATCTCTCATTTAGATATCAAGATAAAATGTGTTCTTCCTTAAGTATGCACCGTTTTGTGGATCGTGTTTTGAGGCATCACGTGATGATCGGGTGTTCTCGACTCTACGCTTTCATACAGCGGGTGTAAGACAGCTTTACACACGCGAATACTAAGGTTCTTACTTGGCGAGCCTAGCATGTACAGACATGGCCTCGGAACACGGACCGAAAGGTTAAGGATGAGTCATATAGTTCATATGATGCCCATATACATGCTCGCCTTTGAAGCTACACCGACTCACGTGATGATCGGACTTGCTGTAGTGGATTTGGTTCATGTAATCACCAAAAGGACACGAGGGATGTCGTTTTTGAGTGGGAGTTCATTAGTAATTTGGATTAGTTGAACTCAATCTATCATAAACTTAGTCTAAATATATTTTACAAATTCTGTTGTAGATGGCACCACACCTTTTAATTTCAATGTGTTCATGGAGAAAGAGAAGCTTGCTGCGAATGGTAGCAACTTCACCCTGGGCTATGAATTTGAGGATTCTCCTCCTTTCCGCACAAAAGCAATATGTGCTAGGCGTAGCTAGGCCCCACCAGCTCTGATGCCTGGCGAGAAAATAACGTCTATATAACTCATCGGAGGACCACAACTTAGTTCATTGCGGCATCTTGTATGGGCTAGAGCGAACTTCAAGCGTTTGAAAATGGCAATGCCTTTGATACCATGGGTGAATTGAAAATGATTTTCGATACCCATGTTTCCGTGAGAGTTATAATGCTTCGAAAAGTTCTTTAGCTGCATGATGGAAGAGAACAACTCCGTTAGTGAGCATTACTCAAAATGTAGATGCGCCCGATAAGCTTGTGTCCTTGGGAATAATGATTCCCATTGACTTAGGCATACATCGTGTTCTCCAATCTCTGCCACCTAGCTACAAGAGCTTCGTGATGAACTATAATATGCAGGGCATGAAGAAGTCTCTTCCCGAGCTTCTGTCAATGCTTAAGACTGCAGAAGTGGAGATTAGGAAAGAACATCAAGTGTTGATGATCAATAAGACCACCGGTTTCAAGAAGGACAAGAAAGGCAAGCAGAAGGGAAAGAAGGGTGGCAAATCTGTTGCCGCGCCTAAAAAGAAACCCCGAGCTGGCCCTAAGTCTGTCACCGAGTGCTACTATTGCAAGGGGACTGGCCATTGGAAGCATAACTGCCCCAAGTATTTGGCGGACAAGAAGGCCGGCAAGGCAAACAAAGGTATATGTGATATACATGTTATTGATGTGTACTTGACTAGTACTCGTAGTAGCACCTGGGTATTAGATACGGGATCGGTTGCTAATATATGTAACTCGGTTCAGGGGCTGCGGAACAAGCGACAACTAGCAAGGGATGAGGTCACGATGCGGGTCGGCAATGGATCAAGAGTTGATGTGATCGCCGTCGGAACGCTGCCTCTCCATATGCCGTCGGGATTAGTTATAAACCTGAATAATTGTTATTTGGTGCCTGCACTGAGCATGAACATTGTATCCGGATCGTGTTTGATGCAAAGTGGTTATTCGTTTAAGTCTAAAAACAATGGTTGTTCGATTTATATGAATAATATCTTTTGTGGTCATGCACCTGTGTTGAATGGTTTATTTCTGTTGGATCTCGATAGTAGTATTACGCATATTCATAATGTTGACGCTAAAAGGATTAAACTTGATAATGATATATCTGCATATATGTGGCACTGCCATCTAGGTCATATTGGCGTTAAACGCATGAAGAAACTCCATTCTGATGGACTTTTGGAATCACTTGATTTTGAATCATTTGATACATGTGAGCCATGCCTTATGGGCAAGATGACTAGAACGCCGTTTTCTGGTTCAATGGAGCAGGCGGATTTATTGGAAATCATACATACTGATGTGTGTGGACCAATGAGTGTGTCGGCGCGAGGTGGATATCGTTATTTTGTTACTTTCACGGATGATTTGAGTATATACGGGTATATCTATTTGATGAAACATAAGTCTGAAACCTTTGAAAAGTTCAAAGAATTTCAGAATGAAGTGGAAAATCATCATAACAGAAAGATCAAATTTCTGCGGTCCGACCGTGGATGAGAGTATCTTAATTCTGAGTTTAGCACACATATGAAAGATCGTGGAATAGTTTCACAACTCACGCCTTGAACACCACAACGTAATGGTGTGTCGAACGTCATGTCGTACTTTATTGGATATGGTTCGATCTATGATGTCTCTGACTGACTTGCCACTGTCATTTTGGGGTTATGCACTGGAAACCGCTGCATTCACTTTAAATAGGGCATCATCTAAATCCATTGAAAAGACACCGTATGAATTATGGTTTGGAAACAAACCTAAGCTGTCATTTCTTAAAGTTTGGGGATGAGATGTTTATGTGAAGAAACTTCAACCGGATAAACTCAAACCCAAAGCGGAAAAATGCGTCTTCATAGGATACCCTAAGGAAACGATTGGGTATACCTTCTATCACAGATCCGAGGGCAAGGCCTTTGTTGCCAAGAATGGATCCTTTCTTGAGAAGGAGTTTCTCGCGAAAGGTGTGAGTAGTCGGAAGGTAGAACTCGAAGAGTTTATTGAACCTTCTCTTCATGAAATGGCGAGTAGTGCAGCACCGGAAGTTGTTTCGGAGTTGACTTCACCTAATGAAGAGAGAGCTAATGATATTGATCATGAAACTCCGAAAGAGGACACTGCCGAACCTCACAGGTCAAGCAGGACACGTGCAGCTCCTGAACTGTACGGCAATCCTATTATGAATTTCATGATTGATGAAATAGATGACCCTGTGACATATGAAGAAGCGATGATGAGCCCTGATTCCAACAAATGACTAGAAGCCATGAAATCCGAGATGGAATCCACGTACGAAAACCAGGTTTGGACCTTGGTGGACTTACCTCACAATCGAAAGGTCGTTGAGAATAAATGGATTTTCAAAAGAAAAACTGATGCTGATGGTAATGTAACCATCTATAAGGCTCGACTTGTCGCAAAGGGGTTTCGACAAATTCAAGGAGTTGACTACGATGAGACATTCTCTCCCATAGCGATGCTTAAGTCGGTTAGGATTATGTTAGCAATTGCTGCATATTTTGATTATGAAATATGGCAGATGGATGTCAAAACTGCGTTCCTCAATGGTAATATTGAAGAAGAGTTGTATATGATACAACCTAAGGGTTTTGTTGATCCTAAGAATGCTGATAAGGTGTGCAAACTTCATCGATCCATCTATGGACTGAAGCAAGCATCCCGGAGTTGGAATCTCCGCTTTGATGAGGTGATCAAAGAGTTTGGATTTGTCCAAACTTATGGAGAGGCTTGTATTTATAAGAAAGTGAGTGGGAGCAATGTGGCATTTCTGATATTATATGTGGATGACATATTATTGATTGGAAATGATATAGATCTTTTAACAGTGTTAAAAGTTATCTAAGCGCAAATTTTCGATGAAGGACCTTGGTGAAGCTTCATATATATTAGGCATTAAAATCTATAGAGATAGATCAAGACGCCTAATTGGGCTATCGCAGAGTACATACCTTGATAAGATATTAAAGAAGTTTAATATGGACGGAAGTAAGAAGGGGTACTTACCTATGTTGCAAGGTAAGACATTGAGTAAGACTCAAAGTCCTGGCCACGGAAGAAAGAGATATAATGGATAAGATCCCTATGCCTCAGCCATAGGCTCTATAATGTATGCCATGCTATGTACAAGACGGATGTGGCACATGCTATTAGTTTGACTAGTAGGTACCAATATGATCCAGGTTCGGAACCTTTGGATAGCGGTCAAGAATATCCTTAAGTACTTGAGAAGAACTAAGGATATGTTTCTTGTATATCTGAGGTGAAGAAGAGCTAGTCGCTAAGTGTTATGTTGATGCTAGCTTTGACACTGATCCTGATGACTCTAAGTCTCAATCCGGATCGTATTTCTCTTGAGCAGGCGATTAGTTGGAGGAGCTCCAAACAACCTGTGGTGGCTGGATCAACGACGGAGGCGGAATATGTTCTTTGCTTGAGCAGAAGCGGTTTGGATGAAGGAGTTCATAACGGAACTAGGTGTGGTTCCTAGTGCGTTGGACCCAATGGTGATCTATTGTGACAATAATGGAGCCATAGCCAACGCCAAGGAACCAAGGTCTCACAAGAATTCCAAGCATATTAAGCGCCGGTTTCACTCCATCCGCGAGCATGTCAAGGATGGAGATATAAAGATTTGTAAAGTGCACACGGACCTGAATGTAGCAGATCCGTTGACTAAAGTACTCCCTAGGGCAAAACATGATCAACACCAGAACTCCATGGGTGTTAGATTTATCACTATATAAACTAGATTATTGTCTCTAGTGCAAGTGGGAGACTGAAGGAAATATGCCCTGAGAGGCAATAATAAAGTTGTTATTATGTATTCCTTGTATATGATAGATGTTTATTTTGCATGCTATAATTGTACTAATAGGAAACATCAATACATGTGTGTTTAATAAACAAAAAGGGTACCTAGTTATGCCTCTCTTATAGACTAGCTTGTTGATTAACAAGATGATCAAAGTTTCCTGATCATGGACATTGGATGTTGTTAATAACAAGGTCATAGCATTTGTGAAATGATGTGATGAACATTCATCCGAAGTATAGAATTACGATCAATTCATTATGTTTATATTTCTATAACATCATACAAAGTAGTCTTAGTCCTTAGACCATGAGATCATGTTAATTGCTAACACCGGAAGAGTATCTTGATAACATCAAACGTCACATCGTAACAGGGTGACCATAAACGTGGGTTCAGTGCTATGAAGGTGTTATGTTGAGGCTCATGGATCAAGAGTGGAATTTGTCAATCCTGATGACGGATAGATATACTCTGGGCCCTCTCGGTGATATCACATTAAGATAGCTTGCAAGCAAGTGATGTGATCACTAGAATGTTATATCACGGGAACAAGAAAAGAGTGCATGTCGGTAACGAAATCAAACTAGGTATTTGGATACTGATGATCGAATCTCGGACATGTATTATATAATGAGACAAAGGGATTAAATTGCTGACGTTAAAGGTTCTCACGATCACAGAAGTCATCGTTGAATATGCAGGAGTCAGTATGGATCTCCAGGTCCCGCTTCTGATTATTGATCTGAGAGGAGTCTCAATCATGTCTACATTATTCGCGAACCGTAGGGTGACACACTTAAGGGTTGTCGGACACCATTTAGGAGCACATATGTTCCAGACAAAAGGTTTGCAAAGCGCAGGAATTGTTTCGATAGAAACCGGAATTATTTCGGGTGAAATTGCAGAAAGTGGTTCTGCATGTGATATTGAAATGTTGCAAGGGGTTTTATGTGAATGTTTGTTAATTAAAGTAATTAACAAAATTCTGAATAAAATAAATAAAAGAGTTTTATTAATTGAGAGTTGCATTTAATTTGGTGGAAATTAGATACATGTGAGTGGGATTTTGGGTGGAGGCCATGTTTATGTGAGTGGAGGTTCACCACATGAATGAAGGAGGGGAGGAGTCCCCCCTCATGCGAGCTATGGGAGGAGGGTCTCCCTTCCTCCTATATAAATCCCCCTCTCCCCTCTCACAAACTACACCTCCTCGTGAAGGATCTCTCTCCCCCTCTAGATATTCCCCATGGTCTCGGATTAGCGAGATACATGTTCCCGGTGGCCTTAAATGCGGAAGGAGTTCTTTGCTTGCTGATTCGCTGGAGCGAGGAGGTGGAGGTTGTCCGGTGGCTTGAACGTGTGTGCGAGGACGGATGCGCTGCTGATTTGCGGCGCTCGGACTTCCACACGATCTTGAGATCGGCAAGCGTACGACTACATCAACCACGAGTTCCTACTCGTTAACAAAACTCGTTGTCTTCGAGGGTAAGTTCTCCATGGATGTATGTCCACCCGTTGCTATGTATCTAGTAGATAGATCTTGGCGTATAGTTCTCATCGTAGGAAATTTTTTGTTTTCTATGTTGTGGACCCAACACTTGCATCTTTCGCCTATATATCTCCCCCGAGGCAAAAACCCTAGATCGTCAATCAGAAATCCACAAAAAGTTCCGCAGCGCCGCCGCCACCGAAGGGGATATTCGGGGGACAGAAAGTCTCTGTTCCGGCACCCTGCCGGGATGGGGAAGTGCCCTGGGATCCATCTCCATCAATCTCCACCACCATCTCCATCACCGTTGCTGATTCCCATGATGAGGAGGGAGTAGTTCTCTCTCGAGGCTAAGGGTTCTACCGGTAGCTATGTGTTCATCTCTCTCTCTATGCATGATCATATTGTGATCATGAGCTTTGTAATCAAGTAGATCTACTTTGCTACTCAAGTGCTTTAATAGATCTCTGCTCTCCCCATGTGTGCTTTAATAGATCTTTGCCGGACACCATGGTGGCACTTAGGCTAGAGATTATAAATACCACTTAAGAGTTATATTTGGAGTTGGATGTCTTTATGAAATTGTGGTGTTTGTTCGAACCATATAGAGCTCAAGGTGATAGTGTGGGGTTATCTAGATGGGAAAGGCTTACTTTGAGGTGTGTTGTTATAGCCCTACCATGGATTAGAGTGTCCAACCAGAGAGTAGTTCAGAGTAGTATCATGAAGATAATATATTTATATGAGAGTGTTCACTAGTGAAAGTATGATCCCTAGGCCTTGTTTCTAAGCATTGATACACCGTTTGCAATTAGATCTGTTACATGTTTGCTTGCTTCCATCTTTATTTCAGTTTGCCTTTAGTCTTTTCCCACGTCAACCACACGCCAGCAAGTTATTTTCCAGCACCGTTACCACTTATAATTATTCATACCACTTGTATTTCACTATCTCTTCGCCGAACTAGTGCACCTATACACCTGACAAGTGTATTGTGTGTGTTGGGGACACAAGAGACTTCTTGTATCTTGATTGCAGGATTGCTTGAGAGGAAATACCTTTGACCACTTCCTCTCTGAGTTCGATAAACCTTAGGTGATCCACTTAAGGGAAAACTTGTTGTTGTTTTAGTCCTATGCAGGTTTTAGTCCTTTCCGCCAAACCTGCATAGAAACGATTCAAGGACGCCCACCAGGCACTTTCGTGTGGGTGGAAAACAATGTAATAACATTACACAACAGTCCTCGATGGGACCCACATAACAGATATATATACAACAGCGACTCAGCGAGTCAAGAATACAGATATACAATACAAAGATCCAAATCACCTTGAAAACGATAGTGTGTCCGACTACGGACAAGATGCAAATGGGGCTAAGAGCCCTGAAGAATAACCAATGGCGTCCATAACCCTGCCCAGGCCAAGCCGGAAGGGTAACCCTGCTAACGACGTTGATCTCAAACTTGCTAAAACAAAAGGGGTGCCGACAAAGGGCAAAGGAAAAAGAGGAGCGTCAGTACTGAGGCCAGTACATGGCGAGGCTAGAATTCGGCGGCTCTCGCCTACATAGGTATGGTGGGTTGAAGCGGTAGCACAGCGGCACAAAACAACCTATAGAGACTCGATACAACTGGCGGTTATCAGAGAGGGATAAGAAAGACCTATACGGAACCAACCTGAAGCTAACACCAAACAAACCCATCCTGGTATTTCCCCCTCGAGACCAAACGAGGAAGTCAGACCGAGGAACTCACAAAGTTGGCAATTTTACTCATTCCGTTATAGTTGGAACATTTACTAATCAGATATAATTGTCCTGAGAAATCCCAAACCCAACAGTTGTTGACACTTTTATCACATTCCATTGGAGTTGCAATACTTACTAGGCAGGTATATCAGAACACGATACGACCAAGATCCACCAGTTGTTGGCATTTTTAATATCCATTCCATTATAATTGAGCTGATTACTAGTCACATATTAAGTCAAATTTATAGCACTACTTTAGTTATGCTTGTCTATGATCGAGATACTGTGCTCCAAGTTGTCCATAACATGACACGGCTTTGAAAAGTTTTACCTGCGGGGTGCACAAATAGCAACACACTCGATCAACCTCGGAAAAACCAACTCAAAACCCAACGAGGCATTCACGACTAAGCGATCACAGGATTCAGAAATATTTCAGGGGGCCACCCCACTAAGCTACCCGCAACAAAGTTGGCCGGCTCCGGAAAGGACCCAGGTTTTGCGTCAATGGCTGTAAACGACTGGGAACCCGAAAGTGTGACTGGGCTTGTCGATACCGTGAAAACACTCCGCATCCAAAACAGTACAGGTGCTCCACGCACAATCTTAAATAAAGCAGTAACATGGCATAAGTACAGGATAGTAATAAAGCCCCAAACTACTTGTGGCCCCAAGAAATAGAAATGAATCAAGCTCTGGCTCAGGGGGGTCCATAAGGCCTCCCGGATGTGGATAGTGCGAAAAAATCAAGGAACAGGTATCAAGTACTCGGGGTCCTACGGGACACAAGTGAGCGTGGAAGAACCAAATAACATCTATTGCCCACCGATGCCTCTGCATTAGTTATATCTAGCATTTTAATAGTTGTATTTAAAGTCATGATCATCTCCACCAATAAGCATCTTCCCCAATAAACATCTGCCAGCATTCCAACAACTGTGGTACTTGACAACACGAGATCGCACCTGAGCAACCAACTACGACTCGCAAGGCCAGCTATCTACCAAACATAGGTAATGGGAGGTGTCCAAGGCCATATCAAGGCTGCACGGGATATAACTGGTACGGAACACTAAAGCATCGCGACACAGATAGCAATAGATCAACAGGAGGAAATAAAGACTATAAATGCAAAATAGGTAGAAGGAGGAGAGATGCTCGCCTAGGAAACACTGCCGGAGATTTATATCCGAAGAACTTGTCGATACTCGCATCCACTCATCGGTCTAATCCGCGAAGAAGCAAACACTAACAGAAACACCGGATGCAATATTTAATACTACGGCAGAAGAATCGGCATGATTATGATATGATGCAGATGCGGTGCAATTAGGCAATATTAGGCGGAACCGATGTCCCGACAATTAATTAATTGGTTTGAGTTATTTAACAACCCCGCAAATTAAATGTTGTATTAACAGGGCGAATCATGGCATCGGTTCGCTACACAAATTTAAATGGAGTCTGGAATAAGACAAAGGTATCCCGCATATAGACTCCATATTTAATTATGAGGTGAATCGGCATAATGCCCCCAAACCACAGACAAGTATGCATGCATGAACAATTTAATATGCGACAGTTGATAATGTCATATTATAAAAATAGGGGCTTAGGGTCACACATCTGGGTTCGGCAGATCTTGGTTCCGGGTTCGAGGGCTCGGAGGAGTTGACGGAAGGAAGGAAGGTTCGATGAGATCGGTCTTCGGAGGTTGTCGAAGGACTTGGTTCGGCGTCGGCGGCTCATCGGATTCGCCCTGGTCGGGGTCGATCTTGTTGTCATGAAGATCTTGTCGGGTCCACGCCATCGAGTCGGTCTTGGCTTCCAGGGTGAAGAACTTGGCGTCCTCGAGGAAGTACTTGGCGTATCTGGGATGGAGAACTTGGCATCATCGGGTCTGGGTCTTGGAGTTCGGTCCTCGGGCATCGGTGTCGATCTTGGGGTTCCAGGGCGAAGATCTTGGAATCCATTACGAGTTCCTTGGTGAAACGTGAAGAAGATCTTTGTATTCGGTGGTCTTCGGGTTCCTCGAGTTTTCGCCCTTGGGTCCACGAAGGAGGTCTCGGTCTCGGTCAAAGACGCCGATGTAGGTCTGATCGGTGCACGAAGTGCATGTCGAACTTGTTTACCGAACGCCTATAGCAGCACCGCACAGCTAACACATCTTTTGTCGTGCAACTTCACAAGGCGAGGACAGCGGGAAGATCAAGGACGCCTTGTGCGTGAGCGGGCGGCTGAGGCATGCGGGGCATCAGACGCAGAAAAGGCAGGCGGAGAAAGGCGGTGGCGAGCTTGACACGGAGAAGAGGAAAGGCCACGGCGACGACTGACGACGGGCTGCGCGGAGGCGGAGGCGCGCTGCTGGCGGCGAGGTCGGGTCGGGGGCCTCCCGTGGTGGCGGTGGTTGCGGGAGATCCCGTCCGGGACGGGGTCGGTGGTGAAGATGGAGGGGAGGGGCGGTGCTGCAGGGCAGAGGCCACGGTGGAGGGCGGCGGCGAGGTGGCCGAGGCGGTGGCGGACGGGGATCTGGCGGCGGCTGGCGAGGAGGGGAGAGAAGCGGGGTGCAGGGCGTGTCGGTGGAGGAAGAGGGAGGAGGAAGCGGGACGCGGGGCGCGTCGGGGACGGCCTCTCCAGCGGTGGGGCCCGGGGCAGGAATCGAGGCGGCAGGAGGGGTTGGGGCACGTGCCCAGGAGGGGTGCGGTCGGTGTGGGGGTTGGTGGGGTGGTGGAGATGGGGAGTGGACCAGATGGCGACGTGGGGGTGCTGGTGGGCTGGTGGGGTGAGGTGGCAGCGGTTGAATGGATGGAGAAAGGGGGCCAGGCTGATGTGGCGCAATGGGATAGGTTGGGGTGAGGTGGAGGGGCTGGGTAGATTAGGTTTAGGTAGAAAAAGGGTTTGGGGGATCTGGGGTAGATAGGATTTTATCTGGAGGTGGCCGGCTGGGCTTTCGGGCCTGGCTGGCTGCCTCCCAAAAATAATTTAACTATTCTATTTATTAAAAACAAGGCTTTTGCAAACCGTTGGTAGACGAAACAAAAAGACGGGAATATTTAGAAAACAAAACTAGGCGTTTCGAAAATAGTTTTAGACAAACAAATGCATGATGACATGGCGATGCTCAAATGCAATGTGGCATGATGACATGAGCATGCGGTCATGATGATGCAATGCACAAAAACAACACGATTTTCTAGTAGTGGTTTTTGCGGGGCGCCACAATTCGACACCACTAACAATGGATATCGCCGTCGAGATCCACCTCATGGTTCCGGGAAGAAGGTCGGCAATCTGAATCTTCTCGCTTCGTGTAGATCCTCGCGACACCACTAACAAGAGGTCGTTGTCCGTGATCGTTGAGAGAACACTCCAGGAAACAAAGGATGAAGGTAAAGGTATCAACAAATAAAGCCACCTCTAGCTTCGATAAAAGATAAGAGCGGCGCATTCTTATCCACTCCAATGTACAAGAGCAAATAGATTGAGTAGTCGGCATGGGGGCCAATCCATCACGCACCCAAACTATTACTCCGCACAATCAGTAGGAAAGCGTGCAACCATTCTCGGAATCAGACTGAAGATCTCAACAATCAAGGTTCGGAAACAAAGGAGTGATGCAGACTCTGCATCGGATCTGGCGTAGATGATGTCGTCGCGTCGGAAAACACCAGAAGGCACAAACAAGGAACAAAGAATGGTACCACAGGTAAAGGATCTCTCAGATAGCATGAAGTCCGGAGGTAGAAGCACCGTTACCAAAAGAGCAAGCGAAACCCTAAAGGTACGACGGAAACCCAACCACGAGAAGTCCTGGACTCGACGAAAGAGAAGAGAACATATTCAAGCACGCAGAGGTAAGAGGAGAATAGAAGAGGATAAGGAGTAAAAGCAGACCTAATCAGATCTATCCAACGATTTTGCAAAAATAGTTTTGACACTCTACTTCGACCGTTAGCTAGGTTATCTTCACTGACTTGTGGAGGTCATGGCTAATCGAGAGCCTCGATACAACTTCAGGAGTATCGCATAGCGCCGAGCTCTGATACCACTCTGTAACACCCTCAAATCGGCCCTATGCAGGTTTTAGTCCTTTCCACCAAACCCTCATAGAAACAATTCAAGGACTCCCACCAGGAACTTTCGTGCGGGTGGAAAACAAAGTAATAACATTACACAACAGTCCTCGATGGGACCCACATAACAGATATATATACAACAGCGACTCAGCGAGTCAAGAATACAGATATACAATACAAAGATCCAAATCACCTTGAAAACGATAGTGCGTCCGACTACGGACAAGATGCAAATGGGGCTAAGAGCCCTGAAGAATAACCAATGGCGTCCATAACCCTGCCCAGGCCAAGCCGGAAGGGTAACCCTGCTAACAACGTTGATCTCAAACCTGCTAAAACAAAAGGGGTGCCGACAAAGGGCAAAGGAAAAAGAGGAGCATCAGTACTGAGGCCAGTACATGGCGAGGCTAGAATTCGGCGGCTCTCGCCTACATAGGTATGGTGGGCTGAAGCGGCAGCGCAGCGGCACTAAACAACCTATAGAGACTCGATACAACTGGCGGTTATCAGAGAGGGATAAGAAAGACTAGTAGTGGTTCTTGCGGCGCGCCACAATAGCCATGGACAAAATCCATGAGTACTTTTTAAGTACTTGCAAACTACCACTAACAAGTAAAATAGTTCTAGGTTAAAGTGCTAAATCTAAGTTTAACTATAAAGTTAAGTTTGAAACCTAAGCTGAGTTCTGAAGCAAAGAAAGATAAAATAAAGTTTTAGAATCACTTAAGTGGGAAAGCTATTGTCATAAACACAAGCCTATGTGGTCAAGTCAAGATTCATCATTCATTTCATAAGTTGTTTGGAAAACATGTGAGAACGAAATAGTATGGCCATTCCAGCTGTCCATAACCGCGGACGCGGCTATTAGAATTGTTTAACACTCTACAGAGGTGGTACACTTTCACCACAAGATTCTATACATCTGTCAGGGATAACCCTGAATCATCATACTTAGTATGCAGATAATCAAACATAACTTTCCCTTTACACACCCTAGTATAAGCACCTCTCCCATGATCATGGCCTCCTAACCATGACCATCAGTCATCTTGGGCACTGCATAGGTGGACAACATTGAGAGGTAGCCTCAGCTCAAACCTCTCCCACGAGGGAACTAATACTAATGCATATAAATTTCCAGTTAAGCCTTACCCAATTCAGGTAGTGTGGTTGTATGGTAAATTTGGAATGGTATCGCATCCGAATCCAACCATCAGTTTTAAAAAAAAGGGGTTAAGGCTCATGCCTCAACATTTTCATCATCATAAACCATTTGTGCTTCTCAACACATGTCAAAACATCTCAATAGAATGATTCATCATTCTAAGGTTTGCATAAGTCATTTTCACCAAGTGTTCCCATCTAAAGTGACTCAAGTTTTTGATCTACTCTAAACTACTAAGTTAAGAGTGTTCACTAAGGTGGAAAAGGTGGGTTCAATCTCATGCCATAGAATGACTTCTAAAAGGGTTCTAAATAGGTCGAGTTTTATACTTTTTATGCTACCTTTAAAACAAGCAAAGGACTTTGTGTAAAGTAAAAGAAGTAAAGCTTAAATTTAAAACTTGGGGTAAATACTAGTCAAAGTAGTGTAATAAAAGCATGTTGATGGCTCGTGGTTGATGTAGAGCTTGTTGGGAACCCCAAGAGGAAGGTATGATGAGCACAGCAGCGAGTTTCCCTCAGTTATGAAACCAAGGTTTAATCGAACCAGTAGGAGCAAGGAAACACCCCAAAGGTGTTACTAGCTGAGCTTTGGCAGGGCGCACTACCGGTGCTAGTAGCAACATGGAGACCTGCACAACACAACCACAGAACTTTGTCCCCAACTTCCGATGAGGTTGTCAATCTCACCGTGTTTTGCGGAAAACAAAGGATTAAACGTATCGAATGGAAGGAAGTAAAAGTTTGTAGAAAGTAAACACAAAGCAGTAAAAGATTATAGATTGTATGTAAAGAAAAGGACCGGGATCCATCGTTCACTAGAGGTGGCTCTCCTTAAGATAGATAACATGCTAGGTGAACAAATTATAGCGGGGCAATTGACAAACACCGAGAAAGCAATACATGCATATACTAATCATCTTGACTCCTCTAAGACTTGATTGGGCATTACAACATAATACATAGACCGCCATCCAACTGCATCTATGACTAATAATCCAAATTTAGGTTATCATCCGAACCCCCTCCAGTATTAAGTTGCAAGCAACAGATTATTGCTTTACGAACTGCGTGTAAAGTAAACAATACGATTGTTCTATGAACAAAGGATCGTTGTTTTCTCCCTAGTAGCAACAACACATCTAGTACCTTAGAGATTTCTGTCACTTCCCTAGATTACCAGAGGCATGAACCCACTATCGAGCATAAATACTAACTCTTGGAGTTGCTAGCATCTACTTGGCCAAGATAGCTACTAACAACGGAAAGCATGCAAGATTTCAAATAACAAAGACATGATAGAATCAATAATCAATCTGAAATAGCATCTCAATATCCATCGGATCCCCGCAAACACAACATGCAGAATTACAAATAGATGATCTTGATCATGAACGGAGCTCACAAGATCTAAACATGAAAGCACAAAGGAGGAGAACCAACCATCTAGCTACTACATGGATCCGTAGTCCAAGGATGAACTACTCACGCATCACACCGGAGGCTTGCATGGTGATGAAGAAGGCCTCTAGGGTGAATTCCCCTTCCGGCAGGGTGCCAGGAAGAGCTTCAGATCCCTCCCGATCGAGGGGTAGAGATGATGGCGGCTACAGACTCTTTCGTGGATTTTTGATCAGGTACTTAGGGTTTTCATCCCGAGGGTAATATATAGGCGGAAGGAGAGGCCGAGGGGGTGCCGGGAGCCACCACACCACCCCCTGGCGCGGGCCCAGCCTGGCCGCGCGGCCAGGTGGTGTGGCTGGCCCCTGGCCCTTCTCCGTCTCGTATTCTGGCACTTGATCCCTTCCAGAAAAATAGGCACTTTGGCTTTTGTCCCGTCCAATTCCGAGAATATTCATTTTCTGACTTTCCTGGAACCAAAAACAGCAGAAAACAGGCAGCTGGCACTGTGGCTCTTGTTAATAGGTTAGTCCAATAAATCATATGAAAAGTACTCCAAAGTTGGAACAAAACACAAGAAAGTGGATAAAACCAAGAATGGAACATCAAAAATTATAGATACATTTGCAATGTATCAACATCCCCAAGCTTAACTCCTGCTCGTTAAGTAGTTAAGTGATAAAAACAAAGAATAATTTTTGAGGTGACATGCACCATCAAAGACTTGATCAAAGTATTTGCAAAACATTCAAAGCTAGGATCATAGTACTTCAATTATAACATGAAAGACAAAGTTCTAGCAATAAGCAAAGAAACTATGATGCAACATGAAAAGGCACAAACAAAAGATTCATGAATAACAATGCTTTGCAAGACGTTTGTTTGTTTCACATAAATAAAACATAGCATAATAGCATAATTTGTCCCTCAATATAGTAGCAAATATAAATGCATAGGACACCTTCAAAGTTCATTTTTTTTAGGTGAAACAGTAGGGAAAGAATCCCCACTGCAATTTTTTATTATCGTATATGAGTATGTTACAATGAGAAAAGATCTAAGGTAGATCAAAACAGTAAAGTGACATCGTTCTATGCTGAGAAAATTCTACTCTATCCCTGATCTAAGTGTTGATTGAGCCAGGCTTTGAATTTCTCCTTGTATTTTCCTTTGATTCTGAATTGTATCCATCTCATTTCTTGATAGAAAATTGCTTTCCATCTATCAAATGTGGTTCTTTTGTCATTAAAAATCTTCTCATTTATGCATATCCAAATACCCCAGGAAGTCATGATAATGATCTCCATTGCAAATGGTAGGTGTAACTTTTCTTTGATGTTTGAAATAGCTTCCAGCCCTATTAGGTTTGCAGTTCTATTTCTGGAAATATGGTCCCAGCATTTTTTTGCAAATGGACAATCCCAAAAGAGGTGATTAGCTGATTCTTCCAAGTAGCAGTTGGATGTTACACAATTGTAATCAGGAAGGATGCACTTCTTTCTCTTTAGAAGATTTCTTGTATTCAATCTGTCTAGAAGTAGAAGCCAGAAGAAGAACTTGTGTTTATTTTGACAGGAGGTTTCCCAAACCCAAGAAAAGTGTGGTGGTGATGGTGAGTATCCAATCATGGCTGAGTAGGCCTTTTTAACTTCAAATTTATCTGATCCCCAAATATAGTTCCAATTATCATGGGTGTCCCCTTGAGTGGTCTGCCTTAAATCCTGGCATCTTTCTTCCATGACTAAAAACTCAGAGTAAGCTTGTTGAGATAGAGGTAGGTGAAAGTTACCTTCTAGGAATTCAGCATGAAGGAATTCATGTACACTGATATTTGTGGACTTAGCATAGGACAGAAGGTGAGGGAATTTATTCATCAAGCACTCATCTTGCCAGAGGTCAGACCAGAAATAAGCAGACCTTCCTGAATTCAGATTGCACTTAGCCATGCCTTTAAAGTTATCAATTAATTTGATATGAGATTTCCACCAGAATGATCCCTCCATGCTTCTTCCAGGTAGTTTTCCATTTTTGTAATAGGTTTCCCATATGAGATGAACCCAAGGGATGTCCTGGTGGTTGTAGAATTTGTCCAAGTTTTTTAGAAGGAGGGCATTATTTTGAATCTGTAGGTTTAGCACCCCTAAACCCCCCTGGTTTTTAGGACGGCAGATTTTGTCCCAAGACACAAGAGCTTGTCCTTTTGCTTGTACATCTTCAGTCCTCTTTCTCCATAGACAATATCTCATATATTTTATAATTTGATCCTTGATGGCAATTGGTACCTCCAAACAACTCATGAAAAATAGAGGAAGTGAGGAGAGAACAGATTTAACCAGCTGCAGTTTTCCTCCATAATTCAAGAAATCAGCAATACCACATAATCTTCTTTCCACTCTCTGAACAATGGGTAGAAAGTGCTCCATAGATGGTTTTGTAATGCCTAATGGTAAACCAAGGTAGGTGAAAGGGAGGCAACCAGTTTGACAGTTGATTGTCAGAGCAAAATGCATAAGCCTATCATTACATGTGTTTATTAGCATCATGCTAGATTTCAAATAGTTGACTTTGAGCCCAGTGGAACTTGCAGAAGTTTGGAGAAGTGCTTTCAAGCATAATAATTCAGAAGCATCAGCCTTAAGTACCACCAATGTATCATCAGCATATTGAATAACAGGGAAGTCACTGTTGGGTGGTCCCACTATAGGTGGGGTTAGAAGGTTCATATGCATGGCCTTGTTCAGGACATATTGCAGAAGGGCAGCAGCAAGAACAAATACTAATGGTGAAAGGCGGTCTCCTTGTCTTACACCTCTCCTGCAATAGAACTTTTTACCAGGCACACCATTTAGTAGTATTTCAGAAGTTCCAGATTCAAAGATCATTTCAATCCACTTAATCCATTTTCTCCCAAATCCTCTAGCTTTAAGGATATTTATGATGGCAGAGTGGTCAATTGTATCAAATGCCTTCTCAAAATCAAGTTTAAGAATGAAAATTTCCTCCTTTGACTTGTGGCATTGGAATAAGTATTCAAATGCCCATCCAATGCAATCTTGAATAGATCTATTGTTGAGAAAACCATATTGGTTTTTATGTACCAATTCCAGAATAACAGATTGCAGTCTATTTGCAAGAAGTTTGGTAATTATTTTGAATATACAGTTCAATAAGGAAATTGGTCTGAAATCAGCCGAGGTAGAAGGCCATGTGACTTTAGGGATGAGAGTAATGTAAGAAGAGTTGATGCTCTCAAGGGAAACTTTCTCATTGAAGAAATCATGAATTAGTAATTTGATATCATATCCAATGATTGACCAACAGCTTTTGATAAATTCATTATTAAAACCATTAGGTCCAAGTGACTTGTCATTTGGTAGTTCAGAAATAACCTCCTCAATTTCCTTGTCAAGAAAAGGTTTTTCAAGTGAATTCTTCATGTCATCAGTCATTCCATTTCCATAGAAATCTGCAAGGTTATAGTGCATCTCAGTTTTGATTGATGTACCCATTCTTGCCTTGAAGTCATTCCAAAGGATATCAGCCTTGTCATAGTGATTGGTAAATTCCCGTCCATTTTCATTCTTGATCATTGAGATATAATTGTGTCTATAACTGATGGTTGCTTTGGAATAAAAAACTTAGTGTTTTCATCCCCAAGTTTTACCCATTTAATTTTCCCTCTTTGTTTCCAATAGGTGTTTTGGTTCTGAAGAAGAGAGATAATATGGGATTTCAGGATATCTCTGAGGTGCCATTCATTGATGGTTAATGTTCTAGATTCTTCAAATAGATCCAGAAGATCAATGGTGTCATTCACCTTAGCAATTTGGTCCTTTAAGCATGGTAACTGTTTGGCCCAAATCTTGATGCCTCTCCTCACATTTTTCAACTTGGCACATATTCTTTTTGCTAAGTCCTGATCATTCACTGGTATATTCCAGGCATTTTGCACAATCATCTTAAAATCAGAATGATGAAGCTAGTAATTTTCAAATCTAAATATTTGTGCCTTGGGGATGTTAGTTACAATAGAGATGATACAAGGGAGATGATCAGAAGTAGGCTTGGATAGGGGTGTAACCAAAGTGTAAGGGTATTTGGTTGTCCAAGAACTGGAATTAAAAAACTAATCCAGTCTTTCCAGAAGTGGATCTTTTTGCATGTTACTCCAAGTGAATTTTCTACCCTTCAGTGGTAGCTCAATAAGTCCTAGGTTGCTGATAGCATCATTGAAGAGCATAGTTTCATTAACATCCCCCCACTTTTATTTCTATCAGTAAGACTTCTGATAAGGTTAAAATCTCCTAACACAAGCCAGTCCATACTATCAGGCATAGTGATGTTTGAAAACTAGTCCAAAAATCCATTTTTCTATCAGCTTGAGATGGACCATAGATATTAGTAAGAGTCCAGGAATCATTGGATAACTGAGAGTTGAAAGTGACAGAAGTGGAGAATTCATTTTGGAAAGCGCTGGTGCCATTAAATAATGAACTGCACCAGATGATGATAATCCCTCCAGAAGCACCAATTGATGGTAAGAAGTCAAAGCTGTCGAACTTATTTGGACAGAATTTTTTTAAATAATTGATATCAAAGTTTTCTCTCTTGGTTTCTTGGAGACAAATGATGTCACACTCAGATTCCATGATCTTGCTTTTTAGTGCTAACCATTTTTTCTCAGTGTTAATTCCCCTGAGGTTCCAGTTCGGAATCTTCCAATTTCTGCTGTTACTCATTTATAAACAAATTGAGTGGGCATTGAGGTGACACAAGATTTGTAGTCACACAAACAAGACTGAACATATCATAGGGTACTAAGTTCATAAACATGCATAATAGCAAATAGGTCTGCAACAACTCATAACAGACATCAAAGGTAAATGATCTAGTCACAATAGGATAGAATTTTGTAGACATTAACCACATTATTTAGGTGCTTTCTTCTTAGACTACTGTCCACAAGACTCAGCAGCACCTCCCTTCTTCTTGCTTGAAAGGTATGATTCTGAACCAATCTTCTTTGGTCTAGGTTTTCCAGGTGGTCTGATGATCAAATCATTGATCTTGCCCTTCTTCAGTAACCTTTTCTTAAGATCCCCCTCCTTAACCTTGCAAAATGAATCAGCAAGGTTCTTAACAACTTTATTACTGAGACAAGGTGGTGCAGCATTGCAAGAGAGACAATTATGATCAGAACAATTCACATGGCTTTTAAACCCCCCATTAAGTTCCACAATTCTGGGGCTCCTTCTCACCTCAGAATCCACCAAAGGTTCTTTACCCCTCCTCCTCTTTGCAAGGGCATTTGGCACCATCATGCTTGATGGGGAATCATTCAGGCAGTGAGGAGGAATCTATCCAACACATTCATCAGGGATAATGAAGGTGAAAGTAGTTTGTTCTGCAATTGGCTCCTTAATAATATCCCAAAGGGGAGAGGTAATAAAGTGTCTAGCCCAACTGAATTTCTCAGGAGTGATGAGCATTAGAGTGATAAAATTAAACCAACTTACAGGGATGTCACATTGCAGTTTGCCTTTGTCGGGTGAGGGATTCATGTGTGGAGCAAAGTATCTGTCCCATAGTTCAAGGCCTTTCTTAGAGAAAGAATTCCTAGCAGAAAGCACCTCAGAGGAATTGACAAAAGGAATAATGGCCATTCCAACTTGTAGGTGTGCCTCATTTGGAGAGATAAGGTTTGTGTCCTCCATCATCCAGTCATCTTGTAGGTTACCCTCATCAGCATGGATGGTGTCTTCTTCATCGTCCTGGTAATTTTGCAGAATATTAAGCAGTCCTTCTCCCATGCCCACATCCTGGTTAGCATTAGCAATAGTTTGCTCCACTTCAATATCCTTAGCTCCATGGACAGATGCCTTGTCACTATCAGATGAAACATTGGCAACAGGAATTGATCCAGTAACAGCACTGTCAGCCTCCTAAGGTGGAAAATTCAGGTTATCTATGGGCATGTCAACCCCTTCAGCAAACACAGGTCCTTGGACAGCATTCCAGTTTCCCCAGCCAGCATTATTATTTTGAGGAGCAGGCTCAACCCATTGGTCCCATCCACCAATGTCTCCTTCCGGTTGTGGAGGAGGTGGTGGTGAAGGGGGGCCAAAATGGGTCAGTGACTAACACTTTTAGGCTCAACCCATTGGTCCCATCCACAGGCAGGGGATGAGGGTCAGCACCATCATCAGGTAGTGGGTCCTCATCAGGTGGTCCCCCCCCCCCCAGGAGATTGCTGTTTAAAATTTCAACAGAGAAGGTCCATGATTCAGTTTCCACAAGGTCCCCAATGGTGAATCTAACACTTTTAGGAACATCTAAAAGGTCAGTGACTCTGAGCTTTGCAATGATCCTGCCCTTGTGCTCCGGGTCCCTCTCCCAGAGCAGCACTTTACCAATATCAGAGAATACTGCATTCAGGTCTTCAGTATGCCAGTGATCAAGTGGAGGACCTAGGAGCATAACCCAACATTCATTGTTAAACTGAGTCCTACGCCAGTTAATTCCTTCATTATGCCTAGCAAAAGAAATATCCACATCCTGGAAGGGAATATGACCCGCAGCAATTAACCGGTCACGGTCACTGACATTGGCAAATTGAACATATGTAGAGCCAAATGGACAATCTTGAATATCACGAAATTCAACATGAGCATCATTGATAAAGAAATCTTGCAACACATCCCTGATATTAGCAAAAGGAACTGGACTAGGGGAAGGGGGTGGATGTGCGCAATGCCATACTGTTCATGTGCCCTTGGTCGGCGAGGAACCACCACCCTTTTGACTCGATTCCTGCCAGCCACCTGCATAATCTCAAAGCCATGGGGAAGGAATGGTTGAGGGTCAAGTGGAATGTTAGCCATTGCGTCGACGGTTGTCGTCGGCGACGAGCAGAGCAAGGCAGTTGGGGTTTCTACTGGCGTGGGAGTTGAGGAGGCAGGGGGTTCGGCCAAATTCTTTTTTTGGGCAAGAGCAAAATCCATAAGACAAGCGTATACCCTGGGCCACGAAACTTGCGGCGTGACATGGGCCTTGAACCAATGCAGGTAAGATTTCTCGGGCCAGGGGCAAGAAGGGAAAGTAGGGAATTTCAAAAATGGTAAAAGACCAGGCAAACTAATTGTAGATGATTTGTTGACTGTAGGTGATTTCGCATCCTCAATAACTTTACGATTAATCACAATTTCCGCAAAAGATGCACCCGGTACCACTCGATTAATGTCACCTTTTATTTGACCGTTATTGCATGGGACCGGTGACGTCGATGAACCAATACGATAAAAAACAGAGGTTTTATTTTTCCTTTTGTATGAAACAAATGTCCAATCCTTGTCCAATTCTTTGTAATATTCTTTCTCTTCGAATTTCCAATTTGGGCCTCCATCACCCGAAAGGTTGATCTTCAAGATAAATGATTCATGAGAGAAAGAACCAAAATTATATATTTGGAAACCCACAGCTCTTGATGCAACAGAGAACCTAAAGGTTCTATCTTGGAGGATCTTGACTTGAAACTTTGATGCATGACCCCCAAAACATGCTTGGAGGACAATGCCAATAGTATGAATATCAATCTTAAAATTAGCATGACCAAATGAGCCAACAAGCAAGAAAGGTCTTCTGCGAAATCCTCCTGAGAAATTGATGTGGTGACCAAATTTTTTGAACATATTAGCCTCAAATTTTAGCCCTTTAGAGAAATCCACTGAAATGCAATTGTTGTGCTTGGTTGGTGATGCAAGGGGCACATCGAAAATTTGTGCACCCACCACCACTCTTTTGATGACAAGATCCAAAATCACACCAGAGGAGACTTTCTCATTTTGAAGAAGGAATCTAGCATCAATAACCACCTTGTCATGATTTAGTAACACAACCCGCTTAGCAAGAGTATACAGGACCAAAAAACCAGGAGCTTTGTCCAAAACATCAGAAGGCAAGGAAGAGCTCGTAACGTGCCACATAAGTTTCAAATCTTCACTCTTGCAATCATGAACATGAGAAGTCCCAAGAAAATCAGAAGTTGGCGGCGAAATATCATTGATTCTTGCAAGATGAGAGGGGAACCTCGCCACAGAACCAATCATGAGAACCTCCCCATTTTCCATGCTTCTACCCTCAAGTGGTGAACTGTTGGCATTGAGAATGACCAGCCAGCGATTAACCGAGAGAACCAGAGATCCAACAAGGAACTTACCATCGGTGGAACTTCCTGAATAGGTGATTTTCCAACCACCACCAGATGAATCCAGTGAAAGAGAGCCCATGAGTAGGTGTGCGACGGTGCCGGAGTGGCGCCGGTGAGAGCCGGTGGGAGGGACCTCAGAGAGGCATGCCTCGGAAATCGTGCGGGTCAAAGGGTGTTAAGATCATAAGATCATAAGAAGCACCTTGAAAGTTCATAAGAGTGACTAGATACAATAGCTTAAAACAAGCAATATCAAAGTATGCATCAATCAACTAGTCTTGGGACAATGCACATAGAACTAAGAATAGCCACTATGCTCTCAAAGTAGGTGCATAAAGATAGAAGGTGGAGACTCAATATAATGGTGGAAGAAAAGCCTTTTGTAAAAGGAAGTAGGGATTCAAGTATCATAAAGAGCTTCCAAAAATTATGGTACTTATAGCTTTCAGCTCTCATTGCCCCTATCATAAGCATCTTGAAGTGATTAAGGTTAAAGTGAACAAACTATGTTGTACATGCTTGACGAAGTATAAGTCAGAAATCTCATGTCCCTTGTATACAAGGGCCGCTCCTCATGCTACTCAAGTTTAGTCACCGGTAAGTTCTTGTCATCGTAAGTACATATGTATCAAAGAGAACCGCATCGGGTACCTTGCCGATGATACGGAAGAATCCCCATATCAAAATGACAAGGCAAGCAGACAACGAGCATCTCAACATTCTTCTTATTTACCATGGGAACATGGTGCTTTTTTCTCTCTTTCCTCTTTTCATAATATCTTTTTTTCTTTTCTCTTTTTTTTCTCAATATATGACTCTTTTTTATAAGAAGAATGCTTCATAGACAGCTCATTATGGTTACGCTGCAGGTTTCCACCATGTCAGCATGGATTAGACTAGCGGCCCAGGCATTTCTCTAACACATATACATAACTCCATGGACTTACAAGCTCCCCTTTCATTTCACACCGACGACATCCATATACAAAAGAGCATGATATCAACTAGGTACAAGTACCAAGTGCAATGTTCAAAGCATTCCCCATGAAAGCATGGTTTTGCTAATTCTCACCAAATAAGTGCAAGCATATACAACATAGAAGACACAATGGTTCAAGTTTATTAAGGGCAAGTAAAGTAAAGTGTGCCATCAAGTTCATGAGAGCTTTAATCACTAGTTTTCTCATAACAAGTGGAAGGTAAACAAAAGCATGAATGTACTTGGAATAGCATAAGCTAGTAGGTAGGTATGGTGGACTCTTTGGAATAACTTGGTTTAGGGAGTTGGATGCATGAATGGAACTCATACTTTGTTATGCAGGCTAGCAATAGACTGGGAGCGACAAACCAAGTGAGTAATAATGGCCATAATCATGCAGAGTGACAAAACATCATTGATCAAAGCATAACGTGATACTACAATTTGAAAACTAAAGGATCATAAAGGCTATGGTGACTTTCGATAGTCATAACATGGTGTGAGCATGTGCCAAGTCAACCCAAATAAAGCATCAAAGGATAATACCACTATACTATGCTTTAATAGGCTAAAACAACGCATGATTCATCCAAGGCACATTAAGCAATCTCAATTGTTTATAACAAGTCATGCTACAGCAAGGAATACTAAGCATAAAGCCAAAACAATATCAAGCATGGCATGACAAAGCATAGGCCACAGTCAAAAACGAGCTCTTTTTACCACATAAGTATGAACTTTCCTACTCTTTTCCAAACCAAACCAAACTATTTGCAAACCAAATGTATGAAAGAGGGGGTTGATACGTCCATTTTGCATCACTATTCTATATCTTAGTTCACTATTATTCATTGATATATTTCGTATTGAGAGGTGATACTTATGTTATTTCATCTACTTTTGCATGGTTGATGACTTTTGGAGCATGGACCACTGCAGTCAGGATTCTGATGGAAAAGGTGCTATTTGGAGGCAAAATTCACGAAGATCAAAAAATTTGGGAAAATATACGGAAAATTCTATTTTTCCAGAAGACTCAGGATGCCAGAAGATGGAGTGGAGGTGGGCCACAGGGGCCCCACACCACCCCATGGCGCGGGCAGGCCTAGGCCGCGCCTGGGAATGGTGTGGCCGCCCTGGCCCACTCCAGCCTCTCCCCTCTGGCGTATATCATCCCCACGAAACCCTAAGACTAGGGGAGGGACCACAGAAAGATTCCGCCGCCTCTACGGGGCGAAAAACACCGAGAGAGAAAGATCTCTCTGGTAGACAGATTTCTGCCGGGGGAATTCCTTCCCGGAGAGGGGAGATCGTCACCATCAACACCACCATCAAGCTAGACTTCATCGGGATCATCATCATCATCACCATCAGCACCCTCATCACCATCTCCATATTGTTGTAACAATTGCGTTGAATCTTGCATAGTTCATAGGGGAAACTTTCCTGGTGTTGATTACTCTTTGTAGTTGATGCTATCGAGTGAACCATTGAATTATTGTTTATGTTCAGATTGTTATACATCATTATTCCATCTCTGATCATGATCCATATGATTTCTTGTGAGTAGTTCGTTTTGTTCTTGAGGACATGGCAGAAGTCTTGTTGTTAGTAGTGGAGTTGCGTTGAGAAAGATTCAATAGATTGTTATTTAAGTTGTGGTGTACTTCTTCTAGTGGTGTCATGTGAACATCGACTACATGACACTTCACCTATATGGGCCTAGGGGAATGCATTGTGTATTTGGCTACTAATCGTAGGGATTGCCGGAGTGATAGAAACCTGAACCTCCATTAGGAAACCATTGCGCAAGGGACGTAAGGGTCTTAGAGTTTAAAGCTGTGGTTAGGTTTCTACCTTAATTACTTTCTTGTACTTACGGATGTATGCAAGGGGTATAATCAAAAGTATGTATTAGTCTTGGATGGGGCGATACATTAGCACAGGTTCACCCACACAACACTTAGCAAGCTAGAGAAGATTAATCAACTATATGAAGCGAAAGCACTTGACAGTCTTCCCATGTGTCCTCGAGAACGTTTGGTCATCTATAGAAATACAACCGGCTTGTCCTTTGCTGCATAAGGGATTGGGCCACTTGCTAAATTTATTCCTACTATCTTTTGTTTACTCGTACTTTGTTTACTTGCTTTATCGAAAACCCCTAAAAATCTGTTTGCTAAGTATTTGTAGAGAATTCCTGATCCATACCACTAGCCAGCACCTTCTGCTCCTCGTTGGGTTCGACACTCTTACTTATCAAAAATACTGCGATACACCCCCTATACTTGTGGGTCATCAAGACTATTTTCTGGCGCCGTTGCCGGGGAGTGAAGCGCTATTGGAGAGTGGAACTGGTAAAGGAAACTTCTACTATGAGTATTGTTTACTTCTGCTAGTTGCTTTATTTTCGTTATGGATAATTCGCTGAGTTTCTTATTTGGTAATGCTACTACCATTGCTAAGGTAGTAGATAAGCCACCACCTGCTGAGAAAGATGTTTTCAAAATACCTACAAGAATTATTGATCGTGTTATGGATAACTACTATGTTGGGGATGGAACTGTCCATCCCGGTGATCATTTACTCTTTATACACGAATTATGCGGGTTGTTCAAGTGTGCAGGTATTACTACAGATCAAGTTAAGAAGAAGTTATTCTCATTATCACTGAAAGGAAGAGCTGAGGAATGGTATAAGCTGCTGAAGAATGGTCAAGCTCTGGAATGGGAGGAAATAGTGCCTCTCTTTTATTCAAAGTTTTATCCTCCAAGTGAGATTCATAAAGATCGGAATCAAATATACAACTTTTGGCCTCTTGATGGAGAGAGTACAGCCCAAGCTTGGGGGAGATTGAATTTACTGATGCTCAAATGTCTCATTCATGAGCTCCCCAACAATATTATTATCAACAACATTTATGCAAGGCTCCCTCTACATGATAAAGATTTATTGGATGGTTCTTGTGCTCGATCATTCACTCGCATGGAAGAAGAAGCTAAATGGGACCTTCTAGATCGTATTCAAGACAATGCTGAAGCTTGGGAGAATGACAAAGGTAGAAAGTCAGGTATAAATTATGATTATGAATGCATTGAATCTTTTATGGGAACTGATGACTTTCAAAATATTAAAAATGTTTATCATCTAGACTCTCAAGTTATTGCTTCGTATTTTAAGGCTTTTGCTTCTTACATTGAAGTGCCTAAAAAGAAGTGGAATAAGTATCATGAACCTTATAAAGATGTTGCTAAGAGTGTTCCTGCAAGAAATACTGAAGTTTATACTGCTAATCATGTTTTACCTAAACCTTATATTGAGAAAATGCCTTTCCCAGTTAAGGTAAAGGAACATTCTATGATAGCTAGTATGGTTAATGAAAGTACATATAAAGCTGTTGAACCTGATAAACAAATGGTTGATGAACCTATAATAGCAAATGTGAAAGACTTTGTTACTAAATATGAAAAAGAGGGACACCCTATCCTTTGTAAGGATACCTCTAATATTGTTTCACAAAGTAGTGTTATGAGAGCTAGTATTCATGTGTTTTCTGTTAGAATAAGTGATCATTGCCATGATGGTCCTTGTGATAGCTATATTGTTAAGTTTATGCATGATACTGAAAAGTTACTATGAGAGAGGGAAAAGTGTTCGTATGTATCTCAATAATATCAAGTTTCTTCGATTTATGCTGAAAGTTTTTATGTTGCACTTGTTTTGCCTTCTTATGCAAGAAGCCTCTGGTTTCAATAACTTGTTTGTTTACAAAATTCCCTTGCATAGGAAGTGGGTTAGACTTAAATGTGTGTGTGTGTTTTTTGCTTCTTAATGCTCTCTTTCACTTCAATTCATATCCCTATGAGAGCTTCTTCAAAATTATCATGCCCATCTTAATGGCTATAAAGAAAGAGCTTCATGGGAGACAACCCAATTTGTTTTTTCTTTTAGTTTGTTTTTGTTTCTTTGAGTCTTGGAAGTTATTACTTTGGTAATAACCGCTCTTTATCCGTTTTGTTTGGTTTTTGTGTCAAGATCAACCTCTAATGAGAGAGAAGTAAGATTTGGGGAAGTTGCTGTACCAAAACAGTTTTTTGTGCTTCTGCCCTAGGTTGTTATTTAACTTTCGTTAGTTTTGCACTTTTTGATTTGAGCAACAGAAGATTTTTGAAAAAATTGATCTTTACCCGCTGGTCTGTTTTGACAGATTTTGCCACTCTTGCATTTGCTTCTTTATTCGATTTCCTTTTTGAATTCTTTTTGGGTCTTCGGAAGGAGTTGCTACAGTAGCTTATGTTTTGATGGTTTTCAGTTGAAGTTGGACTCAAAAGGTTTTATCACTTCACTTATACTAATGTTGCTAATAAGAATTGTGTGAAGTTTTGAGTGAAAGAAATTTCCAGGAAGTGGAGATAATGGTGTAATAAGGAAGAGAAGGGTATTATGACTCAAGTAATAAGTGTATGAAGATGAAGATATTGATAATTCAAGTGATGACTCCGGAAGGATCCACTAAATACCAAATTCAGAGACCTATAGAGTCTGTTTTCAACTAGGTAACAGTTCTAGTAAGAAAAGTTCCGCGAAAATACAATCCAACTATATTTTTGCAGTTTTCAGTCAATAAGGAAAGCTACGAAGCAAAAAAGGGACGGAAACGGAGCCAGGGTGGCCCACACCACCCCACGGCGCGGGCCCACCCATGGCCGCGCCACCAGGTGGTGAGGCCACCCAGGACTCCGCTCACTGCTTTTTCCCAAGACTGCCCTTTGATATGAAACTTCGTAATATATAACCCCCCGGATCTCCCGAGGTTCGTATATCGTGTTTTCGTCGTGTTTTTGTTTTGATCTGTTTTTGTCAGGACATACTCTTTGAAAGCTTAGAAGCACAATGGTATCCGCCAAGGATAAAGGGAAGGAGCCTACGGAGGAAGACCTCCAAGACCCTAGGAAAGATAGGGAGATCAAGCGTGAAGGTGAAGAGGAGCAAGGCCAACACCCTCACACCGGCACTACCATTGCAAGCATTGGAGTGGTGGAAAATCCAGCCATTGGAGGGAAGCCTCCTCATCACCATTCAGATCCCTGATCACTTCCTCCACGCACCAAGAATCCTTTCCATACCCTTATCCATGAGCATCAATACCAGAATATGCCCAAGGGGAAATTACCCTCCAATTGGGATTTGCCTCGTTCTAGCCATGCAGGAAAAGAAGACTTCAAGGAGGAAGAGTGGGGAAAGAATAGCAAGAGCTGGAATTCTCAATCCGACATGATCATGAGCCGCATTGAGCAAAACTCGCAGCTTATTCGTAATCTCACCTTTGAGATTGAGGACTTGGGGAAACTGATCAGAGAGCTCATCGAAAGGATACCACCACCACCTAAGGAGTAATTCATCATCAGGTTTGGCATCCCCTTGGTTTGATCCAAGCTTGGGGGAGTGTCGCGGTATCATATCACTATCTTCTATCTTTTTACCTTATTAGTAGAATCATATCATGAATAGAGGAGTTATTATGTAGTATGATTTGCATTATGGAAGTGTCCCCTCTCTCGTTAGATATGTATCCCTTGGTGTGAGTTTCCGTTATGGAATATTAATGAGAAGTTCTATCATTCACTCTTTTGCATAGCTTATATTAGTTTTCAATTCGTGGTTATATGATTGATCTTGTTGTTAGTATTGGTAGCACTCTGGGATCATTGAGTTAATTTAGTTGGTTTTGGCAAACCTGGCTCGGTCAGTAGCAACACCTTTTTGAGAGTTGAAAAGAAAAAGATAGAAGTACTCTAGAGGAAAATAATTTCATCATCTTTCTTTCTTGATTTGCTCATAAGTCTAATATTCTCTAGTTAAGATCTTTTGTGCTTCCAAGGAAGATTGCATGTTTGTATTTATCATTTGTATGTTTGGTTGTTTCCTTCAACTCTTGTACTTGCTACCCAGCCTTGCTAGTCAAAAACCTGTACTGAGAGGGTATTCTTCTCGTGCATCCACCTCCTTTAAACCAAAACCTTTGCCATTTGTGTCCACCATACCTACCTAGTAGCATTATTGCTATTCCAAGTAAATTCTTGTTTTATCTACCTCCCAAATTAAACTTGTTATGTGAAAATTAGTGATTAAAGCTCTCATGAACTTGATGGCACACTTTACTTTCTTGCATTTAATAAACTTGAACCATTGGGTCCTTCTTTGTTGCATATATGCTTGCGCTTTATGAGTTGAAGTTAGCCGAACCATGTATCATGGGGACCGCTTTCAACACTTCATTTGGTACTTTGTACCTAGTTGATATCATGTTCTTTTGCTTATGGATCCCGGCGGTGTGAAATAAAAGTGGAACTTGTAAGATCATGGAGTTTATATGTGTGTTAGAGAAACGCCTGGGCCGCTAGCCTAAGCCATGCCTAATCATGGTGGAAACTTGCAGCATAACTATAGTGAGCATTCTATGAAGCATCCTCAATAAAAACCTATGCAAATAGCAAATAAAAAGATCGCTGAGATGCTCACTGTCTGCTTGCCTTGTCATTTTGATTATGGGATAGCTCCTGTGTCATGTGCAAGGGGTACCCTGTTGGCGGTTCTCAATGATACGCATGTATTTATAATGACAAGAGCTTGCTCGTGATTGAAGTTGAGTAGCATGAGGATGGATACTCATAAGTAAGGGGCATGAGATTTCAACTTATAACTTGTCAAGCATATCCTCTTAGTTGTGTCACTTTAACCTTAATCACCAAAAGATGCCTATGATAGGGGCAATGAGAGCTGAAAGCTAGTAAGTATCATAATTTTTGGGAGCTCTTTATGAGACTTGCAATCCCTGCTTCCCTCTTTGAAGGGCCTTTCTTTTACTTTGTAGTTGAGTTAGTAAACCTACTCCCTTCTATCTCAGCAAGTATTTTGAGTTGATGTGTTTCATTCATTCATATGATGATTTATTCAATCATGTTTCGTATGTTCCTTGTTTTGCACATTTCTCTTATCTTGATGTTTACTACTTTGAAAGCTATCATTGAAAAACCAGCTATTTGTGAACTCCAGCAAATTATCAACTATTCTTCGACCGAGAGCTAAGTTTTCCATTACCAATTACGATTCACTTTATGTATATTTATTGTGTTTCCTTTACTCATTAGAAGTTGAGTTATATAATAGTGAGTTGTCTTCTATTATGATCTATGTATTTGATAAATGTGATGCTTCTTGTCCGTATTCTTTTATCGACTCTTCACTCCATAAACCTAAGGTCATGTTTATTGAGCTCAGTTTTGCTTGCTGACAAGCGAAGTCTAAGCTTGGGGGGAGTTGATACGTCCATTTTGCATCACTATTCTATGTCTTAATTCACTATTATTAATTGATATATTTCGTATTGAGAGGTGATACTTATGTTATTTCATCTACTTTTGCATGGTTGATGACTTTTGGAGCATGGACCGCTGCAGTCAGGATTCTGATGGAAAAGGTGCCATTTGGAGGCAAAATCCGCGAAGATCAGAAAATCCGGGAAAATATACGAAAAATTATATTTTTCCAGAAGATTCAGGATGCCAGAAGATGGAGTGGAGGTGGGCCGTAGGGGGCCCACACCACCCCATGGCGCGGGTAGGCCTAGGCCGCGCCTGGGAGTGGTGTGGCCGCCCTGGCCCACTCTAGCGTCTCCCCTCTGGCGTATATCATCCCCACGAAACCCTAAGACTCGGAGAGGGACCACAGAAAGATTTCGCCGCCTCTGCGGGGCGTAAAACACCGAGAGAGAAAGATCTCTCCGGCAGATAGATTTCTGCCGAGGGAATTCCTTCCCGGAGAGGGGAGATCGTCGCCATCAATACCCCCATCAAGCTGGACTTCATCGGGATCATCATCATCATCACCACCATCATCACCATCAGCACCCTCATCACCATCTCCATATTGTTGTAACAATTGCGTTGAATCTTGCATAGTTCATAGGGGAAACTTTCCCGGTGTTGATTACTCTTTGTAGTTGATGCTATTGAGTGAACCATTGAATTATTGTTTATGTTCAGATTGTTATACATCATTATTCCATCTCTGATCATGATCATATGATGTCTTGTGAGTAGTTTGTTTTGTCCTTGAGGACATGGGAGAAGTCTTGTTGTTAGTAGTGGAGTTGTGTTGAGAAAGATTCAATAGATTGTTATTTAAGTTGTGGTGTACTTTTTCTAGTGGTGTCATGTGAACGTCGACTACATGACACTTCACCTATATGGTCCTAGGGGAATGCATTGTGTATTTGGCTACTAATCGTAGGGGTTGCCGGAGTGACAGAGACCTGAACCTCCGTTAGGAAACCATTGCACAAGGGACGTAAGGGTCTTAGAGTTTAAAGCTTTGGTTAGGTTTCTACCTTAATTACTTTCTTGTACTTACGGATGTTTGCAAGGGGTATAATCACAATTATGTATTAGTATTGGATGGGGCGGTACATTAGCACAGGTTCACCCACACAACACTTAGCAAGCTAGAGAAGATTAATCAACTATATGAAGCGAAAGCACTTGACAGTCTTCCCATGTGTCCTCGAGAACATTTGGTCATCTATAGAAATACAACCGGCTTGTCCTTTGCTGCATAAAGGATTAGGCCACTTGCTGCATTTATTCCTACTGTCTTTTGTTTACTCGTACTTGGTTTACTTGCTTTATCAAAAACCCCTAAAAATCCGTTTGCTAAGTATTTGTAGAGAATTCCTGATCCATACCACTAGCCAACACCTTCTGCTCCTCGTTGGGTTCAACACTCTTACTTATCGAAAATACTGCGATACACCCCTATACTTGTGGGTCATCAGGGGTCCAACCAATTTATTCAGCAAATCAAGGCAAATGAAAGCCAAAACAAAAACAAAAAAGAAGACGCTCCAAGAAAAACACAACTGAGCATGAAACAATAAAAATAAACCGTTTGGAAGGAACCTGGAATTTTTATTGATGAAGAAGGGGATGCATTCTAACACCAAATAAACTTCCATTAGAACACTAGATACTGTAACACTTCCCTCAGAAAGCTCAATTCCCCAAAAGAACTCAAGAAGGAACCAACAAGAAGCAAATGCAGAAAATGGCAGAAATCTGTCAAAACAGACCAGCAGGTAAAGACGAACTGTTTCAAAGACCTTCTGTTGCTCAAATCAAAACGTGTTAAACTAAATAAAGTTACATAACAACCTGGGGCAGAATCACAAAAAATTACAGCTCAATCCGACATACAGAGCTCTCTCACGAATTTTTACGGTGAAGCACAAAAATCTGTCTCGGGACAGCAACTTTCCCAATCATTACTTCACTCTCATTAGAGGTTACTCTTGGCACAAAAAGCAAATAAAAAGGATAAGGAGAGGTTATTATAGAGGTAATAACTTCCAAGACTCATCTAAAACTTTTGGGCTATCTCCTAATAAGTACTTTTCTTTAACGCCTTTAAGTTAGGCATAAGAAGCAAAGAAAGAATCAAGTGTTCTCAAATGAAGAAGCATTAAGACCAAATTTTGTTTTCATAGGAGAAGCAAAAGAAATCTTTTCTCTCTTTCTAGGGAAGTGTTCTATACCTTTCTTGAGTGGGAGTTGATATTTAATGGTGCCTTCTTTCATATCAATGATGGCACCAACAGTTCCAAGAAAAGGTCTTCCCAAAGTAATAGGACAAGAAGCATTGTATTCAACATCCAAAACATAGAAATCAACAGGGACATAGGAATCGTTAACCATAATAATAACATCATTAAGACTCCCCGTGAGTTTCTTTTTAGCATTAACATCAAGTGGGACATTCAAATAACAATCTTCAAGAGGAGGCTAATCAAGCATATCATAAATCCTTCTAGGCATAATAGAAACACTACTACCAAGATCACACAAAGCTCTGAAATCAAAGTCATTCACTTTCATATTGATGATGGGTTCCTAACCATCTTCTTGCTTTATAGGAATAGAAGCTTTATGTTTCATCTTTTCTTCTGGGTTCCCAACCACTTTCATATTAATAGATAGATAACATGCTGGGTGAACAAATTACAGCGGGGCAATTGACAAACACCGAGAAAGCAATACATGCATATACTAATCATCTTGACTCCTTTGAGAATTGATTGGGCATTACAACATAATACATAGACCGCCATCCAACTACATCTATGACTAATAATCCACCTTCAGGTTATCATCCGAACCCCCTCCAGTATTAAGTTACAAGCAACAGATTATTGCTTTACGAACTGCGTGTAAAGTAAATAATATGATTGTTCTATGAACAAAGGATTGTTGTTTTCTCCCTAGTAGCAACAGCACATCTAGTACCTTAGAGATTTCTGTCACTACCCCAGCTTACCAGAGGCATGAACCCACTATCGAGCATAAATACTAACTCTTGGAGTTGCTAGCATCTACTTGGCCAAGATAGCTACTAACAACGGAAAGCATGCAAGATCTCAAATAACAAAGACATGATAGAATCAGTAATCAATCTGAAATAGCATCTCAATATCCATCGGATCCCCGCAAACACAACATGCAGAATTACAAATAGATGATCTTGATCATGAACGGAGCTCACAAGATCTAAACATGAAAGCACAAATGAGGAGAACCAACCATCTAGCTACTACATGGATCCGTAGTCCAAGGATGAACTACTCACGCATCACACCGGAGGCTTACATGGTGATGAAGAAGGCCTACAGGGTGAATTCCCCTCTCCGACAGGGTGCCGGGAAGAGCTTCAGATCCCTCCCGATCTAGGGATGGAGATGACGGCGGCTACACTCTTTCGTGGATTTTTGATCGGGTACTTAGGGTTTTCGTCCCGAGGGCAATATATAGGCGGAAGGAGAGGCCGAGGGGGTGCCTGGAGCCACCACACCACCCCCTGGTGCGGGACCAGCCTGGCCACGCGGCCAGGTGGTCTGGCCGGCCCCTGGCCCTTCTCCGTCTTGTATTCTGGCACTTGATCACTTCCGGAAAAATAGGCACTTTGGGTTTTGTCCCGTCCAATTTCGAGAATATTCATTTTCCGACTTTCTTTGAACCAAAAACAGCAGAAAACAGGCAGCTAGCACTGTGGCTCTTGTTAATAGGTTAGTCCAAGAAATCATATGAAAAGTACTCCAAAGTTGGAACAAAACACAAGAAAGTGGATAAAACCAAGCATGGAACATCAAAAATTATAGATACATTTGCAATGTATCACATGCCTAAAGCATCTTTGCTAAACCATCTAGTTTAATCCTAGCTTGCTAAGTATTATACTTGCAAGTGTTAGCTTGCATTGTTAATGGTGGCTTGCCTTGTGCACTGAAGTGGTTGAAGTTTTCTTCTTCTTCTTGGTAGAACTCCTCCTCGAAAGCTTGGTCGGTACTATCGTCTATAAATACATACGGAGTACACAATTACCAAACAATACTTAACTAGTCTAAGTAGCATTCTAAAACACACATTTGATGATCTATTATCATCACAAGCATCACAAGTTTTAATTAATAGTTTCACTCTTTTTAATTTAGAAAAGTAATTTCTACTCATTGAAAAATTAACTAAGATTTAATATTCACCACTTAAAATATGGGATCATGTGGAAACATGTCATCACCACATATTCTAACATGTGGGAATGTGATTTAAGGGTTGGATCATAATTACTTTGGTTTAAGTTCATTATTTAATGATTTAAAGTGACTAGAAATGCCTATATAGCATTATTTTGGTACTAGTCCAAAGTCACTGCATGTAAGCCATAATATTATTACATATTTAGATAGGTATGATGAAATGTGAATTTTGAGAGTTGGAATCAACTCAAAACCTATCTTGGTTGATTTTATAAAAATGTTGCAAGTTGCAAAAGCTTCTGTTTTATTATTGTTACTAGGAGAGATCTATAACTCTAATTGCATTAAATCAAACTGGCTTGGATAGATATTTTCAATACCTTTCAGGAAAAATTGGTTTCATGCAATTTGGATTTTTCAAACTCCCATAATTGATTTTTAAACAAGTGGACAGAAACTAGATTAACTCTAATTAGAAAAAGCTAAATTTGAATCTTTAACACGCGCCGGAACTAACTGGGCCGGCCCATCTACGCACAGTGCATGCAACGGGTTGTCAGCGGCACAAAAACACCGAAATGGTATCTAGCATCCTAGGCCACATGATCTAAAGACGATCCAACGGTGGGAGGTCATCATCGACGACGGATTACTCCGGCGAGAGCTTGACCTAGACGCGGTGGTGGGGGTCGATTGGGGGCATACCAGGGCTCCGGCAAGGTCGGTGAGGACGGCAAACGGGTTGGTAGATGACGGTGAGGCGAGGCGCAGTTGCGGCGGAGCTTGGGGTGCCCTAAATCATAGACGCCCTTCTCCTCCTGCTGCGGCGGCTTCGGCTCCAATTCCGGCGAGACAGAGCTCGAGCGGCTTCGGCTAGAGGTGGGTAAGGTTCAGAGAGAGGTGGGAAGTGAGTGAGTGTGGAGAAATGAGGCTGGGGTGGCCGCTTTATATAGGGTTGACGAGGAGGCTGAGCGAGCACCGGTGAGGTCATCGGTGACGACGATGCGGGGCTCTCTCAGCATGGGCAAGGGCGGCGATGGATACTCTGTTCCCCGCCGATCCTCTGGGCTTAAAGGCGCGGCAAGGCGGGGTCTCTACTGGTCGGGAGCGTGCGGTGAACTGCACGCGGATGGCGGTGTTCGATGCGGTTCCTCCGGGCTGCTGGTCTCGAGGCGGCGAACGACGATGTCTGGGCGGTTGCTGGGCCTGCTGCGGGTGCTGCCATGCAAGGCTAGGGCTAGGCGAGGTCGGTGCTGCTCTGGCGGGCGCGGCGCTCCGGGGTGATCGGCATGGCGGATAGAGGCATGGCCGCGAGCAACTGGGGCTTGTCCTCCGCTCGATTTTGGTCGAGGCGATGCGGTGTGATGGCGCCTGTCTGCCAGCGAGCAAAGGAGAGTGCGAGACGGGCTGGGGCGAGCTGTCCATGGTCGACCTGGCGCATGGCGTCAGGCGGCTTGCTACTGGAGCAGACAGGGGAGAGGGAGAGAGTTAGGGCCGGGGTTTTAGCTGGGGGACAAGGGGACCAATTTAGGCTCAAATGGTGACCAAATCCACTGCTCACTATAGTGTTTTAGGTTTTGTGAAATTTGTGTCTGCGACCTGTTTGATGAAATGGCCGCAAGAAGCAAAAGTTTGAATTTTGGTTTCAAAATTTTTGAGTGATCTCCACTATTACTAGGTAGCCTCTGGTTGCAAGGGTTTTGAAAATGGAGTTCAATTGGATGGTTTTTGAAATAGGGATGATCTAGGCATATGCATTGAATTCAATTTTCGCATGCCATTTAAAATAAGTAATTGAATGTTTTTAGTAGATCAAAGAGTGGGCCTTGGTACCTCATTATGTGTACTAGCAAGGGGTGTAAAGATCCAGAATTATTTCTGTTGAGAAATGAGTGCTAGGAACACTCAAAGTAGTGTAGTGGATTAAAATGACCAAAATGACCATTCCTCATGTTTAATTGTTTTTGATTTGATTTTCTTTGGGATTTGCTTGGGAAAGAGTTAGATGATGTTTAATTCACCATAAAAACATTTTACAACCAAAGAATCACAGAACCATGGCAATTCAAAACAATTCCTAAATTAAATGCACATACACATGAATGCTTTCATTTTTAATTTAGAAAAGTTTTTGTTAACCCTAATTTTGATGATTTGGATCTAGATAAGCTTGGATTAAAGTTTTGGGATGTTACAAACCTTCCCCCCTTAAACAAAATCTCGTCCCGAGATTTACAAAGAAAACTAGGAACTAAAGAGATCTAGGAACTCTGTCCTAATGTAATCTTCGCGCTCCCAAGTGGCTTCCTCCTCGGTATGGTTGCTCCACTGAATCTTGAGAAACTTGATGCTCCTGGTCCTGGTGGTTTTGTAGGCTTCTTCTAAGATATAGATGGGCACTTCCCAATAGGTCAGGCCATTGTTGATCTCAATAGCTCGGTACCAGGAGATATGGAACACATTGTGGATGGCTGACATCTCTTCAGGCAGTTCCAGTTGATACGATACTTCTCCTCGACTGTTCAGAATCTTGAAGGGCCTGATATATCTGGGGGCTAACTTTCCTTTAAGACTAAAGCGTTGAGTTTCCTTAAATGGTGAAACCTTGAGATATACAAAATATCCGACATTGAAAGTCAGGTCTCTCCTTCTCTTGTCAGCATAACTCTTTTGTCTGGATTGGGCGGTCTTGAGGTGCTCACGAACCTTGTGAACTTTCTCTTCAGCTTCTCGGAGAATGTCGGGTCCAAAGATCTGACTCTCTCCTACTTGCGACCAATTTAAAGGGGTACGATACTTTCTTCCATATAGGAATTCAAACGGTGCCATCTGCAAACTAGCTTGATAACTGTTGTTATATGAGAATTCTGCGAAAGGCAGGCAGTCTTCCCATTTTGATCCGTATTCCAACACACAAGCTCTAAGCATATCCTCTAGGATCTGGTTGACTCTCTCAGTCTGTCCATCAGTTTGCGGGTGATAAGCGGTACTGGAGTTCAACTTGGTTCCTAATCCTTCCCGAACTTTCTGCCAAAACCTTGAGGTAAACTGGTTTCCTTGATCTGATACTATGGTCTTGGGGGTTCCATGCAGACTAACAATTCTAGCGATGTATAGCTCTGCTAGCTTTGCACTTTGGTAGGTAGTCTTGACAGGTATAAAGTGGGCTACCTTGGATAATCTATCAACTATGACCCAGATTGAGTCATTTCCCCTACTAGAAGTAGGTAAACTGGTGATAAAGTCCATTCCTACGGAATCCCATTTCCATTCTGGAATCTGCAATGGTTGCAATAGTCCCGCAGGTCTCTAATGCTCTGCTTTCACTCTTTGACAGATGTCACACTTGGCGATGTAGCTTCCGATTTCTCTCTTCATCTTGTGCCACCAAAATTGTTCCTTCAAATCCTGATACATCTTTGTTCCTCCGGGGTGGATAGAATAAAGAGTATCATGAGCTTCCTTCATGATAACTTGCTTCAGCTCCGAATCTGCTGGCACACAGATACGTCCTTTGTACCACAGTACTCCTTCTTCGTCTTTAGTGAATCCAGGTACCTTTCATGTACCAATACGACGTTTGATTCCGTCGATACTTTCATTCCCCTTCTGGGCTTCCTTGATTTGGCTAATCAAAGTGGGTTGAAGTTCAATGCTAGCTAAGAATCCTTTGCTAACTAATTCAGTCCTGAACTGCTCCAACTCCCCATACAAACTGGGTTGCTTCTCCTTGATCATGGTGTTTAGCCTACACGGCAATCTGCTAAGAGCATCCGCTACCACATTGGCTTTGCCGGGGTGGTAGTGAATGTCAAGGTCATAATCCTTGATTAACTCTATCCATCTCCTTTGTCTCATATTCAGCTCCTTCTGAGTGAAAATATATTTTAAGCTCTTGTGATCCGAATAAATCTCACAGCGATTACCCATCAAATAATGACGCCATGTCTTCAATGCTAGAACCACAGCTGTTAGCTCAAGATCATGGGTCGGATAGTTCTGCTCATGTTGTTTCAGTTGTCGAGACAGATACGTGATGACTTTGCCTTCTTGCATCAATACACATCCTAGACCAATCTTGGATGCATCATAATACACATCAAACGGCTTCTTGATGTCTGGCATGATCAATATTGGGGCTGAAATCAATCTCTTCATCCGCTCCTGGAACTGGCTTCACACTTGTCTGTCCATTCAAACTTCTTGTCCTTCTTCAACAATTGGGTCATGGGTCTGGTGATACTCGAGAATCCTTCTACGAACTTGCGGTAGTATCCCCCTAATCCGAGAAATGCTCGGACTTGGGTTTGAGTGGTTGGGGCTTCCCATTCTTCGACATCTTTGATCTTGGCGGGGTCAATAGAGACTCCTCCAGCAGAAACAATATGTCCTAGGAATCCTACTTCTTTCAGCCAAAACTCACACTTGTTGAACTTGGCATATAACCGATGCTCTCTCAGGGTTTCTAGGATGATTCTCAGATGTTGCTCATGCTCTTCTTCTGACTTGGAGTAGATAAGGATGTCATCGATAAATACAACTACAAACTTATCTAGGAAATTTATAAAGATCTTATTCATGAGATTCATGAAATAAGCAGGGGCATTGGTTAATCCAAAACACATAACCATATACTCATATAAACCATAGAGAGTAGTAAAGGCAGTCTTTGGAATATCCGTTGCACGAATCTTAAGTTGGTGATAACTAGTCGTAAGATCAATCTTTGAGAATACCTGGGCTCCAGTCAATTGATCAAATAGATCCTCTATCTTTGGCAAGGGGTACTTGTTCTTGATGGTGACGTCATTCAACTTTCTGTAATCTGTACACAAACGGTTGCCTCCATATTTCTTGTCGACGAATAACACTGGTGATCTCCATGGCGATGCGCTTGGTTGAATCAAGCCTTTCTCTAACATGGCATCCAACTGCTTCTTCAGTTCCACTAACTCTGAGGGGTTCATGCTATAGGGTCTCTGGGCTATGGGTCCGGTTCCGGGGATTAGTTCGATAATGAACTCAATATCCCTATCCGGGGGCATACCTGGCAATTCATCCGGGAATACGTCGGGGTATTCACAGACTACTCTGACTTGGTCTATGGTGGGCAGGGCTACACTCTTGTTGCACTTGAATTGACGAGGTAAGGTTTCAGAGATATGCTCTACTGTTACTCTAGAACTATTGGTCATGGTGATGGCTTTCTTACCATAGTCTATCGGTCCTTTATGCCTTGACATCTAGTCCATACCTAGTACTACTTCCAAACCTTTGGTTCCAAGGACAATTAGGTTGGCATAAAAATCTATCTCATGTATTCTGATAGGCACAGCTTTGCAAATTTTTCTAGCCTTGGTTGTTGAACTGGGGATTTGAACTATCATGACATGCTTCAGGTTGGTTGGGTGAATCTTACTAGTGCATGCAAATTCTTCAGTGACAAATGAATGCGATGCTCCCGAATCAAACAATACTCTTGCTAAAACTGAGTTGACGGAAAACATACTCAGCACTACATCTGGCGCTTCCTGGGCTTCTTCTGTGTTCATGTGGAAGAGACGTCCGTTGCGGTTGTGAGGGTTCCCTAGGGCAAATCTTCTTCCTGGTTGAACACGACGCTGCTGCTGAGCTGGGGCATTCACATTAGCATTGGCTGCAGTCTTCTCGGGACACTCATTGGAGTAGTGACCCTTCACTCCACACTCGAAACAAGTGATCTGGGACTTGTCCTTGACTGCGACAGGCACAGCATTGCTGCCAGTTCTGGGTGTAGTGTTGTTGTTGTTCTTAGGAGGTGCACGGTTGAATTTGTTGGCATTTCTGGAGTTCTGATTGTTTGCTCCGTATTTCACATTGCCTCCACTACGGTTGGGGTAGCTTGGGCGAGACATTGGGGGTCGGTTTTTCCTTGGTGCATATCCTGAGAAGGGGTTGGGACGGTACTTCTGGTGACTGCTGGATCCAGATTGCTGCATCATGCGACGCTTGCGGTTGTCGTTTGCCTGGTTAATCTTCCCTTCCATCTGAATGGCAGAGTTGACTAGTTCTTCGAGATCCTCCAAACGGATGTTGACGAGGACAGTCTGCATCTCATCTTGCAGTCCGTTCAAGAATCTCTCCTTTTGATCTCATTAGGTGCATACCTGGCAAGTGACAGGAATCTATCACGGTACTCCACCACGGGCTTGTTCGTCTGCGGTACCAAAGTTGGCAGGCCAGCGCATGGCGGTACCTAAGTTGCCTAAAATCACCGCGTTTCAAAAAGTTGGGCCGCCAACTACCGAGAGGGGCCATTTCGATGCAAACTCGTCTCACCCCTACCAAAACCAAACATGCCGTGAAACTGCCCCGTGAAGTAGACGGTTGGGACCCTCATGTCAGTAATATTTCCGTGATGCGAGCGCCAACGCGGCAACCACGTAGGCGAAATGAGATAATAAAGGAGCATCGTGCGTTGACCAAATTCACAAATCCACCCCTCCCTCCTTTCGCATGAACCCTAACATCGGCGGCGTCGAAATCCCCTCTCCAACCAGAAAGATCTCATCGGGCATTTGACTTCTGGCGCCAAGTTGCTGCGCCTACTCGCTGCTAACGAGCTCTAATGCCTAATGCCGTGCCAGCCGTTGCGACGATCTAGCCCGCCTCTACCGCCGACGAGCTGAGCAGCACGGAGGATGGCAGATCCATTTGCCGAGGAAGAAGTACTTCTGGCTAATTTCGGGTGAGCTACTCTTCTCTTTGCTATTCGCACTACCTATAACTGCTAGCTGGCTATTGGCATTACAGAGATATATCGAACATAGAATTGTTTGCTAGCACGACACTGACAAACAATTCTTATCTTTTGTCTCCAATTTTCTGTCAACTAGGATCTCTGATGAACCCAGCTACATGGTTCTGGTGAGCATCTGTGGCCACCTCATTAAATTAGCACATGGGAAGAGCACGTGGAAAGAGGCTTAGAGTCTGAAGATGGAAGTGGCGCCTGTGCAGTTATGCACTATCCCTGGTTTGGTTGCTGCTGTGCGTGAACTTGCTGAAATGAGGCCAGAGCAGACTGCACGGTTCAGCCTCGTCGATGACCGAGGCTTCAAGGTTCCTGTAGCACGTGACAGTCAGCTAATTGGGTTGATGAAACAACATGTTAGGCTTCGCGTGGTTATGCTGGTGTGTAACATAGTGGATGAGGAAGCTCACATCGAGTCGCCCAACTATTATTGGACAGGGAGGTCTAACTCGAACCCCTGCTGTTGTTGAGCAAAATGTGGTTCCTCATCCGCGACATGCTTCTGTCAGGCAACCTCCTCGTAGGAGTCCCCGTATTGTCGTTGTGGAAAACTCTGCTCTAGAATCTGCTGGTACTGGTCATCCCCGTTCCCGTGCCCGTGTTCCTGCGGCTGCTGCTCACCTAATCCATGCCGCTATTGAGCAAACTAAGGCGTCCAGAAGCTGCCCCGCTGTTGTTGCCAAGACCGCCGCCTTGTGTGCTGCTCCTCCTCGAAACCGTCCTCAAGTTGTGCGAACCCGTGCTCTGGAATCTGCTGGTACTGGTCGTCCTCATGTTGTTGTTGATCTGGACGCTGTTGACCCAATCACTGCTGCTGTTGAGCAAACTAAGGCTTCCGGAGGCTGCCCCACTATTGTTGCAAAGACTAAACCATTCTCTCCTCCTCGAACCCGTGCTCGGATTCAGCGAGCTGCTGGTCTGAAGCCAGCTCATGGTCTGGACTCTGCTAGCACTCGAAACACTTCTGTTGTGGGAACTGCTCCTGACCGTCGAGGTGGCATGGCAGCAGCTGATCCTATTGTGGCTGCCATTAGAAGGGGCCCTGCCTGTCCACCATGTAATGTAGCTCCCGCTGCTAAGGGCCCTCGCCTTGCTCCTGGTCATGGTACTTCCACCGAGGTTGATCCAGCTAACGATGACGCTGGTGATGGTGGCGGTGGCATTGGGGCTGGGTCTGATGGTGCCGCTCCATCTCTCGAACCTCTCGGAGGTTTCTATCCTGAAGAACCTGATGTTGGCAAAGTAATCATTCGTATCGGTGTCGCGGATTATACTGCAAAATTAGATGATGGCACAGAAAAATTCTATGACGAGTTTGATGTAATCCTTAGCAGATACGACCCTGAAGTGGTAGAGTTATCTGACCTGATGGCGTCGTTACGTGTGAAGGTGCTGTGGGGGTCCTCCCAGGAAGCACGTTTGTTATATTATGGTTACAGGAGCAAAAAGGCTATCGAAGTGAAAGATACCAGGGATTTAGTCGTACCGTTTACAAGCAAACATTATAGAGGTGAAGTTTACTTCCACTTGGTAGTGCTCATGGTTGGAGAGCAATTGGAACTCGACAATAGAGATGGACTTTTAGAAGGCATGCATGACCTGATCCATGGCATCACTGGGGCTGGTGCGACTGAGGGTGTCTTTGAACAGAGGAGAGTCTTACAGAGGAGCGTCATAAAGAGGAGCAGGAAGAGCATCCCCCGAAAGGGCACCCCGTAGAAGAACGTCACCAAGGAGACCACGCTAGAGAAGAGGACGCCCAAGAGTCGCACGACAAAAGGCACCATGCCGCAGAGTACACCCTTGAGATCCAGTCAAAATGCCACACCGAACGGTAGCAGCAAAAACGCTAAGAGGGCTAGCACGGTGGTGAACACTCCCAGGAGTGGTAGCAAAGAGACGAAGATGGCCAGCACGGATGCTACCACACCCAGTGGGAGCAGAAAAAACACTAATTTGGAGCGGAACACGCCGCTGTCAGGGAATTATGCAAGCACGAAGGAGAACACGCCCAATAGTAGCAGCAAAAGGGCTAATTTGGAGCGGAACACGCCGCTGAGGTCAGGCAATAATGCCAGCACGAAGGAGAAGACACCCAATAGTAGCAGCAAAAGGGCTAATTTGGAGCGGAACACGCCGTTGGGGTCAGGCAATAATGCCAGCACGAAGGAGAACACGCCCAATAGTAGCAGCAAAAGGGCTAATTCAAAGAAGAACACGCCGCAGAGGTCAGGCAATAATGCCAGCACCCTGGAGCCAACACCCGTGAGGGGAGGCAGTAAGGAGATCACACCCAAGAGCGGCAGCAAAAGGCCTAGTTCGATGGGGAATGGAACGCGGTTGTCAAGCCCTACTGATACCATCAGGAAAGATTACATCGGGAAGGAGGATGTACACATGAAGAGCAAGAGGGTTCTATACACTCAAGATGAAATTTATTCTGACTGCTGTTTGTCCATTGAAGTACCTGAGATGCATGCAAACATAAGACCACCCCATGTGGTTGCAGCAGAACCAACCGAGTGTCTTGGAGAAAACAGAGTTGCGGGTGAGGTGGACTGGGGCAATGTTCCTGTCCATCCGGGTGGAGACGATGGTGCAGCCCCACCCATGGGAGTCAATATGAAGTGTGTAGTACTAGGCACTAGATACGATGGCGAAGATTCTGAATCAGATGAAGAAGCAGGCACTGTAGAGGACCAAGAATCTAGTGATGATGAAATAGACGAGGAACTTAACGATGAGGCTGGTATTCTAGTCGATGATTTGGGTGTTGAAGTAGAAGAAATGAAACATGACCACGAGTATCCTATAATTTCGGTCGGCACCGAGTTCAGGAGCATGCATGAGTTCAGGATGTCGTTAAGCATTTTTGTATCAAGGGGGAGTTCGACGTTTATCGACTGAAGAACTCTGCCGAGAGGTATGAGGCTGTTTGCAAGTTAACGTGGATGAATGGACGGGCCGAGGTACATTGTCCATGGAGGATCACATCAAGATCCTTACCTGCGTCGACTGCAATTAGTGTTGGAGATATGCCCTAGAGGCAATAATAAATATAGTTATTATTATATCTTTGTGTTTATGATAAATGTTTATATTCATGCTATAATAGTATTAACAAGGAAACATTAATACTTGTGTGAATTGTAAACTTAATTTGAAGTCCCTAGTATAGCCTCTATACTTCACTAGCTTGTTGGTTGATTGATGATTGTGGTTTCCATATCATGAACATTGAGATGTTATCAACAACAAGATCATATCGTTAGGAGAATGATATGGTGGACATACTCCTATAGATAAGCGTAGCATAAAGATCAAGTCATTTCAATAGTTCAATTGCTATATGCTTTCTGATACATAGTAACCTAATTCCTTCGACCATGAGATCATGCATATCACCTTTACTGGATGGATGCTTTGATGTCATCAAACACCACACCGTAACAGGGTGGCTATAAAGGTGGCATTGAGTGTTCGGAAAGTATTGGTTGAAACACATGGATCAAGAGTGGGATTTGTCCATCCACATGACGGATAGATATTCTGGGCCCTCTCGGTGAAATGTCATCCAATTAGCTTGCAAGCATGTGACTTGGTCACAAGGGATCACATATCACGGAGCGAGAAAAGAGTACTTATCGATGCGAGGATGAACTAGGTATGCAGAGATACCGGCGATCATAACCTCGGATAAGTAACATATCGTGAGACAAAGGGAAATTGGTATCGTATGTAAGTGGTTCATTCGATCGCAATGTAATCGTAGAAATATGTAGGAGCCATATGAATTTCGATTCCTCTATTGGTTATTGTTGAGAAGTGTCTCGATCATGTCGCATAATTCACGAACCGTAGGGAGACACATAAGGATTGACGTTGTTTGAGTAGTTATGGTATTATGAGAAAGAGACCGAATGTTGTTGGTCTCGGATGGGATCCGGATATCACGAGGTGATCCGGAATGGTCAGGAGAATAAGATTCATATAAGGAAAGTCCCATTTTGAGTTGGGGAATGATTCGGTGTTTTCATCGGGAACATTCTAGAAGGTCGGAATGTCCGGCACTCGGAGGGAAGGGTACATGAATGTGTCATTACATATTGGAATGATTGCATCATGTACTAGGTGTTCTTGCTGTCCCAAATAAAGGGTTTATTTAAATCCTAAATTGAAAAGTCAAGCGGCTAGTTTGAAAGTCAAAAGCGATTTTGGGAAGTGGGAAAAGAGGAGGAGAGGTGGAGGCCGGGTTGGAGGAGGGTTCCTCCTTGGCGGTGCACCTCCTAGGCCGATTTGGGGAGAACTCCTCCCTGGCCGGCCAGCCCTCCCACCTATATAAGGAGGGCAGGGCTCCCTCCTAGACACACAAGTTTCCTATCCTCTAAACTAAACCCTAGATCTAGACCCCGGTTTAGAGCTATTTCGGTTTAGAGCCTTCTAATTGAATTAGAGCCTTCTAATTGGTGTGTCTAATTACTAGACCACTAATAGCCTCTCTCATAAGCTCCACCATACTCGCAAGCAAAGGGCCTGCCTGCGGGTTCCCTCTACCTCGGTACCACGCGTTGTCTTTGCGGAATCATGAGGAGAGTGCTACAACCTCCGCTTTGGAACAAGGAGAGGAAGGTCTTCGTCGAAAATGCGAATGTGTGACCATGGAGCGCGCCAGGGAACGCTGGCCGGAAGGATCGTCTACGCGATCTTGAGATCGGAAAGAGTACGACTACATCACCCACGAGAATCTGCTCTCGTTAAACACTTTGGAATCTTCGAGGGTGAGTTATTCCATCGACTCGTTGCTGCAATCTAGTAGATAGATCTTGGCTTGTTTGTTTGTATGCGATAGAAATTTTTTGTTTTCCATGCTACGAACCCCTACAATTAGGGTATTGGGGCAATGAATGCAGCAAACCATTAGAACTCTCTCTCTCTCTCTTTTCACTCTATAACTACAATTGATGTGCGATATCTTTCTAGCAACTAGTCGACTCCGCTTATCTTTTAAATGAATCTGTGTTGCAGGTGAACAAAATGGGCCCTGCACACATGTGTCCGACAGGAAGCAAACTGAAATCCTCAATGGCTGATAGGGAGTGGGTGGCTATGCAATCTATGTCCATACTAAAGGATAACCCTAAGGAGACCGCGAAGAATATTCAGACTAGCCTCGGTTCTAAATACAACATTGTCCTTCCGTATTACATGGTTTGGAAAGGTAAAGAGAAAGCTCTGGGGGTCTTGCACAGGGATTGGACCAATAGCTTCAGGATGCTGTACAACTTCAAGGCGGAGGTACAAGCTAGGTGTCCGGGGAGTGTTGTGGAGATTGACACCGAATCAGAAGGTGGTAAAATATATTTCAAAAGATTTTTCATGGCGCTTAAACCTTGCATCGATGGATTCAAGGGCGGTTGTAGGCCGATTCGAGTGTAGACAAGACCTTTGCCCTAAGCGGCAAATGGAAAGGCTGCACGCCATCCGCCACAACACTTGATGGTCACACTGGATGTTCCAGTGGCATTCGGGCTGTTTGAAAGTAAAGCGGAGGAAAACTAGGTCTGTTTATGAGGCAGCTCGGAGATCAATAGGCCACATGGATCCATTGGCTATATCCACGGATGCATGCAAAGGGTCGAAATGCGATGAAGGAGGTGTTCCTTGAGCTAAAGGTAGAGAATGCCATGCCCATATGATGCTCAACTTGTACTCACACTATGCGAGCAGCGATTTCGTTACATGTTTCTGTTGCTAGAGTTTACAAACCTAGTAGCTGATTATTTCATGAGCAAGATTTTGCGAAGCCCCTAAACTTCCAGCGTACTTAGCCATCCATCATTCGCAGCTATGGAAGAGGAGTCAATTCAACCCTGACATCAAAGTTGATTACATAAACAACAACCTTGCAGAATGCCTGAATAACTGGGTGAAGGACATAAAAGTGCGTCTTGTTCATATCTTGATGGACAACATACGTGGTATGATCATGAAGCTATTAAATATAAGGAGAGAGATCGGTAGGAGACTTAGAGGACATATGTTACCGCCAGTTGTACATCAACTGCACAAGAGAAGCTGAGGACTTGCTCATCTTAAGGTTCTCCCGTCAACCAACAGAAGCTGTGAGGTGGTCGATATGTCCAAGAGTGGCAAAAGGGATGTTGTGAACATCCAGCTGCGAGAATGCACCTGCTTAGAGTGGCAGCATACCGGGAAACCTTGCGACCACGCCTTGGCCTTCTTGGTGAAGAAAAGAATTCTACCACATTTGGATCAGTATTTGTCAGACTACTACTCTACGGAAAAGTTCAGAGCTGCGTACGCTGGATCCGTCGAGCCATGTACAGACCCATCTCAGTGGCCTCAAGTCCAACTATCTTTCGAGCTTTGCCAGCCAGTTACAAAAAGGGGCAGAGGAAGACCCCAGGTGAATAGGTTTAAGAATTTTCTCGAGAAGAAGGGTTCGGCTTTCTGTGCTACAAAGAAGGGCAAAAACAGATGCAAGACCTGCCATCTTATAGGCCATAGAGCAGCTGGATGTCCCCTTAATGCTCCCAAACCTAGGTATGAGATGGTACATTCACACAAAAAAATTGTTTATAGTCTGTAGATATAAGGTAGTAATCCATGTACTGTTTTTTTTACAGGAAGCGCAAGGTAAGAAACAAGACAGTCGACTCAGTGATTTTGCTGCGGGAAGAAAACCAAAATGAGTGGAGTGATGATGCCGGACAAGATTTTGGTGCTGATTAGCCTGACTTCCCTCGGCCTGGAGATGCAGGGTATGTGCAGGTAAGAAAATTGGCACCCAGGAAGAGGAAGAAGGAGGAGATGAAGAAGCCAGTGGACATGAAGGAAAGAGGAAGAAAGTTGGCACCCAAGCAGAGAAAGAGGGCTAGCAGTGTAGCAGCCTAATGATGTATTGAACTTGAACCTATATATGTAGTTCGGTTAAACTCTGGAGCTGTGTGCGTGGAACTTGTCGGGCGAAACAATCTGCCTCTCGTACTAGCAGTAAAATGTATCGCGACTTTAGGATTTGATACGGCCGAGGCCACTAGTTGAATCCAAAACTGTGATTGTGCCACTACTATCTGAACAATTGCGATAGCTGAGCGGTTAAATCCTCTCCAAAATCGATGGGTGTTAGTGGCACAAACGTGATTTATTTATAGGCGCTTAATAAATCCCTGTTGTTGGCATTACACTTATGATAAGTTTATGGGATGGAAAACAATTTCTTAAGCTGGCCGCTACACTCCACGAAGCAGCAACTTATTTCAGCTGCTGGACAACGACATGGCAACATAAACTACAAATGCAACAGATAATGAGGAAATTGTGTCCACTATCTGGCCTAATCTTGAGCCCGTCTGTCTCACCACCTCCCTGCCCCTGCCTCCCCTGCACCTGGCGAAGCTCCCAGATCACTCGCTCCATCGCACGAATCTCCTCTTTCTTGTCCCACACAGCATCACGCAGATCCTGAACAAGCCCTCTGTGAAAACCTGTCAGTGGCTTTTCAATCCACACAAACTTGTCACAGCCAGTCCCCCTCCCTTCCTGCGTAGTAGATCGAAGGAAACAAAAAAAATAATTACGTTACGCTTTCCGGATTCGGGTTACCATTGTACCTACAATGGGAACTTACCGCTCTGATGCTGCAGTTGCTGAATTTTCCTGCAGTATTTTTGTCGGTCCACAAAATCCATCTCGGCATCTTCTCACCACACAAACACAGCATATTAGGGTAGTAATCGTAGGGCGCCCTCTAGAACCTGATGGGGGCACCCGCCTGACGGTGTTGAGCCGACCCTGATTCCGCCCGAGATGAACTGCACGAGTTGTGAGCCATGAGTGAGGGGAGCGAGGGCAGAAGAAAGAGGAGCCTTTGGATGTCAGGGTAGTGGTGAAGCGTGATATATCCCTACTTAATAACTCGGGCAGAATCCTACCGTCCACATTCGGCTGACAGATGGGGGACCTAGCGTGTGGACTTGTCAAAAGAAACTCGCGCCTTCGTGGTTCAAAAGCCATGTCGCGCACATTGGATGAAATTTTTGGGTACCTTGCCCGCGTACATATTACTGGGAGGTCTTGCTCAGGAACCAGACACGCCTGGCCCACAATATTACTCCCTCCTAGGAACTTGTCATGGCTCGCGCCGGCAGATCCATCCGCTCCACCGCTTCCGGTAGGGCTCGCCATGATCCACCCCAAGATCCTACCACCACAGTATCAAATGGCCATGGTTTCTTGAGAGGGCGGCGATGCTACGTGTCTTGAGCTCGCCCCTCCCACTGTAGAAGGACCGATGCGTCGAGCTCGAGCAGGAGCCGCCAGCGCGACGGCGCTGGTCCACGTAACCCGTCACCTTCGTCATTGTCGATTCCGATGTGGAGGGCGAGGGGAAGCTTATCTGAACACCATTGTTGCCTCCTTAGCGAAGGGCAAGCCACGGGCGGGAGTGGATGTCGCCGGGAAGGGCATGGCGGTGTCACCAATCGAGGTGGACTCCGACGACAGCTGTGTGATGTGGGTTTAGATGTTGTTTAGGATGGTTGCCATTTCGGTTGTGTTTAATGCGGGTACAATTATTGTAATGTGTTTGTCGAGCTATATTAAGAAATGTGTGCAATAGCAGCCGGTGAGTGCTTCCACTTTAGAAATTGTTATCATGCCATTTGCATGTTGCATTATCAACGTAGATTACTTGTAAACAATCCAACGAAAATCATCAGATTATAACCATCAGACGGGAGTGGCAGGATGGAAGGGAAGTTGGGACAGTGGCTTCGAGGGGAAGGACACTGGCAGGTGGGCCCTCGGAACACATGACACTGACATGCGGGAGCGGGAGCACACGGTATTGTCGGTCTGTCCAGAGCAAGCGGACTTTGCAACGTGACAAAAGCAAGCTGATTGGACCAATATAATAACTCGTCGAAGTATTAAGGAGTACTGAAAACTACAACTGGGGTACATTCGCACAACACGTATGCTCTAAGCACGTGAGAAGCATCGCTTAAGTCTAACAGTAATGACAACACAAGTACTACATTTGTCTGTCGGTCTTCTCGATACAAATGTAGAAATGCATCTGCCTGTTTGGTCCAGCACCGACAAGGTACTGAGATGGCATGCATAGGATCGACCTTAGGTCCACATACTCCACCTCCCGCGGCGTCAGGCAGCTCGGTGCCTCGGCTAGCACAAGAATGCTATCCGACGATGGCGGCTAGGCGTTCGCCCACATGTGCACCATGTATACGGGTCAGGCGCACGAGACCGACCTGACGCATACGGCACCCACGACGGTGGGCCCGGCTCTGGTTCCCGGAACACCGACGGTGATGGTCAGGACGAAAACAGAGTCATCCCCCCCTGGAAAATTAGCAGGCGGCGTGCCGAGTCAGTGAACGGCACCTGCTCTTGGAGAAGTTAGGCTTGCCCGTACGAGATCCTAATCACTTTGAACAAGTGCTCATCTGCAAGGTGGACGACAAGCTCTGCCGGCGGGCAGAAGTTGACCCGGCTCGATGCGAGCACAGCGCCGGCAGTGCACGCGAGCTCGTGGAGAGGGAGCTCGCGGTAGGAGTAATGGTGAAAGCATCCTGGGTGGGAGCACATGAGCGGGAACGCCGCTGCGAAGTTGCACGCGAGGATCTCCAGATTCTTGGGCTCCCACGTCTGCCACAACTGAAGTTCGTCGATAAATCGGAAAAAAGATCAGCAGTTAGATTGGCGAATAGCAGGAATGTGTAGGATAAGTTCAAAAGCTTGTAAAATGATTTCTTACCATGAAGGTAGCGACCAGAGAATTGGCGGATGTCGTCGGCTTGCGGCTACGGCAGGATGGAAGTGAAGTGGGGAAAGTGGCTTTGAGGGGAAGGAAGAGAAGTACGGGGAGGAAGAGAAGTAACGGGGACGTGACACTGGGATATGGCCCACTGAACTCGTGAGTCGTAACACTCGCAACATGCCAGTTTGTCCAGAGCAAGCATGGCCAATCATGCCACAGAACAGCCTACTCGAGGATCTCTCTCGCAAAGACCATCCCAATCGTCCAAGCGCCCCAATCGAACGGTATGTAACAATCGTCAAGCAGAACAACTGTGTTATGGCGTGCCTTCTAGAAGACTTGGTCTAACGGTGGATCCATTGGGGGGAAGTGCTAGTTTTAGTATAAGAACAAGCATGAAATGACTCAAATGGATCCATGTGTGGTTTGTGGAAAAGAACACACATGCAATGACTCTAGTGCTGGTTTGTGGTTTTAGTATAAGAACAAACATGCAATGACTCTAATGGTTGATCCATGTGTGGTTTGTGGAAAGAACACACATGCAATGACTCTAGTGGTTGATCCATGTGTGGTTTGTGGAAAGAACACACATGTAATGACTCTAGTGGTTGATCCATGTGTGGTTTGTGGAAAATAACACACATGCAAAGACTCTAGTGGTTGACCCATGTTTGTTTGTGGAAATAACACACATGCAATGACTCTAGTGGTTGATCCATGTGTGGTTTGTGTAAATAACACACATGCAATGACTCTAGTGGTTGATCCATGTGTGGTTTGTGAAAACAACACACATGCAATGACTCTGGTTGATCCATATGTGGTTTGTGGAAAGAACACACATGCAATGACCACTAGTGGATCCATGTGTGGTTTGTGGAAAAGAACACACATGCAATGACTCTAGAGCTGGTTTGTGGTTTTAGTATAAGAACAAACATGGAATGACTCTAGTGGTTGATCCATGCGTGGTTTGTGGAAAGAACACACATGCAATGACTCTGGTTGATCCATATGTGGTTTGTGGAAAGAACACACATGCAATGACCACTGGTGGATCCATGTGTGGTTTGTGGAAAAGAACACATATGCAATGACTCTAGTACTGGTTTGTGGTTTTAGTATAAGAACACACATGCAATGACTCTAGTACTGGTTTGTGGTTTTAGTATAAGAACACACATGCAATGACTCTAGTGGTTGATCCATGTGTGGTTTGTGGAAATAACACACATGCAATGACTCTAGTGGTTGATCCATGTGTGGTTTGTGGAAATAACACACATGCAATGACCACTGGTGGATCCATGTTGGTTTTAGTATAAGAACACACATGCAATGACTCTAGTGGTTGATCCATGTTTGTTTGTGGAAATAACACACACGAAATGACTCTAGTGGTTCATCTATGTGTGGTTTGTGAAAAGAACACACATACAATGACTCTGGTGTTGGTTTTAGTATAAGAACACACAATCAATGACTCTAGTGGTTGATCCATGTGTGGTTTGTGGAAATAACACATATGCAATAACTCTAGTGGTTGATCCATGTGTGGTTTGTGGAAATAACACACATGCAATGACTCTAGTGGTTGATCCATGTGTGGTTTGTGAAAAGAACACACATGCAATGACTCTAGTGTTGGTTTTAGTATAAGAACACACATGCAATGACTCTAGTGGTTGATCCATGTGTGGTTTGTGGAAATAACACATATGCAATGACTCTAGTGGTTGATCCATGTGTGGTTTGTGGAAATAACACATATGAAATGAATCTAATGGGTCCACATGTGTGGTTTGTGGAAAGAACACACATGCAATGACCACTAGTTGATCCATAAGTTGTTTGTGGAAAAGAACAAACATGCAATGAGTCAAGTGCATCCATGTGTGGTTTGTGTAAATAACACACATGCAATGACTCTAGTGGGTCCACATGTGTGGTTTGTGGAAAGAACCTACATGCAATGACTCTAGTTGATCCATAAGTGGTTTGTGGAAAGAACACACATGCAATGACTCTAGTGGTGGATCCATGTGTGGTTTGTGGAAAAGAACACACATGCAATGACTCTAGTGCTGGTTTGTGGTTTTAGTATAAGAACAAACATGCAATGACTCTAGTGGTTGATCCATGTGTGGTTTGTGTAAAGAACACACATGCAATGACTAGTAGTTGATCCATATGTGGTCTGTGGAAAGAACACACATGGAATGACCACTGGTGGATCCATGTATGGTTTGTGGAAAAGAACACACATGCAATGACTCTAGTGCTGGTTTGTGGTTTTAGTATAAGAACAAACATGAAATGACTCTCGTGGCTGATCCATGTGTGGTTTGTGGAAATAACACACATGCAATGATTCTAGTGGTTGATCCATATGTGGTCTGTGGAAAGAACACACATGCAATGACCACTGGTGGATCCATGTGTGGTTTGTGGAGAAGAACACACATGCAATGACTCTAGTGCTAGTTTGTGGTTTTAGTATAAGAACAAACATGCAATGACTCTAGTGGTTGATCCATGTGTGGTTTGTGGAAATAACACACATGCAATGACTCTAGTGGTTGATCCATATGTGGTTTGTGGAAAGAACACACATGCAATGACCACTGGTGGATCCATGTGTGGTTTGTGGTAAAAGAACACACATGCAATGACTCTAGTGGTTGATCCATGTTTGTTTATGGAAATAACACACATGCAATGACTCTAGTGGTTGATCCATGTATGGTTTGTGAAAAGAACACACATGCAATGACTCTAGTGTTGGTTTGTGGTTTTAGTATAAGAACAAACATGCAATGACTCTAATGGTTGATCCATGTGTGGTTTGTGGAAATAACACATATGCAATGACTCTAGTGGTTGATCCATGTGTGGTTTGTGGAAAGAACACACATGCAATGACTCTAGTGGTTGATCCATGTGTGGTTTGTGGAAACGAACACACATGCAATGACTCTAGTGGTTGATCCATGTTTGTTTGTGGAAATAACACACATGCAATGACTCTAGTGGTTGATCCATGTGTGGTTTGTGTAAATAACACACATGCAATGACTCTAGTGGTTGATCCATGTGTGGTTTGTGAAAAGAACACACATGCAATGACTCTGGTTGATCCATAAGTTGTTTGTGGAAAGAACACACATGCAATGACCACTAGTGGATCCATGTGTGGTTTGTGGAAAAGAACACACATGCAATGACTCTAGTGTTGGTTTGTGGTTTTAGTATAAGAACAAACATGCAATGACTCTAGTGGTTGATCCATGTGTGGTTTGTGGAAAGAACACACATGCAATGACTCTGGTTGATCCATATGTGGTTTGTGGAAAGAACACACATGCAATGACCACTGGTGGATCCATGTGTGGTTTGTGGAAAAGAACACATGCAATGACTCTAGTGCTGGTTTGTGGTTTTAGTATAAGAACACACATGCAATGACTCTAGTACTGGTTTGTGGTTTTAGTATAAGAACACACATGCAATGACTCTAGTGGTTGATCCATGTGTGGTTTGTGGAAATAACACACATGCAATGACTCTAGTGGTTGATCCATGTGTGGTTTGTGGAAATAACACACATGCAATGACCACTGGTGGATCCATGTTGGTTTTAGTATAAGAACACACATGCAATGACTCTAGTGGTTGATCCATGTTTGTTTGTGGAAATAACACACACGAAATGACTCTAGTGGTTCATCTATGTGTGGTTTGTGAAAAGAACACACATACAATGACTCTGGTGTTGGTTTTAGTATAAGAACACACAATCAATGACTCTAGTGGTTGATCCATGTGTGGTTTGTGGAAATAACACATATGCAATAACTCTAGTGGTTGATCCATGTGTGGTTTGTGGAAATAACACACATGCAATGACTCTAGTGGTTGATCCATGTGTGGTTTGTGAAAAGAACACACATGCAATGACTCTAGTGTTGGTTTTAGTATAAGAACACACATGCAATGACTCTAGTGGTTGATCCATGTGTGGTTTGTGGAAATAACACATATGCAATGACTCTAGTGGTTGATCCATGTGTGGTTTGTGGAAATAACACATATGAAATGAATCTAATGGGTCCACATGTGTGGTTTGTGGAAAGAACACACATGCAATGACCACTAGTTGATCCATAAGTTGTTTGTGGAAAAGAACAAACATGCAATGAGTCAAGTGCATCCATGTGTGGTTTGTGTAAATAACACACATGCAATGACTCTAGTGGGTCCACATGTGTGGTTTGTGGAAAGAACCTACATGCAATGACTCTAGTTGATCCATAAGTGGTTTGTGGAAAGAACACACATGCAATGACTCTAGTGGTGGATCCATGTGTGGTTTGTGGAAAAGAACACACATGCAATGACTCTAGTGCTGGTTTGTGGTTTTAGTATAAGAACAAACATGCAATGACTCTAGTGGTTGATCCATGTGTGGTTTGTGGAAAGAACACACATGCAATGACTAGTGATTGATCCATATGTGGTTTGTGGAAGGAACACACATGCAATGACCACTGGTGGATCCATGTATGGTTTGTGGAAAAGAACACACATGCAATGACTCTAGTGCTGGTTTGTGGTTTTAGTATAAGAACAAACATGAAATGACTCTCGTGGCTGATCCATGTGTGGTTTGTGGAAATAACACACATGCAATGATTCTAGTGGTTGATCCATATGTGGTCTGTGGAAAGAACACACATGCAATGACCACTGGTGGATCCATGTGTGGTTTGTGGAGAAGAACACACATGCAATGACTCTAGTGCTGGTTTGTGGTTTTAGTATAAGAACAAACATGCAATGACTCTAGTGGTTGATCCATGTGTGGTTTGTGGAAATAACACACATGCAATGACTCTAGTGGTTGATCCATGTGTGGTTTCTGGAAAGAACACACATGCAATGACCACTGGTGGATCCATGTGTGGTTTGTGGAAAAGAACACACATGCAATGCCTCTAGTGGTTGATCCATGTTTGTTTATGGCAATAACACACATGCAATGACTATAGTGGTTGATCCATGTATGGTTTGTGAAAAGAACACACATGCAATGACTCTAGTGTTGGTTTTAGTATAAGAACACACATGCAATGACTCTAGCGGTTGATCCATGTGTGGTTTATGGAAATAACACATATGCAATGACTCAACTGGTTGATCCAAGTGTGGTTTGTGGAAATAACACACATGCAATGACTCTAGTGGGTCCACATGTGTGGTTTGTGGAAACAACATACATGCAATGACTCTGGTTGATCCATATGTGGTTTGTGGAAAGAACACACATGCAATGACTCTAGTGGTGGATCCATGTGTGGTTTGTGGAAAAGAACACACATGCAATGACTCTAGTGGTCGATCCATGTGTGGTTTGTGGAAAGAACACACATGCAATGACTAGTGGTTGATCCATAAGTTGTTTGTGGAAAAGAACACACATGCAATGAGTCTAGTGGTGGATCCATGTGTGGTTTGTGGAAAAGAACACACATGCAATGACTCTAGTGTTGGTTTGTAGTTTTAGTATAAGAACAAACATGAATGACTCTAGTGGTTGATCCATGTGTGGTTTGTGGAAAGAACACACATGCAATGACTCTAGTTGATTCATATGTGGTTTGTGGAAAGAACACACATGCAATGACTCTAGTGGTGGATCCATGTGTGGTTTGTGGAAAAGAACACCCATGCAATGACTCTAGTGCTGGTTTGTGGTTTTAGTATAAGAACAAACATGCAATGACTCTAGTGGTTGATCCATGTGTGTTTTGTGGAAAGAACACACATGCAATGACTCTAGTGGTTGATCCATGTGTGGCTTGTGGAAAGAACACACATGCAATGACTCTAGCGGTTGATCCATCTGTTGTTTGTGGAAAAGAACACACATGCAATGGTTCTAGTGGTTGATCCATGTTTGTTTGTGGAAATAACACACATGCAATGACTTTAGTGTTGGTTTTAGTATAAGAACACACATACAATGACTCTATTGCTTGATCCATGTGTGGTTTGTGGAAATAACACATATGCAATGACTCTAGTGGTTGATCCATGTGTGGTTTGTGGAAATAACACACATGCAATGACTCTAATGGGTCCACATGTGTGGTTTGTGGAAAGAACACTCATGCAATGACCACTGGTTGATCCATAAGTTGTTTGTGGAAAAGAACACACATGCAATGAGTCTAGTGGATCCATGTGTGGTTTGTGGAAAAGAACACGCATACAATGACTCTAGTGCTGGTTTATGGTTTTAGTATAAGAACAAACATGCAATGACTCTAGTGGTTGATCCATGTGTGGTTTGTGGAAAGAACACACATGCAATGACAAGTGGTTGATCCATATGTGGTTTGTGGAAAGAACACACATGCAATGACCACTAGTGCATCCATGAGTGGTTTGTTGGAAAGAACAGACATGCAATGACTCTAGTGGTTGATCCATGTTTGTTTGTGGAAATAACACACATGCAATGACTCTAGTGGTTGATCCATGTGTGGTTTGTGAAAGGAACACACATGCAATGACTGTAGTCTTGATTTTAGTATAAGAGCACACATGCAATGACTCTAGTGGTTGATCCATGTGTGGTTTGTGGAAATAACACATATGCAATGGCTCTAGTGGTTGATCCATGTGTGGTTTGTGGAAATAACACACATGCAATGATTGTAATGGGTCCACATGTGGTTTGTGGAAATAACACACATGCAATGACCACTGGTTGATCCATAAGTTGTATGTGGAAAATAAGCACATGCAATGAGTCTAGTGGTGGATCCATGTGTGGTTTGTGGAAAATAACACACATGGGTTTGTGGTTTTAGTATAAGAACAAACATGTAATGACTCTAGTGGTTGATCCATGTGTGGTTTGTGGAAAGAACACACATGCAATGACTCTGGTTGATCCATATCTGGTCTGTGGAAAGAACACACATGCAATGACCACTAGTGGATCCATGTGTGGTTTGTGGAAAAGAACACACATGCAATGACTCTAGAGCTGGTTTGTGGTTTTAGTATAAGAACAAACATGCAATGACTCTAGTGGTTGATCCATGTGTGGTTTGTGGAAATAACACACATGCAATGACTCTTGTTGATCCATATGTGGTTTGTGGAAAGAACACACATGCCATGACCACTGGTGGATCCATGTGTTGTTTGTGGAAAGAACACACATCCAATGACTCTAGTGGTTGATCCATATGTGGTCTGTGGAAAGAACACACATGCACTGACCACTGGTGGATCCATGTATGGTTTGTGGAAAAGAACACACATGCAATGACTCTAGTGCTGGTTTGTGGTTTTAGTATAAGAACAAACATGCAATGACTCTAGTGGTTGCTCCATGTGTGGTTTGTGGAAATAACACACATGCAATGACTATAGTGGTTGATCCATATGTGGTTTGTGGAAAGAACACACATGTAATGACCACTGGTGGATCCATGTGTGGTTTGTGGAAACGAACACACATGCAATGACTCTAGTGGTTGATCCATGTTTGTTTTTGGAAATAACACACATGCAATGACTCTAGTGGTTGATCCATGTGTGGTTTGTGAAAAGAACACACATGCAATGACTCTAGTGTTGGTTTTAGTATAAGAACACACATGCAACGACTCTAGTGGTTGATCCATGTGTGGTTTGTGGAAATATCACAGATGCAATGACTCTAGTGGTTGATCCATGTGTGGTTTGTGGAAATAACACACATGCAATGACTCTAGTGGATCCACATGTGTGGTTTGTGGAAAGAACATACACGCAATGACTCTGGTTGATCCATATGTGGTTTGTGGAAAGAACACACATGCAATGACTCTAGTGGTGGATCCATGTGTGGTTTGTGGAAAAGAACACACATGCAATGACTCTAGTGCTTGTTTGTGGTTTTAGTATAAGAACAAACATGCAATGACTCTAGTGGTTGATGCATGTGTGGTTTGTGAAAAGAACACACATGCAATGACTGTAGTGGTTGATCCATGTGTGGTTTGTGGAAATAACACATATGCAATGACTCTAGTGGTTGATCCATGTGTGGTTTGTGGAAATAACACAAATGCAATGACTCTAATGGTTCCACATGTGTGGTTTGTTAAAAGAACACCCATGCAATGACCACTAGTTCATCCATAAGTTGTTTGTGGAAAAGAACACACATGCAATGAGTCTAGTGGATCCATGTGTGGTTTGTGGAAAAGAACACACATACAATGACTCTAGTGCTGGTTTGTGGTTTTAGTATAAGAACAAACATGCAATGACTCTAGTGGTTGATCCATGTGTGGTTTGTGGAAAGAACACACATGCAATGACTAGTGGTTGATCCATATGTGGTTTGTGGAAAGAACACACATGCAATGACCACTAGTGGATCCTTGTGTGGTTTGTTGGAAAGAACAGACATGCAATGACTCTAGTGGTTGATCCATGTTTGTTTGTGGAAATAACACACATGCAATGACTCTAGTGGTTGATCCATGTGTGGTTTGTGAAAGGAACACACATGCAATGACTGTAGTTTTGGTTTTAGTATAAGAGCACACATGCAATGACTCTAGTGGTTGATCCATGTGTGGTTTGTGGAAATAACACGTATGCAATGACTCTAGTGGTTGATCCATGTGTGGTTTGTGGAAATAACACACATGCAATGACTGTAATGGGTCCACATGTGGTTTGTGGAAAGAACACACATGCAATGACCACTGGTTGATCCATAAGTTGTATGTGGAAATGAGCACACATGCAATGAGTCTAGTGGTGGATCCATGTGTGGTTTGTGGAAAATAACACACATGCAATGACTCTAGTGTTGGTTTGTGGTTTTAGTATAAGAACAAACATGTAATGACTCTAGTGGTTGATCCATGTGTGGTTTGTGGAAAGAACACACATGCAATGACTCTGGTTGATCCATATCTGGTCTGTGGAAAGAACACACATGCAATGACCACTAGTGGATCCATGTGTGGTTTGTGGAAAAGAACACACATGCAATGACTCTACAGCTGGTTTGTGGTTTTAGTATAAGAACAAACATGCAATGACTCTAGTGGTTGATCCATGTGTGGTTTGTGGAAAGAACACACATGCAATTACTCTGGTTGATCCATATGTGGTTTGTGGAAAGAACACACATGCAATGACCACTGGTGGATCCATGTGTGGTTTGTGGAAAGAACACACATGCAACGACTCTAGTGGTTGATCCATATGTGGTCTGTGGAAAGAACACACATGCACTGACCACTGGTGGATCCATGTATGGTTTGTGGAAAAGAACACACATGCAATGACTCTAGTGCTGGTTTGTGGTTTTAGTATAAGAACAAACATGCAATGACTCTAGTGGTTGCTCCATGTGTGGTTTGTGGAAATAACACACATGCAATGACTCTAGTGGTTGATCCATATGTGGTTTGTGGAAAGAACACACATGTAATGACCACTAGTGGATCCATGTGTGGTTTGTGGAAACGAACACACATGCAATGACTCTAGTGGTTGATCCATGTTTGTTTGTAGAAATAACACACATGGAATGACTCTAGTAGTTGATCCATGTGTGGTTTGTGAAAAGAACACACATGCAATGACTCTAGTGTTGGTTTTAGTATAAGAACACACATGCAACGACTCTAGTGGTTGATCCATGTGTGGTTTGTGGAAATAACACATATGCAATGACTCTAGTGGTTGATCCATGTGTGGTTTGTGGAAATAACACACATGCAATGACTCTAGTGGGTCCACATGTGTGGTTTGTGGAAAGAACATACATGCAATGACTCTGGTTGATCCATATGTGGTTTGTGGAAAGAACACACATGCAATGACTCTAGTGGTGGATCCATGTGTGGTTTGTGGAAAATAACACACATGCAATGACTCTAGTGCTGGTTTGTGGTTTTAGTATAAGAACAAACATGCAATGACTGTAGTGGTTGATCCATGTGTGGTTTGTGTAAAGAACACACATGCAATGACTAGTGGTTGATCCATAAGTTGTTTGTGGAAAAGAACACACATGCAATGAGTCTAGTGGTGGATCCATGTGTGGTTTGTGGAAAAGAACACACATGCAATGACTCTAGTGTTGGTTTGAGGTTTTAGTATAAGAACAAACATGCAATGATTCTAGTGGTTGATCCATGTGTGGTTTGTGGAAAGAACACACATGCAATGACTCTGGTTGATCCATATGTGGTTTGTGGAAAGAACACACATGCAATGACCACTGGTGGATCCATGTGTGGTTTGTGGAAAAGAACACACATGCAATGACTCTAGTGTTGGTTTGTGGTTTTAGTATAAGAATAAACATGCAATGACTCTAGTGGTTGATCCATGTGTGGTTTGTGGAAAGAACACACATGCAATGACTCTAGTGGTTTATCCATGTGTGGTTTGTGGAAAGAACACACATGCAATGCCTCTAGTGGTTGATACATGTGTGGTTTGTGGAAAAAAACACACATGCAATGACTCTAGTGGTTGATCCATGTTTGTTTGTGGAAATAACACACATGCAATGACTCTAGTAGTTGATCCATGTGTGGTTTGTGGAAATAACACACATGCAATGACTCTAGTGGTTGATCCCTGTGTGGTTTGTGAAAAGAACACACATGCAATGACTCTAGTGTTGGTTTTAGTATAAGAACACACATGCAATGACTCTAGTGGTTGATCCATGTGTGGTTTGTGGAAATAACACATATGCAATGACTCTAGTAATTGATCCATGTGTGGTTTGTGGAAATATCACACATCAATGACTCTAATGGGTCCACATGTGTGGTTTGTGGAAAGAACACCCATGCAATGACCACTGGTTGATCCATAAGTTGTTTGTGGAAAATAACACACATGCAATGAGTCTATTGGATCCATGTGTAGTTTGTGGAAAAGAACACACATGCAATGACTCTAGTGTTGGTTTGTGGTTTTAGTATAAGAACAAAGATGCAATGACTCTAGTGGTTTATCCATGTGTGGTTTGTGGAAATAACACACATGCAATGACTCTAGTGGTTGATACATGTGTGGTTTGTGAAAGGAACACACATGCAGTGACTCTAGTGTTGGTTTTAGTATAAGAACACACATGCAATGACTCTAGTGGTTGATCCATGTGTGGTTTGTGGAAATAACACATATGCAATGACTTTAATGGTTGATCCATGTGTGGTTTGTGGAAATAACACACATGCAATGACTGTAATGGGTCCACATGTGGTTTGTGGAAAGATCACACGACCACTGGTTGATCCATATGTTGTTTGTGGAAAAGAACACACATGCAATGAGTATAGTGGTGGATCCATGTGTGGTTTGTGGAAAATAAAACACATGCAATGACTCTAGTGCTGGTTTGTGGTTTTAGTATAAGAACAAACATGCAATGACTCTAGTGGTTGATCCATGTGTGGTTTGTGGAAAGAACACACATGCAATGACTCTGGTTGGTCCATATGTGGTCTATGGAAAGAACACACGTGCAATGACCACTGGTTGATCCATGTCTGGTTTGTGGAAAAGAACACACATGCAATGACTCTAGAGCTGGTTTGTGGTTTTAGTATAATAACAAACATGCAATGACTTTAGTGGTTGATCCATGTGTGGTTTGTGGAAAGAACACACATGTAATGACTCTGGTTGATCCATATGTGGTTTGTGGAAAGAACACACCTGCAATGACCACTGGTGGATCCATGCGTGGTTTGTGGCAAAGAACACACATGCAATGACTCTAGTACTTGTTTATGGTTTTAGTATAAGAACACACATGCAATGACTCTAGTACTGGTTTGTGGTTTTAGTATAAGAACACACATGTAATGACTCTAGTGGTTGATCCATGTGTGGTTTGTGGAGAGAACACACATGCAATGACTCTAGTGGTTGATCCATGTGTGGTTTGTGGAAAAGAACACACATGCAATGACTCTAGTGGTTGATCCTTGTTTGTTTGTGGAAAAGAACACACATGCAATGACTCTAGTGGTTGATCCATGTGTGGTTTGTGAAAGGAACACACATGCAATGACTCTAGTGTTGGTTTTAGTATAAGAACACACATGCAATGACTCTAGTGGTTGATCCATCTGTGGTTTGTGGAAATAACATATATGCAATGACTCTAGTGGTTGATCCATGTGTGGTTTGTGGAAATAACACACATGCAATGACTGTAATGGGTCCACATGTGGTTTGTGGAAAGAACACACATGCAATGACCACTGGTTGATCCATAAGTTGTTTGTGGAAAAGAACACACATGCAATGAGTCTAGTGGTGGATCCATGTGTGGTTTGTGGAAAAGAACACACATGCAATGACTCTAGTGTTGGTTTGTGGTTTTAGTATAAGAACAAACATGCAATGACTCTAGTGGTTGATCGTGGTGTGGTTTGTGGAAAGAACACACATGCAATGACTCTGGTTGATCCATATGTGGTTTGTGGAAAGAACACACATGCAATGACCACTGGTGGATCCATGTGTGGTTTGTGGAAAAGAACACACATGCAATGACTCTAGTGCTGGTTTGTGGTTTTAGTATAAGAACAAACATGCAATGACTCTGGTGGTTGATCCATGTGTGGTTTGTGGAAAGAACACACATGCAATGACTCTAATGGTTGATCCATGTGTGGTTTGTGGAAAGAACACACATGCAATGACTCTAGTGGTTGATCCATGTGTGGTTTGTGGAAAAGAACACACATGCAATGACTCTAGTGGTTGATCCATGTTTGTTTGTGGAAATAACACGCATGTAATGACTCTAGTGGTTGATCCATGTGTGGTTTGTGGAAATAACACACATGCAATGACTCTAGTGGTTGATCCATGTGTGGTTTGTGAAAAGAACACACATGCAATGACTCTAGTGTTGGTTTTAGTATAAGAACACACATGCAATGACTCTAGTGGTTGATCCATGTGTGGTTTGTGGAAATAACACATATGCAATGAGCCTAGTGGTTGATCCATGTGTGGTTTGTGGAAATAAGACGCATGCAATGTCTCTAATGGGTCCACATGTGTGGTTTGTGGAAAGAACACCCATGCAATGACCACTGGTTGATCCATAAGGTGTTTGTGGAAAATAACACACATGCAATGAGTCTAGTGGATCCATGTGTGGTTTGTGGAAAATAGCACACATGCAATGACTCTAGTGATGGTTTGTGGTTTTAGTATAAGAACAAACATGCAATGACTCTAGTGGTTGATCCATGTGTGGTTTGTGGAAATAACACACATGCAATGACTCTAGTGGTTGATCCATGTGTGGTTTGTGGAAAGAACACACATGCAATGACTCTAGTGTTGGTTTTAGTATAAGAACACACATGCAATGACTCTAGTGGTTGATCCATGTGTGGTTTGTGGAAATAACACATATGCAATGACTCTAGTTGTTGATCCATGTGTGGTTTGTGAAAAGAACACACATGCAATGACTCTAGTGGTTGATCCATGTGTGGTTTGTGGAAATAACACATATGAAATGACTCTAGTGGTTGATCCATGTATGGTTTGTGGAAATAACACACATGCAATGACTCTAATGGGTCCACATGTGTGGTTTGTGGAAAGAACACCCATGCAATGACCACTGGTTGATCCATAAGTTGTTTGTGGAAGAGAACACACATGCAATGAGTCTAGTGGATCCATGTGTGGTTTGTGGAAAAGAACACACATACAATGACTCTAGTGCTGGTTTGTGGTTTTAGTATAAGAAGACACATGCAATGACTCTAGTGGTTGATCCATGTGTGTTTTGTGGAAATAACACATATGCAATGACTCTAGTGGTTGATCCGTGCGTGGTTTGTGGAAACAACACACATGCTATGACTCTAGTACTGGTTTGTGGTTTTAGTATAAGAACACACATGCAATGAGTCTGGTGGTTGATCCATGTTTGTTTGTGGTTTTAGTATAAGAACAAACATCCTCTCTCTCTCTCTCTCTCTCTCTCTCTCTCTCGTAAAAGCCCAAACCTGTGCCCACTCTATCTGCTATGCCCTGATTGGTTGTCACAGCTGTCACGCGGATCATGCGCACCAACCGTTGATCATGTGTGATCCAACAAGGCTCGTTGCACACGTCGTGCCCTTCACAGGATAGCACGAGAGAACACAGACGTCTCCCTCAACGAGACTTCTACAAGAAGGAACACGATGCCGTCCATGGAAAAAGTGGTCGAGTGGTCATGTTATTTTTAATCTAGTCTGCAAAGGCTACAAGTCTACTACACGGCAACTGGACATCCACGGACCACCAGCTATACCATTTTTACTATGCAGTGCGCCTGCACTCCCACTTCGGTCAGGCCCCCACCACACGAACCTTCCACCCGGCAGCCGCAGCCGGAAGAGCTGCCAACCGGGGCCCTCGAGGAGGCCTAAGCGTCCCTGCATTAAAAACCCAACCTATTGGGTCCTCCATTCGCACTCATCCACTACTCTCTCTTCCCTATCCAGCAAAACACAACAATCTTGAACGTACTTGCACGAACCTTCTCCATGAAACCAGTGCGTGGGGGTGAGTGTCCGGGCATCGACGCCGGGGTGGTGCTTCACGCGGCAGATCTGGAGGAGCATCACGCAGCACAGGCCGAGGAGGACGTGCAGTTCAACCCCTTCGGAAGCGCCGATGAGGGCGTGGAGTTCGACGAACACGCTCCGCTCGTGTACCCGGGGGTACATCTATTTCTACATGTTTCATATTTTCTGCTCGAGCTTAATCTATCCAGGCGTCATAAGAAAATCTAGTCCTAATGATTAGATGCAACGTACGAACTGGTACATGGAGAGATCTAGTCTGTTCTGAATGAATCCACATTATTTATTTATTAATAAGTTACTAAGAACACAAACCACATTAATTTAGGAGCGAGCTGGGGAGACGGCCGTAATGAACTGCTGAACCTGTATAGACATGTTATTGCATCGAAAGTAACTTGGAATGATGGAAGGAATATATATTTATTATTTTTCTCACTTCGGTTTGTATTCCATGCATTACAGGTGTATTCAAGTGAGATGGGCTTTGAGAAGGAGACCAGGGACAACAAGAGCCGCCATGTCACGAAGAAGCTCAAGAGCGGGATAATCCCTTTCCGCACTCGACTTGGGGAGCTCAGATGCCCTTTCTGTAAGAAAGGAGTCAACCCAAGCATTGTCAGCTTGATCCCGCATGCGGTTGGCATCGGTAAAAGCCCGGCTAGTAAACACAAGTCGGCGACCAAGGCTAAGCATGCTGCTTATGGCAAGTTCCTGAGGGAGTATGTCAAGAACGGCCTAGTGTCCCCTTACTTAGGAATCAGCAACTCCTAGCCGACCAACCCCGTCACTGTGTTGGCCCGGCCACTAATAATATTTAGTTCTCTTACCGTATCTAGACCCTTAAACTATGTGGATTTCTATTTTCGTACCCTTCAAAATATATTCAAGTTCATCTGTTTATGTTGTTAAAGTTCCGGTGGCATACTCGTTATTTTGCATGGATAGAGGGGTGCCCCCGACAGATATAAGGGTTATCCTGTCCGCTAGATCACAGAGGATCAACGGTTGGTGGACAAAACTGAGTACAACTGAATCGCCATGGTTAGACACGAGGGAAAAAACGTGACTCACGGTACGCGTGTGCGGTGCACGGGGCGGTAGCGGACACGTGTGGCCGTGCACGGTGCATTAGCCTACGCGGTGCACGGTAGTGCAACGAAACGCCGCTTCCCTTCTCCTTTAATAGAGGCCTCCCCACTCCCACTCCCACTCATCACGCACTCGCTCACTCAACCGTTTCCACTGTCCCATCACCTTCTGCAAACGCCCAACAAAACCCCAACCATGCCGGCGATGGAGAAGATCGGCGCGGTGGCCATCGGCGCCTCCAAGGCAGCTGGCGAGGAGCCCCGTCCCGTCCCTCATTCGACGTAGCCTCGACGAGGAGGCCCCTTGATCTCGGACAGATCCCGCTCGGCTGGGACCCCTACGAGGAGGTTGTCTACATAAGGCCAGAGAACCCCTTCGACACCAGCATCGCCGACTCGTGGTCTAAGGTAACCAAGGTTTTCTCCCCTTCCCTTGTTCTTCCCCCGTTCCCATCGTTGGATGCTAGATCGTATGTTATTAGGGCTCGGTTGTTTGTATTTTTTACAGTAGCTAATCCTATTGTGTTAGATCTCGATTTTTGATGAATCCCCCTGTTCGTAGTTAGGATCAGTATTCAATTTGGTTTGAGATTTGGAGAATAATCGGGAGATCTCATTCGGTTAATTTATGCAAAAAATCAATCCCGATAATCAAAGTATCTCAATCATGTCCTTATTTCACTCTTCTGTTTTTTTCCAACAGGAGGATAGCAGCGACCTCCGCAGCGACGACGAGTCGGAGGACACCAAGACTCGTCATGTGCTGAGGAGGCTAAAGTCCGGTCAGTATAATAACTACTTCGCCGGCGACGTGTACAGGTGCCCCTTCTGCCCCACCAGGAGGCTCCGCGGCACGAACTTCAACTCCCTCGTGAAGCATGCCGAGGATGTGAGGACCTGCAACGAGTCCGTGAACGTCCACGGCTTCAGGGCCAAGCACCAGGCGCTCGGTCTTCACCTCTGCAACCTCCAGAAGGTGGCTATCGAGGAGGGTCGCATTCTCCCGATCAGACCCAAGGTGCCCAAGGTCAAGGGGCTGGGCAACAAGAAGTGGAGGAGGCGCGAGAGGGAGGAGGTGAATGCCCTCTTGGCAGAGGCCACGAGGGGCCACTGATCAGCTGCTGCTGCTGTTGTAAAGCAGCTTCTTTTGTCTTATCTGTGTTAAAGCAGTCTGCTACTGAGTAGCCTAATTGTCGAACCTCGTTAAGTACCATGCTATATAACCTATATTAGCTACTTTATCTACATCTACTCTATTTACTGAATTTATTTATGGTGCCGGTTTGTTTTGCTGCCCTAGATTTGCTACCAGATTGGGGTAAAATGATCGCAAAAGAAACAATGAATGAAGAGAGAAGCTGCTCTAGATTCCCTACCTTTTTGGGCAAAAAAAACACAACTGTTAGAGAGAGAGGGGAAAAGGCGCTCTTTAAAAAGGCCACTTTAGGCGTCATGGCGCACGTAACGGCCAAGCCTTTGACCAGACAGCACCCCCCTCCGAGCGCATGTGAGGGCTTCGGAATATCGGGAGGGCAAGAGTGAGGACAAACGAGACACAATGTTTCTATAGCTAAATCTGACAAAAAGCTGAATTTGGCTTTACCATGCAATTTGGCTAGAGATCCACAATGTAGCTATTCTAAATCCCTAAACTATGTGGTGCGTTGAAACCTAATGCTTTTCCACCGGCACATGTGTTGCAAAGTTGCTTGATCATGCATGCTTACACAAGTGGCCTACAGAGAAACTTATAGAACCATGGGCAAACGAGTTTCATTTTGGCAAACTCGGGACAAGCTTTACACAATCGGCAGGCCTGATCGGGTGGGCGGCAGCCTCGGGGTGCAGGGATGCTTGGTCCATGTCTATGCTTACACTTCTTAAACTTGTTAGGAATTAATAATAACTGTACACTTCCTTCTGTCTTTTCACGTTACGTCGTGTAAGCACCGCGCACCCGCCGCGGATCGGCAACGGGACGGTGGTCTACGTGACCGGTCTCTGCCACGCCAAAGCCACGTCGCACACCCGGCCCATCGCCTATCGGGACGGACGCCGAATTTAATCGCTAGGATTGGAAACCATCGGTGCTCGCCCGGTCAAACTTGCTTCCGCATGGGTATGACCGGCATATTGGTAAACGGAATTTAAGCATCGCCTTCTGTCTCCTCAGCACATCACTGTGCAAAAATCCCCAACTCATTCCTTCCGCCAGCGCCGCCACCGCAAGAACCATCGATGTTGTCGCAGGCACCGCCTCCACCTGGCCATACCACCGCAACAGATCACTCCACCTCCACGCCCAGTCCTAGCCACCGCTACCGAAACTAGGCCACCGCAGACGAACATTAGCTGCTGCCATGGACGTAGAGTACAGCATGTTCGGCGACGGGAGCGACTACACCGACGAGTACACCGTCACTGCCCATGGCACCGCCAAGCTGACGGTCGTCCACACAAATGCGTCAGCGAAGGTGGCCAAGGTCATCACAATGTACGAGCGGTGGCTACAAGATCCGATGGACATGTACAAGATCGTCGGCCTTGACCTCGAGTATAGCAGAGATAGGAAGAGGACGACGCTTTTGCAGATGTCCATGCGCAACCACTGCCTACTATATCACGTATGTAGGGCCAAATCTGTATGCCCGGAGCTTCACGAGTTCCTACACAGGAGGGAGATCTACTTCGCTAGCGTCGACATCAAGAACGACACTCCGAAGCTAGAACGGGATCTCCTCGTTCATGTCGTCAATCACGTCGATCTCCAACGTTTGTGGAGGTACCCGGATGGCGGTGCGAGGAAAGCCGGCATGGCTAGACTCGCTTCCGACATCATCGACCGTGAGTACGCCGGCATGAAAATCGAGTTCCCGAAGCACCTGCACGAGCGATGGGAGTGGAGGCACCTGGATTACGATGCGATCAAGTACGCAGCCAGGGACTCGTATGTCTGCTACGAGATGCTCAACAGGATCTGGCGGGTGGGTGAGTGTGCTGTTTACCACTACTAGTTTCGCATTTCGTTCCTAGTTTTATCTCGCCTGTATTTTATCTCGCCTGTATTTTCTAAGCTCGTATGATCCCTGTGCTATTAGCTACTTAACCTGTATGAATTACATTCCCCCTTTTGTATGCTCAACATTCATTCTTACAAATTCTGTCTGTGCCATTTGCATGCGGCAGAATCCAGGACTGACATGCATAAGGTGTCATACAGTCATAAGTCATAACCAAACCCAGATTATAGAGGAGGATACAGTCATAAACCAGATTATAGTTTGACAAAGGTAATACACAGCAGTTCGTAATTGCTCACATAGTGTACTTATGAAATAACATATTTTCATAAACACAACAATCATGCACTAATAGTCTACATCCCAGCCTATTGGAGAAGGCAACCGATCCCAGGATGCCTTCGGTCGCTTGCCCCGGTTTGTAGATTCATCTACGATCCGGCATCTGGGACAAACAACCTGCCTTGGTGGTGGTTCAATGATGCGATGCCTGGAACGAGATTTTACAATCTGGCGGTACAGCTCGTGGCTAACATACCCGTCAATTGCAGCGCATTTGATTAGGTTGAAAGTGGCTTATCCTCCCGATGTCGTGCCCTAACGCCTCCACGAACATCTCGCAATCTGTCCTTCATGTCGCGTACCAGGTCTATGAGTTCGGAGGCAAGAGCGGCCATCCGGTCTTGCTGCCCTTCGTCCCTGGGATCCAGTAAATTTCCTAGATGTCCACTCTGCACTCCTTTGGGATTCTAATGTTGACAGTCGGGCTTTCAAGCAGTTTACTGTCATTCGTGATGTCAACACTGGTAAATGTTATGTGCTGGTTCACGAGAAAGTCATGAAACAGATCCCTAATGCTTTCGCCCCACCTGCATGAAAATGAATTCAGACAAATAATATAGCAATAACTTCTGCAAACAGACGGTTTAGGAACAAAAAGACAGCAAAGTCTACCAGATCCCGCCAGCCCCCTTCTCGCAAAAAGGCTGGTATACGAGGACGTGCCCCTTCATGGAGAGTTGCACCACTGCGATCCTACGGCAATCGCGGCTGTACTCGAGGTCGAGACCTACGAACCTGTTTTCTTCAAATTGCAGCCAACTCGTGAAATTATTCAGAGTGTTCCTCACCGTCCAAGGATCGGTGGTGTAGATGACATCTTTTTTTTCCTGCCATGTACTTGGATGTCGAAGTGCGCAGTTTCTTGCCTATCGTCGTTTCGGACGTCCGGAGCGTCCATAACTATAAGCAAGAAGGAAAGGATACGGAGGAAGAGGGTGATGCGATGGTGGAGGAAATGGATGAGGCCGTGGAGGAGAAAGACGATGAGGCCGTGGAGGAGGAAATGAGACGGAGAAGTGAAAGATTGGAACCGCCCTTACCAATATCTGGAATGGTACACGACCGTTCGTAGTAGGGTGAAGGTGGCGAAAAATGGCGGTTTTACACGTCGACGCTAGCACTTCCTAAAATTTGTTCTGCGCCACTTGCATGCGGTGGAATCAATTCAAACGTAGGCACGTTTACGCGTGCCGTCCTTCACTCACTGACAGGCGGGCCGCACATTTCCCCTTTACGATTTATTTTTTCACTTCCTTAGACGGTTCCGGTGCCCGCCCTTAATAATTATGCCCCCCGTTCTTTTCTTCCACGCGGACGAGAACCGACGGCGGTGGCGGTTCCTTGCAGATTAGCTCCCCACTCGAACAACTGCCCCCATCCTTGATTCCATCCCCTCTCGAATCCATCCGCCTCCTCATCACCACGCCTCCATTAATCCACCGGATTCCAGACTCCATTTGCCGCTATGGGTAGAGCTTGGGGTAGCAGCAGGCTGAAGCGAAAGGAATGTGACGACGACGCGGATGGCCAGGGCGACCGCTACCGCGAGGATTGGGGATGGCCGAACCTCGGCCGCCATTAACGTGCAGGATCGCCTCGGAGTTGGACATCATCTCAGCCGGCCGCCTCGCTCGCTGCATCCCTGGCTACCGCGTGACGATGCGGAACATGGACGAACAACCGTTCGGCACGCCAGGCCTTCTTTACCCCGATAACAGCAAATGGCCAGACGATCACGATGGCCACGTAAGTTCCAGTATCTAGCTTATTCGTTCAGTCATATCGTTGATTCATATGTGCTAAACTCTCATCGGAATCCTATGTTCCTTTCGTCGAACGTGTTGTATGCATGTGCGGTTTGAACAAATCGAACCATTTAAGACTATTTTGTACAGCGGAAGCTCTGCTCGTACCTGATATTCTGGTATTTTCGTAGTGACACGGTCTTACTTTAGGTGATAGACAAGTTGTCAATTTCGATTTTGCATTGGAATGCCTGCTAGGTGATATTCTGTTTCCTAAAATAAAAACAAACAGATTAGACGATTTAAGGCTGTTATGCCCTGAGCTGTTTAATTATGATCATCGTCAGGAGTTTGTTCTGGGGGCTCTGCTCCTACTCCATATATTGAGTATCTTCGTAGTGACATAGGCACAATTTAGGCGATATCTAAGGAGACACTCGTATTTAGGCGATATTTTGTGTACTTCAATATAAAGGTCCAGTTGTCAAATTGTATCTGCAATGGAATCCATGCTAGGTGATTGTACCAACTGACAACAAACCCTGCAGAATATTCATGCAAAACTGATGTTGCTGGATAAGTGGTCGGAATCAGTAGTGGTGAATATCAAGGAAGAAGAAGAGACGGAAATGAGAGATGACCAGAACTGGGTGGGTGGCAACGGCGAGTGGCCGGTCCTTTTATCCCAGGATGGGAGTACTTGGACTCTAAAAAATTGCTACAGATCGGAGAGGCTAGCAGTGCCATCTTTGAAGGGTGTCGGCATTACTGCATTCAACAGCGGGTGGCCGCCGCCCATTTCCGAATTCGCTTACAGGTTCAACATGGCAGAACTTGAGCTCATGAAGGTACAGCTCCCACATAGACCGCGGGAGAGGGCGTGGAAGAACTGGGAGTATGACCTCTTGGCGGTGTTCGACAAGGCAATCGCATTCATTAGATGCACAGAAGACAATGAATGGACAGTCTTGCGCAACGACTTCCTGCGGCCGGAGAAGTATGTCGACACCGTCTTCACCTACGGCTGCCCTTCATACAGACCGCAATGCATTTATGCGGTCACTGAACCTAGCGGCGACGTGCGTGTTTGGGAGCCGTCCATTTGGGGTGAGTCATGGTGTCATATAGCATGTAAAATCCCATTCAAAAATCTGCTTACTGACCGTTAGTAACACGCAGGTACCCACGCAGCCCCGTGCATAATTCCAGCTCCGGTCATCGAAGATGCAGTAGCAGATGCTGAACTTGGGACACGGCGCTGGTTCCTAGCACCTCTCAGAGACAACACGGAACATCATGATGAACTCTTGTGGATTCATATCAGGGGAGCACTAAATAGCATTGGTGATACAATAGAACATATGGGGACACAACTTTCTTCATACCCATCGCTGCGGTGTCACGTTTTCTCGAGGTCCACATGCCCATCCGAATACCCAGTAGAGCAAGTCTGGAGCAGAGTCAACAATCTGAAGGGACAATCTGTGTTTATTGGGATCAACTACCCTTTCTTTGTTGGAGCCCCTGGAGCTGTTGAACCTGTAATTGCTCAGGCACCCTAGCCCCTGATGCTACTGCTGCTGGTGGTGGTGGTGGTGGTGGTGTTGGTGGTGGTGGAGCTGACGAAGAACTAGATGCTGCTGCTCCTGGTGAAGCTGACGAAATACTTGGTGATCTCGCTTTGGTGAAGTGACGAAATACTTGCTAATGCCGCTGCTGGTGAAGCTGACGAAATACTATTGAGGCTCCGCCGGAGTCCAGGAAGAACATGCTGGTGTTGTTGCTGAGGTGCCAGCACTTCCAGTGTTGATAGCAGACTATGTGTTTGCTGCACACTCACGCGCCTATCATGTTGACACTCCAGATCCGACCTGGAGCCAAATCCATGTCGGGGGAGGGGGCCTACAATTGGCTAATCAGTGGGGTCGTACTATTTGAAGGAGGATGAAAGACGGCCAAACGCAGCATTCTGGTTCGTTCCGACAATTCCACCAGCTCCAGGGACCTAGTGCTCATACTGGCAGATCCGATGAACCATTGTTCTTTATCTTTATCATTAGTTACGCTTATGTGTGTAAAGACTAAGCTGTGCTTATTTGTGTAAGACTAAGTTAGGCCTAACTACGTAATATTCAGTGAATCCCATCTTTTCTTTCCACGCCCATAACAGCAGAATTGCACCATAGAACATACAAATGTAATGTGCATAACACGCATTTTTTCTCAGGATAACAACCACTTCAAGCAAATGATACATCATGTACGCATTTGAACGCATCACTAGAATGTTCCACCTATTGATGATTGATGACATGGATCTAGCTTTTATGTGCTTATTTTCATTGAATCGCTCATTGATTTGTTCATATATTTTTTGGCAATGGTTGATGAACTCTGCTCTCTTGGTAACTTGCTTCGTCAGCGAGCACTTGTTGATGCAATGCAAAGTACAGAACATGGTCGTCATCGTCATTCCATTTAGGTTCTCTATGTTTCGTCATCACGGAGCTACTAATTTCAAATGAAAATCTAGTAAACAATATATGTGTACATTGTTAGAGTATGCTACAGCCACGATACATACATGTTTTTCTACAATCACAAGAAGAAAACTTGATGCATTTTCACCTTGTTGGTGTTGTGCCGAACTGGGTGGATGTGGCTTTGGGGTTCGGAGAGGAAGGCGTCGTGGCTGGTGCGTGTGCGACCACAGAGACGGAGAGCTCGGATTCTAGAGGAGGCCAACAGGACCGAGCATGGTCGGCATGGGTACAGATCTCACCCGAGAATGAATTCCCGTCCCTGCGCCGTGCCAATGGTGCGGTCATGGTGAGGGCGAGCTCCGATTCGGGATGGGGAGGAGAACGGGCCGAGAAGGTTTGTCCAAGTCCTAGCTCCACACCATGGCTACGACCACAGATTGCCGCCCCGGAGGAAGAAGCAGACTAGTAAAGGATGCATGTGCCAACGCTGCAAGCCTACATGGCAGCGACGACGGCAGCGACATAACGGTGAAAGCTGACAGGGGGACCCAACTTGACGGCCTCTAGCCTGATTTTTTGTATTGAAACGTAAAGTTGAATTAGTGCCGAAAAGGACCCTCTGAGTATTTGGCACGCCAACTATAGTCATCACGGATGATATCAGGGAACTCGGGTACCGCGTTGCCTGGCCACCCCAACTTTCGGGCCGCAAAATGATAATCTCCTCCACCACAGTCATTCTTCCTTGCTTCAATTTGCGGAATTCATCTCTCATCCTGTTGACTAGACCTTGTGGCACATGGGTGCGGCTGAACTTGACTTTGAATGCTTCCCATGTCATCACTTGACCATGGTTCATCAGGCGGATACTGTTCCACCAAGCTCTTGCATCTCCCGCCAGGTAGTGGGTGGTGAAAAGAACTTTCTCATGTTCATCAACTCTTGCAACTTCTAAGTTGTTTTCCATCGTCTATAACCAGTCATCAGCATCTAGTGGGTTCTGGGATTGGTTGAAGATTGGGGGATTGGTATTCTGAAAATTCTTCAGCTTGGATCCTTGATGATCCTGATTTCCATGCCCTTGGTTGTTGAGAGCCATCTGGGCGATCTGTTAGAGTGTTGCTAAGTTAGCTTGGTGCTCTGCCCTCCTTGCTTCACGGTCTGCAATGAGATTCTGCAAGATCTACAGCATTGGGTCTTGCAATGAGCTGCTCCCTCCTTGGTTTCCACGAGTCATCTGAAGATTGAGATAGATATAGGGGTAAGAGGGAAATTCTAAGGTTCATGGTTTTGGGTTTTTAAAGTTAAAACTTTGAGTTAGACTCAGGTTTTTCAACTAACTTCATTTTTATTCATGCAAACAAGCACACGATACAACACACACCACAATAATCAAAGTAAAACAAATGGTTTCAAGAACCATTCTGCAAGCTATGATACATTGGGACCGATACATCTCATGCTACGACAGTGCTCTAGTGCACCTACTCATCGTCGATGAAGTCGGAGTCCTCATCATCGATGTAGAAGTCCACAGCATCCTCCTCCAGAAAGTCATCATCGTTGCTGAGGTAAGAATCCATGTCTCCCTGGATGTCTTCACCCTCCTCTTCTTCTTCCTTTGCTGCAAGCTGGGCTTCCTGCTCCTTGACGGTCTTCTCGAGGTCGGCCACCTTCTTGCAAAGATGGGCGATGGTGCGATCCTTCTTTGCACGCTGGCGGTGAAGAGACTGGCGATCTTGGACGAGCAGTGCGGAAGTCTGGGCCTTCTGGTCGGCAATGGCACGGTTCTGGTTGGCTAACTCCCTAGCATTGTCCGCCTCCTGTCAGCCGTCAGGCAACAAGAAGTCAAGATTCTCCACTTGACGCCTCAACTCTGGGTGACTCGGCATCTCCATCGGCATTCCCATGAAGTCACGTCTTGCATAGTGGGCAAAACGGGTTCCTTGGACTTTGTTGATGTTGAGGGCACATAGACGTGCGAGAGCTTCATGCATTGCCCTGGCTAATCCATCTAGCCAGTTGTTCTCTCTCACGGAGAACTGAATTCTCCCAGAAGTTGGTGCTTCGATGCTTCCTCTAAGATCCGCGGTGACTAGCCACTGTAGGTCTCCTCCTGGGGGTCCTGGAAGTTGAGCTCCAAGAAACTCCGGATGTGGGCATCCCAGTAACTCCGATAGTGAATCCAGATTCCTCTCGAAGATCAGCTGACCTCCGTTTCCCAACTGGTAGAACTTGCTGAACTGAGACTCCATCTACAAGAATTTAGGATGAGGAAGTTAGTGAAGTGATCAAGTGTGTCATATTTTAAGTAGTTATGTAAGGATTTTGAGGCATATTAATTTTTGAGAAAGAATGAGTTCACAAGGATAAGAGGGGACATAGTTTTTCGTAAATACTCACTTTGGTTTTGAAACTAAGTTTTTGTTTGGACGTCCATTCTAACTAGGGTTTCCTATGGTCAGGATGGCTCTGATACCAACTTGTCAACACCCGGATTTTTAATCCCAGATGCCCGTTATGCCATACCTCGCAATCCTAGGATTACCATTTTTTCGAGACATAACGGATTGGATATCATAGTATATCATCCATTACAAACCATACATAAGGTCTTACACAAATAAGGATCTCAGGATCCAGTCTTAATACAACAAGAAGCGGAAATAAAAGATAAGTGTAGCGGTGGGGTCCATCTTTAGAGGCACAAGCAATGCTGACGAAGACAGATAGTCCTAGTTATCATAGCCGTCCTGCTGGCCATCATCTTGATAGCCTCCTTCATAGTCTGGCCATGAGAATAGCCAGGGACAAAAGCCATGAGTACTTTTTAAGTACTTGCAAACTACCACTAACAAGTAAAATAGTTCTAGGTTAAAGTGTTAAATCTAAGTTTAACTATAAAGTTAAGTTTGAAACCTAAGCTGAGTTCTGAAGCAAAGAAAGATAAAATAAAGTTTTAGAATCACTTAAGTGGGAAAGCTATTGTCATAAACACAACCCTGTTGTGGTCAAGTCAAGATTCATCATTCATTTCATAAGTTGTTTGGAAAACATCTGACAACGAAACAGTATGGCCATTCCAACTGTCCATAACCGCGGACGCGGCTATTCGAATAGTTTAACACTCTGCATAGGTGGTACACTTTCACCACAAGATTCGATACATCTATCAGGGATAATCCTGAATCATCATACTTAGTATGCAGATAATCAAACATAAATTTCCCTTTACACACCCTAGTATAAGCACCTCTCCTATGAGTATGGCCTCCCAACCATGACCATCAGTCATCTTGGGCACTGCATAGGTGGACAACATTGAGAGGTAGCCTCACCTCAAACCTCTCCCGCGAGGGAACTATTACTAATGCATATAAATTTCCAGCTAAGCCTTACCCAATTCAGGTAGTGTGGTTGTACGGTAAATTTGGAATGGTATCGCATCCGAATCCAACCATCAGTTTTTAAAAAAGGGGTTAAGGCTCATGCCTCAACATTTTCATCATCATAAACCATTTGTACTTCTCAACACATGTCAAAACATCTCAATAGAATGACTCATCATTCTAAGGTTTGCATAAGTCATTTTCACCAAGTGTTCCCATCTAAAGTGACACAAGTTTTTGATCTACTCTAAACTACTAAGTTAAGAGTGTTCACTAAGGTGGAAAAGGTGGGTTCAATCTCATGCCATAGAATGACATCTAAAAGGGTTCTAAATAGGTCAAGTTTTATACTTTTTAAGCTACCATTAAAACAAGTAAAGGACTTTGTGTAAAGTAAAAGAAGTAAAGCTTAAATTTAATACTTGGGGTAAATACTAGTCAAAGTAGTGTAATCAAAGACGGCCTAAAGCATCTTTGCTAAACCATCTAGTTTAATCCTAGCTTGCTAATTATTATACGTGCAAGTGTTAGCTTGCATTGTTAATGGTGGCTTGCCTTGTGCACTGCAGTGGTTGAAGTTTTCTTCTTCTTCTTGGTAGAACTCCTCCTCCTTGAAAGCTTGGTTGGTACTATCGTCTATAAATACATACGGAGTACACAATCACCAAACAATACTTAACTAGTCTAAGTAGCATTCTAAAACACACATTTGATGATCTATTATCATCATAAGCATCACAAGTTTTAATTTATAGTTTCACTCTTTTTAATTTAGAAAAGTAATTTCTACTCATTGAAAAATTAACTAAGATTTAATATTCACCACTTAAAATATGGGATCATGTGGACACATGTCATCACCACATATTCTAACATGTGGGAATGTGATTTAAGGGTTGGATCATAATTACTTTGGTTTAAGTTCATTATTTAATGATTTAAACTGACTAGAAATGCCTATATAGCATTATTTTGGTACTAGTCCAAAGTCACTGCATGTAAGCCATAATATTATTACATATTTAGATAGGTATGATGAAATGTGAATTTTGAGAGTTGGAATCAACTCAAAATCTATCTTGGTTGATTTTATAAAAATGTTGCAAGTTGCAAAAGCTTCTGTTTTATTATTTTTACTAGGAGAGATCTATAAATCTAATTGAATTAAATCAAACGGGCTTGGATAGATCTTTTCAATACCTTTCAGGAAAAATTGGTTTCATGCAATTTGGATTTGTCAAACTCCCAGAATTGATTTTTAAACTAGTGGATAGAAACTAGATTAACTCTAATTAGAAAAGGCTAAATTTGAATCTATAACACGCGCGGGAACTAACTGGGCCGGCCCATCTACGCACAGTGCATGCAACGGGCTGCCTGACATGCAGGCTCCACCAGTCGGCGGCACAAAAACACCGAAACGGTATCTAGAATCCTAGGCCACACGATCTAAAGACGATCCAACGGTGGGAGGTCATCGTCGACGACGGATTACTCCAGCGAGAGGTTGACCTAGACGTGGCGGTGGGGGTCGATTGGGGGCATACCAGGGCTCCAGCAAGGTCGGTGAGGCGGGCAAACGGGCTGGTAGACGATGGCGAGGCGAGGCGCGGTTGCGGTGGAGCTTGGGGTGCCCTAAATCGCAGACGCCCTTCTCCTCCTGCTGCGGCAGCTTCGGCTCCAATTCCGGCGAGACAGAGCTCAAGCGGCTTCGGCTAGAGGTGGGTAAGGTTCAGAGAGAGGTGGCGAGTGAGTGAGTGTGGAGAAATGAGGCTGGGGTGGCCGCTTTATATAGGTTCAACGAGGGGGCAGAGCGAGCGCCGGTGAGGTCATCGGTGACGATGATGCGGGGCTCTCTCGGCATGGGCAAGGGTGGCGATGGATACTCTGTTCCCCGTCAATCCTCTGGGGCTTAAAGGCGTGGCAAGGCAGGGTCTCTACTGGTCGAAAGCGTGCGGTGAACTGCGCGCGGACAGCGGTATTCGACGTGGTTCCTCTGGGCTGCTGGTCTCGAGGCGGCGAACGACGATGTCTGGGCGGTTGTTGGGCCTGTTGCGGGAGCTGCCACGCAAGGCTAGGGCTAGGCGAGGTCGGTGCTGCTCTGGCGGGCGCGGCGCTCCGGGGTGATCGGCATGGCAGACAGAGGCATGGCCACGAGCAACTGCGGCTTGTCCTCCGCTCGATTTTGGTCGGGGGCTGGTCGAGGCGATGCGGTGTGATGGCGCCTGTCTGCCAGCGAGCAAAGGAGAGCGCGGGACGGGCTGGGGCGAGCTGTACGTGGTCGACCTGGCGCATGGCGTCGGGTGGCTTGCTACTGGAGCAGACAGGGGAGAGGGAGAGGGAGTTAGGGCCGGGGTTTTAGCTGGGGGGACAAGGGGACCAAGTTAGGCCCAAATGGTGACCAAATCCACTTCTCACTATAGTGTTTTAGGTTTTGTGAAATTTGTGTCTACCACCTGTTTGATGAAATGGCCGCAAGAAGCAAAAGTTTGAATTTTGGTTTCAAAATTTTTGAGTGATCTCCACTATTACTAGGTAGCCTCTGGTTGCAAGGGTTTTGAAAATGGAGTTCAATTGGATGGTTTTTGAAATAGGGATGATCTAGGCATATGCATTGAATTCAATTTTCACATGCCATTTAAAATAAGTAATTGAATGTTTTTAGTAGATCAAAGAGTGTGCCTTGGTATCTCATTACGTGTAATGGCAAGGGGTGTAAAGATCCAGAATTATTTCTGTTGAGAAATGAGTGCTAGGAACACTCAAATTAGTGTAGTGGATTAAAATGACCAAAATGACCATTCCTCATGTTTAATTGTTTTTTATTTGATTTTCTTTGGGATTTGCTTGGGAAAGAGTTAGATGATGTTTAATTCACCATACAAACATTTTACAACCAAAGAATCATAGAACCATGGCAATTCAAAACAATTCCTAAATTAAATGCACATACACATGAATGCTTTCATTTTTAATTTAGAAAAGTTTTTGTTAACCCTAATTTTGATGATTTGGATCTAGATAAGCTTGGATTAAAGTTTTGGGATGTTACAGTTATGCGTGGGGTGGGGTCCACCCCTGTCCTGCCGGCCCATGGTTCCCTAGGGCCCATGACTCCACCTCCCCCATCTCTCCCTTGTTTAGTCCCACATGGGAAACCCAAAGGGGAGGGCACACCTCCCTCCCCCTATATAAAGGGGTGCCCATGGGTGGGAATAAACACACGACACCAAACACCAAATAGAGAAGTCCTTTGGTTGACTTTCTCTCCTCTCTCTCTCTCTCCCTTGTGACCATGGCCCCATGTATGGGATGTGTGAATAAGGCTTCACCGCAACACACCATTGTGCTGCGGGGATTACTAGCCGGAGATCTACTTCCTCACTCAAGGCGGGATCGGGTAGTCGGAGGACGTCATCATACACCGTATGTGCACAAAACCTCAAGGGTGCCTCATACGAGGGCATCTTGAATGTCGTGAGTCAGAGCTGCTGCACGATGAAGATGGAGCAAGGGGTGATCTGCGAGGAGCTTCGCGACCTTGAGGTCGGCCACGAGTTCGACTACTTCAACCGTGTTCCCTTCGGAATGTTAACCGCGTACGGTCTACAAGGGTATGTATTCTATACGCTTTGGTCGTTACTACATTACTACATAGATAGATCTTGGCATTAGGTAATTCCATCATAGGAAAAATTTGTTTTCTACTACGGAACCCTTCAATCAGGAGGTTCTAGCTAAAACCCATATAGGGTTCTACCCCCCTCGCTGGTAATGTCGCCGGTCCGATCTACCTCTGGTGGCCCTAGTGCCTTGGAGGTGTGTCAGACTATAGCCTGTCGCTGGCGGGAGGTTTTCCATTCTCTGTTTAGCCAATTTTTCAGTGCCTTCTTCGGGATGTTGAGATGGTGGGTACAACATGAAGTAAGAATAAGGTTCTCCCCGCTCTATCCTTGCTTCGGAGGTGCATCTAGCACCGACGAACGTGTTGAGTCGTTTGTCAAGCGGATCTTCTAGGATCTGGGCCGTTTTCATGTTCGTTGGTGTGATTTCAGGTCAGCCTCTTCCAATCTACGGTTGTCATAATTGTCGATGGTTGCTGCTTTGGTGCACTAGTCCTTTGTGGCCTTAGCATGATAACTTCTCGTCTTTCTACTATAACAAGCTCTACTACTACAAGCTTTGCCCGGCTCAATGATGGAGGGGCGAGGACAACGACATGCCTTTGGCTAGCACCAGTGATTGTAGTCATCACTAGGTGGTCCAGTGAGCTATTTATAATTTTTATTACTTTTGGGGGTGTTTTTATTGTTGTTGTTGATTTTGAATAGGTCGGTGGAATTTCACAAAAAAATTAATGTTAGTGAATTTGACCGACTAACCGGATATATTTGTTTGGAAGCTCACTTCTTCATGTGTCTTCTCAGTCATATATCAATGTAAATTTCTGAATGGACATCACAAATTTCCAAAAAGATATTTTTGGAAACTTAAAATACCTCTTAAGATAAAAAAAAATCATGTGGATTCTGAATAGAAAAGTATATTAACAAAACACAACCTTGCAAAACGGCTGAAATCAATGCAAAATGTTATTTATGTGATGCATTTGTTTTTACCATGTCTGTGTTGTACAATTTGTTTGGCGTATTGTTTTCTTCACTTATAATATTCCATCACTTACTCATGACTGGATTCCTGTACCAACAACATGGTTATTACAGTACTTGTAGCAGCAAATATTTAAGAGTTTGTCCTGATGGAAGATCGACGAATGGAAACAACATGACCCCGCAGCCACGTTGTCAATGCGGCCACGTTTCGCACCCAAACCATGGTTTGGAAATAGCTTATTCTATAAGTTACTAGAACATCGATAATTGAGAGAGGTTTAAAATATCTAATAACAAAGAACTTTTCACAAGAAAAAAATAAACTAAGACGGAAAGTAAATAGGAATATGAACTGAATTAAAGAGATTGTAGTTGTAGGAATGAATGGAATGATAGAGCGCTTATAGGCTTCGATCTCACTAGTACTAGATGGGAAAATATATGTGTGATCTATAAGAGATTTCTCAGACAAATAAACGTTCCCATTTGATTACCGGGCTATCACTCTGTGTGCAGTATGCATGATTCTCACGCGTCACCGCAAGGCAAAAGGCACTTCCGGACCAAAGGATCACATAAACTCATCTTAGATCACAATAAATTCTAACTTAGCGCACTAGATCATACCTCAACCTAGAATTGAATCAATCACTCCCACATGGATGAGCAGCAAAACATATATAAATATATAGTGATGTCACAACCGTGTTCAACTTACAATTACCAAACACAAGAGAGAGGGAGATGGAGATGATGATGGAGATGGAGATCGATGCGTAGTGGTGGTGATGTCTTCCTTCTCCTCCTCTTCTTCTTGCTTGGATGCCTTGATGGTGATGGTGTTGAGGGAGATCTAGATCTCGGAGGTATGGTTGAGATAGAGCTCCGCCGCCGTGGAGATCGGATGGGCAACGGCGGCAGGGCTCCGCACCTGAAGGGTTATCTTATGGTCACTCTCTCTTGGGTCCTACCTCCTTTATATAGGCCTTGGGGGTGCCCTAGGGCTCCCCCAATACCGTCATATGACTTAGGGAAGGTTCTAGAGCTTCTCTAGGGTGAAATTCTGTCGTTTGCGACCTTTTTATCAACTATATGGCCAAACTATACGGCGGGAACTTTTAGTTCTGGTCTATAGTTGGTCATTAAACTTGCAGATCCTTTAGTATTTTGGTCGCCATTTCTTCATACGAACTCTGTTTTGGGTGTTCTTGGGCTCGTTGAGTTCGTCTCGTCGAGTGCTACAACCCCATAGTCTTGGATATTTATTTTAAGAAGTTGGAAAAATTCACTTTTCCAACCACTCAAATGGCTAAGTCTGGTCCCCGTAGCTCCTCCATAATATGCTCTCTTTGTTCCTTTTTATCCATAATCTTCACCGACACCTACACACATGTCATAGACAAGGAAAGTGATAAAATTCTACCTAAACTACTAAATGTGCAAAGCTCATATGAAAGTAAATGAGAACTAGAAGTCATGCATATAAGGCATAGTTATAGTTGGAAGAAACATGAGAGATAAATGGCACATTTTATATGGTTAAAAGAGGTGGTATTTCATAGCCATCAACTTCCCCAAGCTATACCTTGCTCGTACTCGAGCGAGAAGGGTCGATAATAAATTAATGGTTGTGAAATAGCTTATCATTGGAAATCAATGCCTTGCATCCTTATTTCTTCTACACGCTTGAAGAGAGAAAACATGTATTCATACAAGGCAACACAAGCTCAGTTATAAAGACCACTAAAGATTCATCAAAACTTATATGCTCCATGTCAACAGTGAATCTAACTTGCAGACAAACTTGTGATCCTCTTATTGCACCTTTTGTATAACTTTTCATATCATTATTTTTATGAGGCAAAACTTAGTCACAAATAGATCTCAATCATAAATAGGAATAAAGTTTATCGATTCTACCCAATCATGTCATCGAGTTAAGGCTCTCAAGTGTGAACATCAGTTATTGAGTTTCAGAAAGATTATCTCTTAGTAACAAGATTTATGCCAAAAGGAAATTTTATAACATGTCAAAAGAAGCATAGCATTAGAGTGTCTCTTTTGGTCATCCACATAAATGAATCATGGCTATCAAACACTCATTTTCTATTCTTTGTCTTTCTAAAACTTTAGTTCATCAGTAATGAGATCATGCCAAAACTTAGTGTGTTTAATCAGAATGTGTAGGCTAATAATGGATACTCATGACCATTACCAAGGTTTCCCTTGTCGGTATAATGATTTCTCATACTGGTCATAGGAGTATTCTCTCTTTTTTTGAACGCAGGCCCATGATAATACAAATGCATACCCAAATATAGCATTTCTGCTACATATGTTGGGCAAATCATAGCCAAACTCCAAGAGTTTCCTATTTTTGGACTGTTCAAAGGCCAGCGGAGTTGTTAGCACCCCATGTTGTGCAACAGTGGTGCATACACGCATAAAGCAATATCATACTTTAATCAACAGGTCAAGATTTGGCATGCATCTCAATTACTGCTAAATATTAGTTTCTTCAAACAAATCCTTTCAAAGAGTACTATCAAGTTGATCATCACATCTATGGTGTTGAGTATCTTTAAGGCTAAACTCTTAAGACAATTAAACAACACCTTATTTAGCATAGAACTCAAAAGTTTGAAATATCATTTCCAATTGATAACTCCTTCCGTAAGCAAACTATCAAGTCTATTGTTTTGACACTATGGGGTCGAGCATAACCTATTTATTTAAGACAAAGCTATTTAGTGACAACCAACAAATTTCAAAAGATCTTAATCAAGTATTCATTCTTTCCAAGTGTAGAGATTGTGGAAATGTTTTCTAGAGGATCACAAATAGTGTCACAAGCTTGATAAACAATTTGGCAAGATGCATACAAGCTCTAAGTCCACTCCTATGGTGCCTATCATGAGCAAGTGTATCCCCATATAAATACAGAACTAGACTCACTTAAACAAGCATTCAAAAACAGCGGGATACATGATTGTATTAAACCTTCATCGAATACGAACATTGCACAAGACTCTACACATGCAGAAGTAACCTCCCCAATCTTAGAACTTTGCAAGAACCAAACTTGAGTATATCACCAAAAGAAAAGAGAAAAATACAGTTTCCAAAAGAGAGTGTGATAAGTGCTTACCTCCCCAAGCTTATTTGAAAACAAGGGCGACACACTTTACCGTTGAGGTACAAGTAACCTCTCTTTTGATGGACAAAGAACCTTTGCTTTAACGTATACTTCTTGATATAGCCTGGTGGCTGCCTTCCTTGCGAACCTGCTTGGAAACTAAGAAGAAAATAAAACACTTTGTGTTTTTGAAGGCACAGGGATTAGCTCAGAGTGATAAAAATACAAGTTCCACTGAGTCGGTTCATCAACCTAAGCACCACGCTTAAGTCAACAAACTAGTTCTAGAAGATGCCTCTCCTAGATTGTGATGAGGTGCAAGCGAAATAGGATACGAGACACGAGTGTACAGCCCTTATGTGCTTATTAAAAGAGGTTCGAGTTGGAAAGTTTTATCAGACACTGATTGTCGAAGTGTTGAATTGAATCAACCATGTGTCTCATGCGATAGTTTGCATAGTTGGCACTACCGTACATGTCGTCACACAAGGTTCAAGTCCCTGCGAAAATAACACACAAAATAAAATGCATAAGTTTGGTATACGAACATAGTTCGTTTACCCCACTAATAAAAGAAAAGTAAAAAAGAAAACATGAACTTCTATAGAGAATTACATTCTAGGAAGTTTCTGAGGTAGAATTTTATTGCTTACATATGCTCGGCTTCTATAGATCATGGGAGAAGCTCCTAGGTGGTGTTTTGAGGTTTTTAGAAGAAGAAAGAATAAAATTTTGAGCAATGGTTACCTTCAGTTGGCGTTTGAGGGTTTTTCCCATCTATACGGGCGTAACTATATGTCCGGACCAAAAAGGTCCCGCCGTATAGTTTGTCGTTAAACTTATTGTACCTTGGAAAAGAATTTTGATGAAGGCATCGATATTTATACGGCCAGAACTATACGGCTAGAATTTCTATTCCCGCCATATAGTTGGTCGTTAAACCTTCAGTATCCTGGAATAGAAATTTTACAAAGGCATCGATATCTATATGGCCGAAACTATACGACTAGAATTTTTATTTCCCCGTATAGTTGGTCGTTAAACCTTCTGTAGACATCAAAAAAATTCTATTTCTTCGAGAATTCTTTCTTATCCTGAAACTTAGCTAAACACCTTATTTTGATAGTAAAATAACAACTTTAATTTTAGACCAACATTAGCATGTATAAAACGGGATTTCAGTACAACCGAGTTATGCAACACATAGTAACAATAAATTCTACCTTTTAAAAACCACAACAAGATAACTCTAATAGCAAGACATGCAAAGAATAAAAGTGCCAATGCAACATGAATGCAACTAGACTCAAGACACAAAACTAAGAAAGACGCCTAATGACTTCCGGGTTGCCTCCCGGGAAGCGCTTTCTTATAATAACCAAGTAGCTAGGATTTTATACTCCACATTTATTCAGCAGTGGAGGCAACTATAGGAGTAGTTTTTATTACCTCCAACGAGTGTTTGCGGGATTTATATCATAGTTGGCTCTAAGACATACCCGCTTGCGGTGCATCGGTATCTTGTAAGTATTCTCATTGCCACGTGAGGATGGATGCACCAAGCGCAGTAAATATGTATTCTTTCCTTCCTGCATAGAGGGTGTTAAAGATTTATTATCAAACTTTGAATCTTTACCTTGATTACTATTTTGAGGGTACATCTCATAATGTCCTTTTGGATCCAGTAGCTTGGTATTTGCCACCGGACTTTCCTGCACCTCATTAGTAAAACAAAAGTCATACAAAACAGATATGGGAGGCACACAGGGTTCCGTCTTTGACTCATCATAATTGATTTCCCCGAAAAGAGTATTTAAACAAACACTACTAGAATCATCAAAAACTTCTTCAGGGCAATTATAAAGGATTCTAGAATAACTTAAGTCCTCATCATCACTAAAGTCAGAAGAAGAATAAAGATCAGGAATAGGTGGGGGATCAAGTTTGAGAGCGGCTTTCAATTTATTCCATTCCTTGATTTATTTTTCTTCTTTCTTCTTGATGTGTCTTTCATTTATCTGATACTCTTCATAAAGCTATTTCACTTCATCTGCAGATGTCAGATGTGTGGGATATTCAACACGAGGCTTCTTATTTTTATTTTTCCTGGTTTTAGGCTTCATGGATTTACCCTTCTTTCCTTCTTCAATGATGAAACAAGTGGAAGATATGGGAGTAATAGTAGAGAGATGTTCTCCATCGTTAGTAGCAGCAGTTCTAATATGATTAAAATAATCAGCTATGAAAGGCATTGCTTTAGAAATAATATCTCTAACTAAGGTATCATCATAAGGAATTTTTCCTCTTCTATTTTCATCATTAAGAAACTCATTGACCAAGTTCTCTAGATCATTAGGGAGAGGTTTTTCTTCATGCACAATTTCACATTGCCATTGATGATAATTATTATGTATATCTCTTAAGAGTTGCCAAGCTTCTTTCAAAGTTTTTCCAAGGAATGCACCATCACACATCATATCTAGCTTATCCTTAGAAGAGTGATTTAAGCCTCCATAAAAGTGATTCAACAATAACCAATCAGGTAAATTATGATGTGGACAATCATGCATCAATTTTGAGAACCTACTATAAGCTTGTATTAAATCCTCATAGTTGCTCTGCTTGAAATTCAGGATATGAAGCCTACCTCATCAGTTTGCTTTTGTGAGAAATACTTACCGAGAAAAGCTTCGAAGATACCTTTCCATGAGTTGAAGTGTCCTGCGAGATGCGATTTTAGCCAATCTTTAGCTTTTCCTTTCAGTGAGAACCGGAACAGATATAACTTCAGGTTATCATTTGTCCATACATTTGCCTTCACCGTAGAACACAATTAAGTAAATTTGTCAATATGCTCATATGGATCATTGTCCAGATCTCCTGCAAAAGCTATTTCCATGATCATATTTATCCACATTGGATTAATCTCATATCCATCCACATCAATAGCGGGCTGAACAATAAGAGCATGTAAATGATCAACACTCGGAGCACCATACTCCTCAAGACTTTTAATTTCCATAGTTCCTATGTTTTTAAATTTCCTATAACTAAAATAAATAACAAGACTACTAACAAAAGGTAAACTAATTTTTTTCTTTTCAAATAATCAAAAGCAGTAAGATAAATAGCAACAAACGGAAATAAACTACGTATGAGTAGGAAGGTAATAACCGGACGCTTAGCTCCCCGGCAACGGTGCCAATTTGATGACTAGATTCCTGCACCAACATAGGGTTATTGCGGTACTTGTAGCAGCAAATATTTAAGAATTTTTCCAGATGGGAGATCGACGAACGGAAACAACACGACCCCGCAGCCACGTTGTCAATGCGACCATGTTTCGCACCCAAACCGTGATTTGGAAATAGCCTATTTTATAAGTTACTAGAACAACGATAATTGAGAGAGGTTTAAATATCTAAGAACAAAGAAATTTTAACAAGAACAAAATAAACTAAGATAGAAAGTAAATAGGATTATGAACTGAATTAAAGAGATTGTAGTTGTAGGATTGCATGGAATGAGAGAGGGCTTCTAGACTTTGGTCTCACTAGTACTAGATGGGCAAATATATGTGTGATCTATAAGAGATTTATCAGACAAATAAATGTTCCCCATTTGATTACTGGGCTGTCACTCGGTGTGCACTATGCATGATTCTCGCGCGTCACCGCAAGGCAAAAGGCACTTCCGGACCAAAGAATCACATAAACTCATCTTAGATCACAATAAATTCTAACTTAGCGCACTAAATCATACATCAACCTAGAATTGAATCAATCACTCACACATGGATGAGCAGCAAACAATATATAAATATATAGTGATGTCACAACCGTGTTCAATCTTACAATTACCAAACACAAGAGAGAGAGGAAGATGGAGATGATGATGGAGATGGAGATCGAGATCGATGCGTGGTGGTGATGATGTCTTTCTTCCCCTCCTCTTCTTCTTACTTGGATGCCTTGATGGTGATGGTGTTGAGGGATATCTAGATCTCGGAGGTATGGTTGAGGCAGAGCTCCACCGCCGTGGAGATCGGATGGGTGGCGGCGGCGGCAGGGCTCCGCCCCTAAAGGGCTATCTTATGGTCGCTCTCTCTTGGGTCCTCCCTCCTTTATATAGGCCTTGGGGCTTCCCTACGGTTCCCCTAATATCGTCATATGACTTAGGGAAGGTTCTGGAGCTTCTCTAGGAAGAAATCCCGTCGTTTGTGACCTTTTTACCAACTATACGGCCAAACTATACTGCGGGAACTTTTTGTTCCGGCCGTATAGTTGGTCGTTGAACTTGCAGATCCTTTAGTATTTATGTTGCCATTTCTTTATACGAACTCCGTTTTGGGTGCTTTTGGGCTCGTTGAGTTCGTCTCGTCGAGAGGTACAACCCCATGGTATTGGATATTTATTTTGAGAAGTTGAAAAAATTCACTTTTCTAACCTCTCAAATGGCTAAGTCTGGTCCCTGCAGCTCCTCCATAATATGCTCTCTTTGTTCCTTTTTATCCAAAATTTTCACTAACACCTACACACTTGTTATAGACAAGGAAAGTGATAAAATTCTACCTAAACTACTAAATGTGCAAAGTTCAGATGAAACTAAATGAGAACTAGAAGTCATGCATATAAAACATAGCTATAGTTGGAAGAAACATGATATGAGAGATAAATGACACATTTTATATGGCTAAAAGAGGTGGTATTTCACAGCTATCACTTACCAATATCACAAATATCTTTAAAAATTGGTTAAATAGAAATAGAGAATGAAAATAAAGCTAAACTATGCATAGATGTTTCTGGTTTATGTTGGTCTATATGAAACCGTAGAAACAATGTCATTTTTAACAAGACTAAAGTTTTTAAAAAATTGTAGGTTATTCTTATGACTTCGCATTTAATCTGGCTTACGTATTTCCTTATTCCGGTGGATCAGCGGAAACCTATGATTACTAGATGCATCGTGCCGTTGGTGGTCGCTCACGATACCTACAGCCATGCATGTTGATGGCATACTAGTAGATTGAGAGATGCCTAGATTCAAAACCTTGAATTATAATAATACTCTCTCCGTTCCGTAATATAAGATGTTTTAACTTTTATAAAACAGATGTATTTAGACAGTTTTTAGCTTGTGGTTCACTCCGAACCTACACACTAAATATGTCTAGTTATATTTGTTTTGGAAAAGCTAAAACATCTTATATTTTTAAACGGAGGGAGTATTCGCTAGATATACTAAGTAATAAAGAGATGTGGGCATTGATCAATGCAGAGGTCGGGATGTTTGTCGCACATCTAACAAAAAGACACTCTCGGAAAAAAACATCACCACCGTCACACTAGTTAACAAACCAAGTGGTTTTAACTAAGCCACGAAGCCAAATTACCTCGTCGTTGTCCACTGTATAATCCCTACAGCATCAGCATCAGCATCATGCCCTCATCCAGTTCCTTGGATACATCGTCGACCGAGTAGTTTACGCCGAGCCGCAACAAGGCGCACCTGCATAGGCTTCACCGTGTCAAGACACGAACGGTCCCTGTCCAGCAGAAGAGTAATCCGAGTGGCCTAGTAGGGCCGTAGGATATACGCCGGATAGGGCACATTCCCGCATATCGGGGGTATATCTCCTCGAGCTGCCGCGTCGACCAAAGGCTACCCCGTGCTTTCTTGTCCCCTTGCATCCAGCCCCCTGCCTCGCTTCCAACTACGGGTCTCCTTTTTCAAAAAAACTACGGGTCTCTGCACCCTCTCCTCACAAGTTCAAAAATCTCGCTTTCTGCAAACGTGCAGTCCATTTGGGCAAATATGTATGATGTACTCGACTCGATGCTCGAATATGCCGCGCTGGAAGACTCTCATGTGGATTCTTCTGTCCAAACGGTTTCGGTTTGGACAAAGCCCTGTCCTTTTTTTTCTGCAAAACAGCGAGCTACTCCCTCGCCGACTTGCATTTGCACTAGAGATACTGCCGAAGCTCGATCGGTTCTCACAGCAAACAACAAGAAGAAAACAAGGCCATACATATCTAGCTCGACTGAGTCTGTTCATCCTTAGCCATGAGAACTCTGCTGCTTGTTTATTTAAATTGCAACGTCTGGCTAACTTCCAAATTTAGGATGGCCTTTTTCCTACTTCTGACTGAAGAGGCATATCTCTCCCTGGATTTTGCTCTGGAATACGCACACACAAGCTAAACCAGCAATAATGAAGTTGTTATTGTGATTTTCATTTTTCTTCTTGTGCTTGTGAGAGTAAGGGCAATAGTAGAACCAACTGCTGGCTACAAGCCATATCCATATCATCTAGAGCCAATCTAATAACCAACACAATAGATTGAGATAAAAAATATACTCTCTCCGATCCAAATTAATTGACTCGGATTTGTCCAGATTCAGACGTACCTAAACATGTTTTAGTGCTAGATACATCCGAATCTAGACAAATTCGAGTCAATTAATTTGATCGGAGGGAGTACTATTTTATTAATGCATGGTCTACTTTACACTCTCACGTAGTACATAGGAGCACGTGCTGTGGCTGGCTCTTAAGAGCAAGGACAATAAAAGAGTCGATAGATAGCCGGATATAAGACATCGCCATGTCATCTATAACCAACATAATAACTAATATGTACAATAGTTAGCTTTAGAAATATACTACTTTATTAATCCATGGCCACCTCTCACTCTTACATATTGTCTAGGAACATGTGCTAGAGCTGACTCTTGCACGAGAGCCACATCTTTTCTCTCTCATCTTATCTCTCCCCCAACTAAGTAAAAAATACATTATTTAAGAACAAGGACAATAGTAGAGCTAACTGCTCGCTATAAGCCATGTCCATGTCATGTAGAGTAATCTAATAGTTGACATGTACAATAGGTTGAATAAAAGTATACTACTTTATTAATACATGACTCACTTTACACTCTCACATAGTGTCTAGGAACATGTACTATAGCTGGCTCTTAGCTAAGAGTCCACTCTTCTTCTCTCTCATCCAACCAAGCATAAAGCATAAGTATAATAGTTTAAGTTTTATACCCTGCTGACTAGACCATATTGTACTTGCTCTAATCTTCTATATCCAGCTGACTGTGCCTTAATCAAGAGCCCACTTCTCTTCTCTCTTCTCTCTTCCTTCATCCAACTAAGCATAAATATATTATTTTAAGTTTTAACCTGCTGACTGGATCTTATTGTAATTGCTCTAGTAAGTTGGCTCACTCTGTGGCACAATATGGCCTGAGCGCCGATGATCATTGTACTGACTCGGAAGGGTTGGCTCCAGACTTTGTCTCTCTGTTGGTTGCCAGCGATATAGCCGAGCACCATGGTTAATGGAAGTCCATTTCCACGTCAATTTCTTTTTATGAAGTTGATACAAGGAACTCCCGATAGGGTGACTATGTTCAAAAGCCTGATTTGAGATTTCTTGATTATGCTTTGTACTAGTTTGTAAATAGCTATTTAGTACACTATATTTTACTGAGAAACACAAGAAAATTAAGGGACTAAGACCATGTACAGATGAACGGATGAAGCATGATTGCATGGCACGTGTCATCATCATTGCTAGAAAAGAATGAGGAAATCAGCGAGGTCATACACCTCTCTTGGTCTATCTTGTTATTATACTTGAGGTCCTAGAGGTTTAGATTCTTTCCATTTCTTCTTCGTTACTTTCATAGATCAAGTTTGTCTCTACGTACATCTCTCTAGGACATATATAAGTCTCGTGAAGTGAATCTCGTGGTTGTTTGTTAAGTTTTTGATCCCGCTATCACCGGATTAACTTTCTTCTTTATAATGAATTTGTAGCAAATGACCCTCGTGTTTCCCGGAAAAAAAACAGTTATGTTTCTTTGGAAACATTTTCTTTTACACCGTTTCCCTACTGACGAGGCTTTAACTCGTCAATGCCCATTGTTATGGACTTGGGTTTTAGAGAAGGAGGGAGCGCTGGAGACATCTATCGGCTAGCAAACAAGCACACAGGGGACAAAGGATTTACCCAGGTTCAGGCCTCGTAGAGGTCCCTACTCCTGCTTGTCTGCTCGTGGAATTATCGAGGGAGTCGAAAGTTACAATGATGCGCAGATGAAATCTGGCGAGGGTTGCGAAAACTAGGGTTGCGTGTGTCCTCCTCGCCGCCCCCTCCTAGCCTTTATATAGATAGGCTAGGTCTCGGGTAGCAGGTCGAGTCGGTTACAAGTTAGGGTTTTCCCCTTCAAACTTTCTATCTTTAGCTTCTTCTTGTCCTTCAAGCAATTGAGAGTCCATAGGTTACTCGAGTCCCTCCATCCGGGCCTTGGCGACACCGTGGGCCTGTACGTATTTGGGCCGTATATACCAAGCTCGAGTACCTGTAGGGTATACCCATGTCAGTAGCCCCCGAGTGTCCAGTGGAATCGCAGATTCGACTGGGGACTTTTGAAGCCTTCGAGTGCCTGAATGAGTATATTTCGATTGCTTTTATTCGTGTCATAGGGATTGTTGATATACGTGCCTGATATGACCGAAGTATCGGTATCAGTTAACCACCTTAGGGTGAAACAACGCAATCTACTCGAATTCGAGTCCCCGGACTCGAATCCGGAAAAGTGCTGGTGTAATTCGACTCAGGCCGCGGAGGTCTTACAGGAGTCGAATTCCAGTTATATGGGTGTGAGCACTTGACGCGTCCGTCAAGGCATGTTCATCGTGCCTGTGGGCACGGATATGTTTCTGGTAGTGCGCAGTTAAATGCGTTGTCAGGCCTTATTCAGGTCTTACCTTCACGTCGTAGGCGCGGCATCCGAATTTTATCATCGCGGAGACGATTCGGGTAACCCAGGAGACGCAGTCTCTTTATAGGGGAAAAATTATGAGGCGGTGTCGCCATGAGTTTCGAGTGTGGATGTTATCAACACATAGTTCTTTGTTCGAATAATCATAGGGTGCGCGACCAGCGCTCCCTATGGGAGTAGCTCCCGAGTGCCTGGTTGAGTCGAAGACTCAGGCAGGGACTAAAAACTTCTGCGACTGCTGTCGTCTTTTGCTTGCTTGTTCGGTTGATAACTCGGGCAGATAGTAAAACACCTTTGCGACTGCTATCGTCTTTGCCTGCTTGTTTCAGTCGATGACCCAGGCAGGTGCAAAAATATTTTTGCGACTGATGTCGTCTTTTGCCTGCCTGTTTCCGGCGCTCCCTATGGGAGTAACCCATGTTCATAATCGAACTGTGTTTCGAGTGGTTGGGTTTGCCTTTTGTAATTGTCCATGTTCCTGCAAAAAGAAAGGAAAAATCGTAGGGTGCGCGGCCAGCGCTCCCTATGGGAGTAGCCCCCGAGTGCTTGGTGGAGTCGAAGACTCCAGCAAGGACTAAAAATAGTCGAAGTTCTCCATTGCATAGCCTTTGGTGACGTCAGTGCTGACGCTTGTATGACCTTAGTTGCCCGCGTGAGCGGTTTTGACGGGACGTGACGAGCTGTGGGTCCCACTTTCGGACTTTGATTTGATTGGGCGTGCGTAATCTTATTTTTAACTATGCCTCCTCGATTTCCACACGTAATGGTAGAAGTGGGGGGACGGTTCGCGCTTCATCTTCTCCACGTGTCCTCCGCGATGCGTGCCACGCGTCCAATAGGGTTTTTGTCAGCCGTTGGATTGCATCTTCCAGGGGTTAAGTAGCGATGCTGCAGCGGTAATTTTCCCATCTGTGTTCTTTCTTTTCCTGCTGCCATCGCCATTGCCCTTTGCTTTCCTGCTTTCCTCTGCGCCCATCTGCTCTACAACGCTGGACCAGCTCCGTTCGTTCCCCAGCTATTTTCTTCGCTCTTATCGCCGCCGCGCAATAGGGAAGAAGAAGGGAGGTGCTGCCGCTGAGTCCGCGACCACCCTCGCTGCAGCGAAGAAGAAGGGTGGCTCCGCTGCTGCGGCCACCAGCGCTGCCGCCGCCGGGAAGAAGAAGGTCGCGGGCACCCGCGTGACTAATGGCGCTTGGCGCCCCTCCATCATCAAAGCGTCGGATCTCCGTCTTCTTCGCCAAGACGGAGTGATCTCTGCATCAGTCGCCGATTCGCGCGTCCCCAGCGGTGAGACCGTTCCTGTGCCTCCTGCTGGTTATCGAGTGATGTTTCTTGCATTCATCATTCGCGGTCTTTCCTTGCCTCTTCACCCCTTTCTTCGGGGTCTTCTTTGTTTCTATGGGCTCCAGCTCCATCAGCTGTCCCCAAATTCTCTCCTCCACATTACTTGTTTCATCACCCTCTGCGAGTGCTGGCTCGGAATCGAGCCGCACTTTGGTCTTTTCAAACGCATTTTTAAATTGAAGCGTCAGTCCGCATCTGGCTCTTTGGTTTATGACGTAGGTGGTTGCGAAATACATGTTGATCCATCCGCCACTTACTTCGATATCAAGCTCACCAAGTCCGTCCAGGGATGGAGGGACAAATGGTTTTGTGTGCGCGACCAGAAGGCCAAGGACGAACACTTTGGTCTCGCGCCTTTCGATCCCGCGACTCCCTGCAAGAAGATGCGTTTTTGGAAGAACGTGATCATGCCTTCCGAACTCGCGGAGACAGACGTGTTATATCAGCGTGTCTGCGACCTCGAGAGTCGCATAGGCGCAGAAGAGGGAGGCTGTGCCCTTGTCAGGACTTGGCTGCGTCGTCGCGTCCAGCCTCTCCAGGCCAGGGTCCATCCCATGTTCCAATGGGGTGGCGCTGATGATCCCACTCGCGTGTCTGCCGATGGCATGTCCGGGAGTGAGGTAGATAAGAGGGTGCGACTGGTCACGAAGTATACCCTCAAGGATGTGCTTCCGAACGAGCCAGTCATTCCTCCTTTTGATGCTTCGAATCCTCCTCCTGAGGTATGGTTGTGCTACGTAGTAGCGTATTTTCTTGATTGCGTCTTCTGTTGCTTATCTGTTTTACTTTTGTATGCAGGAGTGGGCGGTGTCGCCTTGCATGCCTCCCCTCCCTGAGGGGATTATTCCTCCTGAGGTTGTGGAAGAGGACCAGTCTGAGTCGACTGTCCCTTCCGATGTTGAAGAGGAAGCCCCCGAGTCCGAGAGTCCGGATACTCGCAAGCGTTCGCGTAGCGAGGATTCCGACGCGTCGACTCCTTCCACTCCAGGGGGCGCGGCTGTTGGTGCGGAGTTGCCAATTCCCGCCGTTCCTGTGAGGGCTGTGGCACCGTCTTCTCGCAAGAAGATGTGGTTGCCCAAGGAATCTTCGTCGGAGTCGACGGAGGCCACATTTGATCTTGATAGATTTGACTGGTAAGTTTGCTAGTAAATTCGTTCGCCACTTGTTTTCTTCTTGTTGGCTTTTTCCCTGTAGTTTCCTTATCTGAGTGCGGATTTTGTCTTGTAGTCAAGAGGCGTCGTCATCTTCTGGTGACGTCGAATTTTTGAAGGAGTCGGGAGTCGCGACCTCAAAGGCCAAAATAGAGGTCGAGCGTGCTCCTTCTCCTCCGGCGGCGGCCTACTCCGGGCACAATTCTTCAAGCTCTCGTCACGTAGGGGAGCATCGAGTAGTAGCTCGGATGATGGTTCAGCAATCTTCTTCGGAGTCGCTAGAGGACCATGTAAGTATATATCTCTCTCTCTTTTTTATAACCTGGCAGTCAACGCCCTTTGTTGCCTTCTGCTGATTCCTTGTTTTTGTGCGACAGCTCCTTGTAAAGGAAGCCGCGCAGGTGGCAGAGCAAGTGATGGCGATAGGTCGTTAGCATGCGATGCTGGAGAAGCGCCACCGCGTGGTCTAGAGTGAGTGTTCTATACTTATTCTTGTCATCTTCTCTGCATACTGGTATCATCGACTGACAGCCAAATTTTAACTGTCCTATAGCTGAGCATAATGCCTTATTGCGTGACGTCGCCACGTTGGAAAGACTACGGCGCTGTGAAGGGGCGCGACGAGGCAATCGTGGCTCGTGATGAAGCCCAGAAGCGCGAAGAGGATCTGCGTGCCTCCTTTGCGTCCAGGGAGAAGTTGTTTGAAGAGCAACTGTTCTCAGTCGCCAAGGCCCTCTCAGGTACCTTTTACTTGGCGGATATTTTTATTGATGTTCTTCTCTTCCTCTATGGCGCTGGTGGCATTTAGAAGTTTGATCCGTGTGTGTTTTTTGGTGTAGATGCTGGTGTCTTGAATTTTGATCCACGAGTCCTTGGTCGCGATGACGCTCTGGCGGGCGCGGTATCTGCGGTCGAAGACCGTAGCACCGCTGTCCAAAATACGTTGTCCAAAGCCAAGGCCACCCTGAGTCGCCTCCGAGAGGAGATGATGCCGAAGGCGGAGCTGGTCGACAATGTCGAGGAGCTGGTGGAGTCACTTGCTGGGGGTGTGCCTGCCACGTACAAGAATTCCCTCCGCGCAGCCGGCGCGACTAAGTCGCTAGCCATGGTGCAAGCCCATGGAGTCGAAGTGGATCCCTCAGCGGTGTCGAAGACAATGCCTGTTGGCGCGGATGGTCAGCAGGTAGTGTTCGCTCCCTTTGTGACTGCCTGTGCCAAATATGGCCATTCCTTGATAAACACTGTTGCCAAGTACTCGGAGGAGCTCAATCGCGCCAAGAAGGCGGCGAAAACTTCAGCCTCAGGGGCCGGCGGAAAGTCAGTGGCATCTGATCCTGCCACGGACTTGATGAAGCCCCCGAAGTCCTCGAAGTCAAAGAAGCCAGCTGCTCCATAGTTAGTTTCGTGTAATAGCTGATGAACTCGCTCTTTTGATTGTAGCTCATGCCTGTTGGTGGATGTGTTTGTACATACTTTTATTGATCCTGAATGCACCTGTTACTTTTGGCTTTTGAGTTGGTCGCCTTATTTTTGCTTCTGGCTTGATTTTTGGTAGGGTACATCAAGTGGCCCTGTGGGAGGAGCCTGGACTCGCCATCTTTTGAGGATGCAACGGCACCATCTTTCTCCAGAGTAGAGGAGCTTTCCTTGCTTTTGCGACTTCGTGATCGCGTTAAGCAGCTGGAGCATGAGTTTCCCGTGATCCGTGGTAGCGTCGACGTGTGGAAGTCAAAGGCTGAAAAAGCCGCCGCCAGCGAGCAATATCTGCTTGGCGAGGTGACGCAACTGGGCGACCAGTTTAAATGTTAGTTTGCTCATCCTCATCTTTTCCTTTGTAGTTAATCGCGATGGTACGTTGTACTCATGTTGTTGATGCTGCTTCGTATAGTTGTTAGCGCACACCGTCCGCAGGACGAGAGGGATACGATTGCCATCCGCCTTCATGATCTCACCCAAGAGCAACTTCAGGAGAGTGGATACTTCTGGGTAGATCATGATCGTGCGACTGCGTTAGCGACCATGCAGGATCGCGCCTCGCGAGTGCTGCTTTTTTTGAAAAAGTCGCAGTCGTGCTTGAAGAACATCTACCGGGTGATGTTCCCGCTGGATGATACTCCGTCAAGCCTGCTGGCCCTTCTGACGAAATTTCAAGATATGTCCGCGGTTCGCGAGTGCGTGAGGCAGCAGTTGGTGGCTGGTGCCAAGGCTGCGCTCTCCATGGTGCGTTTGCACAGGCCTGACGTGGATGTCGCCGCCATTGCATCTAGGCCACCAGCGCCACCAGCAGGATCTTCCTGGAACATGGTGCCGCACTATCAAGCGGTGGATCATCCAGCTGAGGAAATCGTCGACTTCTTCGAGGAACAGACTAATGTTTTTCTGTTGCATGGGTAGCCAAATATATATCCTGCATACAAATGTACTGGTGTTGTAAAGCTCATATATAATTTTGTAGATAATTTACAAATAGCTTTATAAGCGTGGGGTGCGTTGCACTTATGCGAGTCTTTTTCGTTAGCCTGGCCATCTTTGTATCTTTCCCCTGTCAACCTGTCAGCCGCGTGGCAGCTGGGTTGTGTTTGTGTTTAGGGGTTCAATTGGTGTTCTAGCTACTAAGGATGTCGCGTTATTGTTCGAAGAACATATGTATATAGGGTGGCGCAGCCCCCAAGTATGAAAGTTGACAAAAGAAAAGAGAGCACGGAGTTTTGGGGCACTTAGCTTTAATTTATTCGGAGAACAATACGTAGTACAATGTGCGGCTAAGTAGCCTTGGCTGAATAGCCTTATTTGCGATGCAAAAGTAAAGAAGAAACGACTAAGGGTAGAAGCGTCGCAGTTGTGCGACGTTCCAAGGGTTGGAGTATGCGACTCCTGTCTCTAAATCTTGAAGGCAGTAGGCGCCACAGGATTATACGTAATCACGTATGGTCCTTCCCAGGGGGACTCGAGCTTGAGATGCCCCTGCTGCTTCAGTCACAGGACCAGGTCACCTTCGACGAAGGATCTTGGGCGAAGCCTTCTGCTATGGTAGTTGCACAGGTTCTGCTGGTAGATCATAGATCTTTCTACGGCGATTTCTCTTACTTCGTCAAGGAGGTCGACGGAGTCTTCGAGTGCGAGGGATGACTCCTTCTCGCTGTAGGCGACTACGCGCGGCGCTCTGTAATACTGCCTACGCCCATGTACCATGAAGAATGGTGTGTAGCCGGTGACGCTGTTTGGAGTTGTACGCAGGCTCCAGAGTACGGATTACAGTTCGTTTGGCCAGCAGCCCGCAGCTTGTTCGAGTGGCCGGAGGATCCGCTTCTTGATGCCGCTGTAGACGAGTCCGTTTGCCTTTTCCACCTGACCGTTGGTCTGTGGGTGTGCGACTGAGGCATAGCTGATGTTGATCCCTAGGTTCTCGCAGAAATCCTGAAACTCCTTGGATGTAAAGTTCGTTCCATTGTCGGTGATGATGTTGTGTGTACGCCGCGGTGAGCGATGGACTCGAAGAACTTGATCGCTACTGTGCCCTGATTGCTTGGTTACTGGCATGGCCTCGATCCACTTGGTGAACTTGTCGACTGCGACCAAGAGGTAGACGTATCCTCCTTGCGAGGACCTTGGAAGTTTGCCGACCATGTCGAGTCCCCACTGGGCGAAGGGCCAGGCCAATGGAATAGGCCATAGCTCTGCGCCTAGTGCGTGTGGCTTATCCGCGAATCGCTGACAGGCGTTGCACTTTTGGACTATATCCTTGGCGTCGCGCATGGCCGTGGGCCAGTAAAATCCAGCTCGTAGAGCTTTGGCGATAATGGCGGCTGCGGCGTGGTGCCGCAGGTCCCTTCATGGATGTCAAGGAGGACTGCTCTTCCATCGGCTAGAGGCGCGCTGTAACACGCATGTGATGCTACGTTTATACAGTTCGTCGTTGATAACGGCGAATGCCTTGGAGCGTCGCGCGATGTGTCGTGCATCTATCGGGTCGTCCGGTAGGCGTTTGCTAAGGAGGTATGTGATGTACGGCTGCGTCCAGGATTGTTCGATCATCATGACGCTCATTGGCCCCTCAAGTCCTGTGTCGAGCTCCAAATCATCGATTGGTGTTGGCTCATTGGGTGGCGTAGCCCCCGAGTCCGTTGCTGCGCTTGTTTTCTTCTCTGCGGCATTCGGCTTGATGGAGCGTTCGCATATGCGCTCGAGAACACCCCAGGTGGTATGGGTGCGCAGGTTGAGCCTATGTTGGCGAGTGCGTCCGCCTCCTCATTGCTTTCGCTACCTATGTGTCACAACTCGCAGCCGTCAAAGTCTCCTTCAAGTGTGTCGTAGAGGTCGCGGTACGCGATCATGTTGTCGTTTAGTGCGTCGCACTCGTGCATTGTTTGGTTTACGACCAGCTTCGAGTCGCCATATATGATTAGCCTCTTTGCGCCGCAGGCTTTTGCCATCCTCATCCCGTGTAACAGGGCCTCGTATTCAGCCTCGTTGTTTGAGGCTGTGAATCGATTCGTGGGGCGTATTTTCGAGGCGCCGCAGAGGCGCGCATCCAGCATCTTGATCGATTATTTGATCGATCCGTGGTAGCGGGAAGTGATCTTTTGGGCTGTGCTTGTTAAGAAAAGTGAAGTCAACGCACATCCGCAGGATATCCGTGTCTTTTTTGGGTACTAACACTGTATTGGCGAGCCAAGTGCTTTCCTTGATCTCGCGTATGAATTTTGCCTCGAGGAGTCTGTTGATCTCCATTCCGACTGCCTGTGCCCGTGGCTCAGACAGTCGCCTGATTGTTTGTTTGACTGGCCTTGCGTCGGGGTTGACGTTGAGTGCGTGCTCGGCGAATTCCCTGGGAACTCTTGGCATGTCCGCAGGACACCGTAAATTTCCCGCTCACGGAGGAATTTGACGAGCGAGTTCCTATCTTGGGACTCAAGTTGTTGGCGATGAGGGCCGTTTAGCGGGATCCGATGGATGGACTTGCACCTTCTTTGTGTGCATAGATGAGTCGAAGGAGAGATCGTGAGCTTGACTTCAGATCGTTGTTGTCGCGTTTCCTTGATCGCGAGTTCCTCCTGCATGCGAAGGACTGGAGATTCTGTTGAATTCCGCCGCAATCGCTGACGCTTTCGAAACTCCCGTTGATCGTGATGACGTCGTTGGGACCTGGCATTTTCATCTGTAGATAGGCGTAGTGAGGTACTGCCATGAACCTAGCGGACGCGACGCGCCCGAGGATGCAGTGGTATTGTGAGGGCCAGTCGACAACTTCAAAGTCGATGCGCTCGCGCTGGAAGTTCTTCGGCGTGCCGAATATGACGTCGAAGTTGATTTTTCCTAGGGCGTATACGCCTTTTCCTGGGACGATGTCGTGGAACGTTGTGTCCGATGCCTCCAAGCAGGTTAGAGGGATCCTCATTGCTCGCAAGGTACTCGCGAATATGAGGTTAATACCGCTTCCGCCGTCCATGAAGATGCGACTCATGTCGAAGCCTCCAATTTGCGCCTCGAGTACGAGGGGGCAGTGACCCAGGCGAGGTACTTGAGGTGGGTGGTCGCGTTTGTCAAAGGTAATGCACGACTCACTGCCACTGAGGTACTCAGTGGTGGATGGTGGCGAGTGCGTGGCCAAGTTGACTTGGCAAGTGATGGCTTTCTGCACCCTATTGGAGGGGCGCCCCTTTTGGATCATCATGGTACCCATGGCCCATGGGTATGCTTCGCCTCCATGGTGTTGGTCCGGTGCAGCTCCGTTCGGGGGTGGCCCAGGTGGTGGTGGTGGCGTGCCATGTGCCACGGCGCCTGGGGCGGTTCCGTAGCCTCTTTCGACCGCGTTGCGGTTCATCCGCACCAATCCCTCGTGTAGTTTGAGGAACTCACGGCAGTCCTTGAGGAGGTGACTGGACTTTCTCTTGCCGTCATGCTTATCGATGTAGAAGTGTACCGTGCATGGTCCGGACAGTTTTCCTTCGATGGTGGTCGCGGGTGCTTCATCGCGGGTGCGGCGTTGCCATACTTGCGTGGTTTTCCCGGAGTCGCGATATCCGCCGCTGCAGTATCCGCTGTTGCGGTTGTCGTCGCGTCTATCGGCGTAACCGACGGCGACCATGTTGACGTCATCGCACACGCATACGACGTTTGCCCCGGCGGTCGCGTCTGAGTTCTGCTTCTTCGTCAGAGTGAGCGCGGTTCTTCAGCGAATCTTCTCCATCAGCCCACCGGTTCGTGATCTCCATCAGGTGGTCGATGGTCTTGGGCTTTGAGCGTCCTAGCTCCTCCCTGAGTTCTGTGCGGCGGACACCGTCGTTGAATGCATCAATCGCACGGTCTTCCGAGATGTTCTCCGCGGAGTTTTTGATGATGGACCACCTTTGGATGTAAGAGCACAGCGATTCGCCAGATTTTTGTTGGCAGCATCTCAGTACTTCGATTGAAGCGGGGCGTTTGTATGTGCCCTTGAAGTTGCACACGAAGCTGTAGACCAGCTCATCCCAGCTGCGAATGGATCCGCGCGGGAGGTTATTGAGCCATGCCCGGGCGGCGCCTTGCATTTGAGCGCAAGCATTGCATGGCGATACTCGAGCCCCGTGCAGCGGCGAGGAGATGTGATCTTCCAGCCAGATCTTGGGGTCCTGTAGACCGTCAAATTTCGAGTTCTCTGATGGGAGTTTGAACCCTTTAGGCATTCGCTTCTGCCTGATGGATCTGCTGAAGCATCTGGCACCGCAGAGCTCCCCATCTTCTTCCTCTGAATCAGTCGACCGAGCACGTCGTGCCCTTGACTTGTCGACCTTGCTCTGCGTGAGCTCGTCGCATGCATCATAGTCGCGATCGTGCCGTCGCGAACGGCGGCGTCGAGACAGGTCGTGACTATCGTCGCTTGACGAGGATGAGGAATAGCGTTTTGCTAACGCTTTGCCCTTTTTTGGGTCGGGTACTGGTTCTTTGTCGAGGGTGGCCTCGATTAATCCAAGGCCCGCGATCGTAAATCGGTGCATGGCCGTCCGGGGGTCTCCAGCCGGTGGCTGGTTATTGAGAAGGTACATGGTGGCCGCCGTCACCGCGGCCTGCGGCGTCCTGGGAACCACGTTGCCTCTCGTGTCGACTGTCATGGAGCCGAAGTCGAGGATTTTCGTGGCGCCTATGCGTTCTTGCTCGGTGAGGTGAGCCATCCGCGATTGCCTCTTCTTGGCGAGGTGTTCGTTGCCCCTTGAGGAGGATCCTCCGTAGGAAGAGAGCCCAGCGTGACGAAGGCTTGACTCGTCTGCCGCCTTTTTGCGTGCCTCAAGTTCCGCGATTGCTTGTTTCTGGCGCTTGAATTCCTCCTTTAGGTGCCAGTGGTAGCCCATCAGTAGTTCTTGCAGGGACCCGATGGGTAGAGGTGTACCTCGTAGGGCTTCGCGGCAGCGTTCCCACTCTTGCTCGTTGAGCCTAATCACGACGCGTTCGCCGGTTTGCTCGTTGATTATGGTAGGGGGTTCGACTGCTCCTCCATTGCCACCATTACCGCCGTTGGTGGCGTTGGAAGTCGGGGCCGTTAGCTCCTGGTTGTTGGGAGTGTCGCGCCAGCGTTGATGGCGCACATGAAGTGATTTGGGAGGCTGTTGCTTCCACAACTTTCAGATCCGGAACCGTAGGTTCCTTCTTCAGTGGCCAGATCGCTTAGATCGGAGTCGCGACTGCTGTCGCTTACCATGTTCCCGACCGCTGCTGGAGCATTGAGCTCGCTGAGGGTACCGATCGGTGGAGGGAACCATGATGCTGGGGCAATCGCCGGTGCCGTCGGCTGATCGGGCATGCGAAGCGTGCCCATCTGACCAACTTGGAAGCGGAAGCTCCCAATTGCCAGGCTGATTCCTTCGCCCACGGAGTCGAAGGCCGGGCGAGTGGCCGGCGTGTGGACGGTGAAGTCGAAGGCGCCAAAGAGCTGGCGAATCTCCGCTGTTGCAGAGTTGTAGATCGCGTTTGATGGGGCCGAAGAAGCCGCAACATCAGCACTCCCAGTTCCCACAGACGGCACCAATTGGCGAGGGTTTAACTCGTCAATGCCCATTGTTATGGACTTGGGTTTTGGAGGAGGGAGCGTTGGAGACATCTATCGGCTAGCAAACAAGCATACAGGGGACAAAGGATTTACCCAGGTTCAGGCCTCGTAGAGATCCCTACTCCTGCTTGTCTGCTCGTGGAATTATCGAGGGAGTCGAAAGTTACAATGATGCGCAGATGAAATCTGGCGAGGGTTGCGAAAACTAGGGTTGCGTGTGTCCTCCTCGCCACCCCCTCCTAGCCTTTATATAGATAGGCTAGGTCTCGGGTAGCAGGTCGAGTCGGTTACAAGTTAGGGTTTTTCCCTTCAAACTTTCTATCTTTAGCTTCTTCTTGTCCTTCAAGCAATTGAGAGTCCATAGGTTACTCGAGTCCATCCATCCGGGCCTTGGCGACACCGTGGGCCTGTACGTATTTGGGCCGTATATACCAAGCTCGAGTACCTGTAGGGTATACCCATGTCACCTACTGTAAAGAGGATTTAATGTAAAACATGCTTACTTGTATATGCCCAGAAATTATTTTTCATGTTTCTTACTCAACATGTCTTATTGAAATGAGGTTATAACCTCCCTCAAAATAAGAAATGAGGTTATAACCAATGGGTGTTTATTAATTAGCAATCCATGTTGGTCACCGTGCTAGCATTCTAAACAGCGACATATATGTTCTTTGCTACATATAGGATTGACATTTCATACGAGGAAGCAACTTTACAATTTGCTATTGACTAGTTGGTATGTTATCTAAAATAGAAGCTGACATACCTGAAGTTATATTCAAGTGGTGTTCAATTGTACAAGGGAATGCAAGTCAGCATGTCACCAAACGAATCCAGCCCATGGTAGGATGTGAAGCAACCTCTTCAACAATGGGTACCAAGCCCCCTTCCTCCCATTACCAACTTCCCATCAGAACAAAACTCTCGTCGGGGTAACGCTTTCATCAAGAGTGTTACACTTCTTTGCCCATCGATCCCCATCGGCATTGATAAGGGATACTTTGATTGAAATGGATTCCATTTGATTTTTGGATGTTCAGATCCATAGGATTTTTCTCTATATGTAGCTTTTTTTTACATGCTACATATATCTTGTGATTCCCAGTATTGTAATCTCTGGGAATATTCCTAAGGATTCTTTTGCACTCTAATTTAGAGGAAAATTTACGCTCACTCAACATGTATCGGAAAGTGTCTTTGGCTCCCGAGTTCCAGTGCTCCTTTCAAGTTAAAAAATAATTCGAAAATCGCATTTATAAGTTTGAAAAAAATTGGTAAATAATTCTAGACGTAGTCAATATTGTATCCAACAAACATGCAAAATCTCAACACGAAATTCTTTGTATTGTGGTCTTCATAAAAATGACAAAATCTGATAAGGTCTGAGGATTTGAAAAATGCATGCACAGATCCACACACACTTTTATCATTTTTGTGTAGCTCAAAATATAAAGTATTTGAAATTGATATTTTGCAGGTTTGTGAGAAGAATTATTGGCTACATCCTAATGTTATTTCCTACTTTTTCTGAAACTCACAAATATGATTTTCTTTTTTTTAAGAATAGCAGGAGCACCAGTGCCCGGGAGCTAAAAAATCTCCTGCTACATATTTATTTTGTTTTCCCTATGTTGCCAGCCACTCTTTGACCCAGATTCTCCTAGTTTTCTAATCTATAGGAATCAGGATACGATCTTGCGTTTTTTACTTACGTGTTTTGAAATACTAGGAATCAAAGAAGGTCATTAATAGACTGCACTTCTACGCCCTTACCATTTTGTGCATTATCGTTGACAATAGAAAGAACATTTGACTTGGGAGGACTAGTTATAGCAGCAGATTAACAATGCCCCTGCTATACGTAATGTACGAGGCAAAGCATGTACTAGTTTGATCTGAGACTCCTGGATTCTGGACCATGCAGATCGTGTAGTAGTTTTAAAGCGGCGAATTTAACGTGCATGCTATATCCCGTGCGTGTCTCTCCCGTCGATCTCGTGCTTTTAGAACCCTGCTGCGACATATCATCAAGTTTCACTATGTTTGGTAAAATCTAGACTGACTGAAACTCAGCAAAACCGATTGAAACAGTGCACGCTATATAGCGTGCACGTTAGAAAGACATTACCAGTAGTAGTTTATACTACTAACACCCTGTATGTAGTAGTATTATTGACCGAGCAATCAGATCAGATGAATAAATAAAGCATGACTACATGGTATACGTGTCATCGTTCCCATAAGATAACTAGGAAATCATCGAAGTCATCGACCTTTGCTGTTATTATAGCTCAAGCTATATGAGCTGAGATTCTTCCCATTTGTTCCTCGTTACAGTCATACATCAATTTTGTCTCTAGGCAAATCTCACGAGAAAGCAAACTGTGAAATAGACGAATAGCGTGCAGGACACTATGACATATGTGCATATTGTACGGGCTACGTATGATTAGGATATTACCGCTCCGTTTCTTCGGTTTTAACAAGTGGAGTACTATGTACTGTACTACTTCTGATTTTACGATGACTGCCAGGTAGTAGTAGTGCAGTTTATCTGACATGTATCCGTTTGCACTGCAAGTTTATCTTTCTTTGTTAACAACGTCCGTATCCTTCCAGCAGAGCGAAAACATTCACGTTACATCTTGTACTTTTTTGTATCTTATCTGCCAAATCTTAAGATGAATGCAAGATACGGATTGTTTTTTCTGTGGAGACAATTTTCTTTCCGCTTGCGAGTAAATAAATCTGCGCGGTCGGTGGTACTAACTAACTAACTAAATAACCTAATACAGTAGTTAAAAAACTAAATAACCTAATTGTCCATTTTTTTATTTTCCTACCTTGTTTTATCCGAAGTAGGAGTGATTAAGAGTGGCAACAACTATCGATTTAATATACTACTACTCCATCCGCCCCAAATAAATGTGTATCTAGAAAATCCGGGTCACCTAATCTGCGAGCGTGGGAGTACTAGTATAGTATTTTCTTGAGCACATGACAAGATCATGGTGTGTAGAGAAAATCAATGCTTAATACTACCTTGGTTCCGTTTATAGAAATACATTGAGAACTACTCCCTCTCGTCCTGTAAAGGAATACATTGAGAACTACTCCCTCTCGTCCCGTAAAGGATGTCGCGGATTTGTTTAAATTTAAAAATATTTTGTTAGAATATGATAGGTACACGGTTATTATAATAGTTTAGGATAGTTAGGATTCTAGCCTAACTTGTCTTGTACTCCAAGTTGATGCTTGTACGCCTATATATACTCGCGCATGAGGCACTAGTGCACACCCTCTCCCCCCCTCTAACACCGGTTTGGAGGGCCCTCTAACAGCGGTTGTAGAACCGCTGTCGAGGGTTCGGTGTTAGAGGGCCCCCCCCCCCTTTAACACCGGTTCACGTGGGGTTGCCGCAGGGCTCAGCCCCCCCCCCTTTAACACCGGTTCGTAACACGAACCGGTGTTAAAGGTTCTGTGCCGCGGCAGGAAAAGGAGATAAATCTCTGCCGCGGCAGGAAAACGGCATAAATCTCTGTCGTGGCAGAGTTCTGCCCCTGCCCCGTTCTGGGCGTATTTCTGCGGCGCGGCGGGGACGGGGAGGGAGGGGAGGGGGAATCGATCGGGAGCGGTATACACATACATCATCATCGGTACATACGAGTACATGAATAATTAAGCAACTATTATTATACATAACATCGTCATTGTGTGTTATTCTCCGTAAACGTTGAAGAATCAAGTACAAGATAAACACGTTCAAGCATATATACAACGTTCATTTTGGTGGATATCTAAAGAGTTCTCCGCCAGGCGTGACGACCTTATCAAGTATGAACCCCGCCAATTCCTCTTGAATGGCTCGTATGCGGTCAAATGGTAGGAGTTGGTCCCGCATCCGTTCGATCTGAATATATATGAAGAATGTGGTCAATATATATATAAAAATAAAACTCAACACAATTGATGGTAATAAAATAATGTTGTGTACTTTGTTTACTTACTCTAAGTTGTTCTAGTGCGGCTTGGCCCGTCGCACATATCGTGTTGCGAATGAACTCGCAAACATAGTACCCACATAAGTTATTGTCGTGTCCCTGATGCGCGCACTTTACGAGAATAGAGAGTTCAATCAAAATAATAATCAATAAAGCATGATATAATAGAATTGGAAGCAGAATCAAAGAGATACGCAGACCTAGCTAGATAGTATTACTTACATTTTGGTCTACAAATTTTAGTTCTTCTAACCATTCACCCACGGCCCTGCCCGTGAACCTTTTCCAAACCCTGTCCGGCAAACAAAATGGATAAAGGAGTAATTAATTACTTGTTGTCACGAAAGTTGCTGATCTAGTGCGATAATATGATTGAAATTACCTATGGAGCATCTCTCTAAAGTCTGCCCATCGCTCTTTTTCTTTTCATAACGAGTCCATGACAAGGACTTTTCCTGAGTCAGGTTGAATGACTAGCAGAATAAAGTGGAACCTACGCACGCATAACTCATCATCAGTTACACTTAACATCGAGTAAGCCGAAACAGAATGTGTACAAGAGAGGGTAACAGTACTCACGAGAAGTTGTAAGACAATAGTATTTCCCTTTTGGTTTGTTGTCTCAGTAAAGACCTTAGCAATAAATCTTCTGTTTGCCCGGGTTTGGTTCTTACCACTTCTTCATGAACTCTATTTGGGTCAACGAACCCAATGTCAAAAGGTCCTCCTTTCATGCATTCCATAACCTTTTTCCTGCATAATAGTATATACATATATGGTGAGCATATATATATACATGCAATTAATGAAGTGAATGAGATGAGATAGAAAATACAGAAATAGTACTTACACATAATAAAGGCTGATGGCAGCTTTGTCGAGTTCCTTCTGATTGAATAGAAAATGCAAGTCTTGAATGTTGAAGGCGATCTCGTCGTCTCCGCACAAGAAAATTTGATCTCTTATATGCGCCGTGATCCATTCTTCCTTTCTCGTCTTGCAGGAATCAAGGTACCACTTGTGCAATCTTCGCATCTTTGTTGGTAGATTCTTGAGCTCCTCTTTCTTGACGAGATTCTTCCCATACTTCCATGGATGTATGGGGTTGGCATCGCATTTGGTCAAGTTGTCTCTCATGATGTTCAAGTATGCAATGTAAGTCATCCCCATCTCATTGGCCTTTCTTTGTAGCTCTACCTCGTAATCATTTACGGGAGGAGCGTCCCGTGTGTCGAACACTTGGAGCGGGGCGCATGATTGGTTTTCCTACTCTCCGAGCATGGGAACTGTTTTCCGGGGTGCCGCACGACTGCTACTTTCAGTCTCCCTACGGCGCCTTGCATCCGCCTTCAAAATCTGGCGCTCGTAGTCCGTCACAAGTGGGGTTTCAGGTTTCAAAAGATTTTTGTAAAACTTCTCCACCACCGCCGGATCTATTTTCTCCTTTGGCTCGGCCCGTCTAGGTGCAAATAATTTCTTGACCTCTTCTTCCGAGATCCTATTGGTCTCCTCGTCGCTGCGATTCCAAGGTAAAACCGGCAATGGCTTGGTGGAAGGCTGCGGGACGTAGTTTTTTGAACTCTTTCTGGCAGTGCTAGTGATGCTCTTCGTGGCAGTGCTCTTCCGCTTACGCTGAGGAGATGGCTGAAGCGCCGGAGATGGCTGATGGGCAGGAGATGGCTGGCGCGCCGGAGATGGCTGCTGTGAGAGATGGTGAAGCGCCAGAGATGGCTTCCAGAGATGGCCGGCTCAGCCAGACTGGAGACGGCGGGGTGCGGGGGGTGCAGTGGCCTCAATTTGGAAGCACGATGTGTTCCTTCTTCCAAAGAATGGTTGTTTTCACTACAAATTTGAGTTGAGTTTCCCCTTCACCTGTAGCATGGTCAAGCTGTGCTTCCTCATATTCCTTCACAACCTCATCCACCCCGACAATAGCATAGCCATCTAGAATCGGTCGGCAGTGGTAAGTTCCACCAGCTACAGGAGGTAAGGCATAGCCGACAGCCACCTTAATGGATAAGCCCATTAATCTCACATGCAGCTCAGCGTGTTCGCTCTCCGTGATCTCATCCACGGGGTATCGAGGACCCGCCATTTCAAGCGTGGGCTGCACGTTCTCCGTGGAAGCCACGCTGCTTTTCCGTGCAGAGTCTAGGCGCGGCGACTTCCAATCTGGCTCTTCGTGCCGCTGAGATGGGCCGGTAGCTTGATGGCTCTGTTGTGCATTCACTTGCGCCTGCAGCGCCACAAGTGCATGTTCTATCTGTGTCATCCGCTCTGTACGCTCTTTTTCTTTTCTGCCGCGCCATCTGTAAGAGTCGCTCCACTCGGCAAACCCATCCTTCCACGTCATACCCCCTGTGCCTCGTGCATGTCCAGGGTGTTCTTTTTTACCGATGGCGCGTGTGAGCTGGTCATTCTCTCTGTCGGGATGGAAGGTCCTGGCGGCTGTTTCCTCGTATGCCGTGATGAGTTCAGTGATGGGTTTGGCAAGGAGGCGGGTTGGGAAGATACACAATCCTGTTTCTGGGTCCAACCTTGCCCCGATTCCGTAGAACCAAGTCTTTGCGCGTAGGTCCCACCCATGTGCAGGGTGTGATCCCTCTGTCGTGAGGCCTTCTCAGCTTCCTCCCACTTAGGCCTCGAGATATGTAGCCACGACCCTGTCCTCGTGATATTCCTTCTTCGGGCATTTAGCGTATTGGTTTCGACCTCTTTGTAGCTATAGCACTTTCCTTGTATGCCACAAATTCGCGCCGGTGAGGTCTTATCTTAGCATAATATGCGTCTTTGAAATCTGAGTCTGAGCTTTGACAAATTTGTTCAATTTTGTCTTCGATTCTTGGAAGCGTCAGCCATCTTCTTTAGAGTCCACTCTTTGACCTTTTCCTTTATAACGGTTTGTTTTCATCCTCCTCTCGGAAGGTGAAATTTACCAACATGAATTCCAAAGCATTTCTTTGGATCTTTCATCGACAAAGGTACCGCCCTTCTTTGGCTTATTCAATATTAAATTATGATTGGGATTTGGTCCCTAACAACAACTCCAGCCTGACGTACAAATTTGTCTGCGGCGTTCTTGGGCTCCATCGGCCTGCCATCAACACGGACTGCTTCGATCGTGAACTTTGCACGATCTTTCAACCGATGGCTCGCGCCTCGCTTGCTCTTTTTCGTAGAAGAAGATGGGTGCTGACTGGTCGATCCAGAGGGTTAAAGAAGAAAAGCGTTAATTAATACATGTAGAAGAAGATTGTTGGTGGAAGTCAGCAGAGGCTTAATCAATGCATATACCTCATGGGACTTTGTAATCACTAAATTGTGTTCACGAGTCTTCATCTTCTCCATGACTACTTGAGTTGTCATCATGTCCCTCAAGTCTAGATATTGTGAGGTGTCCTCATCGATAATGTTATCCATTATTTCTTCTTCTTCAAGGTTTCTACTAAGTGGATCCATAGTTTCTAAAACAATAATATTATCTAGAGTAAGAGAGTAAACATTCAAGTGGACTTGGATTCATACGCGACAACTCGGATACGATTTAGTGATTAAGATAAAGTACAATAATATAAGATAAAGTACATTATTAATACATCACGGAGAATAGCTCGGTGCATTATAGGATAAAGTATAAGATAAAGTACATTATTAACACATCAGGAGAATAGCTCGGGTGCATTATAGGATAAAGTATAATATAAAGTACATTATTAATACATCACGGAGAATAGCTGGGTGCATTATAGGATAAAGTATAAGATAAAGTACATTATTAAGATAAACTAGCGAGCTGGCAAGCGTCTTACTCGTGAGCTCGCAGCCACTGAAGAAGAACCATCACGGAGAATAGCTGGGTGAGATCCAGAACCTGCCGGATATTGGAGAACCTAGTCTCCAAAAGATACATGTATCGCCGTACATGCTCGTCCTCCTCCACGATCTGACGACGTACCACCTCCTCGGGGCTGGCTCCTCTGCACCGCTCCTGGACCTCGTGGGCCACCAAAGAAGCTCCGGGTCGACGATGATACCAGGATTCCTCACCAAGGTCTGAGTCCCGACAGTAGCACCTCCAGTGCCAACCGGCCGGAGCCAGACTCGAGACATCCCGGCCAGTCCAGTGGCTCGGACGAGATGGACGCGGCATAACTAAATAATAGCAATAAACAATCATAAAACATAAATAGTAACTAAATCACTAAGTATATATTGCCCTAATAACAATAACCCTAAACCTATCACTAACTAAACTAAACCTCATTAACTAACTATTCTAACTAAACCTAATCCCTAATAAACCCCAATCCCTAATAAAACCCTAAGCCCTAATAATAAACTAACTAAAATCCCTAACTAAATCACTACTAAAATCCCTAACTAAATCACTAACTAAATCACTACTAAAATCCCTAACTAAAATCCCTAACTAAATCACTACTAAAATCCCTAACTAAATCACTACTAAAATCCCTAACTAAAATCCCTAACTAAATCACTACTAAAATCCCTAATTAACTAAATCCCTAATTAACTAAAATCCCTAACTAAATCACTACTAAATCACTAATTAACTAAAAAATCACACTAATTAACTAACAAAATCACACTAATTAACTAACAAAATCACACTAAAATCCATAACTAAATCACTACTAATCCCTCGCCTCCCTTCTCCTCTTCCGCTTCCTCATCATCGCCGGCAAGAAGAAGAACATAATAATAAGGGTCCCACCGAGCCCGAGGGCCATCCCCTTCTTCGGCCATCTCCACCTCCTCGACAAGCCCTTCCACGCCACTCTGTGCCGCCTCACCGCGTGCCACGGTCCCGTCTTCTCGCTGCGCCTCGGCTCGCGCAACGCCGTCGTCGTGTAAACAAAATCCTCGCATTCTTCCGCCGTTCTGACCTCGCCCGCATCTTACAAAATAATCTTGTGTAAACAAAATCGAATTAGAAACAGATACGCTATATTCGATTGCCGCTGCATCTCCTCGCATTCTGCCGCCGTTCTGACCTCGCCCGTAGCACGCACAGCTGCGCCGCTCCCGGGAGCCCATCCGCCATGGCCTCAACGCTGATGTAGCGGCAACGCCTCGGCTTGGCATCGATGCGGAGAGGGGCGGAGGCTCTCAGCCCGCCCTCAGCCCATCCGCCCGCAGTATATGCACCCTCCTGAATCCAACTGATCGAAGCTGATGGGAGAGGGACGGGAGGCTCACCTTGCGGAGGTCGGCTGGGGAGGAGCGGCGGAGTCGAGCTCGGCCTAGTAGGACGTATTCCGGCAAGGCAGGCGGCGGATCAGTGGCCAGGCAGCAGACGACAGTAGGGCTAGGGAAGAATCGATCTGGTTGGGGAAGAAGGAAGGGGTGGTGGCGGCGTTATAACCCCCTTTAACACGGTTCGTGGCTGGAACCGGTGTTAAAGAGAAATCGTTCAGCGCCCCCCTTTAACACGGTTCCAGCCACGAACGGTGTTAGTGTTAAAGTTATCGTGTCTTGAAATGAAATAATCGCCTCTTTAACACGGTTCGTGGCTGGTACGGTGTTAAAGGGAAACATTATTCATGCATTAAAGGGGTAGGGGCATTTATAATTCAAAAAATAGGATATAAATTTAGAAAATTCATATCTTATTCATTTCAACTCAGAAAAATATGAATAATATATCATAATTTTCAGAAAAATAATATCTATCCATTCATGTAAAAACATTTTATATTTACTTTAGATGAAAATTTTCAAAATGATTAAAACACTTACATATAAATTTTGATTATTCAATTCAAACAAAAATAAATTGTCAAATCCTAAAACTTTGAACATAAGAAATATTAAGCATCTAAAAAGGAATCTAACCCTATTTTATTAGAGCAAATCATATTTTATTTTGTATTAACATTTTTGAATTGATTGGATATTTAAATGCCGCATCTTTTGTATACACTTGAATCTGACAAAGCCTCGCTCAACTTGCATTGGATTTTTGATAAAATAGCATATTGTGAACCTAAAAATGATTTTTTTAAATCATGAGCATCGTATCATGTACCTGTAGTTCATATATGACCCACTTCCTACCGATTCGGCAGGAATTTGTCTTTTTCACCAAAGGTGGACGGAAAGGTTTCAGATCCCCCTGTTGGTACATTGTCCATATAAGGTGGTCTAGTATTTTTGTAAAATGTGGTGGTGGTTTTTTGAATTAGCCATTTGGTGGTTGCTTCACAAAACCGTCCGTTTTTTATGCTCGGAAAATGGAAAATGCATTTTTGGTGCGATAAAAAGGAAAACTTCCTCTTGCAACATTGTTTGCCATGCCATGATGCACATGTATGCACAATATGGCCATATTATCACAAACTATGCCTTGATTCTAGCCATAACATTAGTCATTTGACCTGAAAGCCAAGAAACCTCGAATGAGATAGGTCATTTTGTGAAGGAGATAGAACTGGAATTAAAATACAGAATGCAACTAGTAGTAAGTTACATAAAGCACGACTGAAAATTAAGATACATAAAAGAACTGAAAATTAAGATACATGGCCAGATTAAGTAACAATCGGCCGAACTTGTTTCGGAATGTTGGAGTGATTAAGTCATGCTCCTGCCTACACCTGTAATACTCGCCACTGTAGTCGTTGTACTCGCCGCCGCCGTCATCGCTATCGTCGTCGGGGTTGCCGTAATTGATCCTTGAAGGCTGAGTACGTGTCGGCTGGACTTGAGGGTAGCGCAGACGGGGGTTAGAGTCGGCGGCAGTGTCATAGGCCATGACGCTCTGGAGAGTCCGACCGCGCCACCATAGCCGACGACCGGCCTCGTTGAAGTTTGGAGGAGGTGGGCCATCCTTCTCGTGCCTGGCGAGCGCTCTCTCACGCCGATCCACGAAGAAGGCTTCCCAAGTAGGGAAATAGTCGGGATGCCATCTGGGATTCCTCCGCTGCTCCGGCGTGAGCTCGAAGTATTAGTGGTTCGTGATGACCATCCGGCGTGCCACACCTAGAGGGACAGGAGGGACCGGCACGCCTCCAAGGCTTCCATCATACCTCTAACCCCAGGGAGGCGGAGATGTAGTCTTTCACGGGCTAGCAGGAAAATATTTTCCGAGGCGGAACTTCCGAAGATGCCATAGGGCGTGTGCACCAAGGGCATCTTCGAGAAGTTCCGCCACGGGAGATTTCCCAACCCTTTCCTCCATCCATGGGGATGAAACTCTCCATCCATGTTGGCTTGTTGAGTTGCTTGCCATGGCGTATCGATGCTCCTTTTATAGGCACGGCGCCGCTTCTACTTTGTCTTCTTCCTCCGGCAGGCGTATGCGCTACATCGGCGATGTAGTCCACCCACGCGTCCTTATCCTACCGACAGCTTTAGTCCCGGTTTGAGCCCCCACCCGGTACTAAAGGTTACCCACGCGTCCTTATCCCACCGACAGTTTTGTTAGATGACACAAAAACCACCTTCAGTCCCGATTGCACCCACCAACCGGTACTAAAGGTTAGCCACCCCCTAGATAAGGCCCTCCCAGATAAGCCTCCCCCAGATAAGGCCCCCCCCATCACCTTGGCAGGAACCCTCTTCCTGAGTCTTAAAGAAAAATGGCGGGAAGAAAAATGGCGGGAAAAATGGCGGGAAAAAATGGCGGGAAGAAAAATGGCGGGAAAAATGGCAGGAAGAAAAATGGAGGGAAGAAATAGAAGGAAGAAAAATGGCTCATTTAATACATATACTGTTAACAGAAAAAATATGACATTGATTTCCATGTTGAGATACATATGTGTGCCAAAAATGGCTCAATTAATACATATAGTCAATCTTATGATCGCGTTGGCCGTAACCATGGAGTATCAACACCGTTTAACAGGATGGTTGGGTCAGTCTTCACTCTGAAGGGCGGAATTTCATCAAACTTATTATAATCTTCTGACATGTCTGTCTTGTCCTCCACTCCCACGATGTTTCTTTTCCCTGAAAGAACTATGTGACGCTTTGGCTCATCGTGTGATGTATCTGTTTGCTTATTTTTTCTTTTATTCGGTTTGGTAGACATGTCCTTCACATAGAAAACCTGAGCCACATCATTGGCTAAGAGGAATGGTTCGTCTAAGTTCTTGTCTACCTTCATAAGATTGTTGAGATCCACCGTTGTCATTCCGTACTTCTTATCTACCTCAACCCCCCCTCCTGTTAGCTTGACCCATTTGCATCGAAACAAGGGGACCTTAAAATTAGGTCCATAGACAAGTTCCCATATCTCCTCTATGAACCCATAATACGTGGTCTTTTGCCTATTGTCTTCTGCTGCATCGAAGCGGACACCACTATTTTGGTTGGTGCTCTTTTTATCTTGGCCTATCGTGTAAAATGTATTCCCATTTATCTCGTACCCTTGGAAAGTACATACAGTCGAAGATGGTGTCCTGGCCAACAAGTACAGCTGATCCCCAACCGTGGTGTTATTCGTGAGAAGTCTTTGCAGCCACCAAAACTCGCCATGTGTTCACTTATAATCCATTCATCGACCGGGTGTTTGAGGCGTATTAAATTCTTATGTTCATTGATATACGGGGCAACCAAGATAGATCTTTGTAAAACCGTGTAGTGTGCTTGATTGAGAGAATGCCCGTCCCTACATATCATTGCTTTACATCCTAGGGTGCCTTTTCCATGCAGTCCCCCCTCATGTCGTGATTCTGGAACACCAATCGCCTTAAGGTCAGGAATAAAATCAACACAGAACTCAATGACCTCCTCTGTTACATAGCCCTTGGAGATGCTTCCTTCGGCCTAGCACGGTTATGAACATATTTCTTTAAGACTCCCATGTACCTCTCAAAGGGAACATATTGTGTAGAAATACAGGACCGAGAATGGCAATCTCTTCTACTAGGTGAACCAGAGATGCGTCATAATATTGAAGAAGGATGGTGGGAACACCAACTCAAAGTGACAAGACATTGGGCCACATCATGCAGTAACCTGGTAGGCTTTACGGATCGATTACCTTACGAGATATTGCATTGAGGAATGCACATAGCTTCACAATGGGTACTCGAACATTTTCAGGTAGAAGCCCCTCAATGCAATCGGAAGCAATTGTGTCATAATCACGTGGCGTCATGAGACTTCAGGTTTTGGAATTTTTCTACGCCATATTTATTATTCCCTTTATATTCGACGAGAAGCCAGACGGGACCTTGATACTACTCAGGCATTCAAAAAAGATTTCCTTCTCTGCTTTAGTAAGAGCGTAGCTGGCAGGAGTTAAGTGGCATCATTTACCCTTCTCGTTCTCAGGATGCATAGGCTCTTGAGGGTCTTTCGTGACGTTGTTGGTCCTGCCGTGCTTCGGTGTATCTTTTGTCTTCCCATACACTCCTAGGAAGCCTAGCAGGTTCACGCAAACATTCTTCGTCACGTGCATCACGTCGATTGAAGAGCGGACCTCTAAGACTTTCCAATAGGGTAGGTCCCAAAATATAGATTGCTTCTTCCACATGGGCGCGTGTCCGGCATCGTCATTCGGAACAGATAGACTGCCAGGACCTTTTCCAAAGATTACTTCTAGGTCCTTGACCATACCAAATACCTCCTCACCGGTACGGAGGACAGGCTTCTTCTAGGTTCCGCTGACGTTTGAAATGCTTGCCTTTCTTTCTTACTGGATGCAGGTTCGGAAGAAATCGATGATACCCTAGGTACACAACCTTCTTACATTTATCCAAATATACACTTTCAGTCTCATCTAAACAGTGTGTGCATGCATTGTATCCCTTGTTTATGCCCTGAAATGTTACTAAGAGCGGCCAATCATTGATGGTTACAAAAGCAATGCTCGGTCAAATGGCTCCCCTTTGTGCTCATCCCACATACGTACACCTGGTTTGGCCCACAGCTATAAAAGTTCTTCAACTAATGGCCTTAGGTACACATCAATGTCGTTGGGGTTGCCTCGGGCCTTGGATGAGCCTTGGCATCATAATGAACTTCCTCTTCATACACAACCAAGGAGGAAGGTTATAGATACATAGAGTCACAGGCCAGGTGTTGTGTGCAGCTCTGCTCACCAAAAGGATTCATGCCATCGTACTTAGACCAAACCTTAAGTTCCTTGCGCCACATGCGAAGTCCGGGTACTCGCCGACTTTTCTCCACTGTGACCCATCAGCGGGTGTCTCAATATCGTGTCTTTCTTACGGTCTTCCATGTGCCATCGCAACAACTTGGCATGCTCTTTATTTACGAAGAGCGTTTTAACCGTGGTATTATAGGAGCATACCACATAACCTTGGCAGGAACCTTCTTCCTAGGGCCTCGCCCTCAACATCGCTAGGATCGTCTCGTCGATCTTATTCCCGATCAGATTGCATACCGGGCATGCATCCAAATTCTCGTACTTCTCACCGCGGTAGAGGATGCGATCATTAATGCAGGCATGTATCTTCGCACGTCTAATCCTAGAGGGCAGACAACCTTCTTTGCTTGGTATGTCTTCCGCAACTCATTATTTCTTGGAAGAAGATTCTTCATTTTTACCAACAACTTTGAAAATCTTGTTGTCGGTCACACCGTTCTCTGCCTTCCATTGCAGCAAATCCAGTGTGGTACCTAGCTTTTTGTGGCCATCTTCGCAAGTTGGGTACAACAATGTTTTGTGATCCTTTAACATCTACTCCAGCTTCTCCTTCTCCTTTTCAGTTTCACATTCTTCCTTTGCATCAGTAATGGCCCGACCAAGATCGTCATCGGGCCCATCTGCCTCTTGATCTTCATTATCTACCCCGTTGCGGTATCATCATATTCATGATACATATTATGATAGTTGTCATCATCCTCTTCTTCTTCGTTGTCTTCCATCACAACCCCTTTTTCTCCGTGCTTGGTCCAACAATTATAGCCGGGCATGAAACCGGATCGAAGCAGGTGGGCATGAATGGTTCTGGTATTTGAGTAGTCTTTCTTGTTCTGACAGTGAACACACGAACATCACATAAAACCATTGTGACCACGGTTTGCATTAGCCACAACGATGAAATTTTGGAGGCCCGTAATGTACTCGGAAGTGCGGCGGTCACCGTACATCCATTGTCGGTTCATCTGCATTAATATATAGTATATATCAAAAAATAATAGGGAGATGACCATTTATATATATATAGTACATCAATGACACATGAAAGGATAGTTGCCGACCTCGACCGAGAAGGAAAGAGCAACGAGAAAACTTATTTTGAGCTCTCGGGCATTTCACCGAACACCTCTTGTGCATACGAAAAAAACACAAACTAGCACACTTCACACCCTCTTGCTAGGCTCCAAAATGAGATAGTGAAAAAATGGAAGAGTGGGGTGTGGGCTGTGGTGTCTTATATAGTTTCTTTAACACCGGTTCAAGCCACGAACCGGTGTTAAAGGGGCTGCATACATCGGTGTAGGGCCTTTAACACTGTTGTGCCACGAACCGTGTTAAAGGGCTCCTTTGCTGCCAGCCACGCTGGTACAGGCCCCCCCTTTAACACCGGTTCGTAGAAGAACCGGTGTTAAAGCCCATTTCCAGGCTCAACCAAAGGCCTCGTTTCCACTAGTGAGGCTCAATAATATATCCATCATATTCCGCTAAACTCATATTCTTTCATGGTATCAGCCTAAATCGATCTCAAACCCTAGCTTCTGCCACGCTGTCCTAGGGGAGATCGATCTCCATGATCTCCGCCGGGGGCTGCGCAACCCGTATGCAGGGTTCGTCCGCCGATCCGTGATCGGCTGTCCTGTAAGTCTTTTTCTCCGATCACTTGATCGGCTTTCTTTTTGGTTTACCGATCTTAGATCGGATTGAGTCGCCCATTGCCGCGCCTCTACTCCGACCATCGGCATCGAGGATCTACATCGCATCCATGCGCCTGCCCCCTCCGCTGATGTGCCTGCCTCGGCAGGCTGCCGCGCACCACGGACGGCTTCTACGCCTTCCTCGGAAGGCTACCGCGGCCGCCCCCCTCGGATCCTCTTTGTCGTCATCGTCCAGGACTTCACCGACAACGTCGCCATCGAATCCGATCTACGCGTCGTCCACGCCATGGCGCATACAGTGCACCGTTGGTCTGATCAACCGATCCCGCGCATGTCTACGTCAAGCACGTCCCCGAGCACGCGCCTACCACCGATCGAGCTACGGGCTGCCGCTGTGTCGCCCCGTCGGGCCGCAGCGCCGCCACCTTTGGTCCATGCTACCGGCTTCCAATGCGCCTCCCTTGGCGTGTACGTCATTGATGGTCTCCCAGCCGCTGCACCGACTTGCGCCCTGCAGCTATGCCGCCCCTCGGGTCGTAGCATGGCTGCACACAGTCTACTTCGCCGTCCTCATGCATCGACGGCCTCGACTTTCACCGTGCCATCTCCTATGGCGCGGATCGCCGCCGTCTGCACATGGTCTTCATCACGTCACCGGATCTTCCTCGCCTACTTCGAGCACCGCCGCCGCACTTCACAAGGTAACCTGCAGGGCGCCCTCTCGCCGTCGTAGGTCCCATCGACTATCCCATCGCCACTCTAGGCATCCAGCATGACTAACCCAGGTCGCCGCTGATTTCGCCGCCTTCTACGTCTTCGTCCACTAAAACTTCGCCGCCAGCGTCATCGCCTCATCCCCGACTACACCATCTGCTAGTCTACTCCAACAACCACGGACAGCGCCGGCATCTCTCCCTTAGCCGCTCTGCGCATCGCAACCACTCTGGAGGCTTCCTCTGCTAGTCTTTCTGACATGATGACAAGTTCATGATGGTCCCTGCCCCCGCACGCCTGGTACTGGCAACATCAGGAGTGCCTTCGTCCCCGACGCGTTCCCGAGACTGGCAAACTAGGATCGTCGCCTCGTCTTCATCGACTTTTACAACGTCTTCTTCGGCATCGGCCCCTCTATGACCGTCTCGACTGCGTCACCGACGAGTTCTTCTTTGCATACTTGGTTCTGGCAAAACCGGAGTGTGCGTTCGTTCCCGACGTGCGCCTAGTTCTGGCAAAACTATGGCCGCACCTCGTCCTCGATAGCTCGGACTACATCGACTTCGGCATCGACACCCTCAACAACTGCCTCGACGCGTCTCCGTCATCCTCCTCGCTCACTATGCGCATGCGGCTTCACGTGCGGCTACCTCGACATGGGAATCCCCGACAACGACATGGACCACGGCGACCCATCGCACGGCTACCTCGACCATGGCACCGCCTCACGCTCTCGGCTCCCTCGACATCGGCAGAAGGGCTACCACCTCGCTTGAGCATCACTAGCTTCCTCTATAGTTCAAGCTACCACGACGCGTCAAGACGCTCGCCATTGCAGGGGGATGTCAGCCTACTGGATGCTACTTCGGTTTATATCTAGTCTGACCGTCCACGACGTTCCAGTTGTTCACGACGCTACTGTAACTACCTCGGTGAATTACGCTCCTAGTACAAGCCTGGATGATCAGAAATGGTTAAAATAGTACGGTGGGGCCCAAATGCCACTCACAGGTAGACCTTTCGGCCGTCCCAACCATTTCCAAACATCGGGACAAGAACGGGCGGCGTAATCGGCAGGCGAAGGGATCAACTACATACACAAATGAGTATGTATGCAAGCCACCATACAATAGTACATCAGAGCCATTCCATCTAAAAAGAAAGGAAATATAGCAACGCCATACGGCAAGATCCAAATATCCTAGATAGATATAATAGTTTAGGATATCTCCTCATACATCAATCAACAGTATCAAGCGAAGCGAAGACAAAATCCGAGTACGGACAAGACGCCAATCGGCATAAGATGCCCCATAAATAAGCACATCCCGCCCACAGATCTCACGGATCCCCGTTCCCGGAATCTCTACACCGAAAGATCGTTGCCCACATCGTAGTCTCTTCCACCGTATCCATCTTGCGAGGTACTGTTCATCTGAACCAATAATTTATCGTGTGAGACCCTAGGGGTACTCAGCAAGTCTTTATGCCTCTAAAGGGGACACAACCTGGGGTGACGCAATTGCAGCAAAAGATAAACCCTAACAATTCTACCGATACTCGCTAACCATCCGCCTAACCAGAGATAGACGGATGTCCGTGAATTAATAACAACAGTTATAACAGTAACAAAGGTAATCTTAACAGATCCATCCTCCTCCTCGCTTATGACGAGGAAGCGGACTAACAACCCCCATCCGTTGGCAGTTTTATTATCCATTCCGTGAGTATTGCACTATTTACTAGTCAGGTACCTAGTCTAGTCAGATTAAAAGCGGTACTTTAGTTATGCTTGTCTATGATCGAGAAACTATGCTCCAAGTCGTCCATAACCGCGGACACGGCTTTCAGAAAGTTTTACCCTGCAGGGGTGCACAAATAGCAACACACACTCGATATGCCTCGGAAAAACCAAATCAAAACCCAACAAGGCACGATCAAAGCGATCACAGGATTGAAATATTTGAGGCCACCCATTGCTACCATGACGAAGCTGGCTCTGAGACGGACTCAAGGTTTGTGTGGCATTGTAAACGTTGGGAACCGAAGTGTGACGGGCTTGTCGACATACAGCGTGGTCACGGACCTAAGCAGATGATGTGCTCCTCGCACAATCTTAAATAAAGCAGTAAAGCATAGCATAGGTACAGGATCGTAAATAAAACCTCAAACTAGTTTGTGGCCCCAAGAAATAAGAATGAATCAAGCTCTGGCTCAGGGGGGTCCATAAGCCTCCCGGATGTGGATAGCGCGAATATTCTTGGAACAGGAATCAAGTACTCGGGGTCTTAAGGGACACAAGTGAGCCTGAAAAAAACCAAATAGCGAATATGGCTCACCGATGCCACTTTCATTAGTTATCCCATTACTACTCAGGTTAAGTTGTTTAGGTACCTCGTTATCCATCAGACACTCACATACCCTACACATGCTGTTCTACGACTCGCATGGCTCAAACAACTCCTGTAGTAATGGCTCATGGGATGGAGGAACAAGCTTCGGTGGGGTTTAAAAATAAAGGCTATGCAATACTTGGGATTCGATTTAATGCAATCGCGACTCAATGATGCAAGAATAAGATAGAGGCAATAGGTACTATATGTATGCAAGCATGTGGTAGTGCTTGCCTGGCAGCTCAGTTGAAGCAAAGGATGGATCTGGGTAGTGCTCCTGGTTCTCTTGATATATCCCCTGCTCAGCGTCTATTCGAAGAAGAACCAAACAAACAAGGGCCAACATAAATAAGGTGCACAAGCATATGAATAAATGCGACCAGCAAACAATCATGCCATGATGAATGATGCACAATTTGCATGGCAATAAGGTAGCATGGCATGGGTGAGGTGTGGAATACAATAATAAAGCATTTTATTTAGTTTTGGCCCCATTTTATTCTCATATTAGTTGCTGTACACAATATATTTATATGATGCATGTTTCAAAACAAACCATGGAATGCATAAACAGAAAGGTCTCGTCGAGCTAATCATTTTAGACATATCATTTATTGAATTTGGACTTATAAATCAAAAGTTATTAATTATTTAAGAAAAAGGGGCATTTATTGTAATTTTAAATAAACTTGGAAATTTAAGTGTTCAAAATATATTTTGGATTGCATATTTGAAATCCTCACATTTTTCTGATTTGAAAACATATATTGTTTGTATTATTTGGATTAATATTTGAAAAGATATTTAAAAACAGAAATATATTTGAATTTGAAATAATTAGAAAAAGATTTGAATTTAAAATGTAAACAGCAATACTTTTGTTACTCAGGATTAGCTAGACACAGACGCCGATTGGTGGGCCCAAAGACTGACTCAACACACGACGCATGAAAACCTTTTACACGCTGGTCTTCCTAGCCTAGCTTGGCATGTGGTGGGCAGGCGACCTGGGGCCACCTGCAGGCACGCCAATGGGCGCACACGGGGAAGCTGGGAGTCTGGGTTGAGGGTTGAAACCCGGGATCCTTTTTGCAAAAACGCCACGGGGAATGACATGTGGGCCAAGGGGAGTGCGGGTTGATGCAGAAAAAGGTGTGGGGGGAAAGTGCAAAATGGCCACGCGCGCACTGTTTCTCTTCCTCTCTCTGTCGAAAACGACCGCAGCAGCGCGCGCGGCACGGGGGCTCGATCCCGTGACCTCGGGCTCGGGCGCGGAGGCTCTGGCCACTGCGGTGGCTTTGGGGTAGCTGTTAGGAGGTTGGCGGGCGGTTGGATAGGGCTTACGCGAGCGAGGGCGTCGAAAACGCAGGCAGCGGCCATAGAGGCGTTCGACCAGTTGGTAGCGACAGCAACGGCAGCGAGGAGGGCCGTGTCTAGGGGATGCAGGGGCTCACCGAGAGGTTGTCGGTGGCGCTGGTTGAGCAGGGCTGGCGATCGTCGGCGATCAGACCGGCGAGCTAGGGTTTCGTCGAGCAGCGGTGGTTCTGGCGGCTCCGGTCCTCCTCCTCTCGGCAATGACGCGAAGCGGGGGTCCTCCTGGTGCTCTCGACCACTCCCACGTCTTTGGGTCGACGGATCGGTGGTGGGCGAGCCGTGAGGAGCGGTGTCGGTGGAGAGGAAGAGAGGATGTCCAGCGCCTCGGCCAGATCTGGATAGGCAGAGGGTGCCGTGGAGTGGCGGTGGAGAGCAGAGAGGAGGGAAGATGCAGTGGGGTGGGTGAGGCGCTAAAGGTGGCTCGGCCCTTTTGTCCTCCTCCTCACGTGCTCGGCTGGGAGGCAGGCAGGGCTGGCAGTGGGGATGGCCAAGGCCAAGGGAGGCAGGTTGGTGGGGCCACTAGGGCAGAGAGGAGAGCAAGAGAGGAGAGGGAGGCTCGGCTAGCTAGGGTTGGAGCTAGGGTAGGAGGGAGGGCTCGGGTTAGGCTTGGTTTTAGGGATGGGGTAGCTAGGGTTGGGGTGGGATGGTCGTGGAGCCTAGGTAGGGAGAAGGAGGGCCGAGAGAGAGGGTGAGATGGTAGCTTAGGGTTTGGTTAGAGAGGGGAAAAGGGTTTAGCTAGGATGGGGTAGATTAGGTGTAGGGTTCTATCTTGGACAAGATCAAGCAAACACAAGCCAAGCCCACACGAGATCTAGCCAAAGAAAAGAATGTGGTGAAGGTGGTTTAGGCATGATCAAATAAGATCAAGCTAAAGAGAGAGAGAGAGAGAGAGAGAGAGAAGGCATGATCCAACCAAAAACAAGTAAAACCCAAATGACAAGCAAAAGATGGTACTTGCATGGGCCATGCATAATATTTAATGCCATGTTGATACTTGTGGAGACAATCTTATTTCATGGCATTATTATTATGCATCCCAAATTATGGAGTAAGGCCCAAGCAAAGGAATTTAGAAAGAATTCCAAGTGGAGTATATGGAGATGATCACATTGGATTATATTTGGGACTTTGCTAGTGTGTATATGCCACTAGGTATTTAATAGGCCCACAAAGATATCCCAACATGATGATATCCCCAAAACCACACATATGGAAGCTAGGAAATTGTGAAAACAACATGATGCTAAGATGAGAGCATGTGGAAAGAATTGGATCCATCCCAACCCACATGAGCTAGAGGCAAACTCAAATAAAATGCAAAGCTCATATTTTAGTTGGATGGTGGAATTATAAGGTGGTGAAAGAAAGGTGGTGGAGTTAATAAGAGATATGCCCCCAACTCAACTTGGGCATTAAACAATATATCAAGAACCAAATACAATATCAAGAAGCAAATACAATTAATAATGCATATGAGATAAGAACCAAATCAAAAAGGGTTTTATATGATGCTCAAATGCAAGGAGGCATGATGACATGAGCATGATATAATGATGATGCAACAATTATATGTTTGAAGTAGCCATTATATTACTAGACCAAGTAGCATTACAATTGTTAGACAATTGGGATGCTACAGCTACCGCTACGACTACATGGGGACGTGAAGGAGATATGCCCTAGAGGCAAATAATAAATAGGTTTTTATTGTCATATCTAAATTAGTTTATAATAGTTTTATATTGTGCTATAATTGTGCCAAGTAGAAACATTGGTACAGGTGTGGTATGAAACAACCAAGTCCCTAGTAGCCTCTATTCATACTAGTTCGTTGGTCATGAGAATGATCTGGGTTTCAAGATCATTGGCATTTATGCCAATTGACAACAGGGTCATATCATTGGAGAATGATGTGATGGCCATTGCTCGAAGGATTGCGACACGATCAAGTCATATAGTTCATTGTTGCAACAGCTATACCTAGACTCCTTTTCCTTAGACCATGAGCTCATATTACTCACTATTTCCCGAGGCTGCTTTGACTACATCAATCGTCATCTAGTAATATGGTGGCCATAACATGTGACTGTAATACCGGGATTTGTTCACCCACATGACGGGTAAAGATACATATGGCCGGCTTGGTGAGATTACATCCATAAATGTTGCAACATGTGACTCGGTCACGGAGATGTAATATCACGGTAACAAGAAAACAGAACTTGTTGTGAACGAGATTAAACAAGGTATGTGGTACCAATGATCAGATCTCAGACAAGTCGTATTAAGAAACAAAAGGAATTGGATGCTACATTTAGCGGTTCAAACGACATTGTCATCAGGAATGCATAGGGGTGATCATTGATACAGATCATGTCTAGAGCATTACCGAGCCGTGAGAGGATACACTTAAGGGTATGATGAGAGCGATCATTCGTAAGACGAAATCATAGTAGAGAAAGAGAAAGCCGGAATTGTTCCGCAGAGAGATCCGAAGTTGTTCGGAGAAAGAATAAAGGACCGGAATCATTCCAGGACAGATCCGAAGTCGTTCGGAGGAAATCGAAAGGGAACTCAAAGGTGTTTCAGGTCAAGAAGGATTTTTGTAGTATGTATTTACAAATTAATTAATGTAATTAATATTAAATACAATATTAAAATCTAATTTGAAGGGCTATTCCACTAATGGGCCAAACTTCCTAGGGAAAAAGGGCCTATGAGGGAAAACCGAAGGAGGGAAGGGCCAAGGCCTAGGCGCCTCAAGGGGGCCCACCCGGCCAGCCTACGATTGTGCGAGGGGTGGGGCCCACCCCTGGCCGGCTGGCCCATGAAGCCCTAAGGGCCCATGCGCCTCCCTCCTCTCCCTTGAATAGTCCCACATGGGAAACCCAAAGGGGAGGGCACACCCCCTCCCCTATATAAAGGGGTGCCCATGGGTGGGATTAGACACACCAATATTTGGAGAAGTCCTTAGGTTGACTTCCTCCTTCCCTCTCTCTCTAGCCTTGCGACCATGGCCCCAAGTTTGGGTTGTGCGAACAAGGCACACCTGCAGTACATCGTTGCGTTGTAGGGATTCCTAGCCGGATATCAACCTCTGCACTCCCGCCGGGATCAGGGAGCCGGAGGTCTCATCATGCACCAGATGTGTACGAAGACACGAGGCGCAACACTTGGGGCGCTTGAATGTCGTGGGCCAAAACTGCTGCACGATGAAGAAGGAGCAAGGGGTGACCTGCGAGGAGCTTCGTGACCTTGAGGTCGGCTATGAGTACGACTACATCAACTACGTTTCCCTCGGAACGTTAACCGTGTACGGTCTACAAGGGTATGTATTCTCTACGCTCGGTCGTTACCGCATTACTACATAGATAGATCCTAGGGAGTTTTTGGGTTCCAACATCGGAATTTTTTTGTTTTCTGCTACGGATCCCCTTCAGTGGTATCAGAGCCGTCTATGTGTAGGAGTGTTGTACGACCAGTACAAACATGTATTGTGTGGGCATTGATCCCTTAGTTGTTACCCTCTAACATGTACTTGTTTATATCGCGGTATTGTTTGATGAAGTGGCCTGGACCGACCTTACACGTATTCATACGCGAGACTGGTTCCACGCTCAACATACGTCTTGTACCGTATAAGTGGCTAGCGGGTGTCTGTCTCTCATTTAATAGTTGATATAGCATTTACAATGGAGGGCCCCGAAAGGGGTGTAATAGAGACAACTATTGGATCCATGTTGTGGATGAAAAGTGCGTAGACTAGAAGCGGTTCTATTGCGAAAGCCCTAACAACCACGTAAAACTTGCAATTGATAAGGTAGAGGCGTCTAACTTTATTTTGCAGGAGGGCATGTGATTATGATATGGCATTGGTCGTTGTGAAGGTAAAAGTAGTTTACTTTTCTGTTACTAAGTAGTATAGTAATAGTCATCGTTCCGATGGACGACCTAGTGGAGGCGTCGTGGACTTGGAGTCAAACCAAGGGCAAGATGGAGATCATGCCGGAGCGCTCGATGGAGATCAAGGCGCAAGAAGGACCATATCATATCACAATATACATATGATGTTGATACCTATTTTACATCTTATTGTGTGCTAGTATTAAGATACTCAACGGTAGCAAATAAGATAATCCCTATTGAATTCCAATCTTCCGTGTTCCCATTGTGTGTGCACCACCAAGAAAGTTCTTTGATATGAGGCGCCCTACGGTGAGTAGGGGTCAGACATATCTATGTCCGCATATAGTGGGTATAAGCCATGTTGCACAGCGAATACACACAAGTTAGATTTGGCGAGCCTAGCATGTGCAGACATGGCCTCGGAACATAAGAGATCGAAAGATCGAGCATGAGTCACATGGATGATGTGATTGACATTAGTGAATGACCTTTGATACTGCACTAATGACCGTGATGATCGGGGGAGGTGCAGAGGATAGGGAACATGTGATCACTAAAATCGTCCAGGGGATGACAATTTTAGTGGAGACCAATTATAAATTGATCTCTTATTATAAACTTAGTCTAGATGTCTGTTTGCAAATATCTTAGTAGATCTTGGCCTATCCCATTGAGGTCCTTTGCGACCATGGGAATATATTACTTAATATGGAACTTAGCAAAAGGGTCATACTTCATAGATCAATACCCACGCCAGAGGGATATCTTCGTAAAAGGTGATCTTCTCTTCTTGATACAATAACCATTAGGAGATAATTCGATGACTCTAGAATTTTTGTGTTTTCTCCATAATCATCCAATAAGCCATTCTTCGTTCGATGGAGAGTTGGGCTACATTTTGTATTCTACAGAATCAGGCACATAGAGTATGAGTCATTGGATGGGTTTGTTGGGTCCGCAACATAGAAAACAAAAAATTTCCTACGATGAGAACTATACGCCAAGATCTATCTACTAGATACAGAGCAACGGGTGGACATACATCCATGGAGAACTCACCCTCGAAGACAACGAGTTTTGTTAACGAGTAGGAACTCGTGGTTTATGTAGTCGTACGCTTGCCGATCTCAAGATCGTGTGGAAGTCCGAGCGCCACAAATCAGCAGCACATCCATCCTCGCACACACGTTCAAGCCACCGGACAACCTCCACCTCCTCACTCCAGCGAATCAGCGGAAGCAGCAACTCCTTCTAGACGCAAGGCCACCGAGAACATGTATCTCGCTAATCCGAGACAATGGGGGAATATCTAGAGGGGGAGAGAGATCCTTCACGAGGAGGTGTAGTTTGTGAGAGGGGAGAGGGGGGCTTTATATAGGAGGAGGAGACCCTCCTCCCATAGCTTGAGAGCATGAGGGGGGGACTCCTCCCATCCTTCATTCATGTGGTGAACCTCCACTCACATAAACATGGCCTCCACCCAAAATCCCACTCACATGTATTTAATTTCCACCAAATTAAATGTAATTCTCAATTAATAAAACTCTTTTATTTATTTTATTCAGAATTTTGTTAATTACTTCAATTAACAAACATTCACATAAAACCCCTTGCAACATTTCAAGATCACATGCAGAACCACTTTCTGCAATTTCACCCAAAATAATTCCGGTTTCTATCGAAACAATTCCTGTTTCTATCGAAACATTTCCTGCCGCTTTGCAAACCTTTTGTCTAGAACATATGTGCTCCTAAATGGTGTCCGACATCCCTTAAGTGTGTCACCCTACGGTTCACGAATAATGCAGACATGATTGAGACTCCTCTCAGATCAATAATCAGAAGCGGGACCTGGAGATCCATACTGACTCCTGCATATTCAGCGATGACTTCTGTGATCGTGAGAACCTTTAGCGTCAGCAATTTAATCCCTTTGTCTCATGATATAATACATGTCCGAGATTCGATCATCGGTATCCAAATACCTAGTTTGATCTCGTTACCGACATGCACTCTTTTCTTGTTCCCGTGATATAACATTCTAGTGATCACATCACTTGCTTGCAAGCTATCTTAATGTGATATCACCGAGAGGGCCCAGAGTATATCTATCCGTCATCGGAATTGACAAATTCCACTCTTGATCCATGAGCCTCAACATAACACCTTCATAGCACTAAACCCACCTTTATGGTCACCCTGTTACGGTGTGACGTTTGATGTTATCAAGATACTCTTCTGGTGTTAGCAATTAACATGATCTCATGGTCTAAGGATTAAGACTACTTTGTATGATGTTATAGCAATATAAACGTAATGACTTGATCGTAATGCTATACTTCGGATGAATGTTCATCACATCATTTCACAAATGTTGTGACCTTGTTATTAACAACATCCAATGTCCATGATCAGGAAACTTTGATCATCTTGTTAATCAACAAGCTAGTCTATAAGAGAGGCATAACTAGGAACCCTTTTTGTTTATTAAACACACATGTATTGATGTTTCCTATCAATACAATTATAGCATGCAAAATAAACATCTATCATTACAAGTAATACATAATAACAACTTTATTATTGCCTCTCAGGGCATATTTCCTTTAGTCTCCCACTTGCACTAGAGACAATAATCTAGTTTACATAGTGATAAATCTAACACCCATGGAGTTTTGGTGTTGATCATGTTTTGCCCTAGGGAGTACTTTAGTCAACCGATCTGCTACATTCAGGTCCGTGTGCACTGTACAAATCTTTATATCTCCATCCTTGACATGCTCGCGGATGGAGTGAAACTGGCGCTTAATATGCTTGGAATTCTTGTGAGACCTTGGTTCCTTGGCGTTGGCTATGGCTCCATTGTTGTCACAATAGATCACCATTGGGTCCAACGCACTAGGAACCACACCTAGTTCCGTTATGAACTCCATCATCCAAACCGCTTCCTGCGCCGCTTCTGAAGCAGCAACATATTCCGCCTCCGTCGTTGATCCAGCCACCATAGGTTGTTTGGAGCTCCTCCCACTAACTGCTGCTCTGTTCAAGAGAAATACGTATCCGGATTGAGACTTAGAGTCATCCAGATCACTGTCAAAGCTAGCATCAACATAACACTTAGCGACTAGCTCTTCTTCACCTCCGTATACAAGAAACATATCCTTAGTTCTTCTCAAGTACTTAAGGATATTCTTGACCGCTATCTAGTGTTCCGAACCTGGATCAGATTGGTACCTACTAGTCAAACTAATAGCATGTGCCACATCCGGTCTTGTACATAGCATGGCATACATTATAGAGCCTATGGCTGAGGCATAGGGGATCTTATCCATTATCTCTCTTTCTTCCGTCGTAGCCGGACTTTGAGTCTTACTCAATGTCTTACCTTGCAACATAGGTAAGAGCCCCTTCTTACTTTCGTCCATATTAAACTTCTTTAATATCTTATCAAGGTATGTACTCTGCGATAGCCCCATTAGGCGTCTTGATCTATCTCTATAGATTTTAATGCCTAATCTATATGAAGCTTCACCAAGGTCCTTCATCGAAAATTTGCTGTTTAGATAACTTTTAACACTATTTAAAAGATATATATCATTTCCAATCAATAATATGTCATCCACATATAATATTAGAAATGCCACATTGCTCCCACTCACTTTCTTGTAAATACAAGCCTCTCCATAAGTTTGGACAAATCCAAACTCTTTGATCACCTCATCAAAGCGGAGATTTCAACTCCGGGATGCTTGCTTCAGTCCATAGATGGATCGCTGAAGTTTGCACACCTTATCAGCATCCTTAGGATCGACAAAACCCTTAGGTTGTATCATATACAACTCTTATTCAATATTACCATTGAGGAACGCATTTTTGACATCCATCTGCCATATTTCATAATCGAAATATGCAGCAATTGCTAACATAATCCTAACCGACTTAAGCATCGCTACGGGAGAGAAGGTCTCATCGTAGTCAACTCCTTGAATTTGTCGAAACCCCTTTGCGACAAGTCGAGCCTTATAGATGGTCACATTACCATCAGCATCAGTTTATCTTTTGAAAATCCATTTATTCTCAACGGCCTTTCGATCGTGAGGTAAGTCCACCAAGGTCCAAACCTGGTTTTTGTACATGGATTCCATCTCGGATTTCATGGATTCTAGCCATTTGTTGGAATCCGGGCTCATCATCGCTTCTTCATACGTCGCAGGGTCATCTATTTCATCAATCATGAAATTCAAAATAGGATTTCCATACTGATTCGGAGCTGCGTGTCACCTTGACTGCTTGAGGTTTGGTAGTGTCCTCTTTCGGAGTTTCATGATCAGTATCATTATCTCTCTCTTCATTAGGTGAAGTCAACTCCGAAACAACTTCCGGTGCTGCGCTACTCGCCATTTCATGAAGAGAAGGTTCAATAATCTCTTCGAGTTCTACCTTCCAACTACTCACACCTTTCGCGAGAAATTCCTTCTCAAGAAAGGATCCATTCTTGGCAACAAAGACCTTGCCCTCGGATCTGTGATAGAAGGTATACCCAATCATTTCCTTAGGGTATCCTATGAAGACGCATTTTTCCGCTTTGGGTTCGAGTTTATCCGGTTGAAGTTTCTTCACATAAACATCGCATCCCCAAACTTTAAGAAATGACAGCTTAGGTTTGTTTCTAAACCATAATTCATACGGTGTCTTTTCAACGGATTTAGATGGTACCCTATTTAAAGTGAATGTAGCGGTTTCTAGTGCATAACCCTAAAATGACAGTGGCAAGTCAGTCAGAGACATCATAGATCGAACCATATCCAATAAAGTATGATTACGACGTTCTAACACACCATTACGTTGTGGTGTTCCGGCAGGCGTGAGTTGTGAAACTATTCCACAGTCTTTCATATGTGTGCTAAACTCGTAACTAAGATACTCTCCTCCACGGTCGGACCGCAGAAATTTGATCTTTCTGTTACGATGATTTTCCACTTCATTCTGAAATTCTTTGAACTTTTCAAAGGTTTCAGACTTATGTTTCATCAAATAGATATACCCATATCTACTCAAATCATCCGTGAAAGTAACAAAATAACGATATCCACCTCGCGCTGACACACTCATTGGTCCACACACATCAGTATGTATGATTTCCAATAGATCTGTCGCCCGTTCCATTGAACCGGAAAACGGCGTTCTAGTCATCTTGCCCATAAGGCATGGCTCACATGTATCAAATGATTCAAAATCAAGTGATTCCAAAAGTCCATCAGAATGGAGTTTCTTGATGCGTTTAACGCCAATATGACCTAGAGCAGCCACATATATGTAGATATATCATTATCAAGTTTAATCCTTTTAGCATCAACATTATGAATATGCATAATACTACTATCGAGATCCAACAGAAATAAACCATTCAACACAGGTGCATGACCATAAAAGATATTATTCATATAAATCGAACAACCATTGTTTTCAGACTTAAACGAATAACCACTTTGCATCAAACACGATCCGGATACAATGTTCATGCTCAGTGCAGGCACCAAATAACAATTATTCAGGTTTATAACTAATCCCGACGGCATATGGAGGCGGTGTTACGGCGGCGATCACATCAACTCTTGATCCATTGCCGACCCGCATCGTGACCTCATCCCTTGCTGGTTGTCGCGTTACGCAGCCTGGACCGAGTTACATATATTAGCAACCGATCCCGTATCAAATACCCAGGTGCTACTGCGAGTACTAGTCAAGTACACATCAATAACATGTATATCACATATACCTTTGTTTGCCTTACCGGCCTTCTTTTCCGCCAAATACTTGGGGCGATTCTTGCTTCAATGGCGGTCCCTTGCAATAGTAGCACTTTCGGTGTCGGACTTAGGGCCAGCTCGGGGTTTCTTTTGTAGCGGCAACAGATTTGCCACCCTTCTTTCCCTTGTGCTTGCCTTTCTTGTCCTTCTTGAAACCGGTGGTCTTATTGATCATCAACACTTGATGTTCTTTCCTAATCTCCACTTCTGCAGTCTTAAGCATTGACAAAAGCTCGGGACGAGACTTCTTCATGCCCTGCATATTATAGTTCATCACGAAGCTCTTGTAGCTAGGTGGCAGAGATTGGAGAACACGATGTATGCCCAAGTCAATGGGAATCGTTATTCCCAAGGACACAAGCTTATCGGCGTACCTAGACATTTTGAGTACGTGCTCACTAACGGAGTTGTTCTCTTCCATCATGTAGCTAAAGAACTTTTCAGAAGCATTATAACTCTCTACGGCAGCATGGGTATCGAAAATTATTTTCAATTCTCCCATGGTATCAAAGGCATTGCCATTTTCGAAACGTTTTCGAAGTTCTGGCTCTAGCCCATACAGTATGCCGCAATGAACTAAGTTGTGGTCCTCCTGACAAGTTATATAGACATTCTTTTCCTTGTCAGGGGCATCAGGAGCTGGTGGGGGGCCTAGCGGCGCCTCTAGCACATATTGCTTTTGTGCAGCAGTGAGGAGAATCCTCAAATTCATAGCCCAGTTGGTGAAGTTGCTACCATTCGCAGCAAGCTTCTCTTTCTCCATGAACACATTGAAATTAAAAGCAGGTGGTGCCATCTACAACAGAATTTGTAAAATATATTTAGACTAAGTTTATGATAGATTGAGTTCAACTAATCCAAATTACTAATGAACTCCCACTCAAAAACGACATCCCTCGTGTCCTTTGGTGATTACATGAACCAAATCCACTACACCAAGTCCAATCATCACGTGAGTCGGTGTAGCTTCAAAGGCGAGCATCTATATGGGCATCATATCAACTATATGACTCATCCTTAACCTTTCGGTCCGTGTTCCAAGGCCATGTCTGTACATGCTAGGCTCGCCAAGTAAGAACCTTAGTATTCGCGTGTGTAAAACTGTCTTACACCTGTTGTATGAAAGCGTAGAGTCGAGAACACCCGATCATCACGTGATGCCTCAAAACATGATCCACAAAACGGTGCATACTTAAGGAAGAACATATTTTATCTTGATATCTAAATGAGGAATCATCTTATAATGCTACCAAAAGCGCCAAACTAGCAATATAAGATGCTAACATCTAATGTGTGAAGTGAGATGATATGGTCCATGCATTTGATCTCTATCATTTGCATCGTGGTATGATCTCTATCATTCCTTTGTGTGTAAGGCCAAGGTCTATGGAACTTACACGTTAAGTGAGTTGTAAGAGTATCTATCATACATCTACTTACAACAATACCGTATCAAGACACTAGCCCAGCAACGATCTAAACTAGACGCCTCTAATTTATCAATTGCAAGCTTTACGTGGCTTAGGGCTTTCAGAGATAGAACCGGTCTTACCTACGAACATGAACCACAACGAGGATAACCAAGTTATTAGCAACTCATTGTAAATCAGATATTGACTATAGTAGGAGAGACAGACACCCGCCAGCCACTTATGCAAAACAAGTTGCATGTCAGTCGTGGAACCGGTCTCATGTACGATGACATGTAAGGTTGGTCCGGGCCGCTTCATCCCACTATGCCACCAATATCCAAAGTACATAGAAGATGCAATAACATGATCATCATCGCCCACATATAAACATATGTGTACTACCCGTGCAAAGCACCTACGCATAGATCAGGCTCTGATACCACTGTTGGGTCCGTAGCATAGAAAACAAAAAAATTCCTACGATGAGAACTATACGCCAAGATCTATCTACTAGATAAAGAGCAACAGGTGGACATACATCCATGGAGAACTCATCCTCAAAGACAACGAGTTTTGTTAACGAGTAGGAACTCGCGGTTGATGTAGTCGTACGGTTGCCAATCTCAAGATCGTGTGGAAGTCCGAGCGCCGCAAATCAGCAGCGCATCCGTCCTCGCACACATGTTCAAGCCACCGGACAACCTCCACCTCCTCGCTCCAGCGAATCAGCGGAAGCAGCAACTCCTTCCAGACGCAAGGCCACCGGGAACATGTATCTCGCTAATCCAAGACCATGGGGGGATATCTAGATGGGGAGAGAGATCCTTCACGAGGAGGTGTAGTTTGTGAGAGGGGAGAGGGGGGCTTTATATAGGAGGGAGGGAGACCCCTCCCCTCCCATAGCCGGCGCATGAGGGGGGGTACTCCTCCCCTCCTTCATTCATGTGGTGAACCTCCACTCACATAAACATGGCCTCCACCCAAAATCCCACTCACATGTATTTAATTTCCACCAAATTAAATGTAACTCTCAATTAATAAAACTCTTTTATTTATTTTATTCAGAATTTTGTTAATTACTTCAATTAACAAACATTCACATAAAACCCCTTGCAACATTTCAATATCACATGCAGAACCACTTTCTGCAATTTCACTGAAACAATTCGGTTTCTATCGAAACAATTCTTGTTTCTATCGAAACATTTCCTGCTTTGCAAACCTTTTATGGAACATATGTGCTCCTAAATGGTGTCCAGCAACCCTTAAGTGTGTCACCCTACGGTTCGCGAATAATGCAGACATGATTGAGACTCCTCTCAGATCAATAATCAGAAGCGGGACCTGGAGATCCATACTGACTCCTGCATATTCAGCGATGACTTCTGTGATCGTGAGAACCTTTAACGTCAGCAATTTAATCCCTTTGTCTCATGATATAATACATGTCCGAGATTCGATCATCGGTATCCAAATACCTAGTTTGATCTCGTTACCGACATGCACTCTTTTCTCGTTCCCGTGATATAACATTCTAGTGATCACATCACTTGCTTGCAAGCTATCTTAATGTGATATCACCGAGAGGGCCAGTATATCTATATCGCCGGGATTGACAAATTCCACTCTTGATCCATGAGCCTCAACATAACACCTTCATAGCACTGAACCCACCTTTATGGTCACCCTGTTACGGTGTGACGTTTGATGTTATCAAGATACTCTTCCGGTGTTAGCAATTAACATGATCTCATGGTCTAAGGATTAAGACTACTTTGTATGATGTTATAGCAATATAAACATAATGACTTGATCATAATGCTATACTTCGGATGAATGTTCATCACATCATTTCACAAATGATGTGACCCTGTTATTAACAACATCCAATGTCCATGATCAGGAAACTTTGATCATCTTGTTAATCAACAAGCTAGTCTATAAGAGAGGCATAACTAGGAACCCTTTTTGTTTATTAAACACACATGTATTGATGTTTCCTATCAATACAATTATAGCATGCAAAATAAACATCTATCATATACAAGGAATACATAATAACAACTTTATTATTGCCTCTCAGGGCATATTTCCTTCAGGGTTTTCCTCCATCATGGATGAAAAGAGATTGTTTGGAAAAACACTTAGCGATCTTGCATTAGAGTTGAGAACTCTTGGAAGGGTTTGATTACAATGTAGGTCATGGATGAAAAGGTATATGTAAGATAGACAAATTATAAATGTGGTTCTTGCAAAACTCGTTGCAGTTTGCAAAGTATTTGATACTTGTCCCGTTTTGTGAAAATAGGAGGATCTGCTTGAGAATTGTTGTTTTTTAGGCAACGTGACTTGATGATAGCAAGCAAAACAGTTGATGGCCGACATCACCTCTTCCCTCAAAGTTTATCATTTGGATTAGTGGACTTGAATATAAATTTGTAATCCTTGTATGTGTGTCTCGCTTTTGGCGAGAAGATTATTCATATGAACAAGTTACAAGCCAGTTTGTACTATTCTTATGAACAATACCGTTATGGTCACATTACGATTACAAACAAGTTATTCTCATCACTATGTTAATGATAATAGTTTAAACATTTATAAGAGGATTAGAATGCTAAAAGATATCCAAAGTTTAATAATGAAATGACCCTATAGTTTAAGTCATTTTGGTTATTGCATGTTCTTAATGAAGATCGGGGTCCTAGATGCTTAATCTAGAGGCTTTGCAAAACCATGCCTCTTAGGCAGAATGACTAAAACTCTGCATTCTGGTAAAACGGTGATATGCGAAGAAATGTTGAATCTTATACATAGTGATGTATCGTATTTTCAACAAGTAGTAGAAATCATTTATTGTGGACTTCAGTGAATAAGTGTATTTACTTAATGAAACATGAGTTCGAAATGATTTGAATTGTTCAAATGAGTTCACAACAACAAACGGATATTGAAATTAACAAGAATACGAAGTCTCTTCGATTTGATCGACATGACTGAAGTATTCAAGTTAAGTTTAGCATAAAAGGGACTTGTGAAAGATGTTTCACAAATTATGATAATTGGATGAATTCAAACTGTGTTGAAATGTCTAAACATCATAATCATTATGTATTAAGATACATATGGTATAATATCATCTCTTATAGGGGTTATAGTTGTCATTTAGAGTTAAAGATCAAAATAAGCAAACACTCATTTGAAATACAAAGGAACATCTAAAGATTCGTGGAGACAACACCATAAGTGTTATGGCACGTTCGAGTTTCTGGAGATTTCGATAAGTCGAAGTCGTGACGAATAAACAAGTCTTTGTAGAGCATTATTAGAAAGCTATGAATGCATCGTCCACAATGAGAAAACCTGCTGTTGTCCAAAGTTGACATGTCTTGATGAAGATACAAGTGGAATAAAGTAAAAGATCAAAACAAGGTATTTGACCTTACCTCCGAATTGTTGAGTGGCGCAGCGGAATTTGTTTCGTGAACCCAAACTCTACATATAGAGGAGAAACCAATGATAATGATCATAAAGTTTCAGTAAATACTTTTACAAAAAAAGTAGGATTCAACTATATATTCTAACAAGCTTGTGGAATTATATTGTTGATTCACTTGTCATGTTTTGAATGAGACATACCTACGAATTACAAAGAAGTGTGATGGGCCTAAGTATGAGAAATGAATGGTCATTGAAATCTCGTTAGTGGAATTCTCAAATTGATGATGATAAAAGAATTTTGGACTGTCCAAGATTATCGAGAGGACCTAGATTTGAGTGGGAGCAAATCAGCTTGGCTAATTCATAATATGTAGCTGGCATATTTTGAGTGGGAGCTAAAGTGAAATCCCTGGGTCTCAAACATGAATGTCATATTTGAGTGGGAGCGTGGAATCATTCTGGGATATGTGGACGACATATGTGAATGATGTGATTGGTGTTAATAATATTTAAGATAAATAAGGATGAAGTTGAAGTTATTAAACAATAAGATCTATCGAGATAGATTGGTGAGTTTAATAAACACTGAATGTCGAATGCTTTCTGGACTTGATTTTGAAAGATGTTCAGAATGTCCTAAGACAACATTCTGAAGAAGCTCAGAATGGAACAAGGTAAGAAAGAAGTTCTTACGATATGAAGCATTGAGTTAGTATTGCAACTATGGTTGAAAGAAAGGGATGTGTTGCATCTCCTATGCCTCAGTCATAGGTTCTTCCATATAACCATGTTGTATACTCGACATAAAATGACCTGAAGTTGTAGTTAGTAGGACAAAGTATTAACTGTAAGAACGTGTCTTTAAGTGATTCTTGAACTGATCACTGAACCAGAATTAAGTTTATACATAAATGGCAAGAAGCAATGTAAGTGGCATAGATGCATTTCATGCACTAGGATCTACATAGATATAGAAGTATAAAGGCTCCATCTGATGTGATGTATAATGTTATGGTGGGGCTAGTTCGCTTTTAACGTAGAATGATGTCTCCCTTGGGCCCAGTGCCCATGAGAAAGCCCTCGAGGTTGATCTAAAGTCACTGTAAGCTCCTGGAATCCGGCCTCGTTCTACTGCCATGACTATAGTATATACACAAATGATAGAAAAGTGTGTTTCAAAGTTTAGATGACAACAGTGAAAACAATCGTCATTATAAACACTAGAAACAAAGTCTCACTTTGTCGCCAAACAAATACTTTGACCCATTATACGATAATGGTGTGAAATGTCAAAATTAGGAAGACATTAATGATTTGCAAAAGACATAATGATCTGGTAAAACAGAACATGGACATGACATTTCCCATGAGCATGCATGATCTGTAAACGCATATGGTATATGGTTTATATGAGTAAAATGCAAGCTAGATTTTTTGTACTCTAGTGCAAGTGAGAGACTGAAGGAGATATGCCCTAGAGGCAAATAATAAATAGGTTTTTATTGTCATATCTCAATTAGTTTATAATAGTTTCATATTGTGCTATAACTGTGCCAAGTAGAAACATTGGTACAGGTGTGGTATGAAACAACCAAGTCCCTAGTAGCCTCTATTCATACTAGTTCGTTGGTCATGAGGATGATCTGGGTTTCAAGATCATGGGCATTTATGCCAATTGACAACGGGGTCATATCATTGGAGAATGATGTGATGGCCATTCCCCGAAGGATTGCGACACGATCAAGTCATATAGTTCATTGTTGCAATAGCTATACCTAGACTCCTTTTCCTTAGACCATGAGCTCATATTACTCCTTTGTTTCCGATCTTGCTTTGGCGCATCAACCGTCATCTGTAATGTCGGTGGCCATAAAGGTGTATGTTGGGTATTCCGAAGGAACAGTTGATGACATGTGACTGTAAGACCGGGATTTGTTCACCCACATGACGGGTAAAGATACATACGGCCGTCTTGGTGAGGTTACATCCATAAATGTTGCAACATGTGACTCGGTCACGGAGATGTAATATCACGGTAATAAGAAAACAGAACTTGTTGTGAACGAGATTGAACAAGGTATGTGGTACCAATGATCGGATCTCAGACAAGTCGTATCAAGAAACAAAAGGAATTGGATGCTACATTTAGCGGTTCAAACGACATTGTCATCAGGAATGCATAGGGGTCACATGGATATCCCTGGTCCCTCTTTTGATCATTGATACAGATCATGTCTAGAGCATTCCCGAGTCGTGAGAGGATACACTTAAGGGTACGATGAGAGCGATCATTCGTAAGACAGAATCATAGTAGAGAAAGAGAAAGCCGGAATTGTTCCGCAGAGAGATCCGAAGTTGTTCGGAGAAAGAATAAAGGACCGGAATCATTCTAGGAAAGATCCGAAGTCATTCGGAGGAAATCGAAAGGGAACCGAAAGGTGTTTCGGGTCAAGACGGATTTTTGTAATATGTATTTACATATTAATGTAATTAATATTAAATATAATATTAAAATCTAATTTGAAAGGGTATTCCACTAATGGGCCAAACTTCCTAGGAAAAAGGGCCCATGAGGGAAAACCGAAGGAGGGAAGGGCCAAGGACCAAGGCCTAGGCGCCTCAAGGGGCCCCACCCAGCCAGCCTAGGGTTGTGCGCATGGTGGGGCCCACCCTGGCCGGCTGGCCCATGAAGCCCTAAGGGCCCATGCGCCTCCCCCCTCTCCCTTGAATCCCACATGGGAAACCCAAAGGGGAGGGCACACCCCTCCTCCTATATAAAGGGGTGCCCATGGGTGGGATTAGACACACCAATATTTGAAGAATTCCTTAGGCTGACTTCCTCCTTCCCTCTGTCTCTAGCCCTTGTGACCATGGCCCCAAGTTTGGGCTGTGCAAACAAGGCACACCTGCAGTACGCCGTTGCGCTACAGGGATTCTTAGCCGGATATCAACTTCCGCACTCCCGACGGGATCGGGGAGCCGGAGGTCTCATTGTGCACCGGATGTGTATGAAGGCACGAGGCGCAACACTTGTGGCGCTTGAATGTCGTGAGTCGGAGCTACTGCACGATGAAGAAGGAGCAAAGGGTAACCCGCGAGGAGCTTCGCGACCTTGAGGTCGGCTACGAGTACGACTACATCAACCACGTTCCTCTCGGAACGTTAACCGTGTAGGGTCTACAAGGGTATGTATTCTCTACGTTCGGTTGTTACCGCATTACTACATAGATAGATCCTAGAAATTTTTGGGGCTCCACCGGAATTTTTTTGTTTTCTGCTGCGGATCCCCTTCAGGATGTTAGAGTATGATACGTACATGGTTATTGTGGTAGTTTAGGATAGTTAGGATTCTAGCCTAACTCGTCTTGTACTCCAAGTTAATTCATGTACGCCTATATATACTCGCTCATGAGGCTTAATAATATATCCATCATATTCCGCTAAACTCATACTCTTTCATATCTTAACATTATTTAGTTAAGATTGCGACATCCTTTTTAGGAGGGAAAAGTCAAAAACAAACCTTGAACTCGTAGATGAAAGAGAAATCAAACCTTCAACTTGCAATCCCTGAAATTGACACTCTAAACTTATCAATCTCATATATTTTAAATCTTAGGATTATTCCTAAACAGGGATTGTGGATGTGAAAGGTTTGAACCCGGTATTTATGGATGTGGCTGATGTAGGCGTGACTGACTAAGTAGGCTCACCTAACATTTTACATTTTATCTCCTATATTTTTATCTCTTGTAGAGCCGTGGTAAGTAATAAAAAATAAAAATAAAAATTGTTCGAGTCATCACCTACCTCCGCCGCCCTAAAATCCTCAGCACCTCCGCTCCTGCCCTCCAGCGATGCCGACCACAGAGCTTTCATTTACAATGCCCCTTCTCCTATGGTTCCTACACACAGCCGAGGGCCAGCCCACCGTTCCCAACCAGGGGCGGAGCCAGAAACAGCACAAGGCCGGTGCTATACTGGCTTAGTGGTGCTACTTTTCTATAATTTTAATATTTATAGCCTTCAAATTAATGCATGCTCCTTATAATGAATGTGCTAGGGGTGGTGCTACAGCACGGGTAACATCATGCCCAGCTCCGCCCCTGTTCCCAACCTTCTATGGCGTGAGGCGGGCGGTTTCCATGCCACACGACGGCGCACACGATCGTAGATGAGCCAGGCTCCGGCGCGTCGCCTCTTAGCGCGGCCGGACCGATGGCGGAGGCAAGAGCTTGGGAGGGCCAGGCCACGCGGTTGTCGGGGTCCGATGTACCAAAGCGTGTGAGAGGCACTAGTGCAACATGAGGGTCAGGACACACAACCGCCAGGGTGTGGGGCTGCGGTTCGCGTCGACAATGGTGTCCGCCGGCTCGATTTCTGCCGAGAGCTCCCAGCCTGCTCCGATGTCACGTCCGACGGCCATTAAGGCCCCTGTCGATGACAAATGGCTATGGACAGAGAATGAACCTGAGGTCGTACATCTTGTTGGTGAGACGAGCACCAAGAAACTGGCATGCCGGTGTCAGTCGAACATCATCAGCGTGTTGCACAGCTGTGTGGTGCTACTGTTTGGTGTCAACGTCGCTGCCCATTGACCCGAGTTTGTGTACATTGTGTCTCTCCTGCGGGTCTAAGTCAACAATCCCGGATCTGACCTACCACGTCGGCAAAATTTCTACTCAAATGGCCCCAAGGTTTAAAATAGACTGGGATTGGCAAATTCAGTGTGTCAATTTCAGGAATTGTAAGTTCGAGGTTCGATTTATCTTTCACCTACGAGTTCAAGGTTTGTTTTAGACTTTTCCCTTTTTAGGACGGAGGGAGTATGATATATATGATAGATGTGTCTAATTCGCAGTTGCAACCCTACTTGCAACTAAAAATCTCAGTTGCATCCTACGTGCAACTGAAAATCTCACGTGCAACTCACATAACACGCAAATTACAATACAAATCCAGTGGATTAGAACCTGACTAAGGTCTAACTTAACTATCACTCAGCAGAGAATTAGAAAAATCCATATAAAAATGAATGTCATGATATATCTTATAAAGTTGATTTTCCATTGTAGATATTGACAAATTTTCTAAAAGCTTAGTCAAAATTTACATCGTTTGATTTTTTTTAAAGTTATACATCTTATTTTATGAAAACGACGGGAGTAGCAGACAGTAACTACGGCGCAGTTTCTACCAAGTGCCAATTGTCCGTCTGCCTTGTGTCCGACCACACGAAGTTTTCACAGGAAAGCACCAGCACGTACGTACGTGTTGATTAACCTTTTTTTTTCTTTATAAGAAAAAGAAAAACCAACCCAACTTCCTGGTTCCACGCGTGCTGTGTGCCGCGCGCTCTCTGCTTGGTCTCCTCCGCGACGGCCCGGCACACTCCGAGAAGAGGAGTGCATTCTGCGGGTAGAGTTGACGGCGTCGTGGCAGACGTACACGCGGTCTCGGATTCGGTCCCACCGTGGCACGCCGGCGCAGTCAAACTAGCCTCCTAGTACTTGGCGAGTTTGCCTGCTTGTCAGCTTGTGTACGTACAGTCAGGTCGGAAGTAAAAAAATCTGGACGGCAGGGATCATTGTGGTAATAAACAACGGATCCGTGCAATGTATTTTTTTTAGATAAGAGGCATATAGCCCGGAAAATCAATATGGAATACGTCCTCACCGGTGGACTTTTTTGAATTTTTCAAAAAGATTCAAATATTTTCAAAAAAAATATCTACGTGTGGCAAACAATACTAAATACAAGTATGCAAATTTCCAACAGAAAATACTTTGTATTTCGAGCACATCAAAAAAGATAAATATGACAAATTTTAGAAAAATGGAGTCCCATTCAAATATGCACTGTTCACGTCTAGATCTGTAATTTTCTCTTTTTACTAAGGCCATGATACAAAGTATTTTCACATGATGTTTTGCACGCGTGTACTATAAATCATTATCTACATCTCTATATTTTTTGTATTTATTGGAATATGTAAATTTGATTTTTTTTTAAGTAAGTCCTCCATGAAGGACGAGCTCTATATCGACCCACTCGCATATAGCCCGGCTTTATAAATAAAGTTCCAGCAGATCAACAGTAAGATACAACCAATGGCTAGGCCAAGTTCAACAACCATAATACAACCGAATGAGCACGAAACAAGAACTAAGGTTTCACACAAGCCTTGGATACATAAAAGCCAACAGACGCCTCCCTTTATCGAAAAACGAAAACTAGGATACCGGGGTAAATGGTAGAGCTGCATCGGAGACCACTACTCTTGGAGGTGGCGCAGCTCCAGCGACTTTGACTTAATGACCTCAATAAGGGATGAGATCGCTACTCTATCCTTCCTTTTGTTGAGCAGCCTTCAGAGCTGCAAAAAGATAGTGATTTTAAACATGGCATCCAAAGGAGAGGAGATAAATTTCTCCTCAATAAGAGCTTTATTCCTAATCGTGCAAAGAGACTAGGCGATAGCAGCGAACACTAGCCAAATCACTCTACGGGAGAGGCCCGAGATTGCACGCAAAAGGGAAAAGAACTGATGAAAAGATCTGGGAGCCCACGTGCAGCCCAGGCATTCCCAAAAGCAGGCCAAAGAAATCTGGCCAAAGAACAGTTGAACAAAATGTGATTTTAGTTGTGCTTAATTTTTAGAGCCAGTTTCTGTAGGGGATCGGTGCAGAAAACAAAAAAATTCCTACGTTGAAACCCCAGAAACTGCCTAGGATCTATCTATGTAGTAATGCGGTAACGACCGGAGCGTATAGAATACATACCCTTGTAGACCATACGCGGTTAACGTTCTGCGGGGAACGTGGTTGATGTAGTCGTACTCGTAGCCGACCTCAAGGTCGCGAAGCTCCTCGCAGGTCACCCCTTGATCCTTCTTGATCTTCATCATCTTCATCGTGCAACAGCTCCGGCTCACGACATTTAAGCGTCCCAAGTGTTGCGCCTCGTGTCTTCATACATATCTGGTGCACGATGAAACCTCCGGCTTCCCGATCCCGCTAGGAGTGCGGAAGTTGATATCCGGCTAGGAATCCCTGCAGCGCAACGGGGTGTTGTAGGTGTGCCCCACCCCACGCACAGCCCTAGGCTGGCCGGATGGGCCCCCTTGAGGCCCCTGGGCCTTGGCCCTTCCCCCATTCGGTTTTCCCTCATGGGCCCTTTTTTCCTAGGAAGTTTGGCCCATTAGTGGAATAACCCTTCAAATTAGATTTTAACATTATATTTAATATTAATTACACTAATTAATATGTAAATACATATTACAAAATCCATCTTGACCCGAAACACCTTTCGGTTCCCTTTCGATTTCCTCCGAACGACTTCGGATCTTTCCCGAAATGATTCCGGTCCTTTATTCTTTCTCCGAACAACTTCGGATCTCTCTGCGGAATGATTCCGGCTTTCTCTCTTTCTCTACTATGATTCCATCTTACGAATGATTGCTCTCATCGTACCCTTAAGTGTATCCTCTCACGGCTCGGGAATGCTCTAGACATGATCTGTATCAATGATCAACAGAGGGACCAGGGATGTCCATGTGACCCCGTATGCATTCCTGATGACAATGTCGTTTGAACCGTCTAAATGTAGCATCCTCTTTCTTTTGTTTCTCGATACAACTTGTCCGAGATCTGATCACCGGTATCCCATACCTTTGTTCAATCTCGTTCACAACAAGTTCTGTTTTCTTGTTATCGTGATATTACATCCACGTGACCTAGTCACATGTTGCAACATTTATGGATGTAATCTCACCAAGCCGGCCGTATGTATCTTTACCCGTCATGTGGGTGAACAAATCCTGGTCTTGCAGTCACATGTCATCTACTGTTCCTTCAGAATATCCAACATACACCTTTATGGCCACTGTATTACCAGATGACGGTTGATGCAGTCTAAGGAGCCTAGGGAAACAGTGAGTAATATGAGCTCACGGTCTAAGGAGAAGGAGTCTAGGTATAGTTGTTGCAACAATAAACTAGATGACTTGATCGTGTTGCAATCCTTTGAGGAATGTCCAATCACATCATTCTCCAATGATATGATCTCGTTGTTAGTCGGCATAAATGCCCATGATCTTGAAACCTAGATCATCTTCGTGACCAACGAACTAGTATAAATAGAGGCTACTAGGGACTTTGTTGTTTCATACCACACATGTACCAATGTTTCTACTTGGCGCAGTTATAGCACAATATGAAACTATTGTAAACTAATTGAGATATGTCAATAAAAACCTATTTATTATTTGCCTCTAGGGCATATCTCCTTTAGTCTCTCACTTGTACTAGAGTACAAATAAACTAGCTCACATTTTACTCATATAAACCATATGCCATATGCGTTTACAGATCATGCATGCTCATGGGAAACGTCATGTCCATGTTCTGTTTTACCAGATCATTATGTCTTTTGCAAATCGTTAATGTCTTCCTAATTTTGACATTCACTCCATTATCTTATAATGGGTCGAAGTATTTGTTTGTCAACAAAGTGAGACTTTTGTTTCTAGTGTTTATGATGACGGTCGTTTTCACCGTTGTCATCTAAACTTCGAAACACACTTTGCTATCCTTTGTGTATATACTATAGTCATGGCAGCAGAACGAGGCCGGATTTCAGGAGCTTACAGTGACTTTAGATCAACCTCGAGGGCTTTCTCATGGTCACTAGGCCCTGGGACACATCATTCTACGTTAAAAGCAAACTAGCCCCACCATAACATTATACATCACATCAGACGGAGCCTTTATACTTCTATATCTATGTAGATCCTAGTGCATCAAATGCAACTATGCCACTTACATTGCTTCTTGCTATTTATGTACAAACTTAATTTTTGTTCAGTGATCAACTTAGGAATCACTTAAAGACATGTTCTTACAGTTAAGACTTTGTCCTACCAACCAGAACTTCGGGTCACATTACGTCGAGTATACAACATGGTTATATGGAAGAACCTATGACTGAGGCATAGGAGATGCAACACATCTCTTTCTTTCAACCATAGTTGCAATACTAACTCAATGCTTAATATAGTAAGAACTACTTTCTCACCTTGTTCCATTCTGAGCTACTTTAGAATCTTGCTTAGGATATTCTGAACTTCTTTCAGAATCAAGTCCAGGAAGCATTCGACATTCAGTGTTTATTAAACTCACCAATCTATCTCGATAAATCTTATTGTTTAATAACTTCAACTTCATCCTTATTTATCTAACTTAAATATTATTAACACCAATCACATCATTCACATACGTCGTCCACATATCCTAGAATGATTTCACGCTCCCACTCAAATATGACATTCATGTTTGAGATCTAGGGATTTCACTTAGCTCCCACTCAAATATGTCAGCTACATATTATGAATAGCCAAGCTGATTTGCCCCACTCAAATCTAGGTCCTCTCGATAATCTAGGAAATTTCCAAAATTCTTTGATCATCATCAATTTGAGAATTCCAATTACAAGACTTCAATATCCATATATTTCTAGTGTAAATCCAAAAGGCTTTAAGCATCACTACTATTGTAGTCAACACCTTGAATTTGTCCAAACTTGTGACAAATCGAGCTTTTTGTCATTCATTAAGTTTCATTTCCTTCTTGTGACTTTGCAGTCATTCAGAAATATCAAGTAAACTTCTTTACTTTAATAAGATCAAGTAACATGTTACTTTGCAATCTTAAATGTAACTTAATACAGGATTTTATGACTCCTAGTCATTTCTCGCACTCAGGTCCATCACGCTTCTTTGTAATTTGTAGGTATGTCTTGTTCAAAACATGACAAGTGAATCAATAATACAATTCCACAAACTTGTAGAATATATAGTTGAATCCTACTTTTTTTAGTAAAAGTATTCACCGAAACTTTATGATCATCATCAATAGTTTCTCCTCTATTTGTAGAGTTTGGATTCACAAAACAAATTCTGTTGCGCCACTCAACAATCCAGAGGTAAGGTCAAATACCTTGTTTTGATCTTTTACTTTCTTCCACTTGTATCTTCATCAAGACACATCAACTTAGGACAACAGCAGGTTTGCCCCTTGTGGACGATGCATTCATAGCTTCCTAAGAATGCTCTATAAAGACTTGTTTATTCGCCACAATTTCGACTTGTCGAAATCTTCAGAAACTTGAACTTGCCATAACACTTATGGTGTTGTTTCCACAAATCTTTTAGATATTCCTTTGTATTTCAAATGAGTGTTTGCTTATTTTGATCTCTAACTCTAAACGATAACTATAACCCCCGATAAGAGATAATATTATACCATATGTATCTTAATGCATAATGATTATGATGTTTAGACATTTCAACATAGTTTGAATTCGTCCAATTATCATAATTTATGAAACATCTTTCACAAGTCCCTTTTATGCTAAACTTAACTTGAATACCTTAGTCATGTCAATCAAATTGAAGAGACTTGTTAATTCAGTTAATTCAATATCCCATTCAGTTATGAACTCATTTGAACAATTCAAATCATTTCAAACTTCATGTTTCATTAAGTAAATACACTTATTCACTTAAGTCCACAATTAACTAATGATTTTCACTATTTGTTGAAAATACGATACATCACTATGTATAAGATTCAACATTTCTTCGCATATCACCGTTTTACCAGAATGCGGAGTTTTAGTCATTCTGCCTGAGAGGCATGGTTTTGCAACGTCTCTAGATTAAGCATCTAGGACCCCGATCTTTCATAAAGAACATGCAATAACCAAAATAACTTAAACTGTAGTGTCTTTTCATTATTAAGCTTTGGATATCTTTTAGCATTCTAATCCTTTATAAATGTTTAAACTATTATCATTAACATAGTGATGAGAATAACTTATTTGTAATCGTAATGTGACCATAAGGAATTGTTCATAAGAATAGTACAAACTGGTTTGTAACTTGTTCATATGAATAATCATCTTGCCAAAAGCAAGACACACAAACAAGGATTACAAAATCATATTCAAGTCCACTAATCCAAATGATAAACTTTGAGGGAAGAGGTGATATCGGCCATCAATTGTTTTGCTTGCCGTCATCAAGTCATGTTGCCTCAAAACCAGCAATTCTCAAGTAGATCCTCCTGTTTTCACAAAACGGGACAAGTATCAAATACTTTGCAAACTGCAATGAGTTTTGCAAACACCACATTTATAATTTTGTATATCTAACATATACCTTTTTATCCATGACCTCCATTTGCAATCAAGCCCTTCTAAGAGTTCTTAACTCTAATGCAAGATCACTAAGTGTTTTTCCAAACATTCTCTTTTCATCCATGATGGAGAAAAACCCATCCAACGGCTCATACTCTATGCCTTATTCTGTAGAATACAAAATGTAGCCCAACTCTCCATCGAATGGAGAATAGCTTATTGGATGATTATGGAGAAAATACAAACATTCCGGAGTCATCGAATCATCTCCTAATGGTTATTGTATCAAGAAGAGAAGATCACCTTTTACGAGGATATCCCTCAGGCGTGGGTATTAATCTATGAAGTTGGACCCTTTTGCTAAGTTCCAAATTAAGCAATATATTCCCGTGGTCGCAAAGGACCTCAATGGGATAGGCCATGATCTAATAAGATATTTGCAACTAGACATCTAGATTAAGTTTATAATAAGAGATCAATTTATAATTGGTCTCCACCAAAATTGTCATCCCCTGGATGATTTTAGTGATCACATGATCCCTATCCTCTACACCTCCCCCGATTGCCACGGCCATCAGTGCATTATCAAAGGTAGACATTCACTAATGGCAATCACATCATCCATGTGACTCATGCTCGATCTTTCGATCTCTTGTGTTCCGAGGCCATGTTTGTACATGCTAGGCTCGCCAAATCTAACTTGTGTGTATTCGCTGTGCAACATGGCTTACACCCACTGTATGCGAACGTAGATATGTCTGACCCCCGATCATCATGTCCGGCCTCATAACGAAGAACTTTCTTGGTGGTGCACACACAAGGGGAACACGGAACATTGGAATTAAATAGGGATTATCTTATTTGCTACCGTTGAGTATCTAATACTAGCACACAATAAGATGTAAAATAGGTATCAACATCATATGTATAATGTGATATGATATGGTTTTTCTTGCGCCTTGATCTCCATCGAGCGCTCCGGCATGATCTCCATCTTGCCCTTGGTTTGACGCCAAGTCCACGACGCCGCCACCAGGTCATCCATCGGAATGAGGATTATTACTATACTACTTAGTAACAGAAAAGTAAACTACTTTACCTTTGTAACGACCAATGCCATATCATAATCACATGCCCCCTGCAAAATAAAGTTAGACGCTTCTACTTTATCTATTGCAAGTTTTACGTAGTTGTTAGGGATTTCGCACTAGAACCGTTTCTAAACTACGAACTTTCCAACCACAACATGGATTCGATAGTTGTCTCTATTACACCCCTTTCGGGGCCCTCCGTTGTAAATGCCATATCAACTATCGAATGAGAGACAGACACCCACTAGCCACTTATACGGTACAAGTCGTATGTTGAGCGTGAAACCAGTCTCGCGTACGAATACGCGTAAGGTCGGTCCGGGCCGCTTCATCAAACAATATCGCGATATAAACAAGTACACGTTAGAGGGTAACAACTAAGGGATCAATGCCCGCACAGTACTTGTGCGTACTGGCCGTACAGCACTCCTACGCATAGATCGGCTCTGATACCACTGTAGGGGATTGGTGCGGAAAACAAAAAAATTCCTACGTTGAAACCCCAGAAACTGCCTAGGATCTATCTATGTAGTAATACGGTAACGACCGGAGCATATAGAATACATACCCTTGTAGATTGTACGCGGTTAACGTTCCGCGGGGAACGTGGTTGATGTAGTCGTACTCGTAGCCGACCTCAAGGTCGCGAAGCTCCTCGCAGGTCACCCCTTGCTCCTTCTTGATCTTCATCATCTTCATCGTGCAACAGCTCCGGCTCACGACATTTAAGCGCCCCAAGTGTTGCGCCTCGTGTCTTCGTACACATCCGGTGCACGATAAGACCTCCGGCTCCCCGATCCCACCGGGAGTGCGGAAGTTGATATCCGGCTAGGAATCTCTACAGCGCAACGCCGTGCTGCAGGTGTGCCTCGATCGCACAGCCCAAACTTGGGGCCATGGTCACAAGGGCTAGAGAGAGAGAGAGTGAAGGAGGTAGTCAACCAAAGGGCTTCTCCAATTGATGGTGTGTTTAATCCCACCCATGGGCACCCCTTTATATAGGGGGAGGGGGTGTGCCCTCCCCTTTGGGTTTCCCATGTGGGACTATTCAAGGGAGAGAGGGAAGGCACATGGGCCTTCATGTGCCGCCGGCCAGGGGTGGGCCCCACCCCCATGCACAGCCCTAGGCTGGCCGGGTGGGCCCCCTTGAGTCGCCTGGGCCTTGGCCCTTCCCCCATTCGGTTTTCCCTCATGGGCCCTTTTTCCCTAGGAAGTTTGGCCCATTAGTGGAATAACCCTTAAAATTAGATTTTAACATTATATTTAATATTATTTACACTAATTAATATGTAAATACATATTACAAAATCCATCTTGATCCGAAACACCTTTCGGTTCCCTTTCGATTTCCTCTAAACGACTTCGGATCTTTTCCGGAATGATTCCGGTCCTTTATTCTTTCTTCGAACAACTTCGGATCTCTCTACGGAATGATTTCGGCTTTCTCTCTTTCTCTACTGTGATTCCATCTTACGAATGATCACTCTCATCGTACCCTTAAGTGTATCCTCTCATGGCTCGAGAATGCTCTAGACATGATCTATATCAATGATCAACAGAGGGACCAGGGATGTCCATGTGACCCCTATGCATTCCTGATGACAATGTCGTTTGAACCGTCTAAATGTAGCATCCTCTTCCTTTTGTTTCTCGATACAACTTGTACGAGATCCGACCACTGGTATCCCATACCTTTGTTCAATCTCGTTCACAACAAGTTCTATTTTCTTGTTACCGTGATATTACATCCCCGTGACCTAGTCACATGTTGCAACATTTATGGATGTAATCTCACCAAGCCGGCCATATGTATCTTTACCCGTCATGTGGGTGAACAAATCCCGGTCTTGCAGTTACATGTCATCTACTGTTCCTTCGAAATATCCAACATACACCTTTATGGCCACTGTATTACCAGATGATGGTTGATGTAGTCTAAGGAGTCTAGGGAAATAGTGAGTAATATGAGCTCACGGTCTAAGGAGAAGGATTCTAGGTATAGTTGTTGCAACAATGAACTAGATGACTTGATCGTGTTGCAATCCTTCGAGGAATGTCCAATCACATCATTCTCCAATGATATGATCCCGTTGTCAGTCGGCATAAATGCCCATGATCTTGAAACCCAGATCATCTTCATGACCAACAAACTAGTATAAATAGAGGCTACTAGGGACTTTGTTGTTTCATACCACACCTGTACCAATATTTCTACTTGGCACAGTTATAGCACAATATGAAACTATTATAAACTAATTGAGATATGTCAATAAAAACCTATTTATTATTTGCCTCTAGGGCATATCTCCTTCAGTTTCAGATTCCAGGGCTCCTTGAAAGGGAAAACCATAGCTCGCTGATGAAGGGCCTTGTATAGCGACCTAGTTGAAAATTGCCCAGAAGGTTCAAGGGTCTAGGTTAAGTGGTCTTCCTCCAGATTAAGTTTAACAGAATCAAGGTTAGCCAGCAGGATTCTCCAAAGGTCCAGGTCCTCTAGGCTCAAAGTTCTTCTAAATATGGGTCAGCCTATTGGTCTGTTCAGGACGTCAGCGACCAGCACCTGAGGGTTGGCGCATACAGCAAAAAGCGAAGGGAATTTCTCGGCAATAGAGATCTAGTGGATCCATTATCCAACCAGAACAAAGTGTTGAGCCCATTACCAATTGTGTGTCTCACCCCAATGTGAATCAAGTTTCAACCACGCTGGATAGATTTCTAGAGCTAGGACCTATCAAAAGATCTCACTGTAGCAAAACTAATTCTCTAGAGGTACTTCTTTCGCAGAATATCAAGCCACATCCCTCCTTGGTCGTTGTAGACCTTCCATGCCCACTTAACCATGAGGCAGTCATTCATCAATTTGGTGTTAGTGAAGCCCAACCCACCAAATTCTTTTGGAGCACACATTGCAACCCATTTTACCATATGATATTTCTGCCTTTTCTTGTCTTTATCCCAATAGAAACATGCTCTGACATTGTCAAAATGGCTGTGGACCCCGTCTTGCAGCTGATAAAAGCTCATGCAATAGTAGGGTAGGATCGACATGCATGATTGAATAAGGATTGCTTGTCCCCCTGACGAATTCCTAACTTTCCACGGGTCAACTCTCTTAGAAACCTTGGATTTGAGCAGGCCAAGGGAAGCCATTGTCAATCTGCAATCGTCGATAGGCATGCTCAGATACATCATAGGAAGCAGATCCAATTTACAGTTAAGCATATGGGTTGTTCTCAACTGTTCTTCCTGATCAGAACCAAGAACAAACGGTTTCGATTTGGCAAAGTTGACTTTTAAGCCAGACATTGACTCAAAACAAAGCAGCGAGAATTTTAGGTTCATAATGTCCTAGGGGTTGTTTTTGATAAGTATTAATGTGTCGTTTTCGTATTGAAGATGATAAATCCCTCCCTCCACCAATTGATGGGAAACTCCATGGATGTTCCGAGTTGCACAAGCACCATCAATCATGGAGGCAAGGGCTTTCACCACGTAACTAAACAATGTAGGAGAAATAGGGGCACCTGCCTCACTCCCCTAACATTACTAAAAAGGGGCCTTGCTCCCCATTAGTATTAATGGCCGTCTAGCCACCTCTAACCAACTTCATCGCCCAACTAATCCACAAATGATCAAAGCCGACTTCCTACGGAAAATCCAAGCTGACTCTATCGTAAGCCTTCTCGAACTCAATTTTGAAGACCACTATTTTCTCCTTTGTAATATTTGCTTCATGTAGGATTTCATGGAGTACAACAATTCCATCTAGTATGCTATGCCCTTTGATAAAATCTAACTGATTGAGGTGGATATAAGTTTGCGCAACCGGGGACAATCTGATAGCCTGCGCATTTGCCATGAATTTGAAGATGACGTTAATCAGAGCAATCAGCCTGAACTGAGAAATCCGGTCCACCCCTTGGACCTTAGGAATAAGGGATAGAACTCCGAAATTTAGTCTCTTAAGGGAAATAAACTCCCTCGCAAAAGATTCAAGCAGGATAAAGACTTATTGTTTCACCAACGACTAGAAATGCTTGTAGAAAAAAACTAGGATGTCGTTTGGACCTAGAGCTGTGTCTGATTTGGTAGCGTTGACATCAAATTCTAACTCAGCCAGCGAGAAAAGAGCTGTTAGGTTGATGTTTTCAAGGTCATAAATCTATGAGGAAGCCCAAATATCAACAACCAGAGAGGCCCTTCCCCCCGAATTAACTCCCAACAATTCTTCGTAAAAGCTATAGATATGCTGCTTGATGAGACTGGGATCAGACAGAACCTCATCACCATCCTTAAGAGACACAATCTAGCAGCATCACTATCTCCCGTTAGTAGTCGCGTGGAAGAAATAAGTGTTAGCATCCCCTTACCCAGTATATCTCCTTAGGATAAAAAACCAACTCATTTTATTTATCGTATCTAGAGCTCCATTCTAGCTCAGATAGCCCCACCACGTCCGCTTTGTCGTCGAGAGTTTTGATGTCAGTAGTAAGGGAAGCCTTTCTCTTACGAAGAGCACAATCAAATTGGCCCTCCAACCCCAAAGATAGGAACAAAGAGATTTGATGTAGTGCTGCCACAAATCTACTTGGTCGCAGATCGATCCATATGTGCGCGGAGGATTGCGAAGGGCCTTCAATAACCAGCTATGGAAATTCAGGGAAGGAAAGACAATGTCTCTCAAAGTAAAATCTTCTGCGGTGCTGAGTGATACCCTCACCCGAGGAGAGAGTCAAAGGGCAATGATCGAAGCCAAATCTCAGCTCAATTTGCAAGGAACACATCGGAAATTTGTCTCCTATTCTGAGAAAACGAGAACTCTTTCCAGGACACACCTGGTAGGGTTTTGTTGATTATTAGACTAGGTGAAAAGAGCACCCTGTCTCCTAATATCTCTAAGGGCTAAATCAGCAATCCAATCATTGAAATATTTAGCTAGCGGTTGATTGATGTTGTTGATGTTGTTTTCTTGAGGATATATGAGAAGGTTGAGATCCCCAACGATGTCCACTAGGAGGTTGGAGGAGGATACCTTTGGATGGAGTTCTTCCAGGAATTGGACAGACATCGTGTGATTAGTTGGTCCATATACCACAATGGCCTCCCATTGAAAACCATTGGAGCGTTGGTGAAGTTGCAAACTAGCAAAATACGTACGAGAATCAATCTCCCCAACTACGAAGGTTTCAGAGTTAGCCCCTATGAGGATTCCTCCGGAGTGGCCCACTACTGAAACCCAATGCAAAACGAAAGGAAGGCCACCCACTAAAGATTGTAGCTCTACATCAGAAAAGTTGGGATGAATAGTTACTTGAATGCCGGTAACATCCACTCTATGTGTGCGCAAGAAGTCGGCCACTCGACGCCTCCTATCAGACTAGACAAATCCTCACATGTTCTAAATGTAGAAAATCATTTCCGCTTTGAGGATCGGGTCCCCTTCCTAGTAGGTTTAGGTAGTACCGCACCCTTGTGTAAGATGACGATTTCGATCTAGTTAACACACCATCTGATTGAGCAGATTTGGCTAGCGCTTCTTCTTGAGCAATGGCTTTCGCTAGCTGAGCACGTGTTCGGGCCAGCTCCCGCGATGTTGCAGCCTTAGCTAGGTTTGCATGCATGACCACTTTTGCCCTAATAACAGAAATCTAAACCCGAGGAGACCCCTTCTCCGAGCTAAAAACGATGTGAGCATCTTTGGCCAATTGCAAAAAATGGGAATCGGGAGCACGAGGCATAAGATGAAAAACCGAAGGAGCAGGAGCAGCGGACTTACTAGTTTAGTTTTTTTCCACGACCAGCAACATGGCACGCTCCATCATAGATGCATAAATCAGGGTGCGCTTACTCTTGCGGTTAGAGGAGCAAGGTTCCTCCACTGATAGGGTCTTCGCCTTCTTGGATTTGGACTTCGAGTAGGGGGTAATTGATGACCCACAAGTATAGGGGGTGTATCGCAGTATTTTCGAGGGAAGTGAAATTCAATTTATTGATTCGACACAAGGAGAGTCAAAGAATATTTATAAGCCTTAACAACTGAGTTGTCAATTCAGCTGCACCTGGAAACAATCTTGCTCACAGCAGTTTATCAGTAGCAACAGTTTTGTAGTAGGAATAGTAAAGTAGCGGCAGTAGCAAAGTAAAGACAGTAGTAACAAAAGCAGTAAATAGTGGGATTCGAGTGCAGTAGACATAAGGATGGATGGACGGGCGTTGTATGGACAAGAAAATCCACATAGCAATCAGAACATAGGGCAATTGCAGATAAATAAGATAAAGCATTCAAGTACAAGACAATCCTAGGCATGTGTTCCATATATAGTCATACGTGCTCGCAATGAGAACTTGCACAACATCTTTTGTCCTGCCAGCCCGTTTGCAGCGGGGCCTCTAGGGAACTACTGGCAAATAAGGTGCTCCTTTTAATAGAGCACCGGAGCAAAGCATTAACACTCCGTGAACACATGTGATCCTCACATCAAATCCATTCCCTTCGATTATCCGATTTACATCGCCGGGGCCATAGGTTCCGGACAACAACGTGTGTATACAACTTGCAGATAAGACCAAAAACAATACTATCATAATGAATCAATAACATGTTCAGATCTGAAATCATGGCACTCGGGCCCTAGTGACAAGCATTAAGTACAACAAGTCGCAACAAAGTCATAAAGCACTAATAAAAGATACTAGGAACCATGCCCTAACAATCTGATGCTATTACATGAACGATCTCATCCAATCCCTACCATCCCCATAGCCTACAACGGGGGATTACTCACTCATAGATGCGGGAAACATGGATGGTCGATGGAGAAGCGATGGTGATGATGATGGTGATGATCTCCTCCAATTCCCCGTCCCGGCAGGGTGCCAGAACAGAGTTTCTGGTGCTGTTTCATGGAATCATGTGGTGGCGGCGGAGTGGAACTCCTTCTGGAAAAACGTTGACCCCCCCGGAGTTTTTAGGTCAGAAGGCTTCTTATAGGCGAAGAGGGAGACCGAGGGGGTGCTTGGGGCCACCACACCATGCCCTAGCGCGGCCAGGCCCAGCCTGCACAGGAGGGTGTGTGGCCAGCCCTCCTCCGTCTCAGATTCGCTCTGGAGTCTTCTGGAAAAATAGGCACTTTGGCTTTTGTCCCGTCCAATTCCGAGAATATTCATTTTCTGACTTTCCTAGAACCAAAAACAGCAGAAAACAGGCAGCTGGCACTATGGCTCTTGTTAATAGGTTAGTCCAAGAAATCATATGAAAAGTACTCCAAAGTGTGGACAAAACACAAGAAAGTGGATAAAACCAAGCATGGAACATCAAAAATTATAGATACATTTGCAATGTATCAACATCCCCAAGCTTAACTCCTGCTCGTCCTCGAGTAGGTAAGTGATAAAAAGAAAGAATAATTTTTGAGGTGACATGCACCATCATAAACTTGATCAAAGTATTTGTAAAACATTCAAAGATGGGATCATAGTACTTCAATCATAACATGAAAGAGAAAGTTCTAGCAATAAGACAAAGAAACTATGATGCAACATGAAAAGGCACAAACAAAAGATTCATAAATAACAATGCTTTGCAAGGCGTTTGTTTGTTTCACATAAAGAAAACATAGCATAGTGGCATTCAGCTTGTCCCTCATAGAGTAGCAAACATAAATGCATAGGACACCTTCAAAGTTTACAAGAGTGACTAGATACAAATAGTTTAAAACAAGCAATATCAATGTATGCATCAATCAACAAGTCTTGGGACAATGCACATAGAACTAAGAATGGCCACTATGCTCTCAAGAAAGTGCTCATAGAATGTGTGGAGACTCAACAAGAAAATGAACAGGTTTTGAAAAGTTTGAAAGGCTTCCAAATGCTGAAAGTATGGTACTCATTAGCTTTGAGCTCTCATTGCCCCTATCATAAGCATCTTTAATGTGGTTAAGGTGAAAGTGAGGTCCAATCTGAGTTATATGCTTGACAGACTATAAACTAAAAATCCCATGTCCCTTGAGTACAAGGGCCGCTCCTCATGCTACTCAACTTTAGTTACCGGTAAGTTCTTGTCAACGTAAGTATAAAGTATCATTGAGAACCGCTTAACGGGTACCCTTGCCCGATGATACGGAAGAATCCCCATATCAAAATGACAAGGCAAGCAGACAATGAGTATCTCAGCAATCTTCTTATTTACCATGGGAAAATGGTGCTTTTTTCTCTCTTTCCTCTTTTCATAAAACTCTTTTTTTTCTTTTTCTCAATAGCTATCTCTCTCTTTTTTATAAGAAGAATGCTTCATAGATATCATTATGGTTACGCTGCAGGTTTCCACCATGTCAGCATGGATTAGACCAGCGGCCCAAGCGTTTCTCTAACACACATACATAACTCCATGGACTTACAAGCTCCCCTTTTATTTCACAAGCGACATCCGCAAACAAAAGAGCAAGGTATCAACTAGGTATATATTTACAAGTGTTGAAAGCGTTCCCCGTGATAGCACGGTTCTGCTAATCCCCAGCCTATAATTTGCAAGCATATAACTTTTCATGGAGAGTTCACAATGGTTCAGGTTTATTAAGTGCAGGAAATAAAGTGTGCCATCAAGTCCGTAAGAGCTTTACTAACTAACTTTCTCATAACAAGCAAACATTTTATTCGGAAGAAAACAAGGCATATTGAATATGCACGGAAGTAGCAAATGATGCTAATAGGTAGGTATGGTGGACACTTTGGCAATAATTGGTTTAAGGGAGTTGGAAACATGAGTAAAACACTCAGTGTAAGTGAAGGCTAGCAATAGTAAGGGAGCGACAAACGAGAGAGCAATAATGGCCATAATCATGCAGAGCGACAAAACATCATTGATCAAAGCATAAAGTGATACTACAAGTTGAAAACTAAAGGATCATAAAGGCTTATGGTGACTTTGGATAGTCATAACATGGTGTGAACATGTGCCAAGTCAACCCAAATAAAGCATCAAAGGAGAATACCACTATACTATGCTTTAATATGCTAAAACAACGCATGATTCATCCAAGGCACATTAAGTAATCTCAATCGTTTATAACAAGTCATGCTACAGCAAAGAATACTAAGCATAAAGCCAAAACAATATCAAGCATGGCATGACAAAGCATAGGTCACAGTCAAAAACAAGCTCTCTTTACCACTTAAGCATGAGCTTTCCTACTCTTTTCCAAACCAAACCAAACCAAACTATTTGAACACCAATGCATGAAAGAGGAGGTCCAACCAATTTATTCAGTAAACTAAGCAAACCATGAAAACTAAAAACCAAAATGAAAACGAAAAAGAAGACGCTCCAAGAACAACACAACTGTGCATGAAACAATAAAAATGAAGTGTTTGGAAGAAACCTAGGATTTTTATTGATGAAGAAGGGGATGCCCAAGGCATCCCCAAGCTTTGACGCATGTACTTCTTGGATATTTCTTGGGGTGACACGCGTGGCATCCCCAAGCTTGAGCTTTAGTCCATCCTTCATCTCATTACTCATTTCTTCCATACACCTGAAATTTTTCCTTCATACAAAACTTCACATAATCTTTATTAGCAACATTAGTGCACTCAAGATAATAAGTCTTTAGGTTCAGTTCTAACACCAATAAACTTCCATTAAAACACTAGCTACTGTAGCACTTCCCTCAAAAAGCTCAATTCCCCAAAAGAACTCAAAAAGGAACCAACAAGAAGCAAATGCAGAAAATAGCAGAAATCTGTCAAAACAGACCAGCAGGCAAAGACGAATTTTTTTGAAGACCTTATATTGCTCAAATCGAAAAGTGTTGAACTAACAAAAGTTAGATAACAACCTGGGGCAGAAATACAAAAATTCACGCCTCAAAAAGACGTTCAGAGATTTTACACGAATGTTTACGGTGAAGCATAGAAATCTGTTTTGGGACAGCAACTTTCCCAACCATTACTTCTCTCACATTAGAGGTTACTCTTGGCACAAAAAGCAAATAAAAAGGAAAAGGAGCAGTTATTACTGAAGTAATAACTTCCAAGACTCATCTAAAACTTTTGGGTTATCTCCCAATAAGTACTTTTCTTTAACGCCTTTAAGTTAGGCATAAGCAAAAACTAAAATGGATAGAATAGAAGTAAACGGGGATAATCATAGTGAAAACATTGCTTTGTTCAATGAAATCCTTTTGTTAACAAGGTTGATCAGGTCTTGTTACCAAAACAATTACATATAAGACAAAACTTTGTATCCAACTAATGATTATGTTACCTCAATCTTGATAGCAATGGTCCCAATCATAATAGTTTCAAAATTTTCTCTTGGTATGGGACAATATATTTCTCCAACTTGAATACCCTCAACATGTTCAATTGAATTCAAACCATAAGTCCTTTCAATCTTCTTGGGGAAATAGACAGTATGTTCCTTGTCATTGACATTGAAGGTCACCTTCCCTTGATTACAATTAATAACAACTCCTGCAGTATTTAAGAAAAGGTCTCCCAAGAATAATAGACATATTATCATCTTCATGCATAATAGTTTGAGAGGATGCTCTCATAAGAAATAAGAGTTGAAGTAAAAGAGAGCATCAAGAAGCAAATTCAAAACACAAAGTCTAACCCACTTCCTATGCATAGGAATCGTGTATGCAAATAAATTCACAAAGAACAAAGTGACAAGCATAGGAAGATAAAACAAGAGTAACTTCAAAACTTTCAGCACATAGAGAGGTGTTTCAATACCATGAAAACTTCTACAACCATATTTTCCTCTCTCATAATAATTTTCAGTAGCCTCATGAATAAACTCAACAATATAACTATCACATAAAGCATGATTTTCATGATCTATAAGCATTAGAGCTTTATTATAGACATTTTCAAAAGAATCCTTAGGAACATAACATTCATCCTTCTTTAGTAAGCATGGGGGACAATCAAATAATGTAAGGGATAAAGAGTTACTCTCATTAGAAGGTAGGCATGGGTAGCTAATCCATTCTTCCTCCTTTTGTTCATCACTCTCCTTCTCTTTTTCATCTAATGAGATTTCAGGCTCATCAATTTCTTCTTCCATAGGATCCTGCAAGGCATTAGTCTCTTCCATTTTTGGAAAGCATCTATTAAAATATTCAAGGATATAGCCATTTTCATCCTTGTAATTATGAAAGCAAAATTTAAGTATACCATAAACCTCATATTTGTAAGGTGAATCATCAATATTTTCAAGCAAACTAGCAAGTTCAAAAGAACCCTTCCAAGCAATAAATTCTTCAATTTGTTCTGCATCATAAAAGTCATAAATTCCTTTAGCATAGGAAGATATGGTATCATTATCATTATACTCACATTGAAAAGGGAGGTGTTTATACCTCTTTTTGCAACAAGATTCATCACAGCAATAAGTAACATTATAAGTAGAGCACACATTTCTAGCAATGGTATACAATCTATCAATTTGTTCCCATAAGTGTTTCCCTTTTTGTGACAAGCGGTGTTCCTTATAATAATATTTTTGATCTTCTGTGAACCCACCTTGCCAATAAGCTTCAGTTTCAAAGAAACCAACCATTGACAACAAGCATGATAAGGCAAGACAATAACAGACCAACGGAAATAACAACTAGAGTAGGAACTACTTTTTTTGTATTTTTGATAAAGAAACAAGCAAACAAGGAGAAAATAAACTTAGCTTGAACAATAGTGATTCCAAGTGGACTTGATAAATAAAGCTATGCTCCCCGGCAACGGCGCCAGAAAATAGTCTTGATGACCCACAAGTATAGGGGGTATATCGCAGTATTTTCGAGGGAAGTGAAACCCAATTTATTGATTCGACACAAGGGGAGCCAAAGAATATTTATAAGCCTTAACAACTGAGTTGTCAATTCAGCTGGACCTAGAAACAATCTTGCGCACATCAGTTTATCAGTAGCAACAGTTTTGTAGTAGGAATAGTAAAGTAGCGGTAGTAGCAAAGTAAAGACAATAGTAACAAAAGCAGTAAACAGTGGGATTCGAGTGCGGTAGGCATAGAGATGGATGGACGGGCGTTGCATGGACAAGACAATCCACATAGCAATCAGAACATAGGGCAATTGCAGATAAATAAGATAAAGCATCCAAGTACTAGACAATCCTAGGCATGTGTTTCATATATAGTCATACGTGCTCGCAATGAGAACTTGCACAACATCTTTTGTCCTGCCAGCCCGTTTGCAGCGGGGCCTCTAGGGAACTACTGGCAATTAAGGTGCTCCTTTTAATAGAGCACCAGAGCAAAGCATTAACACTCCGTGAACACATGTGATCCTTACATCAAAGCCATTCCCTTCCGGTTATCTCGATTTCTGTCACTTCGGGGCCATAGGTTCTGGACAACAACGTGTGTATACAACTTGCAGATAAGACCAAAAACAATACTATCATAATGAATCAATAACATGTTCAGATCTGAAATCATGGCACTCGGGCACTAGTGACAAGCATTAAGCACAACAAGTCGCAACAAAGTCATAAAGCACTAATAAAAGATATTAGGTACCATGCCCTAACAATCTGATGCCATTACATGAACGATCTCATCCAATCCCTACCATCCCCATAGCCTACAGCGGGGGATTACTCACTCATAGATGGGGGAAACATGGATGGTCGATGGAGAAGCGATGGTGATGATGATGGCGATGATCTCCTCCAATTCCCCGTCCCGGAAGGGTGCCAGAACGGAGTTTTTGGTGCTGTTTCGTGGAATCTGGTGGTGGCGGCGGAGCGGAACTCCTTCTGGAAAACATCAAACCCTCAGAGTTTTTAGGTCAGAAGGCTTCTTATAGGCGAAGAGGGAGACCGAGGGGGTGCCTGGGGCCACCACACCATGCCCTGGCGTGGCCAGGCCTAGCCCGCGCCTTGGGGGGATGTGGCCAGCCCCTGTCCCTCCTCCGTCTCGTATTCTGGCTCCTGGAGTCTTCTAGAAAAATTGGCACTTTGGCTTTTGTCCCATCCAATTCTGAGAATATTCATTTCTGACTTTCCTGGAACCAAAAACAGCAGAAAACAGGCAGTTGGCACTGTGGCTCTTGTTAATAGGTTAGTCCAAGAAATCATATGAAAAGTAATCCAAAGTATGGACAAAACACAAGAAAGTGGATAAAACCAAGCATGGAACATCAAAAATTATAGATACATTTGCAATGTATCAGTAATCTCCTCTGTTAGGTTCTAGAAGGCAGCACGGAAATCTTCGGTTGCCATGAGGTTATATGTGAACTCTTATTCCGGTAGGGAAGATGCGATCACCGAGCTGAGAATGGGGTCAGAAATTGTCGTAGCCTGGAGAGGAGTGAAGGTTGAGAGAGGCCCACCTCTAACCTATCCGTAGTTGAGAGGGGCTGTTATTTCCCAGGAGAGCACCAAATAGAAAAGGCCGAGGAGTCTGAGTCCACATCTTCACAGCTTCCATCAATGTCAGGTCTTTAGGGTCAAAAACCTTCAATCTAGCAGCGATGCCCTCCACCGGAGGGGCATATTTTGTGGGGAGCCTAGGAGGTGGTGAGGAAGATAGCAACAAGGCAGCTTAAGGTAGGGCTTCAGTGGCCAGGCGTTCCTGAAACACGGGGCCCTCTAGGAAGTTGGATCCATATTGGTTGACCGACAATGAAATCTGAATTGTTTGTTCCGTCCTCAGCATGCGTGGAACATCAACATGGACAAGGGCAAGCAGCTTCTGGCCGCTATCCGTCGCATCCCCATGTTGCTTGGAACCGTAGCCAAGAGGAGCATTGGTAGGGTTGCGGTTGGACTTGTTCCTGTTTCTGAGCTCACGATTCCATTCCTCCTCAGTGAAGATGCATCTAGATTCTTCCATTTCATCATCATCATCTTCTTCATTGGGCGGCGGCGGAGGAGGAAGCAAAGGACCAGGAGCCCGGGGCCCCTCCGAAACCCATATCTGGCTCAACAATCAGCAAAAAACTAGATTTCCTTTTGTAAATCTCGAAGCAGGCGCGGATTTTACTAGGAATATCTCAAGACAATAAATAAATAAATAATATGTATCACTCTGCCAATAGTCATAATCTCAAGTGAATCGTATCAATGCGTGCTCGCTCACTTCTTGCCTCCTCCCACCTCGGCACCGCCTCTACCCTACCCAAGAGCCTTGTTGCGGTGCATTTTCCTCCCTCCCCCGTCATCACATTTTGTGGCCATGCTCTCATGGTTAAGATTGAGTTGGTGTTTAAACCTAAGTCCTCCACTCCATAAATCTGACATGAAGATGAGAGGAAGATGGGTATGGGCTTCGTAAATCTGGCAATGACAGAGCTCTTGCTAGTCTGATATGCTATGGTTGTTGTTCGAAAATGTGTTGGGAAATTAGCACACTCAAATGTGATATGAAAATACGTAGCGGAATAAGATGTAAACTTCAGCACCATTCATGTACTAAATCCACGGATCGTTGCTCAATCACAGAAAAAAACATATGAATCAAACATATATGGAGAAACATATTTGTTCCAGCTGAGGACAAGTCCTAGATGCTCTCAGCATATAAGTAGCTAAAATCTGTTGGTAGGTAGGACAAGTCTTGGGTGCTCTCAACAGTCAGCATATAGGTGTAGAGGCAAGCAAATCAATACATAGGGACACCATTCCTTTTTACGTGGAAAACCTCTCAACTTGAGAGGAAAAACCACAGACCGAAGCCACCCAAATCTTCTTCCAGTATTATCAAATAGGGATACAACTTGTTCTTTTTTAGAGAGCACTAGAGGATCTCATACATCAGATACACACGGTTCTTGGATGCCAACAACAACATTTGTGCACAAAGAGCTAGGGATTAGAATAATCTCACCAAAGATGGTGGAACCATAGCTTTAAAGAGACATGGTAGTGGATCTAGACGTCACGACCTTATGAATAGAGCCGCCGCTTGATTCAGCTTTCCTTGAACTTCTTCATCTTCCATTCTCTCTTTATTTTGTTCTCCAATGTAGACTAATCTGGATTTTCATCACTCCTCCTTATGGTGGCTGGATGGGAGGTTTATCCTCTCCCTTGTCTCATGTGCAATATCTAAAATAATTCTTGGTCATAATCCTAAATATTGGTAGGCTCTTGCACCTATTTAAGCGCCTGAAAGGCTTTATTAGGTCGTATTCTCACAACCCACATGAGGAGGATACCCAATAAAATGTTGGTTGGAAAAGCTTGGCTATTCTAAGAGTTTTAATGTTGTATACGTGGGTCATTTTGACATGTCGCAATATCTTCTTTGTTTTACTGTGAACACAAGGGGTTTCCAATCTTGCATAGGTTGTTCTGATGGTGTAGTAATGATATAGGCATTTTTTGCGAAGGTTTTTTTGAGAGCAACACACGTATTTTATTAATAGAAAATCAAGTTACATGACTCAACATACGTGGAAACTAAAAGACAGACTGGGATAAACTGATTATCCTGAATTTGCAGATAAAATCTTAAGAAATCGAAAACAAGACGATCTCTAGAATTTCCCGCAACCACCATAGCCAGCGGTTGCCGCCCAACACCAGTGCCGCCAAGGCGGACGCTAGGAGAGACGCCGAACCTCCATCATTGCAAGATCCAAAACCGCATCATCGCCAACGAGGCTTTGTGAGTCGATGAACAGGTCTGCTGGACGCAGCGAGGCACATGTCGCTGTGGCACGTCGACCGGGGGACGTCCCCGTGTTGTCTTGGACCAAGATCCGCCGCCTCCCATCGACGAGGTCGGAGAAGAACGACAAATCCACCACCTCCGGACCAACATCCTCGCTCCAGAAGAACTACCTCGCCCCGGCTGCCAGCGCCGTCGCGGATAACAACGAACGTCAGCGACACGCCGAGAAACTGTTCTCTCCAGATCTGAAGAACAACAAGAAGACCAAGTTGTCGATCTGAAGGACCGATCAACACACGTTGCCATCAACTCCGAGGCGCCGCCTCGAAGGTCGTCACCGGTGTGGGAGTAGAGTTGAGGCAGATTTATTCGCCTGGGCGCCGCTCCCACCACCCCAACGGCGTACCAAAGAAGACAAAACCTAACCCTAACTACTAGGCCAGAACGGAGGAACGAGGCCCCTCCTCCCTCCTGCCGCCGCCGGAGCGGCAGGCGGAGGGAGAGAGGACCGAGGCCAATGCCCTGGCCGGATGAGATCGGGAGGACTTTTTTCCCCACCGCCGCTGCTTGCGAGAGGAAAACTTTTCGTGACCTAGTCGGATGCATTTTTTGCAAAGGTTGTGTCATGTTGCATAGGTGTTTCTACGTTGTTATGTTGCCATCAATTGTCTGAAAGTGTGGCTAATAAAAAAAAATCAAACATGAATGTGTTTGAAATGTTACAACATTTTGCAAGTTTTTTTTACGAACCATGTGAAAAATATAATGATAGTGTCACTTATGCGCAAAAAATGTTCACATGTCATGATAGCGTCACTTATGCACGAGAAAAATGTTTCACATGTGATTTTGATGTTGTAGTGATTGCCACTTAAGTCGGATTAAGTAAACAATATCACTGTAATAATGCCTATGTAGCAATGGCAAAAATGTTTCTGTCAGGTCAAAGACTAGGATGTAACAACCATATTTGTCAGATGGAATAAAAACTATATCGCCAAATTCATATTTATAAATACTTACGGTCAGCAACTTGCGTTTTAATGATTTATCAACTCATCAAACTAAAATAATTACTATCCCTCCGTTGACATCAAAAGGATGCTAATCTATCTGATTTATCAAGTTGTGTGAGACTCATAACTAGTCAACCATGTTTTTCTCTCTAAAAAAAACTAGTCAACCATGCCCACGTGAATATGTTTATTCTCCACCCTACTTTCTCTTACTATGGACTATGGAGGGTGCTCAGACTATTTTTTTTTCTAGTAGTATAAAAGTATACCACCAAGGTTGTCCTGGTGATATTTTTTTAAGTTTGTGTTTATATTATACTCCTCCGTTTAAAATATAAAATGTTTTAGGTTTTTATGTAACACATGTATGTAAATACATTTTATTGTGTAGGTTTGTTCCTATTGCATCGAACCTACATACTAAATGCGTCTAGATACATGTGTTTCAAAATACGGATAAAACATCTTATATTTTGAAACTGAGAAAGTATTCGGTATTTGTGGAAAAGAAAGTTAGGCGCTTTCGATTTTCATTTGAATTGGCAGGGATCCAAGAGCCGAACCTTTTTTTTTTTTTACCGTGACCGTTTCCCTGTCCGCCTCGAAACCCCACGGCCGGGGCTGCCCCTGCGGCGGAGACACCAACCTGCCCCCACCCCACCACGCCGGTAATTTCCGGGGATTCGGAGAAGAATATGCTCGCCCATTCCCTAGGCGGCGGTAACTAAAGACCAACTCCCCAGCTCGTCGCCCCTCCCTCCGCGAGGTCGCCGTCGCCGAGACCCACCCCTCCGGTTTGTCGCGACGCCCTTGGCCACGGCGCGGAATCAGGCCCGTATTTAAAGGCGTCACCGCGCCAATGGCACACCCCAACCCGGACGGAGGCTGCGCCTGCGACTGCGTGGGGAGCTGCCAGTTGGCGCCAACACGCCGCTTCCTGCTGCACCCCGGACGCCCGCCCGGGCACTACAGGTATAATTTTTTCCCCTTTCACCTTGGACGGCGTCGACTCCCCCCTGCCTGCTCTCTATCCTCTCTTGCCATTTTTCGCCTCCGCATTGTACTGGCCTGCGTCTGCGTGGCCGTGGTTTCTACTGAACCGGAGGGAGCGAGCGACCACCTGGTTTCCTCGTTTAGGCTTCTGGTAAATAGTCATGTTCTCGCGAGGTAGTTTAGTTCTTGCTCATTCCGGTTCCTGGTGGAGCCGTCGAGGGATTCAGGGCTGTTCAGTTCGTCGACGCAGTGGCGTGGCAATGGAGTATGCAAGTCATCTGTGCCTGACATGTATGATGTATCTTCCTCTGCTCGCCGATCTTCAGTACTGTTCTCTATCTATTGCTTTTGATCAGTGCATTACTCCCCTGCTCCCTCTGCCTCATATTCCAGTTATGTTAGGATCGAGCCTTCATTTTTGTTCCCTTTGATTTGTCGAGAATTTGACGTTGTTGGACTTGGATCAATTACTGGTGTTCGGTTCTAGTTTTGAGTTTTCTGACGAAGACAACTAGTACAATTTTCAGCTAGAGTAACATCATGCTTTTGGTTTATTTGGTATTGGCATGCATACAAAACCACATGCTTATCAAAATGCTTTCCAGGGAGTGCTTGTATCAAATTCAGATATTGTCTTGGTGAGCAGACTGTTTTTGCACAGTTTCTCTACCATGAAGGGCACAAAAAATAGATTAGTACATTGTGAACCTTGATGTTGTTCTTGACTGAAAAGGTTTATGATATGTTATGACAGTACTTGTTTGGTTCTTACGGCTGTTTCAAAGTTTCCTAAATATGCTCTGGTATTTTTTTTCATGTTTCCTAATCACTATGTCATATTGAAATGAGGTTATAACCACTGAGCGATCATCAGTTAGCAATTTCTTGTTCGTCATCGAGCTAGCATCTTAAATAGCGGCATACGTATATATTCCTTGATGTATAGGATTACATTTCATATGAGGAAGTAACGTTACAGTTTTCTGTGGACTAGTTGCTGTTGTTAACTAAAATGTTAGCTGATATACCTGAAGTTATAATTTCAATTGCTCATTGTTAAAGGGAAAGCAAGTCAGCATACCCACAAGATATTTTCTTATCATATATGATTTTGAAACATATGGTCAAAACAAACAAAAAATGTTGAAAAAATGCTAATATCATGACTTTTTGTGAAATTTGACAGGTTGATTTGTCAAGAACCACAATTGGTCGAAAATGGCCCCGATGAAATCAATAGACGATAAATTCTCTAAGTTCCATCCAAGTTTGCCAATAGACACTAGAATTGGCATAGTTGGAGCAGGGCCAAGTGGTTTATCAGCAGCATACGCACTAGCTAAACTCGGTTACTGCAATGTAACCGTGTTTGAGAAACGCCAGACTGTTTCAGGGATGTGCGAGTCCATTGACATCGAAGGTGAGGAACTTACTGACTGCACTCTTATTCAGTTACCATTTTCTGCACTGTTGTAGTTATGAGTGACAATTGTATTCAGGAAGAACATATGATTTGGGAGGACAAGTTATAGCAGCAAACAGTGCGCCTGCTATAACTCACCTAGCAAAGGAGGTAGGAGCTGAATTCGAAGAGATGGATTCACACAAGCTTGCTCTGATCGACAGTCAAACTGGAAATTTTCGAGATCTTGAAGTGGCTGACGACTATGTATCCATGATATCCCTGACGCTAAAACTACAGGTGAGATTTTGCAGTACAAGTGTGATTAGAAATTACTAGGTAGAAAGTAGATTAGATACTCCGTATTATATTTAGTACAAAGGCTAGTTTACCTTTGGTATCACTCACTCTGTTGTTTACATGTGCTTCTTTTGGTAAATCTTATAGGATGAAGCAAATAAGTCAGGCCGAGTGGGCATTCATGCTCTTAGTGGATTGGCGTCTGACCCAACTCTTCAGTTTTTGAAGCAACATGGAATAAATTCAGTGCCAAAATCTGTAGCCTATGGCTACACAGCTTCTGGCTATGGTTTTGTTCAAGACATGCCCTATGCTTTCATTCAAGAGTTCACTAGAACCTCTATGGCTGGCAAAATACGACGTTTCAAGCATGGTTACATGAGCATGTGGGAGAAACTAAGTCAGTCATTACCATTTGAAGTTCTTTGTGGCACCGAGGTTCTGAGAGTCAAGCGCAACAGCTGTGGTGCATTTGTAACCATCAAGGTGAACAATGGTGATGAGCAAGTTAGGGAGTTTGACAAAATTATATTCTCTGGTGCTCTTGGTTTTAAGAATGGCAATACATATCGATCCTCTAGTCTCACTGGTGAGCATAATTTAATTTCATCATTGTTTAAAGTTAGCGTTTCAGCTGTCTGATTAGTTTGTATGCTCTTTCATTCAGATGGAGAAAATGAAGTGGTGGAACTGAATGATCTTGAAAGAGAACTATTCAGTAAGGTACAGACAGTTGACTACTATACTACTGTTGTTAAGGTTCTTGGATTTGAGCACATGCCAAAGGGATTTTACTACTTTGGAGAATTCATGGAGGATCCAGCAACAATAGGACAACCAGTGGCAATGCAAAAATTCTTTGATGACACAGACATTTTCTTGTTCTGGTCTTATGGGAATTCAGCAGACATCAAGGGTTCATTTGTGGCTAAATGTGTGACCGACATCGTGAGTTCTATGGGAGGCACTGCTCAGAAAGTGCTTTTGCAGCGGCGGTTCAAGTATTTCCCCCATGTCAGCAGTGAAGGTATAGAATAACAGCAGTGTCACTAATATTCAAGTGTTTTATTTATTTTTCCATATTCCAACCGTGGTGATTTCTTGCCTTGCAGACATGAAAGATGGATTCTATGAGAGGTTTGAATCTCAGTTGCAAGGCTTTCAGAACACCTACTATGTCGGAGGTCTGCTAGCATTTGAGCTCACCGAAAGAAATGCTTCATACTCCATTGAGACTGTTTGTAAACACTTCGCCGTTGGTGTTGAGCAAACAGTGACTCCTTATGTCAAGGTGAGCTAGAAAATACTGTCACGATATATTTGAGCTATCACCACTTTCATCGTATTTAGGAAACGAACTGTGCTCACGTTTTCCAATTATTGTTTCCACAGAGATTATTTCCTCTGTCCCGCAACAGCAACCCTTCACCTCCTAGAGATCTTGGTGAGCTTGAAGGTGTTCAGTTTCCCGACCTTCCATCCCTGGATGGATATTTGCAATACTGGGGAACTCACAGAGTCACTAAGAAGAATGCCATCTATACTTGGATCAATGAGGAAGGGAAAATCATGAATCAGAGAACCTACCAGGAGCTTCATGAGAACGCATCTCACATTGCACACAAACTATTGACAAGCACGAAGCCCATTATCAAGCCTGGTGACAGAATTATCCTTATTCATCTCCCTGGTTTGGAGTTTATTGATGCATTCTTTGGGTGCATAAGAGCAGGAGTTATACCAGTACCAGTTATTCCCCCTGATCCAATGCAAAGGGGTGGACAAGCACTTCTCAAAGTTGAGAATGTCTCTAAAGTGTGCAGCGCTGTGGCAATTCTATCAACCTCTTCATACCATGCTGCTGTACGTGCAGGTTATGTCAAGAACATTGTTACTCTAGCAAAGAGTCAGAAATGCTCAGCACAGTGGCCTGACCTCCCATGGGTTCATACCGATTCATGGATAAAGAACTACCGGAGAAGTCCAGACACCTTCAACTCAGACAATGTTTTATCTATGATGACCAAGCCCCAGCCGAGTGACTTATGCTTTCTGCAGTTCACTTCGGGTTCCACTGGTGATGCCAAGGGGGTGATGATAACTCATGGAGCACTGATCCACAACGTGAAGATGATGAAAAAGGTGTATCAGAGTAGCTCAAAAACTGTTCTTATCAGTTGGCTTCCGCAGTACCATGACATGGGGCTAATAGGGGGGATTTTCACTGCTCTTGTAAGTGGTGGGACTTCCATTCTATTTTCACCGATGACATTCATCAGGAACCCCCTCCTGTGGTTGCAAACAATCAATGACTACCATGGAACCCATAGTGCAGGTCCAAACTTTGCATTTGAACTGGTGATAAGAAGGCTTGAAGCTGAGAAGAGCAAAGTATATGACCTCTCTTCAATGATCTTCCTCATGATTGCGGCAGAGCCAGTAAGGAAAAAAACCGTCAAAAGGTTCATAGAGTTGACTCAACCTTTTGGCTTTTTGGAAGGTGCTCTTGCACCTGGATATGGGATGGCTGAGAACTGTGTCTATATTTGTTGTGCCTTTGGTGAATCCAAGCCGGTCCTCATAGATTGGCAAGGAAGAGTTTGTTGTGGGTATGTTAAGCAAGATGATACAGATATTGACATCAGAATTGTTGATGCAGACTCTTTGACCGAGCATCAAGATGATGGTGTTGAGGGTGAGATATGGATCAGCAGTCCTAGTTCTGGAGTTGGTTATTGGGGCAATCAGGAAATGAGCCAGAAAACTTTCTGCAATCAGCTGAACAACCACCCCAATAAGACGTTCACAAGAACTGGTGATTTAGGACGGATCATTGACAGCAAACTTTTTATTACAGGAAGGATCAAAGATCTTATCATTGTTGCTGGCAGAAATATTTATTCTGCAGATGTAGAGAAGACAGTGGAAAATTCTTCCGAGGTCCTGCGACCAGGATGTTGTGCTGTGGTCGGTGTCCCGGAGGAAGTTCTTACTCAGAAAGGCATCTCAGTTCCTGATTCTTCTGATCAGGTTGGAGTTGTGGTGATTGCAGAGGTTAGGGAGGGTAAGATGGTCTCAGAAGAAATTATCGACAGCATCAAAGCACGTGTGGCAGAGGAGCATGGTGTAACTGTTGCATCTGTCAAGCTTATCAAGCCTAGAACCATATCCAAGACAACATCTGGGAAGATACGACGATTTGAATGCATGAAGCAGTTTGTTGACAATAATCTTAGTTTGGCCAATGGTAACCGTCCATCTAAGAAGAGTCTTTTCCGGTCTCTCACAACTGGAACAGGCACAGAGAGAAGGAGGTCATTCTTGAAGCAGACTGTTGGTCCCACCATTCATCCTCGGCATGAGAGCCAAGTGAAAAGCTCCAAGGAGATAACTGACTTTCTGACACAGTTAGTATCAGATCAATCAGGTATCCCAAAGGACAAAATTTCTCCAACAGCAAGCCTACCTTCTTATGGCTTTGATTCGATTGCAGTGGTCCGAGCAGCTCAGAAGCTCTCAGATTATCTCGGCACTCCTGTTGGAGCCATTGACATATTTGCTGCAAGCTGCATTTCTGAGCTTGCTAGCTTCTTGGAGAATTTATTGAATAAGTCGCAACCAAAGTTGGCACCTCAGCCCAAAAGCAATGGGAAAAATTCTGAGGAGATTATTGAGTTTCTGACACAGATAGTGTCAGATCAATCAGGTATTCCAAAGGACAAAATTTCGCCAACAGGAAGCCTTCCTTCCTATGGTTTTGATTCTATTGCAGTGGTCCGAGCAGCCCAGAAGCTCTCGGATTTTCTCGGTACTCCTGTTGGAGCGATTGACATCTTTGCGGCAAGCTGCATCTCTGAGCTTGCTAGCTTCTTGGAGAACTTGTTGCCCAAGTCACAACCACTGTTGGCATCTGATGTATCTTGCTCGACAGAGGATGAGAGTTTACTGGCTCCCATAGATGTCACTGCAAATTTCAGTGTGCTTGCTACTGGGGTTCTCCAACTCCTGGCTCTTACCTATGTGTGTTTCATGTTGCTACTCCCAGCATACCTCGCAAGTTCAGCATACATGAGCATGCTCTACCCGGTCAATCTGGTAGAATCATCACTGATGAACTATCTTTGTTCTTTGGTCATGGCACCTATTGCATGGATTTGTTATGTCTTGCTCACCTCCTTATCACTGTCTATCCTGGGGAAGTCGGTCCTTCAGCCAAATTATGCTCTGACCCCTGATGTTTCAATATGGTCAGTTGACTTCGTGAAATGGTGGGCACTGAACAAGGCACAAGGGTTTGCTACAAAGATGGTAGCTGTTCATCTAAAGGGAACAATCTTCTTGAATTATTGGTTCAAGATGCAAGGGGCTCGGATAGGATCATCTGTTGTTATTGACACAGTAGACATCACGGACCCATCCTTATTAGTAGTTGCAGATGGTGCAGTGATTGCAGAAGGTGTTCTCATTCAGGGCCATGAAGTCTGTAATGAAGTGCTAAGCTTTAGGCGTATCAGGATTGGCCGTGAGGCATCTGTTGGTCCTTATGCGGTGCTTCAGAAGGGCACTATTGTGGATGATGGTGCTGTGATCCTACCATTGCAGAAGACTGAGCCAGGGAAATCAACACATCAGACTAAGAGAACTTCTGCAGGCAAGAAGGTAATTGGAATATCTATAATATTCCGTACACTATGCTAAACACCTTAGATAATGCAGTACTAATTAGCTAGACTACAAATAGATAGTTCATGTTTCAGTGGGAATTGCCTACCCCTGATTATGAGTACCATTAATGTATTAGTAGAGGTAATATCAAACTATAGGCAGTATGTCTGACACATGAGTAGGAACAATTTTTTTATCAAGGAGGCCTTGCACTGAAGCACAGTCGTTATTGGGCATAGAGAATTCATGTAATTGAGCATGTTTTGCTGTTATGTGACTGTCTAATTTTTCTTGCAGGAAGAAACAAGGAAAGCATCCATGCTTCTTGAACACCTCGTTTGCATCTATGCAGTTGCTTTTCTAGGTGCTCTGTCAAGTGCAACCGTCTACATGTTGTACACTCACTTCTCCAGCACCGAGGCTTCACTTCAGCACTTCTCATTTGCCTGCATTGCGGGTTCGTTCCATTGGTTACCAGCTGCCATCGCAGCTTATCCTGTGATTGTCCAGGAGACGCCCACAAGCGCATTGACATTTGCTCTCTCCATCGCCTTCGCCTACTTGAGCTACGGTGTCATCCTCAGTTTTCTCACAAGTATAGCCAACACGGCTCTTGCTGCAAGGACGGGAAAGAAATATGTGAGAACAAGCTTGATCCAGCGGCGTTTAAACATTGCTGTGCACCTCAGGTTTGCAAAGATGCTATCTGGAACTGAAGCATTCTGCATGTACTTGAGGCTCCTTGGAGCAAAGATTGGCAGGCATTGCTCAATCCGGTCCATCAATCCAGTGGCGAATCCTGAACTGATCAGCATCGGTGATGGGGTCCATCTAGGTGACTTCTGCAATATTGTTCCAGGGTTCTACTCTGGTGAGGGATTTACTGGTGCGGAGATAAAGATCCAGGAGAACACCATCGTTGGCAGTGGCAGCCTGCTCCTCCCTGGCTCAGTCCTCCAAGGGAATGTCATCCTTGGAGCACTTTCTGTGGCACCAGAAAATTCCCTTCTCCAGAGAGGCGGAATCTATGTTGGGGCACAATATTTGACCTTGGTGAAGAACACCTTGCTTGCAGAAGATGAGCGGATTGAAATGATGGACCCAATGTACAAGAAGATCGTTGGGAACCTTTCAGCGAACCTGGCAATCACCACCATGAACGTCAAGTCAAGGTACTTCCACCGCATTGGCGTAAGCGGGCGGGGTGTCCTGAAGATGTACCAAGACATACCATCTCTGCCCAAGCACAAGTTATTTGGTGCCGGCAAGTCTTTCCCAGTGATCGTCCGGCACAGCAACAGCCTCAGTGCAGATGATGATGCAAGGCTCGATGCGCGCGGCGCAGCAGTGCGCATTCTCTCAGATGATGGTGAGGTGCCTCTTTTGGACCTTACACTGAAGAGCGGCAAAGCATTTTACGCTCGCACAATCGCCGACTTTGCCACTTGGCTGGTTTGTGGTCTGCCGGCGAGGGAAGAGCACGTGAAGCGTGCTCCGCATATCCGCGATGCTGTCTGGACCTCGTTGCGGGACACCAACTCCTACACCATGCTGCATTACTACTCCAACATATGCCGGCTGCTGCGGTTCGATGATGGGAAGGAGATGTATGCCAAGTTCAAGCTTCGTCCTATTGATCAGGGCATCCCAGAGGAGTCTGGTCAGGTGGAGCCAAGGGGTATCTTGCCACCAGAGACCGGTGCAATCCCAAGAGACGAGAGTGACACGCGCCCTTTGCTCTTCCTCGCTGACGACTTCCGTCAGAGGGTGGAAGTTCCAGAAGGGGTGCGCTACGTCTTCCAGCTGCAGCTCAGGGAGGTCCCCTCCGACGACACCACCTGCGACATCGCCCTTGACTGCACACGGCCATGGGACGAGGACGAGTTCCCGTACATCGACATCGGAGAGATAACCATTGACAGCAATCTTCCAGCAGAGGAGACGGAGAAGCTCGAGTTCAACCCTTTCCTCCGGTGCCAAGAGGTGGACGTCATCCCGGCGACGTCCTGCAAGCAGAGCGCGTCCATCGACCATGGGCGCTCGCTGGTCTACGAGATATGCCAGCGCCTGAGGAATGGTGAGCCACTGCCCGCATCATGGGCAGCATTCCTCGAGCAGTCCGACACCAAGATTAACCTGTCAGGCTGCCCAGTGGCCGCGGCGATGCATACAAGATCCAACGCCGGCGATGCCAGTGAGACCAAGGTGACACTGGCTAGGACATGGTACAAGTCGCTCTGGGCCACGCTGTGCCAGCCGCTGCTGCAAACTCTGGTGCCATACTTCGTCCTGGGCCTGGTTATCTACCTCCCGTTCCGGGGCCTCCTCGCCATTGCCGCTGCCACCAGCACGCCGCTCTACTGGCTCCTGCCGGTCTTCTGGACCGTGTCGGGCCTTGCCGCCATGGCCACATGCGCGGCGGCGAAGTGGGTCCTGGTCGGCGTGAGGGCCGACGGCGACGCGGTGCACATCTGGGCGCCGCAGGTGTTCCTGGACACGGTCTGGCAGGCCATACGGACGGCCACGGCGGAGTACTTCGCGGAGCTGACGTGCGGGTCCGTGCTGTTTGCGGCGTGGATGTGGATGATGGGGTCCTCGGTGGCCGTGGCCGAGGGGGTCTACGTGGACTCCATGGGCGCCCTGCTGAACCCGGAGATGGTGCACCTGGAGCAGGGCGCGAGCGTGGGCCATGACGCGCTGCTGTTCGGGCACGTGTATGAAGGCGAGGCCGGCAAGGTGAAGTTCGGCACTGTCCGCGTTGGGGAGGATGGCTTCGTCGGCAGCCGGGCGGTGGCGATGCCGGGCGTCAAGGTCGAGGACGGCGGCTACCTCGGCGCTCTGAGCCTGGCCATGAAGGAGGAGATAGTCAGGCACAAGCCATAGTTAAGCGCCAGAAGCATGTGTGCGCTCTTTTTTGCTTCAGCTAGCTGCCCTGTGGGCTTATGGGTGTATGTATATAAGATCTTGGCTGATAAAAGATCAATAGTGATGGTGGCTGCTAGAAGATGGAATAATCGATTTTAGCATTATGAAAGTAAAATAATAAATCAATCATCACCATTATCGTGGTTACTGGCGTACCTCCTTTCTTGCTTGCATGGATCTATGGATTTCTTGCGATTTCACTTTTCAGGTAAGAGCATATCCTTGTGATTTGCAAGATAAAGATGAATGCAGGACATGTGCTTCTTATGCAAAGTACTCGTACGAAGCATATCAACCTTTTTCACTTTGCCTACTTTTACATGCTGTTTTGGGCCGATCCTTTTTAAAAAAAGAAACTCTTCTACTATCGCAATGAATATAGCAGTTGTCAGTTAGTAGCCAGACTCTGGGTAGGTCCAGACCTAAAATAAAGACTTTTTTATTTGAAACAAGCCAAAAAGATTTGTCATTTTCATTAATAAGAAAGAGATTTTAGAGGTCTTACAAACCGCCTCTTGGCCAAGGACAAGAGGAAAAAAGACAAAGAATAACTACTCTTGTGGCATTATATTACGTTAGGCCTTTGTCCCAGCAAGGCACCAAATCTTTACCTCATCTTTAATTTTAATAACAAGCATACTTATTATAGAAGATTGGTTGCGGAAGACGTGAGCATTTCTTTCTTTCCAAACCTCACATGCAACCAACATTGTAATAGATGCCATGTGGCTTTTCTCATTTCTCCACGCTTGTGAATCTCCATCGATCCACCATTCCTTAACAGATCCAATATCGTGCCACTCTCTTGGATCAATGCCGTGAAGCCCAAGCCAAGAAACCAAATTGCACCACACTCTAGTGGTGAACCGACATTGGAACATTAGGTGTTTGGCCGATTCTTGGACTTGATTACAAAGCGTTGCGTAACCCATAACTTTGCCACCCTCTCTTCTCAAGTCTATCCGATGTCCACACTCTATTCTGGATAATCAATCATGCAAACAATTTACACTTGGGTGGAGCCCAAGGCCTCCACACTAACTTTGGCATGACGGAGTCTGTGAGGCCTAAAATTTGCATGTTGTAGGTGGACTTTTCCGTGTACCATTCTTTATTTGTAAGCTTCCAAGAAATAGAGTCAGTAACCTCTTGATCAAGGTGAACAAGTTGAAGCATCTCCCATATCTTGTAGAACTGGAGTAGATGATCAATGGATAAACCACGAAGAGCTCTCGATCTTTCTAAGAGAAAGGGTTTCCAAGACCAACTCAAGCCTTATTTTCATCTTTCCATTCTTGCCAAAGCCACCTCAACCAGAGTGTCGGGGCAAACTTATTGAGGATAAGGATCCCAAGTCCACCTTTGTCTTTAGTCTTGCTAACCATTTCCCAATTAACTTTACACTTCCCACTATTGACTTCCTCACAAGTCGCCCAAAGAAAGGCACATCTTATGCTATCAATTTTCATGAGCACATCCAAAGGAATGTCGAGGACCGTGATGTAGTAGATTACTATGCTAGTGAGGACCACCTTCACAAGGGTAGATCGACCCGCCATGGTCAGTGGCGGCGCCAGGTTTCAGAGGTCTGGTATTCATTTTGAAGGATGGTATTCATTCTGCCAAAATCATCACACTTTTTGCTAATTTTTTGCTATTTTACCAAAAAATTAGTTGTTACCTCAAAACCATTGGTATTCACTTGAATACCAAGGAAGACCCCTGGCGCCGCCCCTGGCCATGGTGGCGTGCTTTCCAAGCCAAGGTACGAGCTTGCTGGCCACCTTATCTTTGAGAGGTTGATAATGGATTCACTTGAGGCGTGTGATGATCAAGGATAAACCAAGATACTTCATTGGGAAGTTAACGTGGAACACGGGGAAGGCTTGAAGAATGTTCTCAAGATCTATGCCTTCGCATCTAATTGGAGCCACTTGGCTCTTGGAGCAATTCATAACAAGACCGGCGGCCTCTCTGAAACTTGTCAAGGTTGATGCCAAAAAAATTAATGTCTTGCTTGTGTGTGTGTGTGGGTGGGTGGGTGGGGGGGCTATAAAAATAGATGTGTCGCCAGCATAGAGGTCACCGGTCTTGTTACAAATTTCTCCATCGTTTGGTGTTTGACTCCTGCATTATCTAGAGCAATGAATGGCTTTGTGTTTGGTTGCCTGGTCTTTACTTGCTTGCAATAGGCTGTTGTTGTTTACCCCTTCTTAGTATGGTGATCTCACAACCTTGTTTCATCTTTTTTTGCGAAAACACCTAGTTTCATCTGGTGTTTGCTTCATGCAATGCGGCCTTCCCGCATGCTTAAAGAAGGAGGTAGGAGCTCAACACGCTCCTCCTAATCTTGCACAATTGACAACGATGACTAACAATGAACCTTTTATAAACCTATGATATGCATCATTAATTTACTATATACACTAAAGACTAACATGAGAACAACAATATCCACTACAAATAGAAATATTAGAACACTTGTTTGTAGTTTGTCCATAGAAAAACTAGACCTGGAAAGCTAGTCCTGCCTCCGATCCATGATGTAAATCTTTTAGTGTATCAATAAAAACATTTATGAGGTTGATTATCTATAAAAATTGAAAACATCAATTTATTATGATACTAGATTTATCATGAATTATAATTTCATGCATAAACACATACTTTATTTGTATGTTAGTCAACATGTTTGCACATACAGTGATGCTCAAAGTTTCATCATTGAAACTATCTAATGTCCTAAGAGTTTACACTTGGACCAGATGAATTATTCTAAATACTTGGCTAACCAGTAATAATTCAAGGAAAAATTTGCTACATGACATCATTATTTTCTGTCATTTGCTGAAACACACCGTACATTGTGTCTTTGCCGGATACTATTTTAATTTTGTGGCATATTTGCCGGAACACACCACATGGCCAAAAAAGAAAGTTTTGGCACATTTGCACGGATGCCCATGTTATGGCCAGGTTTGAAGAAAATATGTCAAACTTTCTGTTTTTAGCCATGCGGTGTGTCCTGACAAATGCGCCATAAAATTGTAATGGTACATGGCAAAGATACAAATACAATTGTGTTGTGTGTTCAAACGTCAGAAAATACCAGTGTCCCGCAACAAATTTTTCCACAATTCAATTAGCTCTTGAAGCACGTAAAAAACACGGTTGAGTGTCTGCATTGTCAAAATATACTAAAATGACTATGATGTGTTGTAGCCGTGCGTGTACTTGGTCCTAGGTGTGCTGGTGTTCGAGTGGGATTGTCTTTGGTTCCGTGGATGCCTGAGTGGGCTTAGCCCTGTCTCGGCAATTTTCTATTGTTTGTTAATTAACTGGATAATTTTCTTTGTCTTAATCAATTAAAAAGGCAATGCTTTTCTCGTGTAAAAAAATATAGCCCAAATTTAGAAGTCCACAATGGAGATACTACTCCTTAGAATACATGTTAAGAATTCGTCTAAATTTGAATATATCTATATACTAAATAGTACTCTCTCCGTTTAAAATATAAGATGTTTTAGTTTTGTGAAACGAGTGTATCTAGACTCCTTTTAGTGTGTAGGTTCACTCCAAACCTAGATGAACCTACACACTAAAAGGGGTCTAGATACACCTCATTCACAAAGGTAAAACATCTTATATTTTAAAAAGGAGGGAGTATTTAGATAAATTTGTGACATCTATTTTGAGACAAAGCGAGTAATCCCTCGGTTTCATAATATAAGATGTTTTAGCTTTGTGAAGAGAGTGTATCTAGACCCTTTTTATTATCTAGGTTCACTCTAAAACTAGATAAACCTAGACATTAAAATAAATCTAGATACACTTTATTCACAAAACTAAAATATCTTATATTTTAAAACGGAGGGAGTAGTACATATTGCTGCGAGAAAATGTAGAGTACATTAGTAAAGAACGAAGACACACTCGGTCTTGTACTAGTCGTTAGGAAAAGAGGAACTTACTGTACATCTGTTAACTGTTGTAATGGTGCAACAATTTTTTTTTTTTTTGGATCGGACCAACAAGAATTCCTGTGAACATGTAAAGAAACTACACAAACCAAGATCTCCGGGGCTGATTCCAAGATATAACTGGACAAATTTTCCCAGATCTGCGCAGTAGTAAACCCTAAGCTCGAAATGATTGAAGATATTTTGAAGTTTAAATTTTAGACCACTTGTGGTCATGCTAGCATCCAAGGAAAAAGAGAAAAGGCAGACAACCAGTGGCAAGGCTGTAAATACCCTCCTGGCCTGACGATCACCTGCTCGCTCAGCAACAACACTCACCAGCTGTCCTGACGTCACCAACGGGACGGACGCGACGCCCACGCCGCCAAGAAGGCCAAAGCGGAATCCCCGGGCGCCCCCGACAGTGGGACCCACGGCGCCTTCTCTCCCTGCCGCACGGGCCCATGTAACGGCGATCGCGGCGCTGGCAGAGCCTCCCCTGCCGCTCGGGCCGATCAGACCGCCCAGATGCCAGCCACGTGTCCCCAAGCACGTGAGACCGTACGGGGGAAGCACCACCAAGCCGCAAGAGAACTCGCCGTTGCGGCGTGTTCGGACGGAGAGAAGATCACAACGGAAAAGAAAAGGGCTCCGTCATTTTTTTTGCGCTCCTTCCGTGGCCGCGCCGTTCGCTAGCAGAGGAGCCGGCGCCCGAGAGCAAAGGCCGGATTGGATGGCTCATGCCGCCGCCGCCAGGTCGCGCTGCGTCGTCGCGGTGCTCGCCGTCGCCGTCTTCCTGGCCTGCTTGCCGCCCGCCGCCTCGTCGTCTTCCCGGAGAGGTACGTCGTCCGTCCCGCGTAGCTTTGACCCCCCCTGCCTCGAGACCACCATCTGGTTCTTTGCGCCGCCCGACATCTCCATCTCCTGCGCTCCTGACGCTTTCGTTTGTTCCCCTCCTCGCCGGCCGGTGCAGCAGCGGCGGCATTGCAACGAGTCCAGATGGCGGCCATGTACACCCCGCAGGACCTGCAGGAGAAGCCGGATTTGACCAAGGTACGTACGCGGTGAAGGGCGGCACCCGCGCCGCCATGCTACGGCTCCGAGACGAAGAAAAGGCGGCTCCTTTCGTGGTTTTCTTGACGTGTTTTCGAACTCATGGGGTTTTCGGTGCGCAGGCGGACGCGGAGGAGGACGTGAGCACGACCGGGTTCGGCGCGGAGGAGGAGCGGGAGGTGCCCACCGGGCCCGACCCCATCCACCACCACGGCAGGGGTCCCAGGCGCCGACAGTCACCGTGATCGCGGGCGCGCGCGCGCACGGCGGTGGGTGGATCCTTCCATGGCAGGGTGTGATTGAGCCATGAAGAACAAACCAGATTCTGATATGTTCTATGCATGGGTGTTGTGCTGGTTTCTTGAATCTGTGACGATATGCATTAGCTTTGGATTCTGATTCTATTGTTGTTGTAGGGAAGAAAGTATCAGGGCCATGTCCTTTCTGTTCTGCATACTAATCAAAGGAATAGGGGGTTAATACCATTCATAATAAGAGTTGTACAATGATTTGTTCTTCCCCTGAACACACTTGTTTGTTACTACTACCTCCAGAACGTTTTGACAAATTAAATTAGTTTGCTAAAATGTTCTACATTATGGAACAGATTTAGTAGTTGTTTACCTTCCATATGATTTTGCTTCTCTTGTGGTGTTTGATTTTAACATATTACTGGTTCCTCTTCCAAAGTGCCTTCAATGTTGAAATTGGGGGCAAGAACCAATAAATCTTAATTCCTTCTTTATTCCAACAGAAAAAGAAATTTTGTTCTGTTATGTGTTATAAGGCAGGGAAAGGGTTCTTGGAGGACAGTTAGTTTGTCTGAGATGTGCTGTGCTGTGCTGGCTTGCCCATTTTGAGACCTGGGATGTTCCATATGTGCAGCGAGCCATTGCCCTACTTCGTCTAAGACTTCATTTCTTCAGATTATTTGCCTGAATTTGCTAGCATTTTTTATGCTGTGGTGTTTTGAGGTGTACAAAAAGTGTTGTGCAGTATATCCATACCTTCTTGTTCGACCTTTAACCTGTGCTTAGTTACAGTTGTGTTGTTTCAATACTTGATAAGATTTGCATGAACAAAAGGGCAACTTTGCTTGATTCAAGAAATGTAGATGAAACTGTATTAATTTTTCACCATATAAAGTGAAATACATTGATGGGGCCTGAACTATATTTACTCTGAAGTTTGAAGTATCTGTGTCTACTGGTACCGAAGGTTTTTTCATATTTCCCTACAGGGTGCAGAAGTATCCTGTAGCTGTGGGGTTCTGGGAACAATACATGCACATACTGGAACACATGAATCTGCTTGCACTGCTCAGGTTGGTACAGTACTGATATGAATGTGATCTGCAAGGCTTGGCATTCTTCTGAAGTGCACGCACTCCTGTACTTCTGTCCGCTGAATGAATGCAGATTTTGTGAAACGGGTACAGAAATTGCAAACAGAAGAAGTACTTGCATGACAGCATGACTTGATGAGATATACACAGGAATAGTATCGATCGGCACGAATCTCGATGCCACACAACTGTTGTACTATGAATATCAGTTCTTTTCGGACGACAATTTTACTTTGATGTCATATTTGATCATGTTGGTAAGAATGGCTGGCCAGGATGGAGCCGTCACTTGCGCTTACAGATCACGGCAACGAATTGAAGAAGAATTGAGCGATCTTGGCGGAGACCTCGACGTGCTGCTGTGGGACCTTGCTGCCCTGAACGATGGATGCTACTGGTGATGAAGCCACGATTGATTGAGACGATCCCTTGATGAGCTATCGGGAGACGAAGCAAGGCCAAATTAGTTTTAGCCTTCAAACCGTTTTCAAAATTGTTGATTATATCTCAACTTTTTTCTTTTCAAAATGGAGGTCGGGCCTCTGCATCAAAAAGATACACATAATATTATTATTAGATTATTCACCAAAGCTTTATAAGACAAATACAAAGATCAACTCAAAGCAACCATCCTACCCACATCTCACTATACCTACAAGGCTCTCACCAAACCGCACATCGGCGCACTAGCGCTTACAGAGCCTGTTCAGTAGACCCTCAACGCGAGACTGCAACCTCGGGCCAGGGGATGGCCTGGCCGTAGGGCGCCATGGCGCCGCCTCTTCGGAGGCAACACAGTGAACGGTGCACCTTGGAGGGCGGAGCTACAATCTCCGGATGGCAAGGGTGGTGGGCGACACAGGCTTTGTGGCCACCTCGGCGACCGTGGTCTTACTGGGGCCTGATATGGGCCGTGGCACCATGTTCGTCATGTTGGTACATCAGGATCTCTACATCATGGACCAGTTGGTGGGGATGCGCGACTGACGGTGAAAACCGAGTCGACTCCGGTCATGGCGGACGATGGCGGCGTTTCTACATCGCTCCCTAGTCGAAGGCATCATCGACACAGCTCTCACGTGTTCGCTCAGGCTACTCCGGGGGAAACCCTAGATTTGGTTATCCCGGATCAGATGATGACGACGCTCGATGTTATTCTCCCTTTTTAGATAACAGGCCAAAAAGGCCTGACGATAAATTAATAGCGCCAATAACGGCGAAGAGATACATGATGCTGATCCCATCTTACAAGAGCGGAAAACGCACCCACACACTAGATAGAACTACCAGGAGCGCTACAACCGGCATCGTGTGCATCATGAGCGGCCATTACGAAGACTACGCGAACTCAGAGTAAAACTGATAGCAACAGTGTTGGGCCGGAACACACCCAAAGAGCGAGCTAACGAACACACACGATGTCGAAGGAACACCACCGTCGCAGACCACACCACCAGAGGCCGACCACCACCAGGAACCTGCCCGCACTTCACACAACCAAGTAGCATCCCCGAGGTAGAATTCAACAAGGAAATGAGGTGTGGCACCCGAAGCAAGCCTTGCCAAAGAGAGCACACCAATTCCGATGCCATCCGAAGAAGCACCGCAACTCCACCGCACCATCAACGGAGAGCCACATGCCGAGAGCTCCAAGGCGGCGTATTCAAGAGGAGAACGACGCAAGAGCGCCATCACTGTCCGATCCGAGGATCTTGAGTTTTCACCCGGAGAAAGTATAGAGAGCGAGAGAAGCTACCACACCACCTTCAAGAAGGGGATGGTGTCCTCGGACGTCGTCGTTGCTACCCAAAAGGCAAGGGTTTCCCCTCTACAAACTCTACCTTCTACACGGTGAACAGGACATCGCCGAAGCTGCACCCGTACCGCCACCTCAACATGTGTCTCGCCAGGACCACGCCGCCCCAACGACCATGGCCACCATCCAGCAACAGAACTAGGGGCACGCCTGCCAACTCGTAGGTTCTGACCATCCAGGGCCACCGCCCTAGCATCCTAACTCCCTACATCACCGAAACTACAACTGAGGCACCTAGACACACACCGCCACCAAGGACACTGGCCAAGACCAAAGGAAAGATCGGGGAGGCCTCAAAAAGCTCATAGCATGCCGAAGCAGGATTTGGGCCCTCCCAGCCACCGGTTGAGGAAACGCTAGATTTGGAGGTTGGAGAACGGGGGGCTCAAGCAGCCGGTCCCCTGCTGAAAGAGCATGTGGACCCCCATGTGAAAATTGGTAATTAATGACAATCTATATGGACTAATGTTTGCATTAAGTTGCACTTGTAGGAATTGTCCATTGGCATTGCTTGGAGCATGTGTTGGCTTCAAGGTAGAAGAAATGAAGAAGAAGCATTGTCCAAGGGCTTTGGGCCTATTGGAACCTTGTAGAAGAAAAAGAATAAAGAAAAGAAGATAAAGTGTGTCTTGAAGAAGTAGATGGAGTTCCTCATGTGTATCTTCAAGACATCATCCAGTTGGAGTTAGAAGAAATGTTGTGCAAACTCAAGATGCGCCATATCTAGAAGATCTCATACTTGAAGCTTGCCATCCTCGGTGATCATGGGTTGATGAAGACAAGGTCAAATAAGAGGTTTCCCCATGGTGTATGGGGGAGCATGTTTCAAGTCTTCATCATTCAAGCTCAAGGAAGAGCAATCAAGAAAGGTGTCCATCTTGAGAAGGACAAGATCGTCTACATCGAGCCCAAGTGGATTGGTCAAGGCAAAGGTATTATTTTGATAGGTTTTCCCTTTTTCTGGTCTCATGTTGTTGTTGGCAGACCGGGTTTAGGATAGATAACCGTACTATCAAGAGGGGATCTTGAGTGAGTAACTTGATCATATCCTTCAAAGAGAACTCAAACATTTGCATACTTTGCATCATGTTTCTTGGTTCTTGTTTGGTTCTTATCCATTAGAGGATTTAGAGCTTGTGTTAATCTCCATTACAAGCTCAAGTTCATCAAAAACGGATTTCGTATGCATTCTCTATTGCGTTTCCGATTTGGAGGTTTTACCGCTATGTCTTTTATAGATAGGTTAAACCCTTCATCATTTGATTCTATCCTCCCTTGTTGGACTATGATGGTTCCCTACATAATCTTTTAGAGCTTATTTTTCTCTTTGAAACAAGCCCAAGATCATCAAAATCGGAGTCCAGATGCAAAAGTTATGATTGTTTTCGGATCGGTGTTTCTGCTAGTTTTGTGAGGGCTAGAGACTCCGGGGTTCGCACCCCGGAGACTCTGGGGGGGGGCGGAGACTACGGCCCAAATTTCGGCCCAGACTCCGGGGGTGTACCCAGAGCATCTAGAGGCTCCTCGGAGTCCTGGCCGGAGTCTGGACCCCAGAGACTACGGTCCTGGAACCCTAGACGGTTGAGTGGCCTTTGTGGCGAGTTCTTCGAACCCTAGACGGTTGAGTGGCCTTTGTGGCGAGTTCTTTGAACCCTAGACGGTTGAGTGGCCTTGTTACTCTTGGGTTCTTGGAACCCTAGATGGTGAAATCAAGAAGCTTGTTACGCTTGGGTTATTGGAACCCTAGACGGTTGAGTGGCCTTTGTGGCGAGTTTTTGGGGCCTCCAATTAAGTTGTGTAGCTCTCCCCAAGATTGTGGCCTTGGTGGTGATTATTGGGAGCCTCCAATTAAGTTGTGGAGATTGCCCCAATCTTGTACGGGTTTGGTGACCGCCCTCAAGTGTCCCATAGTGGAACGGGTGCTTGCCGCATGGTGGGTGCTTGGGAGAATAGGGTGAGGCCTCTTGTGGTCTTGGTGGTCTTAGTATCGCCCACCCCTCCAACGAGATGTACTCCCTTGTTGGGAGGAACTCGGTAAAATATCGTCGTCCTCACGTGCCTCGATTATCTCTGTACCCGAGCTCTTTACTTATGCACTTTACATTGTGATAGCCTTCGTGCTTGAAGTAATCTATCTTGCTATCACATTGTTGCTTATCTTGCTTAGCATAAGTTGTTGGTGCACATAGGTGAACCATAGCATTTATAGGCTTTGTGCTTGACAAAAGAAAATGCTAGTTTTATTCTGTCTTTGTCAAGCCCATCTCAGAAAAGTTTTAAACCTCCTATTCACCCCCCCTCTAGATAACATCCATGATATTTCACCTGCCCGTGGGCGCGACCACAACACCACACCGCCCTACCAACCTCCACGCCAAGAGGGCCACCACCGTAGATCGGAGGCTTGTCGCCGCAAATAGGAGGACTAGCGAGCGAGGGACGCATGGGCCGAGCCCCTGCTCGAGCCACCGCTCGTGGGCACGGACCTAGCCACCACCGCGCCGCCCACCCCGCACCCACGCCCAGTGGGCCTCTACTTCAATAGATTGGAGCTACGCTGCTAGTACGCCTATCGTTAGGGGCCGTCCTCGTGTGTGTGGGCGGGGGGGGGGGGCATGGCCTCGGCCTGGATGCGCGCAGGGGGAGGAGGCCCCTCACCACCACCGTTAACCGCCCGGGACAATCTCGATGGTGACCTGGTGGTGGCGAGGGAGGGGTAGCGAAGGGGGAGAGGGTCGCTAGGGGAGAGGGCTGTAGCAGTTGTAAGCAAGAGTGGCCAATGTCAAGTTCGATGTCGTTCTCCCTCCCGGGGGCATCGTCTTGGAGCAGTTGTTGGTCAAAGGGGAAGAAGGTTGAGCGGATTCATCTTGCATGGAGTCCGCGGGGCGATGTCAAGTCATACCTAACCGCCAGGTGCTATGCTCAGTCATGCCTAGTTTGGTAGGTGCTACACACAACGGATCTTCCGGAGGCTTCAAGATATGTCTGCTGGCGGGACTCCGTTATGGTGTCGAGGGGTCTCAATGGCAAACACATGTGTGTGTTGATGGACAACGCAGGATGGTGGCATTGCATGGCACCATGGTGACGTAGATGGAAGTCCTGAGAAGATCTTTACTTTGATCCTCTTTAAGATGGGTTGGCGGAAGACTGTGGTAGCAGTTGTTTAAGTGTGCACATTGTTGTCTGCTGAGGATCAACTAGATTGCTTTGTGTTCCTAGCTCGTTGTTGGACGGTTTTGGTGAGGCCTCTAATTTTAGATGATGTGCATAGGTGAGAGTCAGGACAAGTGGCTCTGGTATGGTCACCCGTTCATCAAGTTTGTATTGCGACAATTGTCGCTAGTGGGGCAGACTCCAATTGACCTTTGTATTTATCCGAAGCATTGTTTAATAATTTTCTTAAACAGGTTGCATGCATAATTTTAAAGCTGAGGCTAGGGGTTTCAACCTCCTTTTAAAAAAACATGCTTTGTTGGATTTGGTGTATTGATTTTTCTTCACTATTGCAGCCAACTAGCTAAATCATGATGTACTTATTTTTTTAATAAAAAACCCAGTTAAATCATGACCACTTGTGGCACAAATCATTTGGCTTCTCATGTGGTGCTTCTTTTGGACACTGTAATCGAGAATTGTAGCCATGTTAAATTTTATCCATATTTCTTGGCACTTTTATCTTAGTATCATTATTTTCTTATATCTGTATCTCACCATTGTTGCTACTTTTTTTTTGAAAGGAGCATATATTAATATTAGAAGATACCAATTAAATCTAACCTCGCAACAACGCAGTACCCTATTAGTATTACGGATGCACATAACCAAAAAGAAACAAGAATTACATACAAGAAAAGTCATGTTACAATGACCAATTTCTTAAACAGCGGACAAAACACCACCAAAACAATATTAGAAATCCAACAACTCCAAAAGCAATTCCTCCAAGAAGGGAACAATGCTCAAGCGCCATCATCGCCCCGATCAAAGACCATATGTTTTCACCCTGGAGAAAGTCCGCACACAGAAAATAACGCCTTCAACAAGGTCATTGCCAGGCATAACCAGTTAAGGCCAGACCTTGGGTTTTCACCCTGCAGGTTTAGACACTGAATTCCACCTGTGATGTCGCCCCCACTTGCCGATTCCGCTGCTCCAAGTCACAAAACACCATGGCAGAATCCCTACATCCTCAGGACTCAAGCTTCCATTGCCAGTCTTCAGTTTTCGACTTCCATGCCATTCTCCGCGTCTGACTTCATCATGGAACCAACATGTCCCATAATGACAATAGACCACGAAGCTTCATAACACCACCTCTAAAACCAAATGGCCAGCAAAAAACATGGTTTCGCGTGAGCGAAACACCGTTCGCACCGACGAACTCCAGGCATGTTGTCCATTTGGAATTCACCGACAGAGTCTTACGGAACTCGGTAGTCCACCCAAGATCAATGACGACTGGCGATAGGTAGTTCTTCATCACGGCGAGCGAGAAATCCAAGGACGGCCACCTTTATTCAAGTCAATCCAGTAGTCCCCACACCACTGGCCAACTCCCGGCGATCGGAACGAGCGGGTCATCCTCCAGCCTAGACGAGCCCAAGGAAGCCCCAGATCTGACCCGCAAATCAAGCCATGACTGTCGCCGCCACGAAGGCAGTTGCCACCCCTGACCATCTCTGCAGCCGTCTCCGTCCTCCTCCGCACCTCCCAGTCGTGTGCTGCAGCGCGCCGCTGCCCCACCAGCAAAGACGTTGTCGCCTCACCGTCATGGCCGCTGCCCCACTGGAGAAGACGCTGTCGCCTCACCGTCACGGCCGCCGCCACCCCGCCAAACAGCCTCCACCCGCCCAAGAGCGGCGTGGCCGCCACCGCCAGCGCCGTGGCGGCAGCGGCCAGAGGAGTCAGTCGGCGGCGGTTGTGTCTAGGATTTTTTTTGGGTCCTCCGAAGACGCCATGCGCAGCGGTTCGGGAGGAAGACTGGTATCTGGAGGAAGGAGAGGGGCGGTGGTGGGCTATAGGTTGTATAGGCCAGTGGAGGCGGCTAGGGTTGGGAGAGGAGGAGGCCACCTATTTTCGTTGAATTCAAACGTTGTTGTTGTTGAATTCAAACATCAATTATCTTATGATCACGACTAGCTGCAAACAATAAGATACATGCATACTCCATTTTCGTCCATGCATTCAGGTCAAATTAATATGTCCCGCAAACAATAAATGACTAAGTAGATAATACGATATTTTGCTAGCATTGAAATACAGAATTTCAAAACTCATGTATAGGCATTTGACTACATCAGTAGGTTGCCGGTGATCTTGTATACCAGATTTTTTTTTTGAAATAGAGGGTGTGATCCCTGGCCTCTGCATCGAAAAAATGTATGCAACCTTTATTACTATCTTGTGTACCAGATAGATCTGTAGGTCTCCTCTTTAATGACACAACAAGAGAGAAATCTTACGTGGCCGTGATTGCTAGAAATAGCTAGGTTTGTGAATAAACAGGTTCAATCATGATGTAAACTCTGCCATGTACATGCATGTCCTCCAAGTTGCGAAAGTGGTTTCAAGTGGATTTAAATTGTTAGCTCCACATATTAAAAAGTCAGATTAGAATAAAATGTGCATTGCACATGTAAGATTACTAGTTCTGATAAATTATAAGCTAAAATAGGGAATTGAAAGTATCGATTTTGACGATTTAGAGTTTGGAAAGAAATAGTGCAGTAAAGCATACTCTCCCAATTATGATTGTTTTTACTAACAAACTGATACCGGGATGTTAACTACTGCCAACATATCAATCTTCTTCAAGCATGTGTTGCTCATGTCACTTTGTATCTCATGGGGTGTATTGTCTCTCTAGATTGCTACTTACCTTGGTTCCCAAAGTGAAAGCATGCGCTCAGGAAGGGGCGGAATCGTCTCTAATTGAAGTTGGAGGGCGGGAAATTCTCTTGGGGGTTGGTGGGGAGGACGGAGCAAACGGGTCAACTAGGGTGTGTTTGCTTGCTTGTGCCCTTTAGGCGCGCCTAGGGATCATGACTTCGCGGAAGTTGGGCGCGTCAATTCAAGTTGTCATGCCTAAATAGTTTTGGTTTAGTTGCCCACGTTCATATTTCTAGGTCGTTGGAGAAGGCAAGCCCCATTTGTTTGCTAGCCTGTTTTCAGTGTTTTTGGCTAGTTGCCACTTGTTTGGTAACTTGCATTCAACATGATAGCCTTACCTCCTGGGTGGTGTGGTGAGCTTACCCATCACAAGCACACAACAAACATCAAGATTCAGACAATTGCAATTTAGAGAACAACAAGCTTAGTAATGGTATGACATAGTCTAAATAGCACGGTGTTTGTGCTGTAGCACAAGCTCATGAACAACTATCTGTGATGCAACACTAGTTCATCAAACCGAGGGGTTATAACTGAATACCCCCCAAAATATACAGACCATGTACAAGTTTTGATCAATTCTAGCTACTCCAAAATATACACCATAGTAGTCATCATCCAGGACCACACCACCACTATGCCTCCTCCAGCACCATAACCGGTTACTCCCATGTAGTGATTGTTAAGGAAGGTTGTGAACCAGTTCATCCTGCGTTCAGGGGCATAGCAAGATACCTATTGGCTTGTGTCTTGTGCTCCATCAGGTGGCTAAGAGCATGGTGTATGGCAGCTAGAGAGACAGGCGCTCTGGAAATACGACCAGCGTAGTTCACCTTCATCTGAGCATAGTTCTAAATGGGCCTGTTGATCAGTTTGGTGTCCTTCAGCTGAACTGATGGCTGTGAAAATAGCAATCTTTATCCGCGTTTAAATCCTATTTTAAGTCAGAATTGACTAAATATCTCTCTAACCTTGCTAATAATAACTAATTATTGCAAAGAAGTGCAAATCCTTTTCTTAATTTGTGATGTGCAGAAAATCACAATTTATGGCGAAATCAGGAGCAATTAATGAAGAATATGTCGTTGCCAACAAAGCCAAATCAACCAGGGGCGAAAAGGCGTTTCCAGGAGCCGTAGCGAGCATCACTACTAGCGAGGCCTGCCCATACGGCCCATCCGTACCACCTGCCGAAGCCTTCATTAGGTCAAACAGAACTACTTATGTGAAAGAAGCGATATCATTCGAGGAGAGACGCACCCTCTAGCCGTCGCAGAACACATTCTCCATTCAAATCTCATCATCACACACCAAAGTAGATCCACACCACCATAGTTCATCACCTCCATCTCCTACCTCCTTCATAGCCATAGCCATTATCTTGTAATAGATATCTTCTTATGAATTAGCGACCATTGTAAGAATATTTGATTTTAATCTGAGTATTTCAACAATGATTCATATTATTTATGTTACTATTATGAGTGAGTAGTCCTCATAGGCTACGGGTTGGGGTGAAACCTTGCAGCGTCTATGAGCATCTAATTTCATAGGAATTTTTTGTAGTGATTAATATGAGCTTTGTTATCTTGCATCCTTGTCTCTACCTCGATATGAGGACTTGTAGGTACCCCAAGACCCCGTGGATTGATCAAGGTATGAGGTGAGATGAGTGGAGAACGGCGTCTGACACACAAAACCCTAATGATAGAAAGGGGGAGTACAGTATTCGCTTAGTGATCTGTTTGGGATCAACATTAACATTATTAATCTTAAAGTTTTGGTGTGTTTTACTTAATAATTATTGTAACCCGTGGTTTCATGGTATAATGGTTGGACCAAGAGACTATTGTCACCTGTGGTTTCAGGGGCTCTAGTAGCTGAGGATGTGCTGCCCACAAGTCATATCACTATTGGATATTTTACACATAAATGTGCTTATCTTTATCTTTATCCCATCTGTATGCATAGCTGTAGGTGAATCTTCAACCGTGACCTATCTCCATCATTGAAAACAACCCAAAGATACAAAATAAACTAGAAAGGTCTGATAAACAAACAAAAAATTAACAAGTATTGTAGATGTTCCTCAATTCCATTTTGCAAGTGCTTCCCAAGGTTCAATAAACTTAGGTCTATTCTAGGGAAAAGCTACTATACTACATCCGTAATCTGGATCGAATGTATCAACCCTTTTTCTGGCGTCGTTGCTAGAAAGAAATTTCTCTATCCTGGTGAGGTTATTAGAGAACTTGTTTATTCATTTTGTTTTTGTTTTAATTATTGTTATTAGTTTACTTTTTGTTATCTATTTGAAAATGCAAAAAATAGTTACTTGTTTATTGTTTTTCTCAATCTAAAATTACCAAAAAGGTAATTACTATGGCATAAAAGAAGCTTGCGGAGTATGCTACTCGCAATGATGATTTTATTCATGCACCTATTACTCAGCCCGCTGTTACAACGGAGAATTATGAGATTAAGCCTACCTTTTGAGTTCGTTCAATAGAACCAATTTGGAGGCTCAGTTGTTGAAGATTCAGGTTTTCACCTAAATATATTTATTGAAATATGCGACATGATGTGCGTAAATATGTTGACCCCGATGTTGTTAAATGACTCTTATTTCCGTTTTCACTTAGAGGAAAAGCAAAAGATTGGTTGCTAGCTTTGCCTAAAGGCACTATCACTTCATGGGAGGAATGTACTAATATTTTCATGACTAAGTTTTTCCCTCCAGCTAAGACAATGCAACTTTAATCTAATATTACAGGTTTTAGACAAGAATATCATGAGCCACTAGTGCTTGCTTGGGAAAGTTTAAAGGAATTCGTAATGAGCTACCTCAACCATGGGATGGAAGAGTGGTTAATTCTCCATTTATTTTATAATTCCCTTAATCCAATGTCTAAGTCTATGCTTGACATTGGAGTCAGAGGCACATTCATGGGCAAGGAAGTAAATTTTGCCAAAAAGCTTCTAGATGACATGCAAAGCAAACATGCCCAATGGCATGTAGAGAGATCCTCCTCAAGAAAGGTGAATGCAATCACCGAGGAGACTAATGAAGAGCCCACTTCAAAGATAGATGAGCTCCTTAAAATTCTTAAGGGTAAGGAAATCCAAGTAAATGCCATCACCGACTCAAATATTGAGGTAGTAGATTTTATAGCTCGTAATCCTTATAACCCTGCATGGAAAAGTCAAAACTTTGGCTCAAACTTTCAAAAGCAATATGCTAATCTTGCATGTGCTCCAAACAACAACAACTATACTAATAGTAATGGATCAAATAATGGTAATCTCCCGCTTGAAAATTCTTTCAAATCTTTTATGCAAGCACAAACTGAACATAATAATATTCTTATTAAGATTATAGAGAACCACAAATCACTTATTAGTAAATTATCTAACCAAGTAGTTTCTCTTAAAATTGATGTTCAAGCTTTACAGGAAAGAAAAAAGACCGTAGAAGCAAAATTGGGCAAAATAGCTAAGAGGCAAACTCTCATTGTAGCAAGTTTTCTAGGAAACCCGAGCCAAATCCGGCCGAAGAGCTAGACTATAGCAATGCACCTTTTCAAGATTATACGGTGGAGGATCTTGTAAAGATGATCACCCTGAAGAATCCCGATATTGAAGGAGGAAATGATGCCATGTACCAACATTTCGTTCAAGAAGTAGTAGCCAAGGTATGTGAGCTAGAAATGCAATATAATAAATTAGCTGAGAAACTTCTAGCTAAACTATATGATATATTTGAGCCCACTATTAAAATTCATATAGGAGTTAATGAGATTGATGCACTTCGTGATCTTGGTTCTAGTGTCTCAACAATTTCTAAAAGTCTATTTGAAAGACTTAACCTTGGGCCATTTCAAACTACTAAACTAAGACTCCACTTGGCAGATTCAACTTACAAACAAGCTATAGGATTCAAAGGAAATATTGTTGTAGAAATCAAAGTATGTCTCGCACTAATTGATCTTGTTATAGTGGACAGGCCTGAAGATCCTATACCACCTACAATTCTAGGAAGGCCATTCTTAAGAACTATAAATGCTTTAATCAACTTGCATGAAGGTAATGTTAGAGTAGGGCTACCATCTAGAGAACCAATCATAGTCCACTTCCCTAGAAAGAAAAAGGCCAAACCTAATGAAGATGGGATCATAAATTTAAAAGCCAACTATTTTGGAGTGGGGTTTCCACTTTCAAAACCAAAATGATCACCATTTGAGTTAAGCTTATTGACCTTAACTAGAAGAACTTCATGGGAGGCAACCCATGTGAAATTAAAAATTTAAACATGCTAGTGTTACTTTGATTTTTGTTAGTTTTGTTTTTGTTTTATAATAAAGAGTGTTGAAGAGATCCATTGAAGAAAGGAGAAGAAAAAAGGTAATATTTCCTTTGATTTTATTTACTAACACACAGTTATTTAATCACTAGTTTAGTGTTATATTTCTACTATCATTTTCAAGGTATAACTGATGTGTAAAGGTGTGTGAGAAAGATACAACAAAAATTTCAAGTTTTCTAGACATTTGTGGCCATAACGACCACCCATGCGATGGGAGCCCACCATACCACATCGCATCCGATGAAATGAAGATTGCAAATTTTGTTCGAAGGTACTTAGTCCTTAACGACTATGTACGGGGGATGTAGTTGTACCGCTCACCCGTACCGTTTTCGAAGCAAAGTTTGCGAGATTATCATAAATTATTGTGCTCGTAATGACCATCAGTACAATGGGAAGTGGCCATACCGCGCACCCATACCGAGTGGGTCGCTAGGATCGAACCTCGAACCTAAGGCAACCTCACTCAGTATGATCAGGCCACAATCACCGTGACCATACCGCCTGATTGTACTGACTGTTCGGCCGTGACTTCAGCCCAGGGAAGAGGTAAACCTCAACCCAAACACTCATATTCTCTTTCTTGTTCCTCCAAACTCCAAACTACCTCCGTTGGTTCTTTGTATCTACTTGTTTTTTATTCGATTCCTCGCACGTCATTGATTCAGGATATGTATCTCGTCCGATCCCCAATTTATTTGCAGCAAAATCATGCCCTAAATCTTGCCATTATCAATCTAGACTTAGATCTTATTTTGAGCTTATTATCTAATTGTGCATGTTTACTTGTTATTTAGATGAGATTCCTTTGTAGAATGTGTAGAGGAGTACTCCATTCTTATTTCTATCAGATTTAAATTTTATTTGAAGAAAGTTATTAATTAGTGAAAGTTTTTATCTTTAGATGAACACAAGGAGACGTACACGTGTGGTGGCTACACAAGCTGTACCACCGGTTGAAGGACTAACCCCTGCAACTCTCAACATCGAGTTTACCGAAGACTTTCATCTCAACCGTTTCAACCAACTCAAAAACCATGAGATCATGTCCACCAAATGGGTGTGCCCCCATATTATGGACCAACTAGGCATTCACCGTGATTTTAATTATCTATGCAACAATGTTTGTTTTCTTGACTTTGTTATTCAGGAGTTCACCACCTATCTCTGCTTGACACTCGAGTTTCTTAGCTCCTTGAAGCATATGGTGGGTCCATTCTACAATTCTGAGGAGGACATCTAAGGAGATGATAGGATCACATTCCGCTTGATGAACCATGAGTATGACTTGTCTCTCCATGATTGGTGTCACTATTTTGGTTTTGTCAACAACCTCACCGACATCTGCTCCACTTGTTTCACACTTAGTCCTATCCCTAACTATTACTTCAACAAGATGAGAATTTCCAATGTTGTCCCACAGGGGATCAAATTGAGTGTCCTACAGTTTGCTATCTATTCTTTGTTCTTGATAACACCTTGACTATTCTTTGTTATTGATAACACCTTGAAGGCCTGTGGAGAATTCACAAGAGTCAGTGAAGAGGATACGATGATCCTCACAAAAGTTGTCATTCCAAACTGTAACTTGATGCCAAATATGGGCGCTCTTCTAGTGATTTATTTGAAGTATCAAGCTCTCCAAACTCATGGACCCATATGTGGAGGAGGATTTATCATCGTTCTCACCCGAGCACTCCATCTCAATGTAAGTAACTTGCAACCGTTGGAAGGTGTTTGCTGTCTCGGTTTTGCTACTCTGCATGTGGTATGATTAGAAGAATTAATGCTAGGTATTACTTTGATATACTTCGAGCCGATCACTTGATCGCTGATCCATTCTCTATCAAGAATGGATGTTTGCATTATGATGTGCAAGTTGAGGCAACCCTACCACCACAAGCTAAACTACAAGGATAGGAAGAAGTAGAAGAAGAGAAAGAAGAACACAAACAAGAGCAGCATCAACCGAACTACTACACAACCTATGAAGATGTGTACGTGGTCTAAGAAAACATTGAGAACATGAACAACCTCGCCATCAACCTTCGAGACTTCGTGGTCTAAGGATAGTCAAGACTCCTCTTGGTAGATTTTGTCTGACTCCAATGATTCGTCTGTCTTCTATCAAAACCATGGTCAATGCATCAATTAAGGTCGTGAGACTAGATCAAGTCTTCAAACTTGGTGGTTCCTTATTGTCCTCGACTTATACTAGCTCCTCTTTGATATCGGCCGTGTCACTCGAGGGTTGTCGATTCACTAGCAAACAAGTTCATGTTTATGAGTTCTCAAGATCATGTTATCCGGGCCCTTAAATTAGATAACAAGCATTAGCCATACATAAACAGTCATTCTCACATAGAATAATTACAACAATAATCACAAAGATGAAGGTAAAATAGGAACAACACATCTCAACAATTCCCTACATCTCCCATGCCTATGGAGATTTACTCGCACATGAGAGGAGAATAACACAATGAGACTATAACACTGTAAATGGAGTTCATCTCAATATTACCATAAAAACCCACAATAAAGGTGAATATCGAATCAAATATAAACCCAAGTAGGAATAGAGGTTCGAATCCCTAGTATTACAAATGTGAATCTCTCTCTCTCAGTACAAGAGATGAATTGTGGAGGAATGTATGAACTAGATGTTGTAGATCTAGGGAAAGTCGATAGAATTCTTCTTCTCCTAGAGATCTGATTTCCTCTGTTCTAGGGTGTTTCGTGACAGCTATGTCTGCAATTCGCTCTCTCTTACTTCACGAAAAGTGCTTGGTTCAATAAGTATAAGCCGATGACACATGGTACAGGAGGCCGGTAGGGGCAGGACTGTAACACCTCAAAAATATTAATCAAGATTATCAAGTTCAAATCACCCAAGTTTAGGGTTAACAAAAAAATTATTATTAAATTTAATATGAGTGTATGTGTGTTTTGCATTAGTGTATGAATGAGTGCAAATGCCATGTTTGATTGCTACAAATGATAAGGAATGGTTTAAAGATGAATACTACATCATCTAGGCCAATTATAAACAAAATCAAAAGAAAAGAAAATCAAATATGAATCATATGATCAAATGGTCATTTTGACCAAAATTATCCACTAGACCACTTTGTGTGTTCCTAGTAAAAGATTTCTAATAGAAACTTTCCCATTTATTTTCACCCCTTGCTAGACCAAGTAAAAGTGAACCCAAGGCCACTTTACAAACTCGCAGAAACTATTTTCAAATCTATTTAAAGGACAATTCAAAATTTAATCAAGTGTATGTACTAAGATCACCATTTTTCAAAAACCACTCAAATCAATTCACCTTGGCAAACCCAAGCAACTAGAGACTACCAAGCATAAGATCAGATCACTCACCAAAATTCATCCAAAAATTCAAATCTTAAACTCATGCAGCCATTTGGTCGGGCAACTAGCAGACACAGATAAACCACTTCCTAACTTCTACTGTTTGAGTAGTAATTGACCACCCCATTGTCCCCTCTGCATCCCACTCACTCACCCCAGTGCCCAGCAGCGCAGGACACGCTTCCCCCTTTGCCGTTCGCGCCAGTGTCGCGCCGCCCGAAGCTCGCCGTGCCAGCCAACCAAGAACCACTCGCCACAGCTAATGCCGCCCCGTTCCATGATGTCCAGGAGACAGGCAACCGTCCACTGCCACCCTCTGTCCACCCCTCGATAGAAGCCAAGCCGTGGACCACCCGTGATCGCCGCGCCCATTTCTCTGCTTGCCATGCCGAGAGCGCTAGAGCGCCGCAGCCGACACGTGAACACACGCCACGCCTCACCCTCGTCGCGCGTGCCCGCACTCAACACGACACCATCTACACCCAGACACGCCCGTTCGCCATCGCACGGATCGTAGCCCCTGTACGCCGTCTCGAATGCTGCCGCTCCTGCGTAGAGCACCGACCGCGCCCGACCATTCTCGACCGCCCCTTGCTGCGCCATCAAGCGTATGACCACCGCCATGAAGTAGCGCGTCGACGCCTACCCTCAGCCACGCGGATATCCCCCTATACCGTCGTCGCTGGAGGAGCTAGACCATGCCGCGATGTCCCTCTCGCCGGTGTATAAATAGAGGCCACCCCAGCCTCAATTCGACACACCATTCCACTCCCCACTCCTCGCAGAACCTCCCATACCCCTCCCCGGAGCAAGGCGAGCACCTGCCCGCCGTAATTTAGCCGGAGTCTGCTGCTGTAGAGGAGTAACGAAGCCATCGATTGGAGCCACCCCAGGAGCTGCCATGACCGCGCCTCGAACCGCCATCAACGACAACCTCATTATCCCCCATCACCGACCCTAGCTGGATCCCTGGTGAGCCTCACACGACCCCCACCGCCGTGTTAGGGTTAGAATCTCGCCGGAGCCGTTCGACGTAGAAGATGAACCTCAGCCGTTAGATCCTAGTCTAATCGTAGCGCTGAGATTCAACGATACCGTTTCGGGTTAAATGAGCCACTGATTAGTGGGACCCCCTGTCAGCAGCCCGCTGTGCGCGTGCCGCGTAGCTGGGCCGGCCCAGTTAGTTTTCCGTGCAGAGCCCGTCGATTGAAATAAGCTTTTTCCATTGTAGTTAAAACTAGATTCTGTCAGTGGATTCAAAAATCAATTCAATGAGATTCACTAAAACAAATTGCATGATTCCAATTTTGTTAGAAAGGTATTCAAAATATCTATCCAAGCCCGTTGGATTCAAACCATTTCAAAGTATAGGTCACCTATAGTAAAAATAACACGACAGAGACTTTTGCCACTTCAAACATTTTTCAAAAATCAACCATAAATGCTTTTGAGTTGATTCCAACTCTCAAAAATTACATTTGACAAGATCTATCTGAATATGTAAAAATATTTAGGTTTACATGCAGTGATCGTGGACTAGAACTAAAAAAATGCTATATAGGCATTTCTAGTCACTTTAATTGTATTAAATAGAAATTTTAACTTTATAAAATATGTCCCCCACTTTAAATCACATTCCCAAGTATTAGAATATGTGGTGATGACATGTGTCAACATGATCCCATATTTTATTGGAGAATATTAAATCTTAAGTATTTTCAATGAGTAGAAATTACTTTTCCAAAATAAGATAAATAAGACTAGGTCTTTATTTCATGTGATGGTCAGGCCCGGCCCAAGTGAGGGCAGAAGGGGCAGCCGCCCCGGGCCCAAAATTTTCAGGGGCCCCCTGTAGGTATATCCTATGTAGTATAGAAGCCCATATATATGCCTACCTGAGAAAAAAATATAGCTTAGCAGTTGGGCTAACAGGCCCCTAACTCTCTTTTCGATAACGCAGTCATGCGACGCGAACCTGGACGGGACGAGATCGATCGTGTTCCACCCCCCACGCACGCAGACGCACTCCAGGAATCGGAATCAGGCAGTCTCGCGGATAGGGAACCGAGATCAGGCCCTCTGCCGATCGGGAATCGAGATCAGGCACTCTGCACTCCGGAGCAGTCTCGCGGCGCACCACGCACGCACGCCCGTAGCCGCTCATCTGCGATCTGTGACCTGTTGCCTAGATCGCTGCACTCGAACACTCGAAGTCTCGTAGTCTCAAGACATCAACACAGTTCCTCTATAGAAGGTAGCCTGATTTCTCTAATTCACTGTGCTGTCTATGCCCTAATTTGCTAATGGAAATTTTATTAGTAATTGTCTAATTATTTTCAGCGTGGTTATGGCACCTAAAAAGGGCTTTATGCTGAAGGAAATATACCCTGAGAGGCAATAATAAAGTTGTTATTATGTATTCCTTGTATATGATCGATGTTTATTTTGCATGCTATAATTGTATTGATAGGAAACATCAATACATGTGTGTTTAATAAACAAAAAGGGTTCCTAGTCATGCCTCTCTTATAGACTAGCTTGTTGATTAACAAGATGATCAAGGTTTCCTGATCATGGACATTGGATGTTGTTAATAACAAGGTCACAGCATTTGTGAAATGATGTGATGAACATTCATCTGAAGTATGGCATTACTATCAGGTCATTGTGTTTATATTGCTATAACATCATACGAAGTAATCTTTATCCTTAGACCATCAGATCATGTTAATTGCTAACACCAGAAGAGTATCTTGATAACATCAAATGTCACACCATAACAGGGTGACTATAAAGATGGGTTCAGTGCTACGAAGGTGTTATGTTGAGGCTCATGGATCAAGAGTGGAATTTGTCAATCCAGATGACGGATAGATATACTCTGGGCCCTCTCGGTGATATCACATTAGGATAGCTTGCAAGCAAGTGATATGATCACTAGAATGTTATATCACGGGAACGAGAAAAGAGTGCATGTCGGTAACGAGATCAAACTAGGTATGGAGATACCGATGATCGAATCTCGGACATGTAATATATCGAGAGACAAAGGGATTTAGTTACAAGCGTTAAAGGTTCTCACGATCACATGAGTCATTGTTGAATGTGTAGGAGTCGAGACGGATCTCCGTGTCCCGCTGCGATTATTGATCGGAGAAGGGTCTCGATCATGTCTGCATTATTCCCGAACCATAGGGTGGCACACTTAAGAGTTACCGGACACCATTTTGGAGCACATATGTTTCAGACGAAAGAATTGCAAAGCGCAGGAATTGTTTCAATAGAAACCGGAAATTGTTTCGGGTGAAATTGCAGAAAGTGGTTCTGCATGTGATATTGAAATATTGCAAGGGGCTACATGTGAATGTTTGTTAATTAAAGTAATTAACAAAATTCTGAATAAATTTAATAAAAGAGTTTTATTAAATGAGAGAGCATTAAATTTGGAGAAACTTAATGCATTTAAAGTGGAGACTTTAAAAGGGAATGTGAAGAGGCATTTTAATGTGGAGGGGTTACCACCACATGAATGGGGGAGGTGAGGGGTCACCCCCCATGCGTCGGCCATGGAGAGAGGGGGCACCCCCCTCCTCCTATAAAAGGCCACCCATTCCCTCCTTCATCCACACACCTCCTTATGAATGATCTCTCTCCCCCTCTAGAATTATTCCCCCATGATCTCGGATTAGCGAGATACATGTTCCCGGTGGCATTTTGTCTGGAAGGAGTTGCTTCTTCCGTTGGATCGCTGGAGCGAGGAGGTGGAGGTTGTCCGGTGGCTTGAACGTGTGTGAAAAGTGATGCGCTGTTGAGTTCTGGCCGGACTTCCTCACGATCTTGAGATCGGCAAGTGTACGACTACATCAACCACGAGTTCCTACTCGTTAACAAAGCTCGCTGTCTTCGAGGGTAAGTTCTCCATGGATGTATGTCCACCCGTTGCTCTGTATCTAGTAGATAGATCTTGGCGTATAGTTCTCATCATAGGAAATTTTTTGTTTTCTATGCTGCGGACCCAACAGTGGTATCAGAGCCTGATCTATGCGTAGGTGCTTTGCACGGGTAGTACACATATGTTTATATGTGGGTGATGATGATCATGTTATTGCATCTTCTATGTACTTTGGATATTGGTGGCATAGTGGGATGAAGCGGCCCGGACCAACCTTACATGTCATCGTACATGAGACCGGTTCCACGACTGACATGCAACTTGTTTTGCATAAGTGGCTGGCGGGTGTCTGTCTCTCCTACTATAGTCAATATCTGATTTACAACGAGTTGCTAATAACTTAGTTATCCTCGTTGTGGTTCATGTTCATAGGTTAGACAGGTTCTATCTCCGAAAGCCCTAAGCCACGTAAAACTTGCAATTGATAAATTAGAGGCGTCTAGTTTAGATCGTTGCTGGGCTAGTGTTTTGATATGGTATTGTTGTAAGTAGATGTATGATAGATACTCTTACAACTCACTTAACGTGTAAGTTCCATAGACCTTGGCCTTACACACAAAGGAATGATAGAGATCATACCACGATGCAAATGATAGAGATCAAATGCATGGACCATATCACCTCACTTCACACATTAGATGTTAGCATCTTATATTGCTAGTTTGGCGCGTTTGGTAGCATTATAAGATGATCCCTCATTTAGATATCAAGATAAAATGTGTTCTTCCTTAAGTATGCACCGTTTTGTGGATCGTGTTTTGAGGCATCACGTGATGATCGGGTGTTCTCAACTCTATGCTTTCATACAACGGGTGTAAGATAGTTTTACACACGCAAATACTAAGGTTCTTACTTGAGTCATATAGTTGATATGATGCCCATATAGATGCTCGCCTTTGAAGCTACACCGACTCACGTGATGATCGGACTTGGTGTAGTGGATTTGGTTCATGTAATCACCAAAAGGACACGAGGATGTCGTTTTGTGGGAGTTCATTAGTAATTTGGATTAGTTGAACTCAATCTATCATAAACTTAGTCTAAATATACTTTACAAATTCTGTTGTAGATGGCACCACACCGCTTTTAATTTCAATGTGTTCATGGAGAAAGAGAAACTTCTGTGAATGGTAGCAACTTCACAAAGCGGGCTATGAATTTGAGGATTCTCCTCATTGCTGCACAAAAGCAATATGTGCTAGATGCGCGCTAGGCCCCCACCAGCTCTGATGCCTGACGAGGAAAAGAACGCCTATGTAACTCGTCAGAGGACCACAACTTAGTTCATTGCGATACTTGTATGGGCTAGAGCCAGAACTTGAAAGTTGAAAATGGCAATGCCTTTGATACCATGGGAGAATTGAAAATGATTTTCTATACCCATGCTGCCGTAGAGAGTTATAATGCTACAGGAAAGTTCTTTAGCTGCATGATGGAGGAAAACAGCTCCGTTAGTGAGAACGTACTCAAAATGTCTGGGTACGCCGATAAGCTTGTGTCCTTGGGAATGACGATTCCCATTGACTTAGGCATACATCGTGTTCTGCAATCTCTGCCACCTAGCTACAAGAGCTTCATGATGAACTATAATATGCAGGGCATGAAGAAGTCTCTTCCCGAGCTTCTGTCAATGCTTAAGACTACATAAGTGGAGATTAGGAAAGAACATCAAGTGTTGATGATCAATAGGACCACCGGTTTCAAAAAGGACAAGAAAGGCAAGCACAAGGGAAAGAAGGGTGGCAAGTTTGCATTTGAAAAAAAAACCCGAGCTGGCCCTAAGTCGACACCGAGTGCTACTATTGCAAGGATAGCCATTGAAGCATAATCGCCCCAAGTATTTGGCAGACAAGAAGTTCGACAAGGCAAACAAAGGTATATGTGATATACATGTCATTGATGTGTACTTGACTAGTACTCGCAGTAGCACCTGGGTATTTGATACGGGATCGGTTGCTAATATATGTAACTCGGTTCAGGGGCTGCGGAACAAGCGACAACTAGCAAGGGATGAGGTCACGATGCGGGTCGGCAATGGATCAAGAGTTGATGTGATCACCGTCGGAATGCTGCCTCTCCATATGTCGTCGGGATTAGTTATAACCCTGAATAATTCTTATTTGGTGCCTGCACTGAGCATGAACATTGTATCCGGATCGTGTTTGATGCAAAGAGGTTATTCATTTAAGTCTGAAAACAATGGTTGTTCGATTTATATGAATAATATCTTTTATGGTCATGCACCTATGTTGAATGGTTTATTTCTGTTGGATCTCGATAGTAGTATTACGCATATTCATAATGTTGATGCTAAAAGAATTAAACTTGATAATGATATATCTACATATATGTGGCACTGCCGTCTAGGTCATATTGGCGTTAAACGCATCAAGAAACTCCATTCTGATGGACTTTTGGAATCACTTGATTTTGAATCATTTGATACATGTGAGCCATGCCTTATGGGCAAGATGACTAGAACGCCGTTTTCCGGTTCAATGGAACGGGCGACAGATCTATTGGAAATCATACATACTGATGTGTGTGGACCAATGAGTGTGTCGCCGAGGTGGATATCGTTATTTTGTTACTTTCACGGATGATTTGAGTAGATATGGGTATATCTATTTGATGAAACACAAGTCTGAAACTTTTGAAAAGTTCAAAGAATTTCAGAATGAAGTGGAAAATCATCATAACAGAAAGATCAAATTTCTACGGTCCGACCGTGGAGGAGAGTATCTTAGTTACGAGTCTAGCACACATATGAAAGACTGTGGAATATTTTCACAACTCACGCCTGCCGGAACACCACAACGTAATGGTGTGTCAGAACGTCGTAATCGTACTTTATTGGATATGGTTCAATCTATGATGTCTCTGACTGACTTGCCGCTGTCATTTTGGGGTTATGCACTGGAAACCGCTGCATTCACTTTAAATAGGGCACCATCTAAATCCGTTAAAAAGACACCGTATGAATTATGGTTTGGAAACAAACCTAAGCTGCCATTTCTTAAAGTTTGGGGATGCGATGTTTATGTGAAGAAACTTCGACCGGATAAACTCGAACCCAAAGCAGAAAAATGTGTCTTCATAGGATACCCTAAGGAAATGATTGGGTATACCTTCTATCACAGATCCGAGGGCAAGGTCTTTGTTGCCAAGAATGGATCCTTTCTTGAGAAGGAGTTTCTCGCGAAAGGTGTGAGTAGTCGGAAGGTAGAACTCAAAGAGGTTATTGAACCTTCTCTTCATGAAATGGCGAGCAACACAGCTCCAGAAGTTGTTTCGGAGTTGACTTCACCTAATGAAGAGAGAGCTAATGATATTGATCATGAAACTCCGAAAGAGGACACTACCGAACCTCGCAGGTCAAGCAGGACACGTGCAGCTCCTGAACTGTATGGCAATCCTGTTATGAATTTCATTATTGATGAAATAGATGACCCTGCGACGTATGAAGAAGCGATGATGAGCCCTGATTCCAACAAATGGCTAGAAGCCATGAAATCCGAGATGGAATCCATGTACGAAAACCAGGTTTGGACCTTGGTGGACTTACCTCACGATCGAAAGGCCATTGAGAATAAATGGATTTTCAAAAGAAAAACTGATGCTGATGGTAATGTGACCATCTATAAGGCTCGACTTGTCGCAAAGGGGTTTCGAAAAATTCAAGGAGTTGACTACGATGAGACATTCTCTCCCGTAGCGATGCTTAAGTCGGTTAGGATTATGTTAGCAATTGCTGCATATTTCGATTATGAAATATGGCAGATGGATGTCAAAACTGCGTTCCTCAATGGTAATATTGAAGAAGAGTTGTATATGATACAACCTAAGGGTTTTGTCGATCCTAAGGATGCTGATAAGGTGTGCAAACTTCAGTGATCCATCTATGGACTAAAGCAAGCATCCCGGAGTTGGAATCTCCGCTTTGATGAGGTGATCAAAGAGTTTGGATTTGTCCAAACTTATGGAGAGGCTTGTATTTACAAGAAAGTGAGTGGGAGCAATGTGGCATTTCTGATATTATATGTGGATGACATATTATTGATTGGAAATGATTTAGATCTTTTAAACAGTGTTAAAAGTTACCTAAACAACAAATTTTCGATGAAGGACCTTGGTGAAGCTTCATATATATTAGGCATTAAAATCTATAGAGATAGATCAAGACGCCTAATTGGGCTATCGCAGAGTACATACCTTGATAAGATATTAAAGAAGTTTAATATGGACGGAAGTAAGAAGAGGTTCTTACCTATGTTGCAAGGCAAGACATTGAGTAAGACTCAAAGTCCGGCTACGGTGGAAGAAAGAGAGATAATGGATAAGATCCCCTATGCCTCAGCCATAGGCTCTATAATGTATGCCATGCTATGTACAAGACCGGATGTGGCACATGCTATTAGTTTGACTAGTAGGTACCAATCTGATCCAGTTCGAACCTCGGAGAGCGGTCAAGAATATCCTTAAGTACTTGAGAAGAACTAAGGATATGTTTCTTATATACGGAGGTGAAGAAGAGCTAGTCGCTAAGTGTTATGTCGATGCTAGCTTTGACACTGATCCGGATGACTCTAAGTCTCGATCCGGATATCTATTTATCTTGAACGGAGCAGCAGTTAGTTGGAGGAGCTCCAAACAACCTGTGGTGGCTGGATCAACAACGGAGGCGGAATATGTTGCTGCTTCAGAAGCAGCGCAGGAAGCGGTTTGGATGAAGGAGTTCATAACGGAACTGGGTGTGGTTCCCAGTGCGTTGGACCCGATGGTGATCTATTGTGACAACAATGGAGCCATAGCCAACGCCAAGGAACCAAGGTCTCACAAGAATTCCAAGCATATTAAGCGCCGGTTTCACTCCATCCGCGAGCATGTCAAGGATGGAGATATAAAGATTTAAAGTACACGGACCTGAATGTAGCAGATCCGTTGACTAAAGTACTCCCTAGGGCAAAACATGATCAACACCAGAACTCCATGGGTGTTAGATTTATCACTATATAAACTAGATTATTGTCTCTAGTGCAAGTGGGAGACTGAAGGAAATATGCCCTGAGAGGCAATAATAAAGTTGTTATTATGTATTCCTTGTATATGATAGATGTTTATTTTGCATGCTATAATTGTATTGATAGGAAACATCAATACATGTGTGTTTAATAAACAAAAAGGGTTCCTAGTCATGCCTCTCTTATAGACTAGCTTGTTGATTAACAAGATGATCAAGGTTTCCTGATCATGGACATTGGATGTTGTTAATAACAAGGTCACAACATTTGTGAAATGATGTGATGAACATTCATCCGAAGTATAGCATTACGATCAGGTCATTGTGTTTATATTGCTATAACATCATACGAAGTAATCTTTATCCTTAGACCATCAGATCATGTTAATTGCTAACACCGGAAGAGTATCTTGATAACATCAAACGTCACACCGTAACAGGGTGACTATAAAGATGGGTTCGATTACTCTGAAGGTGTTATGTTGAGGCTCATGGATCAAGAGTGGAATTTGTCAATCCAGATGACGGATAGATATACTCTGGGCCCTCTCGGTGATATCACATTAGGATAGCTTGCAAGCAAGTGATGTGATCACTAGAATGTTATATCACGGGAACGGGAAAAAAGTGCATGTCGGTAACAAGATCAAACTAGGTATGGAGATACCGATGATCGAATCTCGGACATGTAATATATCGAGAGACAAAAGGATTTAGTTACAAGCGTTAAAGGTTCTCACGATCACAGGAGTCATCGTTGAATGTGTAGGAGTCGACGGATATCCGTGTCCGCTCGATTATTGATCGGAGAAGGGTCTCGATCATGTCTGCATTATTCGCGAACCGTAGGGTGGCACACTTAAGAGTTACCGGACAACATTTTGGAGCACATATGTTTCAGACGAAAGAATTGCAAAGCGCAGGAATTGTTTCAATAGAAACCGGAAATTGTTTCGGGTGAAATTGCAGAAAGTGATTCTGCATGTGATATTGAAATATTGCAAGGGGCTATATGTGAATGTTTGTTAATTAAAGTAATTAACAAAATTCTGAATAAATTTAATAAAAGAGTTTTATTAAATGAGAGATCATTAAATTTGGAGAAACTTAATGCATTTAAAGTGGAGACTTTAAAAGGGAATGTGAAGAGGCATTTTAATGTGGAGGGGTTACCACCACATGAATGGGGGAGGTGAGGGGTCACCCCCAATGCGCCGGCCATGGAGAGAGGGGGCACCCCCCTCCTCCTATAAAAGGCCACCCATTCCCTCCTTCATCCACACACCTCCTTGTGAAGGATCTCTCTCGCCCTCTAGAATTATTCCCCCATGGTCTCGGATTAGCGAGATACATGTTCAGTGGCATTTAAATGCGAAGGAGTTCTTGCTTCCTGGATCACTAGAGCGAGGAGGTGGAGGTTGTCCGGTGGCTTGAACGTAAAAGGAAAAGGATGCGTCTTGCTGAGTTGCGGCGCTCTGACTTCCTCATGATCTTGAGATCGGCAAGTGTACGACTACATCAACCACGATTTCCTACTCGTTAACAAAGCTCGTTGTCTTTGAGGGTAAGTTCTCCATGGATGTATGTCCACCCGTTGCTCTGTATCTAGTAGATAGATCTTGGCGTATAGTTCTCATCGTAGGAATTTTTTTGTTTTCTATGCTGCGGACCCAACATATGCCACCAAAGAAGTGCCCATCTGGTAGTGCAAAAAGGAAACGGAGAAGAGAAACAAATGCGTTGATCGAATCACAAAGAGGAGCTCTTGACCAATTTTTGAAGAATAACACAAGCACTTCAAACAACCCAGACGAGTTGGCATTAGTTCTTGTGGAGGAGCAAACTAATGATGATCTGGAAGAAGAAAACATTGACATCAACATGGATGATAACAATGTGAGTGATTCTGAGCACGTATTTAATTCATCTCCTACACAACCTGCTAATGTTGATGCGAAACCGATTAGTGTGGATATTCATGACCCGACAAATTGGGCTAGACTTGATAACAAAGCAAGGGACACATTAGTGGAGAAGGGTCCTATCAGAGAAGAAAATATTCAGTTTCCGTTAGACCGCAAATTAAGACATTTTTCTTATGCCCATTACTCTAGAAAAATGAGCAATGGAGAGGTACGCGATTGCAAATGGTTAGTATATTCGAAACACGTTGGCAGAGTGTTTTGTTTTTGCTGTAAGTTGTTTAATCCTCTCAAGTGCAAGAGTGCACTAGGGCATGATGGGTTTAGAGATTGGAAACACATCATAGAGAGGTTGCAAGAACATGAAGCTAGTGTACAGCATATTACAAACATGAACTCTTGGAGTGAGTTGAGAACTAGATTGAGCAAACATGAGACAATAGATAAAGATATACAACACCAGATCACAAAGGAGAAGGAGCGCATAAGGCTAGTTTTGTTAAGAATAATTGCTATTGTGAAATATCTTGGTAAACGCAATTTGGCATTTAGAGGATCTAGTGAGCAGCTTTACAATGATCTTAATGGTAATTTCTTAGCTTGTGTTGAGATGGTTGCCAAGTTTGACTTGGTAATGCAAGAACACATCAGACGCATTTAGAACAAAGAGATTCATCATCATTATCTTAGCCGTAAAATTCAGAATGAGTTGATTTTTCTCATGGGTTCTAGCATTACAAGTTCTATTATCAGATTGTTAAAGAGGCCAAATATTTCTCAGTTATTCTTGATTGTAATCCAAATTTCAGTCATCAAGAATAATGAGTTTATTGGTTCGATGTGTTCATATTATTGATGGTAGCATTAAAATTGAGGAATTCTTTCTTGGTTTCTTGGTGGTGCATGACACTTCTGGTGAAGGGCTTTTTGATGTATTGGTTGAATCCATCAAGTCCCATGGTCTTAATATTGATGATGTTAGAGGTCAAGGTTATGGTAATGGCTCTAATATGAAAGGTATAAACAAAGGGGTGCAAAGTCGATTGCTAAAAATAAACCGAAGAGCTTTATACATGCCATGTGCTTGTCATAGTTTTAATCTCACTTTGTGTGATATGCTAAATCTTGTGGTAAAGCTGTTTCCTTTTTTGGAATTGTGGAACAGATATATGTTCTATTTGCTGGGTCTACCAAACAATGGAGTTGTTTGCTTCGCCATGTGGAAGGTTTTACTGTAAAATCTTTGTCCAATACTCGTTGGGAGAGTAGGATCAAAAGTGTCAAGGCAATTAGAAATCAACCATGTCAACTGATGTCAACTTTGTATGAGTTGAGTGAAGATCGTGAAAATGAACCCAAGGATAGAACAGATGCAAAAAACTTATTTGAAGTACTTGGCAGCTTTGAGTTCATATTTGGTATGGTTATTTGGCACGCAATTTTATTTGCTGTAAATGGAGTGAGCAAGAAGTTGCAATCTCCATCCATGTGCATTGGCTCTACCTTACAGCAAATTGAAGGTATACGTACTTACTTTTCTAAATTTCAGAAATGATGGGTTTGCTTCTTGTTTGATCATTGTGAAGGAAATTACATCTGAAATGGGCGTAGATCCATCGCTGCCAGTAAAGCGTAAATCTCAGAGGAAGAAGCACTTTGATGAAATTGACTATGATGAAGCAATCTTGCAAGCTGAGGATGCTTTTAAAGTTAATTACTTTCTAGTCATGGTTGATATGGCAATCACATCACTGAAAAGCAGGTTTGAAGAACTCCAATCCTTCCAAAGCATATTTGGGTTTTTAATGCGTTCGGTAGCATTGAAGTCATTGGATGGTTCTCATATAAAGGATCGTTGCACTAAACTTGCGCACACTTTATCTCTAGAAAGTGGTGCATGTGATGTTGAGTTAAACGATCTAATTTCTGAGTTAGGTGTTCTCCGGTATGCTTTGCCAAATAAATCAATGACTAGTTTGGAAATTTTTGAGTATGTCAGAGCAGCCAATTGCTATCCTAATATTTATATTGCTTATCGGATCTTATTTACTCTGCCTGTGACTATGGCATCGGCTGAAAGGAGCTTTTCAAATTTGAAACTGTTGAAGAACCATCTGAGGTCTACAATGTCGCAAGAGAGGTTAAATGGTTTGGCTACTGAAACATTGCAAATGTATCTATAATTTTTGATGTTCCATGCTTGGTTTTATCCACTTTCTTGTGTTTTGTCCACACTTTGGAGTACTTTTCATATGATTTCTTGGACTAACCTATTAAGAAGAGCCACAGTGCCAGCTTCCTGTTTTCTGCTGTTTTTGGTTCCAGGAAAGTCAGAAAATGAATATTCTCGGAATTGGACAGGACAAAAGCCAAAGTGCCTATTTTTTCGGAAGTCATCAGATGCCAGAATACAAGACGGAGAAGGATTGGGGGCCGGCCACACCACCTGGCCGTGCGGCTAGGCCTGGCCCACGCCAAGGGGTGGTCTGGCCGACCCCAGCACCCCCTCGGCCTCTCCTTCCGCCTATAAGATGCCCTCGGGACGAAAACCCTAGGTACCCGATCAAAAATCCATGAAAGAGTCTGTAGCCATCGTCATCTCCATCCCTAGATCCGGAGGGATCTGAAGCTCTTCCCAGCACCCTGCTGGAGAAAGGAATTCACCCTGGAGGCCTTGTTCATCATCATGCAAGCCTCCGGCGTGATGCGTGAGTAGTTCATCTTTGGACCACGGGTCCATGTAGTAGCTACATGGCTGGTTCTCCTCTTTTGTGCTTTCATGTTTAGATCTTGTGAGCTCCGTTCATGATCAAGATCATCTATTTGTAATTCTGCATGTTGTGTTTGCGGGGATCCGATGGATATTGAGATGCTATTTCAGATTGATTATTGATTCTATCATGTATTTGTTATTTGTGATCTTGCATGCTTTCCGTTGTTAGTAGCTATCTTGGCCAAGTAGATGCTAGCAATTCCAAGAGTTAGTATTTATGCTCGATAGTGGGTTCATGCCTCTGGTAATCTAGGAAAGTGACAGAAATCTCTAAGGTACTAGATGTGCTGTTGCTACTAGGGAGAAAATAACAATACTTTGTTCATAGAACAATCGTATTGTTTACTTTACACGCAATTCGTAAAGCAATAATCTGTTGCTTGCAACTTAATACTAGAGGGGGTTCGGATGATAACCTGAAGGTGGATTATTAGTCATAGATGTAGTTGGATGGCGGTCTATGTATAATGTTTTAATGCCCAATCAAGTTCCAAAGGAGTGAAGATGATTAGTATATGCATATATTGCTTTCTCGATGTTTGTCAATTGCCCCGCTGTAATTTGTTCACCCAACATGTTATCTATCTTAAGGAGAGCCACCTCTAGTGAACTATGGACCCCGGTCCTTTCTTTTACATATAATCTATAAACTGTTTACTGCTTTGTGTTTACTTTCTGCAAACTACTACTTCCTTCCATTCGATACGTTTAATCCTTTGTTTTTAGCAAAACCGGTGAGATTGACAACCTCATCGCAAGTTGGGGACAGAGTTCTGTGGTTGTGTTGTGCAGGTCTCCATGTTCTCATGTTGCCGCCGCAATGCCTCGCCAACGTTCAGCTAGCTACACCTTTGGGGTGTTTCCTTGCTCCTACTGGATTGATAACCTTGGTTTCATACTGAGGGAAAACTTGTTGCTGTGCTCATCATACCTTCCTCTTGGGGTTCCCCAACGAGCTCGATATAATTTGGGCCATCAGCTACTATATGCATCGAGAAGAAATTATTAGATGAGATTGATATTGATACCATCATCAATGACTTCGCATCTAGAAGTGTGAGAAGAAATTTCTCAGGTAATATGTAATTGCACTATTGGAGCAGCAAGTTTCAGACGTGCTCTTTTCCTTACCATGGTACCTAAGGGGACTAGAAGGTTTTTAATGAGGCAGCTTGCTTGCTCAAAATATTTGATATAAATATTGAAATAAGAGACTCTCTAATTTTTTTATTTATAGCATGTATGGTTTACATTATTTAAAAGTTCTATAACGGGGCCCAAAATTTTAGTTTCGCCCGGGATCCTAAAATCTTAGGACCGGGCCTGGTGATGGTTGTGATGATGCTATATCATCTAGTATGGACCTTAGTGTGATAAATAGAAGTAGTTAAGTATTGTTTGGTGATTGTGTACCTCGTATTCATTTATAGACACTAGTACCGACCCGGGATACAAAGAGGAGGAGTACTACAAAGAAGAAGAGAACTTCAACCACTGCACTAATCAAGGCAAGCTAACACTTGCAAGTTTCATAACTATGCAAGCTAGAACTATGCAAGCCATCCTTGCAAGATTAACCTATGCAAGATGCATTAGGCATACTTGGTTATGCAACTTTGATTATACCAATCCCAATTTTTACTTGCAAGCTTTATTCTTTTACTTTTACCAAAGTTCTTTATTCTAGTTAGTGTTTTTTGGGTATTGGAAAAATAGGAGAGATACCATAAAGAGTATAAAACTAGGCCTAAGTAGTTATACTTATATGTCATCAAAAGGCATAAAACTAGAGTTGGATAGTTACACTTGATTAACACCCCTCATTAGTGAATACCCTAAACTTTAGTGGCTAGTGCTAAGCATAAAAGTTGATCACTTTAGATGGGAATACTTGGTGAAAATGATTATGAAAACCTTGGAATGGTGGTTCATTCTATTGAAATGTTTTGACACGTGTTGAGAAACACAATGTTTTGATAATGAAAATGTTGCGGCATGAGCCTTGGCCCTTTATAAAACTGATGGTTGGGTTCGGATACGATACCATTCCAATTTTATCGTACAACCACAATACCTGAATTGGGTAGGGCTTAACTGGAAGTTTATATGCCTTAGTATGGGTTCCCTTGCAGAAGAGGTTGAGCTGAGGCTACCTCGTGATGAATGTCCACCTATGCAGTGCCCAGGATGGCACACTACTAGGAAGCAGCTCTTCTGTGGTGCATGGAATTCCTTCTTCTATGGCGCATATCCCTGTCGCCACTGTTACCCCGCCACTGATATCTGCTTCCTGTGGCACATATAGGAATGCGCCATGTTCTGTGGCGCATTCCTCCATATGCGCCAGAGCGAGATATCGATGGCATATCTGATCAATGCGCCATAGAGTCTATATGCGCCACAGACACCGTTTCTATATGCGCCACTGAGTATATTACATGTATTCAAAATAAAATACATTCCTGGTGTATAATACGGTATTTATACAGGATTTATATAGTATTTATCCAGATCAGTATAAACAGTACATTGCACATGTAGTAGATGAAAACCGACATATAATACAAACACAAGTATAATGTCATCATGCTGGCTCGTGGTTGATGTAGAGCTCGTTGGGAACCCCAAGTGGAAGGTATGATGAGCACAGCAACAAGTTTTCCCTCAGTTATGAGACCAAGGTTTAATCGAACCAGTAGGAGCAAGGAAACACCCCAAAGGTGTTACTTCGAAGCTTTGGTATGCACTACCGGTGCTAGTAGCAATGTGGAGACCTGCACAACACAACCACAGAACTTTGTCCCCAACTTCTGATGAGGTTGTCAATCTCACCGTGTTTTGCGGAAAACAAAGGATTAAACGTATCAGATGGAAAGAAGTAAAAGTTTGCAGAAAGTAAACACAAAGCAGTAAAATATTGTAGATTGTATGTAAAGTAAAGGACCGGGATCCATAGTTCACTAGAGGTGGCTCTCCTTAGATAGATAACATGCTGGGTGAACAAATTACAGCGGGGCAATTGACAAACACCGAGAAAGCAATACATGCATATACTAATCATCTTGACTCCTCTGAGACTTGATTGGGCATTACAACATAATACATAGACCGCCATCCAACTGCATCTATGACTAATAATCCACCTTCAGGTTATCATCCGAACCCCTTCCAGTATTAAGTTACAAGCAACAGATTATTGCTTTATGAACTGCGTGTAAAGTAAGAAATACAATTGTTCTATGAATAAAGGATCGTTGTTTTCTCCCTAGTAGCAACAGCACATCTAGTACCTTAGAGATTTCTGTCAGTTCCCCAGATTACCAGAGGCATGAACCCACTATCGAGCATAAATACTAACTCTTGGAGTTGCTAGCATCTACTTGGCCAAGATAGCTACTAACAACGGAAAGCATGCAAGATCTCAAATAACAAAGACATGATAGAATTAATAATCAATCTGAAATAGCATCTCAATAGCCATCGGATCCCCGCAAACACAACATGTATGGATTACAAATAGATGATCTTGATCATGAACGGAGCTCACAAGATCTAAACATGAAAGCACAAGGGAGGAGAAACCAGCCATCTAGCTACTACATGGATCCGTAGTCCAAGGATGAACTACTCACGCATCACACCGGAGGCTTGCATGGTGATGAAGAAGGCCTCCAGGGTGAATTCCCCTCTCTGGCAGGGTGCCGGGAAGAGCTTCAGATCCCTCCCGATCTAGGGATGGAGATGACGACGGCTACAAACTCTTTCGTGGATTTTTGATCAAGTACTTAGGGTTTTCATCTCGAGGGCAACTTATAGGCGGAAGGAGAGGCCGAGGGGGTGCCGGGAGCCACCACACCACCCCTTGGCGCGGGCCAGGCCTGGCCGCGCGGCCAGGTGGTGTGGCCGGCCCCTGGCCCCTCTCCGTCTCGTATTCTGGCACTTGATCCCTTCCGGAAAAATAGGCACTTTGGCTTTTGTCCCTTCCAATTCCGAGAATATTCATTTTCTGACTTTCCTGGACCAAAAATAGCGAAAAAGCAGTAGGCACTATGGCTCTTGTTAATAGGTTAGTCCAAAAAATCTTATGAAAAGTACTCCAAAGTTGGAACAAAACACAAGAAAGTGGGTAAAACTAAGCATGGAACATCAAAAATTATAGATACATTTGCAATGTATCAACATCCCCAAGCTTAACTCCTGCTCGTCCTCGAGTAGGTAAGTGATAAAAAGAAATAATTTTTGAGGTGACATGCACCATCAAAGACTTGATCAAAGTATTTGCAAAACATTCAAAGCTAGGATCATAGTACTTCAATCATAACATGAAAGACAAAGTTCTAGCAATAAGCAAAGAAACTATGATGCAACATGAAAAGGCACAAACAAAAGATTCATGAATAACAATGCTTTGCAAGACGTTTGTTTGTTTCACACAAAGAAAACATAGCATAAATGTATTCAGCTTGTCCTTCATAGAGTAGCAAATATAAATGCATAGGACACCTTCAAAGTTCATAAGAGTGACTAGATACAAAAGTTTCAAACAAGCAATAACAAGTTATGCATCAATCAACTAGTCTTGGGACAATGCACATAGAACTAAGAATGGCCACTATGCTCTCAAAGTAGGTGCATAAAGATAGAAGGTGGAGACTCAATATTATGGTGGAAGAAAGGCCTTTTGTAAAAAGGAAGTAGGGATTCAAGTCTCATAAAGAGCTTCCAAAAATATGATACTTAAAGCTTTCAACTCTCATTGCCCCTATCATAAGCATCTTGAAGTGATTAAGGTTAAAGTGAACAAACTATGGTGTACATGCTTGACGAAGTATAAGTCAGAAATCTCATGTCCCTTGTATACGAGGGCCGCTCCTCATGCTACTCAAGTTTACTCACCGGTAAGTTCTTGTCATTGTAAGTACATGTGTATCATTGAGAACTGCCAACGGGGTACCCCTTGCCCGATGATACGGAAGAATCCCCATATCAAAATGACAAGGCAAGCAGACAACGAGCATCTCAACATTCTTCTTATTTACCATGGGAATATGGTGCTTTTTTCTCTCTTTCCTCTTTTCATAGTATCTTTTTTTTTATTTTTCTCTTTTCTCAATATAGGACTCTTTTTTTATAAGAAGAATGCTTCATAGACAGCTCATTATGGTTACACTGCAGGTTTCCACCATGTCAGCATGGATTAGACTAGCGGCCCAGGCGTTTCTCTAACACATATACATAACTCCATGGACTTACAAGCTCCCCTTTCATTTCACACCGACGACATCCATATACAAAAGAGCATGATATCAACTAGGTACAAGTACCAAGTGCAATGTTGAAAGCGGTCCCCATGAAAGCATGGTTCTGCTAATTCCCAAAAAATAAGTGGAGCATATACAACATAGAAGACACAATGGTTCAAGTTTATTAAGGGCAAGTAAAGTAAAGTGTGCCATCAAATTTGTGAGAGCTTTAATCACTAGTTTTCTCATAACAAGTAGAAGGTAAACAAAAGCATGAATATACTTGTAATAGCATAAGCTAGTAGGTAGGTATGGTGGACTCTTTGGAATAACTTGGTTTAGGGAGTTGGATGCATGAGTGGAACTCATACTTGGTGGTGGAGGCTAGCAAAAGACTAGGAGCGACAAACTAAGAGAGCAATAATGGCCATAATCATGCAGAGCGACAAAACATCATTGATCAAAGCATAAAGTGATACTACAAGTTGAAAACTAAAGGATCATAAAGGCTATGGTGACTTGAGATAGTCATAACATGGTGTGAGCATGTGCCAAGTCAACCCAAATAAAGCATCAAAGGAGAATACCACTATACTATGCTTTAATATGCTAAAACAACGCATGATTCATCCAAGGCACATTAGGAAATCTCAATTGTTTATAACAAGTCATGCTACAGCAAAGAATACTAAGCATAAAGCCAAAACAATATCAAGCATGGCATGACTAAGCATAGGCCACAGTCAAAAACAAACTCTTTTTACCACATAAGTATGAACTTTCCTACTCTTTTCCAAACCAAACCAAACTAAATGCAAACCAAAGTGTGAAAGAGGGGGTCCAAACAACTTATTCAGAAAACTAAGCAAACCAAATCAAACCAAAACAAAAACGAAAAAGAAGACGCTCCAAGAAAAGCACAACTATGCATGAAACAATAAAAATGAAGTGTTTGGAAGAAACCTGGAATTTTTATTGATGAAGAAGGGGATGCCTTGGGCATCCCCAAGCTTTGACGCTTGTACTTCTTGGATATTTCTTGGGGTGACATGCGTGGCATCCCCAAGCTTGAGCTTTAGTTGATCCTTCATCTCATTACTCATTCCTTCCATACACCTGAAATTTTTCCTTCATACAAAACTTCACACAATCTCATTAGCAACATTAGTGCACTTAAGATAAATAAGTCTCAAGGTTCAGTTCTAACACCAAATAAACTTCCATTATAACACTAGCTACTGTAGCACTTCCCTCAAAAAGCTCAATTCCCCAAAGGAACTCAAGAAGGAACTAACAAGAAGCAAATGCAGAAAATGGCAGAAATCTGTCAAAACAGATCAGCAGGTAAAGACGATTTTTTTCGAAGACCTTCTGTTGCTCAAATCAAAAAGTGTTGAACTAACGAAAGTTATATAACAACCGGGGGCAGAAGCACAAAAATTACAGCTTAATCCGATGTACAGAGCTCTCTCAGGAATTTTTACGGTGAAGCACAAAAATCTGTTTCGGGACAGCAACTTTCCCAATCATTACTTCACTCTCATTAGAGGTTACTCTTGGGACAAAAAGCAAATAAAAAGGATAAGGAGCGGTTATTACAGAGGTAATAACTTCCAAGACTCATCTAAAACTCTTGGGTTATCTCCCAACAAGTACTTTTCTTTAACGCCTTTAAGTTAGGCATGAAAATTTGAGAAGATGCTTTCATAGGAAATATGAATTGAAGTAAAAGAGAGCATCAAGAAGCAAATTCAAAACACATTTAAGTCTAACCCAATTCCTATGCATAGGAATATTGTATGCAAATAAATGCACAAAGAGCAAAGTGACAGGCATAGGAAGATAAAACAAAAGTAACTTCAAAACTTTCAGCACATAGAGAGGTGTTTCATTACCATAAAAACTTCTACAACCATATTTTCCTGTCTCATAATAATTTTCAGTAGCCTCATGAATAAACTCAAAAATATAACTATCACATAAGGCATGATTTTTATGATCTACAAGCACTAGAGCTTTATTATAAACATTTTCAAAAGAATCCTCGGGAACATAACATTCACCCTCCTTTGATAAGCATGGGGGACAATCAAATAATGTAAGGGATAAAGAGTTACTCTCATTAGAAGGTAGGCATGGGTAGATCCATTCTTACTCCTTGTGTCCATCACTCTCCTCCTCTTTTTCATCTAATGAGCTTTCAGGTTCAGTAATTTCTTCTTCCATGGAGGTTCTAGCAGGCGGTGGTTCATCTATTACCTTAGCAGTCATAAAACTATTCCCAAATAGGAAACTGAGTGAGCTATCCATAATGAAATAGTGATTGGAGCAGAGCTAGTCATAAAGGCAACTTAAGAAAGGAACTAATTTTTTTTGTGTTTTAGAAGAACAAAACAAGCAAACAAGGCAAAAAGAAACTAAGCAAAACAAAAACAACAAAGTAAAGAGATTGGTTATGAGGGACTCCCCTTGTGAAGATGTCCTTGACTCCCCGGCAACGGCGCCAGAAAAATCTTTGCTGGCTCGTGGTTGATGTAGAGCTCGTTGGGAACCCCAAGAGGAAGGTATGATGAGCATAGCAGCAAGTTTTCCCTCAGTTATGAGACCAAGGTTTAATCGAACCAGTAGGAGCAAGGAAACACCCCAAAGGTGTTACTAGCTGAGCTTTGGCAGGGCGCACTACCGGTGCTAGTAGCAATGTGGAGACCTGCACAACACAACCACAGAACTTTGTCCCCAACTTCTGATGAGGTTGTCAATCTCACCGTGTTTTGCGGAAAACAAAGGATTAAACGTATCAGATGGAAAGAAGTAAAAGTTTGCAGAAAGTAAACACAAAGCAGTAAAATATTGTAGATTGTATGTAAAGTAAAGGACCGGGATCCATAGTTCACTAGAGGTGGCTCTCCTTAGATAGATAACATGCTGGGTGAACAAATTACAGCGAGAAAATTGACAAACACCGAGAAAGCAATACATGCATATACTAATCATCTTGACTCCTATGAGACTTAATTGGGCATTACAACATAATACATAGACCGCCATCGAACTGCATCTATGACTAATAATCCACCTTCAGGTTATCATCCGAACCCCCTCCAGTATTAAGTTGCAATCAACAGATTATTGCTTTATGAACTGCGTGTAAAGTAAACAATACAATTGTTCTATGAACAAAGGATCGTTGTTTTCTCCCTAGTAGCAACAACACATGTAGTACCTTAGAGATTTCTGTCACTTCCCCAGATTACCAGAGGCATGAACCCACTATCGAGCATAAATACTAACTCTTGGAGTTGCTAGCATCTACTTGGCCAAGATAGCTACTAACAACGGAAAGCATGCAAGATCTCAAATAACAAAGACATGATAGAATCAATAATCAATCTGAAATAGCATCTCAATATCCATCGGATCTCCACAAACACAACATGTATGAATTACAAATAGATGATCTTGATCATGAACGAAGCTCACAAGATCTAAACATGAAAGCACAAAGGAGGAGAAACCAGCCATCTAGCTACTACATGGATCCGTAGTCCAAGGATGAACTACTCACGCATCACACCGGAGGCTTGCATGGTGATGAACAAGGCCTCCAGGGTGAATTCCCCTCTCCAGCAGGGTGCCGGGAAGAGCTTCAGATTCCTCCCGATCTAGGGATGGAGATGATGACGGCTATAGACTCTTTCATGGATTTTTGATCGGGTCCTTAGGGTTTTCATCTCGAGGGCAATATATAGGCGGAAGGAGAGGCCGAGGGGGTGCCGGGAGCCACCACCCACCTCTCGGCGGGCCTGGCCGCGCCGTGTGGTGTGGTGGCTCCCTGGACCTTCTCCGTCTCGTATTCTAGCACTTGATCCCTTCCGGAAAAATAGGCACTTTGGCTTTTGTCCCGTCCAATTCCGAGAATATTCATTTTCTGACTTTCCTGGAACCAAAAACAGCAGAAAACATGCAGCTGGCACTGTGGCTCTTGTTAATAGGTTAGTCCAAAAAATCATATGAAAAGTACTCCAAAGTTGGAACAAAACACAAGAAAGTGGGCAAAACTAAGCATGGAACATCAAAAATTATAGATACATTTGGAATGTATCACATCACACTTAGAGCCCGATCGAGATACATATATAGTGTCAAGTGCCGAATTTTTACACAAGCGCCGAATACAAAGTTCATATCATCTCACATTACAAATATGAAGTGGCCACCGCCGCCTACACTAGGATCAAATAGAATACAGCTGTGATAATGGTGAGCAAGAGCATTAGCCCGACCAATATCTTCATCCGGTTCTTCTTCCGCAAGTGGTTCCTCCACTTGGCTATCGCCTCCTCTCTAGTCGCGTATCCTTTGTAGATGTTGCCGCTGAACTTGTTCACTTGTTTGTGACAATCCTCCCACTCCTCGTAGACTCCTGGAACCCTACCCATGTACACCACATACCACCTCGTCGCCATCTCTATAGACGACAAGGCATATTAGTAAAAATACAACGAAAAGAATTAATAAAGGATTCACATCCATATATATATGTTCATAGAATATAAAACAAAGGATCCATAAACCTAAAAGATAGATCATCATAGAAGCAATAGGTTCAACGACAACACGACCACAAGGTAGTTTAAGTCTAAAAACAATGACCATTTCGACCACGAGATAGTAAAGTTTATGACACACACACTAATACAGCAGGCATCCATCAAGAATATACACACACTAGATCATGCTAGAGGCACACATCAATCATGATGAAGACTTCCTCTTCTCGCTTGGCTTCGGGAACGGTAGATAGCCCTCTTTCGTCATCCACGTCCTTGTGTCACGCTGCTTACGGAGGCGTTCTTCGATCTCCCTCTTACTCAACCCTCTGGCTTGTTGTAGGGCACCCCCTTGTGTTGACATCTTCAATGATGATTTGCGACAACTTCATTTGAATGTGATGGAAGTCTTCTCTAAGATCAGCATCATCGACTCGCGCCAAAGTTTCGGCCCATCCTCGGAGACTAGATGGCAGCGTTAGGTTCTGGCAATCCCGAACATAGCCTTTAAGGTGATGGAGGACGTAGAAGGCCTCCTTGGCACCAGTAGTCGACACGGGAACTTCGAACTCGAGCACGTGCTTGAACACGTGTTTGCCATCCTTGATACATTCCCCCTTATCTACGAAGGTGCATCCCTTCTTGGTGTAGCCCTCAAGAGCCTCATTGAGAACACCCCTTATTCTGGTGTAGTCTTTCTTCTTCGTCAAACTCCCTGAGTCGAAATACGTGGCTAGTGAATACCTCGGGGCAAGGACGATGAGTGTGCAGTATTTTTCTCTATGCAACACAATTGGAACGGAATGTTGGAAAAAGAGCAAAGGAAGAAAGCTATAAGAAATTCATAAGTTATGGTGGCGATGAGCGAGTGTGTGTACTTACTCGGGAAAGAAATGCAAAAGAAGTGTGCCCTTCCTCTTGTTGTCCACCATGAACTTCTCGAGGTACGCCGTCGCCTTGGTCCATGTCTCTGATCCTTCGACCAATTGGCTGTCCCACATGTAGTAGGGATCCACTATCGCGATTCCAGGGTACTCTCTCTCTTGATCTTGATCGCCAGATTGAGCGCGTATAGGCGGACCAAGTTATAGTCCAGCTGTTTCGTGAGAAACAGCTTGAATATGTCCTCGAACGCTATGAAGAATATATCCGCGGGGGGTTCATCGACGAAGCCCACGTCCAATGGCACCTTGGCCGTGAAAACCGGGTAATTTGGATCTTTGTCTTTAAGAAGGAGGCCCTCTAGTGTCTTCACACCCTCGTGCAAAGTTAACATGGCTCCAACCGTAATGTGGATCATATCCGGAGTCAATATCGGATCACCAGCTACATGCACTCGGGGCATGCAATATTGTGTGGATGGTACGACGACGGCGTCCTGACCCCGGATCCTCTTCGGAAGAGGCTAGCTCGCACCCTTCTTCTTCTTATTATTACCTCTCTTCCTGTAGTGCTTCTTCTTCACAACAGTGTCAGCCACTACCATCTGCTCATCAGCCGCCTTTTAGAGTCTGTTGGGGCTAAAAACCAATCCCGGTTTCTCTTGTGGTGGATCGGCGGCCGGAGGCATCTCTTGAGAAAGACCATGGAAGACCAGGCGCTGCGTGCATGTATTGGGCTGACCAGCTTGATGGTCGTCGCGAGCTGTGAAGGGTTCTTCATCCACAGAAGGCATATGCAATCCTTTGGCAGCGCCGGTGTTGATGAAGTCATCAACGCTGACCAATTCATCATCATCTTCATGGGTGCCATCATGTGGTGGTGGTGGTAGCGGGGGCGACGACGGTTGCAGCAGAACGTCTTTGCCATGCGGTGGTGCACACGCTACCAAGAGTTGATGGTGACGGCTGGTGGTGGCGACAACGGCGGCTACTGGCTTCCGAGGTGGTGGCCGGGCGATCGGTCGAGAGGTGGCGCCGATGCTCCCCTCGCAAGACGAATCTGGGTCTTCGGCCATGGCAAGGGCTAGTTGTAGTATTCTCCAAGGGTCTTGTGTTCGTCGGCTCCCTGAGGTTGAAAGGGGGTCCATGTCGTCGCACCCTGGAAACACCCGAGCCAACCTGACCCTCATCACATCATCATCCACTGGATTGTTGTGCATCGTGCGGCTCGCCGGTTGTATAAGAGTGCCCTTGGCAACATCCTTCAACTCACCACCAACATCTTTAAGCAGGAGTACGCAAGAAGTGTCCTGAGGCAAAAACATGTTGTTGGGCGTCATGAGATGGCATCAGTCATGCATCAAAGGCATAAAGGAGATGACGTGCACTAACTAATTAGTTACCTTGGTGATGGCGTGGATCTCGGCTAATGTAGAGACATGGCCGATGTCGGCGGCCGGCCTATCATCATCTGCAATCTCCCGCTCGGGTGCCTGATGAAGCACCACCGCCGTCGGCTGTGCCTTATTGGTATCTTTGGCAGGAGGGGGCGTTAGTGTGACCAAAACGAGCGGCTGCATCCCGACGTTGACGGCCGGCGGGGTCACCAGGTCCAGTGACACAGTAACATTGATGACCGAGTTGCTGCCGCTTAAGCTGGGCAGATGTATCGGCCCCTGTCGACCTCCCGCATTCCATGCAGTAAGCCCCTCAAAAAACTCAGGGGGATCATCGAGTGGAGCTTCTCTTCCACTAACTTGTCCACCGTTTTCTCGTCCACCGCCTTCTCCTCCAGTGTCTGCACCTTCATCTTCAGCTCTGCAACAACGGCTTTATCCTGGTTCTTCCTCTCCCTTCTTTTCTTGGTGTCCTCTTTGTAGTACTCCTTGAACTTCATGCTCGTACCGAAGCTGGACACACGGCCAGCTGAGGACGGTGGCAACCCCTTGTCCCTCTTCTTGTAAGCATTGGTCGCCCTGTTGAAAACCGTGTCCCACGGCTCCGTCGAATCTTGGGACGAATCTGTGGCAGTAGCGTTCAGTTCATCCTCCTACAGAGACAAGGAAAGGTGAACCCATTTAGATTCTTAGCTTCATTATTTTAATTAGAACGCAATAGACTTGAGATCGGCGATAAATTCCTTACCAGCTTCTTCTCGAAGTCCTTCACCTCCGGATCGTCGGTGATGAACTCCCCTGTTTCCTTGTCCAGGTAGTAGCGGGCCCGAACAAATTGCCTAAGCTGCAAGTCCGTGATTTTAAGCCAAGGGTTGTCTTTACCATGGCGTTCAAGCTCGGCGTCCTCCTTGTCCCAAATGGCATGTTTCCCCCTGTAACCGCCGCTTCCAAGGTGGTGGTTACCTATGCTCTGTTCCCGCATACTCCTTTCCCATTTAGTCCATTTTATAGCGTCGGCGGTAGCTATATCCACCTTGAATATCTTAAACTCCTCTTCGTCGAGCATCGGATTTTTCTTACTAATAACCTCCCAGCTTTCACCTTTGTCAATGCTAGTCTTCACCCTGGTTTTCCAGCTGCTCAAGGCATTGCTCATCTTCGTGAGGGCTAGTTTGTTCACCGGGTTCTTTCTCTCGAGGTTTCTAAACCGCTCTGGGAATCTGTATCACTTGTGAAGGTTCTTAAGGAGGCTATCGACCAAAGCTGCATTGTCAGCATGTCTAATGTACTTCGTGTTGATCAACATGCTTTCCCGGACGATGCACCCGAGTTGCAGGCTGTATCCTTTAGCAATCGCCTCTGGCGCAATGGGTAGGCCACTTTCTGTGACCTCAGTGAACTCATCGCAGATGGTGGCGAGCACTGGCATCTTCCGCTCCTTCTTCTTCTTCTTCTTCTTCTTCTTCTGAGAAGCGATCGGGTTGCCACTACCGCCATCCGTGCGCTCGCTGCCATCGGTGCGGGTGCCGCCATCGGTGGTGTCATCCTCTTCGCCGCCGCCTTCACTAGTTCCATCGTACTCGTCTTTGTACCCCTTGTAATCAGGATCCTCCGCCCTCATTGGCCCCAGCAGCTCTGGCGATGGTCGCCTCCTCCTCTGGTGGTGGTGTCATCCTCATCGCCTCCTCCTCCTCCTCCTGTTAGGACCCCCGCCAGAATGACTGGTTGGCCTGTCTAGCTTCTTCTTCGACGCTGATCATGTTCTTAGAAGGGCCAGACACCTTGTTGCCCGACATGTTTGCACTACTCTATTTAAAAGAGGCAAAAAGTTAGCACAAATCTCAGCCAAAAAATTCGGCATGACCTTTGCTAATTTTTTGACCTAGGAGTGCCCATTTCTCAACCAAAATGGAAGTGAATCGACACTTCGGGAGAAACGGGCAACTCAAATGAAATCCCTGCAAGAAAAAAATAGCCCCAGCCCCATCCCCATTGATAACCCAAATCATCAATTTGCTACTAGCACTAGTAGCACAACCCTGTAATAGCAGCAACACCATTTCACAGCCAAAATGTAATAAGAACAGCAGCACCATTTCACAACAGCACAACAACACCATTTCACAGCAGCATTTATAACAGTAGCATTTCACAGCAGCACCATTTCACAACAACATTTATAGCAGTAGCATTTATAGCAGCACAATTTCACAGCACAACAACACCATTTCACAGCAACTCTCTAAATAGCAGTAGCATTTATAGCTAATATACAACTATTTTAACAACTCTCGCAGTCAAACATGCTAAATATATATCAACTCCTCATGTGTTTTATTCTGCAAGAACTATAAACAACAGATATATTCTGTAACTAAGGATAAACAGATATAAACAACAGATTATTCTTATGTTGCACCTTTTGCTGAATTTTTCTTTGCTGGTAAGAAAAGTTCACTATGTAGCTATGATCTGTAGGGCCATAATGTGATGTTTGTGTATCAGTGTTGTCTGAGCAAGAAGGAATAAAATGTGTTGCTTTTTTCAAATCATGTCTATGCTTTTATTTTGTTTGCACCTTTGCACTGGTACTTGTGAGCACTTGAGAGCAATTCTTTACCTGTACATGATTGAAAATTGTATGCCTGTTTCCCTATATAGGATGCTTGCCTTCTCTAGTTTTGGCAAGGTAACATGGAGATCCAACCACAGGCTCGTAGGAGGAGCACTGGTACTAGGGATGGGGAGTTCTTTGTGTACAGAAGGAGAACTAGGGAGGAAAGGGAGCAATCAGCTGCTAGGAAAAGGGCAGAAAAAGAGATGATGGCAGTGGAGGGCCTAAAGGGGTTAGGAGCTGGAAGGGAGAGAGTTGGATTGCTGAATCAAACATACCAAACAACAGAAAACTATGTTCTGCCATTATTTATTTGGCATCTGGTATAACCATTGTGTTGAAATACCGGCCTTCTTTTTCCACGTTCTTGGCCCATCTAACACGAAACATCGGTATGATCTCTCCATAGTATTCGAGCTCCCATATCTCCTCAATCCTTCCGTAGAATCTTTCCATCATAGTAGTCTCGTCAGCAACAAAGGATAACATAGTTACTCCTGAGTTTTGATATTCGCTATTCCTGTCCTTTTCCTCAGTGTAGAATCTGTAATCGTTTATGTCGTATGATTGATAGGTCCTTAGGTTGTTCCCTGGGCCCTGCGACAAGGAGAATATGAGTTTTTGATCTTCCGTAGAAGGCATCTGTGGGGGATTGTCCAGTTACCTTTTCTTGAACCAACCCGTGAAGCTAGAGTTGTTCTCTCTGGTTACGTCTCCCTTCTTTCTCGGCCGGCCCTGGTCGACATACTCCTGCTCGATTAAGCTTCTGTGCTCTTCGACCCAAGGGCCGACCACTTCAATGTGTTGTAGCACGACTCAGTGTGCCCTTTCAAAATCAGTGCGTCGACCATCAATGCTGACATGCAGTGAGCGGCAGCCCTCGCGGTGACCATATCCACCAAGCTTGCCGAGGTGCTTCTTTGTGGGTATTCCAACATCCTCATTCTCGGTGGTTAGATAATTCTGGCAGAAGGAGATGCACTCGTAGATCAGAAAGCCCTTAGCTATGCTTCCATCTGGACAAGACCTGTTGCGAATGAATCCTTTGATGACACCGTTTAGCCTTTCAAACAGCATCATGTTGTGCAGGAATGTTGGCCCGAGCTGGATGATGTTGTCCACGACATGTACAAGCAGATGCACCACGATGTCGAAGAATGCGGACGGGAAGTAAATCTCAAGCTCGCATAGTATCATCACGATCTCTTCCTGTAGCCTGTCGAGCTGCTTCACACTGATCGACTTCCTAGATATGACGTCAAAAAAGTTACAGAGGCCAAACAACGTCTCACGGACATGCTCGTCCATTATCCCACGGATCGCAACAGGGAGTATCTGCGTCATTAGCACGTGACAGTCATAAGACTTCATACCACTAAACCTCTTCTTTGCCACGTCCAGATATCTGCTTATCTTCCCCGAGTAACCGTGAGGAACTTTCACTCCTAAGAGGCACCTGAAAAACTGCTCGAGCTCCTCCAGACTCAGAGTGAAGCAAGCAGTGCGAAGCACCACCTCATTCTTCTTAACTCTTTTGCGGCGACCTTGAGTGCCTTCCGTCTGATCATCATCATTATCACCATCATCACTATTAGGGTACTAAAGATCTTTCTTGATGCCAAGCAATTTAAGGTCCTTTCTTGCTTTTGGCCCATCCTTGGTCCTCTCTGGCATGTTCAGTAGAGTGCCAAGCAGACTCTTGGTAACGTTCTTCGTGATGTGCATTACATCAAGGCTATGGGGAGTGTGAAGGACCTTCCAATACGGCAGGTCCCGCAAAACAGACCTTGCTTTCCATACACCCAGCAGTGGCTTTGTCCTCGGTCGTTTTTTTCAGGGGCAGGGCAATCTACCCAATTATTCAAAGGCTCCTCGATTTCTTCGCTGCTCCTCGGACGTGGGGCTTGATGACCCACAAGTATAGGGGGTGTATCACAGTATTTTCGAGGGAAGTGAAACCCAATTTATTGATTCGACACAAGGGGAGCCAAAGAATATTTATCAGCCTTAACAACCGAGTTGTCAATTCAGCTGCACCTGGAAACAATCTCGCTCACAGCAGTTTATCAGTAGCAACAGTTTTATAGTAGGAATAGTAAAGTAACAGCAGTAGTAAAGAAAAGACAGTAGTAACAAAAGCAGTAAACAATGGGATTCGAGTGCAGTAGGCATAGGGATGGATGGACGGGCATTGCATGGACAAGACAATTCACATAGCAATCAGAACATAGGGCAATTGCAGATAAATAAGATAAAGCATCCAAGTACTAGACAATCCTAGGCATGTGTTCCATATATAGTCATACGTGCTCGCAATGAGAACTTGCACAACATCTTTTGTCCTGCCAGCCTGTTTGCAGCGGGGCCTCTAGGGAACTACTGGCAATTAAGGTGCTCCTTTTAATAGAGCACCGGAGCAAAGCATTAACACTCCGTGAACACATGTGATCCTCACATCAAAGCCATTCCCTTTCGGTTATCCCGATTTCTGTCACTTCGGGGCCATAGGTTCCGGACAACAACGTGTGTACACAACTTGTAGATAAGACCAAAAACAATACTATCATAATGAATCAATAACATGTTCAGATCTTAAATCATGGCACTCGGGCCCTAGTGACAAGCATTAAGCGCAACAAGTCGCAACAAAGTCATAAAGCACTAATAAAAGATACTAGGCACCATGCCCTAACAATCCGATGCCATTACATGAATGATCTCATCCAATCCCTACCATCCCCATAGCCTACAGCGAGGGATTACTCACTCATAGATAGGGGAAACATGGATGGTCGATGGAGAAGCGATGGTGATGATGATGGCGATGATCTCCTCCAATTCCCTGTCCCGGCAGGGTGCCAGAACGGAGTTTCTGGTGCTGTTTCGTGGAATCTGGTGGTGGCGGCAGAGCGGAACTCCTTCTGGAAAAACGTCGAACCCCTCGAAGTTTTTAGTTTAAAAGGCTCCTTATAGGCGAAGAGAGAGGCCGAGGGGGTGCCTGGGGGCCCACACCACCGGGCGCGGCTGGCTCGGCTGGCCACCGTGTGGTGTGGCCACCGGCTCTTCTCCGTCGTATTCTGCCCTCGAGTCTTCGGTGAAATAGGATTTTGGCATATTTTCGAATTTTTCCGATAGTTGGTTTTCTGCACAAAAGTAGACACCAAGGAAATTCTGCTGAAAACAGCTGCCAGTTCACAAGCATTCAAATCACACAAGTTTAGAGGAGAAACAATAGCAAAAGTGTTCGGGAAAGTAGATACGTTTTGGACGTATCAACTCCCCCCAAGCTTAGCTTATTGCTTGTCCTCAAGCAATTCAGTTGAAAACTGAGTGCGATAAAAGAACTTTCACGAACACATTTGCTTAATAATATGTAAATATTCTCAGCAAAGCGATCAACTACTTAAACAGTTCATAATAAAGAGTATGCAACTGAGTCTACTTAATAGTCATTGCAAGCTATGAAGAGATTCCAACTCAAGAATAATAAGTAGCAAGAAGCACAAGCATAAGCAACATTACAATGCTCATAAAAAGGTATGATAAAGTGGTATCTCGCTTGCCTTTGATTATGAATGCCAAGGCACCTCTGAAGTTCAAGTGATGACTAGAAGTAAATATATCAAGGATACAAGCATCAAAGTCATAACACAAATAATCAAGTAATGGAACAAACACAAAGAATGACAACTATGCTCTCAAGAAGGTGCTCAAAGAATATGTGGAGACTCAACAAGTAAAGAAAAAGGTTTTGAATAATTTGAAAGGCTTCCAAATGCTGAAAGTATGGTACTCATTAGCGTTGAGCTCTCATTGCCCCTATCATAAGCATCTTTAATGTGGTTAAGGTGAAAGTGACACAACTTAGAGGATATGCTTGACAAGTTATAAATCGAAGTCTCATGCCCCTTACTTACGAAGACCGATCCTCATGCTACTCAACTTCAGTCACAAGTAAGCTCTTGTCATTGTAAGTATATACGTATCATAGAGAACCGCCAACGAGGTACCCCTTGCACATGACATGGGAGCTATCTCATAATCAAAATAACAAGGCAAGCAGACAATGAGCATCTCAACGATCTTTTTATTTATTATGTGCATAGATTTTTATTGAGGACGCTTCATAGAATGCTCATTATGGTTATGCTGCAAGTTTCCACCATGATTAGGCATGGCTTAGGCTAGCGGCCCAGGCGTTTCTCTAACATACATACAAACTCCATGATCTTACAAGTTCCATTTTTATTTCACACCGCCGGGATCCATAAGCAAAAGAACATGATATCAACTAGGTACAAAGTACCTATGAAGTGTTGAAAGCGGTCCCCATGATACATGGTTCTGCTAACTTCAACTCATAAAGCGCAAGCATATGCGCAACAAAGAAGGACACAATGGTTCAGGTTTATTAAGTGCAAGAAAATAAAGTGTGCCATCAAGTTCGTGAGAGCTTTACTAACTAACTTTCTCATAACAAGCAAACATCTTATTCGGAAGAAAACAAGGCAAATTGAATATGCACGGAGGTAGCAAATGATGCTAATGGGTAGGTATGGTGGACACGTTGGAAATATTTGGTTTAGGGAGTTGGGAACTTAAGTAAAACATACTCAGTGAAAGTGAAGGCTATCAATAGTAAGGGAGCGACAAACGAGAGAGCAATAGCTGTCATTATCGTGCTTGCAACAAAACAGGACTACTCATGGCACGAAAGTGATTCAAGATCCTCAAGGAAAAATAATTCATCAAGGCTTAACTGATTATCACAGTCATGTGCATGCGTGAGCATGTGCCAAGTCAATTCAAATGAAACATTCAGAAGAGGATACCACGGTGTCATACCAATTTATGAAAAGAGCAATGCAAGCAAACATTCATAAGACATGCTACAAACTATTAGCGAGCTGGAGCTAATCATAAGAAAGCAAGAACTACTAAGCATCCAAAGATAACATACACCCTACTTGAACGGACTAAGCAAGCTCACAATGATGAGTATATGTACAAAATGAAAACAAATAGAGTTCATTACCAGCCACTACTAGGAAAACGGCTATTGGTAATCAGCACATCCGTGGCTCACATGGTTGAAGTGCCCCACGGCTAAAACAGGCGTGGCTCACCTGTGGGCAGTGCCCTACTAATAACTAGAACAACTGTGGCGCACATGACTATAGTGCGCCACAGATGTGTGTGGGCCAGGCCCTGTTCAGACGCCAAACATCTCAGGCGCATTATAATCATGTGCGCCACGGTTGTTAGGGTCATCTGTGGCGCACATGGGGCTGGTGCGCACGCCTAAGCGCATGCCCCCTCGCTCAAACGGCCACAAACTTAGATGATTGCCTAGTGCGCCATGGGAGGAAACATCTGTGGCGCACATGGCATAGTGCGCCACAGATGTTTGTACCCCTGATGGCGCACTAGGGCAAAGCGCCACGGATGTGTCGATTCTTTAGGGCAGCAATTTATGTGCATATGTGTGACCACATCCACCACCCCACACTTCACTTTCCCTTCTTCTTCCTCCTTAGATCTAGTCAGGATCTTCTCCTTCCCACCTCAATTTCTCCACACATTCACCATTTTTAGCATGTAAAACTTGCTTTGGATGTTACATAAGTAATAGAGGAGGTCTCTGGTCTCTCATCTATCCTTCTCCGGTCGACGCGCGCACCTCTCCTTTCCATCTTTCTCGCGATCGGTCTCTCATCTCGGTAACCATGTAAGGATGTGTTCATGTGTATATGGATGATGTGCTCATATGTATGTAGATGATCGATGCTCATGATGTGTGTATGTGGAGAGGATCGATGGTCATATGTGTGTGTATATGGAGAGTATCGATGATGCTCATGCATGTGTGTATGGAGAGGATAATGATATGTTCATGTGTGTATGGATCGGTCTCTCTCTCTTGTGTTTGTATGTGAACAAGTTGCCATTTGTTTTGCCAAAATGTTGATTCATTTCCATTTTGGCAAGACTTTGGCATTTCGCAAAGGTCCTAATTTTAGGATAGGTCATGCCGAAATTTTCTATCGACTATTGCATGCATGCATTCATTATGTGGTTCTAATAGACTTCAAAATTGTACCGTGTACATCGTGCAGGCAAAAATGGTCCGCATAATGAGCGAAGGCATTGTGGCTAGATTTTTGAAATGTGCGACGACCGACATGATACGAAATAACAAGACAGATATAAGATGTTCGTGCGTAAGATGCAAACTCAACTGGGTGATCGACCCATTCCGGGAATCTGAAGCGACTGCTCCACCATGGTTTCATGGATGGATACACTCGTTGGATAAGCGATGACGTAGATGATGGAGACGGTGAAGAAGGTGGCCAACATGACGATGATCCTCATCACGGCGAGAACGGGCGAGATGATGAAGAGTCTCCTGGAGATGGTGAAGGTGCGGAAGCAGACCGGGATGATGATGATCTAGATGCCGGAGGAGCAGACGACAATGGAACAACGTCAGGCTGCGGGACCCTTATGTGCAAGAGCTGCTTCTCAAGCATTTAGTAACGCCAGCTGCCGCTAGAGAGAAAGCCAAGCTTGTAACTTGAGAAAGACGCGTTACTCCATTGTATGAAGGATGCAGGCCCGATGATACCGGTTGAATGTAACGCCAAGGCTATGGAGATGAAGGCAAAGCACAAATTGAGCGACGCAAGCTTCGACGATATGATGGCATTCGCACGATCGTCTCCGGAGAACACATGTCCAACTAGTATCGAGGATGCCAAGAAAATCGCCATCCTCTCGATCTACCGCGTTAGATATCACGTATGCATCAACGATTGCATCATTTATCGGGCAAGGACGCGGAAAACCACATGTCCGGTGTGCGGCGTGAGTCGATACAAGAAAGGGAAGAAAGCACCTCGAAAAGTGGTATGGTACTTTCCTAGCACTCCTCGTCTGCCGCTATTTCGCGGACCCTAAGGAAGCCGAAGCTCATGCGATGGCATGCGGAAAGGAAGAAGCCAGGAGATGATGATGACCCGAAAAGGATGAGCTCTCGACGCACCCTTCGATGCTAGCTGTGGAAAGCATTGGACCTTGAATTCGAATTCGGTGGAGATTCGAGGAACATCAGGCTTGGTGCGAGCACCGATGGACTCAATCCGCTCGGTAGCGAGCAGCACGCACAACACTTGGCCCATGTTTGTATGGATGTACAACCTCCCTCCATGGTTGTGCATGAAGAACAAGTACATACAAATGAGTATGCTAATTCAAGGGCGAAACAACCTGTACCGACATCAATCAGATCTCGGGCTGTTGAAAGAGGAGCTAGCCACGTTATGGGAATGAGCCAATACTTACGCCGTCGCACAAGATTATTTCACTATGAGAGCCGCGTTGGTCACTACGGTGCAAGACTATCCAGGTTCGGGTATATCTCGGGCAGGTTATCCAAGGATTCTGCGCATGCGTTAGGTGCATGGATAACACAAGCTATCTCAACTAGAGAAAGATCCAGGTCATCGAAAACTGTGTTCATGGCGCACCGGAGGTGGCTCGCAAGAATGATCCATGGAGAAAACGTGGAGACCTGTTCGATGGCAAATCAGAGACCCGAGGAATCCTGAGCGTAGGAGCAGCGAAGAAGTGGAAGAGTTGCTGAAAACTGGAAAGATTGTCCTAAGCCAGAAAGAAGCGAAAGAGGCAGCAACAAGACAAGCTGATGAAGGTATGGAAAACAAGGTCTTTTCGGGAGTCGCCATATCGGAAGTTTCTCCGACGCCTCATAGCCTCGACATCATGCATATCACGAAAAACGGTGCGAGAGTCTGGTCGCCACCATAATCAACATGCCGATAGGACGAAGATGGTCCGAAAGCAAGGCACGACCTGATATGCTTGGGTATCCGGAAGGAGCTTCACGGAGGACGACTACTCTGATGATCGGGAAGATGACGATGATCATGAGTCGGAGACGACACAAGGTCCTCGGAAGGGTAAAAAGTTCAAGAAGAACGAATATTACGCCCTCCTTCTTGCTTCACTCTAAGCCGGATGAGATCAAACAGTTTTCAAGTGCCTTCTAGGAGTCAAATTTCCTTACGGCCACGCTGGCAAGATAAGTAGATACCTAGACGATGAAGCAGAGGTTCATGGCATGAAGTCTCACGACAGGCCGTGCTAATGACGCAGTACTTCCGGTCGCACTAAGAGGGATAATGGACGAGCACGTCCGTGAAACGTTATTTGGCCTATGCAAGTTTTTCGACGTCATCTCTAGGAAGTCGATTAACTTGAATCAGCTCGGAAGGCTACAGGAGGAGATCGTGGTGATACTATGTGAGCTTGAGGTCTACTTCCCACCTGCATTCTTCGACATTATGGTGCATCTACTGGTCCATGTCGTGGAGGACATCGTACAACTTCGGGCCGATGTTCCTCCGCAGCATGATGGCGTTCGAAAGGATGAACGGACACATCAAAGGATACGTCAGCAGGTCCCATCCAGATGGAAGCATAGCCAAGGGCTTTCGGCGAAGAGTGCATCTCTTCGCACGAATTATCTAGACATCGAGAACTCCTCGGTCTTCCCGTCCAACACCTTGGCAAGCTCGACGGATCTGGTCACCGAGAGGGTCGCCGACATCGCATGAGACTTGATTTTCGCTGCAGACTTTGATCGAGCAAACCTCGCCGCGCTACAACATTTAGAACTGGTCGATCCTTGGGTACAAGCACAAAAGGTTAATCGAGAAGAAGTACATTGACTGGGCATACAGAGGACGCAGGAAGAAATAATCAAAGAGCACAACTCAGATTTCACGCATTGGTTTAGGGCAGACGCCCTTGATAATCCCCGCCGCATTCTTCCGATACGTAAAAGATCATATTCACCTTGTCGCAGGACCGATGCAAAACCTGGTGACCTATTAGGCGATGATATCAACGGCTACACATTCTACACGGAGGAAAAGGACAACAAGTGTGATTATCAGAACTCAGCGTAGCCGAATTCTACACCGATGACAACGTGAAGGAAAGATTCTCTGGAAGAATCGAGGAGATCTGGGAGCTCGACTATCGTGGAGAAAAGGTGCCGATGTTCCGTGTCGGATGGGCAAAGAGCGCCGAAAGAGAATACCGGTATTTCACAACCATGGTTATACCGAGCAGCCAAATCCAAGGCCGGTGCAAACGTACGCGAAAAATGAACCGTGGGTACTGGCTACCAAAGTGGACCAATGTTTTTTCATTACCGACCCGACAAAGCCTAGCCGTGTTGTCGTGAGGAGAGGAAAAAGAAACATCATCGGAATGGATGGAGTCGCCAACGAGCAAGACTTCGACCAGTACGGCGATCCAAAGATTGAAGATGACGACTACGATGCAGCAACATACATCACAAGAAGAAAAAGGACAACCCTACCCAAAAAAGGTAGCCCGTTCGAAAGAAGAAACATTAAAGTGCCGGGGCTAAATTATTCAACCGCGACAAAGAAGGGAAAAAAGATTGTAAAACGCTAGCTCAAAAAATATTGTAAAACGCGTGGTCGAAAAAAATTGTAAAGTGCGGGTGGTCGAGTAGGGCCGTGCCCGATTCATATTATTATGGACAAATTATTATAAAATTTAGTTATACTTTGAATCATATTATTTGTACCACTTTTATGACATATATTATCACTTTTGGGCATTTTTGGAACATTTAAAAGTATTTATAAAATAAAAACAAAACAAAATATGGCATATATTACCACTTTTGGGCATTTTTGGAACATTTAAAAGTATTTTTAAAATAAAAATAAAAAAGGGGGGCACCAGGATTCGAACCTGGGTGCTTAGAACTTTAGAATAGAGTAGTGGGCAGAACCAGTGGGATAGGGTAGTGAATCTGTTAGATAGTGGGACGGCTCTTTTCTTATACAGTTGCTAGAGGAGATAGGCGTAGCGCACTCTGGCATAGTGCGCTACGCCTACCTTTGTCTTATCCATGTGCACGCAGGCACACACGTCCCTCATCCCCATTCAACCGCGCCCACCCATATCCTGCCACCGTCACGACAGCCGATCCGCCCGCCACCCTCGGCCACCACGCCACTCGAGGAGGAGACCGTGGAGGAGCAGGCCCGTGCCGCTGCCAATCCGCCGCCACCGCATCCCAGGAGGAGGAGGTCGCAGTCGCCACGCCAAGAGGAGGGGGTCACGCTCGTTTCGTGGAGGAGGAGGTCGCGATCCGCAGCCAGATCCGTGAAGGAGAAGGCCCTCATCGTCTGCGCTGCTCACGTCGTCCTTGTCTCGGAGGTGAGAATCACCCTCCCTCTCCCCTCTCTCCTCTCGTTGCATCCATTCACTTAGGGGATTCAGAGTAGGATTCAGAGTAAGGGTTCAAAGTTAGGGTTCAAAGCCCATCATGTACTGATAAATACATTTTTATTTTTGTTCTTGTAGTATTCTGAGAATACCTGAGGTGGAATCCTCCCCAATTCGCATGAGTAGTTTGATGCCAAACTAAAGTTTTTTGTGTTCTTTTGGTGTGCTGTATGATGTAAAGGATTCCATCTTGCGATTCATTGGAGTCATCTTAGTCTGAATAAGATCAGTAGCCACCTGGGGACTTGAGTGTTAGAGAGTTGTTTCATCTTGGACAACTAGGGTTTTGTTTTGGGATTTATGGTTTTGTGGGATTGTTGGGTTAGTTGCTGCAGGTACGTTGCAGTGTCTCTGATAAGAGATTGGAAGGTACATTGACACTTTTTATGTAAAAGTAGTGGGGATTTGTACCAAACTACATGATTTTTGTGTTTTCTTTCTGGTTATTTGTGTCATATTTACATGATCCTGAGTGCATATTTGAGCCAGTATGAGGGCAAGGTTGTTATGCCCTTGAATTAATTTCTATAGTACTTTGTAGCATGTCAATGTTCCAGATAAGTTCTGCATTTTTTTGGCAATCAGCACTCTTTGTATCAACAGATGCCTTATATGATCTAAACTTTGTTTGTAAATTTTCTTGGGAACAATGTCTTCTATGATCTAATGTTCAGAGTTTATTCATTTTTCTGAAGTGCAAAGACTAGTTGAAATTGGGCTGATTTTGCTTAATTTTATCTGCCATGCAAATCATTGTTTTAAGGATGGAGCAGTTTCAAGATGTGTCAATGTTTAGTGAATTTCTCTTTTTGAAGTAGAATAGAAGCACTAAAACATTAAAATCTATAGTTGGGTTTTTGTTATTTTGTTAGACGTCAGATCCTATTGCATGTTGTCTTTGCATTTGCAAGTTGTAATATAATATGACTTCCTTTTGGACATAAGATAATATGACTTGCTTTTGGACATTCGAGTTGCCATTTGAATTACCTGCTAGCTTATTGAACCTTACATGAGCACAAGTAGATGAAAACTCTGTTAAGTGTGGTCTTTTTTAATTTGCTGCATCATTCTGTTCTAATGACTTGGAATTATTCTGCTGCTAATAAAACCCATCATTCTGTTAAATTTCATGGATCAACATTGCTGTAAATAATCACACAACACTGGAGGCAGAGGAAGTGTCATGGTGTGGTCAAGCAGGCTCATATGCTAGCTGCTTATCAATCATACTAATGTTGTGCACTCTGTCAAAAGTTGGTGTTTTGTAAAAAAATGCATATTGGGAAGTTAGTACTTCTAAACCAGCTTCCAGAAAAAAAGCATATTGGACAGTCAGTACTTAAGATATGTTTGATGTACACATTCAGTTGCTCTACAATTTCTTTCTTTCAGAAAACATAAGTTTGGTATATAATGTTTTGAGATTACTGAGCTAATACTGATAGAAATATGATCTTTGCATATTTCATCCAAATAATAGCCTGGTGAATCCACTGTTTTCTCCCACTGAAATAGTACAAATGACAGCAATATGCTTGTTGTGTTGTGCTTGCTCTGCTTGCTGTTGTCATTGTTGTGCTTGCTCTTCTTCTTAGTCTGGAACATCCACATATTATATGTTGTAACTACCTCGGTGAATTACGCTCTTAGTTACAAGCCTGGATGAGCGGAAATGGTTAAAATAGTATGGTGGGGCCCAAATGCCACTCACAGGTAGACCTCTCGGCCGTCCTAACCATTTCCAAACATCGGTACAAGAACGAAGCGAATCGGCGAAGGGATCAACTACATACACAAATGAGTATGTATGCAAGCCACCATACAACAGTCCTTAGAGCCATTCCATCTAAAAGAAATAGAAATATTGCAACGCCATACGGCAAGATCCAAATATCCTAGATAGATATAATAGTTTAGGATATCTCCTCATACATCAAACATCGAGTATCGGTGAGCGGAAAACAAGATCCGAGTACGGATAAGAAGCAAATCGGCATAAGATGCCCCATAAATAAACACATCCCGCCCACAGATCTCACGGATCCCCGTTCCCAGAATCTCTACACCGAATGATCGTTGCCCACATCGTCCGTCTCCTCCACCCAGTATCCATCTTGTGAGTGTACTTGCCCATCTGAATCAAACAATTTATCGTGTGAGACCCTAGGGGTACTCAGCAAGTCTTTATGCCTCTAAAGGGGACACAACCTGGGGTGACGCAATTGCAGCAAAAGATAATACCTAACAATTCTATAGATACTCGCTAACCATCCGCCTAACCATAGATGAGCGGATGTCCGTGAATTAATAACAGATTATAACAGTAATATTAACAATCCATCCTCCTCCTAAACACCAGCGAGGAAGTGGATGAACAACCCCCATCCGTTGGCAGTTTTATTATCCATTCCATGAGTGTTGCACTATTTACTAGTCAGATACTTAGTCAAATTAAAAGCGGTACTTTAGTTATACTTGTCTATGATCGAGAAACTGTGCTCCAAGTCGTCCATAACCGCGGACACGGCTTTCAGAAAGATTTACCCTGCAGGGGTGCACAAATAGCAACACACACTCGATCAACCTCGGAAAAACCAAATCAAAACCCAACGAGGCATTCATGACAAAGTGATCACAGGATTCAGAAATATTTCAGGGGGCCACCCCATTAAGCTACCATAGCGAAGTTGGCGGCTCCAGCGGACTCAAGGTTTGCGTCAATGGCTGTAACGACTAGGAACCGAAAGTGTATGGGCTTGTCGACACAGAAAACACTCCGCTTACCTAAGCAGTACAGTGCTCCTCGCACAATCTTAAATAAGCGGTAAAGCATGGCATAAATGCAGGATAGTAATAAAGCCCCAAACTACTTTGTGGCCCCAAGAAATAAGAATGAATCAAGCTACGGCTCGGGGGGTCCATAGGCCTCCGGATGTGGATAGCGCGAATATTCAAGGAACAGGAATCAAGTACTCGGGGTCCTACGGGACACAAGTGAGCATGAAAAACCAAATAGCAGATATTGCTCACCGGTGCCACTTTCATTAGTTATCCCATACTACTCAGGTTAAGTTGTTTAGGTACCTCGTTATCCATCAGACACTCACATACCCTACACATGTCGTTCTCGACGCATGGCTCAAACAACTCCTGTAGTAATGGCTCATGGGATGGAGGAACAAGCTTCGGTGGGGTTTAAAAGTAAAGGCTATGCAGTACTTGGGATTCAGTTTAATGCAATCGCGACTCAATGATGCAAGAATAAGATAGAGGCAATAGGTACTATATGTATGCAAGCATGTGGTAGTGCTTGCCTGGCAGCTCAGTTGTAGCGAGAGAAGGATCTGGGTAGTGCTCCTGGGTTTCTTGATATATCCCCTGCTCAGCGTCTATTCGAAGAAGAACCAAACAAACAAGGACCAACATAAATAAAGTGCACAAGCATATGAATTAAATGCGACAAGCAAACAATCATGCCATGATGAATGATGCACAATTTGCATGGCAATAATGTAGCAAGGCATGGGTGAGGTGTGGAATACAAGAATAAAGCCTTTTATTGAGTTTTAGTCACATTTTAACCTCATATAAGTTGCTGTATACTTTATATTTATATGATGCATGATGTAATTCTGAACATGGAATGCATAAACAGAAAGGTCTCGTCGAGCTGATCATTTTAGACATATCATTTGTCAAATTCGGAGTTATAAAACAAAAGTTATTAATTAATTAAGGAAAAAGGGCATTTTATTTGTAATTTTAATCAACTCGAAAATTAAAGTGTTCAAAATATATTTTGAAGGGCATATTTGAATTCCTCACATTTTTCTGATTTCAAAACATATATTACATGTTTAATTTGGAAATGTATTTTAAAAGTTATTTAAAAACAGATTTGAATTTGAATTTAAAACAAATTGAAAAGATTTAAATTAAAACAGATAACAGAAATCCTTTTTGTACTCAAAGATCCAGCCACGACAGCGGGTGGGCCTTGTGCTGACTCAGCAGCAGGTGGGGCGCAGCGGCTACGCGGGGCTTTTCCTACCGCAGGTGTGGCTAGCCCATGAGGCCGAGATGGGGCGGAGTACCGTGGACCCACAGCATGGCGCAATGGGCGTGACACGCGGCAGATCCCAGGGAGTGCGGGTTAAGTGCTCAAAACTGCGGGGGTGTTTCAGCAAAACGGACAGAGAGGCTGACGGTGGGGCTCTGCGTACCGCGGGTTGAGCAAAGAAAAAAACAGAGAAATTTATCTGCAAAAGGCGCCCGCTTGTGGATCTTCTCACGTTCTTTGGCGACCGATCGGTCTTGTGGCGGGCGGGATCGAACCCAGGTCGCGGGCGTCGGCGCTTGAGAAGGTGGTAGTGCGCGGATGGCTAACGGATGGTGGTAGGAGGCGGACGGGCCTAGATGGGGTTCTGCGCGACAGAGAGCGAGCCGGTGGCCGACGGCCTTGCGATCTGTTCAAAGAAACGAATGGCGGCACAAAACGACGACAACGAGGCGGATCATGTCAGGGAGGGAGAGAGGCTCACCGCGGTTTGGGTTGGTGGTGTTGGATCGGGCAGAGAGGTGGCCGATCGACGGCGTTGCTGGCGCACGGCGGGGCTAGGGTTTCATCGACGCGGCGGTGGTTCCGGTGGTTCCAGCCCTTCTCCTCCTCGATGGCGTGTCGGTGAAGCAGGGAGCCGCATGGTCTTCCTCGACACCGTGATCACGCCACCGGCTGGTAAGAGAAGGGAGGTGGAGGCCGACGGTGAGGTCGTGGGTAGAGAGATGGAGAGCGGTGTGGTGGGGAGGAGAAGGGCGAGGCCCTGGTAGATCTGGGCGTCGTCTACAGAGAGGAGGGAGAGGGTAAAGCAGAGAGGGAGAGGGGAGATGCCGTGGGGAAGTGGTTTAGGGAAAAAGGTGGCTCGGGTGCCACCTTTCCTTCTCCTCTTCACGTGCTCGAGCTGGAGCTCGTCTAGGGCAGGCAGGGCAGCTGGTAGGTGGGCCAGGGGAGGCAAGGCAGGCGGTCTCGGGCTGGTGGGGTCGCACGGCAGAGGGAGAGAGCTAGAGAGAGGCTCGGTATGGAGCTAGGGTTGGAGTAGGAGTAGTGGCTCGGGTTAGGGCTTGGGGTGGATGGGTAGCTCGGCCAGGGGGAGTAGGGTGGCTAGGTGGGGCCTGCATGGCATAGAGGAAGGGAGAGAGGCCGAGAGAGAGGGCATGGTAGCTAGGGTTAACTAGAGAGGGCTCGGGTTAGGGTTTGGTTTAGGGTTGGGGTAGATCATGGTGGTAGGGTTTAGAGATAGAAAAAGAGAGAGGGGTAAAAGGAGATTAGGGTTTAGAAGAACTAGGCTAGGAGAGAAAAGAGAGAGAGAAAAGAATAAGCCTCATATGATCATGCATAAGAGTTTTAATTAAAAGAAAAGATATGGGTGAGATAAAGGGGTGATGGGATGGATGGTGATGGGTGGAGGGTTTTTCGCATGAACCAAACAAACAAGCATGAAGAGGGTAGATGGATATATGGGGGATGATCCACTCAAAGATTCAAATAAAATACAAAAGACTAGAATGTGGTGGTTCTTGCATGGCACATGCAAAATAATTAATGCCATGTTTATTCCTGTGAAAACAATTATATTAACATGGCATTATTCTTATGCATTCCCAAAAGTGGAATAAAGCCAAGCAAAAGAATTTGAAGGAATGCTCCATGTGGAGTAGAAGGGGATGACCATATTTGAATAAAAATGGGACTTTCTAGTGTGTATGTGCCACTAGGTATTTAGTAAGCCCCAAAAATATCCCAACATGAGCATAAACCCCAAATCAACCCATATGGAAGCTAGAAAAAGGGTTCCACTCACAAGGCATGCAAAGGTGGCCATGTGGCTCTCATAAACCAATAATGTGGAAACAATATGGTGCATATGTGAGAGCATGTGGGGATAGAATTAGATCCATCCCAACCCACATGAGCTAGAGGTAAACCAATAAGTTGCAATGCTCATATATGGTGGAATGGTGGAATGATGGGGTGATGACAAGAAAGGTGGTGGAGTTAATAAAAGATATGCCCCCAACTCAACTTGGGCATTAAACAACATATCAATAACCAAATACAATATCAAGAGGCCAATACAATTAATAGTGCATATGAGAGAAGAACCAAAGAAAGAGAGTTTTATATGATGCTCAAATGCAAGGTGGCATGATGACATGAGCATGATATAATGATGATGCAACAATTATATGTAGGAAGTAGCATTTATATAAACTAGGCTAGTAGCATTGCAATTGTTAGACAATTGGGATGCTACAACTCTCCCCCACTAAACAAGAATCTCGCCCCGAGATTCCTAGGAAAAAGAAAACAACACAAGGAGAGGCGATTGTTCGGACGAAGGTGACCCTCACATTCCCAAGTTGATGAACCACGGAATGGTGCGACCACTACACCTTGCAAAACTTGCTAGACTTGTTGCGAGTCTTGCGTTTTGCTTGAGAAACAACGGGTTAGAAGAATTGAAGGATTGTCGTGAGACAAGAAGGATAGGATGGACATAGCTCCGGTTTTCTCAAGAAACATGATAAAAGAATAGAACCACTTGTGAAAGAAAAAGACAAGATGATGTATCCTGAATAAAGAAAGACACACCGTTTAAGATTAAAGATTTACCGATACTAGAGTGGATGAATCTTTGTCTCGCCGGAAGAAAAAGAGTTAGATTGGAGAGGTTTTGAACCACTATGACAATAGCATCGTATCTTCTCTCGGATTTGAGAAATGAAGTTCGGAAACAATATTGCCTTCAAACAATAGAGTCCCTTGATATCAACAGAAAGATTTAGTTAGACATCGTCAGATTAGATTCTTCTTGCGCTGGTAAGACCCAACGGATCACGCAATTGAGATGCGCGAATATAACTTCCAGAGACGGATGTGAAGCCAGATCATGGTGGAATCCCGAGAAGCAAAGAATATGGAGGATCTGGAGTTTATTGTAGATATACTTATTGCTTTCTTTAGCCTTGAGGCTAACGCAATAGATTTGCAGCTGATGGCATCAACCATAGTTGGCTTTACCACAGAAAAAGAATTGATGAAACAAAGAGAGAGATAGATTCCTTTCATCTTGTTTGGGGATGTCGAGCATCAGTAGAAAGACGAGGACAGAAAAGAGTTTGCGTTTGTTTCCACCAGATAATTGAAGATTTTGCTCCATCTAGAATAGACAGACCACCAACAAGAGATTATTGATTTCTTTCTTCGAGAGAGCACTCCAGAAAAACAAGGACGAAAGTAAAAGTATCAAGGGATAAAGGCCACTTCTAACTTCCGTGGAATGAGTGAAATCACATTAATTCACCAATTCAATGTACAAGAGCGGATGATAAGAGTAGTGGTATGGTAGCTACTCCATCCCGCACTCAAAGCATTACTCCGTACATGAATAAGAAAACCATGCAACCCAACTACCGAAACAGACTGAAGGTATTGGCAATAACTCATGGAACTTCGTTAGAAAACAAGGATAGATGCAAACGATTCGCCGGATTCATAGATAGATAAGGATGATGATGTTGTCGTCATGTCTGAAGTACCAAGCCACCAGAAAGATATGAAAGAAGATTACGGATAAGAACTGCAAGATTCAACAGCTACAGAAAAGATAGCACCAACTTGAACAGAAGGATTACAAGATCTGGAAGGTCTTCATGGCCTCCGGTGGATTGAGCATAGACGAGAGAGCGAGAGGGTTTTAAGAGATTACTTAACGAGACTGAGGTGAAAGAACTCCATGTTCTTCTTGAAATGATTGAGAAATATTTAGCGGTCTTGAGGAAAATCTTTAGCGGAACGACGATGATAACTTGCCAACAAGGAATAACTCCAGATTGGCTGAAGATGGAGGATGGAATTAACAATGGACTTGTTGTTTCCAGAGTTGAAGTAATGTATTTAGCAGAAGGACGTGGTCGAGATAGGTGACTTCAAAAAGCCAGAATTTCCACTTTGAGACTTTGCACACAGGCAGTGCTCACGAAGCTTGAGAGAAAGAGACACAGATGATCTTCCATGTCCTTCCATAGATATCGAATAGGCAAGCATATTATCAACATATACCACCATGGATTAACAGGATATTCCCAGAATATCAAGATCAAGAGGCAGGAGAAACGAACAAATGCTTGAAACACTTTCTGACCTCAACGCTCTTAGAAAGATCAACGTTACGAGTAAGGATTCCTGTTGAAGAAGATGTGCTGGCAGAATAGATTATCTGGTCCTTCAGAAGAAAAAGAGATGTCACCTGGTTCACATTGTCGATTGGATCACCGGTTACAAAGATAAAGAGATCTTGTATAAAGAAACGATGATAGCTCATACCTCAAGCAAAGCTACCAGAGACGAAAAGATGCAATTCCCTCGTCTCAAAGAGAATTTTGCAGATATGGAGTTCAAAAAGATGTGCAGCATGTTGGTCAGATGATAGACCGCCGTAGTGCCTTGAGAAACTCCGGATTGCCAAAGATGCTTGAATATGCATAGATATGATCACGGTGTACTCAAAATCACAGGAGATAACCGTCACCATTTGGAGGATAGTGTTGATTGCATTTTCCATATTCCACTCATGATAAGTGTCCTATAGCTATGCTGAGAACCAAATTACAATCACCAGCATCGGATGGCCACATGTTATGTAATTAGCCCAAGAGAATTGGAGATGAAATGAAACTCTAGGATTAAGCGCCGGTGACAAAAGAATGAGTTAGCATGGACATGCTGATAAAAGGGAGATAGATAATGTTTCACACACGACTGGAAAGGAGTGTGGAAACACAGATGTATCAAAGAAAATTTTTCCGCATTTTTCGGCATTAAAATACCAATAGATGCGCAAAATCACTTATTAGGTAGAGATTAGCCACTCCACATTCTGTGAAAGCATGCTGGAAGGAAGAACACCCTTAAGAAGATGGCACCGGTTAACAAGGAGTCAGATAGATCGGCGTTTTCAAAAGCACACAAGATGGAATGTACCAACAGTTGATAACCAAAGGCAGATTGTGATAACAAATTGGATGCAACAAATAGACAAGGAATTACACACACACACACACACACACTTTCTATGGTACTACGGAAACCCAGAACACGTGAATCCTAGTTTGAATTTTAAGAAGAGGATTGAAAACGTTACACTTCCTTACCAGAAAAGGGTGGATGGGTGGGTAAGAAGAAAAGTGGAAGCAGTCCTACTCTCGCGTTTTGTTTTTCCCTAGTATACATAGCTACCAAAATATTTGCTAGACTGACAACGACCATTTGGCTGAGACCCTGAAGGGCGGGATGGCTCTGATACCAATTGTAACTAAGAGCATAATTCACCGAGGTAGTTACATATGTCCACCCTACTTGTGCTACTACTACTTCTATGCTACTTGAGCTGCTACTACTTCTATTATATGTGCTGCTACTACTATCTGTTCCTTATATCCATCCTAGTGTTGCTCTGGCTACTACTATCTGTGGTGCTACTGTGCTTCTACTACTATCTGTGCTGGGACAACAGCACCTTGAAATTGTGCTTGTGCTTGTATATGAAGCACTTTATTATGTGTGTATGCAGGTTCTTGTATGAAATGAGTCCCGATTTTGCGGAATGTTGATTAACTTCCGTTTCGCGTAAATCGGGCACTCTAGTTTAAGAAAATTAGCAAAGGTCATGCCGGATTTTTCCGCATTTAACCAATTATTTGTTTTTATTAGTGCAAAGATGTGACAACGACGAGGCTGGATGTTCTAAGCGCATCAGCGCTGAAGGAGAACTCAGACCTCCGAATAAACAATTGACATTCGAGGAGGCGCCAATGCTAGAAGGCGATGAAGAATACCATCCTTGGGAGAGCGAGGATGATGAGATGGAAGACGCGGAGGAAGAAGCCGAAGGAACGGCGGACGATGAAACCACTAATGGCGGCGAGGGCACAGGGAGTGGTAGCAACCCTCCTAAGAAGAAGAAGAAGAAGAAGAAGAAGAAGAAGAAGGACCGGCGCCCGAACACGGTCGGCACGGTCAGGGAGGAAATTACCGAAGTGAGCCCATCAGGGGTTCCTTTGGAGCCCGCCTTGTCAAAAGTGCACGGGCAAGTGGCGGCGATCACCGGACAACCATCTCGATCAACACCGAGAATCTCCGCATAAAGATAATGGCCATGCGCACTCCTCTTCGAGAAGTGCACGAAGATACAAGTTCCCGCTAAGTATCAGAACACAAATTATCATGGGAACGAAGTAAACAAATCCGCCCTCACAAAGATGAGCACCGCCCTGGCCAGCTGGAGAACCCGGATAAAGAAGAAGATCTATAAAGAAGGCAAAAGTCTCGAGGAGATCCAAAAGATTGACCCGCAGATCACCGAACATCAGTTCCGGGAGTTCAAGGAGAGGTGTGAATCCGAAAGAGCCCTGGCCAATAGTAATCGGGGAAAGGTGTTGCAGGCGATGAATATAGGTCATCACCATCTCGGATCTGGTGGATACAGAACCGCGGAGGCCAAATGGAATAAGGAGGACGAAGAGTATAGATCCAAGGGGATAGAAAACCCCTTTGCCAAATTCGAACCCGGGCAGGTTCGAAACTTCATCAGGGCCCGTTACCATGTGGACCCAAAAACCAAACAACTCACCGCGGATCCTGCGGTGAAGGAATTCGAGGAGATTGTGGTAAGTATAATCTAATTACCGCGGATCAACACGATTGCAATCTAATCGATGATCTAAATGATTCACTATTACTTCTTCTACAGGAGGAGGAAATTGTTGCTAGTCATGGATCCCAGGGTTCCTCATCCCAGGGGTCGACGGCCACCAGTGGGATAACCCTTTTAAGGCGATGAACCGGGCCAAGAAAATAGAGCGATTCTGAAGAAGCCATCGTCATTGGCTGGCCGACCTCGGGGTAAATTGGGTGGATCATTTTGGTCCACCGCCGAGGACGCATGTGGCGCCGTCGGGAAGGAGCGAGGAGGAAAATCGAGAGGTTCAAGAACTTAAGGCACAAGTGGCGCGGATCCCGCAGATCGTCCAAGACAACCTAGCAATCACCATCACGTCCTTCCTGCCTACTTTGGTGGAGTCAATAGCAAACTGGAGTGCGGGTGGTCGAGTAGGGCCGTGCCCGATTCCAAGCATGGTCAGCAGCCACTCGAACAACACGGCGCCGACGAATCAGGCGAACTACGTGTTCGTGACTCCGCCAGCTAACAGCAGTGCCGCAAGTGTTGGTGACTCCGCCATCACCGGCGCCGGAGTACATGTTGGTGCCCCCGCCATCGTCGCGGCGGCACCGAGCTCAAGCACCCGTCGGTAGGAGAATACACGGCGGCCAGACCGCGCCATCAGCAGCCCTTCCGTCTCTTGCCGCCCGTCGCCATTATGCGGTCGTCGACGATCTCGGCGCCATCACGGTAAACAAATTGCTTTAATTACCGCCTTTCATGCCATCTATTACTCTTATGGCATCTCGCTCACGACGCCGTACATGTTTTCCGCAGACGGATGTTCCTTGCACTCTCTTATGCTACGTGAACAACGGTGAGGATGTTGCCAAGGTACCATCGTTCAACCCTTGCAGCGCGTTCCACTCAAAGCGATGCGGATGGCGTGCATAGGGTTAAAATTAGTCGGTGCTAAGGGGCTGCGACGACTGGAACCTCCATTCAACCCCGAGGCGGATGAAGAAGAGTTATACATCCTCGAAGTTGCTTGGCTTATTCTTGCTATGTACAAAGAGCATGATCCGTTTGGGGACGGCGGGGGCCATCACGCCACGAGACAACACCGCTTTGTCGTGCCAGCGACAAGCGGTGGCAAAACCTACCGCCCTCGCCGTCACCTCCGCGGTGGGTCGGATGATCATGTTGATGATATGCACATGGCGCGAGATCCGGCCGAGGGCGGCGAAGACTAGAATGATCACTTCTTCAGCACTCGGTTTGGCAACGAAGACCTAGCTGGTGGCCCCGAGAAAGCCACTATCACCAAGCGTCTGTTTGGTTCTCGAGAGCGCCTCCAGCTTGCGCCTTTATAGAGCGGTGATACAACCAACCAGCCCTTTATTCTAAGCCACGACACACTACATAGGCGGCGGTGCTCAGATGCGGTGCCTGCCCGCTCTCCAAAAGGAAAAAAGGGCAGGAAAAGAAAATCTAGGAGCTCGAGCCAGCCGGTGGCGTCAACAACTACGAATCCGATCAGGTTTCGGGACGGGCCACCAAGACCCGAGGGTATTATGTGGAGGATTCATGTGGCGGGTGAGCCCATGCTACCTAAGAATTTGCAGAGGCTCGCCAGTTCGGAACCGCAGAGTGTGCATGATGGCGTGCTGACAATAGAGAGACGCCTTCTATCGGAGAAAGATCCCTCGCACCCGGTATTCGTGGTTAAGGTGCCACCAGGCTTGGGCTTCGTCGACACTGCCCCCGCGGATCTGTTCTTCCTGCGGTTCGAGGACATCTTCAATATGTTCCACCTATACCCGCTGCACTATACCATGGTCCGTCTCTTTTCTCTTAGCCTGGCCACGCAGATCATTAGAGAGAACACACCGGGCATCGCTATAGTGGACCCCTACTACATGCGTGACGGCTGCTTGGGTTCCCCCGCCGAACGACGTATCGTGGCCTCTGTGAGATCCAGGCACATGGCTTAATAGGATTGATAGGATACCCATATCAACAAGTTGCAACTTCTTTTCCGGAAGCTCATTCGAAAAGAACTCTAAGGTTAAGCGTGCTTGGCCTAGAGCAATTCTAGGATGGGTGACCGACCGGGAAGTGGGTAACCGGGTGCGCATGAGTGAGGACAAAGTGCGCAGAAAAGACTAGTGTTGGTCTGTGGAGTTAGTCTAGAGATCCTATTAAGCAGCCAGGAGTGACACCCCCCGGGCCCAGGAGTGGACGGGGTGTTACAAGTGGTATCAGAGCCGACCCTTGCGATTACACGGGTGTGTGCGGGTCAGTGGCGGGACATGTGGAGCATGGCGCGTGTGGCCCGGAGTGGACACGGCACATGTCTGACCTTTGGGCCTACAGATGCGTGCCAGAGAGGAACGTTCCTGGGTGTGCTTGATCGATGAGGGCATCGATCTTCTAAAGGGTGGTGTATGTGAGATCCAGGCACATGGCTTAATAGGATTGATAGGATACCCATATCAACAAGTTGCAACTTCTTTTAGGAAGCTCATTGAAAGAACTCTAAGGTTAAGCGTGCTTGGCCTAGAGCAATTCTAGGATGGGTGACCGACCGGAAGTGGGTAAAGGGTCGCATGAGTGAGGACAAAGTCGCCGAAAAAGACTAGTGTTGATGCTGGAGTTAGTCTAGAGATCTATTGAGCTGACGGTAGAGCGACCGGAGTGGCTTGAGAGCCGCCGAAGTGATACCTTCATATCGGAGTGACCGGGGTGTTACCTAAAAAAAGAATCCTCGTGGCGAACAAGACAAAGGAATACATTCTGATTACCTTACTTTCCGAGTAAGTCGTTATTCACTCGCCACCGTCGATTGGCTTTATTAGATCATCATCATTCTTTTCCAACACATTCCATTTGAATTTTTGCTTGAGATGAACACTTGCACGCTCATCTCCTTATCGCGAAGCATTCCCGCCACGTATTTCGACTCGGGAGTCTAGAAAAGAATAAAAACTACGACAAGATCAAGGAAGTTCGATGATGCTCTCGCCTTGCCTCGACGGAAGGCACCAGCCACGCGTAAGAAGGTCAAGTTCGGCGAGCGTCTTCAACCACGTAGCGGAGTTCCCTGCGTGAAGCAATGGGAAAAACAATGAAAGGAAGCCTACTAAGCACTCCATCACATGAGGCGTTCCTACTTGACCAGAGAAATTTACGCTGCGGATCATCTCAAGCAGTGGGCCAAAGCAAAGGCCAAGATCAATGATTCGGATATTAGACAAGAGATGTATCGCATCCAGCAGCTTTGGGGCAATCTTCGTGATGTCATGACTTCGGGGATCTTCTACGGAGGAAATATCGAATAACCGTGACATAGAAGATCACCTAGAGATGCAGGGTAACTATAGGAAGTTCATGACGAGACAAGCGTCCTCCGATTCCTAAGCCGAGAAGGCTTGATGTTGGCCTAGTTGTAGTTACAAACTATAGATGACCTTTGTGTGTGTGTGTGGACGACAAGTGAACTTATTTTGCTTATTATTATTATATATCAATCAATGCTTGGTTTTTGCTTACTCTTTGGTCCTTTGCTCAATTTGGTCCTTCTTTTCTCCTTACTCTTTTTCGAGAATAATGCCGATGATTGAAAGTCGTGGCACACTATATATGTGAATGTGCTATGATGGGACTGTGAGCCTTGTGATATGCACAAGTCCAGGTCTTGTGCATCCTACTTGGCTCACCGTTCCATCGTAGCATATTCCTGTGTCCAACGACCTATGTATATATATGAGGCATTCTTTTCGAGTTATTTTTGTCTTTTTCGAGAATATGCCGATGATTGAAATGTCGTGGCACAATATATATGTGAATGTGCTATGTGGGATAGTTAGCCTTGTGATATGCACAAGTCCAGAATTGTGCATCCTACTTGGCTAACCGTTCCGTCATAGCATATTCTGTCCAACGACCTAGCTAGTTATATATGAGACATTCTTTTCGAGCTACTTTGGTCTTTTTCAAGAATAATGCCGATGATTGAAATGTCATGGCACACTATATATGTGAATGTGCTACGATGGGATTGTACGACTTGTGCTATGCACAAGTCTAGGTGTTGTGCATCCTACTTGGCGTACGGTTCCATCGTAGCATATTCCTGTGTCCAACGACCTATGTATATATATGAGGCATGCTTTTTGAGTTACTTTGGTCTTTTTCGAGAATAATGCCGATGATTGAAATGTCGTGGCACACTATATAGGAGTACTTTCTATAAGTGTATCTTCATATGCGACTTTAATTATATATGTTTTTTCAATAGTCGGTTAATTATTATTGTCAACTTATAGATGACGTGGTACGTCGTGTACAAGGGACGGGTTCCCGGAGTCTACGATGATTGGGAAGACTGCCGGAGACAGGTGCACCGTTTCAGCGGCAATAGCTACAAAGGGTACAACACTATGGCGGAGGCGGAAGCTAGATACACGCGCTATCTAGTGGGAGTTAGGACAAGGAACGGATGAAGACCTACACCTTCGTGTGGCGGTGATCATGCTTATCTTCTTTGGTTATTTATCCCGTTTGTGTCTAGCTAGCTAGTTTAGATGTCTAGGCGAGCTTCCAGCTCTAACTTGTTCGAACGACACATGTATTAGCATGTCACCAACTACTACTTTGTAACATGATCGAAACAATGTAACTTAGACTATGTATTCATGTATGAGACTTATCTATATGTATTTGTTTCAATCTTGTTTTTCATATTGAGTATTTATATATATAATTGTATATCTTGTATCTGTGTGTGTATATCTGCTGTAATATTGTATATAATCTGTATTGCATATAATCTGGCTCGAAAATTTGACAAAACAAAAATACATCTGGGCGCACATGGTCTACCTTCATGGCGCACTACACCTAAAGCGCACTATGGAAGTTTAGTGGCGCTAGGTAGTGCGCCACGAAGATCCAGGAGTAGCGCACCATCCCAAACTTCATGGCGCACTAGGAGGTGCGCTCGCCTATCTCTACACTGGCAGTGGCACACTAGGCGTGCGCCACGGTGAGAGATCAGTGGCGCAAGGCAGTGAGCGCCTGCTAGTCTTCACGGATGAGCATTTCGGGTGCGCCACTAACAGCCTGTTTCCTAGTAGTGAGCCTCTTACCACGCCTCAAGTTGTCATTGATCCTCATTATTGCTCTTCACTTGTGTGGCTTGAATAATAATATGAAACCAATATCCACTGAGGACTGCCGAACCCTATAGCAAACTCACAAAAACCAAAGAAGAACGACAAATATTTTTGGTATTTTCGATTTTTAAACAAGAACCAAAAGGGAAAAACAAGCAAAGAAAAATCTTTTTGGGTTTTTCGAATAGTTCAAACAAAGCAAAAAGGGAAAAGCAAACCAAGGCAAAAAGAAGAAGCAAACCAAAGAGAAACAACAAAAATATTTTTGGTCTTTTTGTGTTTTTCGACGCAACATGATATGGAGATGAGTGCGGTGTCGGCGTACCTCCCCCCAAGCTTAGGCTTTTGGCCTAAGTGGGTATCAATCCATATACGAATAGGGGTTCCAAGCGGGCGGATCTTGGTAAGAATGGCCGTAGCTAGGCCCATGAGAGGAAGAAGAAGCTCCCCAATCATAAGCGGGATGCTGATATGAAGACTCTCCCTCATTCGAGGGCTGGACCGAATCATCCGTGACCTTCCTTCTAGTGTCCTGCTCCTGTTGGGAGAGCTCTCCCAAGTACGTGTCAAGCTCCTCCTCAGTGAGGGACCATCCTTCCCTGTTATCAAGGTTAAACAAAACAGGTGCAGGCAAAAGAACAACACGCTCGGACTTGCTCTTTCTCCAACAAGCTTTGAGAAAGGTTATTTCATAAGATAACTCACTCATACTAGCCCACGAGGAAACAAATTTATGTTGTATCATGGAATTAAAATCAAGCCTCTCTATGGGAAACTGTAGGTCTAGATGATGAGGCACTAAACCATGCAATGCTAGTAAACGAGAAGCAATAAGGCCTCCACAAATTCCACCTTTCTCACGGTTAGTAGCAAGACAGAAATCTATCAAAGCACCTAAGTTGTAAGACCTATCTCATTTAAGAGTAGCAGAGATAAATGCTAGATCAAACGAAGATAACTTATTGGCAGTTTTCCTAGCAAGAACACACTTGGCAATAAAGTAGGCAAATTAGCGAATGGAGGGAAGAAGAATGTTACGGATTTTTCCATTCTCCTTCGAGAAGCTACTCCCTTGGCAAATTTCTGCGTATAAATCCATGAGTGGTTCAGGTCTTTCCTTAATCTTTCTACATGATCCCCATTGAGGTACCTTAATAGCTGCGCAAAAATCATCAAGAGAAAGGTCGACAGCTATATTGTAAATTTTGTAATGGACCATGGGGTTAGGCAAAGAGTGACTAAATTGGAAGTCCTGCACCATAGACATGGTTAGCTTCACAAATTGACAAGGTTCATCTTCCAAAAAGTGCTCTAACCCTGCATTAGAAACCAAAGTGTGGAAATCTTGTAGAATTCCTGCAGCTCTCATGAACTCAGAGCATGGATAAATGGAAGGAAAAACTTCCTCCGCCCGGTGGACCTTCATGACCTCAGGCACCCAAATCTCATGTTGGTTTAGGTGGTGTTCACTCATCTTCTATTCTGAAATTTAAACACCTATTAAACAAGTGATTGCAAAGTAAATATAATGAAGGATTCTACTCATAGGGACTTGCAAGGGGCCTAAACATGCATCAAAACTATATCTCTAAGCATCAAACAAGCTTACAAGCTCTCATAACCAGTCACCTATAGCAGCAAAATACTCAACATATAATCCACTAAACACAAATCTACTTGGACAAGGAGAGGAGTCACATACCAGGGAACAATTGCTCCAAATTTCAGCAAGAAAGATGGGCTGAGCAAGGAGATCAAAAAAAATCGAGAGCAAGCACAGCAAGAACGCGATTTTGAGATATGAACTAGAGCTTACTCGGGAGAGAGAAGAAACTGGCAGGTGAGAGAGTTAGTGGGGGGCCAGGGGTGGCCCACAACAGGGCATGGCGCCACCCAAGGCTGGCCGTGCCACCATGTGGTGTGCCTGCCTGGTGGGCCCCCCTGGTACCTCCCAGGTACTCCTCTGCCCCTTTTTCACGTAAAAGTTTAATATGAATTTTCTGGAATTTTTCGAGACACTTTATTTTTGGGCATTTTTCAGAAATAAAAGAATGATTTTTCTGACAGACAGATTTTTTTTTTCTTTTGGAAACATGATGCAAGGACAAAACAAGGCTAGAACTATAGAAGTTCTAACATGCAAGTAACTAACAACAAAAGAAAACTAAACGAAAGGAAAAACTAAAATGCAAAGGATAAAAAACGGAGATAATCATAATGAAAACATTGTTTTGTTCAATGGAATCCTTTTGTTAACAAGGTTGATCAAGTCTTGCTACCAAAACAATTGCATATGAGAGAAAACTTTGTACTCCACTAATGATTATGTTACCTCAACTTTGATAGCAATGGTCCCAATCATAATATTTTCAAATTTTTCTCTTGGTATGGGACAATATATTTCTCCAACTTGAATGCCTTCAACATGTTCAACTGAATTCGAACCATAAGTCCTTTCAATCTTCTTGGGGAAATAGACAGTATGTTCCTTGTCATTAACATTGAAGGTCACCTTTCCTTGATTACAATTAATAACAACTCCTGCAGTATTAAGAAAAGGTCTCCCAAGAATAATAGACATATTATCATCTTCGGGTATTTCAAGCACAACAAAATCAGTTAATATCAAGCAATTGTGAGCCACCTAAACAGGTACATCCTCACATATACCCACAGGAATAGTGGTAGATTTATCATCCATTTGCAAAGATATATTAGTTGGTATTAATTTTTCTAGTTGAAGCCTCTTATAGAGAGAGAAAGGCATAACACTAACTCCAGCTCCCAAATCACACAAAGCAGTTCTAACATAACTGTTCTTAATAGAGCAAGAGATAGTTGGAATCCCTGGGTCTCCAAGTTTCTTAGGAACCTTACCATTGAAAGAATAATTAGCAAGCAAAGTAGAAATTTCTTCATTAGGGATCTTCCTTTTATTCGAGACAATATCCTTCATATACTTTGAGTAAGGAGGCAATTTAATAGCATCAGTCAAAGGAATTTGCAAGAATAAAGGCTTCATCCACTCACAAAACTTATTATAGTGTTCATCTTCCTTTGACTTGTGTTTCTTATCAGGGAAAGGCATAGGTTTTTGGACCCAAGGTTCTCTTTCACTACCATGTTTCTTAGCAATAAAATATTCTTTGGTGTATTTAGTATTCTTAGTGTGGTTTTCAGGTTCTCCTTCAACTTTTTCTTCATTAGGAACAACATTTTCTTCATTACCACTTTTAGTTTCAGCATCAGAGATAGATATACTATTAGGATCTATAGCAGGTTCAGAGGGTTCTACAACAGTTTTATGTTTCTTTTTCCTTTTCTTACGAGTAGAACCACTATTTTCAGCTTGTTGAGAATCCTGCTCAATTCTTTTGGGATGCCCCTCAGGATATAGAGGATCCTGGGTAGCAGCACCACTTCTAGTTCTAATTTCATAAGCATGTTTTTCTTTAGCAGCATTAACTAGCAAGTCGTTTTGCACTTTAACAAGTTGATCTATTTGAGTTTGAACCATTTGAAAGTGTTTAATAATCATTTTAACATCATTAGAGGTCCTTTCCACAATATCTTTCAACTCAACAATAGCTCTAGTGTTTTCCATTAGATGATTTTGCACCCTTTTATTAAAGTTATCTTGCTTAACAATAAAGATATCAAATTCCTCTAAGCATTGATCAGGAGGTTTAGAGTAAGGGATATCACCTTCGTCAAAGTGTTGGAGGGAGTGTACCTCAATAGTGGATGAGTAGGGAATAAGCTTACACAATTCTTCTATAGGAGGTAAATTCTTGACATGTGCAACTTTAATTCCCTTCTCCTTAAGACATTTCTTAGCTTCCTTCATCACTTCATAATTTAATTCAATAACTCCCCTCTTCTTTGATGTTGGAATAGGCACAGGAATAGGTGGTTTAGGTACAATTACTTCAAGTATAGCTTGTTTAGGAGGAGTCCAATCTTCATAATTCTTGCTTATTTTAGCCATTAATTCCTCAGCTTCCTTAGGAGTCCTATTCCTGAAAACACAATCAGCACAACTATCTAGGTATGTCCTATTCTTCGGTTAGTCCATTATAAAATATATCAAGAAGCTCATTCTTAGGTAATGGACTTCCAGCCTGTGCATGAATAAAAGCACAAAACCTTGCCCAAGATTCGGGCAATACCTCTTTTTCTCCCTATTTAAAATCAAAAAGTTCCTGCAAAACAGCATGTCTAGCACTAGGAGGAAAATATTTCTGCAGGAAAGTACCAATCAAGCACTCAGGGCTATCAATATATCCAGGAGGTAAATTACTAAACCAAGTTTTAGCTTCTCCTTTTAGTGAAAAAGGGAAAATCTTAGCAACAAAGTAAGTACGCATCTTAATATCATCAGAAAACAAGCCACTCGTGGTAGAAAGTTCATTCATATGTGCTACCGCACTTTCATTTTTAGTCCCACAAAAAGGTTCTTTCTCGACAATAGCTATGTAAGATAGATCAAGAGAGAAATCATAATCTTCATCTATAATGTTTATGGGAGAAGTAGCAAACTTAGCAGCAGGAGATAATTTGGGTCTAATAGTACGCCTCTCAAGGAGACTCTTAGCAGCGCTCCTATCATGGGTGTTCTTACATTCTTTAATGAACTCATCGGTCATCTCAACATAACCATCTTCAATATCATAACTCTCACTAGACTCAGGTCAGGTAACAGGTGTGGTAGTGTCTTCATTAGGAGTTTCGGTATTTCCAGATATAGTTCTAGCAATCGTAGCATCTAGGAAAGGACCTAATGAACCACTCTTATCAAGCACAGTAGAAGCAGCATCATAAGCATCCGAAGTTTTAGATTCAGTAGTAGTAGCAGTGTGTGTAGCATGTGTATGTGGTGGTGTAAGGAACTTACTCAAAATAGACGGTGAATCAAGAGCAACAGAGGTGTTCAGAACCGTACCTCTTCTTGTAGTGGATGGTAAAATAGGAACCTTGCCATCACGAGACTTACCCATGATGGATGGATAGCAGCGAACAATAGAGAATCTAAGTGAACTTGATAAATAAAGCTATGGTCCCCAGCAACGACGCCAGAAAATAGTCTCGATGACCCACAAGTATAGGGGGTGTATCGCAGTATTTTCGAGGGAAGTGAAACCCAATTTATTGATTCGACACAAGGGGAGCCAAAGAATATTTATCAGCCTTAACAACTAAGTTGTCAATTCAGCTGCACTTGGAAACAATCTCGCTCACAGCAGTTTATTAGTAGCAACAGTTTTGTAGTAGGAATAGTGAAGTAACAGCAGTAGTAAAGCAAAGACAGTAGTAAAAAAAGCAGTAAACAGTGGGATTCAAGTGCGGTAGGCATAAGGACGGGCGTTGCATGGACAAGACAATTCACATAGCAATCAGAACATAGGGCAATTGCAGATAAATAAGATAAAGCATCCAAGTACTAGACAATCCTAGGCATGTGTTCCATATGTAGTCATACGTGCTCGCAATGAGAACTTGCACAACATCTTTTGTCCTGCCAGCCCGTTTGCAGCGGGGCCTCTAGGGAACTACTAGCAATTAAGGTGCTCCTTTTAATAGAGCACCGGAGCAAAGCATTAACACTTCGTGAACACATGTGATCCTCACATCAAAGCCATTCCCTTCCGGTTATCCCGATTTCTGTCACTTTGGGGCCATAGTTTCCGGACAACAACGTGTGTACACAACTTGTAGATAAGACCAAAAACAATACTATCATAATGAATCAATAACATGTTCAGATCTGAAATCATGGCACTCGGGCCCTAGTGACAAGCATTAAGCACAACAAGTTGCAACAAAGTCATAAAGCACTAATAAAAGATACTAGGCACCATGCCCTAACAATCTGATGCCATTACATGAACGATCTCATCAAATCCCTACCATCCCCATAGCCTACAGTAGGGGATTACTCACTCATAGACGGGGGAAACATGGATGGTCGATGGAGAAGCAATGGTGATGATGATGGCGATGATCTCCTCCAATTCCCCGTCCGTGAGGTGCCGAACGGAGTTTCTGGTGCTGTTTCGTGGAATCTGGTGGTGGCGGCGGAGCGGAACTCCTTCTGGAAAAACGTCGAACCCCCCGAAGTTTTTAGGTTAGAAGGTTCCTTATAGGCAAAGAGAAAGGCCAAGGGGTGCTGGGGCCCACCACCCTCGGCACGGCCTGGCCCGCGCCACCAGGTGGTGTGGCCACCCCCTGACTCTTCTCCGTCTCGTATTCTGGCTCCTGGAGTCTTCGGGTGAAATAGGATTTTTGGCATATTTTCCGGGATTTTTCCTGATAGTTGGGTTTCTGCACAAAAAGTAGACACCAAGGCAATTCTGCTGAAAACAACGTCAGTCCGCGTTAGTTGCATTCAAATCACACAAGTTTAGAGGAGAAACAATAGCAAAAGTGTTCGTGAAAGTAGATACGTTTTGGACGTATCAGGGCTCTTTCGAGCTCGTCCTTACCATTGAACAGGTCACCATGTTTTCTCCACGGGTGATCCATGCGGAGCCACTTTCGAGTACCTTGGAACACGGTTTTCAACGACCCGGGATCCCTTGGTAGCTGGAGATGCAGTGTCTCATCTATGCACTTGACGCATGCATTGTGTCCGTGGTTCACCTGGGCCGATACATATGCATAACCAGGATAGTCCTGCACGGTCGTGAGCAATGCGGCTCTCAGATGGAAATATTATTTAGTGTAGGCGTCCCACGTATGGGCCGACGTCTCCCACAAGCTGGCTAACTCCTCTCTCAATAGCCCGAGATACAGATGCATAATGATACCTGGTTGTTTCGGCCCCTGAATAAGAATGCTCATGTGTACATACCTTTGCTTCGTGCATAGCCACGGGGGGAGGTTGTACGGACATACAAACACGGGCCAGGTGCTATGCGTGCTACTCTGGTTTCCAAAAGGATTGAGTCCATCGGTGCTCATACCCAGCCTGACGTTCCTCGCATCACCCCCGAACTCTTTGAACTCGATGTCTAATGCATTCCACTGGCTAGCGTCTGAAGGGTGTGTCAGGATCTTGCCCTTCTCTGGATCATCTTTGGGTTTCTCTCTTTTGGCGTGCCATTGCATGGGCTTTGCTTCCTTAGGATCTACGAAATATCGCTGCAGACGGGGGGTGGTAGGAAAGTACCATACCACTTTTCGAGGAACTTTCTTGTTCCCTCTCTTGTACCTTCCTTGGCCACACACCGGACATGTGGTTATATCCGCGTACTTTCCGATAAAGTGCACAATCATTGATGCATGCATGGTATTTAATGTGTGGTAGGTCAAGAGGGCACACGATTTTCTTGGCCTCCTCGATACTTGTTGGCAATGTGTTCCCCTTAGGAAGTCGGTCGTGCCAGTATTCCATGTTCACGTTGAAGCTCACATCGGTCCATTTGTGTTCGGCCTTCATCTCCAGAGCCTTGAGCGTTACACTCAAACGTGTATCCTCGGGGCGACACCCAGGATACAATGGAGTCATCCCGTCTACCTCCATTTGGGCCAGCTTGGCTTTCTCTCTGGCTGCAGCTTTGCCGTTGCTCGTCTCCTTGAGGAGCAGTTCTTGAACATGAGGGTCCTGCAAGACCGAAGTTAGCAGCATCTGTGTGTTCGCGTCTTCTCCTTCTTCATGATCATGATCATGCTCGTCGCCATCTCCTTCTCCATGCTGATCATGCCTGCCGACATCTCCTTCGTCATGATGATCATGCCCGCTGGCATCTCCTTCATCATGATGATCATGCCTGGTAGACTCTTCGTCTTCTCGCCCACCCACGTCTTCGTGACCACCACCATGTCCTGCCGGCGCCTCATTGAGGTCACGCATGAAACCGCGCCTGAGAAGGTGACCATCCAATTTTCCAGATTCAGGGTCGATCCAGCGCTGCAGTTTGCATGTTCGACATGGACATCTTATCATGGTCTTGTTGTTCAGAATCATGTCCTCCTTCGCGCCTTTCTTGTACCTAGCAATTCGACCTTCGCTCATCGTGAGGACCATGGTTGCCTGAGCGGTCAAAACAGAGAGTATAGGTGAGAACCACTCCATATGAACACACACATGCATGAATGCTAGCCGGAAAAAATTCGGCATGACCTTTCCTAAAATTAGGACATATGGGTAGTTCAAAAATTTGCCGAAATGGAAATGAATCAACATTTCGGCAAACATCCATGCAACCACACCGGCCGGGACAACAACAAGCAAGCAAAAAAAAACTTCCTCCCATTGCAAACATTCATGCACCACATAAGCATTGTCTCGCCATGGATCGCACACACACACCACCCGCGCAACAAGCTTCACTTACATGTTCATGGCCAAGTACTCACCTAGTAGACACAATAATAGCGAGACGAGACCGCGCGATGAGAGAGTGTGGACAAATAGATCTACAAGTTGGTGGAGAGGAAATTAGTAAACAAATAGAGATGTGAGAGAGAAAAGTAAGGAACTTTTAGATCTAGAAGTTGGAGGGAAGCTTCCACTTACCAATCTATGGATTAAAGTAGGTTTAGTTACAAGAAAATGGAGAAACTATGGGCAAAATGGGGTGTGAGGGAGGAGGAAGAAGAGTTGGGAGGAGGTAGAAAGGAAGAGATGTGAAATGGGTGTGGTGGATAGATAAGAGCTAGGTTTTGTCACCTTTTTAACATGGATCTGGACGCCCTCATTTGTGGCGCATATGGAGGAAATGAGCCACAAAAGCTGAATCTTCTGTGGCGCATAAGTCCATATGCGCCACAAAAGTGGGTGAATTAGATTTCCTGTGTGGGGCCCTCCTCCAAGTTCTGTGGCGCATGTTGGGATATGCGCCACAGAAGTGAAACACATGTGTGGCGCATATCAGAACATGCGCCACAGAACTTGGGTGAATTAGATTCTGTGGTGGGCCCCCTCCATGTTCTGTGCCGCATAATAAAATATGCGCCACAGAAGAGGCAAATCCTATGGCGCATATCTTGCTATGCGCCACAGAACTTGGATCAACCACCCCGGCTGGCGGGTCCCACCAATCTTCTGTGGCGCATATTGTGGAGAATGCGCCACAGAACTTCCAGGTTTCTGTGGTGCAGATTTTCTAGTGCGCCACTGATATTTATCTATGGCGCATGGTTTAGCATATGCGCCACTGAATATCTTGTCTATCTATAGGATGTTTCCTAGTAGTGGCAGATGGCCATGGCTAGGAGGCTAAGCTCATAGGGGAGGTGCCTATACTAGAGTGTGTAATTGAAAGGTTATGATTGATTATCCGCATACTAAGTATGATGATTCAGGGTTATCCCTGACGGATATATCGAATTTTGTGGTGAAAGTGCACCACCTCTGCAGAGTGTCAAACTATTCGAATAGCCGTGTCTGCGGTCATGGACAGTTGGAGTGGCCATACTATTCCGTTGTGAGATGTTTTCAAAAATGACTTGTGAATTGAACTATGACTTTGACTTGACCACAACAGGATTGTGGACATGAAAACTAGGTTCCCACTTAGGTGATGTAGAACATTAAACTAGTTTTCTTTACTTCTAAACTCAGTATGAAATAAACCTGGCTTTTTGCAAATAAATCTAGAGCTTAAGATTCCTACTAGAACTACCTTACTTGTTAGTGATAGTTTGCGAGTACTTAAAGAGTACTTATGGCTTTGTCCCTGGCTATTCCCGTGGCCAGACTATGAGGAGGACTACCAGGAAGATGGACATCAGGAGGTCTATGACAACTAGGATCATCTCCCATCGTCAACATTTCCTGTGACCCTGAAGATGGAGCCCCTACTACGTTTACTTTCCGCTCCTTTGATTATATTAAGATTGGATCATGAGATCCTTTATTTGTAAGACCTTTATTATGGTTTGTAATGGATGATGTACTGTGGTACCAATTCTGTTATGTCTCGCAAAAATGGCAATCCTGGGATTGCGAGGTATGGCATAACAGGCATCTTGGATTAAAAATCCGGGTGTTGACAAGTTGGTATCAGAGTCATCCTGACCATAGGAGACCCTAGTTAGAATGGACGTCTGAACAAAAGCTTAGTTTCAAAACAAAAGAAGTGAGTATTTATGAAAACCAATTCCCACTCTTATCCTTGAGATTCTTTCAAAAAAATCATGTTCCTCAAAAATTCTTGCAAACCTACATAAAAATTTGAGACACATGATCACCTCACTAACCTGCTCACCCTAAATTCTTATAGATGGAGGTAAAGTATAGCAAGTTCTACCAGCTGGGCAACGGAGGCCACTTGATCTTTGAGAGGGATCTAGATGCACTCGCAAAGTATCTTGAGCGCCCGTACTCAGAGTTCTTCGGGGCCCAACTCAATGATCAGCCAGGAGGAGAACTATAGTGGCTGATAATTGCAGATCTCAGAGGCAAGATGGAAGCACCCACCTCGGAGAAGATCCAATTCAGCTTGAGGGAGAACAACTGGCTAGATGGATTAGCCAGGGCCATGCATGAAGCTCTTGCCCATCTATGTGGGCAAAACATTAACCAGATCCAGGGAACTCGCTTTGCTCACTACGCAAGGCGTGATTCTATGGGAATGCCCTTGGAGATGCTAGGACACCCAGAGCTGAAGCACCAGGTGGATAATCTCGACTTCATGTTGTATGATATATAGATGGAGTTGGACAATGCTCGTGCCTACGCCAACCAAAACCATGCCATTGTAGTCAAGAAGGACCAGACCCTCGCCATCCTCGCCAAGGAGCACCAATCACTTCGTCGTCAGCATGACAAGAAGGATCACATCATCAATCGTCTTCGCAAGAAGGTGGCCACTCTTGAGAAGACCATCCGTGAACAGGAGATCCATCTTGAAGCAAAGGAGGAGGAAGCTGAAGATATCTAGGGAGATATCTATTCTTACCTTAGTAATGATGACGACTACCTAGAGGATGAGCCCATGGAGTTTCACATTGATGATGATGATTCCGCCTTCATTGATGATGATTAGATGCACTTGAGCACTACCGTAGGAGTGAGTTGTACCTAGTCCTACTGTATCGTAGTTTCATAGAATGGTTCTTAAAACCATATGCTTTCTATTTTTTGTTTTGGTGTGTGTTTGTATTGTGTGCTTGAATGAATGAATGAATAATAGGAAGTTGTTAGCTTGCAAAACTAGAGTCAAACTCAAAGTTTAAAACTTTTGAAACAAAACCATGAACCTTAGAGATTTCCCTCTTATCTCATTATCTATCTCAATCTTCAGATGACTCGTGGAAATCCCGGAGGAAGAAGCTCATCTCAGGACCCAATGCTGCAGATTCTGCAAATGTTAGTTTCTGACCGTGAAGCTAGTAGAGCCGAGCGCCAAGCCAACTTATCCACTCTTCAATAGATAGCTCAGATGGCCCACAATAATCAAGGACATGGAAACCAAGATCATCATGGATCCAAACTTAAGAACTTTCAGAATACCAACCCACCTATATTTAGTAAGTCCGAGGATACCTTAGATCTTGATGACTGGCTGCAAACCATGTAGAACAATTTGGAGGTCGCAGGAGTTGAAGCCAATGAAAAAGTACTGTTTTCCACCCATTATCTGGTAGGTGATGCAAGAGCCTGGTGGAATAGCACTCGTACCATGAACGAAGGGCAAACGATGACTTGGGAAGCATTCAAGATCAAGTTCAGCCGGACCCATGTGCCCCGAGGTTTGGTCACTAGGATGAGGGATGAGTTTAGGGAATTGAAGCAAGGGAGAATGATTGTGGTGGAATACCGTGACAAATTCTTATCCTTAGCTAGGTATGCCCCTGATGAGATTAGCACCAAAGCAAAGAAGAAGGAAAGGTTCCTGAATGGATTACATGATGATATGCAGACAGTGTTAGTCAACATCCATTTTGCGGATCTAGAAGAACTAGTGGACTCTGCTATCCAGATGGAAGGGAAGATCAACCAAGCCAATGACAACCGTAAGCGTCGCATGATGCACCAGCCTGGATCCCACCATACCCAGAAGTATCGCCCCAACCCGTCTGCAGGATATGCCCCAAGAAACAACAGACCCCCTATGTCCCGTCCAAACTATCCCAATCGTAGCGGAGGAAACTTGAAGTCTAGACGAAACCACAACAACAACCCCAGCAACTCCAATAACTTCAATCGTGCACCGCCCAAGTCCAACAACAACAACAATACTGCCCCAAGGACTGGGAGCAATGCTGTGCCTATCGTAGGAAAAGACAAGTCCTAGATTACTTGCTTTTAATGCGGAGTCAAGGGTCACTACAACAATGAGTACCCCAAGAAGCTTGCTGCATCCACCAATGTGAATGCACCCACTCAGCAGCAACGCCGTGTTCAGCCTGGAAAGAGATTTTCCCTAGGGAACTCGCTCAACCGCAACGGCCATCTGTTCCACATGAATGCTGAAGAGGCTCAGGAAGCGCCAGATGTCGTGCTGGGTATGTTTTCTGTTAACTTAGTACTTGCAAGAGTGTTGTTTGATTCTGGAGCATCGCACTTGTTTATTACAGAAGAATTTGCATGCACTAGTAAGATTCAACCAACAAAATTGAAGCATGTTATGATAGTTCAAATACCTAGTTCAACCACCAAAGCTAGAAAAAATTGCAAGGCTATACCTATCAGAATCCATGTAATAGATTTTTATGCTAATCTAATAGTACTTGGAACCAAAGGTTTGGAAGTAGTACTAGGAATGGATTGGATGTCGAAACATAAAGGATTGATCGACTGTGCCAAGAAAGCCATAACCATGACCAGTAGCACTGGAGTATCAGTAAAGCATGTATCTGAGACCTTACCCCATTAGTTCAAATGAAACAAGAGTCTAGCCCAACCAACCCTAGACCAAGTCCGAGTAGTCTGTGAATACCCCGACGTGTTCCCAGATGAATTGCTCGGTATGCCCCCAGATCAGGATATTGAGTTCATCATTGAACAAATTCCTGGAACTGGACCCATAGCTCAAAGACCTTATAGTATGAACCCATCTGAATTAGTGGAGCTGAAGAAGCAGCTTGATGCTATGTTGGAGAAAGGTCTGATTCAACCAAGCGCATCGCCATGGAGATCACCTGTTTTATTCGTGGATAAGAAAGATGGAGGTAACCTTTTATGCACGGATTACCAAAAGCTGAATGATGTCACCATCAAGAACAAGTAACCACTACCAAAGATAGAAGATTTGTTTGATCAGTTGACTGGTGCCAGAGTGTTTTCTAAGATTGATCTTAGAACTGGTTATCATCAACTCAAGATTTGTGCAACGGATATCCCAAAGACTGTCTTTACCACTAGATATGGATTGTATGAGTACACTGTCATGTCTTTTGGATTAACCAATGCCCCCGCTCATTTCATGAATCTCATGAATATGATTTTTATGAACTTCCTGGATAAGTTTGTCGTTGTTTTTATTAACGATATTCTGATCTATTCCAAGTCAGAAGAAGACCATGAGCTACACATGAGAACCATCCTTGAAACTCTTAGAGAACATCAGTTGTATGCCAAGTTTAGCAAATGTGAGTTCTGGTTAAAGGTAGTAGGATGCCTAGGACATATCGTGTCGGCAGGAGGAATTATTGTCGATCCCACCAAGATTAAGGATGTTGAAGAATGGAAAACCCCAACCACTCAAACCCAAGTCCGCGCATTTCTTGGATTAGCGGGATATTATCGCAAGTTTGTTGAGGGATTTTCGAGCATCGCAAGACCAATGACCTAGTTGTTGAAGAAAGATCAGAAGTTTGAATGGATAGACAAATGTGAAGCAAGTTTTCAAGAGCTCAAGAAGAGATTGATTTCAGCCCCAATTCTGATTATGCCAGATATCAAGAGGCCTTTTGATGTGTATTGTGATGCATCCAAGATTGGTCTCGGATGTGTGTTGATGCAAGAAGGCAAAGTCATATCATAGCTGTCCCGACAACTGAAGCAACATGAGCAAAACTACCCTACCCATGACTTAGAACTAGCAGTCGTAGTTTTAGCCTTGAAGACATGGCGTCATTACCTTATGGGTAACCGCTGCGAGATTTATTCGGATCACAAGAGTCTGAAGTATATTTTCACCTAGAAGGAGCTGAATATGAGGCAAAGGAGATGGATATAGTTAATCAAGGATTATGACCTTGACATTCACTATCACCCCGACAAAGCCAATGTGGTAGCAGATGCTCTTAGTAGATTGCCGTGTAGATTAAACACCATGATTAAAGAAGCCCAGCCAAGTTTGCATGAAGAGTTGGAGCATCTTACAACGAAGCTAGTTAGCAAAGGATTTTTAGCTAGCATAGAACTTCAAACCACTTTGATCAGTCAGATCAAGGAAGCCCAGAAAAGAAATGCAAGTATCGACGAAATCAAGCGTCGTATCGATACAGGGAAGGTACCCGGATTCACCGAAGATGAAGAAGGAGTTTTGTGGAACAAAGGACGTATCTGTGTACCAGCAGATTCCAAGTTGAAACAAGTCATCATGCAGGAAGCTCATGATACTCTTTATTCTATCCATCCCGGAGGAATGGAGATGTATCAGGATTTGAAGGAGCAATTTTGGTGGCACAAGATGAAGAGAGAAATTGGAAGCTACATAGCTAAGTGTGATATCTGTCAGAGAGTTAAAGCAGAACATCAGCGACCCGCAGGACTTTTTGCAACCATTGCAGATTCCATAATGGAAATGGGATTCTGTCAGAATGGATTTCATCACTAGTTTGCCTACATCTAGTAGGGGAAATGACTCTATTTGGGTCATAGTGGATAGACTGTCTAAGGTAACCCATTTTATACCTGTCAAGACCACTTACCAGAGTTCGAAGCTAGCAGAGCTATACATTGCTAGAATTGTTAGTTTGCATGGAACCCCTAAGACCATAGTATCGGATCGAGGAACCCACTTTACCTCAAGATTTTGGCAGAAAGTCCAAGAAGGATTAGGAACGAAGCTGAACTTCAGCACCGCTTATCACCCGCAAACCGATGGACAAATTGAAAGAGTAAACCAAATCTTAGAAGATATGTTGAGAGCTTGTGTGCTAGAATATGGATCAAAATGGGAAGATTGTCTGCCTTTCGCACAATTCTCATACAATAGTTATCAAGCCAGTTTGCAAATGGCCCCCTTTGAATTTATGTATGGGAGGAAGTGTCATACCCCCTTGAATTGGTCGCAAGTAGGAGAGAGTCAGATCTTCGGACCGAACATCCTACGAGAAGCCGAAGAGAAGGTTCACAAAGTCCATGAACACCTCAAGACCGCCCAATCCAGACAAAAGAGTTATGCTGACAAGATACGCCGAGACCTGACCTTCAATATCGGATATTTTGTATATCTCAAAGTATCACCCTTGAAAGGAATGCAACATTTTCAACTGAAAGGGAAGTTAGCCCCCAGATATATTGGACCCTTCAAGATTTTGAATCACTGAGGAGAAGTATTATATCAACTGGAACTACCAGAGGAGATGTCATCCATACATAATGTGTTCCATATCTCGTTACTTCGCAAATTCCTAGAAGTTTCGGAGAAGACCAAAGTGTTCAAGAACATCGATCACCAAGCCATAGATATCAACAAGGATTTGACGTATCGTGAAGTACCCATTCGTATTTTGGAGGAAGCCTTCAGAACCACCAGGACCCAGAGTATCAAGTTTCTCAAGATCCAGTAGAGCAACCATACTGAAGAAGAAGCTACTTGGGAGCGAGAAGATTACATTAGGACCGAGTTTCCAAATATCTTTAGTTCCTAGTTTCTCTTAAATCTCGGGACGAGATTTTGTTTAAGGAAGGAAGGTTTGTAACACCTCAAAATATTAATCAAGATTGTCAAGTTCAAATCACCCAAGTTTAGGGTTAACAAAAACTTTTATTATTAAATTTAATATGAGTGTATGTGTGTTTTGCATTAGTGTGTGAATGAGTGCAAATGCCAAGTTTGATTGCTACAAATGATAAGGAATGGTTTAAAGATGAATACTACATCATCTAGGCCAATTACATACAAAATCAAAAGAAAAGAAAATTAAATATGAATCATATGATCAAATGGTCATTTTGACCAAAATTATCCACTAGACCACTTTGTGTGTTCCTAGTAAAAGATTTCTAATGGAAACTTTCGCATTTCTTTTCACCACTTGCTAGTCCAAGTAAAAGTGAACCCAAGCCCACTTTACAAACTCACATAAACTATTTTCAAATCTATTTAAAGGACAATTCAAAATTTAATCAAGTGTATGTACTAAGATCACCATTTTTCAAAAACCACTCAAATCAATTCACCTTGGCAAACCCAAGCAACCAGGGATTACCAAGCATAAGATCAGATCACCTACCAAAGTTCATCCAAAAATTCAAATCTTAAACTCATGCGGCCATTTGGTCGAGCACCTGGAAGAAACAGATAAACCACTGCCTAACTTCTACTGTTTGAGCAGTAATTGACCACCCCATAGTCCCCTCTGCATCCCACTCACTCACCCCAGTGCCCAGCAGCGCATGACATGCTTCCCCCTTTGCCATTCGCGCCAGTGTCGCGCCTCCTGAAGCTTGCCGTGCCGGCCGACCAAGAACCACTCACCACAGCCAACGCCGCCCTCTTCCATGATGTCCAGGAGACAGGTGACTGTCCATCGCCACCCTCTATCCACCCCTCGACGGAAGCCAAGCCGTGGACCACCCGTGATCGCCGTGCCCATTTCTCTGCTTGCCATGCCGAGAGCGCGCTAGAGCGCCGCAGCCGACACGCGCAAACACGCCGCGCCTCGCCCTCGCCGCACGTGCCCTCACTCAACGCGACACCAGCTACCCCCTAGACACGCCCGTTCGCCGCCGTGCGGACCGTAGCCCCTGTACGTCGTCTCGAACGCCGCCGCTCCCACGCAGAGCACCGACCGCACCCGACCATTATCGACCGCCCCTTGCCACGCCATCAAGCATATGACCACCATCCCGAAGCACCACTTCAAGCCCTACCCCCAGCCACGTCGATAGCCTCCTATACCGCCGTTGCCGGAGGAGCCAGACCATGCCACATTGTCCCTCTCGCCGGTGTATAAATAGAGGCCACCCCAGCCTCAATTCAACACACCATTCCACTCCCCACTCCTCACAGAACCTCCCACACCCCTCCCCGGAGCAAGGCGAGCACCAGCCTGCTGGAATTTAGCCAGAGTCCACCGCTGCAGAGGAGGAACGAAGCCATCGATTGGAGCCACCCCAGGAGCTGCCGTGACCGCGCGTCGTACCACTGTCGACGAAAACCTCATTCGCCCCCATCGCTGACCCTAGCTGGAGCCCTGGTGAGCCTCACACGACCCCCACCGCAGTGTTAGGGTTAGAATATCGCCGGAGCCGTTCGATGTAGAAGATGAACCTCAACCGTTAGATCCTAGTCTAATTGTAGCACTGAGATTGAATTATACCGTTCCAGGTTAAATGAGCCACTGACTAGTGGGACCCCCTGTCAGCAGCCCGCTGTGTGTGCCGCGTAGCTGGGCCGGTCTAGTTAATTTCCCGCGTAGAGCCCGTCGATTGAAATAAGCCTTTTCCATTTTAGTTAAAACTAGATTCTGTAAGTGGATTCAAAAATCAATTCAAAGAGATTCACTAAACTAAATTGCATGATTCTAATTTTGTTACAAAGGTATTCAAAATATCTATCCAAGCCTGTTGGATTCAAACCATTTCAAAGTATAGGTCACCTATAGTAAAAATAACAAGACAAAGACTTTTGCCACTTCAAACATTTTTCAAAAATCAACCATAAATGCTTTTGAGTTGATTCCAACTCTCAAAAATCACATTTGACAAGATCTATCTGAATATGTAAAAATATTTAGGTTTACATGCAGTAATCTTGGACTAGTACTAAAAGAATGCTATATAGGCATTTCTAGTCACTTTAATTGTATTAAATAGAAATTTTAACTTTATAAAATATGACCCCCACTTTAAATCACATTCCCAAGTATTAGAATATGTGGTGATGACATGTGTCAACATGATCCCATATTTTAATTGGAGAATATTAAATATTAAGTATTTTCAATGAGTAGAAATTACTTTTCCAAAATAAGATAAATAAGACTAGGTCTTTATTTCATGTGATGGTTGTGATGATGCTAGATCATCTAGTATGGACCTTAGTGTGTTAAATAGAAGTAGTTAAGTATTTTTTGGTGATTGTGTACCTCGTATTCATTTATAGACGCTAGTACCGACCCGGGATACGAAGAGGAGGAGTACTACGAAGAAGAAGAGAACTTCAACCATTGCACTAATCAAGGGAAGCTAACACTTGCAAGTTTCATAACTATGCAAGTCATCCTTGCAAGATTAACCTATGCAAGATGCATGAGGCATACTTGGTTATGCAACTTTGATTATACTAATCCCAATATTTACTTGCAAGCTTTATTATTTTACTTTTACTAAAGTTCTTTACTTCTAGTTAGTGTTTTGTGGGTATTAGAAAAATAGGAGAGATACCATAAAGAGTATAAAACTAGGCCTAAGTAATTATACTTAGATGTCATCAAAAGGCATAAAACTAGAGTTGGATAGTTACACTTGATTAACACCCCTCATTAGTGAATACCCTCAACTTTAGTGGCTAGTGCTAAGCATAAAAGTTGATCACTTTAGATGGGAATACTTGGTGAAAATGATTATGAAAACCTTGGAATGATGGTTCATTGTATTGAAATGTTTTGACACGTGTTGAGAAACACAATGTTTTGATGATGAAAATGTTGAGGCATGAACCTTGGCCCTTTATAAAAACTGATGGTTGGGTTTGGATACGATACCATTCTAATTTTATCGTACAACCACAATACCTGAATTGGGTAGGGCTTAACTAGAAGTTTATATGCCTTAGTATGGGTTCCCTTGCGGAAGAGGTTGAGCTAGGGCTACCTCGTGATGAATGTCCACCTATGCAGTGCCCAGGATGGTAGATGGCCATGGCTGGGAGGCCAAGCTCATAGGGGAGGTGCTTATACTAGAGTGTGTAATTGAAAGGTTATGATTGATTATCCGCATACTGAGTATGATGATTCAGCATTATTCCTGACGGATGTATCTAATTTTGTGGTGAAAGTGTACCACCTCTGTAGAGTGTCAAACTATTTGAATAGCCACGTCCGCGGTCATTGACAGTTGGAGTGGCCATACTGTTCCGTTGTCATATGTTTTCAAAAATGACTTGTGAATTGAACTATGACTTTGACTTGACCACAACAGGATTGTGGACATAAAAACTAGGTTCCCACTTAGGTGACGTAGAATATTAAATTAGTTTTCTTTACTTCTAAACTCAGTATGAAATAAACCTGCCTTTTTGCAAATAAACCTAGAGCTTAAGATTCCTACTAGAACTACCTTACTTGTTAGTGATAGTTTGCGAGTACTTAAAGAGTACTCATGGCTTTGTCTCTGGCTATTCTCGTGGCCAGACTATGAGGAGGACTACTAGGAAGATGGACATCAGGAGGTCTATGACAACTAGGATCATCTCCCATCGTCAGCATTGCCTGTGACCCTGAAGATGAAGCCCCTACCACGTTTACTTTCCGCTGCTTTGATTGTATTAAGACTGGATCATGAGATCTTTTATTTGTAAGACCATTATTATGGTTTGTAATGGATGATGTACTGTTGTACCAATTCTGTTATGTCTCGCAAAAATGGTAATCCTGAGACTGCGAGGTATGGCATAATAGACATCTTGGATTAAAAATCCAAGTGTTAACAAGGACCCACCCATACCGATGGTCGTTAACGTCTACGTACACTTCGAATCAAAAATACTTCAATTGGAGATTTTATTTTTTTGCTCTAAATAACTCATAAATGTCCTAGGATCCTTCCATAAGTGTCTAATACCTGAAACACACATTATAAAACAAGTTTTCACTAAATTGCGATATTAGCGTTATTTGAAAGGTGAAAAACCAACAAAACCTGTTGATAACCAATGGAAAAACCTCGGTGAAAAGTGTTAATATTTGGAGCTACCAACATCCCCAAGCTTAGCTGTTACTCGCCCTCGAGTGACAAAGTAGTAAAGAATCATAGAGAGAAATAAACTTGGATAGAAAAATCACAAGTCTGAGTTGATATCGTATTCCGTCTTAAGAAATGGAACATGATCATAATATATTTGAATGGTTGCACCTAATCTTACGTCCTAACCATATGAAACTTACACAAATAAATCTTAACGCTATAGAGAGTGTTAAGAATTTAATTAGGCTCGCCAATCACGATTGTTTCAGCGCCTCCCTTTAGGTGAGAGTAAAAATATTTTTAAGAATGAGATACTTATTTCAAATTAAGGGTTCTGAAGTAAAGTCGAAAGAGAAATAAACTTAGAGTGGAAAATTGACATCCACTTCAGGAATCTTGACTTTCTAGAACCCAATCTTTTCCTTATTTTTCTAGAACTTCAATTCTTTGGCGGTGAGATGATGCCAAAAATTTTAGTGGTTTCAAATATTCTTTGCACAAACTTTTCTCAACAATAACTTTCAATGTTATTGTAATAAATCACCCATGAGACATAGGTAGTTGGCTACCCATGCCATCAACTCATAACTGAAATCATGATTTATAACATAGATAGTTTAAAGGCGAGCGGAGTTGTTAGTCTCATGGAGTGAGATATTGTTGCTCCATTTTCATAAATAAAATTTCTCATTCCAATTGTCAAGGTAAGTTTGGCATTCAAGTCAACCATCACGAATTATCCGTTCCTTCGAGCAAATCTTTTTCAAATAGTGTTATCTACACTACAAGAAGAGTTGGCTTTTACAACGGTCGATTTTCGTGGACGAAGGCCCATTTTTCATGGCTAAAAAGTCTTCTACGACGGATGCCCTTCGTGGTAAAAGCCCCGTCACAAAAGAATCTACCACAATTTTTTCTGACTGTGGAGGATCACACCCTTCAGCCACACAAACTTGTTCCGTCGTAGTTCTGTTCGCCAGCCGCCTTGACTGCTAACATCATGCAAAATGCCACATGGCACCAGCTGTTAATGGTGCCGACCTTTAACGGTCACAGAAACTGCGGCAGAAACCTATCCCAGACAAGGCCTGCTAATTATTAAGTTGGCCGGCCCACAAGGAGAGCCCAATAAGGTTACGGCCCTTTACTTTTTCGTCGTGTATTGTTTGCCGTGGCCCATTAATGAATCCATCCACGGCCCGTACGATTTCTGGCCCGTTACTATTTTAGACTAAAGAAGGCCCACTTTGGTAGAATAATATGTGGCATTAGGGCCTGCTAGTAGGTTAAGGTGGGCATTTTACGTTCGCCATTCACTGTTTAGGTATTTTACTCTTATGGCCTTTTACTGTTCTAGGCTTCTTGTTCCGGCTATTTACTGTTCAGGCCTTTTTACTCTTCTGTTTGTTTTGCTCTGTTGGCCCTCTACTATGCGAGCCTTTTATTGTTTAGGCCTTTTACTATTTCAGGTCTTTTAATGTTCATGTCTATTAATCTTCGGGCCCATTATTGTTCGGGCATTTTACTATTCTAGCCTGTTATTGTTCAGTCCTGCACGTTTTCAGGGCCTTGGCCGCTTATGAGACCCACCAATATTCTGACCTACCACTGACAGCCTTTTAATTTTTATTGGGCCTATCTGCTGGCCAGCATATTTGAGTATTCTATAACTATGGTGCAATTAAGATTTTAAACAGTCAGTTAATATTTCGGTCCGCTAATGGTCATGCTAGGATCATCCTATTACATCAACAGATATATTTTGAAATTTATTACAGATCAGAATTTCAATGAAAATAAGATGAAGCATTACAGAGTCATCACTAGACATGGGTTGGAACAGGGTTTCTGCTATGGAGCTTACATCCCCATACAAGTAACAACTGGCATATCATGACAACTGCAGAAGAGATTATCAAGTAGATAGTTTGTCCAATCTTGTCGATCTTTCAGCACCTGTATCCGTTCACGTGTAATCGTGATTATTCTATCTATTTCCTCTATTTCTTGTTCAATTAAATCAATTGTTTGGAGTGCAGCTGTAACACCTCTTTCTGCTGGAAAAACGGAAACAGTTGGCCGATGCAAGCAATAATCACTGTCACAGCTGCTTTATGAAATGGCCTCAATACTTAACGTAGGATTCCTCCCTTCTGCCCCCATAGCTTCATGTGCAGCCTGAAACAAAGAAAACAAGTCAGCATAACGTACTAGCTAACTGGCGGTCATCTTATATGTAAAATAATTCTAATTCGTCATTGGCCAGGAAGAATCAATGATGTGCCCCATACATCTCTTTCTGGAATAACAGGAACATTCGTTGTCCTGGACCAATGCGTACATGTGCCAGTATCATAGCCACTCTAGAACAAACATTACAGGTTATTTGTATGCTGAACTAAGACATATTAAGTTATAGCAGCAAAGCAGGTGAAAAAACACCATGTTTGTTGTCAAAGAATTTCAAAATTGGCATTTTCCTAATATAACAAATCAAGCCATCAACATGTTTGTCTCATGCAGAATAACTAAACTAGTGTGGCAATGAATGAAAGGATCGACTCTTTCCCTCATAAACTAATCATATCACTGCATAACAGAAATATAGAACATATAACAAAACGAGGTGCGTGAGATTCCTTCAGCTGCTTAGAACTGGTCGGGACAACAAAGCATTAACCTAAAATATAAAAATAGTGTTTAAAAATGGTCTATAGTATGAACTATCCAAAAAAAGTGACCTCCAACCATAGAAGGTGGCATTTTTTTAATCACCAGTGAACTATGATAGTATCTTGGAAAAACAAGCAATAGATCAAGTGCGTCCTAAATAGACTACCAGCATCATTTCAGACAAACAAGATATCAACCCATTGCTTTTCAGTAGCCAGACCATTCACGTATTTTGATCATCGGGCCAGTAAATAAAAGAAGAGAAAAAAGAGATGGTCCATTTGCTGCCAAAACAATAGTTGGATGCATCCAAAAAGTATCACAAACCTTCTTTGTAATGCCTACAACTATTGTATTTCCAACTACTGACAGTATCATTGTACATATAACCAGGCAAGAAAATCCAGTAGACAAACAAGCAAATGATATATTGTGCACCTTGCAAGGTCAATGAAGTATTTAAATAATGTATGTCTGGGAACCATGCCAGAATATAGCATTGATGCAATCACAAGTCAACTAAAAATTCACAGGAACCATAACCAATTGAACCATCCTGTGGCTAATGTTAAACTCGCAAGATCATCTAATCATGTATAGATGAAAATCTCTTATTTATTATTAATCAAACATTGTATTTCTCATAGAAATTGCCATCCCCAGTTTGGGACTGACGGAGCTCCAACCCACAGCTTCCGCCTTGATAGGGCGGTGCTCTGACTGTTTAAGTTAAGAAAATCATTACATTGCTTTAATCATGAGCAAACTAAATAATAAAATTGGTAATAGAATCTATATGTGCATCATGTAGAGTAGCTATTGAAGTAATGAATTAAGCAATCAAACACCAGGTGCACGATAGACTTCTAGATCATAATAAGATGGTTATAGTACATATACATAGTAATTGGGGATCATATTAGATGATACTAGCTATGAAAATCTCACTATGATTAGTCTAGATAGAACTACCTCCATTTCAAATATAAGATGTTATGGCTTTTGTGAAACGAATGTATCTAGACCCCCTTTAGTGTTGGTAGAGTAACCTGGACTAGTATTGTATGCATTTTACTAGTCCAAGTTACTCCCCACCAAGACCAAGTAATTTATACTAGTCTCATACATATAACACTAGACTATGTTACTACCTTCAGAGTGCATATAAACTCAATCATGATGGTGATCTCTAATATTATAATAGAATATAGATTAGCATAAAGGTGGATATACTTCAATCACCACCACCTAATCATGGTCTAGTTAACGTATATATATATATATATAAATAGAAGATCATTAGTCAAATATACCAAAAAGAGATCTCCACCATGATTGAGTGAGCAAATTGAATTATAAATCAAGGGATTTACGTTTGATCTTTGTGTAGTACCGTTAAAGGTCACCTTGTTCTAATTGTTATCCAACTCATGTGGTGCCGATACTAGACAATGTGACTACCTCTAGAGTGCATACAAACTCTTAAATATAGCAGAACATACTATAATAGACTATAAATTAGCATAAAAGTGGATATACTTAAATTACCACCACCTAATCATAGTCTAGTTGACACATATATAGATAGATGTGATGATGAGTCAAATATAGCAAAGAATAGATCATCACGATGATTGAGTGAGAAAAATGAATTATAAATCGAGAGATTTACAATTGGTCTTTGTTACATACCATTAAAATATAGCATAATAGTGGATATATTTAAATCACCACCACCTAATCATGGTCTAGTTAACGTATAGATAGATAGATAGATAGATAGATAGATAGATAGATGAACACAAGTCAAATATAGAAGGAATAGATCGTCACTAAAATCAAGTGAGCACATTGAATTATAAATCAAGGAATTTACGTTTGGTTTTTATTCAGTCTTGTTTAAGGTCAACCTTGTTCTAATCATTAGCCGAATCATGTGGTACCTCGTACAAAGAAGCATCTGACACTAAACACATCTTAGTAAAAACAAGAGACTTGCTCTTTCTCTTTGTGCAGTCCCATTGGGGGACATCCTGTTGTCAGTTCATTCTCTGAAGACATCCACCGCATCCAATACTTGGGTAGACAATCCATCTACTTTATTGTTGCTCCTCTGCACATAGGTTTAGGCCACTCATTCACATAAAACAGGTTTGCATTTAGCAATAGAAAGCAACAGGTAGTTACAAGATTATAGGGGTGATTCACTCTATGATTCTCCGTGTTCCCTGTGAGAGGAAATAATATCAGATAGTGGTTGGGTTGCTGTTTACAAAGAACTAGATAGATATTATAGTATAATCACTTATGAACATGTAGAGTAGGGAATGGTGGAATATAAACAAACATTTAAATGACATAAAATTTTCCATGGTGACAAAATAGAATGCAGTTACAATCACCCCTTAGCACGAACATGAGAGAAATTGTTGGGGGGATACCCCCGGGTAGGGTCACGCCGGGGTATAAATGCCGAGTTAGCCGAGGTACGGCAAGGTCAAAGCGAATGCTGGCCGAGTCACCTCAAGGCAAGCCGAATCTCGGGGTAACCCGGACCAGGGGATGTCCGCCTAACTGAGTCTCATCCGACTTAATCTGTAAGTCGGATAGATGAACCTAACTTGTATGCAGGAACAGGTGTGACCGGATCAACTACGATCTGGGTCATAGCAAGCTTCTAGGAGAAGGAAGGTATCTGGTCAAAATAACTTGAACGCATGCGAGCAAAGTAAGCCAGCAGGGGCAGGACCACGGAGGCGTGGCCGACAAAGGTGACGACGCCGATGTCGGCTGACGCAGGCGCCGCAGAGGCTCACGTAGCCTCTGCATGGATGACGCGGGGGAAAGAGACCCGGTCGGCTTGCTATTTTGGGAGGAGGCATATTCCCTGAAATATGCCTCCACGTATGCCCTAAGTGGAGACCTAGCCACTCCTATATAAGGGGAGCTAGGGCCTCTATAGAAGGGGTTGGTGTCAATTGGGTAGAGCTTTCTGTATTGATTTCTATAGACTAGTTGTGACTTGGTTCCTGAGGGCTAGCTAGCGGGGAGAGTAAGAGAGCACCTTCTTCCTCCTCTCTCCAATACATCTCAAGGAGCACTTGTAATTTGTGAAGTGAATCAAATACAAACCTTCTATGTGAGGAATCACCTCACTATCCCTCCCTGGATTCCCCTAGTGCTATTAGTCCCCACCTTTAGCCTATCCATGGCATCTGCCGTGGCACCACTACGACAGTTGGCACCCACCGTGGGGCTAGCAGCGCTAGCAGGGGTCAAGATCCGGACAGGAAACCTCATCGGCACCAGCGAACGCATCGTCTCTGGGCTTGTTCAGCGCCTTGGAGCGCTGGACTTTGGCAGCAACAATGTTGGCTGCTTCAGCACGGGCCCACTTCCGCACAACGACCTCTTCGTCAAGCTCGGTGCGCACAAGGTCTACGTTGCTGTCGATGTGTCGTGCATTCATCCGCGGCACGTCGTCGAGGCAGGGGAGCCACCCCTTAGCGTGGTTCATGGGGCGCGTATCACTCGCTCCCCGGACCGTGCTGAGGTGATGATGATGCGGTGCAAAGCAAGGATCCGCACGGATCGAGGTAACACCTAAGGCACCAAGGAAAGGTAGAGGACCTCCACTAGAGAGGCCTGAGAATGTACTGAGAGAAGCTATGGATAGCTTGGCAAACCCGGTAGCAGTAGTGGTAGATCCGGCTCAGGCACAGGCCGAGCTAGAGGAAACTAGGCAAAAAATTCTAGAGGGAGCGAAAAAGATAGCTGTGGCTTAGCAGTCGTTGAACATGACGCTGCGTGAGTATGCAAAGGCAAATAAAGTAGATGCTGTAAAAGTGAAGGGGAGAAATCTCATGAGTGAAATGAACAAAGAGGGTGATACTAGGATTGAGGAGTCAGAGAATTGTTTGTCCGTGGGGCTGCCGAAGTATAGTACCCTGGCAAAAAACCTCAGAGCAGCGGATGCAGCTGCGTCCGAGTTAGAGGGTCTAACGGGTGAAGCCCGTTAGAGACAGCAAGATAGGGTCAATGAGTTGGTTCGGATCGCGATCAGGAAAAATGAGGAATTGCTCAGGGCTAACCTGGAGAGAGATGGGGCCTCCAAGATCGTTCATTCGGTGGTGGGTAACCCGGAGAAATCCACTGGAGCCGCATCGTCTCCTCATGGTGGTCCTAGGAGAGAAGAGGTAGTAACCTCGGCCAGGAGAAACAAACAGATCGTTCCATATGACCCGACAAGGGCAGGAAAAGCAAAATAAGTACAGAGAAATGATGATCGACGAAGCGTAAGCCGAGGTGAAGCTGGCCGAGGTAATCGTGACCAAGGCAATGCCGGTCAAGGAAATGCTGTAAATGGCAATGCCGGACAGCGCAACTCGGCAGGACAACCGCAGCAGCAGAATATACCAAGGCAAGAGCAAAGTGCCGGCCGTGGTATGCAACAGAGAGGTGCACCACGAGAGCAAGACCGGTATAACGATGGAGATTCAGAAATGGTGAATGCAGGATACCCAAGGCCGGACTATCATGTGATAGGGTCGAGATTGGGAAGCAGGGATCTGATGCCTGATGACGCCAGGTTGAAACTGGATCGACTGTATATGTTGGAGATATGCCCAAGAGGCAATAATAAAGTGGTTATTATCATATCTTCATACTTATGATAAATGTTTACATACCATGCTATAATTGTATTAACCGGAAACATTAATACTTGTGTGATTTGTAAACTAAAATAAGAGTCCCTAGTAAAGCCTCTTGTTAAACTAGCTTGTTGGTTAATTTATGATCATTGTTTCCTGATCATGAACATAGAGATGTTATTAACAACAGGGTCATATCATTAGGAGAATGATGTGATGGACATACTCCTATAGATAAAGCGTAGCATAAAGATCAAGTCATTTCAATAGTTCAATTGCTATATGCTTTCTGATACATAGTAACCTAATTCCTTCGACCATGAGATCATGCATATCACCTTTACCGGATGGATGCTTTGATGTCATCAAACACCACACCGTAACAGGGTGGTTATAAAGGTGGCATTGAGTGTTTGTAAAGTATTGGTTGAAACACATGGATCAAGAGTGGTATTTGTCCATCCACATGACGGATAGATATTCTCTGGGCCCTCTCGGTGAAATGTCATCCAATTAGCTTGCAAGCATGTGACTGGCTCACAAGGGATCACATATCACGGGAACGAGAAAAGAGTACTTATCAGTAACGAGGTTGAACTAGGTATGCAGAGATACCGACGATCATAACCTCGGATAAGTAACATATCGTGAGACAAAGGGAAATTAGTATCGTATGTAAGTGGTTCATTCGACGCAAAGTAATCGAGAAATATGTGGAGCCATATGAATTTCAGATTCCTCTATTGGTTATTGTTCGGAGAAGTGTCTCGATCATGTCCGCATAATTCACGAACCGTAGGGAGACACACTTAAGGATTCAACGTTGTTTGAGTAGTTATGGTATTATGAGAAAGAGACCGAATGTTGTTCGGAATCTCGGATGGGATCCGGGATATCACGAGGAGATCCGGAATGGTCCGGAGAATAAGATTCATATAAGGAAAGTCCTGCTGGAGTTGGGGAATGGTTCCGTTTTCATCGAACATTCTAGAAAGTCCCGGAATGTCCGCACTCGGAGGGGAAGGGTACATGAATGTGTCATTACATATTGGAATGATTGCATCATGTACTAGGTGTTCTTGCTGTCCAAAATAAAGGATTTATTTAAATCCTAAATTGAAAAGTCAAACGCTAGTTTGAAAGTCAAACGGCAAGTTTTGGAAAGTGGAAAGAGGAGGAGAAGTGGAAACCGAGTTGGGAGGGATTCCTCCTCCCAAACCGCGCCCCACCTCAAGGCCGAGTTGGGGAGGGACTCCACCTCCCTTGGCCGGCCAGCCCTCCCACCTATATAAGGAGGGCAGGCCCTCCTAGCACACACACTATTTCCTATCCTCTAAACTAAACCCTAGACCTAAACCCCGGTTTAGAGCTATTTTGGTTTAGAGCCTTCTAATTGGTTTAGAGCCTTCTAATTGGTGTGTCTAATTACTAGACCACTAATAGCCTCTCTCATAAGCTCCACCATACCGCACCGCTTAAGGCGAAGCCTCATGATTTCCCTCTACTTCCTGCACCCACTGCCAGTCCGCCGAATCGCGAGGAGAGTGCTACAACCCACGCCTGCTGGAACAAGGGAGAGGAAGGTCTTCGCCGAAAATCGAACGTGTGACCGATCATGGGAGCGCTGCGAACGTATACCGAAGGATCGTCACGCGATCTTGAGATCGGAAAGAGTACGACTACATCACCCACAGAATCTGCTCGTTAACCGCTTTGGAATCTTCGAGGGTGAGTTCCTCTATCGACTGCTGCTACAATCTAGTAGATAGATCTTGGCTTGTTTGTTTGTATGCGATAGAAAATTTTGTTTTCCATGCTACGAACCCCTACAAAGGGTATCGAGCCGTGTCTATATGTAGATCTGTTGACGAGTAGAACACAATGGTCATTGTGGGCGTTGATGCTTTATTGTAGATTGCTTTTGTGTACTTTGCATCTTGCGGTATGTTGGGATGAAGGCCGGCTAACCTTACATGACATCGTTCATGAGACTTGCTCCACGCTTGACATGCAACTTGTATTGCATAAGTGGCTCAAGGGTGCTGTTTCTCCTAGCATAGTTAAGATCCAATTTACAACGGGTAATCAACAATGCTAGTATCAATGTTGTGGTTCTTGTTCGTAAGTTAGAACGACACTTATTGAAAGCCCCAAACCACGTAAAATATGCAAAGAAAGTAGAGGCGTCTAACTTTGTTTTGCAGGTGTGCGTGATGTGATATGGCCATGATTGTGATTATATTTGATGTATGCAATGTTCCTTATTGTAAGTTGGCAACCGCAGGAGCCATATGGTTGTCTTTAATTTCTGTTAAGACCTCGTGTCTATTCAAAATAGTTGTAATAGTTGAAGCTGGTGGACGACAACCATGAGGAAGCGTCATTGACCTTGATGCTATGCCGGTGATGATGGAGATCATGTTCGTGCTTGAAGATGGAGATCGGAAGCACAAAGAAGAAAGGCCATATCATATCACATATTATGAATTGCATGTGATGTTAATCCTTTATGCATCTTGTATTGCTTAGTAGACGACGGTAGCATTATAAGATGATCCCTCATGCACATAAATTTCAAGTTCTAAAGTGTTCACCCTTAGCATGCACCGTTGCCAAAGCTTGTCGCTCAAGCACCACGTGATGATCGGGTGTCTTTGATTCATGGTGAATACAACGTAAGCAAGCCAGATTTGCTTATGCGGTAGCTAAGGTTTGATCTTGACGAGCCTAGCATGTACACATGGTCTCAGGAACACGGATCACCGAAAGGTAAAGCATGAGTCATATAGTAGATATGATGAACATGTTGATTGTTCCATTGAAGCTACATCAACTCTCGTGATGATCGGTTTTGATGTGGTGGATTTGGTTCGTGATCACTAAAACAATGTGAGGGATGTTGTTTTGAGTGGGAGTTCACCGGATTAATTTAATTATTAATTAGAACTCAATTTATCATAAATTAAATCAAAGGTTATTTGCATAGTTGTTGTAGTCATTGGCATCCGTTTACCACCTTGCGCTTAGTTATAATTGAGATGATAGAACTATAGAATTCTGGTTAGTTACTTTAAGAACTGGTATCGTATTGTTTTGAAGTGTTAATCTAAAGTTTAAAAGTCCTATTGCAAACTTTCAGTAATTTCCGGTTACTCCATAAAGTTTAATAATTAGTATTAAAACAAGAGTGACAATTCCAAGTGTTAGTGTTTGAGTATCATGTTTGTCTCCATGATTCTTGATATTCAAAGGATTGTATTAATATCAAGGTTATCTAGGATCTGAAAGAGTTGTTTCAGAAACCATGATGTGTGGAAGATATTATGATATCTGAAATGAAATTTTGGTTATAACATGATAGAGTATAATATGGCAAAAGTCATGTTCTCATATTTGATGAGAATTTGCAAAAGGTTGGAGACACTAGTTGTCCTAATCTTCCAAAAGGTTTTGGAGAGCAACATTATACTCGCGATTCACCGTTACAAGCTAAAAGTAGCTAGATCATGGATAAGTCCATGATGAGGGTGAATATTTGATGTAGGTAAAATGTTTACTACACCAAGAGATTACTAAAGAAAGGAATTTGAAAGAACACCAAATATTTGATAATGGTGATCTACTTCAAAGTGCAAGTTCAAAGACATTGGTATTTAAACTATACACGCTTTGGACTATGTGTCATAAGTATGACTCCACTATTGATGTTGATAGATTCTTTCAAACAGAAAAGGAAATACTGAAAGAGAATCTCATAAGTATATGGCAGAAAAGAAAAGACTAGAATTGTTCAGTTTAAGTATATAGATGATATACGTGTTATGGCTATATTCTTTGCTTATTAAACAATGTGGTTCTTAAGTATTTGATACTGAATTTGTTGGTGTGAATCGTCATACGAAACAACACAATTCATGAACTACAATGGCCTAAGTAACTAGCAAAAGAATATGTGATGATGTTCATCAAAAACAAATAAAGGGTTATTGTGTTGCTCGTTAAACATCAAAGCTTGCCTTCAAGATTTGTTTTATCAGGTATTATGAGAACAAAAGGGTTGTTCAAATAATTGCCGTAATCCATAAAAGATGGATGGTTCACAAATCTCGTTGGAGAAATCACATCCATAAAACTAGTGCTAAAATTGTCGAAAGACAAATTGATTGAAAGATCACTTAGGAAGTGACATCGCCGTTTAAATTATATTGGAAAGAAAACATGAAGAAACTCCATGTGGATGGAATTTTGGAGTCTTTTGATTTTGATCAAATGACGTTTGTGAAACTTTCCTAGAGATAATTAAAACTTCGTTCATAGGCCAAAAGGGAACGAAAGACTAGCTTATTGGAACTTGTGCATATTGTTGTACGAACTCCATTATGTGTAGTCAAGAGCGATGGATTTCAACTTCATATGCTTTCTCCGAAAATTTGAGTGAATATATGAATATTTACTTAATAAGGATGAAGTATGAAATATTTGAAAAGTTCAAAAGACTTTCAAGATGAAGTGCAAAATCATTGTAACAAGAATATGAATAGTTTATGATAAGATCATAAAGGAAGATATTTGAATTACAAGTTTAGCATAATACCTAAGATTTAAGGAATCGTTCTGTGGATTTGCATTTCCCGAAACACCATAAGAGTATGGAGCATTCGAGATATGTAATTAAACCTTGTTTGACATGGTAAGATCGAAGGTATAATTCATAAAACTGCTATTATATTTTAAAGATTAAAAGCTTTAGAGACTACCGTTTTCCACTAAAAGAGCTCCATCATAATCCGCTGAAATGACACCATATAAAAGTTATGGTTTGGGATAAAACCCAAGTAGTCCTTTCTTAAAAATTGGTATGCTATGCATAAGAAAGATGTTTGCAACCAAAGTCGGATAAACCTGTCTTTGTATTACTGTTAAGTATTCCTCCATAAACACCGGAGACAAAAGTGTTTGTCGCTTAGAACGTCAAGTTTCTTTGAGAAGGAATTTTTCGTGAAAAGTTAAGTGGGAGGACAATAGAACTTTGATAAGGTTAAAAGAACCTTAGCTATATGTGCAAAGTTGCGCAATCAAAAGTGTTCCGAGGCAAAGAATAATGCTCATGGCTCACGTGCCTCAAAGGTTGTGATAACGGAGGTCTAAGTTTCTATTGAAACAAGTAGGTCGGATGAACAATCAAATACCAAGATTTGAGGGTTGAATCATTATTTGAGAATAATGAACCTACTACATGCAAAGAAGCGATGATGGGCCCTGACTCCGTCAAATGGCTTGAAGCCATATAATCCGTGATAGTTCCATACACGAGAAATCAAGTTTTTGAACTTGAAGGACCCTCGAAAAAGGTGAAAGACCTTGCAGTTGTGTTTGGATCTATAAAGAAGTAGACATGGATGTTTCACATCTATGAAATAGTCGACATGTTGGGAAAGAGTTCACAACAATGTTCAAAGGTTGTATATGACAAGATTTGATCTTTCATAGCGATTTTTAGTCTAGACGGATTAATGTAGCAACCACTACATATAATTTGTTATGTGGTAGTAGAATAAACAAAACAAGTTCTTCTAATAGAATGGTTACCTAGGACGTGCATGACACGGTCCAAAGGGTTTTGTTAATTCAAAGGATGCTAAAAGCATATGCAAACTTCAATGGTTGAAGTAAGCATAGCGGAGTTGGAATCTTCACTATGATGAAACTGTTAAAAGAGTTTAATTTCATCGGAGACAATGAAGATGCTTGCATTTGCAAGAAATTAAATGGGAGCGCTAAGACATGTTTCTAATACATTATGTGGAAGACATATTGTTGATTGGAAATAATGTATCTTTTATTAACACATATTTAAGAATTTCATCCCGATGAAAGACTTAGGCAAAACCCAAATATTTGGCATCAATAGACGCTAATATGGTTGTGCCAGAAGTACATAGACGAGATATTGAATGAATTCAATATAGAAACTACAAGAAAGGTTCTTGTTGCACAGAAAGGATTGAAAGAGTTCAATGTTGATGATATATTCAAGTATATTCACACTTGGTATGTGAAACAAAGATTCAAGTATAGATTGATACTTGATGTATGAAATCACAAAGAGTATTTATATCAATCATACTGTGATATGTACAAATCCAGATATGTCCTATGCTCTAAATGTTGTGAGCATATACCAGAATGATTTGTAAGATGATCATTGGACAATAGTAAGGATATTCTTATGATCTTTTGGAAGAACTAAGAGTATATTATTTGTAGAAGTGACAAATAGATGGTTAGTTCATTGTAAAAGTACTACATTGATACTAGCTTTGTCACAAAGTACAAATTTAGTTTATCTCAATCTAAATTAAGGGTGGCACAATATAATGGAAAGTGAGTTCCATAATGGATTTGGATGAGTTCCAAAGTTAAGACATTGTGACAGATACTACAACAAAAGGCTAAGTATATGACTGCTATTATAGCAGCAAAAGAGGGCATTTGTGTCAAGTAGTTTGTTATCAAACTAGGTGTAGTTCACAGCGGGATGATACTATGAAGATATATTGTGCGACAATATTATCAACATGTTTTAACCCCAAAGAACTAAAGGTCACACCGAAAGACCAAATCATACAAAGCCATCTCATTAGAGAATGAGTGATGCGTAGAGACGCAAAGACATGCAATTACACACGGACCTGGAAGTGTCAGATCCGAGATCAGTTAACCACTAGCAATCGTGTACATACAACACCAGAAAGCCATAGGTGTTGAAAACACAAAGGTTTGAAACTAGATTATTGACTCTAGTGCAAGTGGGAGACTGTTGGAGATATGCCCAAGAGGCAATAATAAAGTGGTTATTATCATATCTTCATACTTATGATAAATGTTTACATACCATGCTATAATTGTATTAACCGGAAACATTAATACTTGTGTGATTTGTAAACTAAAATAAGAGTCCCTAGTAAAGCCTCTTGTTAAACTAGCTTGTTGGTTAATTTATGATCATTGTTTCCTGATCATGAACATAGAGATGTTATTAACAACAGGGTCATATCATTAGGAGAATGATGTGATGGACATACTCCTATAGATAAAGCGTAGCATAAAGATCAAGTCATTTCAATAGTTCAATTGCTATATGCTTTCTGATACATAGTAACCTAATTCCTTCGACCATGAGATCATGCATATCACCTTTACCGGATGGATGCTTTGATGTCATCAAACACCACACCGTAAATGTGGTGGTTATAAAGGTGGCATTGAGTGTTTGGAAAGTATTGGTTGAAACACATGGATCAAGAGTGGGATTTGTCCATCCACATGACGGATAGATATTCTCTGGGCCCTCTCGGTGAAATGTCATCCAATTAGCTTGCAAGCATGTGACTGGCTCACAAGGGATCACATATCACGGGAACGAGAAAAGAGTACTTATCAGTAACGAGGTTGAACTAGGTATGCAGAGATACCGACGATCATAACCTCGGATAAGTAACATATCGTGAGACAAAGGGAAATTAGTATCGTATGTAAGTGGTTCATTCGATCGCAAAGTAATCGTAGAAATATGTGGGAGCCATATGAATTTCCAGATTCCTCTATTGGTTATTGTTCGGAGAAGTGTCTCGATCATGTCCGCATAATTCACGAACCGTAGGGAGACACACTTAAGGATTCAACGTTGTTTGAGTAGTTATGGTATTATGAGAAAGAGACCGAATGTTGTTCGGAATCTCGGATGGGATCCGGGATATCACGAGGAGATCCGGAATGGTCCGGAGAATAAGATTCATATAAGGAAAGTCCCGTTTCGGAGTTGGGGAATGGTTCCGGTATTTTCATCGGGAACATTCTAGAAAGTCCCGGAATGTCCCAAGACCGGAGGGGGAAGGGTACATGAATGTGTCATTACATATTGGAATGATTGCATCATGTACTAGGTGTTCTTGCTGTCCAAAATAAAGGATTTATTTAAATCCTAAATTGAAAAGTCAAACGGCTAGTTTGAAAGTCAAACGGCAAGTTTTGGAAAGTGGAAAGAGGAGGAGAAGTGGAAACCGAGTTGGGGAGGGATTCCCTCCTCCCCAAACCGGCGCCCCACCTCAAGGCCGAGTTGGGGAGGGACTCCACTCCCTCCCCTTGGCCGGCCAGCCCCTCCCACCTATATAAGGAGGGGCAGGGCTCCCTCCTAGCACACACTATTTCCTATCCTCTAAACTAAACCCTAGACCTAAACCCCGGTTTAGAGCTATTTCGGTTTAGAGCCTTCTAATTGGTTTAGAGCCTTCTAATTGGTGTGTCTAATTACTAGACCACTAATAGCCTCTCTCATAAGCTCCACCATACTGCACCGCTTAAGGCGAAGCCTCATGGGATTTCCCTCTACTTAGGTACCACGCCGTTGTCTTCTTGGAATCGCGAGGAGAGTGCTACAACCTCCGCTGCTTTGGAACAAGGGAGAGGAAGGTCTTCGCCGAAAATTTAACGCAGTGACCGATCAAGGGAGCGCTTGCCGAACGTACCGAAGGATCGTCTACGCGATCTTGAGATCGGAAAGAGTACGACTACATCACCCACGAGAATCTGCTCTCGTTAACCGCTTTGGAATCTTCGAGGGTGAGTTCCTCTATCGACTCGTTGCTACAATCTAGTAGATAGATCTTGGCTTGTTTGTTTGTATGCGATAGAAAATTTTTGTTTTCCATGCTACGAACCCCTACAGTATAGGTCGGAGCAGATTGAAAGTCAGGGTCCTTCGGGTCCTGCGTGTTTTGGACCTCGGATCATGAAGGAGCCACCGGTACCTAACTTCCAGTTACCCTGGGGCACAAAGACGTATGACGGCAGTACTAAGCCGGAGGATTGGTTGATAAACTATGCTACAGCTGTGAAAATTGCTACAGGCAACTTGCGATGGGCTATGAGATACGTACCCCAGCTGTTGGAGGGGCCAGCAAGGGTATGGTTGAACAATTTGCCACCCGGAAGTATTAACTGCTGGATTGATTTTGATGAAATGTTTATTAGCAATTTCTCAAGTACGTATCAGAGGCCAAATAGGCCACAGACCCTAGCTATGTGTAAGTAGAGACCGAACGAGACAGACCGAGAGTTCTTGACCCGGTGGGTACCATGAGAAACTCGTGTGAGGGTGTGATAGAGTCGCAGGCCATAGCATGGTTTCAGGGTGCAGTGCGTGTATGCAAGCTGTGGCAGAAGTTGCAAAGGAAAATGCCAACCACTTTGGCAGAAATGATCCGGATCGCTGATTCGTATGCTTTGGGTGATCCGACTCAACCTAGGTTCATGTTAAACGAGTCGAATGAGGAGTTCTACCAGAGAGATGGAGCCAGATCATCCGGAAGGAATGATTACAGAGGTAAAAGAAGAGATGACAGACCGGATCACCAGTACAGTTTGCAACAAGTTACAGCTGTGAATCAAGATCAGCCCGGAGCAGGGAGCAATCAACGTCAGAAAACTGGAGGGCAACAATGGACACCAAGAAATGATGGCAAGAAAACTTGGACGCCAGAGCAAAAGAAATAGTGGCAAGAAAAGAAGGACCGTCCGAGGTACACTTATGAGTCGATGTTGGATCAGCCATGTAAATTTCACACGCTGAATCCGAGCAACCCAGCGGGTCATACAACAAGGCAATGTGAGTGGATGCGTAAGATAGAACAAGGTGGCTCGGGGAATGCTTAGGCACCCCGGAATGATCAACCTCGACAGGAGTTACCCTGGTAGCAACTTCTCTCCGGAGCAAACACGCAACAGGTAATGTTGCCTCCCCCTCCGCCGAGGTATAATAACCATGAGAGAAGGGATGCAGTGCATCAAGTAGAAAACCAGCATCAGCCGGATCAGAGGTACCCCGGAAACAAGGGGAGGAATGAGTACAGGGAGCATCATCAGAGTTACTATGTGTTTACCACTGAGGAAACAGATAGAAAGAGCTTGCAGCGCCGACATATGGAGGTCAATGCAGTAATGCCAGCAGTGACGAGGTATATGCCTTGGTCGGACCAGGAAATTACCTAGAATATCAAAGATCATCCCAAGCTTATGTTGAGTCCTGGTTCGTATGCGTTAGTGCTGGATCCGACATTCATTGGGCCTAACATCAATGTGAGGTTCTCCAAGGTACTGACTGACAATGGCAGTAGCATTAACATCATGTATGCGGATACGTGCAAGTTGGGTATCTCGGAGAACATGCTCCAAGCTACAAGGACAACTTTCCATGGCATTGTGCCAGGCATCTCCTGTGAGCCAATAGGCAAGGTCCGGGTTGACGTTTTGTTCGGCACGAGAGATAACTGCCGAACTGAGAATTCGGAGTTTGAAGTGGTGAACTTGGAAAGTGCATATCACGAGTTACTCGGAAGACCAGCACTGAACAAGTTCATGGCGAGCTGTCACATCAGTTACTTGAAGATGAAGTTGCCCGGGCCAAACTGAGTGATTACCATTGCTGGGGATTTCCGACGTTCCATTGAGTGTGCGTCGGTCGGGTCTAACCTAGCCGAGTCACTCGTGATTGCGCAAGAGAAAAGAAAAATCCAGGAGGTGGCGGCATTGGCTCAGTCCGCGCAGCAGTATATGCCGGCACTAAGTAACCCGCATGGAAGTGTCTCATTCCAAGCCACGAAGGACACCAAGAAGGTGCCTGTTGATGATATGTTCCTAGAGCTCACCGTAACAATTGGTGCCGGGTTAAATGACAAATAGGAAAGCGAGCTCGTCAACTTCCTCCATGAGAATTGGGATATTTTTGCTTGGTCCACACAGGACTTGCAAGGTGTTCCGAGGGAGTTGGCCGAGCACTCTTTGAACGTGAGACCCGAAGCAAGGCCGGTGAAGTAACCTCTCCGCTGCTTCGCCGAGGATAGGAGAAAAGTCATTGGAGATGAAATAGCTCGGTTACTAGCAGCAGGATTTATCATGGAAGTACTTTACCTGGATTGGCTATCTAATCTGGTGCTGGTGGAGAAGAAGAAAGATGATCCGAACGTGGCAGTGGTTTGGCGTACGTGTATCGATTACACGAACCTGAACAAGGCATGTCCAAAAGATCCATTTCCACTGCCAAGGATAGATCAGGTCATAGACTCAACTGCTGGATGTGAACTGTTGTCATTCATTGATGCTTATTCTGGTTTCCACCAGATACCTCTGAATCCGGATGATCAAATAAAGACTGCATTTATCACCCCGTATGGGGCTTATTGCTATCGCACCATGCCGTTTGGTTTACGTAATGCAGGGGCAACGTACCAAAGATGTATGCAGAAATGTTTGCATGACCAAATAGGTCAAAATGTACAAGTGTATGTGGATGATGTGGTTATCAAGACCAACAAAAGCAAAACGCTCCTTGACGATATCAGGCAGACATTCGTGAACTTAAGAAGGTTCCGGATGAAGCTTAACCCGGAAAAATGTACCTTCGGTGTCCCGGCTAGAAAGTTACTCGGATTTCTCGTATCCAGCCGAGGTATCGAAGTTAATCCAACTAAGATCCGGGCCATTGAGCGAATGGAACTGCCGAAGTGTCTTAACGATGTCCAGAAGTTCACTGGTTGCCTGGCATAATTAAGTCGGTTTGTATGTCGGTTGGGAGAAAAGGCGTTGCCTCTCTACCAACTCATGAAAAAGTCGGATAAGTTCGTTTGGATGCCGCAGGCCAATGAAGCCTTTGCCCACTTAAAGAAAATGTTAGCCACCGCACCAGTGTTAGCCTTTCCACTATCAAAGGAGCCAATGTTGCTCTACATAGCCGCAACCAACCGAGTTGTAAGTGCAGTGACTGTGGTAGAGAGAGACGAAGAGGGTAAGTCGGTGCAAAGGCCAGTGTATTATCTGAGCGAGGTATTATCTGCCTCAAAACAGAATTACCCACATTATCAAAAGGTGGCCTACGGTGTCTATATGGCAGCTAAGAAGTTGAAGCATTACTTTGAGGAGCATCCCATCAAAGTAATATGTGAAGCTCCCATATCCGAGATAATGAGTAACAAGGATGCGAGTGGTAGGATTGCAAAATGGGCAATTGAACTAGCTCCCTATGCGCCACAATATGACAGAAGAGAAGCAATCAAGTCTCAGGCTATGGCCGACTTTTTTGTGGACTGGGCCGAGGTACAATACGAACCACCGTTACCAGATCCGAACTACTGGAGGATGCACTTTGACGGGTCAAAAACAAAAACCAGGTTAGGTGCCGGAGTTGTACTTACCTCGCCAAAGAAGGACCAGCTGAAATATGTGCTGCAGATCCATTTCGCAGCGTCGAACAATGTCGCTGAATATGAAGCACGTGTGCATGGGCTCAAAGTGGCAAAAGAAATTGGGATATGTCGGATCCAATGCTTTGGCGACTCGGATTTGGTAGTTCAGCAAGTGTTGGGGCTGTGGGACGCTCTTGATCCAAACATGGCATTATACAGATTCCATGTGCAGAAAATATCTGGTTATTTTGAGGGATGTGAATTTCGTCATGTACCTCGGGTGGAAAATGAGGCTGCCGACATGTTGTCGAAGCTCGGATCAACCCGACAATCAATTCCACCGGGTGTAGCATTAGAGCACCTCAGAAAACCATCTATCAGACCGTCCCCAGAAACCGACTCAATCTATGTCCCAGAGGATACAGAATCCGGAGCTGTCCCCATGGGCGTTGACATGGGAGGTGGTCATGAAACCCGGGACCGCCTTGCAGACCCGGGACCGCCGATGTGATCCGGTTGAAGTTATGCCGGTGGATCAGATGGAAATTGATGAGGATGTGTTCCCTGTGCGAGCAATACCAGCTTGGGCATTGCCTATATTTCAATTCCTGAAAGATGGAACGTTACCCACTAAGGAGGTGCTATCCAGGCAAACTCAGAGGAGAGCAAAGGCATACACAATCATCAATTCTGAGCTATACAAAAGGAGTGTGAACAATGTCCTCCAGCGATGCGTTGACCCAGAAGAAGGGCTTGACATCCTCCGAGATATACATCAAGGGGAGTGCGGGCATCATGCCTCGTCCCGAGCCTTGGTGGCAAAAGCTTTCCGACATGGATTCTATTGGCCAAGTGCCTTAGAACAAGCAGAAGATCTGGTGAGAAAATGCAATGGTTGTCAGAGGTATGCTACCAAGACACATATGCCTATGTCAGAACTCAAGACCATACCAATCACATGGCCATTTGTCGTATGGTGTTTGGATATGGTTGGCCCATTCAAACCAGCAAGGGGGAATATGACTCACATTTTGGTCATGGTGGATAAGTTTACAAAATGGATCGAAGTGAAGCCAATAAGAAAGTGTGATGGAGCTACGGCCATGACATTTATCAAAGACATCATCTTGAGATACAGTTATCCTCATAGTATCATAACTGATAATGGCACAAATTTTGCTGAAGGAGCATTTGCGCGATTCTGCCGGGATAAGAAAATCCGGCTGGACGTTGCCTCGGTAGCTCATCCCGCATCGAACGGACAAGTGGAAAGATCCAACGGATTAGTATTATCTGGGATAAAACCCCGGCTCATTGAGCCGCTGCAAAGATCAGTGGGGTGCTAGATAGAAGAACTACTAGCGGTACTGTGGAGTTTAAGAACAACTCCGAATTGATCAACAGGCTATATGCCATTTTTCTGGTATATGGGGCAGAAGGTGTATTACCAGTCGACATAGAGCATGACTCGCCTAGGGTCACCCAATACACAGAAGCCGAAGTGCAAGAAGCCCGGCAAAATGATGTTGATCTACTGGAAGAAGCGAGAGAATTGGCATTGTCCAGATCCGCCATATATCAGCAAAATCTCTGACGCTATCATAGCCGGAAAGTAAGCCCCCGAGTTTTCCGGGAAGGCGATCTGGTGCTCCGGTTGGTACAACGTACCGCTGGCATGCATAAGTTATCCCCCATGGGAAGGGCCATTCATTGTGAGCAAAGCACTGCACAATGATTCTTATTATCTTATCGATGCAAAGCCACAGGAAAAGAACAAGGCGGACAGGTCCGGCGAGGAATCTAAGCGTCCATGAAATGTAGCTCTACTTCGTCCTTTCTACACTTAGCAGAGAAGTGTATGTATCTGAGTCTTCTCATATGTCGGTATGTATGCCGGCAATGAGCTTATTAATGAAATGTTGGCACCTCGAGCAGTAACTCGGGGACTTCCTTAATAATATTTGTTGTCTTGTATTATTTAAAGGCCACTGGAGTAAGTTGTTCTACTTAACTCGGATTAGTAGTGTGTGAGCACCAAAAACCCAACTCTTCGACTTGCTGCTGTCCAACAAGATTTGGCTTCATGGCAAGCAAGAGAACAAGTTTGGAATTGCGTAGCACATGAAAAACGACTAAGGAAAAGAACTTATTCGAGCCGATGTTGGTTTTTCGAACTAACCTTGTATTTACTTTCAAATTATTATGCTGAATTATTTAGAGCTAAGCCTAAAGTTTCCAAGTATTGTTAAGAAAATTTTTGAAGCTCGGATTCATAAGTCGTAAAACTGAATCAAGGTAGACACGAGCCGAGCCAGAAGATTGGACGAACGAGAAAGTGAAACTCGGGGACTACGCCCAAGTTAATCCGGCATAAAAGACTTAGTAGCAAAATATCACATGTGTACTGGATACAATTCCACCCGGCATACCGGGGATTTGATAAATTTTAAAGTGTTTTCACTCAAAGAGTAGCAGGAGGAGGAAGTTCAGCATCATCTTCGCTGTCTTCGATGTCGGAGGCATCGCCCTCTTCATCCTCATCCGAGCCGTCTTCAACATTCTTAGCATTTTCGTCGCCAGCGGCTTCTAGGAAGCTCGGTCCCTCAGTCCATTCATGAATGGGAGCATATTCGATGAGGCTATGGGCGCAAGCCTGGCGTCGAGCTACCCACTCTGGGTCACTGGTCCATTTGGATCCGGTGCACATGCACGGTAGGAGGTTGAGGTCGATCTTCTCGTACCACGTGAGTACGTAATGGAGAACGGTCTCAGCTGCGGCACGTCTAGCGGACTCCCTCCAAAGGTCGAGTTGTGTCTCGATTTCCATCAAATTTTCAGCAAGAGCTGCGGTTCCCTTCGGAGTGTCCTCGACAGGCCAAAACGTGTTGAAGATTCGGACTGCAACATCAAGGAGATCCTTGCCATAATTCTTGATAATTTCCAAGCGAGATGACAGGCTGACCAACAGGTCCTCCATGTCATAAGGAATGTCTTCACCGTCAGGAGCAACGGGAGTACCCCTATCTCGGGGGAAATTAGCAACAAGCGCCGCAATGGCGGTGCCTCCGAAATTTGCCTGAAAACGAGACAAGAGAAGCAGGTAATGAAAAGACATGTGAGGTAACTCGGAGAAATATGCCGTATAAGGGAAAGGAACTTACGTAAAATGTGGTTGTGGATCCGGGTCAATTCCTTGGTACAGTCACCGCGTCTTTTGCGGAGTTGCACAAGTTAAGTGTTCGCCGACTCAAGCTTGACGTCGGCCTCCTGGAGAAGTTCTCGGTCCTTGGCAATTTGGAGATTAAGGTGCTCGCGCTCTTCAGTATAGTCCGGGCCAGCCTTTTCATGCTCGGATTGGTGCTGCACTTTCATTTTCTTCATCTCTGCTTTGAGCTTGGCGATCTCATCATCCTTGGTTCGGAGGAGGGCAAGCTCATCGTCTTTCTTCTTGAGCTCGGCCTGATGCTGCCCTGCTTGTTCGAGAAAATGCAGCATCATATTAGGCACGGGCACACTATCTTCCAGCGGTACTGAAATAGTTTGTTAACCCGGCAAAGCCGAGGTATGAATGTTTGTCGAGCCAAGGAAGAGGGGAGATGGAAAGCATAGAAAGGTCGGAAAAAAGTAACTTACCCTTAATCTGATCCAAATTCTTCCTCATAAGCTTGTTCTCAGCCTCCACCCCAGCTGCGAAAACCGAATGATGGGTTAGTTCAGCAGAAAAAGATGAAGGAAAACAGAAAAATGTGAAGAAGAGAATTTACCCCTTTTCTCGTGCTCAGCGAGATGTGCATTATGCTTTGCGAGCAGCATTTTGTTAGTGTCTAGGAGACGTTGAAACTCAGCACTCCGGCGGTTGGTGGTCACCTAAAAAGAGTACAAAAATATAGCTTAAGCCTTGTGCATATTCGAAGTGTACAAGATCCGGGCCAAGTGGAACTTAACCCAGCTCTAGGTGTGTGCATATTCGAAGTGTACAATATTCGGGCCAAGTGGAACTTAATCCGGCTCTAGGTGTGTACATATTCGAAGTGTACAAGATCCGGGCCAAGTGGAACTTAACCCGACTCTAGGTGTGTGCATATTCGAAGTGTACAAGATCCGGGCCAAGTGGAACTTAACCCGGCTCTAGGTGTGTGCATATTCGAAGTGTACAAGATCCAGGCCAAGTGGAACTTAACCCGGCTCTAGGTGTGTGCATATTCGAAGTGTACAAGATCGGGGCCAAGTGGAACTTAACCCGGCTCTAGGTGTGTGCATATTCGAAGTGTACAAGATCCGGGCCAAGTGGAACTTAACCCAGCTCTAGGTGTGTGCATATTCGAAGTATACAAGATCCAGGCCAAGTGGAACTTAACCCGGCTCTAGGTGTGTGCATATTTGAAATTGTCAAGGAGTTACGTTAGTTTTCTAAGGAGCATCCGGCCGAGTAACAAGTTACTCCCCCGGAGGCTCGGGGACTAATGGTTATATCACTAATATATACAGCATGCTAAGGGAAAGGTGAAGTAACGTACCTCCATCATCCGACCCGCAAGGTTAATCGCCTTAGCAGCTGTGTTCATCTGAGCAAAAAACTCGGCGGGACTGAACTTCTCCGGGAGATCGTCATTGTAGAAGAACTCCGCCTTGTTCCAGTTGTTCATGAACTCGATCAAGGTCGGAGGATATCGTTCACCGCTGAGCATGTGGGGCGCCACCAAGCCCTTGGCATGTGCTTCCCTCCTCTCAACCTGAGCAAGGGCCGGGCTGGTGTGCAAAACAAGTTGCTGCACATTAATTGGCTCGGCAGGGGCGTCCTTCGGTGCTGGAGGCTTCTTGGAAAGCATGGACGCGAGAGTGCGCTGTCCAGACTCGACGGACGCTGTCCTGGTGGTGTCAGGGGCCTTCTTGCCTTTGGGCTGCTGAGAGGAGGAAGTTGTTGCAGCAGATTTACCCTTGGGAGCTGCCTGGGTGCTCTCTCGTCGAGACTGAGAAGACTTGGACGAGGCGGAGGGGCTTGGCGCTGCTGCTTTTGCTGCTGGTGCTGGAGTTGGTGCTGGTGCTGGTGTTGTTTTCTTCTTCGCAGGAGGTACTGAAGTAGACTCGGTAGTAGCTAGTTGCAGCGGAGCCGAAGTGGTGGATGTCGCTGCCTCGGCTGGGTTAGTCTCCCCCGCTCCGAGGTTGCCCCCCTCTTGACGAGGTGGGCTGGAAACCGGAGCAGCCGCTAAACCCTCCGGAATAGGGCTCAGCGGGCGTGAATCATCGCCACGAGGGGGAGAAGGGCTAAGTCAGAGCGGTGAAGCGATGCTAGATCCACTCTGGGGGACCTCCACCATATCCCTGCCAAATCAAATAATGTCAGGTGAGAAACTATAACAATGGAAGAACAAGTAAATGGCAGAGGGAAAAAGAGGCTTACGCATCCGAGGTTAGCGGCTCCTTGGGCTTCCGAGCCCTTCGTGCTGGGGCCTTGGTTGCAGGCTTGGAGGTAGTATTATCCCCAGACTTCTTTTGCCTTTTGCCTGGCTGAGAAGGTCCGGAGGATGAAGTGCATGCGGCTTCCCTTTTCTTCTTCGGCGCAACCGGAACAGGGTCACCCACGGCAAGGGGAGGGTCCTCATGGATCTGCCCACTGGGGTTAGCTGATGCCGGAAAAGCATAAGAAAGGGGGACAGTGTCAAATGCTTCCATCACCTCAACATCCGAGTCATCTTCATCGTCGGGCCAATCTCTAATGGAAGAGAGTTTACCGGTGGGTCGCTTGGTCGCGTCGGCCATTGGGATGAACATCTCCTGATCCGGTTCTTCGTCGTCCGAGGTCTCCAGGTCAGGCGCACATTTGAGGGTGGGATCGGTGCCATCCTCAATAGTTTGCTGAAGGAATTGCTAAAGGAAAGAAAAGACGACCGAGTTAAGGATACAGCAGCAACCGACATAAGATTTAATTCAGAGAAAGTTTGTGGCACGAAGCTTACCATGGGAGGAAGCCTATCGCGGCAATAGTGCTCAATTCCCCACGTCCACTCAAAGGAGAAGTCCTTGTGGGTGGTGAAGAGGGCCTTGACCCGGCGATAGATTTCTATGTTGCTAAGCTCGAAAGACGAGGTCCGATTGGGGTCATGGCCCCAGCTCATGTGGCACACCTTGTGAGTGTGTTTCTAGAGAGGGGAGATCCGGTTGCGGACGAATGTGATCATGGCATCCTCGTTGTGCAACCCGGGGTCCTTCAGCTCCACGAACCTTTTGTTGACCTAGTTTGCCAAGACTATGGGCTTCTTGGGGACAACGTCCCACAACTCCGGGTTAGGAGGACCCGGAGCATAGGGGCGAAGCCGGATCAGGTCTTCAGTGCCGTCGTTCCGAACATAAAAGAAGGTCTGGGCCCATCCTTTGCAGGAGTCCAGCCCGGTGACCCGGGGAAAGACGGAGAGCCTCCAGGGAGAAATGGACGCAGCACCGAACTGCGTAAGTTGTTTGTCCTCCGGCTCTAGATCGACATTCGGAACTACATTACAACGAAGGCCAAAGAACCGGATCCATAGCTCCTTTGTGGGCCATAATCTGGCATAGCCTTCGATCATGGAGGCGAAAGCAGAGAGAGATGTGATGGCATTGGCAGGAAGGTGGTGCGGCTGGAGTTCATAGGTATTTAACCAATCATGAAAAAAATCACTAACTGGCAAACCGAACCCCCGCTGGAAGTGTGACAAGAACACAACAAACTCACCCGGATTGGGTGAGGGGGCGAGTTTGGCGGAGGTGAGGCGCGCAGTGACGCCTGCGGGGATGCGCCTGGTGCGGTAGAGCCAATCCAGGTCATCCTGGCAGACCCAGGATCCAGCCCATGCGCCGCAGTCCGCCGTCGCAGCATCTTCCTCCATCTCCTGCTCGGCAACGGCGAGCTCTTCCTCTGTCATCTCGAGTTTGTTGCCCTCACTGGCGCTAGTGGCGGTGGGGGGCAACGTCCTAGACTGACAGCAACCCGTGGCGGAGGAGGTGCGCAGCAGCGGCGGTGACGCAGATGCGTGTGGAAGCAGTGCAGCGGCGGTGCTGCTACTCAGATGCGGTGGCGGCGGCGCTGTCGTGGGAGAAGAAGAAGAAGAAGAACTAGAGGCAGAGGGGCGCGGAAGTGGGAAAAGACCCAAGGGGCGCACCCCTCCCCTATTTAACCGCTCCATCGAGGAGGAAGTGGGATCGCGTTATGCGGATATGCCACACGGTGTGGCCGTGTATGAACCAGATGGACCAATCAGCGAAGAGCCACATGGAGGACCACAGGGTGTAGCAGATCCCATGACGTGACGCATTGATGCAGTTAACGAGGAGGCAGGCCAGACGTGACGTGCGCCACAGTGATAACTGACAATTAGTGCAGCGGTTACTGTGGCTGGCCCTTAAAATGAGGCAACCTAATGATTAGCCTCCACATGGGGAAGCCTACGAGAGAAGGAAAGATGACCCGGATGAGATTATGGTAAACCCGGCCAGCAAGTGAAAACTTGAAATGTGCCAAGGGAAAGTAAACCCATGAGATCCAAGATAAGAGGTAACTCTGAGAAGGAGCACGAAGCTCGGTGAAATTGAACCTGCTATGGCCTTAGCGGCTAAGGCAACTAAGACCGCACTAGCTTCGGGGACTAATGTTTGGGGGATACCCCCGGGTAGGGTCACGCCGGGGTATAATGCCGAGTTAGCCGAGGTACGGCAAGGTCAAAGCGAATGCTGGCCGAGTCACCTCAAGGCAAGCCGAATCTCGGGGTAACCCGGACCAGGGGATGTCCGCCTAACTGAGTCTCATCCAACTTAATCCGTAAGTCGGATAGATGAACCTAACTTGTATGCAGGAACAGGTGTGACCGGATCAACTACGATCCGGGTCATAGAAAGCTTCTAGGAGAAGGAAGGTATCTCGCTGGTCAAAAGTAACCCCTGATGCACTGGCGTGAAAGCGGGCGAGACCACCGAGGCGTGGCCGACAAAGGTGACGACACCGATGTCGGCTGACGCAGGCGCCGCAGAGGCTCACGTAGCCTCTGCATGGATGACGCGGGGGAAAAGCGACCCGGTCGGCTTGCTATTTTGGGAGGAGGCATATTTCCTGGAATATGCCTCCACATATGCCCTAAGTGGAGACCTAGCCACTCCTATATAAGGGGGGCTAGGGCCTCTGTAGAAGGGGTTGGTCTCAATTGGGTAGAGCTTTCTGTATTGATTTCTATAGACTAGTTGTGACTTGGTTCCTGAGGGCTAGCTAGCGGGGAGAGTAAGAGAGCACCTTCTTCCTCCTCTCTCCAATACAGCTCAAGGAGCACTTGTAATCTGTGAAGTGAATCAAATACAAACCTTCTGTGTGAGGAATCACCTCACTATCCCTCCCTGGATTCCCCTAGTGCTATTAGTCCCCACCTTTAGCCTACCCATGGCATCTGCCGTGACACCACCACGACAGAAATTACAATGATTTAACTTGTGAAATAGGATTGCAAACAAATATGAAAAGTGCCATAAAATTTGTCACCATCTACAGAGCAGGTAGTTACTGTACTAACATTTGGACGAACAAGATAGACAGTACAATGGTATATCTCGTAAACTTATAGAGAAGGGAATGCTAACCCATATGTGAAGTGACTTAAAATGCCATGAACTACATAATAGAAGGTAGATACTGCCACTATAGAAATTATAATTGAGAAACTTGAATTTATAGAGCAGGGCATGCAGATAACCATGTTAAGTGTCGTAAAACATGCACACTAAATGGTGTCTAGATACACTCCTTTCACAAAGCTAAAACATCTTATATTTTGAAACGGAGGGAGTAGTACACAATAGGCGGTTGCTGCTGTCGGAGCTTAATTGAAACAAATAATAATGGCATAACTTGCGGAGGGAATACAAAACCAACAAGTTCAATGACATAAAATTTGTGATGAATTACAGAAGAGAAGGCAGTTACTATGGTTGCTTAGTAAAACCAGATTGAAATTAAAATAGAATAAATTCTGAACTTGTAGAGCAGGGAATGTTAACCTACATGTTTACTGGCTTAAAACTACCAGTGAACTCCAAAATTACATGCAGTCAGTATTGTAGCAACAGACAAAGCAATTGCACATTATAATGACATAACTTGCGAACTTGTAGAACATGTTGGTAGCTTCAGATATTCAGTGAATTAACATTTTCCATGAACTTCATAATACCAATGAACTCTAATGATGTCAGTTTTATACTACCAAAATTGTTTATATATATTAAGAGTAATTATTCGTAAAAGAAAAAACACGCAGAACAAGGACGCCTTATACCTCGAAACAGAAGGAGTAGTTTAACGCCTAGATTTAACATAGACTACACTTGATTTATCAAGGGAGAGTGGGATATCAATTAAGCTAGTATTGAGGTAGTAATTTACCACGAATACAGAAATGTAGTTCACTGTCGCAGGCTCATACCTGTATATTGAAACGAACGAACAAGCATATCTGGTTTATCTAGGTCACGGCGTCATCTACGCATACACGGCATCTTTGCGGGTCACGTCAAGGAAGCCAAGGGTGCCCGGTAGTGATAAGTCGGGCTGAAGCAGATAGATCTCGGCGGCGTCTGTGAAGCAGATGTATGGAGGTTGTTGATGGGTCTTGCTTGATTGACAAGATGGTCGGTGAAGGAGATACAGTGTAGTTCATGACATCATCGGTGAAGCAGATCTGTTACAACCGATTATGGATTCAAGGCGCTGCACAAGAGCGTCGGTGAAGCAGATCATGTGTAGTGGATTGTTGAGTCTGTGAAGCAGATGTAATGCAGTGCACACGAGCGTAGGTGAAGCAAGCCAGGTGCTGTGGACGAGGGAGTCAGCAAAACTAACACGGTTGTATGGAAGAGGGTGTCAGTGAACTAGGTTTGGTAAGGTGGACGTCGGCTGATCCGATAGACTGGTTAGGAGTATATGGTATCGAGGTATGGCGTGTAGGCCGACGAAGTGCGATGGTTCAGGAGCCGGAGGTGGTATAGGGGTTTGGCGTGGCGTGTGGGCGGACGAAGTGCGGCAGTGATGTTCCGGTGCAGTGGTGTAGGAGCTGGAGGTGAGATAGTGGGTTGGGTGGCATGTAGGCAGGCAAAGTGCGGCGGAGATGATTATGGTGCGGTGATGCAGGTGTTGGAGGTGAGAGGGGGTTGGGTGGAGTGTAAGCCGGCAAAGCGCTGTGGGGATGCTCCGGTGCGGTGGTGCAGGAGCCGGAGGTGAGAAAGGGGTTAGGGTTTTTCAGAGTGCTATGGGGGAAATGGCGTCGATGGAAGGTGGACTACCCAGCTTTAGAGCTGTGGGGACCCCCTCCCCTCGGGGGGATATTACGAACCATACCCACGCCCCGACATTAGTAGATAGGCCATTGTCAAGGGTAGAAAAGGAATTTCATACGGCTA